>OX381711.1:66026274-67290960 GCA_947462335.1 Harmothoe impar
CCGAGACTGAGTTACCAAAGACTGCACATACATAGCACAGGTTACAAAGTCTACATGTACGGTGTACCCCCCCCCCCCCGCCTACATACCCCAGTCACCATAATGCTATATTGTTACATGTACCCCATGTAGAGAGTAGGGTGCAGGGGGTGAGGGGCACGTGCCAGACGGCTTCAGCCTGCTGGGTACATAGAGACACACACCCTCACTAATGTAGCACGCCCTATGTACATGTATACATGTCTGAGTACACAGTCAGCTCTAGTCACCATACCTGGCTGGGAGGCACATAGACCAAGTCTAAAGGCCCGGTCAGACTAGTCGCAGAAATGGGAAAGCTACGATCCGATTTTGTCCCTACCAAATCGGGACTAGAAATCGTGCAGTCTGGCATAGGGTTACAACTAGAAAATCGGCAGAAAATCGTCCAAAATCGTACGATTTCAAAATCGTGGGAGTTTGGCATGCACGACTCTGGCAGTCGTAGCAAAATCGGATCGTAATTTTGAGTAGTCTGACCGGGCCTTAAGTCAAGTTCATGATATTTACATAATAAAACTTGGTGTATGTAGCCTAATAGCCCAGGTTTGGGATTTGGATAACATTGGAACACTACTGGTGATTATCCTGGACCCTGAACACTTCATGTCATTTAAAACAAAGTAATACGTCGTCACTCTGCTCCCCATGGTATTTATCGCAGATCATTGTAATTTAAACCATGTACATTTCGGGTGACAGTGAGTGGCTGTCAGGTGAGAGTTTGGTGTTAGGTGTCAGCTAACTTGCCACACCTTGCCGCAGCCAACTTGTCACACCTTGCCGCAGCTAACTTGTCACACCTTGCCGCAGCTAACTTGTCACACCTTGCCGCACCAACTTCTCACACCTTGCCGCAGCTAACTTCTCACCTTGTCATACCTGCGGTAACCTCACCTGTCAGTCCTTACCTCTCTACAGATCCAATTGTTCATTTTGTTTCAATAAAAGTATGGATCAGAATGCCACCAAGACTCAGAACTACCTGAGAATGCCTCTGGCCTTAAATCCCCCCCCCGGTCAGTGAGCCGCAGGTAGCGGTCAGCTATAATGACGGGGGTTAAACCCTTATGTGCGTGACAGCCGTCTTTAACTCTCCCCAGTACTCTGTCCACCCTCCCTCCAATCATCCCCCGACCCCAATACACTTACACCCCCCCCCCCCCCCCAACACACACACACACCGTCCCCAACCCACTGCCAGTCTCACTGTTATCAACATTCCCACGGAAATACAGCTCAATCCGTTACCATGGTAACCATCCACAACACACATTGATACCACATCCATCCCCCCCCCCCTTTTCATGTTTTTGGTACCTGACCCTTACTACAGGTGGCTCCACTGGAGCGTGTCGGCGCCGGCCGAATTAATTTTTCATCGACGAAAAAGTGCTAAAGTATTCATTTTTGTCCTAGTGTTGGAGCTAACGGTGACTACTGGATGCCAATGTGAGGGGTGGGGTGGGGGCGCACCAATAGTAAATCGTCACCGGACCGGAACGGATAGATTTCCTGCCCTACCTGAGTAGTTTTAAATAATAAATCGCCTTCAGTTTTGTTTTTGTCTGCCTCCATGCTTCTAGCTTTCACACATGTATTAACACAAACCACCACCCAAGAATACGTTATACATATTACCCCCCCCCCCCCGACAAAAAGAAAAAAAATAGGTAGGGGGGTTCTCTAATGGATGTATAAACATGAATGTTTGGACTTTGGTGAAGACCTACCTTCCAGCCATCAGGTGCCGTCTTGAAGTAGGGGAAGTTTTCTCTGAAAATAGAAAGGACACATGAGTTCATGATCATTTAATGACATTGGTGAATACATCAATCTATTTCAATGATACTAAATATTAGTTTAAACCTTTATCTGATCTTTATTTCGGTTTCATCGCAAGATCAAATTCTTTCCGATTTAATATATATCATTTTCACAGAAATATACTACTGATCTTTATTTCCTTTTCATCCAAAGATCAGCATTCTTTCCTATTTAAATCATGGTCGCAGTAAAAGTACTGCTAAATTATATGGACCATGAGGTAAAATTGAAAGTGGATGACAGGGGGTTAGCTGGAGTAATGTGGTGTGTATTGTGTGCTAATATCATATACACAGGGTATCCCTGCATACAATAGGTGGCCAACAGAGACAATAGGTCCATTATAAAGGTCTATCCCTACAACCAGGGCCCAGCCCTCTATATTGTACCACCTTATGTCATGTTACCCAGCCTCATCAACATAATCTCATTAGCATAATGTACTAATTACACCCCCTCACTACAGGTAGCTGCACAGATGGCTCCTGGTCTCATACAACTACCAGATACACAGTCAGGCACTACAATCTGGGAAACTTTCTCACCTGGAAAATGGCGCTCTTTGGAATTCAATCAGTTAATACATGAGTTGAATGAGTTGATATATGCACGAATCTATAGTTCTTTAAGGTGGCTAGACCCTATTGTAAACACGTTAACTGCGCAGGTCATTGCGCAGATGCAGATGCAGATGCAGTTGTCTAAGAACACACCAGGGGGTGCCTCTGGTCATGTTTTTGTATATTAGGGCTATATTTTCATGTGTAGTCAAAAATACCCTGCAAGACCTGCCCGGGGCTTGAACCCAGGATCTCCCACATGTGAGTCTAACGCTTTACCCCTACTCTACAGAGGCTCTGGTAGTTGGCATGCTGAAAGGTATACCTGTACCACATCAAGACTGTTTGCTCCATTTATATGTTTTTTAATTTCAAACACCAAAAACCTTTAAAATATGCAGGGGACCATATGTTCAAAATATTGTTTCTGGGTGTAAAAGATTATAAACTTTATCCTGAGGGAACTATAGGGAAAGTTAATTACTTTAAGATGCTATTCCATGCATGTAAGTACTATCACCATATGATCCTATTACAGATTACTCCAAACTCAAAGCCGGATATCTCAGAAACTAGCTCGGGACCCCCCTATTTTCTTTACACCATTTGAGACTACTTATAATATGGGCCTCATGATGAAAATCCTGACGAAATCTAAATACTTCTAGACTATGGGGACTACCCACCTTAAGTGTTATTTTTTAAACATCACATATCGGTACTATTACTTCTATGACTGAAATATCTCCCCTTCCCAAACCTTTATTTTATAATTTTTTAAGGAGTCTGAACTGTCTTTTATAAAAGGTGACACTTCCTCGTCTTTTAAACCCCTCTGAACTTTCACTTTCAGACAGTGGCGTTAACAATAGTACACATGCATGTCTTAACTGTTTCCATGTCTCTCCCCTTCTTTGTCGTTTTTCGTCAAAAGCTACCATGTTCACACAACATAACAGCCTGGCCCCACACTTTCAGTTTCGGCACACCCACGCACTAATCCCATGTAGGTGATTGACCCCTGATCCCACCACCACCACCTGTCGTAACCCTGTTATAGCTATTAAAGGACTGGCCATTTGGTAATAACAGAGGAGGGGAGCAAATCGGTTGGGTCAAGGGGTCGACATTTGTACCCCCCCCCCCCCATTGTTAAAAAAATATATCCCTCCCTATTAACGCAGCAGTAATCCTCATTAAGCAGACAGGTCTCTGACCGGCCTACAGCTGTGTTCAGTGAGCCTCACCTGAGCCTATTAAACATACACCTGAGCTTTCTGATGGACTGGGGGAGCTTATTAAAGCACACCTGTTTCTTCTTACCTGCGTTTCCACTAATGATGTCGGCGTATTCAAGTCCATTCTTTTTATTTTTCTAGGCAATGCCAATGGTACAATCACTTACTCAATGTTCTACCTAAGACTAAGTAACCTTCAGAGTTCGCCTAAAGTATGTGTCTACCAATTCAGCTATTTAAATGCCTCATATGGACCCTTCTAAAGTGTATCACCCCTGATTAAACCTTTAGGCCAAAAAATAGAGTTGTGTTCAGGTATCCCGAGCGACCCTATTATTTTGGCCCTACCCGAATTTTTTTTTTTTTGGAAGGCATTTTGTGTTTTTTCTACCAAAAAAAAAACACTTTTTTTTCACTGAGATTTTTTTCCCCCGAAAATTACATGAAAATGTGAGGAATTTTGTCTCAAAATCATTTAAAAAAAAAGGTAAAACGTGTAGATCTGCCGTCAGGTGTGTGAGCAGGTGTGGGTTCCTAATTACAGGTAACACCAGGTGAGGCCTGGTCAGGTACAGGTAGTAGCGGCTCTTACAGGTGAGAGGGGCTCAGGAGCTGCAGCCACCACCCACCTGGTGGGACCTCGTGATACACACCTGGGAGGGACACCTGTCTCAGGTATACAGCTCTATATATAGGAGACAGCTCCAGCCTTTCTGGGGGCTTTACAACAGCTTTCTTATAATACCGGGGAAAAAGGAAATCGATGAAAATCAGAAATGCCTCTCATCATGAGACTCATGAACTTTAAGTTTTAAACAAATC
Source organism: Harmothoe impar (assembly GCA_947462335.1). NCBI lineage: Eukaryota > Metazoa > Annelida > Polychaeta > Phyllodocida > Polynoidae > Harmothoe > Harmothoe impar. Next base: position 66,030,761 of record OX381711.1, read on the forward strand.
TAAATATTTCTGTATTTTTGAACTCAGCCGCTACCCCATGTGAAGCATGCTACATGACAACTTGTTCTCTATTAAACAGACATGACTGTCTATAGGCTATTGTTGATATATGACTACAGTTAGATATTGTGTCTGGACACAGCAGGGTCAACATGATGCTTATCTACACAATATTGAATATACCACCATGTACGAGAACGCTGATGGATCCCGTGCTATTCTTCCCACTCCAATCCCCACTTAACTAATGTATTCTACCCACATTATCCATGTATCATAAGTTAGTTGTCATAGCATTAAAAAGGGGCAGAGATATTGCTTGACACTGCCCCAGCATGACACCTATTATGATATCATTAAAGGACTATTTAATAACATTTCTCCTCATCCCCGTATACAATACACATATTATACCACACACAATACACATATATGTGTGTGTGTATTGTAGTGCTAACTGACTGATGGGGGCACCAGTAGGGGCGGGGCTTAGCAGGATGATTGGCAGGTGTCACTGTATGAGTGTGTGTTGGGGGGGGGGGGGGGGGGGGCAGGAGGGGCTGAATGCTCTAACCAACGGAATCTGACACTGTCAAAACAACTTGGGCTTTTAGTATTCATAAATCTGACAATGTATTTCTGGGAATTATATTAATTATGTGACACTCAACTGTAGGAAACAAGAGTGTCATTATTGATTAATGATCCTCATATGACAAGGTGTCTCTTTTTCTTATTCAGATTTGTTTATTTCAGGAAGCCTTATGTCTTTAATACTTAAAAAGAAAAAGAGTCTTGGACCTTAGACCCGGCTGATATGATGGAGAAGGGGATGTCGACCAAACACCTGGGCCTAGGCTGGGAGTGGGAGGGGTACTGAAGGGTCGTAAAATGTACAGATTGCAACCTTCACTATCGGTCTCTGCGGTTAGCCTACTACCGTTGTACTACGTCTACGGTTAGCCCAACCTACACCACCCGGGGAGAGGGGAGGGTGTAGGTGGGCGGGAGGGATTCAAGGGGAACCTCGGGAGGACGGGAGGAGAGGGGGGCTGTGGATGTATCTTGTCCCACTTTCCTCGTGAACTTGTAAACCAAACCCTACTTCCGCGTGTGTACCGACCGCCATCCCAGGGTCACCTCCATGTTCAAATACTGGTCACCCTCATGCTCAAATACTGGTGTAAAATGGTTTTAAAAGATGAAAAAAATCCTCGTGCCTGATAAAAGATCCGCTATTTTAAATATACAATTGGATCCCCGACTTCATCTTGGATATCAAACAAATGTTCTTTCCATCTAAATAGGTAAATCTATATAGCCGATACTCTGCCTGGTTAATTATACATGACCAACTTGTTAAATTAGAAATAGGATCTAATCAAATATTTGTATTTGGTCTGGGCAGCCTGCAAATAGCCCTATCCCATTTATCACGTTTAGTAACGGCCGTTGTGCTGGCACTTAGCCAACTACACATCTTGGCACTCTGCCAAATGTACACTACACTCGCCAGACCCCCCTGCCATCCAGACGTATCTAAATGTGTATTAGACTGGTTATTGGGCTTGTCGGCACCCCTATATCACTGATCACCGTTATTGGGTGTGTATTTAGATTACGGCCAGTTCTGCGACAGGCCTGGACCGGTCACCATGGCAATGTGCTTGGATAATTTCAAATGTGAGAAGTGTAAAGTTCATGTTGTGACTTGTCCCTGCCCAAGGTCCGGGACCTGGGAGCCCCTCCTCCCTACTACCAGACCACGTGCTGTACTACTACACTCTTCTACACTAAATAGGAATATGAACAAATCCTTTAAATATGGAATACTTAAGATACTTAAATTGCAAATGTCTTGATTTATACTAGATTAGACCATTTAATAGATCACCATGTATTTTTTTTAGTATTGTAATATCCCAGTTATTCTCAGCAATATATGAATTTTAAGATTCAATTTAAGCTTGATTAATGAGGATTAATATTGAATTGCTTTCAGTGTTAACGATCTTGACACTATCTTATGAAGAAAGATCAGACCCCTGAAATCTCGTTAATTTAATTTGAAATAGCGCTCTTATAGTTTTTTAGAATCAGTTAGATATAAATGTTTTATATTTACCGGGTAAGTATGATTAATAGGAAAAATATTATAACATGACAATATTCTATGAAGAAAGATTAGATGTTTTAGTAGACTTAAACCAAGTAAATTGAAGCTAGGCTATGCTATGGGTGTCAATTTCATATTTATCAGGATCTATACTCACGTCATGAAGTTGTAGATTTCACTGACAGGCAGGCAGCCTGTGTCACTGTTTTTCAAGGCCATGGCTATCAAACAGCTGTAGGAATAGACAGGTTTGGGGTAGATCTTGTCCACATCGGTCATGACGACTGACTTGGGGGTGGGGTGACTTTTCTGTGGGGAGCTCACCACCATGGGTTGGGGACTGGAGATGTCATGGTAAGGGGAGCCTGGAGACTGTGGGGAGGGCAGGGAATGAGACACCTGGGCTTGGAGGTGCTGTCTGATGGTTTGTGAATTGGACTGCTGTGGTTGTTGTTGTCTTGTTGGCTCTGGTTCGGGTTTGGGTTCCTGTTTGATTTGTTGTTGGATGTATTGGGGAGGTTGTTGGACTTGAGAGGGTGCTACTGCTACGAAGGTGGTTGGGTCGGGGGTGCGCCGGAGAAGGGCCTCTCTCACAGCTGACTCGTTCATGTTGGGGGTCTGGGCAGACAGCATGGCGTTTGTATCTGTGCTCATACTTTGCTCACAGCTGATCGGCATGCCTGTCTGTGGGTTTACCATCAGGTTAGGATCCGAGTTCTCCGTCTTGGTGAATGCCTGCAGGGATGTGAGGTTCAGCGTGTTCATCCAGTTTAGATCAGCTCCATTCATGGAGATGAGCGAAGCCAGGGTAGCCTTGGAATCCGTCATGTCCAGAGAGTTTATATCATAATCCAGAATAGATCCCATCCCTGGGAATCCAGATTGAGAATCTCCGTTACCTCCCAACTGTTCGTTGAAGTTGCACCGCATGTCACACTCAATCATATCGTTGATGGAGATATTCTCCTCCATTCCGTTTCCATTGAAGTACTCCATGATCGGGCTGGGCGCATGCAGAGGAATTTTCAAATTTAAATGTCCGAGGCGAGGGGGTTTCCCCGTGTAGGCCTGCACAAAATGCAGGTTTTAGACTCCAAAGCGGCCAAATGTTCCATGCACCTGGTAGATCTAGGTCCTAGAACTGTCTCCAAGTCCGATCCTAATTTGTGCAATTGGAAATATAGTGATTTAAGCCGAGTTCCACAGAAAAGTTGTTCATGTAGTAGTCGGCTCTACTACTCGTAGTAAGTCGTTGGCCAACCCCGGGAACAAAGAAATGCAATACCTTTAAATCGGCGGCCGCTGATTGGCCAATTCAGACCACGGGGCTGCCGAAAGGCGGCTTCTGATTGGTCCGCGCCTGGAGCGGTCATAGCAAACTCCTTATATGGCATGTATCATGGCCGCCATCTTGTGTTTACAAGGAGGATTTCGTGCGAAAGCGAAAGAAAACACTCGCTGTCACGCAAGACAAACACCCGATTCGCAAACTATGTAGTCTATATGATGTAAGATTTATGCATCTTTCATAGGGGATTGTTTGATTTTTATGATATACGCCCGATTTTGAATTATCAGTGATATAAACAAGGGCAGGTGCGCGTGCAAGGTGCCCGTTTCTGGCTTCCCGAAAGTAGGTCACGGCTACACCGGGTTGTAAATATGGTGGACGGGTGGGCCAAAATGTCTCCCTACTGCAAAATACCCTGTATATTCCTCAGGGAAGGGTGAAACTGGTACAAATGAACGTGTGATAATGTAATATCGAGGTAGAAATGACTGCCATTTCCAGCTAGAGGGATTTGAAGGTGGTAGAATTCCACCTGTTTACCGGCAAAAGTGGACTTGCCCAACCTAAACTTAGCAATGCAAATGAGGGAATCCTCGACGCTGGATACCGGGGAGGCCTCATGGCCGCTGACCTACTTTCCCCTCTCTCCATTTCGCGCCATATTTTATTTATGTCACCTGTCACCAAAGTGCACTGAAGTTGATTGTTGATATTTCTAAGCCTGCTGAATCATTAGAATGTAGATGTAAGCCTATGGTTAATCCAGGTGGGCCTAGATTAATTTGGAATTCAATAGAATTTTATGGGCCTAGATTGATTAGATATTATAATTTTAATATATACCAATATTGGTATATAGACCAGGTATTTATCCATATTAGGGAGTGTTCATTTATTAATTACAGGGGGGGTGGTGAGATTTCGCCCCCCCCCCCCCCGCTTTGATCTATAGTAACGCGCAGGCTTTTTTTGCTAAAAAGGGGCTTAAATTTGTACGCCCCCCCTCCCTCAAGAAGGGTCAGAATTTTTTACATCCCCCCCCCCCTCAGGAGGGGTCGGAAATTTTTACCCCTACTACATCCCCCCCCCCCCATACCCACCAACCCCCCCCCCCCCCCCCCTGTAATTAATAAATGAACACTCACTTACTGAAGTTGTTGGGGGGCGCATCGGACGTGCGACACCAGAATCCAAGATGGCGGACTTGAGCGCACATGGCAGACAGTGTCCCAACATGTATTGATGTAGATCTACTGGTAACTCAACTGATAATAAAGAAGTCTAACATCACTCTGACTCACAGCTTGTATGCTCCAACTTGGTGTCAGCAGTGGGGTCAGTTTCAAACACAGGAGCTGTCAAGAGCCAGAGTCACCAGCAAGTCACAAGTGGGTATCACCTTCAATTTTCATTCAGACTGTCTGGAAGTGGAAATTATAGTGTAGGCCTAATTGCACCAGATCTAATAGTAATTAGCACACTAGTAGCCCCAATTGTTCCAACTCAGATCAGGACCCACCTTCATCTACACTATGTCTAGGCCTAGAAAACCAGAACTTAGCCTGTCAGGGAACATCTCAGAGAACTTTAAAAATTTTGAGATGAGGTTCCATGACTATTGTACAGAGGCCGAATACAGAGATTTGGCCAAGGACCCGGCGACTCATAGAGTCGAGTATTATGCCAAGCCACTGATGGAGATCGCGGCGCTCCGATCGTCCATGCCGGATGAGGCACTACAGGTCATCCGGTACAGCATAGAGCCCCAGATCCCGGTTGCAGACAAGGCAAAGCCATGGGTCTGGATGGAACGGCTCAGAATACATTACACCGGCACAGCCACTTCCTCGCTATTGACGGACAGATTCACCTTCTGGTTGGCCACACAAGGTGCTCACGAGTCTATACAAGACTGGGAGACCCATGTACGACGTGACTGCAGCCTTTGTGGCTATGATGCCTTGACGGATGAGATGAGTCGCGACAAATTTATCTTCGGACTCCGGAACAGTGACATACGTGCCGATCTACTAAAATGCCATGTCAAAGCCGACGACACAAAGAAGACCCTGAGTGACGTGGTGGCGGAGGCCAAGACACTTGAGGCGGCTTAAAGAGCGAATCAGCTCATTGGCGAGGCGAGTGGCAGAACGGATGAGACGGTCAACTGGGCGGCCCAGGGAAAGGCCCACAAGGACATGCAGTTGAAGCGTGAGAGCGGCACATGCCACTGGTGTGGTGACAAACGTGGCCCACATCCCTGGTCGAACTGTCCTGCCAAGGGAAAGACTTGCGACAAGTGTGGCGGTAATGATCACTTCTCCCGCGTCTGTCTCGAGACACAGGGGGATAACCGCCGTCCACAGTCCCAGGGCCGTGGTGCTGGCCAGTCACGTAGATACCGCCGAGGGAGGGGAGGTTATCATGGAACTCCGAACAAACCTCCGACCGATGATCGAGCCCGGCAACACAGTGTCCATGCAGTTCAAGCTGATGGCGACCAGGCTTGCGCACCTGAGAGTGCCTACCCTCATGATCAGTACGACGAACAGTGTTACTCACTTGGTGATGTGGATGCATTTCAGGCCTGTGCAAGGAAGGGTCGTAAGTATTTTGCACACCTTCTCTTATCAGACAAGGGGGACAGCTTTGTCAGAACCCCGGTACAGATTGACTCTGCAGCAGGGATCAACACGATGCCTGAGCGCCTAGCTAAGAGTCTGTTTCCCACCATCACCATGTCACGCTCACCATATCAACTTTTCCCATACAAAAAGACCTCACCTGTGAAACCGCTTGGTCAGATCAACCTCCTGTGTGACCGCGGGAATCGATACTATAATCTAGTATTCCAGGTGCTAGCAGACAGTGACATTGGTGACAAGCCTGCACTGCTTTCTGGTGAGGACAGTGAGAGTTTAGGTCTCATCAAGATCATGGCAGATGAGGTCCTGTCTCTTTCCCCAGATGTGGTAGATGCAGCAGATCAGGGGCAATGCCCACCATCTCCAAAGACTATCCAGATTCCGCTCTCCAGACGCCTACCACCCGCTGGCAAGCTAACTAAAGATGCCATCTTACGTGAGTACAAGAGCAGCTTTCAGGGCCTCGGATACCTTGGCCCCACTGTACATTTTCAAATGAAGGCAGACGTCATGCCAGTTCAGATGCCCAATCACCGGGTACCAGTCGCCAAGAGGGAAAAGGAGAAGGAAGCATTGGACAGGTATGTGGCCCTAGGGATTATGGAGAAGGTGGATGAACCCACCCCATGGTGCTCAAATGCCCTCATCAGGGAAACCCCGAAGAAATTCCGGGTGTGTATCGACCCAAGTCAGACAGTTAATAAGGCGATTATGAGGCCTTTCTTCCAGATCCCCACACTGAAGGAGCACTTGCACAAGTTGGGTGACGCCAAGTGTTTTTCCCTCCTTGATGTCCGTGAAGGATTATTACACATACCTCTTGATGAGGAGTCTTCACTGCAAACCACTATGCACACATCCTATGGCCGATACAGATGGCTGCGGCTGCCTTTCGGCATATCGAGTGCACCAGAGGAGTTTCAGAAGAGGCTCTTGGATGCCCTTGAAGGGCTTGAGGGCACGATATGCATAGCGGATGATATTCTAGTGTATGGCGAGGGTGAGAGCTATGATGTGGCAAAGGTCAACCATGACAGGAGACTAGTGGCTTTAATGGAGCGCTGTGTGGCCAAAGATATCAGACTGAACCCAGACAAATTCAAGTTTGCTCTCAAGGAACTCAAGTTCATGGGCAACATTATTACAGACAATGGTATGCGACCTGACCCGGACAAGGTGGCAGCCATCGTTGGAATGCCGACCCCGACCAACAAAGCTGGGTTGCTCAGGTTTATAGGCATGGCCACATATTTGTCACAGTTCTGCGAGAATTTGAGCTCAACCCTACAGCCACTTCGGATGCTGACGAAGGATGGTGCAAGCTTCATATGGTCAGACACACAAGAGCAAGCCTTCCAGAGCGCCAAGGCCCTCATCACATCGGCACCCACACTCCTGTACTACTGCTTGGACAAGCCTGTCACCTTACAGGTGGATGCTAGTGAGTCAGGACTGGGTGCAGCGCTCCTTCAACCAAATGCCAAGGGTGAGTTACAGCCCGTAGCATTCAGCTCATGTCACCTCAGTGCGACAGAACAACGCTACTCCCAGATGGAGAAAGAATGTCTGGCAATATGCCAGGGACTACACAAGTTTGACCAGTGGCTATACGGGAAAGCTGACATTACAGTTCACACAGATCATAAACCACTTGTCCCGATCATGTCAAAACCACTACACAAGGCGCCTGCCAGATTGCAGCGGATGCTAATGACCCTGCAGCGCTATCGCTTCGCACTTGAGTACAAGAAAGGCACTACCCTGCTCATTGCGGACACGCTCTCTAGAGCGGCCCTGCACACCCCAGTCAACACGCCTGTAACTGGGTTTGAGGTGTTCAGGCTGGAATGTGAATCTATCTGCCGAAGCCCCAGGCTGACTGGAGAGACCGAGAAGGAGATAGTCCTACTCACCAATGCTGACGAGACCCTCAGTGCTCTTCGGGACACAATCATCAATGGATGGCCCGACGATCGTACCCTGTTGCCCAAGGATCTTAGGCCATTTTGGGGATACAGGGATGAACTGTCTGTACTGAATGAGGCTATATATAAGGGGGAGACTGTGTTGGTGCCTCAACAGCTCCGGGCCAAAATGTTAGGCAAGATCCATGCAAATCACCTTGGGGCTGAGTCAAACTACAGAATGGCAAAGCAGGTATTGTTCTGGCCTGGAATGAGAGCGGCAATCAAGGACATGTGTGAGGCTTGTGGGACCTGTGCATTGTATGGCTCAGCCTCACAAAAGGAGCCCATGATGTCACTACCGATACCAACCAGGGCTTGGGAGCTACTCAGCCAGGACTTGTGTGCCTTTGAGGGTAAGGACTACCTAGTAACCGTGTGCCATTTCTCAGACTGGATTGAGGTAGATGAGCTGGGGGACACTCTGGCCTCCACAGTTGTAGCCAAGACCGAGGCCCATCTAGCCACTTTTGGCGCCCCAGCAAGAATACACACAGACAATGGCCCTCAATTTATAAGTAAGGACTATGCAGATTTCGCGATCAGGTATAACTTCAACCACACAACGTCATCTCCTTATTACCCCAAGGGAAATGGCCGAGCAGAGGCGGCTGTGAAGGTAGCCAAAGGCCTACTAAAGAAATCCACGAACATCAGCCTGGCCCTACTCCTTCATCGGAACACCCCTCAATCTGGCTACACATACTCACCTGCGCAGCGCATGTTGTGTCGCCGAACACGCACCCCTCTGCCTACCTCAGACAGACTGTTGGACCCTCAGGTGGTGGACACTCGTGTGGTTCAGGAAGAGATTGAGGCTCGGAGAGTGGCCAGCAAGACATTGTATGACAGGAATGTGGTCCACCATTCCCCACTCTCAATTGGGGACTATGCCTACTTAAAGCCCCCTCCGAACAAGCGTGGTCAGCCATGGGCTTATGGGCAGGTAGTGGACTGCAAGGGACCTAGATCATACACCCTTCAGACTGACCGTGGGACAGCTAGCCGTAACCGGGTTCATGTGCGACCAGCTGCTCCCCCACAAAAGGACCTTGGATGCGTACAAGTGCCACAGGTACTGGTACCTGGTGGCCCACCTCTGGTGAGGGCCCCAGATCAGCCAGACCTACAAGACAACCAGCTTGAGTCGCAACCTGGGGTGACAGCACCTCGCTCTCCAGTGCGGTCCCCAATGGGTCCTGCACCGTCTACTCCAAGCGTTGGTGCATCTCGGCCTGGTGCTGGTAGTGGCCCAGTTATGAGCAATAAACTGGCCCTCGCACCAAGCCCTTCACCTGCTCGTCGTACAAGGACGAGAGACATATATCGACCAACAAAATATGATGACTACGACCTCACATAAAAACCAACTTTGTGACTTCATTCCCGGTCTACCTGCTATGTTAAACCCTGTGACATTATTTTATGCCTCATTGTTCCCAGTTTCTTTCCAGCAAAGTACTGCTATCATGGGATAATATGACTATGGAGGTCGTCACTATTGTGTTTCTTATGATTTGGACTATACATGTCTGCGGGGATGTTTAATTCTTTAAAAAAAAATATATAGGCCTATATAAAAAAAAAAAAAATAAAAAAAAAAAAAAATCTTTTAATAAAAGGGAGATGTTGGGGGGCGCATCGGATGTGCGACACCAGAATCCAAGATGGCGGACTTGAGCGCACATGGCAGACAGTGTCCCAACATGTATTGATGTAGATCCACTGGTAACTCAACTGATAATAAAGAAGTATAACATCACTCTGACTCACAGCTTGTATGCTCCAACTAAGTGGGTAGGGGATACGGGTTACGTAGAAGAACTATGTCGGCTACATGTATGGAAATGTATGGAAGACATGAGAACCAAAGTAAAATAAAAGCATATCTTATAGTGTCGTACATGGACCCCTTTTTGCATTAAGATTTGTGCATTAACCCAACGTTGATTCACTCATAGCTCAATGTTAATTGAACATTAATTCAACGTTCATTTGAGTCCATGAAATGAAGTTAGGCTAGACGCAAAATTAACGTTTTTTCACTCTGTAAATGAGGCTAAAAGAACGTTGAAACAACTTCAACTTGTTACCTGGGATGGACTCTATTTGCAGTAGAATATGTGTATCAACTCAACGTTGGTTCACCCATATTTCAATGTCAATTCAACGTTAATTCAACATCGAGTTGAGTCCACGAAATGGAGTTAGGCTATATGCATAAAAAAAACGTTATTTCACTCTGTAAATGACGTTGAAAGAACGTTAAACAACTTCAACTTGTTACCTGGGTAATCGTATTCATGAATACCTGTGGGCGCCCCCTATATGAACAAACAGAATAACACATGGAATTGCACTGACAAGCAGCTTTTAATTACAATACGAGTAAATGATTAGGACCAATCATTAAATTAGGGGTGGGACTTTAAATGGGGGCGAGATTTTAAAATGAAATACTATCTAGGCCTAGTAGGCGACGGGGGGAGTAGGCCTACCTACTTTCCCAGTCGTACTCCCCATCCCACCCCAGGCATACATGTGGTTAACCACACATTTATCTTGGGGAACATCTTTATACGAACTCACCTCTATCTTTGTGGTTAGGCTATATAAGGAGACTCAGAGGGCCGCTCTAATTGTCATAATTGGTCTGAATTAATTATCCCTGAGTTGGTACTACCACCTAAGGCTTAGCTGCTAAGGCATATAAAAGGCAGTTTTTGTTGTCTTACGGGAAGTGTATATTTCCACCTACAGGGGGTAGTTGTAACATCTGTGGTTTGATTGAGATGCACTTATTTGGTTTAGAAAGACAAGTACTACTAGTACGGTCCATGCGGTCGCACCTGCCGCAAGGTGGCTAAAATCTGGATGCGCTGCTGCTGGGGCTGGATTCTACAGTAGTATATATACCAGTACCCACTCAACAAAAAGACGTTATTTTGACCCACAATAAACGTTTCCTGAAGGGTTGCAAAACGTTTGTTTCTAACGTTTGTTTTACGTAAAAACGTTGACTCCAAATAACGTATATAAACCCTTATAAAAAACGTTTTGATGTGGAACCTTATTCTCATGTCAAATAACGTTGTTTATTGGTAAAAGAATAGTTTTCTCATGGTAAAAATAACGTTTATTCACAGCCCTTCTACACCTAACCCAGCTACAATATAAGCATACCGGTATCATGTATAATATTTGTAGAATTATGCTGATTTACATTTTATTTAATTTTTCTTCAATTCTGCTATAGTGGTCTCCTGAATGTATGAAAGTTTGACCCCTAGCCATCCACCAAGACTGGATGATAAAGAGTGATTGAGAACAGTGCAAAGTATATGTCAATAGCCGGGCATTGACTATAAATAATTCCCATTACCACTTTATGGGTGTTTGTATCACCACTCCCTCCATTATCCGCATTACAAGCATTCCTCTGGACGTAATTTGTATAATTCTGATTCCATGTGGAATATTTAAAATGTAATGATTAACATATACTTGTTAAAGTATTGTTGTTACACCTTTTAACCAACAGAGTAGGGTGGAGACCTAGCAAAATCCCATAGGCGAGATAGTGCTGCCTCCTGGTAGCAGGTACTGGAATCAATAGAAACGTTCATTAAATTCAAAATAACGTTTGTATACCAACGTTTTTGTTCAAACTATTGAGAAATGCACAGTGATGTTTTAGATGCCAACGTATTTTTTCAAACCCTAAAGAGACGTCTATATAACGTTGTTAAAACAAACCTTCCCCTTTCAACTTTCTAGGAGCGTTAAATAACATTCTAAGTAGCAACGTTTGAATTATGAACTATATAGGAACACTTAGATGACGTTTTTAGACAAACGTTCTCCTGCAAACCCTGTACAAACGTTTGCGAATGTTAATGAACGTTTTTTGTTGAGTGGGTAGTAGGTTTTGATCCTGGGTAGAGAGTGAGGGTAAAACTGGTGGCAACAATTTCCAGAGAGGTTGACATTTTTTGCCCCCTATTCCCACAAGATCGGTCAGAATTTTAGGGAGTGGTCATTGGATACCTGTAGGGGGGCTTCCATAAAGTATATACTCTTAGAATTTTTTTTTGAATTGCTTTATTGTTACTTCATATATGATTTTCATAACAACAATCCTGTGGTTTTACATGTGAACAGATATCATTCAATACAACAATCCTAGACATACATTGCAAGCTGTAGTCAGGGTACCTTAAAGAGAAAAATTGGAATATCCCGTAAAATTACGGTGATTCACTGGCATCAATTAATGCCAAGCTTTCACCATTATTTTTACGGTAACCGTATTCTTCTAATCCCTGTAAATTTCACCGAGCTTTCCCGTTGTCATTTAACGGTGATTCATCATTATCATTATGATGATTATCTGCTATTCATTGATGATTCTCATTTCTTCTTGATTCATTGGTACATTTCATAAGAGACATAATTAAATGCCTTACAGTAATATGCAAGTACAATCCTTTTTTTTTTACATGAAAGTACTAACCAGCCTTTCCGAAAAACCCAAGAATTTACCAACAAAGGGTAGAAATACACAAATTTCTTCAAAATTGCATAAAAGAACGTTGGGTCGGGCCTGTTTTGATAGGGCCGGTCAGGCTACCTGAAACAAACCTCTTTTTTTTGGCCTAATTCTAATTACCACAAAATGGGTGTTTTTACAATCCTTGCTTGCTCCCACTCATGTAGCCTAGAAAGGGAAATTATATATCTATTATCTATTATGTACCAAAGGCTTCAAGGTTAACCCAGAAAGCCAGGAGCGGATGTTCAATGTAAAAGTAATGAATATGACACTGTCTGAGTGTCTCACCGTACATCACATTACTGTGATAAACCGTCAAATTTTACGTGGATTCCCTGTAATTTCAACGGAAATTTTTTTAGTGTCTGTACGCACATTTTCTCCAGAAATATACCCCCCACCTCCCTAAAGTTATTGTACACATTGAAATAAAGGGGTCTATGTAGGCAAAAACTTTCATGAAATAGACCCACCCCCCCTTCGCGCGTACATACTTTATGGAAGCCCCCTAGGGGTTATTGCCCAGCAAATTAGCGTCAATTTGAGATCATCTGGGTTATCCTATCACGCATTTCGTCAAAAACGTGTACATTGCGTAGGGGTTGTGTTAAAACGCACTACTCCCTCAAAATGACGCAATGCGTTAGTCGCAGAGGGTCTCAAGTTGATGCAGTTTGCTTGTATGCGTTGGTGTGAAGAGAGGGGGGCTTGTGAGGGGGAGGGGGGGGGGGGGGGTTAGTATTAGTGGGAGGTAGATATACCATTCCCTCCCTTGTTCTTTTTATATGTTCATCTTTAATAACATCAATTGAAATGCTCTTGCTCCTTGAGACCACGGTTCCAATGTAGTACTAACTTTGTGTATCTGGAAAGAAAGGATCTGTCCTGAGATGGGTTCAAACAGTAGACTATACATACATGTACACCCTACATGTACATGTGCACAAATTGCTATTCCCTTATTAATATCTTAATGAGAATACAATGGTCATAAATTACCAGTAGGCTGGGTATGTAAGATGTTACATTCTCAGGTACAGACAGTTTATGATGATAAAATATGTTTTAAGATGAGCTAGAAAGGAAACATGCAACTGCTTACCATGTATATACACATCCTTCCTCCAGTACCTCCTTGTGCTAACTACCACCTCTCTACACAAAGAGATTTGAAACTTGACCAATCAGAGAAGAGCACACTCTCATCTCACGCATCCCAATGCATCCCTACGCATCCCCACACATTCCCACGCATCCCCACACAAACCTGACTTATTGTTTGCGTCAGTTGAGTGGGGATGCGGGAGCCAACGCATCCTCACACATTCCTTCACGCATACACACGCATTTCCACGCTTGTATGACGCAAATTTGCTGGGTGACCCAGGGTAGACTGAGTTATATACAATGACTGAACCATGTTTTAAGACGTTTTTGGGACATGGGAGAACCTCATTCAGTGTCTATGGGACATAGACATGAGATGAGAAAAAGGACAGATAGGCAAGGTGGGGGACATATGTTTCCTTCGAAAACAAATTTAAAATGTCTTTCCTTCCATGTGATATTGAGCTGCAATCTTCAGCTACTAATTTCTCTCTTTTCGGTAAACTCTTAACTACTGTTAAATTGCTACCCTCTCAATGAAAGTTACATACACTTCAATGTTAAACCAAAAATAAAAATTTGGACCCCTCTTGGCGGGGGAGGGAGTAAAAAAAAATTAACCTGTTTTGAGCCAAAAAGCCTGCGCATTACTATGCTTCAAAGGGCCCGCGCAAGACGATTTTCAACCCTAAGGGGAGGGGGGTAAAAAATGTTGGGTGCTCCAAAGTCAAAGATGTGGTGGCGCCACTAGCAGTTCCCGTACTCCGTGAGAACTCAACGAGACAGCACGAGAGCGGCAGCATAAAAGTAGTGCAAAGCAGCGATATTGTAACACCAATATCTTCGCCGTTTATGGTCCGACCAACTCGGTTTTTGACATGGCCAGAAGGTGGAACATACCCGCAGCCTGCAACTGTCGCCCACACCCAAATGCACACCCACACCCACCTGCCCTCCCACACCCACCCGCTCACCCACACCCATCTGCTGGCCTGAACTTGAGGGTACTTTTTAACAAGGAATCCATTTCCTGGGGCGGATCCAGGGGGGGGGGGGCACAAGGGGCGCGCGCCCCTATTTTTCTGTACATTAATTTTGATGGTCCAACACCCCCAATGCTGTAGGTATTACAGCGCCCCCCCCCCCCTTTCCAAAATTCCTGGATCCGCCACTGCATTTCTGATGCCAGAATTGACCAACAAATGATTATAAGGCAGTACTTTATCTAAGTACATGATAAGCTAAAGATCCAGCTTACCCTGAGTCATCTGTGAGGCCACTCACACCCCAGTGAACAAGACACGTTATTTTAACGTTCTGAAACGTTTCTATAAGGTTAGGAATAGAACGTTTGTTTTGACGTTATTTCAGCATCAAAATAACGTTTACAAATTACCCCTAGCTAATTAAAATATAAGGTGGAGGGCCATATATGATACAATTTCATTTATAAAATAGTACAGTTATATGACCAGACTTCTTATATAAGTAGAATTGATGATATAAGTGTATATTATATCAGCAATTTTAAGAACGTTTTTTAAACGTTTTTTAAACATTTCTCCTTGTTCAAGTTTATCTCACCAGGTGGCAGTTTAGTTGGTAATGCAACTTTACTTGGACAATTCTGTTAAAAATCTAGTACAAACCATGCAAGGGGGGCCTAATTAGGGCTATAAACTAATTTAAAACATTGATACTGGTATCAGCATTCAATGTTAGATCAACTATGAACGCAATACATGTTGAATCAACTGTATTGTAGCTCATTGTAG
The DNA here is from genome assembly GCA_947462335.1 of Harmothoe impar. Taxonomy (NCBI): domain Eukaryota; kingdom Metazoa; phylum Annelida; class Polychaeta; order Phyllodocida; family Polynoidae; genus Harmothoe; species Harmothoe impar. The sequence goes on from OX381711.1 coordinate 66,046,211, forward strand.
TTGCAGCTACATTAAACACCATGTTTATAGAATTACAGGATGTATATATAGCCTGGCAGAGTTCTATCTTCATCATGGCATAATCAAAGGGTCCAAAGGACTTGCTTCCACAAGGACTGTAGACCCACAAATGATGAACTGATGTGTGAGTAGGCAAATAGATGCGTTAGTAGGCAAAAAAAAATTAAAACATTGGATGATAAGGGAAAATTAGGAATCATAACCTCTAACATATATTATGCTTAGGGAGTGATCATTTTTTAACAACAGGGGGGGGTGGTGGGTTTTCGCGCGTAGCGCGCGAAATTTTTTACCCCCCCCGGTCAAGGGGTCCAAATTTTTTACCCCCCCCCCCTTAGGCTTTTTGGCTCAAAACAGGTTAAATATTTTTGCCCCCCGCCCCCAAGAGGGGTCCAAACTTTTTTGCCCCCCCCGGTCAAGGGGTCCAAATTTTTTGCCCCCCCCCCAAACCCACCACCCCCCCCCCCTGTTGATCACTCCCTTAGACCATGGTATACAGGGGAGAGGAAAACGTTATTTTCACCTGAATAAAACATTAAAAAACACACGTTTAAAACGTTATTTTAACGTTAGGGAGCGTTCATTATTTATGGCAGGGGGGGGCAAATTTTTTTAGGGGTATTCAAGGGGGGGGGGGCTTTTTTTTTTACCCTATTCTTAGGGGGGGGGCCTTTTTTTTAGGGGTATTCCTAAAAATGTCGCGAATTTAGTACCTTGAAATGTCGCGAATTTTGGTAACAGCCTGTGTAATATTTTACCAAATTATGTCAATATTTTCAAAATTAACTAAAATTTTCCTCAAACTCCCAGCAAATTTCTCACTGCATCACTTTCGACACTCAGAATAGCCCACCGTTTTGTCAGTCTTCAAAAAAGTGCCGGCCTCATGTAAGCACTGAGGGTATGGGAGCTTCCAATTTATAAGCACTGGGGCCCTTAAACTCAACAGTATGTAAGTCAAGTGTCTGAGGTTTGACTATTCTCACTCACCAGCGAGTATCATGAGACGTTTACACTAAAACAGCTTACGAATGGATGTATTTGTTGCAAGGTAGTAAATTGTAGGTTAAAAAAGTGCCCAGGATTAAATGCATACAATTTAATAGTAGACACCAACATCGATTTGTAATAAAGTTGAAAACGATCCAGGGTGAGGGGGGGGGGCACTTTTTTTTCAACCTATTCCGAGGGCGGGGGCCTTTTTTTTTCAACCTATTCAGAGGGGGGGGGGCCAATTATTTTTGACGTATTCGATTTGCCAAACGCTCACCCCCCCCCTGCCATAAATAATGAACGCTCCCTTATTTCTACCTCAATAAAACGTCCTTTACAAACGTTTTGAGTTCACGTTTTTACGTAATATAAACGTTCAGAAAATGAACGTTTTCGAACCTTCTGATGACGTTTTTTTAACGTTGAAATAACGTGATTTTGTTCACTGGGACGCTCAATCTTTTGTAATATTAATTTAAAATGACCACTCCCTAAGGATATACCCGGGGAAATATGTACCTAGACAAAATAAGTATGTATAATATTGAATGATTAAAACCATGCTCGCGGTTGACCTGAAGTATTGCATACAGTACACCCCTTTCCTTTTCGCACCCCTCACACACCTCCCCTCGGGCCCCTCCCCGATGTTCCCACGGTTCCCACGGTTCTCACGGCTCGGGTGCCTGGGGTACACTCTCCAAGCAGTTCTTCGCGTCTAACGGCCACTCTGCTCATGTCTGCTTGGAGAGTGCGTTACGTCATGGAGAGGATTCCCTCGTGACGTAGCCACGTGTAGGATTCCCCCAAAACTTTAAAGGCCACATCAGCCGGAAACCACGGCCACAACTCAGTGACCGTGAAAAGTGGGAGTGTCTGCCACAGTGCATACTGAGTGTTGGAGCCGGTGACATCTTGACATCTCTCTGCACCTGTCTCGGTCCGTCCTGAGGTCTCCCACACTCATCAAGGTAGGTGCAACAAGCTCTTGTCACCCACACTCTGTCTGTCAATCAGTGATGTCATGACACAGGCCCTTTTATAGTGCATGGCCATGGCCATGGCACAGAACTAAACCCATAACCACCCATGGCCATGGGTACTGCGGCCAGTGGGGTAGTCTCAACGTCAGACCAATGTTGCGTCTGCCCGTTAGGTGGCGGGAGGGGCGGGGGTTAAGTCTGTTCTGAGTCTGTCCGTAATCTGGCTAAATGGATGTGGGGGCAACTATTTACTGCGACAGATTCTATGAAAAAAAGTTAGAACCATGATTGTATCCTTCAAGATCTATATAACTACAAAAACAACAACCCTAAGGATACTGTCCCTACGCCGTATTACTATGGAAAGCCAAAAAAAAGTTTTCATAGTAAGTGTCACAGTAAATAGTTGCCCCCACATCCATTTAGCCAGATTACGGATAGCGTCTTCGGCCTCAGGTCTGACTGTGGGGTCGAAAATACGCCCAATTTTGACGGTTTATAAAGATATTTTCAATGATAGGTGCTCGACACAATCTTATAATACTAAATAAGGATTCAATTCTGTTATCATTTTGAAAAATAATGCGGAATAAGCATAATAAATTTGTCAACAATGAGCTGTCAAATGCTGGCGAAAATCCGCCATGTGCTACGCTTCATACACAGCCTATGGAGGATGGCTCTATTATCGCCCACAGAAGGAAACTGTCAAATTTCTCCCTTCCCTCTTGTGTCATATCAATATCATTTGATATATAGCTTATTTACATCATAAAGAGCACTTGGTTTAGATAACAGCAATATGACACTAGTGAAACACCCTAAACTGCCATTGTTTACACCATTAAACTCTTAAGTACTAAGGTTCTTCTGCGTCCTGTGGGGCGGCGCCCTCATGCACCCAGTCAGACCTATGTAAGGCGCCCCTCCCGCCACCTAACGGGCAGACGCAACATTGGTCTGACGTTGAGACTACCAGTGGGGGTATCATTTAATGCCAATCATTGTCAATGGCAAATGGACACTTGCCGACTGCATTTCTTCTCGTAGTAAAAAGACAGTCGGACTCGGATGACACGTGGATCCCGATGATGTACCGTCAACTGGGGTTACTTGAGACAGTTTTAGAGGTTTTTTGTATTTTTTTTCTTTGCTATTTATCAGATCATTTTGAGAAGCCTACCAAATAAAAGACCATTTCTAGGGCATTATTTGTTTTCCAAAATAATTAATCCAGCTATAGTTCTCTTAGATATACAGGCTCATCTTTGCGGTGTCTCAAGTTACCCCCAAACGGGGCAACTTGAGACAGTCCGGGGTAACATGAGACACATTGTTTTAATTTGTTTTGAATTACCTAAATCTGACATTTTTTGTAAAAATATCATTTGCATGAACAAATATGAGACAGAAACCTATCACAATAGTTTATGGTTTAGAAATTATATCATTTTATGGTCATCAAATTTTCTCCTATTTTGACATGCCAGAAATCTATCTGCGGGGAGCTGTATTTTAATATTTCATTCAAAATACCACTGGGGTAACTTGAGACAAACACCTTTTTGTATTATTTACCATCAATTATTATAGTAAGTGTTACAAACTTCATAGTATTGTATTATTGCATAGGAGGAATATTCTGTTTATATTACCACACCAATTTACACCAATTAACAGCTTCATAACTTAAATTATGAAGTGTCTCAAGTTACCCCAGAAATTATGTCATTTTTTCAAATATTGTTTGTTTCCCACCTAAAATTGCAGTAATAAGCATAATAATTAAGAAAATCTAGATAGAAGACTCTTTTCTATCAGCTAGTATTGGTATGAGATGACAGAAATGCAAAACTAACTGACTTTGACACAACACTTTGGTTGAAAATCTAAAAAAATGAAAAAATCAGAATTGCTAAAAATTTATATTCTTGACATACAGCTTAGATACCAGTGGTATAATTAACTGTTTATATAATTTTATTATAACTTTATGTAATTTCCAACGTAACAGTGTACATTTTATAAGCTATTTACATGCTAGAGATATTACCAATTACTCTCAAAAAATCTATTCCTAACTGTCTCAAGTTAATACCCCAGGTGTCTCAAGTAACCCCAGTTGACGGTAGCCAATGTAGGCCTATAGTATAGGCCTACACTTTTTTCATCAAGCGTTTCCACTAGAGGGCAGGGTGGGCATCATGGGGTGGTACCAGTGCAACCATGTGAACCAGCCTAAAAAACCCATAGGTTTACTAGGCTGATGAAATGAGTGTCATACAGTATATCACTTCCAATCAATTGATCAATATCAATAGATTTTGAAATAATGATAAGTTATATTAAGTAGTTATGTACAGTTATTATTTATTAAATAATGACTACCGGTACTCATCATTATTTCAAACAAACATGTTTTTAAACAACAGGGAGATAAATAATGTCTATACTCCCTTATTATAGTATGATACGGTAGGTCAACTGTGACTGTTTAACAGGGAGTGTTCATTTATCATTTACAGGGGGGGGGGGGGGGTGGTGGGTTTGTGGGGGGGGCATAAACATTTCTGACCCCTCCTGAGGGAGGGGCGTAAAAAATCCTGACCCCTCTTGAGGGGGGGGGGGCGTAAAAATTTAAGCCCCTTTTTAGCAAAAAAGCCAGCGCGTTACTATAGTTCAAAGAGGGGGGGGGCGAAAAATTTTCACCACCTTCAGCGAGGGGGGGCGCGAAACGTTTCAAGCCCTCCCGAGGGCGGGGGGGGGGGGCCTAAAAAAATTTCGCCCCTCTGCGCGAAATCTCACCACCCCCCCCCCTGTAATTAATAAATGAACACTCCCTTAGGGAGTGCTCATTTTTATCAACCTTCCCCCCCCCCATTCTGTGGAAGGTTGCAGTATCAATATGGCTCGGTAAATCAGTTCCATATTTTGGATTGAGCATTGATTATGATGTTCTAAATGACCTTTAAGGTGGGTCGATCCCATTGAATCAAAGTGTTCAGGATTTCATAAAAAAAATTCTGTGAGTACCCTAAATTATTTGAAAACAGAAAATGAAAAGAAAAGTAGGGGTTGCCGTGCCTTTTTCAAAATATGGAATTTTGAAAAATAAAAGTTATTCAATTTTACACTAAGAAAACGGAAATAATGTCAAAATTTGTCTAATTTTATTTCCTATCAACCAAAAACGGTAGAATTTTGAAACATCACACAATTAACACAGGGATATATACCTTTATTCTAAAAATAGTTTTGGAGTATTATCACTTTGCATTCTGGGTAAAAGTTTCATCTTTCAGAGAAAAGTAGGAATAAATTTTCATTTTCTCTTTACATAATCAAAAAAAAATAGTTAAAAAAATGTTCAGATTTTTCTTAAACTTTCCCAAAAGATTGCTCAGATGATTTGCCCATAAATAAAAGTAATTTTGATATGGATTCCCATGCATAATTTGAGGATTTTGGCTCTTTGAAATACAAAAGTAATGAAAAAAAGGACTAAATCAAATCTTTGAAGCATTGTATTATGGGTTAATTCCCAACAATCTGCATATAAAATGATCTTGTCATGTAGGTTTGGATATATTCAAATAATTTATTCACTTTTGTGCTCTTTTAAATGCCATTTATTACTTCATAAATGACAGTCCCAGAAGAATCATAGAAAATGACCAAAGTACCTATAATCATTATGTCAAAATATAAAAGTGCTCTAAAATGCACAATTTCTCTCAAAATCGTCCAAAAATTTGTTTGGGTATAGAGAATTGTTCCGAGCATATGCTTACCAAAAATGGCAATATTTGGACATATTTAAGCTATATGCGCAGAAAGATGCGCAGTAGTCCATTCTGCAATGGCCGCGACCCACCTTAAGAAGTCTCAAGGGGTTTATACACGATTTTGAGATAGTCAGAGGGATAGAAATATTGACATAAGGCCACACCAAAAAAAAGAGTTGGTCAATGGATTTCACTTTTCAAAAAATGGTGCGAGCGAGCGAATTTTTTTTTTTTTTTTTAAAGAATTTTTTTTTGTCAATGGATTTTGTCGGTGGAAAACTGGAGCGAGCGACAATTTTTTATTTTTTTTAAACCAGCCTCCGACAAAAGTTCTTAGTGGACCCCTTACATAAAAATTTATTGGTTGATCTGGGGGAATTACTGGAAAAAAAAAAAGAAAAAAAAAAAATTCTCAATTTTGAAAAAAATGAGGCGAGCGAAATCCATTGACAATTTTTCTTTCAAAAAAAAATCCATTTCCGAAAATAAGGTGCGCGAAATCCATTGAACATCTTTTTTTTTTGGTCTGGCCTAAAGATTATGAGACAAAATTCCATTTTTCCGCATAATTTCAGTAAATTCTGTCAAGAATTTTTTTTTTTGTAGAAAAAACACAAAATTGCCTTCAAAAAAACAAAGAAAAAAAGATTTGGCTAGGGCCAAAAAATAGGGTCGCTAGGGATAACTGAACGCAACTTTTTATTTTACAAAATAATAATCCATTTAAATAATCACATTAGAAAATAGATTAACAAATGTAAATAATGGACCATATATTTGGATCTAGAAAGAGTAATGGCACTCGGTTTTCAGTTCTGGGATCCTTATAGAATGAGAAAGTGGATAAGAACTTATTTTATTCTAAAATATTGTTTTCCATGGCAATCAAACGTCACCAAATATGCTAAATCTGGGTAAAAACATTCTTTTATGGTTCAAATAAGACCCATTCAAAAATGAGTAGGATATAGACTGCTGTACACCTCTGACCTCCAGTACCATACAAGCCTCGGTAGCAACAATATCCCACTAGTTTAAGTTGAAGATCCTTCTACAAGATCCCATTTATCAAGCAGACAGTTAAGGAGGAGTTGGGATCTCTTGGATACTAAAACAGGTAAGATCAATATAATGCCAGACAAAAACAGTTGTGTTTACAAATATTTTTAAGATTTGAGAATAATAATTTCCAAAATGCCACTTCAATCTGTTAATCCTGTCAATACACAAAATCCATATTAGACTCTGAAGATTGAGTTATTAAGTATACTTTTTTAATCCTAAATGATTCATGCTTAGATTGTCCATGTATCTACAGACTAACCATGGCACCAACACGGTGGGGTATCGCCAGCACAGGATTGGTGGCTTTTGATTTCACAAATGCTCTCTCCTTGCTGCCTGCTGCAGACCACAAGGTGGGTTAATACAGTGCTGCTAAAAAATGTATTTTTGTAGAATCATTCAAAGGTCCAAAAAGAAGTATGCTTTTGAGATGGAGCTGTCAATTCAGAGATAGTCCCACTGAATAAGTATCTAAATGTACATACAAACCAGCCCTAATTAAGTCAAGATAAGAATTTGTTTTCAAAGCATTCATGCTATTTTTATGCAACCAGGTGGTAGCAGTAGCAGCGCGGGCATTAGACAGTGCTGAGAAGTTTGCTAAACAGTTCAACATCCCTAAAGCATACGGGTCATACAAGGAACTGGCAGAAGACCCCAATATAGGTTGGTGGACTATTTACCTCTACCGATATAGATTGATGTTACCATTATCTGAATGCAGAATGATAAACAATACTTATGATCATACAAATCCCTTCTTATACCACAAATTTCTTAACATGATGAGAACCCCAGAGAGGGGCTAAGTTATGGCACAGCCAGTACACAAGAGACTGTTATCTGAACCACACATTTTGTAAGATTATACTCAATTAAATCAGATTCACTCATACTAATATGTGCACATTCTTAACTGAAATGTCTAGGGATCAGAAACAACTTGTCATGAGTTATTCTCCATGTTACAGATGTGGTGTATGTGGCCACCATCAACCCAGTGCACTTCGGGCTGTGCAAACTTTTGATTGAGGCAGGGAAGAATGTTCTCTGTGAGAAACCCATGACAATGAATGCTGACCAGGCCAAGATTATCCTGGACATGGCAAAGGAGAAAAACGTCTTTTTCATGGAGGTGAGAAAATTCTACAAAACACAGAACATATGAGCCACCGCATGTTTATCGACATTACTGTCCCATTAATGGGTGCCACTGTAGATGATGAATAATGAATGTTGATGATTTTTTTTCTGCAATAAAACATCTTATATCATGAAGCCTAACTTCTAGTAAACCAATATGGAGTTTCCAAATTTCACTGAGGTCAATACATGTTCACATTCAATGGTTGGCTAAGCTAAGGTATTAAAAGGTGACCCGGATCACTGATGCATGTAGTATTATCATCATCTACACGATCAATCTTTCTATTTAACAGGGTATCTGGTCGCGTTTCTTCCCTGTCTATAACAAACTCAGGGAGGCGCTCACTTCTGGTGTGATCGGTGATGTCAAGGTTGTGAAAGTTGATCTTGGTAAGAGTGTCCTGCATAGGGCACGCATTACAGACAAGCAGATGGGAGGGGCTGCTACCCTGGACCTGGGCTGCTACCCAGTGCAGTTTGCCCAGCATGTATTTGGGGAGTACCCACAGAGGATTGTCACAAGTGGCATACAGACTCCAACTGGTGAGTTCATCAATCAGGTAGACCATGGATTAGTATCAGTTTTCATGTCATGAGAGATCAATGAATTTAAATATTTTTAAATTTAAAAAAAACAACCTGACATACTAATTAAATAACGAGCCTTATAATCATAGGCAAATAGATGTAATTGTAGTCATACAGTGTGTTAACATTAAGGAACATTTATCAAAATGCATATAACCAAATTTACTGAGCTTTATACTCCTTGTGCTAGCCCGTATCCCTCACGGGTTCGAAACTGTTTTTTACCAATGGCAGATAACCTAGAGCTTTCTGCATAATGGTATGTGTACATGTAGTAAGAATTTGTAACATCTATTGCCTATATATGTTTCTTACAGGCATAGATGAAGCTAGCTTCACAACCCTTCACTATAGCAATAACCGTGTTGCTCAGATCTGCTCGCATGTTGGTGCCACCCTCTCAAACAAGGCTGAGATATTTGGTACAAAGGGCACCATTGAGGTAGGTTCATTTTATTTCCCGATACAATTAGAATTGATAATCACTTAACTACCATAAATTCCCAGGTACGCGAACCAAACAGCTAGCACGGGTTATAGGATTCTCCCAAAGTAGGTGCATGTAATACGTGGGTTTTTGGAGTTTTCAAAAATGTCTTAAAACTGATCCTTTGCTTACCCAGGATGCAAGGTCATAATTATTTTCCAACATACCCCCAGTGCAAAAAGACAAAAAACACAATACATTTTCCTTAAGGTGTGTACTCACATTACAGTGCATGTAAAGGTTCACAAAAGTTGATTAAGGATAGGACTCCTATTCTCATTCATTTGTGATTTTCAATTCTGCACTTTTTTCTGTTTCAGATTCCGTTTTTCTGGCATCCAACCAGTATTACCATCGCAGGTGAGAAACATGAGTATCCCCTTCCAGCCCCAGGCACATACCCCATGAACTACGCCAACGGGGAGGGGTTCATCTACGAAGCCGAGGCTGTCAGGCAATGCCTCCTCAAAGGTGAGAAAAAGAAACGTTACATTATATACTTTACATTATATATAGTGTGCAAAATCTTTTGTTTCAGGGAAATCTCATGTCAGTATAATCATTGGAAAACGTTTGCTTCAATATCCATGTCAATATTGGTGGACTTCACATAGAAGATAACAAATATACATCCAGAATTACAGGAATTATTAATTTTTTTCATAGCATTTTCTGATTATAGTGTGTGCTCAAAATTGCAATCGAAAATGATCAATTTGCTATCAAACTGAAAAGTGAAGCGATGCAACACACATTTATAGCGCTATTGTCCAATCGACAGCACACCAAATCAAACATATAGTTTGGTAAGCATCTGGTTGACTGAGTTACTCGTGGAGTGAATGCTCTATGAATAAACCATTAAACACAATTGTCTATTTACAGGAGAGAAGGAGCATCCTCTGATGACCCACCAGGACAGTTTGTGGAACATGTCCATCCTGACGGAGATTCTCACACAGAACGGGGTAGTGTTCGAAGTGTGACATGTCGCGAGTGAATGTTGTGCGATAATCAATTATTGTAAACCTTGGTTATAAGCCGATCTTGGTTATAAACCGAATGTGAGGTTGAGAGATATATTGGCTTATACATTTAGTAGAAGTGTTTAAAATACATTGTCACTATGTCCATATATAATATAACCTCGGTGATAAGCCGAATCAGACTTTGGGGGTAAAAAATTGGCTTATAGGCAAGGAAAACGCCCAAAAGAATTCGGCATATAACCAAGGTTTTACAGTATCAGCCTCTGACATGATAATTACGATGAGAAAACTGATGTGTCTGATACTGAACACAAATATTTGATGATGATGATATGGTAAAATCGAAGTGTATGATAGTATACCCCCTAAAAAACAGCTTTTCTGGTAATAACATTGAATTTTCCAGATTTCCCAGGCTTTACCGTCTAAAATTTGAAAATACTGTTACTAGTGTTTAATGCTTGTCATACTAGTTTAATATCACACCGCCCTTACGGGTGGCAACTTCTTGTTCCTGAGTATGTGTAAAGCATAGGGTAGATTCACCATGAGTCGGACACATACCCTAAGACGGACAGTGGAATTTGAGGTTATTTGTGTACACTGCGACTGCTAGTGTTAGTTTTTTTGAAACGATAGCAATTAAACTTTACCTTCATCCACAAATAAAGAGCTTAAAATGCTTGAATAACCACAAAACCAAGTGTCCGTCTTAAGGTATGTGTCTGACTGCAGGTGAATCTACCCTATAATATTTTTAGAAGTTATTCACATTCTTTGGCAGAAGCATAGTACCTTTTAATTCTACTAAATATATATATGTACCTAACCAGAATTGTCTGTATTATGATGCTTATTTGTTTTACACATTCCCTTGTTGATATGTTTATGATGGTCCGGTGTTGATATTAAAGGTGACCATAACTCTGATAACAGCAAAGCAATCATTGAATCTAATGGTTATGAAACAGAGGAAGGAATGCTTCCATTGTGATTTGTCATTGTGATTACTGAAGTGCTGGTGTGCAGACAGGGACTCAGAATGCCTGTATGTTTAACATATCTGTTTGAAATGTGAAATAAAGTAACGTGATAAAAATCCGATGTATTAAGTTATTCCTGGTTGTGTACATACTCAGCCTGAGGGCTGCCTACCCTCTCAAATTGTCTCACAGGTTCTTGCAGCAAAACCAGCAAAACCTCCGGTTTCAGGTGTTTTTTTTACGTTTTTTAAAATCAGACAATTAGTAAGGTTTCTAATGAGAAATGTTCAAAACAAGAAAGTTGGTTCAAGAAAGTTCAAGAAAAGAAAATTATTCCAAAATACACCAGATTAAACCATTTCAAATCTAGACTTTCAAGATTTTCCAAGATACTCTACTACGAAAGGCCAGGGGCAGTGGAATGATTTGAAAGTAGGCGGGGGAGGGGGGGGGGGGGGTTCTTGGGTGAGTGGGGACAGGGGTGTGGTTATAGGCACAGGCTTTCACTGAGCTGTGGTGGAGATCGTCTGCTGTGGGTTGGTAGTATTAGTATAAAGGCCTGACACTGTTGTGGTTCGGTCATCCAGGTGACCATGTGACCAAACTCTACATACCAGGTAGTTCTCACAAGTATCAATAGATGTCACTAGTATAGGCCTGGTATGTAGAGTTTGGTCACATGGTCACCTGGATGACCGAACCACAACAGTGTCAGGCCTTTATACTAATACTACCAACCCACTGCAGACGATCTCCACCACAGCTCAGTGAAGGCCTGTGGTTATAGGCTAGTTACAGAAAATTGATACAGAATAGGCCCTACAGTATTTCAAGTGCTAAACTTTTGAGGTAGGCCCGAAGGCCAAAAGAAAATTATATCCTATCCCTATGTTCATGGGGCTGGCCCTATTTTTTGAAATTTCTGAAAAGTTTGATGACATTTTCTTTTGTTTTACCATACTAGTCTAATAAAAAAAATCTTTTAGGCCTAATCATCTTTTATCTGCTGTTGGAAACAATTAAAAAGTTAATCTTACCCTGGTTATTTGGCCAAACCATGGTATAATTACTATAATAAACTATGATATTTATTATGGTATATAATGATATCAACTATGAGGAAATATGTGATGTTTTACTATGATATATCACTGTATATCATTATAAACCATGGTTGATATCATAGTATATCATGTATATCATACTAATTCTATCATGGTTTGGCCAAATAACCAGGGTAAATTAACCATGGTTTACTATGATAAATACTCTGATAAACTATACTCTATTTTATGATAGTTAAAAATTGTGAACATTGTAATATACCATAGTATAATTACCATGATATACCCTGGTCTAAATACCATAGTTTGGTAAAGGGTAAATTAACCAAAGTTTATTAAGGTGAATATCATGATATACTCTGCTATCTTATATGATAGTCTACAAATTACAATGGTAAGTATCATGATAATATACCACGGTCCACATACTACATCTTGGACCAAACACCATGACAAACTAACCATGGCATGGTTCCACATCTACTCACAAAGCATCTTGATATCAAGATACATCTATCATCCCATCACATAAAATGTGTCTAGACACTTTATTATGACTAGAGGTCACTCTGGGATTGTTACAAATGAACACCAGCAACAGTTTGGCTATATGTAAATATTACTAACCACAAATGGGTGTTTATATCATTTTACCCACTTCCCTAAGTATATTATCCATTATGCATAGTTAATGGCAAGTAGCTTTAGATTAGGTTGTTTATTCTTGATTGTGTGAGTTAATTTAATTCTATGATTAATCTAACATGGTAATCAAAGCGGTTCAACGTGCCCCGGTCTCCCCTAGAATGTGGTAAACCGTGATGTGGACTTGTAAATCATGGTAATTAACCTCAGAATGCACCAAATTAAAGGTAATTCATTGGGCACATTACAACTTACAAGCTTCGCTACACAAAAATGTCTCAGGGTTTTTAACCCCTCACAGGTTGGCAGCACTATGTCATAGTGATTTCATCATTACCTGGAATTATTTGAGGATTATTGCACATGTCCCTGCTATTTATTTTAACTGCATATGGTATTACCGTATATGAATTATTCAATTTCAAAATGAGAGCTGGTTGCTGTAAGATCACTAATATTCTGAGTAATATTTCCATATCTGCTTTCCAGAATCATCATGGCACTGACACGGTGGGGCATCGCTAGTGCAGGAAAGATTGCATATGACTTTGTTAATGCTGTTCAAATTCTTCCCACTGAGGACCACCAGGTAATAGCTCTATAGAATTATACTGCCTATAGTTAGTCTACCTGGCAGCTGATACATGCATGTACCTGGTACATTCATGAATGTTAAAGCTGCCAAATCAATTCTGTATGCAATTGTGGCAGCGTAACAGTACTGTATATTCTTCCAGTACTCATCTCCTGATCCGTTAAATGAGAGTAAGAAATATATATATATGTACAAATAACATATGGAACAGAAAGCACATGGTCGACCATGATAGAACTGTTCATTGACTAGGTCTCTTTTCCACCGCCAGGTGGTAGCAGTAGCAGCACGGGCATTAGACAGTGCTGAGAAGTTTGCTAAACAGTTCAACATCCCTAAAGCGTATGGGTCGTACAAGGAACTGGCTGATAACCCAGACATAGGCGAGTGAATAAGGCACACTTAAATGTTATGAAAATTGTCATCATTACAATATAAATTTCAAGGACGTCCATGGGGCCTAAAAAATAGTAGTGTTCCGGTAACATAGCCCCTAAAAATATGGTAGGTAGGTCGATTTGAAAAAGAAAAAGTTTTTAAAGGATTTATAGAAGGATCATCACTGAAGTCAAATTCTTTAAAAGAACGGTAGGCATATCTGAGTTAGATTGTCCCCAGGGAATTTTAATGTGAGTAGGCCCAAGAAGATTGGGTTGGTAAGGATACCTCCTAATTCTTTTTTTGCCTGGAGAAGCCATTTATTCATAAAAAAGATGATTTTATAGTAAATTGATGGCTTATAATGGTGTGTTGTACTGCTTAGTCTGAATATAGATTCATCTTTCCAGATGTGGTTTATGTGGCCACCATCCACCCTTATCACTTTGAGTTGTGTAAACTCATGATTGAGGCCGGGAAGAATGTTCTCTGTGAGAAACCCATGACAATGAATGCTAAACAGGCCAAGATTATCCTGGACATGGCAAAGGAGAAAAATGTCTTCTTCCAGGAGGTGAGAAAATATTTTACGAAATGAAATTCATATGATTTGATTTGATATTCATTTATTTACCCTGCAGTGTGGTCGGTCTTTAAAGTTTCTGTATCATACATGATAAATCAGCCTATTCAATACCGAGCTGATGTTTGAAAACACTGACTATGTTGTCTATGCATTGTTTCCTATTGGCTTGCAAAGATGAACAGATGGATACAATAAAAACATAAATAATAATATTTAATATAAAATAATTATATTTAAAAATAAATATAATATTACCTGTGGCCTTTGTACCTATATCATAATTATGTTGGCACATACATCGGCATACATTGATTCTTGCATGATTACATCAAACTAATTTCTTTACAGGGTTTCTGGTCACGTTTCTTCCCTGCTTACAGCAAGCTGAGAGAGGTAGTGAAGTCTGGTGTAATCGGTGACATCACAGTGGTTAGAGTTGGCTTTGCGTTTGACATCATGCACATCCCGAGAATGTTTGATAAAGCCCTTGGTGGTGGTGCCACCTTGGACCTGGGCTGCTACCCAGTGCAGCTGGTCCAAATGATATTCAATGAGTACCCACACAAGATTGTCTCTAGCGGTATACTAGCTGAAACAGGTGGGTTCAAGAGTTGTCATTAGCTGTTCATTTCAAGGCATCTACTAGCCATCTTGAAGATGGCTGCATCTGGTGCCATTTAAAAGTATTACTAAGCAAATGAAGATGGCGCCACTAGTAGTGCTAAGCCTACACAGTCCATAGTAGGATAGGCTAGTTAAAGTGCCATTCTCACCAAGCGTTTCCCACTCACAATTCTAGTACTGTTCTAGCCTGCTATGTGGTAAGTGCGAGTGGTGAGTATGCCCCTTTAACCAATATGTAATAGGGGGCTCTGCCCCACAACCCCCGTTTTTATTCGTCTTTTTCTTATCTGTTATTTTAGATGTTTATCTTGTCTTATCTGGGTGTAGGCTACATACTATAAAGGCAAAGATCAGGTAGCATAGTGTAGGTAATATGACACTAAGTGGCAGATACAAGCAGAGCTATCAGATTAGATATTAAAATTTAAGATTATAGGTTAAGATTGCATTCCAAATGCAAGTATATGTCCTCGCATCCAGGAGAGCTATCACGTATTTGCATTTGACACAGTGTTCTTTACTTTATAATATTTCTCAGGGGTAGATGTTGCCACTTTCACAACCCTACACTACAGCAACAACCGCATCGCACAAGTCCACTGCCATGCCGGAGCTAATCTGTCAAATGTGGCAGAAATATTTGGTACCAAGGGAACTATCGAGGTAAGATACAGCTCGATATTAAATGAAAATATTGCAAAAGTGAGAAAGTGAGAAGATGTTCTCCGCACACAGAAAGGGTATTCATCCCTTTTTACAGGCTGGCGTTATCACAGAAACTTGGAGTAAACTTGATTGTAACAATGTTTTGACTTAAGATCAGACCGCATTATTTCTTTGAGTCAAATTTGAGATTATGATGCTTGTAAGACTAAGAATGCTAATCACTATTGAGTATTTCTAATCAGATGCAAGGGTCTGTAAGGCAGATGTTTATCATTGCAGTGTTGACATTGTAGGGAAGAGATTTATTATTACATATCAATACTTATTTCAGATCCCCCACTTCTGGAGCCCGGTGACCATGACGATAGCTGGTGAGAAGCACGACTTTCCGCTCCCGTCAGCCAAACTTCCCATGAACTTCCCTCACAGTGAGGGCTTCAACTATGAGGCTGAATCTGTCAGGCAGTGTCTCCTCAAAGGTAAATCAACCAACCAATGACTTTACTGCTTTCTTCTTGAAATCAGAAATAAAATAATGATTATATGTGTCAACAAATGTGGTTGTTATCAAAACATTTTTCTATATGTATATAACCTAAAGCCCTACCTTTAAACCCCTCTTCCACTGCATATTATTAGGAATTGGTGAGTGGTACTTTTGCTACTACAGAGGGAATGAGGTCTATTTTAGGGCAAGTATGTCAAAAATTGTTCACATGTGCAGCTCCCCTCATTCTTTCAAAGAAAGGCTACTGATATGATTCAAAACTGAATACATATGAAATATGTCCCTTCTTTTAATTTACAGGAGAGAAAGAGAACCCGTTGATGACCCACCGGGATAGTTTGTGGAACATGTCCATCCTGACAGAGATACTCAAACAGAACGGGGTCCACTACGACGTGTGATTCACCATATCATCGTTATACACATGAGTTAAACTCTATATCACCAGTGATAATAAAGCATCAATGTAGCTTGGTTAGGTAAATGAATGAAGCTTTTGTGGAGTCAAATAAAATCTGTTATACAAATGTTGTAACAATTTTGTGTCAAATATTTCTGTAATAGGCTCAGTCTCACGAGTTTGTAACAATTGGATTGTTTTTGACCGGGTGACGTCTTTGACCAGGAAGCTAGAAAAGGTAATTTTTTATTTTTTTTATTTTAACCATATCTCTACTATTTGAAAAAGTTCATGCAGATGGTCATTACATAATCCTTTGGACAGTGCAGCTCTTCAAAGTCCACGTGATATAGAAAGTGACGTCTTTGACCAGGCAGAGGAAAATAACCTAATGCTATAATGCAAGTAATAGGGCCTACATATAAACATATTAACAAACTTTAAATAAATTTCCTTTTATATAGTGTGAAAATATCATTTGACTTTTTCCATCCATTTCTTACTATATAGGCCTAATTGATACTATAATAATGTTTCCCGGTCAAAGACTATCCAATTGTTACCAAGTCGTGAGACTGAGCCAATAGTTGCTCAAATTATCACGGGGCTGGTCCTCCTAATAGCGTAACTATCTGATGACTACAAGGGTATTTTGAAAGAAACATGAATATAGAGTCTCTATAACAATCACGTAGGCCTACCTAATAAAGTGTCTTGCATTTCTTACTCTATTTCAATGTTACAACTTTTAGCTATCATATACCACGATGTTAGCAAATTCATGGACATAAAATAACTAGCCCAATCTCAAATTCTTCAATGTAGGCCACTGATAAAGAAATGGCAGGCAAATAAAGGGGCTGGTTATCACTATAGTCTGGAGTGTGTGTGTGGGGGGGGGGGGGGTGTGCACGTGGAGATAAGGTCTAAAATGCCTTTTAAATTACGTTTCTACTCCAATTAACCCTTTAAAGACGGATGTCGCTAAAAGATGACATTGGTCTTCATGATGCACCAATGCAGCCCCGGCCCAGTGAACAAAATCACGTTAATTCAATGTTAAAAAAACGTCATCAGAAGGTTCGAAAACGTTCATTTTCTGAACGTTTATATTACGTAAAAACGTGAACTCAAAATAACGTTGAAATAACGTTTGTAAAGGACGTTTTATTGAGGGAGAAATAACGTTAAAATAACGTTTTAAACGTGTGTTTTTTAATGTTTTATTCAGGTGAAAATAACGTTTTCCTCTCCCCTGTATACCATCGTCTAAGCATAATATATGTTAGAGGTTATGATTCCTAATTTTCCCTTATTATCCAATGTTTTAAATTTTTTTATTTGCCTACTAACGCATCTATTTGCCTACTCACACATCAGTTCATCATTTGTGGGTCTAGTCCTTGCGGAAGCAAGTCCTTTGGACCCTTTGATTATGTCATGATGAAGATAGAACTCTACCAGGCTATATATACATCCTGTAATTCTATAAACATGGTGTTTAATGTAGCTGTAACTACAATGAGCTACAATACAGTTGATTCAACATGTATTGCGTTCATAGTTGATCTAACATTGAATGCTGATACCAGTATCAATGTTTTAAATTAGTTTATAGCCCTAATTAGGCCCCCCTTGCATGGTTTGTACTAGATTTTTAACAGAATTGTCCAAGTAAAGTTGCATTACCAACTAAACCGCCACCTGGTGAGATAAACTTGAACAAGGAGAAACGTTTAAAAAACGTTTAAAAAACGTTCTTAAAAGTGTTGATATAATATACACTTATATCATCAATTCTACTTATATTAGAAGTCTGGTTATATAACTGTACTATTTTATAAATGAAATTGTATCATATATGGCCCTCCACCTTATAGGGGCCTATTTTAATTAGCTAGGGGTAATTTGTAAACGTTATTTTGATGCTGAAATAACGTACAAAACAAACGTTCTATTCCTAACCTTATAGAAACGTTTCAGAACGTTAAAATAACGTGTCTTGTTCACTGGGGGGGAATAACTCGCCGGGGCTGCATTGGTGTATCATGCCGACCCTTTGGGAGTGTCTCAACCACAGTTACTCACCAGGGCTGCATTCATGCATCATGACGACCAAGGGAATAATGTATTAAGGCATCATGCTGCCCTTAAAGACCACATCCGGAGGTTTTGACTAATATGAGGACACCAGTATATGCCACTGCAAACATGTTTTTCAAAATATTCCTTCAATCGACATAGCATAAATATGTGGATACAGTGGTATTATTAGAAAATGTAGTGAATCTGTCCAAATATTGAATTGATCAATGTGTGCTTTCCGCAGTTTTCACAAGGTGGCACTCCTGTGTATGGACATCTGTGGGGCCGTTGCTAAGGACAGAATTACAGAATCGTGTGCGCGTGAGTGTGTGTGTTGAAGTGTGGTATTGTTAAAATACAGTTACAATGAATCCTTGCAGGGTAGCATACTCATGGGGAAACGCACGACTGAGGACTATTCTGCGACACCAGCTGTATGCCTTATATGGTCATAGGTCAGGTCACGCACACCATTAATCAGGTCACGGACACTATAAATAGAGCGCGGACGTCGCACCCTGGAGGAAAGGAGGGTGGGGTGGGGGTGGGGGTGCTCGCGATGCAGTGTGTCACACAGAGTCAAATGGAGTGGTGCAGTGTCTAGCGGCGAAGCCGCTAGTTAGGTACAGTCTACAACTCGAATCTCCCCTATTACCCACCCACCCTCACTCACTGCGTGTTCCTCAGCAGGAGAGGGGTGTACATTTCTTCACTGATCTCTCTGATCGTGCCAGTGGCAGGTAGGCTGACCACCGCATAGGCTAGAGGGGTGGGGGGGGGGGGGGCACTCTCTTATTTGGTTACCATATTTGAACATGATTGCAAGGGCAAAATGTCTATTCAAGGGCCCTATATAAGCAAGAGTCTATATGAAGTTTCCTGTGAGAGGGGTCCCAGTTTGTTGAGCTACCTCTTGCATTAAGAGTACCAAATTTGAGGTTGTCTTCGAACATACATGTAGTTTCTATGAAGAAATATAGGGAGTGCCCCCCCCCCCCCCATTGGGTCGGTTGTCACCCAATATCAACTCACATTGGGTATTGGGTAGTATAGTTCATGTGCTTCTCACTGGGGACAGCACAATCACTGATATTCCGGGTCTGAGGGTGATCCCAACTTGTCTGAACTCAACCAAATGATAGACAAATAAATAGATTCATCAAGGAGTTAAATTGTATATAGGAGGTCAGTCAATGTACCTAGGTACCAGTTTATAATACCGAAATAGCCAAATGAAAACCTCCGGATATGGTCTTTAAAGGGTTAACAGCTAAGATATTTTGCATCTTGTATTTTGAAACTTCTTTAGGTACAGCCTTTTTTGGACTTTTTTTCTCTTTTTCGCAAAAGATGAAAAAAAGGCAAGAGTGCAGCCCTTTTTAAAGGATGCGCCCGGTATCAGCAAAGCTGACTGTCGACTTGATGTGGCCTAAGATAAATGTGAAGGTCAGAAAGTCGCCGAAATTAAGGGGTCCAGGTCACAAAGTCGCTTTTTTGGACCCCCCAAAAGTATTGTCAATTTTGTCTAAAAGTCGCCAGGTCACTTTTATTATTGCAATAGGTCGAAAGTCGCCTCCAAAACTGCCCAGGTCGCCAGGTCGCTTTTGACCCATCTGCAGCCACATTAAAGGCGCTCTGAACCCACGATGTCATTTGCAGGGGCGGATTTAGGGGGGGGGGGGCGGACCCGGCGTGCGCCCCCCCTATTTTTCTGTATATTTTAATGTGACAATTTCCAATACCTCCAGTACATTGCCTATTTCACGCCCCCCCCTTTTTCAAAATCCTGGATCCGCCCCTGATTTGCGCGCAAAATTCGGCCCAACACCATTTCAGGGAATGATCCCTTATAGGCATGAATTTTATGTTCATATCTAACACCTATATCTAATGGGGTTGGACGTGAGTGAAGGGGGTTGGATGTGAGGGAGGGGGATGTGAGGGAGGGGGTTGGACGTGAGAAAAGGGGGCGTGAGGAAGTGGTAGAGGACGTGAGGAAGTGGTAGTGGACATGATGAAGTGGTACTGGGCGTGAGGAAGTGGTAGAGGGCGTGAGGAAGTGGCAGTGGACATGATGAAGTGGGGGGGTAGATGGGGGGGTCCCCATGTCGCATGTCGATTTTAAGAAATGACCATGTCGCATGTCACTAAGGAAAAAGCCATGTCACTAGTGTCACTAAGGAATTAATATATGGGGGTCTTGGGGCCGCAGGCCCCTGGACAATTTAGTAAAATTGACAATCTACAGGGCCAAAAATGTGAAGAAAAAGTTGGGTAACCTACTGCACTCCAAATGAGGGATTTTTCTATATGTCACTAAGCCCCATGTCACATGTCGATTTTAAGAAATGGCCATGTCACATGTCACTTAAATGGCCATGTCACATGTCGATTTTAAGAAATGGCCATGTCGCCATGTCGATTTTAAGAAATGGCCATGTCGCCATGTCGATTTTAGGGGTCTATACCCATATGATGAAGTGGTACTGGGCGTGAGGAAGTGGTAGAGGGCGTGAGGAAGTGCTAGAGGACATGAGGAAGTGGTAGTGGCCGTGATGAAGTGGTAGTGGACGTGAGGAATTGGTAATGGACGTGAGGAGATGGAAGTGGACGTGAGGAGGATGGAACATGTATTACAATTTATATTTCAGTGGACCAACTTATTTTATAGCAGATATAATACTGGAATTCTAGGGACCCATAATAGATTATGTAGGTTTGGATTATCAACGCTTACTCTGATAAGGCACTTTAGGATCCTTGACAGGGACTTGTACATTGGCCTCTTGGCTGCTGACAGGGTCACATGATGCTTGGAGCTGATAGTAGGAGATAGGGTCACAAGATTGGGGTGACATATATGTCAACATATTACTGGGAGGGGTATTTGGTAACAGTGCGTCCCAGGACTTTGTTGTGTGAACAGGTGAGTACAGGTCTTGTCTAAGCATACTGCTTTATATTCACCAGCAATGATAGAAGCAATGAAATATCAAGCCTTATTTAACAATTTGCAGTAAAGTGTAGGTAATTTGATATATGAGTAGCTGATACGAATATGAATTTTCTTGAATTTACCTTGTTTGAACATTGGTAAATTTGGCCATAGATAAGGTTATGTATTCACACATATTTTATACTACTTTTGCAGAATCATCATGGCACCTACACGATGGGGTATCGCTAGTGCAGGGAAGATTTCCTTCGACTTCACCAATGGAGTTAACATCCTACCTTCCGAAGACCACCAGGTATAAGACATGATATTAAATCAGGATATTACACCCCACTTCTATTCTTCCCTCCCTGTGATCCACCATATATTATTCATTTACATGTAATTGCAATAAAGGAAATCATTTGGATGCCTTCAACTACAAGGGAGACATCTGAAGACTGGGACGTCCTGCTAAATCATTGGTTGATCACTAATTATGCTAGTGCAAAAGGAGAAGGAGAAAATGAGAATCACTGTCAAATTCGAGTTGCATTGTATTGGTTCGTTGTCAATAGTATAACAATATGCTTGGTTAAGCTCATCAAATCTTACCAAAATTTGATTACTGTTCCTTTCTCTTGGATGGCTGCACTCAAAACTGGAGGGATGAAATTGGAAGGATCCAAAATAGAGCACTAAGATGTTGTTTGAATGTTCAGATTAGGGGCAACTCAATAGTCAGCCTACATGAAGCTTGTGGTACCCCCCTTCCTGCTCTAAGAAGAAGGGAGTTGTTAATTTCTCACTTCCACTCAAGGTCGAAAAAACACATCCAAAAAGCTATGCCTAGAACCAGAAATGATCATCTACCAGCCTTCTCTTTATGTAGACCTCGGACAGAGTTCTACAAAAAGAGTACTTTTTATAGAGGGGCCAAAGAGTGGAACAAGCTTCCGCCCTACGTTCAATTATGTTCTGAAAAACCTACTTTTAAGCTGCAGCTAAAAAAACACCTGGGGACGTACCTCAAAAGACCCAGGCCTAGATGAAAGAAAAAGAAAAACCAAAGCTAAGGCCAAAACCTAGCTGGTACGCCCATGACATGATCCAAATAATACCGTACATGTAATAACAAACAACTGCTGCTGCAATTTATGAAGCTCACTGTACCTCGTATACATGTTCCTACCACATTATAGACTGTTAAATTTAAGATCTGTTGAGATATTGATTCCAGTATTAATACGATGTATATATATATTGTATATTATCATCTCATTGTACACATACCATTCAATCACGTTGTAAATACGCAGCGAACTACGTAATACGACAAGAGTCCTTGCCTTGTGTCAGTGATACCAAGCAAGACCAGCCAAGTCCGATAATGTACTGAAAATTATGGCATTACGTAATGCATTGTGTGATTAATTGTGAAACTCTGTAGTATCATTTAAAGATGGAAATAGTCGATGTGTAGTCCGCCATACTGTGTTCTTTAACGCTATATTCATACAGAACAGTCAAGGGGTCCTAGCGTAAGTAATGCAATGCGCATGTGCTAGGTTAATTTCATTTCATATTTTTATATATGTATCTGTTATTATTCAACCCAATAAAACACTTTAAAAAAAAAAAAAACTTGTTATGAGTCATAACAAAAATAAAAGCTCATAGATAAATTTCTCCTTTCCACCACCAGGTGGTAGCAGTAGCAGCGCGTGCATTAGACAGTGCTGAGAAGTTTGCTAAACAGTTCAACATCCCTAAAGCGTATGGGTCATACAAGGAACTGGCAGCTGACCCTGATATAGGTGTGTATAATTTGTTCTACTATAAATATTCTCATTGTGAAACACGTTCTTAATGTGATGTTAACTGAATAATAACATCTAGAAAGAGGCAGACAAGCCCCTGCAGACATAATATTGTCAAAACTATTAGTTCTGATTCCATGCTTGTCAGTGAAGTGAAAAATAGGCAATGAAATTTCAAAATATTTACATGTGAAGTTGCATTTTGCCTTTCCGCATATGTTACAGATGTGGTGAATATTGCAGCCATATTTTGAGTTCTGTAATATCATGATTACATGCAGTCATTAGTGATGGGTTAATAATACAATATCAATACTACATAACAGAGAATAGAAACAAAGAGACAAAAGGGAGTTGACTCCAGAATAACCCACCTCTCTAGGGACCCCTGGTCCTAATATGATTCCCTTAGGTGAGCCAGGGAGATATGTTACTACCCTAAGTCGCTTACTGAGGTGAGCTGTAGAGCAACCTAGGCTTCCTTAGCTAGCCAAGCCTCCTCTAAATAGGGGAGTCATTCTGGAGGCATCCAAGACTCTCTTTTGACTCTGTTTCTTTTCTCTATGAAGTATATGGATAACATAATTATTTTCCTCCGCACTTGTGAAACAGAGATGCAAAGAGAACAGGAATGTTTTCATACAATTATCTCTATCCTTTATAATAATGCTAAGCTAGTCCATATTGTTGTTACAGATGTGGTCTATGTGGGAACTATTCACCCAACCCACTTTGAGATATGTAAACTCATGATTGAGGCCGGGAAAAATGTTCTCTGTGAGAAACCCATGACAATGAATGCCGACCAGGCCAAGATTATCCTGGACTTGGCTAAGGAGAAAAACGTCTTCTTCCAGGAGGTAAGATAATCAATTAATTACAGTATCCGCCAGTTTAAGCACATGTCCTCAGATATTTTAGCACAGGTGAGATGATGCCATTGACATGATATTAATCACTAAATGTTAATCTCAAATATGTACATGTGCTATGCTACACAGGGCAAATGGGAAACTGAAAATCAGTTGTACAGTTGTGCTTCAACAGACTTTGTAATTTTCGTATGTAGAGTATCTTGTATTCATCATCGTATCAATGCTGTGCAGACAAGGTTTTCCCCCTCATTTCCCTGTGTATAATACCATCGATACACGGCATTCTTTGCTGCTTTGTCTCCTGATCTATGTCTGAAATATGCACCTGGAGAAGCATGAGTTTTTGACTTAAATGCGCTTTGTTTTAGGGTTTCTGGTCGCGTTTCTTCCCTGTCTACCACAAGCTCAGGGAGGCGTTAAAGTCTGGCGCGATTGGCGAAGTGAAGGCAGTTAGAGTTGGCTTTTCAGTTCCAATCCTGCATGTCCAACGCATCTTTGATAAAGCCCTGGGCGGTGGTGCCACCCTGGACCTGGGTGGCTACCCAGTGCAGTTTGCCCAATTGGTTTTCAACGAGTACCCACACAAGATTGTCTCCAGCGGTATACTGACAGAAAATGGTATTAGATACATCAAGATTTCATTTCATTGAGTATGAAATAGCTATATAATAGTATGTCCATAAGACCCTGAAGTCCACCTAGACTTTCAGCTGTCAGATCTCATTGCTTTGAAAAGACATGCTTGACCTTGACATTGTGTTTAATAATAGGATTTAAATGTAGAATGGGGTAAAATATGCCGTAAATTCCCTCTATATTTGACATTGCAGAGATGCCACTTTTCCTACGGTTGCAGGAATTACTCTTTTTGGATGGCATTTCTGTACATTTACTATAGAAAATTTACCAAAATCTCAAGAAATGCAGTTAGTGGTATCTCTGCATTAGTATAATAGTTTCCTACCTATTGGTATCATCAATTTATTGCAGCTATTGTATTATTTCACCATTATGAACCTTAATTGTATTCTCCAACAGGAGTAGATGAGGCTACCTTCACCACCCTGCACTACAGCAACAACCGTGTTGCACAGATATCCTGTCACGCCCGATGTAAGAGTACCAATGTTGCAGAAGTCTACGGCACCGAGGGCTCTATTGAGGTAATAACTGGCCAGTGCTTATCCATCAAAGATAATACCACCACTTTAAGATAATGTGAGCTGTATGTAGGCTTGTCTACATTCTTGCACATGAACCAAATGCCCATATAAGCTGTATCACCCAACTTGAGAAAACCTTCGAAAAATTGGCTGCACCTGTAGTATATAGGCCAGACCTGACAGTAAGCATATACTTATTGACTCAGGGTAACTGAGTAATACTAATCGACCCAACCAGGGTTTAAGACGTTTTTTTACATAGGAAAAGTGCTCTCCTTTAATGTCCATGGCCCACAGCCATTAAATAAGACCATGGAGAGACAGGCAAGATCGGGGGACAAATATTTCCTTCGAAAAGAAATTTGAAATGTCTTTCCTTCTTGCTGTAATTGGCCTGTGATCTTTAGGTAGTGATTTCTCTCTTTTCCTTAAACTCTTAAGTATTCTTGAATGAAAGCCACATAGGCTTCAGCGTTGAAGCAAAGATAGAAATCACTACTTTTGCCAAAGTCTCCCATATTTCTCTCTTCACATGCAGAAATGCCATCTTCTACAGTGGAAATACCCTCAAACACACAACAAAAACCATCTTAAACGTTTAAATTAGATTTGAATAAAAGTTTCCAACACAGAGCATCACCAAAAAGTATTTTAGTTCCTATACTGACCGTACAGGAAAGGGTGGTGCCACCCCTACTTGTACACTCCGAGAAGTCCATGATACAACACGAGAGTTGGCAGCAACAGCGTCAGGATAAAAGGAGCGTAGTTTTGGGTAGTTTATTAGGAAAAGAAAAATCCCAAAATATTTATAGGGGCCAAAGGGGGGGGCTCAATGTACAACTGATCATGTACGTCACATGACATACATGATCGGCTTGGAATGTCATGTAAAATTTTCTTATTACCCACTGCTTTACATGTCTAAGATTATACATGTTAAGACTTACATCATATGTGCACCTTGCTATGATTAATTTATGTTTTAATTATGGTCAGAAAGGATAATTAAGGCAGTCAATAGATAATGGGCTGATCATGTACGTCACATGACGTACATGATCGGTATTGAAATGTCATGTAAAATTCTCTTACTAGTTGCATCTACACATGTCTAACATCTTACATGTCAAGACACACATCATATGTACACCTTGGTAAGGTTTACTTATGTTTAATCTTTATCAGATAGGCTGGGGAAGGCAATAATCACCGATCATGTACGTCACCGATCATGTACGTCACATGACGTACATGATCGGTATTGAAATGTCAAGTAAAATGCTCTTACTAGTCGAATCTACACATGTCTAACATTTTACATGTCAAGACACACATCATATGTACACCTTGGTAAGGTTTACTTATGTTTAATCTTTATCAGAAAGGCTGGGAAGGCAATAATCACCGATCATGTACGTCACCGATCATGTACGTCACTGATCATGTACGTCACCGATCATGTACGGCCACCGATCATGTACGGCCACCGATCATGTACGGCCACCGATCATGTACGGCCACTTTTGAGTTGCACTGGTTTGGTGAGAGTGAGCCAATAACATACATGTATGACACATGACTTTAGGGTACTTTTTAACAAGGAATTCATTTCTGATGCCAGAATAGACCAATGAATGATTATAAGGGAGTACTGTATCTAAGTACATGATAAGCTACAGATTCAGCTTACCCTGAGTCATCTGTGAGGCCACTCACACGCTCAATCTTTTGCCACTTTTTTTGCAAGAATAATGAGTATGTCCCTGTGCAATATTTAGATAAAAAAAACTATGTTTCTTCATCAACCTTTCACCATCCTTCATCCTGAATATACTTGCTATCATTTATATAGGTACATTTAATTTGTTTATAATGTCCCATATTTTCCTCATATCAAAGTAGATATCTGAGTTCATGATAATTCATTTCAGATACCCATGTTCTGGTGCCCAGTGACCATGACGATAGCTGGTGAGAAGCATGACTTTCCGGTCCCATCGGCCAAATTTCCCATGAACTTTGACAACAGCGAGGGCTTTAGCTACGAGGCTGAGGCAGTCAGACAGTGTCTCCTCAAAGGTAAACCAAAGGACCTGCACCTAATAGACTATTTATAACACTCTGTCAAGGTCAATTCTATTACAGTCAGACCCAAATAATATGTGTTAAACTCCAAATCGTATTTCTTTTTCTTGAAAATATCTATTTTACACTGTATCTGTACTACTGTATTATTGAGGCATTTCTGTATGGAAAACGACTCAAGGAAAGATATGTCAGGTCCAGTAAAACTGGCTAATAAAATCAACTTGTGCACAAATCCCTGTAATCAATGCTAATATCAGTATAATAGGCCATATGTTATGATCTAACACTGCCTACTCGATTTACAGGAGAGAAGGAGAACCCATTGATGACCCATGAGCAAAGTTTGTGGAACATGTCCATCCTGACAGAGATACTCAAACAGAACGGGGTCCTCCACGACGTGTGAGATTTCTGTGAAAGGCATCAATAAAATGAAGTTCAATGAATCAAAACCTGAGTCTTCTGCTTCTTTATATTATGAAACATGTATATTGATTTCCTTTGCGAACAACGAATAGGGCTGCAGCAGCTTGGCCATCAGATGTGATTTAATTCGAATGATTACTAAAAGCTACAGCATGGTTTTTTA
Source organism: Harmothoe impar (assembly GCA_947462335.1). NCBI lineage: Eukaryota > Metazoa > Annelida > Polychaeta > Phyllodocida > Polynoidae > Harmothoe > Harmothoe impar. Next base: position 66,074,275 of record OX381711.1, read on the forward strand.
TGTTGATGGGACCCTAGGGACCATGAAAAGTGATGTTGTGGTCGTGATATCTCGTGCAGGCTATATGAAAATGGCCATTGATTATACACATTTTCTGTTATTCTGGTAAAAGCAAAATAATGTATATTTTGGCTTTCACTCAATGAGAAAGATTCTACACCTACTATAAAGAACATAGAAACATGATTTGAAGTTCTACATGTGTTCCTGAAGTCAGGGAATTCCGATTTATGGTTTATGAGAACTTAGGTGGCAGCCATCTTGAATTTTTAATGAGGTCGGACAGCGACTATCTGAATATTTTTTTAAAACCTGGTTTCCAGTTGTTATCATCATGCAGGACCATTTTATGGTTCAGGAGACCTATGTTTGACATAATGAAGAGAAAAAACTTGAAACTTAGCATGATGTATGTGACAGCCATTTTGAATATTTAATGATATTGATAGTATAATGTACAAAATCAGACTGACAGTTATGAACTATCAGATCCTCAAAATAGAAATACAATTAATGTTGAAATGCTGCATTTCTTGGTTTTAACCCTTCTAAATGGTCCCCCCTATTTCTGCTAACTACCCCCACCTCACCCCAAACTAAAAGCTATGGAATAAGCCACCCCCTCCCCTCGCCTCCATATTACATAGTACAACAGAATGATAGGATCTTCCAACATTTGGGAGTAAGGCAGTGCTGTGATTAAAAGATGTGTATGGGGTATGAAGAGGCCAAGAGCCCCCCATGCCCAACACCAACCCTTTGCCAAGAGGGGGGTGTCACTCCAACTATCGGAAAACCCCTCCCTCCATATTTCCCAGTGCACAGCATTACCTCTCATAATATGTATCATACCTGTGAGTGGGACAGTGGTGTGGTTAAAAGAGGAAGCCCACATCCACCCCCCCCCCCTCCAATGCCTCAGAATGAGTGAGCTGGGTCCTTCTGATCACCCTGGCAGGTGTATACATATACTACAGCTGGTAGAGAGGGATACTGCACTTCAAGTCAAATCTGGCTTCAATTATTGGCCTTACATTGAAATACGTATTCCTCTGTCCCTAAAGTTTGATTTCTACCAATCTGCTCTTTACCCCATATGGGGGATGGCATAGATCTGCCAGGCCTATGTTGTATTTGCATATACCTGAATATTGTAACAACACCAGATGTTGACTGTATGCAGATGTAGTAGATGTTGAGTGTATGCCTATCTTTGACAGATCTTTAGCATTGCAATGACGTAGCTATGGTTACCCTCCCTTCCCCATAATAACAAAGCAGGGTTTTTGGATTATCTTCAATAAACTTTAGGGTTCAGAATATCTATTTACCACCCATTCTTTTCATTTTCTTTTCAATTTCAATTCAGAGAATTAACTTGAAGGGCAGGATTTCATTGGTGTACCTATGTTTTGGAGTCTGGGTTCTCCCAGCAGGTCTAATATAACATACTCATAGAGATGCTAATTTTTTATTACCCTACAGGTTGGTGGTGGAAGCAGCTCAATAAACTCACCAACATCTAGACAGTGGAGGGGGTGTTTCTGAGAGAACAGCCAGATTTCAAAATTATAACAGTAGGGAATATGATAAACTGGATTTTATATGAGGATAATCTTTAGACTTTGCATACATCTATTAGTCAGATGCTCCCACAGATGTCATGCATTTTCTTTAACTATTCCTTTACCATGCTCCACATAAAGACACCCCTCCAAAGACCAGATTTTTTCAAATAAAATTCAAATGGGATATTGTCATTTAGGGTATGGCCTTACCTTTTATAAACTGAAAGAATTATGTAAATATTCAAGCTAGAAGTACATCTACGACAAAATGAACAATATTGAATAACTAGGAAGTAGGATACCCAAATCGCCCTAAGTGTTCCAATTAGGGAGATAAAGCCCTATTTGAAATTAAATATGGCTTATTCTAATGTATATGTTGCCATTGAACCTTACATTTAGGCCAGCATGCATTAAGATAGACCTAAACCTTTGGTGCTATCTTTTTCACCATGAAAAATTGGATAAATCCATTTTTCACTCAAAAAACTATATTGTTTGACATTTTTCATGATTTTTGCCTTAAATATTGCTCAAATCATATTGAAAATGAGTTAAATATCATCCAAGTTGAGATGCTCAGCATTTCTAGAATATTGAATGTATGTACAAACCGATTAAGACATGCAGAGACAATATGCCATAGACTACTGTCAGAAAAAATCAAGGGATTTTTCCAACTTTGAAGCAAACTACATGGGGTCAAAAATCGGCCAAAATCGGCCAAAAATCGGCGAGTAACTCGCAATAATGCGTGTACGGTCCTGTACTGTAAACTCGCAATAATGCGTGTACGGTAAAGGAAGAGTTAAACAGATATATTCAGTAAAGACATATATATAATTATATTCAAGATTATTCAAAATATTTACCAGAGCTCTTTACCCTACCATTTATGAGACCTTCTGTAAGTTCAGAGGCTCTTCTGTCCCTTATGTAGCTTCCCCTCCCCTTTACATTGTCTCTTGTCAGGGGTAGTAACCATCTAAGATCTGGACAGAGATGTATGGACACCAATCCTGATTTAGACTCATCTGCAGGCTTCCTCCCACCCCCCACCATCCATCAGTCTATGCATTTCACCACTTAATTGGGCTGGCGGGGTAACCATTGGTGGGGTAAGTGAAAAAGAATCATTGAGACCTTGGAAAATAGTATTATCTATCTAGGCAAAGGTCTCCAAAAAGCTCATGTATCTCTATTATATCAATGATGATGCCTTTCCCAAAAGTGGTTATATTCATAGAATCACAAGAATATAAACTTTAGTCGTCTCTTTGGGTCCCATATCAAATTTGTGTTGAAGTGCTATTTAGCCAGTCATGTATGATTGATACACTTTAAGAGGTCTGATGGTTGGAGTGGCTAGATGTGCTCAGGTAGACCTTCTCATTTAATGTTTTCTTATTGTGGGGGGGCGGGGGGGATCTGAGCCCCCTTTCATATCCCCTACCCCTCCTTTAAACACACAACTCCTGAGACAGGCCGGTGTGTATTTAAATGCCTATTGATGTTAAAAGATCCTGACTCCTGATTCTGCATACAGTACAATATAGAGATGAAGGAGGGGGGGTATTGGTGCATGCCGAGGGAGTGGGTGGGGGGGGGGGGGGAAGGGTTCTAAGGGAGTAGTTAACAGAAACAGGGGGCCCTCCAGAAGGGTTTTATCTGCCTGGTTAGGTCTCATATTGTTGCTCTATGGCACTATAGGGACTTGATTGTATGGGAAAAAATGGCTTCAAAATGGCTGATTTATCGGTATTTTACCAAGGACTAACCCTCTACCCCTCTACACCCTTATAATACAAAAATATGACTTTAAATTTGGGTCCCATATGAAGGTTTCTGACCATTTTGATAAAGGCATGGTGCAGTTTGATTAGGAAGCTGAAAGTCTGAATTTTGGCAGTTTTCTCACTATTTGGCCGATCTCATTAAATATTCAAAATGGCTGCCACATGCATTATGCTAAGTGTTGACTCTCAACTCCTTACCATCAGAAATAATGTTTCTTGAATTGAGAATTTGTTCTGCATGCTGATATGAACTAGAAATCACATGCTCAAAAGAAATTCATGTATTCCAGTGCCCGACCTCATTAAAAATTCAAGATGGCTGTCACTCAAGTTCTCATAAATGATGGATTTGAACTCCTCGACCTTGGAAATGTATATTTTGAACTTAAAATTATGTCTCTATGTTGATTTCAACCAAAGCTACATTATTTTCAATAATTTATAACATTTTGGCGGCCATCTTGAATTTGTTGGTGCCTGCACGAGCTTTCATCACCACAACATCATTTTTCTCCATCCAGATGACTTGGACAACATAAAAAAACATGCCATAGCTTTTAGTATTCCCAGAATTAAACTCCAGAAATATGGCTCTTTTGGAGGGTCTGCTGCAGCCCTAGAAGGAGATATGTCCCCAGCGGGTGGTATGGATATACATACCACCTGGCAGAGTGGTACGATCTTTTGCCTGCTCTGGACCAATCAGAAGCCAATGTTCTGAGTTTTGAGACACCCCCTTTGCAGTGCAGATCCTCACTGAGAGTTATCTCACCCTGTCCTACCTAGCCTGTACTTGGCTCGTAGTAGGTATCGAGCCAGTCCACCACTGATGTGTGCACGGCTGTGATTGGCCGCGCTATGACGTCATCACTCGGGATTCCCTCTTTGAGCTATTTGGAGTTTGCAGGGCTTCCCCAGCAGATCGCGGCGCTGGTTTTCAGACCTAGATCGTTCCGTCTAGGTCTGATTGAGACTATGCCCTACGTATACCCTGCACTCCCAAACCTGACACCATCCTCTACCCCTCTGAGAGAGTAAAGACAGCACAACTTGTCGGGTTGAAACACCCTTAACATGTTGAAGGGTTAATATGTGGAGGGAATATTTAGGTTTGTGGTACCACAGGTAGCGGATCCCAAGGACATTTCACCTGGATGGTGTTTCTCCACAAATTTGCGGACATCCGCAAATATATTTATGGAGCTCTGCAAATTATGTCTTTTTGGTACTTAAGCATACAAATATGGACCTCCGTATATATTTGCGGACATCCGTATATATTTGCGGACATCCGTATATATTTGCGGAGCTCCGCAAATTTGTGGAGAAACGGGACCCTGGGAAACACAAGAACACACCATTATATATGTATATCCATATAGATCTATATTATATTATATATTATATATATATATATAATATATATATATATATATATATATATATATATATATATATATATATATGGCCTTATCTATCACCTCCTATTTAGGTGTTATAAGTCGGTTTAGCAATACATGTAGAGGCGAATGCGATGTTTTCCATACTTATACTACCGATTAATGGCAACATTTCATCAAAAAAAAGATTGGCGCTTCAATCTGTCGGGAACAACTATTCTTAGAATTTACTTCCAAAAAGGTGAATAGTCATCTATGGAGCCATATTATAGATGATACCCAATCTATGGGAGTTTATCATAATTGTCACGTGATCAGCCTTCATGTCATGTGACTTGTGTGGTTTGTTCATTGTGATTGTCGTAGGGCCTAGGCAAATGTATAAGGGCAAAGACATGCAGGTAGATCCACCTTGATAGGTAATCTCTTGAATGCAAGCAGGGACGAGCTCACCAAGTGACTGGGCGCTGTGCTATTCTCCCAAAACCTTAAAATTACATTGGACCCTATATCCTCTACAACAAGGGACTAACTGATAATAATGCCTTGACAAAGAGTAAATATTTTATCTCAGTATAGTGCAGGAGAAAACCCGGAGATATGCTTATCCACAAGGCCTCTGTAATAACATTCCAACAATCTGCTGGGGAGAAAATTTAGACTTTTATAAAGGTATTTTGGTCTGCGACGCTTTTTGGTACGTCTATACACGTCTGTGTTTGTTGCACCTCCCCTTTTCAAACTCCTGGGTCTGCCGCCAATCTGGATGGAGGAATGGTACTCAATACTCTCAAGTATCCCAATGTAGGCCAACCCAGCTTTTAAGTGTTGATAAGTCCACTGTTATAGGAAATCTGCCTGGGTAGATCTGATAGGCATATACAATATTCAAGATAGTCATAGATATAGCCTGAACTCCCGTTGAACCATCTTGATAAGAGACCAGGTAAGTGGGATTTCTATACATAAATAGTAAGTGGAAATTTCTATACATAGATATTTTTAACATAGCTCTGGTAAATTTATAGCACTATTTAAAAAATTGTACTAAAATAATTATTTAATTTTTATCTAAAATATAAAAATACGTGGCTCTCCAGGTGTTAAACACTAGGAGTTAGGTGTTTTGTTATAACAAAACACCATACCTGGTCAAAACCAGAATAAAACAGATTTTGCTAAGTGAGGTATTCATTGATGCTTCTCTCATACTACCGAGACAAGTTCCAGCTCCTACTTACTAAATTCCCATTAGCGATACATTACCCCACACGCCAGATGAGATAAACAGCACCCTTTGGGCCTATTGAAAATCAGAGGAACTAATGGTTCCCTATGCCTTCTGTGGCATGGCACAGGTGAGCAAAGAGCTTATCCAAGAGCCCTGGGATGCCACCCTGTGGAGATAATAGAAACTATAGAATGTACTGGAATTCACACATCACACTAGTAGTTATAGTGCCACAATTTTCACCTATAGAAAACCTTCTGTATCCGTCAAGTATCCATCACTTTTATATGACATCGTATTATCAGGCTGTCCATTGCTAAATTTGATAGAGATCCACTGAATAGTGTGTAGGACCTTCACAAAGTTATCCATTAAACTGTGGACTTTCAGAGGACCAATTTCCAAGTGAGATTCCTGTATATCCCTGCATGTATATTCTGTTTAAAGTGTATCAGACACATTAGGGGTAGTTAACTGGATGTCTCTCTATAGGCTAGTTGATTGTCAAATGTGGTATTATTGCAGTGTGGTGAAATATTTATATATATATATATATATATATATATATATATATATATATATATATATATATATATATATATATATATATATATATATATATATATATATATAGTCACGAAAGTATTTTGGTCCAAAAGACCAACTTTAGTTCACATATTCCTCACCCCATGTCCTCGCACTGTTTACCTCCTCTAACCACACACAGTTCCCATTCAGGGACAGCACACTGAGCCTCTTTTTCTGATTAAGCATTGTTTGCTCACCATCCGCCATCTTTGATGGGCTAACAATGTTGGGTCAATGTGAACATCTTTAACCGGCCACCGTGAAAAAAAGATTTAAAAACATGATTTTCTTCTCAGATATGTAAGAGATAAAATAAAGAAAATGGCAGTGGTTATACAGTATCTCCATTATCTTCACCTGCCTTAAATAACGTTTTCTGTCAGGAGGTCAAAGATGTCACCCAGTCAAAAACGTTCACATTGGCCTGATCTGGTGAGACACAGCCATATGTATACACCGTGCATGCAAGTGTTTGTCTGTGGGGGCTATTGCTATTCTGGATGAATGTAGGACAAGCCACCTGACCTGGAGCCCTATAAAAGCTATACCGGTAGGTGCCTCTAGCTTGTCCGTCATACGGTAGAGTGTGGTCCCGTTGCCCCGTGCTCGCTCCCAGCCGACAGTGTAGACTGATGGTTTAGAGAAGAAGTGAAGAAGGTTTTGCATAATTCTGGTACAGCATATTTATAGAACTACCATGGCACCAACAAGATGGGGCATTCTCAGTACAGGGAAGATAGCGTCTGACTTTGCCAATGCCATCTCACTGCTTCCCCAAGAAGACCACAAGGTAAAAGTTGAATTTTCTGGGTTAATTTGTATGCATAATGATACATAATTATCATAAATACATCTACTAAGATGCAGATGTTTATTTTGATTGTTATTAGTCCCTTTTTGGCATTTGCTAGGTAATTATGTAAATTAGTAAAGGTATAGTACTTTTGGTACATTATATGGCTGTGTCTCACGAGATCGGGCCAATGTTTTCGTCTTTGACCTGGTGCCATCTTTACCGGGTGACATCTATGACTGGTTTGGCATGAAATCGGTAATATTGGGCAGAAGGAGATAAAAATATTGGATAAAGAAATTAAGAGGTAATGTAAAGGATGAAATATGGTAATATATTCCCAAATGTTTTATCAAAATTGGTGTAGCGTTGTACAAAATAAATCGAATAATATGTTGTAAATTACCTTTATTCACGTAAAACTTATAAGGTATACGGATAACAGTAAGAACTAACATCTAATTCAATTCTTGTGCTTTAATTTCTCAGTTATTTTATGAGTCAAATGTTTTTTTTCTCCAAAATTACCCCAAACCCTACATTTTACCGGTCAAAGACGTCACTTCAACAGTTGCATAATCACAATGGCCCGATCTCGTGAGACACAGCCATATATATGTGCAGTCACCCCTCAATGATCCATCCATTTAAAATCTCACATCCTCTGGATCCAGTATAATGATAGGTTGGGAGGGTTCTATATAATATCAAAACATTTTAATATGTTTCAATACTCCAGCAGATTCGATATTTATTCACTTTTCATGAGCTGAAGACGAGAATTTCAAGATCTCACTATAAGCTAGAGGATAACGTCGGAGATATACAATAATTAAAGCAGCAACTTGATCTCCTCAGACCTCCTCCAAGTCTGGTATAAAGTTAACATTTATGGGCTAATCATTTGTTGACTCCTGGTAACTGAGTAATATAATATGTCGACTGAACCATGGTTTAAGACTTTTTTGTTACATGGGGGAAATTCTGCCATGGGCCCTGTGCAACAGGTACACATGAATTGACCAAAGGGATGGATGGACAAGATCGGGGGACAAATGTTTCCTTTGAAAAGAAATCAAATTTCTCCTTTTTTCAATATGATATTGAACTGCAATCTTTCGACATGAATTTCTCTCTTTCACGTAAACCCTTGTGCACTGTTAAATTGCTACCCTCTAAATGAACTCTAGATTGACCGCAATGTTAAACGAAAGATAGAAATGAGGTTTTAGCCTTAACTGGCTGGTATTTCTCTTTTCATTCAGAAATGCCATCTACCGCAGTAAAAATACCCTCATTAACACAGAAAAAAACATCTAGCTTTTTAAAATTAGATTTATATTTCCAACTATGATACCACTGCTACTCAAAAGGGTGTGTGTTGGTTGGACAGAGGATTAGTATACCTGCACTCCACAAGGGGGCTCTGTCGTGGCTCTGTGTCATCACCTATTGCTGCGCTATGTACGTCACAGTTGGTATTTTTGAACTCGCTTTTTGATAGGGACAGAAGGCGGTACATGCCCGCAGCCAGAGACTGTCGCCCACACCCACCTGCACACCCACACCCACCTGCTCTCCCACACACACCTGCTCACCCACACCCACCTGCTGGCCTGAAGTGAAATAACGTCCATGTATGACACATGACTTGAGGGTACCTTTAAACAAGGAATTCATTTCTGATATGTCAGAATTGACCAATAAATGAGTATAAGGGAGTACCATATCTAACTGTAAATGATAAGCTACAGACCCAGGTTTGGTGTTAAGCATCCATTACTCATTCACACACCCAGCTTACCCTGAGTCATTTGTGAGGCCACTCACACGCTTAATCTTTTCACCTTAAGGCAGAGCAAACTAATATAGCATAGCAGGCCCCTCATAGCATACTGGAAGGATTAAAAATGCTGATATTGAGCTTTCTGTGGCGGGAAGGAAAGGTACCATTACAGGGGCTAAAGCAGCTAAGGCCAAAAAAAAAAAAAAGGTGTGTTTCAGGTTACCCGACCCTACCTAGGAAAACAGGGCCGACCCTAGAAATTTTTATCCAATTTTGAAAAAATATTTATACTTTAGGTCATTTTAGGGCAATTTAAGAGTTGTTCTGATAATTCACGAGTCGAGGCGGTCGTCAGCGAGTCGGTTTGCACACTACTGATTGATAGCGGCAGTACATAATGTATAATTTGCATGAACACACATGGAAAACCTTATGGTTGTGGGTAGGAATAGTGGTTCAATGATTTATATAGATAGAAACAGGATTGAGTATACTATTCACAGTTTGATACTGTTATCTGATTGACTGTTTTTTTCTTGTAGGAGTTATTGCGCCTATTTACACATAGACAGAAGTACCTATAGAAGGAATTATAACCTGTCCAAATATAGTCTGTAAAGATTGTTGACATGTTAAAATATAAAATCCCCTGCTCTGAGCTAAAGTTGCTGCTTTAAGGTATTGCCTGGACAGGGCGTTGTTTCTGTGTGTGGAACTGACTAATATCTTCTTTTTTTATAACAGGTGGCAGCAGTAGGTGCTCGGAACCTTTCCAGTGCTGAGCAATTTGCTGAGAGGTTCAACATCCCCAAGGCATATGGGTCGTACCAAGAACTGGCAGAAGATCCTGACCTGGGTGGGTGTGACAATCTTCCAATGGATATAGCCATAGAAAATACTATGGGAAACACGCTATATTACTAAATATCCAATTCACAGTTAATGAGTATTGGTTAATTTTTATTCTTATAAGTTTTAGATAATAGCAGGGAAATCATTAGTATGCTGATATCATTAGTATTGGGCTCCTGCTTTCAGGGAGTCTACTTATATCCAGCTATCCACGGGGAAGGTTTAGAACGTATTACTCTTCTTGATTCTGAATAGTCTATTAATGCTTGCAACTGTTTCTCTATGAAAGATGAATATACAATCATACTTTGTTTTTAAATTGAATATTATCACCATTGTAGATGCGGTGTATGTTGGAACAATAAATACGGCACATTTTGATGCGTGTAAACTCCTGCTTAATTCTTGGAAGAATGTTCTCTGTGAGAAGCCGTTGATGATGAACGACAAACAAACTAAGATTATCCTGAACATGGCAAAGGAGAAAAATGTCTTCTTCATGGAGGTATGCCCTAATGGGTTATTGGGATAATTGAGTTATCATATTCAATGTAATTAGTGCCCTGTACTAACATAATTATTTGAATTGAATTTAAGTAGTTAGTAGTTTCTTTCTAGTATTTAAAAGACCCCAAAAAACAAATATAAGGAACAAGACGACTGAGAACAAGTTATATACATGCCATACGCTGTTTACTCCTTCACATGTCAGTGGAATTCTGTCATATCTACTATTGTAACACTGTTATGGTTACTGTCCGAGGAGACTGGTAGATGAGAGTAAAGAGATTACAACTTATTGTAATATAATTCATAATTGATCTGCAATATTTTCTTGCAGGGTTACTGGTCTCGCTTCTTCCCTGTGTATGACAAACTGAGAGAAGCTCTAGCATCTGGTGTGATTGGCGACATCAAAGTTGTTAAAGCCAGCATAGGCGCTGATATGAAGGACACATCATTTGCTGGTCAAGTGTCGCTAGGAGGGGGTGTATCACTTTCCTTAGGAGGTTACGTTGTGCAGTTTGCACAACTCATCTTTGGGGAGTACCCACAGAAGGTTGTCTCCAGTGGTGTGCTGACAGACACTGGTGAGTGTAAGCTGCATTTAGGTATCCAACGGGTGGAGTATCACAGATCTGACTGTCAGAAAAACACCTCAATATGGTTCTCATTTTCTCAATTACTTTTCCATTATCATGTTAGGTGTAGAAAATATTGCTTAGCTTTGTGGACACTATTTGCAAAATATCATGGTGTAGGTGTTTTATGTCATGTGGTGTTTAAACTTATTTTTAAAGAGTAAGTAGCCTTTACACCTGTCTGATTTTAAGTGATCTTCTGTCTTGAACATAAATATATCATGAAGATGTCATAATGTATTAAGCATAATTGTTGCTTTACCTTCCTCATCTCAACTGCTCAAACAGGGCTAGATGAAGCCACCTTCACAACTCTTCACTACAGCGGGAATCGTGCAGCTCAAGTCTGCTGCCACATGGGACTAGATCTGCCAAATGTTGCTGAAGTGATTGGAACTAAGGGGACTATTGAGGTGAATTTTATTTACCTCATTTCTTATAGTTATTCATATATTTATTCTTTTTAAACTGTTTGAATTTTGAGTTGGTCTCAACTACTAAAATGCCATTATATTGAAAATGCTACCATAAATTCTCGCATAAAAGCTGTGGCTAATTTGTGAGTTAGATTGCCAGTGCGGCTTGTAGGATTGACAGGATGCGGTTTCATAAGTATACTACAAGTACTAAATTAAATTTTTTTGTGGATGACTTAAAGATTGAATATGATGTCTGGTAATCACAATGGCCATAGACATTAACTATATTTGTTTCTAGTCTTTGTGGTGTGTGTTTCAGATACCTTTTTTCTGGTGTCCAAGCATCATTACCATAGCGGGTGAGAGACATGAGTTTCCACTCCCTACTGCCACTCGTCCCATGAACTATCCTCGCAGTGAGGGGTTTATTTATGAGGCTGAGGCTGTCCGGCAGTGTCTCCTCAAAGGTATATACATATATCATTTGGCAATAAGAAAAACTAATTTTCTCTACTAAAACGAAAAGAAAAGTGCAAATACGTCAGTCATAATTCTCTAAAAAAAAAGAGTAAAATCAAATGCCCGTTCATTTGGAAAGATACACAAGTGGTCTGATTCTGTTAAAGACTAGCCACATGTTCAACTCACACCTACTAAAACTGTGCCTTAGAACACACCATTTTAGCTAATTTGATTGATTATACAGTTTGAATAAACACTACTCTTTAACATATTATAATGTCACATGACTGAATTGAAGACAAAACATCACTAGACTAAGTAGATGTTTGCCTTGCCATAACAATTCCTCAAATGTATACTTTTTCATAAAAAGGATGTCTCTTCACACCTCCCTTACGGGTTTAAGAGAGTACCATACATTACTCATTACTGCCATCTTCATTACAGGGTTAACAGAGAACCCGTTGATGACGCACGCAGACACATTGTGCAACATGTCTATCCTGACTGAGATCTACACACAGTGTGGGGTGGTCTATGATGTCTGAGAACAAGGATTTTAAAGACATTACATGAGATTTTCTTCAAAAGCTACTGAAAAAGATGGAGAAAATAAATCAATTTAAATCACTGATAAATTTGGTTTGTCAAAATTGCAAGTTATGTGCTAAACATGTTGTAATTCCATCATCACAGATAATTATCCTTTTACTCAGGAATGAAAGCAACTTACTGTCTCACACAAGGATACAATAAAACTTTAATATACCACTCACCATCATGTGTTTTGATAAACCTAGTTTTTTGATTCGTCCATAAATCTATGTCAATTAGAGAAACAAGTCCCACAAGAATGCTGTTAACCAAAATAAATCCATTAGTGTAATGAATAGCATGAAGTGGTGTGAAAGCTAACATGTTATAGGGGAGCCCTGGGAGAATTGGGACACTAAATTAGGCCATAACATGTTTGCTTGTGATTTCTACAATGCCAACAATAACCAAATGCCTTTGTTACCAATAAACCTTTCATTTGGACTATTTAGATTCATCCTAGCCTGCCATGATTTCCGTCTAGGGCCTTTTGAAATTTTGAGAAATTCCAGGGAGAACTGGGACACTTTGAGGAGAACTGGGACACTACCTGGGGAGAACTGGGACACACCAGGGAGAAGTGGGACAGTGTAAATAGTGTGATTATTAACCAATGAAACATCATTTTGCTTTACTTTACGTTCAATATGATCATATGTAACATATTAGCTTCAGTCATAGGTCTGAGAGAAAAATAATTAAAGCACAATAAATCTTCACCCGGAGTGTCCCAGTTCTCCCCGATAGTCAAAAGTGTCCCAATTCTCCCTGCAATGAGTGTCCCAGTTCTCCCCAGTTTGAGATTTTTAAGCAAAATGTTGATACAGTTTAAAATATGGTTAACTGTGTTTTTGTAAGTAGCTGCTCAATTTGCCATCTATCGATGCTACATAATGCAACACTAAAATATTTTCTCATCAAAAGGTAACCCTATGTAAATTCAATCGTCAGAGACCTGGAAAAAAAACTTTTTTTCCTAAAAATGTTATAATCTGTTATAGTTCTAAGTATAATAACATCACAGTAATTTTTTTTATCATAAAAAACTTAAATATTATTGGCCCAAAAAAATGGCATCGGTGGTTATGCATTAAAGTTATTGGTTATGGGCAGAATACACAGTGTCCCAGTTCTCCTTTGTCCCAATTCTCCCAGGGCTCCCCTATCAAGTAGGCATGGTGTTGTAAATCATATTCTAGGGCCTACAGGTCAGAATATAAAATCTGGGCAATATTTATATACAAAATAGTGCCTCTTCATGAGTACCCACATTCTTGACTGTGTCGATCTTTAGCAAGGGGGGCGTGTCGTTGTCTCGAATTTGTATATGTATAGAATATAGTAGGACCTTAAAAAAATGCCTGTGTCTGTCGATTTTTAAAAGGGCCGTGTCGCACGTGTCGATTTTTAAAAGGGTGTGTCGCCGTGTCGCACGTGTCGATTTTTACCCATGTAGAGGCACAAAATGCCCATCCACTAGAGCCTTGGCTAAATGTAACCTTTTTACAGTGAAAAGGCTATAGAGCAGTACTGTACACGCAGCCGCATTTATTCCCCTATAGAGTAGTGGGGGGTATTTTCGGCCACTTAAGCTTTAATCTGCTACTACATATGGAATTATTTACTTAAAGCAATCTCAATGATTGGTGAAATCAGTTAGGGTATTACCAACATATTTGGAGAGGTGGCAAAAAAATATCAACTTTACTGGCATTGTGGCCAGCAATTATTGTTTATTCAGGTTAAGGGGGGTATTTTCGGCCAGGGGATGGTATTTTCGGCCAGGTGGATGATATTTTTCTGTCAATTGCAAGTTGAGTCAGATGCAAAATAGTTACATTTATCTAATTAATCTCCAACAATCAGATTTTTATTCTGACCTGACTTATAAAAAAAATTGAATAGGCTTCAACCCAGAAATTCAGGGCCTGCCCTACAAATGGATGATGGTGGTAGGTCTTTAAGTGTTAGCTTACCCTACAAATGTAGATCTAGGTCTCAAAATCTATTCAAAATGAATATACCAGACAGAAAACTACATATTTTCTATACAAACTGCTCCATAAATACTTATGTGTTTAAATGTGCATATTAAATGGGTTTGCTAACTGAGAAAAGCTGTTACCTATTTTAAAAGGTGTTATGGGTGCTCTTTACAGCATAAATAGGCCCCCCTGCTGCCTGGTGGCCGAAAATACCCCCCACAGTTGAATTATGGCACCTATTTCCGGCCACCCCCCCAAAACTAGGGATTTAAAATATAAATATTAAAAATTTCTGCTAAAATATAAAGTAGAACTTTAACATACTATGCACAACCTGTATTCTAATGGAATTTCACCATATTATTACCCCTAAGCAACTGGTGAGTTTATATTTATGTATTAACAGACTTGTTAAGGTTCTCAGGTCATGGCCAACAAATCTAGTGGTCTCTCTATAAATGAGGAAATTTATACTTGATTTGGGTAACCTTGGTACCCTTTTGTGTCAGGAAACAAAAAAACAATGCTTTCAGCTGTCTTCTGAAATAATTACATAATGCATCTTCCAAAATGTAAGTTGGTAGGACAAAAATAAGGCCATAGTGGCCGAAAATACCCCCCGGCCGAAAATACCTGCCAGTACTCTATATAAAACGGCATTTGTTGGCACCAGCGAAACACCCCATTGAAATAGCATTGAGGGCTCGCTGGGAACAGATAAACCAAAAGAGGCTAGATGAAATCATGTATTTCTTTCAAAGTTAACTCGAATTTTCTTCATAATTTCATTTCAATTAATATCTACATGTCTTCATGTGTCATATACGTTCTGCCTAGGAGACTAATACTTAGAATACAATTGCATTTAAAAGGAAAACAACATAGATAACACAAATACTCTTGTACTGTGGGCCTAGCAACGACAGGCAACCAATTTTTCAGATGTCCGCCATTGTTTTGCCATTTAAAAGAGCACTATTATAAGACAATTACAGAAAAATGGGAACCAAATACAACGGGATAATACAGTAAATAGGGTAAATGTGGGTAATATCGCGCATGTGGTAATATCGCGCACCCCCCTAAAAAGGCACATTTTTCAACTTTTAGTTTTTTTAAAGTTTTTTTTTAGTTTGACACGTTTTATCTAGTATCATTTTAATGCATTTCATTTACCTGTGCTATACATGTATGTCAGGAGCCAGAGATGAACAAAATCACCTAATAATTGGTATTTTTAATACTTGCTGAATCAGCAGCTTCTATACTAATTCCCATAGAGCTTATATCGCTCAGGCATGTTGTTATATCGCTCACTTTTCACAGAATAAAAATATATATAATAAATCATAATGATATAAGTGGACCAGTCCTAGAGGGTAGCCCTTTAGGTCATTTATATCATGTATCATTTTGGGAATGCTGTCCCTCACCATGCAGGTGTGACAGCATGTGGGGTAAAGCACCCTGTTTTCACGCTTTTAGGTGTGAAAACAGGTGCGCGGATATAGCCAAAGGGTAAAATACACTGTATATCAATGGGTGAGCGATATAACACAATGGTGTGAGCGATATAACAACAAGTACAACGATATAACCCAAACATTTAGTCACTTTTAGGTCCCTGCTTTACCTAATGGGGGTTGCCATTGGTATGCATTTTCTCTCGTTTTCTTTTTTATTATAAATTATTTTTTTGAAAAAACACACAAAAAGAGTTTTTTAATGGCAGCAGATTACCTCAATTTGGAACATTTGGGTAATATCGTCACTATGTGCACGATATTACCCACATTTACCCTATCCATTTAATCCTCCAATTTGAATACAATGTTAAAGCTTACTGTAATCATCAAGATACCCAAGCCTAAACATCTCAATCAGGCGCCTCCGTAAGTATCTGTTAGGAGAGTGACTGCAGGTTGATAGGGACGCATTGCCATGACAACATCACCACGCGCTAACTGGGGCAGAGGGACGCTGTGGATTGCCGCGCGGCCCTCCCCAGCCTGCCCCGTACATGGCCAGGGGCGGATCCAGGGGGGGGGCGCAAGGGTAGTCTCCAGAGCAAACGATGGCAAATCTATCCACGTCGCTACGCTATGTTACTAGGAGCCAGCGTCTGCCGCGTACCGTTGTCACGTAGGCCGCCATTGGCCACCGTGGGACGTACGGGCGCCATGATTGGCCAGTGCCCCCCAGACGTATAAAATCGTACTTGTGGGAAATTACTGTGCGGCAGACGCTGGCTCCTAGTAACATAGCGTAGCGACGTGGATAGATTTGCCATCGTTTGCTCTGGAGACTAGGCGCAAGGGGCGCGCGCCCCCCCTATTTTTTGGTAAATTTTAATGTAGATGGTTGAACACCCCCAATGCTGTAGGTATTACAGCGCCCCCCCTTTCCCAAATTCCTGGATCCGCCCCTGCATGGCTGTCGCGGAGGGGGGGGGGGGGGGTTACTTTGGGCTGGAATCAGGGAATAGGCCTACGTTTTTGAGGGGCACAATCCCGGCCCCCGAAGGGGCTGGTTATAGTTAAAACTCCCCAGAATACGCCAGATTGAGGCCCCAGACTCAGTAGTATTGATATCTAGGGTTATATTGAGGTTGATATGAGAATTGGTATTTGTGGTACATATTTTCAAATGACTGATTTGCAATCTGTATGTAATTTCTTTTCATATGGTACCATAATAGCAGATTATGTCTGTTCAAAATATTTATTGGAGGTGCTCAGGATAATACCGTAGCATTTGCTACCAAAAATGCCCTCTTCATAGTGCATTAATGCACTAGCCCTTTTTCACCAAGTAGTGCATCAATGCACTAGCTGGCTGGTAAGAGTTAAAAATTGATATGTGACATGAGGCCTAGTGACATGCAACATGAAAAAAAAGATAGTGACATGGGACATTTCTTTAAATCGACATGGGACATGAGCATTGTTAAGCGACATAAACATGCAACATGGCCATTTCTTAAAATCAACATTGGGACCCCCCATCTATACCCCTAAAATGGTAGGCATATATATGTAATTGTGTGAGCATACAGTAGTACAGTTAGATCTCTTTACCATTTCAGTTTTTCCAGAGGTAATGATCCCGCAGTATTATCTTTAGGCCACTCCAAATAATGTACATATTTCTCATCAGCGCGCAAATCACCAAAATCTCCTTCCTGATATTTTTTTGTTGTTTCAAATTTTAGTGCAAAAAAAGTCTAAAATTAGACAAATATCATCATAGTGGGTATTAAATTAAAGCTTACAGAGCAGCAAATGTAATGGCCTGGGGGAAACATGCATATTTACAACTTTCGCAGATCCTTTATCTCTTAGTTACTGAAATGTGAATTTGGTTCCCCAGGAGCCTGCGACCCACATAAGGGGACCCTGCACAAATAACCACTCCACTCAGAGTACAAACACTTTGTCAAATGGTGATAGTACTATAGAATTGTGTTGATAAGCTCATTATTATATATGATAATGTGTATGGGTGTACAAGATATCCATACACTGCATAGATATCACAGCATCCCTCTAGTGGAGATCGGGAGCTGGAAGTGGTCCATTTTTAGAGCTTGTTTTATCAATATTTGGTAGGTTACCAACCTATGTCTACCAAAATACTACGTTGGAAATACGTAGTCTGTTTACTTGGAGGATTCATAGCTGAGACTATCAAGACAAGGTGCAGGGTGAGTCAAATTAGAATTACCTCCCGTTTTACATTTACGAATGGTTGTTGGTGACTTGGGTAACCGGCCTGCTCCCCTCTGTACCATACCGATCCAGTAATGTGAGACAGTATCAATCTGATGTGACAGGAGATGTAGCTCAGTGGTAGATCAATCACTTGGCAGAAGCAAGGCCCGGGTCCAAGTCCTGGTTTCTCTGAAAATGTCATTTTCTGAGAAACCATGACCCTCACATACCTGTACTTTATTTTGTCGAACAATAAATAGTTCCCCATCGGCATCAGTTATGGAGTTCTGAAGGCATGTGCATTTTAAACATTTCGATACAAACACAATGCACGGTTTAGAACAGCAATACTTGTGAACATGTGTGGTGTTTTATATCTATCGCAATAGTCATGGCACCAACAAGATGGGGTATTCTCAGTGCTGGGAAGATAGCTGCTGCCTTTGTCAATGCCATCTCCATACTGCCAGAGGAGCACCACATGGTAGGACCATTTAATCTATGTAAAACAAATATATTTTATATCAATTTATGACTGGATAAGTGCAATCACTTTATTCTTAATAAATTTGTAATGTGCTTCTATAATAGTAATACATTGAAATATGTGATAAATATGGTCAAAGTAACTGGCTGTATTTGTTTTATAAACCAAGGACATGGTGTGTGCCCAAGGGGTAAGCAGTAGAGTTGGTGCCCCATGAACCACGCCAGCATACAGTTTTGTATATACAGACACGCGCTATCTTTTGTTTTCCCAGCCAACTGTGGTATGAATAATATAAATATATATATTATATAAGATATGCAAGTGATACAACTGTGATCATCCTGCCTTTTATAAGCACAATACTGACATAGGAATACTTTTCACACCAGGTGGCTGCAGTAGGTGCTAGCAACCTTTCTCGTGCTGAGGAATTTGCAGAGAAGTTGAACATCCCCAAGGCATATGGGTCGTACCAGGAACTGGCAGACGATCCTGACCTGGGTGGGTTTGACAGACATGGATGCAGCTACGGCAGCAGGGAAACAACATTCTGAACCATATCTAACTGAATTATTCAAATTTTAGATTTGGCCATTTCATAGACTAGAAATAATTACCATTTACATGCTGTTTGTAGCTAATTTAACTCTGAAGTAAAAAGGGAGTAGACGGGGATGTTTTTTGATCCCCATTTCAGAAACATTTTCTCAATCAGGAAAGACGGGGGGAAGAGGCATAATGTGAGAGAACTATGTTGGTGCCGTCCAAGGGGGACCGTCAGACGAGGACAGGTGTGCGCGACCCTGTTTTGCAGAAATCTTTTGTGAAAGCCACTCCTCTTGAAGAGTGAAGGCTTTATACATAGCCTCCTTGGTACTCAATACCATGCGAGGAGGTCAGACATCACACAGCCAAAGAAAATCTTCTTATTTCAAGAAACTAAGATAAGTAAACTCGACTGGCGGAAAAATCATTTTCTCAACCTAGTCATTTGTCCGCCAGGCGAGTTTATTTATCTTAGTTTCTTGAAATGAGAAAATAGTTTTTGGGCTTGGGAGAATGAAAAATTTCCACCAAAAAATATGCCTATGATATAAGATGACTGTAAGAGAATTATCACTCCCTACAATGGCCCTACTTGATTTGAATGTGGTATTGCATATGAAAGAAATCTCTAATCTCTTTTGTAAAATTACTTTTAAATCGAAAAAAAGCAATGTTTTTAGTATGTCATGGCTGTATAATTGATGATTTCTCTGTTGCAGATGTTATATATGTTGCCACAGTAACTGCGGCTCATTTTGATGTATGCAAACTCCTGATACAAGCCAGGAAGAATGTTCTCTGTGAGAAGACCCTGACCCTGAATGCCAACCAAGCAAAGATTCTCCTAGACATGGCAAAGGAGAAGAAGGTCTTCCTTATGGAGGTATGAGCTTTGTGTATTCAAATATCTCAGCACATACTGTTAATAGAAGCAGGGGCATGTACAAGACCCTATGTGTAGCTTATAAGATTCCCCCAAGGTGGGGGTGCGGCTTTTACAAGCTAGGATTTTAGAAGTATTATTCAGGACAATGCGTGAGCACCAATTGTAGGGAAAGGTACAAACTATGATTTAGTTGACTTGGATGAGTATATTTCTGTAAACATTCAACAGTAATGAATCAACAAAGTTTTTGCAGGGTTTCTGGGCTCGCTTTTTCCCAGCACACAACAAACTAAGAGAAGCTCTAGCGTCTGGTGTGATCGGTGACGTCAAGGTGGTCAGAGCCAACTTTGGGTTGAACACAATTAACCGAACATTTCAGGGTGACAAGGCACTAGGGGGTGGTGCTACCATTGCGTTTGGTGGATACCCTGTGCTACTGGCTCAACTCGTCTTTAATGAATACCCTCAGAAAATTGTCTCCAGTGGTGTACTCACAGACAAAGGTGAGACATCATATATGTTATACCACAGCCAATACACAACATAGAAGAAAGACATTAAACTGTGTCTAAAATTTGAATAATTACTTTTGAAGAAATCCATTGTGAAGTCTTGAATATACAATTTCATGAAACATATCATGATAACCTTCTCAGGCCAACCCATCTCATAAGTCACTTTGATGATAGATATGTAACAAGAAATACATTAGTATTTCTGGTGTATAATACGTAAAGTATCGTGGCGGGAACGACCGGGTAACAGGTTGAGTGCGCATGTGCGGATGACCTACTTCCGCCCTGCTCGGTGTATGAAGCCATTGTTCACCGGCCACTCGTTGTGTCACAATCGTCAGCGTATAATCTGGAATTTTTATTGTGTTAGAGAGTTGGAGACGCTGTAACTGGTAGTATGGAAGTATTTCTTCAAGTGTTGAGAGAAGAATTACGTTCACCAGTGCAATAAGAGAGGCAATACGACGGAATTATTGATGCGCCGGTGAGTTGACTGGAGCGCCATCTTGTGTTTGGTTGTTGAGTGACGTGGACTGGGCGGAAGACGGCGCCTGTGGTAATTGTCGTCGCGAGGTGGATAAATGCCTAAGAAAAAGTGCATAAACTGTCAGTTAGAGTACGATGGACGTACAAATCCGGGAAATGACACTTGTAGGGGTTGCACACGGCCTCCCGGCACGAATTCTGATATCAGTGCAAGGGGAGAGACCAAGACCGGATCGTCGAGAAATGAAGGTGCAGATCGGCTTCACCCTGACGACGGGGGTGGAGGAGGAACTGAGTCTACAAAAGGCGTTTTGGGTGGAAAAGGCACCCTTGACGAGGGTGAATCTGGAGGTGCAGATGGCGGATATGATGAGAGAATTGGGTCTCATGTTGGGGGCCAGATGTCACAACTATCAGGAGCGGTGGTTCAATCGGATTCTGAATTAGAGGCAGCAGCAGAAAAGGCATTGTTAACTAGTCTCAAGTCTGAGCTTGCCTATGAGCAGGACCGGTTAAAGGCATTCCGGGAAAGTGAGGAAATGTCTCGTGTGAGGGCTGCAGTTGCTGATGCTAGGAGAAAAACTATGGAGCTAGAGTTAAAAAAGCTCAAATATGATGAGTATGCAGAGGAATGTGCCCATAAGTCGGAGGTACAGGAGAAAGAGAGACAAAATCTGATTGAGCAAGCTGTAAAAAGGGATGCTGAGAGACAGGCCGAGATCGCGTCAGCTGATAAGGCTTGGAAGGATAAGTCTAAACCACCAGGTATGAAAGGTGGACATGGTGGTAGGCCTAAAGGCAAGAAGTCTGATGTGTCAGTCCGGATAGGTGTGGTAGAGTCATCCGGGGAGTCAACAGGGGAGTCGCAGTCTGGGGACGAGGAGGCTGCCAGTGAGTCGGTGGAGGAAGATCCCATACTGACAAAGACAAAGACAAAGAAAAAGACCAAGTCGGGGAAGATCGGAGAAACAAAAAAGGGAAAAGACAAGAAAAAGGTCAAGAAAAAGCCCAAAAAGGAAGTCGAGGCCTCGAGTGATTCTGGGGATTCATCTGTTGCTGATGAGGCTGAGAGTGAGTGTGATTTTGACTTGAGTCGTTTACTGCCAAAAAAGGATCGTAAAAAGTCTTTGAATTATAAAGAGATGCTCTACTATTCTCTTCGGGATATAGAAGACCTGCTGGAGAAGGGTGAGCCTGTTGGACCATACGTTGGACATCTGCGGTTCATGGCGGGCAAAGACCTGAAACAGTATAAATATGAGAATATAGTACAATACGACGCTGTAGTGAGGGAACAGGCGTCTGATGGGGGTTTGAAAATTTTTGGCAAGCGTAATAGTGATTTGGTCCATGAGCATTTGGGTAGCGATGCTGTGTTGCCAAGAAATGATCGAGGGAGATTTGGGGGGAGGGGCAGGGGGAGGGGAAGGGGTAGAGGGATCGACATAAGGCAGCAGATTTGTTTCCAATGGAATGACGGTAGATGTATGTGGGGAGAGAGTTGTTTCAGGAGACATGCGTGTGCTGAATGTGGGGGGGGGGATCATGTAGCGGGGAAGTGTGGAGCGGGGGGAGGGCGGGGCAGGGGGTAGGACCAAGGTAGGGGGGACAGCTGACTGTTGTGTGCATGATACAGAGAGTGTGTATATTCATGTGTGATTTATGGTTAAAGGCTTTGAAAATGTGTATGTATATCTTGTCAAGTGTAATGCTAGTAGATATCTTCTTGATATTGTTGGATGTGTTTGCGAAATATGAAAATAATCAATCTGTTGAGAGGCTGTTACAATCAGCTATGTGTTACATGGGGAGAATTTTTCCTGTGATGAGTATGTGTGTAGTAGAGGATGATACGGTATTTATGTGGTTTTTGAGACAAAGGGATTGTTATTCAAGTATGCAGTGTCCTGTCAAAGTAGATGTAGGTCAGAGTAAATTGGAAAGTGTGGGTACATATGTTAATGATGTTTGTGTATTAGATGGTGGTACAGTGTCGTGTATGTTGAGAAAATATGGGATTCCTTCAAGTGTGTCGGTGGATGAATTTGAAGTTGTGTGGGGGAATTTCGAATTATGTAAAAGTACGTGTGTACACTATATAGATGGTGTGAAGATATTGTTGAAACCTTGTCAAATGTTCATAGAAGTGGTGACCGGTAGTGTGTGGGATCATAATTTAAAGTTTATATTTGAAAGTAGTCTACTAGGTTGTGTGATTGCTAACCAAGATATTGATACCAATTATGATAATAGAAATTATGTATCTATTGAGAAAAAGGAAGCTAAAAGGTGTATGGATATCATTGTAAGAGATGAGTTGGAAGAGGGTATTGTGAGTATTGTGTATAATAAGCCAAAATGTATTCACTCATTGGGAGCTATTTTTAAAGATGATGGTGCGACAATACGTTGTATAACAGATGCTAGTCGACCACGAAGCGTCAGTATTAATAACTTCATGGAAGACGTGGTAGATAAATTTAAATATGTGGCCTTAAAAGATGTGGCTAAATGTATGACTCCATCTTGTGTGATGGCGGTATTAGATATTAAAGGGGCTTATCGTTCGATACCGGTATGTAGTGAACAAAAAAACGTTGCAGGGTTTCAGGTGGAATATTGCGGGCAGGAATGAATATTTGGTGAATAACAGTTTAGCTTTTGGTTTGAAGTCTGCCCCGTTCTTGTTTACCCAATACACTGAGTTTATTGTAAGGTGTATGAAGTCTCGAGGTTTTTCACGTGTTTTTGGGTATCTGGATGATTTTATAATTATGGAAAATTCACCGATAGATTGTTGGAATGCAATTTTTGTGCTAATGCGTTTGTTGAGAAGTTGGGGTTTCTATATAAATTATAAAAAATTGGTTACACCAGCAACCAGAGTGCGCTATTTGGGTATTGAATTGTCGTCGGAGGATATGCGTTTGTATTTACCAGAAGATAAACTGGATAAATTATTTAATGTGGTTCAAGAATTTGAGATTAGAGATGTATGTTCGAAGAAGGAGCTGCAGCAGTTAGTGGGGGTGTTATCCCATTGCAGCACTATAGTGAGAGGAGGTCGGACTTTTTCGAGGAGAGCAATTAATTTGATAAATACGGTATCTGGTCAAAATGATAAAATTGTATTGAATGATATGTTTAAAGAAGATTTAAGTTGGTGGAAATCTTTTGCGGCAATGTTTAATGGGAATGCGGCTGTGATTGATGTTAAATTTGAGAATTGTTTGAGTATTTATGCAGACGCATCAATGTTAGGTTTTGGTGCGTTTTTTGATTGTGATTGGTTTTACGGTACTTGGGATGATGAGATTGTGCCGGAATTTAATTATGTGAACCATTTCGAATATGGCCCGGCTGAAGTTTTGAAAAGTTCAGCAGAGAGAGAGTTGTGGCCTATATTGATGGCGTGTGTAAGATGGGGGAGTTTATGGAAAAATAAGGCTGTACACGTGTTTACTGATAATACTGCAGTGGAGATTATGATTAGAACGGGTAGATCAAGGAATGTGTTGTGTATGCAGTGGCTGCGAGAGATATTTTGGTGTAGTTTTGTGTATAATTTTGAATTATTTCCACACAGAATTAGTAGCAAAGAAAATGTGTTTTGTGACGCCCTGTCCAGGGTAGTTGGTGTTAAAGCGCGATGTGTGGCATGGGACTATGCTTTGAGTAGAGAATTCTGCTGTTTGAGTAAAACTACATTTAATTGTGTGGGTGTTTGTCGTGAGGTCAAAAGTGCTGAGATTGACTAAGTTAGTTTGTTTTTGTTTGTTGTAGGTGATGAGCTGTTTAGAGAAGTTCTGCGTTTGGAGGATTTGTTTTATGCGGATAATACAAAAAGGACTAGGAATGTACAGATTAGACGCTATGAGACTTTTTGTAGAGATAAAGGTTTTGTGTGTTATCCGTTGGAGTCTTTGGTCATGCGGAAATATGTGGCGTTTTTATGTAATGATTTATGTTATTCGTCGATTCAACAATATGTATCAGCAGTGCTAGTACACTCCAAGATGTTAGGTTATGGTGTGGAAACGAGGCAAAGTTTGAATTTGTTATGGATATTGGGTGGCGTTAAGCGCTGGAAAGGGAATTTTGTGGAATCATCAAGTTGTTTGTTTCCTGAGCATTTGCAAAAAATTAAGGACTTGTTAGAATTAAGGAAAATGGAAGATATTGTGTTTTGGTTAGCGTTTCTGATAATGTTTAGAACATTGCTAAGAGGTTCCAATGTGTTGGACTCGGATATGGTGTTATTATTTGATGATGTGGAGATACATGAATGGGGAGTGTTGTTTAAAGTACGTAAGACAAAGACGATTCAATTTAAACAGCGTATTTTGTTAATACCGGTAGCGACGGTGAGAGGGCATCCATTGTGTTTACTGGAGATGTTGAAGCTTGTATGTCAATTCAGTGGTACGGGACCTGGGTTGCCTTTACTGGGTTGGTTGAAAAGGTTCTAAATTTTGTGCAGCTAAATATGGCTGGTTTATGAAGAAGTTGTCTGGATTATGTAAAAAGTTGGGTTTGGTAGGTAAATATGGTACCCACAGTTTCAGACATGGAGGGGCGACAACGCTGTCCATGGTGGGTATGGATCTGTCAGATATTTCTAAGAGGGGTGATTGGCGCAGTATTTGTGTATTGAGATATTTAAACAGGCCTGTGGTTAACTTGATTAAGGAAGAGTTGTCTTGGGGAAAGAGGATATTAGATTTTGTGTTATAAACTGTGATGCTTGTTGTTTTGTTGGAGGGTTTGGAGGGTCGATTTGGCCCAATCCTGTATCCCAAATCATGCCTTATCGTTTTTCATCATCTAAGGTTGACGCCATCGTGTGGTAGTTAGAGATGGGAGAATTATGTAACAAGAAATACATTAGTATTTCTGGTGTATAATACGTAAAGTATCGTGGCGGGAACGACCGGGTAACAGGTTGAGTGCGCATGTGCGGATGACCTACTTCCGCCCTGCTCGGTGTATGAAGCCATTGTTCACCGGCCACTCGTTGTGTCACAATCGTCAGCGTATAATCTGGAATTTTTATTTTCATAAGGATTTATTGTTATTGTTATGGTTATTGTTAATAAATGGAGAGGGTCGATTTGGCCCAATCCTGTATCCCAAATCATGCCTTATCGTTTTTCATCATCTAAGGTTGACGCCATCGTGTGGTAGTTAGAGATGGGAGAATTATATAGATAGATAGATAGATAGATAGATAGATAGATAGATAGATAGATGGATGGATGGATATATAGATAGATAGATAGATAGATAGATAGATAGATAGATAGATAGATAGATAGATAGATAGATAGATAGATAGATAGATAGATAGATAGATAGATAGATAGATAGATAGATAGATAGGTATAGTTTTAAAACTGACACAGTTGAAGGCTGTACTTTGATGGAAATTCCTCCCTGATTTCACTAGGAGTAGATGAAGCCTCCTTCACCACCCTGCACTACAGCGGCGGCCGTGTGGCTCAACTGTCCTGTCATATCGCAGCTAACTTCTCAAATGTTGCCGAAGTGATTGGAACCAAGGGGACTATTGAGGTTAATCAATTCTCACTTATGAAATTATCTCTGTTTTACTATCATAATCCATGTACTCTGAATATACTTGGCACAGTTTAGAGGTTAAAGGAAATATAACCTCAAAATAACCCTTTTCAGCCCTTTTTCTACCAGGATAAATACTAGTAAACTATTTCAGAACAAGATCACAACAGGGAGTGTATAACATAAAAATTATTTTTATACCTAAGAAAGATCCAAGCAATATACAGTTTTAGAACATTGTAGTGCACAGTTTAATATTGTGCATACTCTCGTATAGGTCTACTCAATTAGTTTATTCATGAAATATCTGTAGAATAGTACTGTCTTATGTTTCAGATGCCTTATATCTGGTGTCCGACCAGTATTACCATAGCGGGTGAAATACATGAGTTCCCACTCCCTGCAGCTAAAACCCCCATGACCTATGTCCATGCTGAGGGCTTCACTTATGAGGCGGAGTCTGTCAGACAGTGCCTCCTCAAAGGTAACTCCATTCATCTACTTGAGGGAATTCGGAAAATTCAATGAATAAACAAAGCACTGTGACAGTCAAGTATAATGAGGATTGAGACTGCAGCAAATAATTAACACACCAAAACTGTAATAATAAATTATGCATCATATAAGATGTTTAGAGCCAATGGCATCTGAAATGTCAAATGTAGTTCAGTATTGATTATAAGGGTAAGGGTGCTCCATATGTTGTTATTATGTGAACAAAATGCATTTTACATTACTGCTATCTTCATTACAGGGTTAACAGAGAACCCATTGATGACACACGCAGACACATTGTGCAACATGTCTATCCTGACTGAGATCTACACACAGTGTGGGGTGGTCTATGATGTCTGACAAGTGAACAAATAAATATATTTCATAATATATGTATCAAAAGACTTCAACTTATGTATGATGTTAAGGTAATAATAGCTGAAAATAGGGACAGGCTAGCTCTTTATCTTGTCATTATGCTTATATTTCATAATTAGTAATACTTATATCATCACAAAACTGTTATAAACTAATAGGCTATTAGATATCAAAATATTGCCCCACTATATAGATGTGTAGGGGCACCAATGTCCTTGTTTTCTTCAATATCCCACCGGTTCTTGATGATATTACATTTACTTTAAATGGCAATACACTTGGAACTGTACCTAGCTTTAATTATCTCGGTGTACTAATTGACTTGAATTTAAATTTTACACCCCAAATCTGTATGTTATGTTAAGCTCAGTCACTACAGGGGCATTAGGAAATATATCGATGAAGATCTTGCATTATGTATTTACAAACAAATGGTACTGCCACTAATGGACTATGGTGATTATATTGTAGATGGCCGCCCCTGGTGGGCAGGACGTAAATTTCAAGTTATACAAAAACATTTTCTTAGATGTGCGTTAAATATTAAGGACCCTCAAGACATTAGTATTGAAGCGTTACATGTTGATAGCAGTGCTGAGATGTTACAATATTGGAGAGACTGTCATTTACTTGCCATAATGTACAAATGGGCCCGAGATGACAATAAAGTCATTAAGCCTACACGCTTATTATGAGCCAATTCTAAAATCAATCTTAAAGTAAGTAGGCCAAAGAAAGAGATCCACAGGGTGAGCCCCTTATATAGGGGCAAATTATTGTGGGATAAGCTGGATTCTACTGTCCAAAACGCTGTGTCTATTGATGTGTTCAAAAATAAGCTCTAAAACCAATATACCTTTGTATATCTATGAATCTTCATTGGAACGAAATGAAATATATTTGTATGTTAAAAATTAACAGCTGGTACAGTCTTCTTAAGACAGCATTATATTTGTGTAATGTGATAATGCTCATGCAAACCACTGTAAACCTATCACTCCAAATGGTTCAAATACAACTCAATTAATGATGATTTCTCCTGATATGTGTTTTCACAACCAGATGTATCATGAATTATTTTGTTGTAAATGCTTTGTTCTGGCTGTATTTTGGAACAGCATCACAGTTATGAAATCTATGGCCAATAAAATCATTTCAAAACTCAACTTTCTGTAGAAATTGCCGTTATAGCCCATAAATTATGCTTAAATTAATTTTGTGCTGTACACGCCCAAGAAACACAATTTTTCTTCAGCCATATTGGTAGTTAGTTGCTAGGTACATATCTGCTGTTACTAAGTAACCATGAACCATGGCATCAAGGAGATATCACCATTGTTTTTAGGGGTCAGTTTTGATGAATTAGATATGGATAGATTAGATATCTCATTGATAACTCCTCTGGTTTCTAGGGAATTCTCACATAGAATGTCTGTTGCTAGGCAACCGCTTATCCTAGCAACAGCATGATAAGACCAGATAAAAGCTCAACATTAATTCGGGGGGGGGGGGGGTAAGTAAAACTCAAATAGTCCTATGGACAGCCAATGTGCACTTTTTACAGACATATCCACTATTTTGAGGTGGTTGCCATGGAAACGGCCATGACGGGCAAACAAGGCCATACCCCGTCAGGAACTTTTTTGGGGGAACTGAGGAAGTCATGTACTATAAGAAAATTACATAATATCGTGGTCTAAAAACATGTCAAGTACTATCTGGTTTCTATACCAGGTTGCAGCAGTAGGTGCTCGGAATATTTCCAATGCAGAGAAATTTGCTGCACAGCTCAACATCCCCAAGGCATATGGGTCATACCAGGAACTGGCAGACGATCCTGACCTGGGGGGGGGGGGTGGCCAACCCATTTCATTACACCATGCTTTAAGTCATAAATGATGGGATAAAAATCATATTCAAATTAAGTGTCTTCAAATTTTCCCCTTTAATATCTATGTTCACAGAAAAAAAGAGAACGAAAGAAAGTTGGCATTTTCCTGTAGGTCGTCTTCACATAGAATTATCTATGATTATAATTTTGTATGACTAGGATCTCCCATGTTGTTATTACAGATGTGGTTTATGTGGGAACTATTCACCCGACCCACTTTGAGATATGTAAACTCATGATTGAGGCTGGGAAGAATGTTCTCTGTGAGAAACCCATGACAATGAATGCTGAACAGGCCAAGATTATCCTGGACTTGGCCAAGGAGAAAAATGTCTTTTTCATGGAGGTATGTTAATTACAAATTTATCTGATGAAATTGTGTATAAATATGGGAGCTGTGGTTACGGGGTGATAATTTTTTTAAAGCAGCCCTACTTATTTGTCTTTTTCCTTAGGCTTCACAACGTGCAACATGGTCTTCCAGGAATAATAATTCTGACTCACCTGTATGAACTGTTTAGTTAATAATTAGTCAATAGATAGAGCAGCAGGAAACCTCTGGTGAGGGTGGGGCTCGGAAAACAAGTCAACCCCTTTTCCGGAGCAACAAAACCAACTATATGATAATCCCATCATGATATAATATTAAATGTCAATAGAGCAATAATTCTAACAAAAATGTGTAATAAACGATACTTTGTCTCTTTATGATATTGGTAGAGTATCAATTAAAGAACAAAGTCGACACAGTTCGGATCAAGTGTTACAGGTTGCAAATCGGGTTTATTCAGAAAACCTAGACAAGCAGTATCTATGTGTGCGAACTCCCTATAGAGTTCGGAACGGGTCAGTAGGCTAATCAGCCGTAATGATCACAGGCTCTCCTTGCCAGCGTGGCTCAGAGTAACCGACGAGTACCGTCAGATGCTGGGTATATATAGGCAGCCAGCCTGCGCGCGCACAAGCAGACCGGAAGCCTATAGCGACCTCTGTCCATACCCCAAGCCCGGGGTAGGTGCTGCCACCTACCGTCGGACTGAAGGGTTCGGACTGAGCTCGCAACACAACATCCAACAGCACTCGTCATATAACATACCCGTATAACCCTAGCCCCTACACTACCCCCTACCAGATAATAACCGGGAGGTAAAAAATTAATTAAGGTTAAAGTCCGAAAACACTTCGGACTGGCATTATCTTATAAATACCACCTTAGGGGTTTATTAAAGTTATACCTTACAAACAATATGACGTATACTGTTGAACACAAAAAGGTATTAATTACACACATTTCTACATATATAGACCGTAATGACAATTACGCCCCATTCCCTAGGATAGATGGAGTTAATCTACCGTATTGTCGCATATAGGTGCCCGGGCAGCTATTTATTTGGATACCCTAGTACCCCCGGCTCCTATTCAAAGCAGGCAGCTATTCAAGGCCCGGCACCTATTGTTTTAGAGTCAAGCCCCCCCCCCCCCCCCCCCACAAAGAAAATATCATCTAACTGACTGCTTTTTAGGCAATTAATAATTAAGTCCACTTGCATTGTAGTCATTGTCATAGACACAGGCCTATGTCTGGTGCATAGGAAGCACACTAACTGATCAAAAGATGGTTAATTCTAAAGCAAACACCCCCCCCCCCTTCCCATCCCCAGGGTATACAATACAATATGAAGACAATGTAAACCCCCGGCACCTATTCAAGGCCCGGCAGCTATTTATCTGGATACCCTAGTACCCCCGGCTCCTATTCAAAACAGGCACCTATTCAAAACCCGGCACCTATATGCGACAATACGGTATACATATAGTATACAAACACTTGAAAAAGTACAATATCACAGTAAAAAAAAATTCGTCCCTTCAGGACCCCGAGCTAATTAAACTCGTAACGAATAATACTTATAAGTGATAAACAATATCACTTCTTTTAAAGTTTTAAAGACATATTAAAGTATTATTACAAAAAGACATCATACGTGGTTTTGTAGCGAAGATCCGGATCCTCTGTTGATGGTGTTGCATTCCGCCCGGCTTTCAGAACCTACTTCGTTCAGCTCTTACTCACCGGAACGAGAAAGTTCATAGCTCATGCTCGGGAGCTTTTTAGGTGATAAATAGAGAAAAAAATAGTCCTGCCTCCAGGCGATCTTCGGACTTATAATTAGGAGCACTCGGTCCTGATATCCAGAGTTTATATAAAAAAACATCGTGTATCGGATCCATGTTGGTAAAGTGCTCCAGTCCCGAGTTCAGCGTCCCCTCCGGATCTCCTTGTCCTCCTCCGTCAGTACCACCTGGCAGACTGGATCCTTGCGTAGCCGGCCTGCCGCGTTCCTCTGTCCGGACACTCCTAAACCCTTTCTAAGGGTTTTGCTTGTAGGGTTGGTATAATTAGAATACCCCCCCTTTCTCCTAATCGGCTCCTAGAATAGGATAATCCTATCCGGAGTCCGACTCGTCATCGGAACCGGGTTGAGCCGGCTCCTCTTCCTCCTCAGAGTCCGACGCAGCTTCCGCCAGAGTCAGCTCCTGGAGCCAGAGCTCGATTTGAGCCCGAGTTCCATCCCACTCGTGCATTTCATGCGCGAAGCAGTCCCGGAACCGACGACGTTCGTGGTCCAGCTTTTCCTCGGCGTTCTTAACTGCCAACTTCTGCTTCTTCCTTTCGGTTTTAGCAGCACATCGTTCAGTCCGAGCGTTTTCACGCTCTTCCTGTACGGACTCCGTAGCCGCTGCCTTCTGGGTAGCGACCTCCCTCTGATGGAGATGATGCACCGTGTTTAAGGACAACATCGCCACCTCCTGACTCAGGCCAGCAAGCAACCGATGAAAGTTATCTTGCCATTGACCGAAGGCCTCCTGTCCGGCTTCATAGGAAGTGAAGTCGGCGGGAGGGAACGAAGGAGGGCTCTTCAGTCGCAAGACTAGACGCCCCTCCTCTGCGGTCTCGGGTGGGAGATCCGGAGTCTGAACTGGCTTCGGCGTTTTCTTTGCTGGAGCCTTCGTCTTACCGGTCTGGGTTAGAGTCTGCGACTCATCACCCGGAACCATCTCATTTTCGGGGAACTCCTCTGCGAAGGACCCCATCGTGCTGGAGTTCGGATCCTCCGGAACAGACCGAGGTGGCCTGCCCTGGGGACCCTTCTTCCAGTCGGTCGTATGAGAGGTGAATGCCGGCCCTTTATAGCCCGGATCCGCCTTCTCCATAACGGATTTCCTTTCATCCGTTTTGGCCTTTTTAGAGTCGGCCTGCTCCGAAGACCCACTAGGTCTCTTCTGAGCGCGCCGCACCTTTCGCGTGCTGGTACGCTTCTGGTACTCCTCGAATTCATCGAAGAGCTCACCTTCCGGAACCCGGTTGTAGTTGCCGTCCGGGTTTACCTTGTAAAAGACCCGGACCTTTCCTCTCTCGTTGGTGCCAAAATCCACCTCGAGATTCTCATTTCGGCCCACTACTGGAGGGAAGTGGGAGTAGACTTCCTGATGGGCTGTCTGGATGCGTTCCGCCGCGACATCCAGAGCCAACCCGTGCTGCTTAGCAAGATGCCTGATGATATCGGCTCTAGTGTAGAACCAGCCACCATTCGGACAACCCTTGCTCTGCTTTGTACCCACACTCAAGCAGTCATACCGCATGTAGTGACGCAAATGAAAGCGGGTAATATGCCTTGCGTACCGAACCTTGCTAGGCCAAGTTCGGGGCGTTTCCAGTGTCTCGTCGACGTTCAGACAAGGCTCAAAGGGGCACTTGCTAAATGGATGCCATCTAGCCATAGCCCATGCTAACTTAGCTTTCTGGAAAGGCGAATGGTATTTGGTACTACCATTTCGGACCTTGTCCAGGAGCTCGAAGTGGTACAACTGTACCGACTTATCGAGTGGATCCGTCTTAATCCACTCCTCGTCATCAGAGAGACCGTCAGGACCCACCTCCTCCGGAATGTGTGAGGCCCGCTTGTCCTTGACGCAGTCGTTCACACACATGGGTTTAAAATACTTAAACCCACTTGCAGCATTGGCTCGGAGTGCATTCCGGACCAGAACCTGAAGTTCGTCGTCCGGGACTGTATTTTCATCCAATCCCTTCAGAACCGCTTCTACCTCCTCGTCGGATCGACCCCCCTTCCGAGAGGTTACCTTGATGGTCTCTCGTAGGTATTGGTCCCTCCGATTGGCCTTTTCCATGCGACTAGTGTCTGCAGACCTAGCCGCGGCCGTGTTCTGTTGGATCATTTCATCCTCCAGAGTGGCATCCAGAATGGACTCTTTGGTCTTCTGTTCCATACTCCGAGCCAGCTTCATTGCTGGCGTCAGATGTCTCCTCTTCTCCCGCCGGCTATGCACGGTCTTGAATTCCGCTGCAGTTTGCAGGTCGTACTCCAAGGCCGCGATAAGTTCGGGACGTCCCTCGGTCTCAGCAACTAAGCGAGCTGTCTCTGACTGTTTGCTGAGATCGTTCATGGCCGCCGTTAGGCGATCTGGGAACCAAGCCGGGAACCTGGCAGACAACTCGTCCAGCCCCCGGAAGGTTCGCATTTGGATCAGATCGAAGGATCTGACCTCTGTGGCGCTCATCTGATCGATGATAGCACCTCGGAGCAGGGATGGGACGTCGGCGTCCTCCTTCTCCCATGCGTCATGCTGATGTGGAGCGAGAATTTGCACCCCCGAACCAGTTGGACCACCACCTGCAGCCTGGTCCAGTTTCCCAGCTTCCTCCGAAATATCCATGGTATTGGATGGTTCCAGAGCAGGCTCGGTAGACTGTGGAGGAGTATCCACTCGGACGGGTACCTCTTTTGGAGGAGGTAACTCCACCCGAACGGGTGCCTCCTTCCTTGGCTCCAGGGGAGTCGGGAGGTTGAATGTGATGCCAGACAGCACATCCTGCACTACCTGGACCGTATGGGCTGCGGATGATGTATCCATAGCTTCCTCGGTCCGAGGTGCCTCGGGAGGAACTACCGTTTTCGGACGGGCTCCCCCATGTCCCTTCGTACCAGCCATCGCAGCGGCTGTAGCAGCTACTGCTGAGCTGTTGTCCAGCCCTCGCGAGAAGGACAACACGTCAACGGCTGGGGTCGGAGCAGCTGTGGTTACAACTGCCTTCCCAC
Organism: Harmothoe impar; assembly: GCA_947462335.1. Lineage (NCBI taxonomy): Eukaryota > Metazoa > Annelida > Polychaeta > Phyllodocida > Polynoidae > Harmothoe > Harmothoe impar. Next base: position 66,108,991 of record OX381711.1, read on the forward strand.
TACCTTTCCCCTTGGCAGGGATCGGTAGGTTGGACTTACTGGGACCCGGAGTCTTGACAGTTTTAGTGCTGTCGGACGTCGGCCCCTTCCCCGGCTGGTCCTTAGCACCAGGCTTCGGATCAGCTTTCTTTTGACCCTTAGGCACCTTCGTAGCAGGAGCCTTGGGGTCCACCGTCTTCGGATCCTTGGAGGCCGCTGCAGTGGCAGCCTTAGAACCCGGCTTCTTCGTACTCGCAGTACTTTCCTTCTTCGGAGCGGGCTTTTTAGGCTCGTCCTTTCCCGGAGGCTTCTTCCCCACACCAGTGTGTTTGATAGCCTTAGTACTAGCCTTAGTATCGGCCGACTTGGACCGATCTCGGGTAGCACCCTTCCCACCGCGCGTCCTCGGACGTGAAGTGTCGGAATCACTCCCACTCCCCATAGACAGTTTGCGAGCAACCGTCTTCTGGAGGTTTGGTGATATGCTGAGACTGCATATCCGGGAGGGACGTGCAGTCGTCTCGGAAGGATCCGCCGCTACCTGGGTGTAGGCGAGTCCTTGTAGCACTCCGGAGTCCTCGCTGCCGTCCGGCGACGGGGACTTTCGGATCGGGGACACGGCCGGATCTACACGGAGATCCGCTAGTGTCTGGCTCAACTCATCACCACTAGGGCTCTGAGCATCCATTGCCTCCTCGGTTGCGGATGCCACCTCGGAGTGTCCGGTGAGTTCGGATTGACGGAGCTGTTGCTCGGCCATCCTCACTTCGGCAAAGTGTCTTTCGACGGGAGTTTTGACGGGGAAAACACTAGTTCCCCGTCTCCCTCTTTGTCTCAGACGCACCAGGAAAGAGTACTCACTGCTTACAACTCTTTTACTGACTTTTCTCCTCTTCTAGCCGTCCAAAACACCAACTTCCACGCTGCCGACCAACACCGCTATTGACCGGGGCGAGCCCAAAATCAATATGGCGTTCCCTCGCTTTTTTTTTTAAAACAAAGCGCATGCGCAGCGTCTCGCGTGATTGGACGCGATCCCGTTACCCGGTGTGACCCAATTACTGTTTAATCAGGTCACGACCTTTCCCGCCCGCAGCTCGGGCTCAGGGGATCACACTGCTACGTAGGCGGCTCACAAAAGTCAAAATATACTTCGAATAAAGAGCTCATCAGGAGTATTAGTGGATATTTATGGGAAATCGAAGATTACCCCACCGGATTATCCGTCCACCACCCTCGGGGAGCACTCTTACATTCTTTTCCTCTTGACTCTGAGCGCCCCTGTTGGTAACATACATATAACATATAGGACAACACAGGACACCACACTCGTTGTGTAAACAAGCTAGGTTACAGCCCCTCTAGCCACCAGCCTTGGGCTTCGCCGAACGGGTTTCCCGTCCACCTCTCGTAACCTGGCCGAAGGACACTCGTTCTTAACTAAAACTCCAGCCTTGATTTTAGTTTTCCGTGCCCTTCTTCCTTCGCCTGCCGAGACTTTCTTTTTCACGGTCTTCCGGAGCTTCTTTCGTACCACTCTCTTAGGGGTATCCACTGACACCCCTTCCAAAGGTACAAATTTAGCCTCCGAAGTTCCCTTCTCCACCTCCGTTTCCGGGGTGAGCTCCCTTCCAGCCCAAGCACGCAACCGAGCCACATGGCTCGTCCGGATGCGTCCCGCTTCGGACTGAATCAACACAGTCGTTTGACTGATACATTTAACCACAGTGTGTGGTCCATCCCAGTTATTCGCCAGCTTGACGTTGCAGAGCGGTTCGTGTAGGCGGATCACTCTATCCCCCACTACGAATCGTCGCAACTTCAATCCGGTGTCGTAACCCACCTTCTGCCAATTCGCAGCTTTGAGCAAATGAGCCCTAACTGTTTCGTAGGCAAATTTGAACCTCTCTCGTAGGGATTCCACAAACAGCACCGTACATGGTGCTTCCGGACTGATCCCTACCACCCCGAATACTAAATCCGCCGGCATGATCAAGTCCTCTCCGAACACCAAGAGGTTCGGTGTGCAATTTGTCGAAGTGTGGACCGTATTGTTATACGCATGCACCACAAATTCGCATTGATCATCCCAATCATCCATATGGGAGTTCACTAATGGCTTCAAAACCTGGATCAAGGTCCGATTGAACCGCTCCACCTGCCCGTCGGACTGTGGCCGGTACGGATTGGTCCGAGTTTTGCATATAGCCAACTGATGGCACATAGCTGTCCATAGTTTGGACTCAAATTCTCTCCCTTGATCGCTATGTAACATCAAAGGAGCCCCCAGATGGAGGATCCACCCCTTCACCAATGCTTCCGCACAAGTAGCAGCGGTATGATCCTCGAGTGGGTACACTCGGGTGTATTTTGTATAGTAGTCCGAGACCACCATCATACACGTATTACCTTTTGGAGTGGGTTTAACTCCACTGATAATGTCCACAGCTATTCGAGCAAATCTCACTCCGAATAGCTCTTGTTGCAGTGGCAATTTTCCTAATCCAGGACCAGGTTTGCCTAAACAACAGGCCGGACAGGTCTCGATCCACCTTAAAAGGTCGCCTGACATGCCGGGCCAGTAGTATCTCCGACTCAGCCTTTCCAACGAGCGTTTCTTTCCGAAATGCCCACTAGTGGAATGGCCGTGGCAGTAGTACAGGATGTCTTTCCTCATAGCAGCAGGGATTACCATTTGTAACACCCTCCGCTTTCCGGGACAAGTCTTCCACCTGCACAACAACGAGTCTCGGACCTCCAGTTCGTGGAACTGAGCCAAGAAACGTCGCATTTCACGGTTTTCAAGTGATATTTCGGGTCTCACTGGACAGACCCCAGTAGGGACAAGCTCCCTCAGTCGTGCTATGGTAGGATCGGCCATCTGGTACGTCCTTATAGTGTCGGTGGACCAATCCAACAGGTTTTGCAACAACCCATCATAAGGCAAACGCACACTCGCTACCACAGCATTGTGAGCACCACAATCCCCACACTCCGGACGCACACAACGGCGTACCTGACGTCTACTCAGGCAGTCAGCATTAATATGCTTCGTGCCTGCTCGGTGCTGGATATGAGAGTTTTCCAGTCCGAACTCGCTGAGGTGATTCAACCACCGACCAATCATTCCCTCGGCGTCCTTAAAATTAAGGAGCCACCTCAAGGCCGAATGATCGGTACGGAGTGTGAAATTTCCTCCATATAAGAAGTGCCGAAACTTCTTCGTGTACACCACTACTGCGAGCAGCTCTCGCTTGGTAGTACAATAATTTCTCTGTGCCTTGTTCATCCTGTTACTAGCGAACGCCAGCGGGACCTCTACTCCGTCCTGGATTTGGGACAATGCGGCCCCGATGCTCTCATTGCTCGCATCAGTGTCAAGGATGAAATGCCCCTTCTCCGTAGGGTATCTCAGCACCGGGGTGGTTCGGAACAACGCCTTAATCTCTTTGAAGGCTTCATTCTGTTCCATCCCCCATGGGAAGGGTTCTTTTTTTCTCCCCGGAGTCCAATGGCTCAACCGTTGTAATGGCTGAGACACCCTAGAGAATCCGGGGATGAAGTCCCTGTAATAGGAACAGAACCCTAGAAAGGATCTGATATCCTTTGGTCCTTTTGGAACTTCCCAAGTCTCCACAGTCTCCAATTTAGCCGGATCAGCCTGCACACCCTCGGTGGAGATGATCCGGCCCAAATAGACCATGGACTTCCGAAAAAGTTCACATTTCTTCGGCTTTAATGTCAAGCCATTGGACCGAATTCGTTCCAAAACCTCTCCGAGGTTCAACGCACACTCTTCAAAAGTCTTGCCGAAGACAATGACATCATCCAAGTATACCAAACATTTGCGCCACAACAGATCACTCAGAAGAGTTTCCATCATAGCCTCAAAAGTGGCCGGGGCGTTGCACAACCCGAAGGGCATCAGCTCAAACTGATACAGTCCAATGTGACTTGTAAAAGCCGTTTTCTCTTTATCCTCCTCCTTCATCCCGATCTGCCAATATCCGGACTGCAAATCAAGGGTGCAGAACCATTGGTTCCCACCCAAAGAGTCCAGAGTCTCATCAATCCGGGGGAGAGGATATGCATTTTTCTTGGTTACCCCATTCAGGCGCCTATAGTCGATACAAAATCGGATAGACCCGTCCTTCTTAGTAACCATCTGGACCGGGCTGGACCAGGGGCTAGTGCTAGGCACGATCACCTTCTGTTCCAACATGGTCTTCACTTGTTCCTCTACCACCGCTTTCTTACCCAAAGGCAAGCGTCGGTAAGGCATCTTGAAAGGCTGTGCATCACCCGTATTGATAGAATGCAACACTTTGTCGGTTCGGCCCAAAGGCTCCCCCTCCACCTGCCATGCATCCTGATACTTCACTACCAGCCTCCTTAGGGAGTCGAGATCCCTCCGATCCGTCAAATCCGTTTCGGAGATCATTTTCTCAAGTCCCTCACTCAGAGCGGTCGGAGAAGGGTCACCCTTCATGCTCACCTGTCCAGCAGGCATCACTGCCTCACTGGTGAACACCTTCCCCAGTATTGTATCTTTCCTTAGATACCTCGGTTCCAACCCGGGGTTAGAAACCGGCACTACGGTCCAAGCACCATCACCCACTAGGGTGTCCATGCCCGTCAAACCGATACTACCCAACATGGCCACATCCGGCTCCACAACTGCCTCTTCCTCTCTCCTAAGCCCCTTGCTTCGGACCAGCACGTCACACGTCTGTCCGGGAGGAATCTTTACAGTTTGGACCACCGTTGCCACTGTCGACACTTGTCGGAGCACACATTGCTCTACCGCACGGTACGGGTGCTCTATCAGGAGTACCCCTGTACCCGGATTCAGGACCGCGTCATACAACGCCGAAAAATCCAATCCGAGTATACCGTCGTCTGCAATATCCGCAATGGTGGGAGAAGCCACATACTCCTTCCCTCCAATCCGGAGCGGTATGAACGCGCGCCCATACGTCTGCATACTTGACCCATCGGCCGAACAGGCGTTTACCCTCGTTTTGAAGTTATCACGACTATCCGGCATAAGAGCATAGAAGTTAGAGGAGATAAAGGAGTGGCTAGCTCCCGTATCTACTAAAAATTCGCCCGCCCTACCGGCCACAGTAACAGACACATACCACCGCCTCCCCCCCAGCGGAGACGGGTTTACAGCAAAGCGTTTAAAATCCTTCGAAGCAGCCAAATCAAGGCCATGTTTCTTCAAATGGTCGAAACATGGATGATCCGGGGAAAGCTGGGTACTCCCTACCCACACGGTGTCTGTGACAGCCGCAACTTCCTCGTTCCTATCCGTAATGGGCCTCCCTGCCTCATTGCCGGGCAACTGTTGGACTGGAATGTTAACCAGGCCGGCATCCGAGCCCCTCAAGCTCGAAGCCACCCCTGATTCCCTTCCTGCCTTCGGAATTTCACTAGGCTCTACCTCTCTGGTATGTTGGCGTACATCATATACAGGGGTCGTCCGCTCGCCTTCTCGGACCACCCCCTCTAGTTTCCCTCCTTTCCGGGAACTTTCGGAGTCGGAGCCGTACACTCCGCAGCAAAGTGACCGATCTCCAGGCACCTATAGCACTTGGCGGTCCGCCGATTGATCTTCCTCCGGTTGGGCTGTGTAGCCCCCTGAATGGAAGTCGTCATTTTCTCAAACAGCGCTGTGAAAAACGCTGCGTCCATTATCGGAGCTTTTGGGTCCGATGATTCCTTCTTCGGAGGAGGGTTTCCACCCCCTTCCGGCTTCCTATTTTTCCACGGCGTTTTAGAGGAATTCCCATTCCTCTTAAACTGAGCTGCAGAAGCTATCGCTCCCTCTTCCTCACTGCCCGAACCATCAGACTGCTCCGGAGAACACTCTATAATGGCCGAGGCCCGGGTGGGCACCCAGTCCCCTAACAGTGACTTCTTGAGAGCATGTATGTCGATGGCCTTAAAAAGGTCATCTAATGACGTATCTGCTCTCCAGGTATCATACACCACATGTTGTATTTCTGGGTCCCTCAGTCCAGCAACAAACTGAGAGAACAATTCCTTAGAGAATAAGGCATCATGGATTCCTGAAGCTGGATGTACCTTCTTCAGGAGTCTCATCAGTGCAAGTCCGAAAACCCTCGGGGCCTCGTTCTTGCCTTGCACTCGCTTCTTAAAAGCGACCATCGGGTCAATCCGAGCGGAGTCCCCGTATAGGATAGTTCCGATCTCTACCAGTTGTTTGAAAGTGCCGCGGGGTCCGCATTCATCTTTCCACTGCTCCACGGCCATCAGGCCATCTCCCAAGCGCAATCCCTTACAGATGTACGGAATTGCATCCTGTTGATCCCACCCACTGAGGTTGATGTCCTCAACGGTGGCTCCCAACCACTCTTCCCAAGAGTTTTTCTGCCAGTAGGGAAAAGGCTCGCTAGCAATGCGTCTAGCAGCGTTGGATGACCCCCTAATTTTAGAGGTTATCGCCAGGCATTTAGAAATGGAAGCCGAGGCGTCCTTTTCTGTACCCACGTTGTGCAATCCGATCCCAGCTATTGCTGGGTTTGTATCGTACAACTCTTGCAATTCTGTACTCAGAATTGTTCTCCTTGGAGCCCTCCTCGGACTCTTTGCGCCCGGAGTCGTCCCCGGAGTAGCGCCTCTGGTAGGCAAGTTATTCTGTCTCTCCAGATAGGTCTGGTATGTACCATACGACACCAAATCCTTAGTGGGGTCCACACCTTGACTGAACCACCAATTTTTCTCCTGGTCAGTCATATACTGACACTGCTGGGCCAGAGCAAGCAATCGCTGATGCGCCGCTTTCTCTTTTTCCAGTTCCTTGGCCTGTCTCTCAGCCTCCTCCTCTTGCTGTGCCTCCGCCAATTTAGCTTTCGCAGCTTCACCGGCCGCTCGGAGCCCTTCTTGTCGAGCTCTCAAAACCGCCGCCTCCTGCTCTGCTAATTCCTCAGCGAGGGCTGCATTTTCCTTCATGCGTTCTTGTTGCTGCTCAAGAGCAGCCTGCTGTTTGCGATACACATCTCGCCTCTCCAATTCCAAGTTTTTCTGTTCATTGAACAGTATGTTTGCTTGGCATTCTCGCCATTGCAACAAACTCGAGGGAGTTAAGTCGGTCTTGGCCGCCTTATCTTGTTCGGATGCTTTCTTCAAGCGTTCCGAATCCAGTTGCTGCTCATCCAGTTTCAACTGAGAACGTGGACTCCGCACCAACTCCGATAATGACCTTCCCCTGCCCGCCGTGTTTACACATGTCGGAGCCGAAAAGACCTGTTTCGGAATTGGACGGATACCACTGATACCCACCCTAGGTGAGTAATCACTCGCCCTACCTCTACCCCTTGCCCGGCCAACCTTTAGTGGTCGTCCTGGCGTTGAAGTAGACAAGGCACCTTCTACAGTCATCCCACGTCCCATAGGAAGATTTGGGGTGTCTGTAAAACTCCTGTAATGAGGACCTTTCGGACTGTCATTATCAGCGGAAGCGTACGAGGTACTGCTATCCTTTATACTCTCCCTGGTCTCTGACAAAAACTGCTCCAAAGAACTTCTTTTTGCCTTCAGAATGTCACATTCTGACAGTAGACTTCGGCGAGCCTCCCGTAAGTCTTCCGTGTCCCGAACAAGTTCTGATCGGGTCTCCTCTGCTTCATGGATGACGGCATCTCGGGCCGCACAAATCTGATTCAGCTCAGTGTTTGCCTGAACAAAGTCGGAACGGAGTCCCTGTAGATCAGCCTGTTTCTGATCGAACTCCACTCGAACCCTGCTCAGGGATTGCACCAGCTTCTCGTTCTCCTCCAACAAAGTTGAAAGCCTTGCGTCTTTCTCCTTGATTTTGGAAGCTCTATGTGTGACTGCACCTTCCAATGCAATCAGACTGCTTTTCCATTCATTCGACTGTTTCTGAATGGTCAACAACTCCATTTGGGCCATTTGCACACGCTCCTGTATTCTGGCCTCTCTCATGTCATCGAAACGACGTTCCTCCAAGATGGTAGCCCTCCGTGGATTCGGAGCAGCTGATCTTGACCCACCAACGTTGAACATTGACAGGCTCATTTCATCTAATGAGCAATTCATTATTTCGGGACCTTTGTATCCCATAAATGCGCTTGTTCTGGATGGAACATTCGCACTCCTGCGGGTATCTGCCTCCTTGACGGCATCTAACCCCTCCGGCGATAAGGCTGGCGCCTCATCGGGAGACCTCGCTGCTCCGTCCAGAGCAGGAGGTCTGCGCTACTGCACAGGCTAACCTGCGTTTCACTCAGAACTGGTCACGGCACCAGTGTAATAAACGATACTTTGTCTCTTTATGATATTGGTAGAGTATCAATTAAAGAACAAAGTCGACACAGTTCGGATCAAGTGTTACAGGTTGCAAATCGGGTTTATTCAGAAAACCTAGACAAGCAGTATCTATGTGTGCGAACTCCCTATAGAGTTCGGAACGGGTCAGTAGGCTAATCAGCCGTAATGATCACAGGGTCTCCTTGCCAGCGTGGCTCAGAGTAACCGACGAGTACCGTCAGATGCTGGGTATATATAGGCAGCCAGCCTGCGCGCGCACACGCAGACCGGAAGCCTATAGCGACCTCTGTCCATACCCCAAGCCCGGGGTAGGTGCTGCCACCTACCGTCGGACTGAAGGGTTCGGACTGAGCTCGCAACACAACATCCAACAGCACTTGTCATATAACATACCCGTATAACCCTAGCCCCTACAAATGTAACACTAATATTTCCATTATAATTATAAATCAATATGTACAATATTTTCTTGCAGGGTTTCTGCTCTCGCTTGTCTGTATTAATGATAGAAACCTACCATCAATGAATTCAATTTGGAGATTTGAATTACATTATTCACCTCCATATATATAATGTTCTTCCACCTGTCGCATAATATCCAACAGGGATAGATGAAGCTACCTTCACGGCCCTACATTACACCAAAAACAGAGTGGCCCAGCTCTGCTGTCATGCTGGAATAAGTCTAGCTAATGTTGCCGAAGTAATTGGCACCAAGGGTACTATTGAGGAAACTCACTTTTAACTTATAGCATTAAGTCTTAAGTACTTGGATATTTATTTGATATAACAACCCAAATAATATTCCTGGTCTCCGTTTATTGAATGAGAATAAATGTTATAGTGCTAAGAATACTTTTCATCGTTTTGAACTTCTATCATATATTTGATTTTCCTCTATAAAAATAAAACATTATATAACATTACAGGGAATGCTTCTTACCGTATTCTTAAGATTGAAGTAAAAAACAATTGCTGCCTCTAACAACCCTGTCCTTGGGATGCTGTCATTGTATTGTTTCTTTCAGGTTCCCCACTTCTGGTGCCCGACCAGCATTACCATAGCCGGAGAGAAATATGAATTTGCACTGCCAACATCGAAGGTTGCCATGATCCACCCAAACAGTGAGGGTTTTAGACTGGAGGCAGAATTTTAAAAGAGCTCTAGAAATCACTTTATGAGGAACGGAATGTTAGAGGGTGGCATCCATGCCAGACTTGTAGTATGACCTGTACTGATCAGGTTTAGGGTGGATGCCACGTGCACAAATCGTTTTTCTTTGAAATAGGGCTCGATAATGGCAGCCATTACCGAAAACCATGATTTTGGCCATATCTTGGTGAGAAATGATGTTATTCAGTCATTTAAGGTGTCTAAATCCACATTCTCAGGGTCTAGGAATACTATGGTAGCATCAAATTTTATTTTCCATGCTTATATCATACTCTATCAGGGTAGCCATTACCGAGAATTACAATTTTGGCCATATCTTGGTGAGAAATGATGATATTGAGTCATTTAATGAGTCTAAATCCACATTTTCATGGTCTAGGAATACTATGGAAGCATAACTTTACTTCCCCCATGCACATATTATGTACCTGAATGGGGTAGCCATTACCAAAATTCACGGCTTTGGCCATATCTAGGTGAGAAATGATGATAATGAATCATTTAAGGTGTTTAAAGCCACATTTTCAGGGTCTAGGAATACTATGGAAGCATTAAATTACATTCCCCATACATATATTGTATCCTATTGGGGTAACTATAACAGAAATGCACTGTTTTTGCCTTAATTTGCCAACAAATGATGATAGACTCCTAATTGAAGTGGCTACATCCACATTCTAAGGGTATATGAGGACACAATGGTAGTATAATTTATGTTTTCTTAGTCATACATTGCCCATTATATGCATATGCCCAACAATGACCTAATTATACTAGATCTCCCTTGACTTTCCTGACATAATATGGCACTGCTATCTTGATTTCTCTGTTCTCTGAACTAAGGGTAAATATTAGTGTGGTGATGTTCCATTTTACATCATTATACTAAACCTCATCAAGGACTACAAATCTGGCAGGTTAATGAATAATCCGGCCCGGCTTATACCACCCAGGTCCTATTACTAAGTTTATTCTAACAACCTGGTACAGATCACATGATCTGGCCTGGGTGGCTAACTATTGCGACTGGCGGCAGCCTGCATATGTAAGGAAGGCCATCGCCAGTCACTGGCAGTTCCCACTGGAAGCTTCTGGCTGTGGGTCCACTCATTGAGTTTGACCTACAGTCAATCAGCTACCAAGACTCATCTGACAGAACCTGGAACCAGCCTGCCCCCCACATAGACCATCCATTTGGTAGAAGCATCTGCTACCAGTTCTGCCAGATCCACCATCTAAAGACAAGAGTCCCCAAAGAAAGCCAAAGACTAGGAGTACCTGTAGACTCCACAGAGAAATAAAGGCATTCCTTCATTCCTAAACAAGTGACCTGTGTTTCATTCCTCGGTATAATATCTGGAAGTCAAACGATCCTTACAGATACTTGGACTGTTCCCAACAGTCACAGATTCTTCCCCCTCCCCCATAAGAAGAAACACACCCTACAAAAACTTCAACCTTCCTTATTAGACATAGCTTTTAATTGCAATCTTGTAAGTCTGACTATCCCAGTTGATCTAGTTTATGTACTAGTACTTTCTACTTACCTGTACTGACTGAACATCATACTAAATATATTTCTTTTCTAGTCTGGGTTAATGTGTCGGATGTCCAGTATGAACTATTGTCTCATCAAGTTTTAAAGGTACCAAGTGAAAAGTGATTCACCAGATTTGGGATGCATACCCATGCTTCCTTCCTCTAGAGTTTAACAGCATAAATTCATACAACAGTATGCCACATGTCAGGAATAATCCATCCCAAAACACCATGCCATCCTCTGCCATTCCCGTTTGGTTGGTGTGTGACATTCAAAGGAGTACACATGATTCCAACCTATTATAGTCAGGTTGTCCAGATCTACTCTTACCAACTGATCAAAATCTTTGTCTGCATTAGGATCTGGTCTCCTGGTCCAATCAGGGTTTATTGTTACATAGCAAGATCCTTATACTTATTGGTTGCTTGAGATGTATCAATTTCTCCAGGCCAATTTTTAACCTCTATGTAGCTATATGAATGGAGAATGGTCCCTAAAAAACACTAGTTGTATTGGGAAAGGAGGTGGAAATGACTCGGTCCCTCCTATCAAACCTCAAAGATATGTGCTCCTTATGCCCTGTAAACTCAAGCCCTGAATGTTAAAGTTCACAATTGCATTTAATGTGAAATTTCTGTATGATTGGGTGGCCTACAGTAGGGCCTGCAGAGTCTTTCAGTCCTGAAAAAAATGCCTGTAGGCCATCCAGTGGATAGGCAAATAGGGGTATGCTCAAGAATGTAAATATATGGGGACACTCAAAAGTGACTTGTTGAAGTTTGAAACCAACTTAATCTTTATTCCATGTCACTTCGAAAATTATGATTAACCTTCAAATATTGAATTAATGATTCCAGAGAGTCACAACAAAGGTGACCAGTGAACGGGGTACTTTTGGGGCCCATTCTGCATACAGAATTATTATGAGGATTAGCCCTGGTATATCTATTCTCAGGTACACTCACCTAAGAATACATGGATACCTATTTAACCTACACCTATATCTTTCTACCAGATACCAAAAGCCTCCTTCCCTGTTAATGAAAATATTGTGTTTGGAAATACACTTAGATGAGGATTTAACCCATTCAAAACATGAAAAACACAGACAAGGAGCTCCATAGATTGGGTAATTGCTATATCCCATACTTTTCTGTACATTCTGGCCCCCAATCTCTCATCTTACCCCCCACATACTATTGAGAACGGTTGATATCTACCCTGGAAAAGATACAAAGTATGTTCAACAAACAAACTCAGTGGGTTGAAATTACTGTGGAAAAACTATATCCTAGAAATAAACTCTGATAAATGGATGGTAATGCTATGGTTTTTACTGGATATCAAGGCTTAGAGCCATATGAAAATATATCTTGTAAGCTCTCAACATCCATGCTATGGTTTGTTATGCTATAGCTAGGTGGGCAGTTCTATTATTACCAGACAGCATTTTTTTCAGATATGAAACAATTCTTGATGTGTTTTTATTGTTAAGACTGCAATAGGTCTGGTAGGCAGGAGAGAACTTAGGTGATGGCACCAACGTGTTCCAATACCCTGACAATGTGGATGCAGCCATGTCAAAAGAGTGTCTATTGTCAATATTTGCAAAGATATGGCCAAAACCGTGAATTTTGGTAATGGCTACCCCATTCAGGTACATAATATGTGCATGGGGGAAGTAAAGTTATGCTTCCATAGTATTCCTAGACCATGAAAATGTGGATTTAGACTCATTAAATGACTCAATATCATCATTTCTCACCAAGATATGGCCAAAATTGTAATTCTCGGTAATGGCTACCCTGATAGAGTATGATATAAGCATGGAAAATAAAATTTGATGCTGCCATAGTATTCCTAGACCCTGAGAATGTGGATTTAGACACCTTAAATGACTGAATAACATCATTTCTCACCAAGATATGGCCAAAATCATGGTTTTCGGTAATGGCTGCCATTATCGAGCCCTATTTCAAAGAAAAACGATTTGTGCGTGTGGCATCCACCCTAAACCTGATCAGTAGGGGTCATACTACAAGTCTGGCATGGATGCCACCCTCTAACATTCCGTTCCTCATATGGTGTTATTTTAAAATTCTGCCTCCAGTCTATTTCAGTTATGAGGCCGAAGCTGTACGACAGTGACAGTCTGTCTCCTCAAAGGTTAGTATACAGCATATTATTGATATAAGATATTGATGGCCAATTTATTAAAAGGTTTCTATATCATACACACCATGTAGTTGATAAAATGTTATCACATACAGTTATGGCATGCAGTTATACTCCGGTCTCTATACATTTCAGGAGGAATTATGAGAAATCATTTGAAGCTGTGTGTCATATTCTTGTAGCTGTAACCACTGAATTAAAGCCTTTTCATGACTTACAATTCCAGAGCAATAGAGTGCTGAAACAATACCTAGATAGTTTATCATATATATAGAGCCTAAGACTGTACTCCATTCAGGATAGAAAAAATAGCTATTACTGTGCGGACAATCAAGGGTACATGTAGCACATCAATGATTCATCTTCCCTTACATTTAGGTGTAACAGAGAACTCGTTGATGACCCATGAGGAGAGTTTGTGGAACATGTCCCTCCTAACTGAGATACTCAAACAGAATGGTGTCCACTACGATGTGTGATTTATCTGACATAATGAATAAACTATACTTTAATATATAAAGAAGATGGCACCAGGGCATCAAGTATAGCCACAAAGACTCATCATACCTAAGGGGGCTTTGTATTGCCCATGTATATAGGATGAAGACAAGCCATTTCTAATAAAAACCACTGAAAAAGAGATAAATCATTGTGTTTATATTTATTTGATAACAATATGATATAGGGGTCTGTTGTGAAATTCTGATGGTAAAGGCCACTCAAGAAAAGAGTTCTCTTCACCAAGCACTGAAAAATATGGAGAAGGAACTTTTTTCTTTTCCTTCTTTACTCGGGAGCTAAAATATGTAAGGAAATATACATTTTCTGCGAACAAAGGACACATCAAGTTACAGCTCCGCACAAGATTTCACCCCCTCTGTAACCAATTAATGGACACTCCCTTAATTCAGGAGAGACTATTTCCTATTGAAGAGCTAAATCGTCTGAGGTATGTTTTCATTTGAATATTATACAATATAAGTCAGATTTTTCTTTTAGAAATATCAGAAAATAAAATAAACACCACTAAATAATGAACTTTTCAAGGCTTGTCGGGACATACTCAAGTCAGAGCGTGGAGAAGAAAATCTTTCCAATCTAAAAATCGATGATCTTATATACTTTACAATCTTAAAGTTAATAACATTTAAGATTATCACCGTAAATGTTATAATCTTATAATTATAAAAAAAAGTTATTTAAGATTATCGCTGCTCACCATCACCTTAAATACTGGTAAAGATGGGGACCACTGTACTACCACTACATGTATTAATATTGTTGTAGGTCTATACCTCGGGGGCACTGCCCCGAATCCCCGTTTATTTCTTTTCCTTCTTTTCCCATTTTTTTTTGTTTTTGGAGGAGGCCCGCAGTGTGCCCAAAGACAGTGGTGCCCTCTAGCAGATGCCTCTAATGTCAAGATTTTCGATTTTAAGATTATCAATTTAAGATTATCGATTTTAAGATCATATATCGATTTTAAGATTGGAAATACGCTCCCACGGGAGTGTATACACTTGTGCACTTCTGGTATAGCTTTGATAAATTTGATACCAAATATAATGATATTATTTCTATCAATAGGAAAATTGAGGAAAAATGTTTTTTTCTCCAAATAATGAAACTTTCAATATTGGTGAAACTCTCATCATCCATGGCCTAACCCCATTCTAATATTAAACCAGCGATATAAAGTACCCATGATTAAACTATTTTTAAAAAAAGTTGAGAAAATTCCACATTGGACACTCTGCGCCCCATATGATATAGCACTGACCTGATTCGGTGACCTACATATAGGACACGTGCCCTACTGGGGGCGTGCTGCAATGTGTCCCAATCTGGGGTCTAGATGCAGCTACACTCTCTCAGTCTCCAGCACCACACGTCCCGTTATAGTGCTGTCTCTCACACTGCAGTAAGTATAGGGTATAGAGGTAACACAGCACGCTACATGGCATCAGGCAGACATTATAGTGTTGGCCTCATTCAGGTCCTGCTTAATTATACCTACTGTGCTCTTACTGGGATTTACTGCCATGGCATGGTCATCAATGCAGCATCAATGGGGATATCATGCCGGGCTATGTGTCTGCCTCTTTCTTCTGCATTCACATTTGCATCCCTACCCCGGGATCCCTACCTCAAGCAACCTACCCCCCCCCCCCCCCCCCACACCATCAAGGGCCCCACATGTCGGGACCCATTTATATCATATCATAGTAGGCCTATAATTGACTTTTGTCAAATTTAAGCTATTTAAGCTATTCCAATATTATACCTAATATTCTGGTATCACGTCATTTATCATCCCCCAAGGGTTCCCATGTCCCATGTCTATTTTAAGAATTTGAAATGGCCATCTCGTACCATGTCGCCATACCAATTTTAAGAAAGGGCTTTGTCACCATACCAATTTCAAGAAATAGCCATGTCGCCATATCCTACCAATTTTAAGAAGTGGCCATATGTCGCCATACCAATTTTAAGAATTACTTAATTAGATAGATAAAATATGTAATATTCTTGTCCCTTCCTCTTTAATAATCTAACCTAGCTTCTCCTCATGTCATTATCCTATTATCTATTAAACTGATAAGAAGTGATAACAGAGGTATTCCAGTGTTCTAACTGGGATAAAATATAGGACTATGCACTACATGCTGCCTTGAAACATAATTCAATCGGTATTGCCATGTACAGTTATTGATTCTACCATTGAGATGGCTGACTTGTGCATTAAATGATAATACATATTCACATACAAGTAACTGAAGTTACTACCGGTATATGTATAAGTATCAGAATTTGGTGATAATTGTTGGATTCAAATTTATGAATATTACTTTCAGACCAAAGATGGCGGCCACACGGTGGGGCATCGTCAGCACGGGCATGATCTCGTTTGACTTCACCAACGCGCTAACTCTCCTCCCACCAGATCAACACAAGGTCAGCCATTATATGGAGTTAAACGAGAAAACTAGATTTAATTAAAATGAATTAAAACGTCTCCTGCATGTAGAAAGTACTGCAGAAGAGGGTGTCCCTCTAAACATTACTCAGGAATTGAACGTTCACAAGTTGGGCAAATCTATTTGGGGAAGTCACAAGAACACCAGAAAAAGCACAAGATATCCTCAAGAATATCATGTGCCTTTTCTGGTATTTTGGTTTTTTTTAAAATAGGTTTATTGACACATCTCATGTTAGGTACACGCTCCTCCGATTTTAAGTGGCCTATTAAAGTATCAAAGATAAAATCACTTTCATCGTATATTTTCCTGTTTCAGATAGCGGCGGTGGCGGCACGTTCAACAGACAGTGCTGAGAAGTTTGCCAAACAGTTCAACATCCCTAAAGCGTATGGGTCATACAAGGAACTGGCTGATGACCCTGATATAGGTAGATTAACACTTATTATTCACCCACTCAGTCTTCGCAATCGCAATGATATCCCATAGATCTATACTCCTGCAATGTCAGCTCCCTTTCCTACTTCTGTAGGAATTACTTTTCTCAGTTCTATAACTGAAATTAATTCCGTATAGTGCATTGGTTGTAATCCTACGATTTTCTGCTTTTTTATATCTTTGTGGAGTTCAAAAGAAGTGTTACCATATACCATGTATATATTTTTTCCCTCACATCAGAAATAGATGCCAAATCCAGCACAGCCCAGTGGGCACAACACCACTTTTGAAGTATCCAATAATCCTTACAATGCAGTGCTTACTAGCAAGCATCAGTCTACAAAGCAGCACTTATCAGTCAGTTATGTTTTTGCTTAATTACAGATATAATATATGTTGGCACCATTACACCCACCCACTTTGACACGTGTAAACTCATGATTGCGGCCGGGAAGAATGTTCTCTGTGAGAAACCCATGACAATGAATGCTGACCAGGCCAAGATTATCCTGGACATGGCAGAGGAGAAAAATGTCTTCTTTATGGAGGTATGTAAGAACAGTATTGCTATAAAAGTTCATTTGAACCTTTTTATATTAAAGTAAAGCTGTGTATTTTATCAATTAAATTTTCTAAACGGTAAGAACAGATTAATTAACTACTTTAGATTAGACTCCTCATGGTAGATAAAACTTCTGTGCAGGGCATCTGGTCGCGGTTCTTCCCTGCGTACCACAAATTGCGGGAGGCGCTGGCGGCTAAGGTGATCGGCGACATCAAGGTGGTACGTATCAGCTTCGGTGTGGACATCCTGGACAAGAGGCGGATCAGTAACAAGGAGATGGGGGATGGCGCCACCTACGCACTGGCCAGCTACCCCATACAGCTCGCCAACCTGGCATTTGGGGACCTCCCCATAAGGACCGTCTCCAGCGGCTTCACCACACCAACCGGTAAATAACCAAAGGCAAAAAGACAATCAATAGACAAAGGTGCCCAAGAAGAAACCTTGTGAAATAACCCTCAGTGGGGAAATCTATGAGTGCTCCTTTGTGTTTATTTCATGTTGTTGAATCAATACAACCCGAATTTGCAGAAATACGAGTGTGATACCATAAGTATTGTTGGATCCTGTGTATCCACCTATCAAGAGTGTCTAGGTCCGATCAATTTTAATCTAGATAAAAGTCTTTGATTAGAATCTCGCAGCCATTTGTATCCAGCGCACTGCGGATTACCGTCTGCGCCGATTGGCGAATAACGCCCAAAAGCCGTCTTAAAGGCAGGGTTTTAGGGTATGTGTTCCATGACGTTGAAGAGAAGACTGCGAACATTTTCAAACCACTTGGGAGAGGGTTAGGGGTCACTTTTTTACCTTTCAGGGAAGGAGGATTTTGCGCGTGCTAAATTCCATGACACTGTTGCAGTGGTAGTTGTTGTAAATTTGCTGTATGCTTGTTTACAGGTATAGATGTTGTATATCTGCTGTATGTTTGGTTACAGGTTGTATATTTGCTGTATGTTTGGTTCCAGGTATAGATGTTGTATATGTGCTGTATGTTTGGTTACAGGTTGTATATGTGCTGTATGTTTGGTTCCAGGTATAGATGTTGTATATTTGCTGTTTGTTTGGTTCCAGGTATAGATGTTGTATATTTGCTGTATGTTTGGTTCAAGGTATAGATGTTGTATATTTGCTGTATGTTTGGTTCAAGGTATAGATGTCGTATATTTGCTGTATGTTTGGTTACAGGTATAGATGTTGTATATTTGCTGTATGTTTGGTTCCAGGTATAGATGTTGTATATTTGCTGTATGTTTGGTTCCAGGTATAGATGTTGTATATTTGCTGTATGTTTGGTTCCAGGTATAGATGTTGTATATTTGCTGTATGTTTGGTTCAAGGTATAGATGTTGTATATTTGCTGTATGTTTGGTTCCAGGTATAGATGTTGTATATTTGCTGTATGTTTGGTTCCAGGTATAGATGTTGTATATGTGCTGTATGTTTGGTTCCAGGTATAAATGTTGTATATTTGCTGTATGTTTGGTTACAGGTTGTATATGTGCTGTATGTTTGGTTCCAGGTATAGATGTTGTATATTTGCTGTATGTTTGGTTACAGGTTGTATATTTGCTGTATGTTTGGTTCCAGGTATAGATGTTGTATACTTGCTGTATGTTTGGTTACAGGTATAGATGTTGTATATTTGCTGTATGTTTGGTTACAGGTATAGATGTTGTATATTTGCTGTATGTTTGGTTCCAGGTATAGATGTTGTATATTTGCTGTATGTTTGGTTCCAGGTATAGATGTTGTATATTTGCTGTATGTTTGGTTCAAGGTATAGATGTTGTATATTTGCTGTATGTTTGGTTCCAGGTATAGATGTTGTATATTTGTGGTATGTTTGGTTCCAGGTATAGATGTTGTATACTTGCTGTATGTTTGGTTCCAGGTATAGATGTTGTATATTTGCCGTATGTTTGGTTACAGGTATAGATGTTGTATATGTGCTGTATGTTTGGTTACAGGTTGTATATGTGCTGTATGCTTGTTTACAGGTATAGATGTTGTATATTTGCTGTATGTATGGTTACAGGTATAGATGTTGTATACTTGCTGTATGTTTGGATACAGGTATAGATGTTGTATATTTGCTGTATGTTTGGATACAGGTATAGATGTTGTATATGAGCTGTATGTTTGGTTACAGGTTGTATACTTGCTGTATGCTTGGTTCCAGGTATAGATGTTGTATATTTGCTGTATGTTTGGTTACAGGTATAGATGTTGTATATGTGCTGTATGTTTGGTTACAGGTATAGATGTTGTATATTTGCTGTTTGTTTGGTTCCAGGTAGATGTTGTATACTTGCTGTATGATTACAGGTATAGATGCCGCCAGCTTCACCACCCTATACTACAGCAACAACCGGGTGGCCGAGTTCTGCTGTCACGCCAAGGTCTTCCTGTCTAATGTGGCCGAGCTGTACGGTACCAAGGGCACTATCAAGGTAGGACTCATTCTTTATTTTTTGGAAATACCCTATGCTTTAGCACTGAAGGGTCGTATTCAATGCCCCCATTGAATACAATGTGGCTGTATTCAATAGGCTAGGAAAAGATAGTTTTTCTTCATAATATGGCCTCAAATAAAAAATAAAAACAAATGCTAACTACATTGATACCATCTCTGATGTATTTCACTCGTGGGGGCTGGGGCATATCCCACTCAGCCTGTGGCTTCGTAGGATATGGCCCCAGCCCCCACTCGTGAAATACAACAGAGATGGTATCAATGGGCGTTGGCATTTGTCTATGTAGTAGAACTAGACCACCACTATGCATTCTTCCCAATTAGCCCCTATGCAGTTTGGTATAGGTGCCTTTATGCTAATTTACGCTGAATACGGTGGGGATATATCAGGGGTGTGAACTGTGAAAAGGCAAATAAACTAAGGGTTTGATGAAACTTTAAAAATCAAGCAGGCAATTAGGCTGCATAAAATTGATTATCAGCTTTGCAATACAACACTTTTCAAAAATATACGGTGAGGGAGGGAGGCTTTTCTTTTATTTTGTTATTAATTTTCTTTACGACGAGGGAGGTGATTTTTTTCCTTTTTTAAACATTTCAAGTGGGGACGGAGTTCCTTCTTCTTTTTTTTTGCAAAGTCAGTTAGATTTACCCCTAAAGATTTAGAAATAAGATAACAAGTTGCCAAAAAATGTGCCAAGTGAAAAATCTATCTATCCCACTATAAAAGTGTCAATGCAACCCAATGTTCACCTAAATGTAATGTATACATTATTTGAGATGATAAAGATATGTCAACAGTATCCTAGCCACTGATCGAGGGGATTCCAAATAAATTTAGGACATTATACAAGGCATTCCGGGGATTCCAGAATTGCAAAGTTTATAAAAATCGACCTACTGGAGGCTTCAGTATGACTTCAAATAGCGGCGGAAATTTGAATGTTATTTTCTCTTCTTTTAATCAGGGATGCAGGGGTTTGATCAATATTTTTTTGTAAAAGAATGAAAAAAAGCTTCCATGCGGCCCTTTTCTAAGGGGGCGGGCGGTGTCTGTAAAGCTGCTAATTTTTTTTATGCAGCCTTAGCGCAATTTGATGTATTTTGGTGTTCTAATCTGTTGAGAAGTCCCTTCCCATATATAAAGTGTAACAGATTTCTCATTGGATCTGGACAAATCACAAGAATGACCATCTGAAGACCAAAAGATCTGAATTCAGATTTTAATCTGAGCTTTCACAGCCATGTATATATATACTGGATAGCTCACAAGAAATGTGCTCTCTAAACTCCTGTAGTTCCATTATGTATAGTATAATAGTTGACTCAGGGTAACTGAGTAATATACGTTGCCTGGACCAAGATTTAAGACGTTTTTGTTACACAGGGAAACTCTTTCCATTCAGTTTCTGTGAAAGATAGAGATCTGGAGAGAAAACACATGGATAGGCAAGATCGGTGGACACATGTTTCATTTGTAAAGAAATTTAAAATGTCTTATCCTCCATGTCATATTGACCTGCGATCTTGGGAGTACTGATTTCTCTCTTTTCGGTAAACTCTTTAACTACTGTTAAATTGCTACCCTCTAATTGAACTCTGGATAGGCCTCAAGGTTAAAAGTCAGGTACACAAAGAGAGAAATCATATTTCAGGCCATACTGAATCCCTTGTCTCTCTTTTCATTCTAATCCCAATACATGTAGATCCATACTTTTTGTTTCTATCATGTGTTTTACGGTCCTTTTAGATCCCAGACTTTTGGGCCCCACCGAGCATCACAATTGGCGACGAGACGTTCAACTTCCCGATTCCGACTGCGTCGACTGCCATGAACCTCCCTAACAGTGAGGGCTTCGTGTACGAGGCTGAGGCCGTCAGACAGTGTCTCCTCAAAGGTACCTTATCTCTAAATTTGTCTTTAAATCATCTTTTATTGGAGAGGGCTATTATCATTTTTTAAATTAATGTGGCTTCAAAATAAATCCCATGGTAAACGGGGAAATTTTATATTTCCCCTTTTTTCATCTTTTCTACAATTATACTGAAAACATTTTTCAAATTTTGGAAATTATTCCTCTGAAAAAGCAGCAATTCCTGTAAAGATAGAATTCTTTTTACCGATATATTCATGTCTGGCTCCTTGTACATTTCATCCTGACTAGGTGAGAAGGGTAGTGCACTCATGACTCACGCTGAGAGTTTGTCCATCATGTCCGTGCTATCTGAGATCCTCAAACAGATGGGAGTGTCGTACGATGCGTGACGCACCTCTACTCTACTGACGACAGCAACTAAAACCTCGCATAAAACCCACGGCAAGCTTTAATTTGATACCAAACATATCTATATAGTGTGCGGGCTATATAGGAATTTTTATAGGCACAAGAATTACGGTATACTACAGGACCAAAGTCTAGGTATGGCTTATACGCAGGTTTGCCTTATACGCAGGTTTGCCTTATACGCAATGTTTTTACGATACCCAAAACACCACACAGTATTATACCTGAGTTTATGTTACTAATGATCGTGATTATGGCATAACACTACTGTAACATCTGTGATCGAAATAAAAAAATTCCTGTCAAATATATAATCTGATGTGCTTTATTGCATTTGAATTCATGATATATCACAATTATATGTTACATGCATAGCAGCAATTAATTTATATATACAGCTTATGTACAATTAGATACTGTAAATACAGTAATGAGTATCAACAAGTCTATATATGTCACTTATACCAAGCACCTTTTCTTAGGGATGTGATTTCGTTTTGAACATCTACCGGTAGTAAGAAATGCAGCATTTTGTGGATTTCGCTTAAAATATCAAAGACCCTCCCCCCACCTTCAAATTGTGAAGAACAATGGATCTGGAAAATTCATTTCTAAGTGTAAGCAGTTAAAACTCCTATAATTGTAGGATGAATCCCATCCTTGTTTGATGTATTTGGTCCACAGTATAGGCGTGTTTACACTAGGTTTGTGTCACCGAGCTGCCTTCTTAGTCTTCCTGCCGAACTCCTGTCTGAACCTGGCGTAGACACTGGGCGTCATGATGACGTCTACCAGCAGGCTGTCACCGTCACCGGACGTCTCAGTCCCCGCCACCGTAGCCTCCTTGTGCAGCCAACTGGGGGAACAATGTATGCATCTTATATGAACACTAGCTTAGGTCTCTAGTATATTTATTATTGTCATTTTACGTGCATAGTCATTAGTGATCTTGTTTCTTCAATTACTTACAATTGCTTTTGAGTCATGTTGGGTCTGACCAAACCCTGTTTGCTATAAGAAAATCATCTGATGATAAAGTGAATAAAAGTTTTTCAAATTGAAATTGAATTGAACGTTAGGGGTTACATGAAGCCAGTATATATATAGGGTTGTCATTTACACATTGGCACTTTTGTTCAGGAAATATCCAGTCTTTAAAAAGTTCTTCGCCATGTATTTATACATAGCAAAACTTTAGGGTATTAACCATTTAAGAACGGCATGGATCCTTGGATTTTTCATTTGTCGTCACCAAAGAAGTACATGTATGTCTTATTTTAAGGTGGGTCGCTACCCTTGAGTCAAAGTCACTGAAAGTTAACAGAATCTCCCAATTTTGTTTTCACAGGCAGTTTAAATCATATAGAATCAGAAAATGCAAAGAAATATAGGGGGTCTCGAACTATTTTTTTAGATATAGAATTTTGAAAAAATAAAGTATTTAGATTTTTTCTGAAAATAAGAAAAAAAAATGAAAACTTCCAATATTTTTTTCCATATCAACCATTATGTGTGAAACGCCTATATGTTCCTCTTTAAAGGAAAATTAATTTTACAGTTTTACACCATGGCATTCTGGGTAAAAATATGATGTTTCAGGAAAGAGTACAAAGAAATCGTCATTATTTGTAGCCTTATTGGCTAAAAATAGTATTCCATATTAACAGAATTTTTTTAAGCTCACTCAGAAAATAGTTCAGATCATTTGCTAACATATAAAAGTAATTTTGATAGGGGGTCCCAGGCTTTTTTTTAGGGTTTTGGACCTTTGAAAATGAAAAATAATGCCAAAAGATTACTAAATTATGGCATTGCATGATGGGTAAATGGTAAATATCAATGTATAAAGTTGTCATGATTTATACCCTTGCTTATTTTGAGCAACATCATAGCATCTATAGTGTTCTAAATAGTAAATATCTGCAATATACTAGCTCATGTTTAAAAAAAAGAAATATTATCAGTTATCAATGTATCAAATATTCAAAGTATTACAAAATGCACAATTTTGCTTGAAATGATCTATTTTTTTAACACAGTTTAAGGAATGTATATATGTATCTGGATATGCAATATTAGCCCATTCAGATTTAAAGGCGCACTGAACCCACAACGTCATTTGCGTACAAAACTCGGCAGGGTTAGGTCCTCACCTCAGTGCGCCTTTAAGAATTTGAAGAAATCAAAGGGTAGCGATCCACCTTAATACCTTTATCAAAGTTGCAATTTTCTGTTTTGGTCGTCTAGTTAAGGATATTAATAATACAATTTAGGCTAAATACACCTGGTAGTATTTTTAAAGAGAAGTAGAAAATACTCGACCCACTCTTACAATGTATTAAACGACGCCTCACCCAGGTGCTGCCCACTCATGCATTTAATAGTATATTTGTATATATTTTTTACAATGTGTTTCACTTTAGTACATTTAAGTTGCCTCTTGTTATTTTGCTTCTCTGGTTGATACCGTATGCTCACGATAATGCGCTGAGATCCTCTTCAATTAAGTGGACACATTACCCCTGGCGCTTATACAAGACAGGCTTATATTCAAGACCACATTTTAGTGTTTTAGAAAGATTTGAAGACCCCTCTACCCTCGGCTCTTATACAAAACTATTAAAACCAGATGCATTATCGTGACAGCAGGATAATGTAATTGTTCTGAGACTGAAAAGCCTTTTTTTGAAGGGAAGGAAAAATTCAGCGTTTTAATTTTTTTCATAAAAGTGTAGGAAATTATTAAGAAAAGCCTCACCCCAAGTGCTGGCCACTCATGGGTATGCGGAGCCTCTTCCTGAGGCGGTCTGTGGAGCTGATCACGGCCTCCTCAACCCGTGCCTGTAACGCGGACAGACCCTGCCCTGTCACCGCTGACACCGCCAAACCACCCTCACACGTCTCCTCACCGGTCTCACCAGGATCACTGTCAACACAATGGAATTACAATGAAATCATTATCAGTGGTACTGATTGAAATACCTTAAAACCCCACAGGTCCCCACATAACATTTATTTGGCGTTTTTATTTTCTATAATTGAATTGGGGGTTTGGCTTATACCGGTAAGTGGGATTGCTCTACAGGAGGGGTTTTACAGTATTAATTATTTTCAGAATTTGAAACAAAATAAAATCTAATGCTGTTGGTTACCTTGGTAACATGTCTACTTTGTTGTTGATATAGATGATATTGTCGGCCAGTTTCTCCGGTAGCTGGAGTGACCTCAGTGTGTCCTGCACGGTCTGCCGCTGCCACGTCAGGTCGGGATGACTCACGTCATTCACCACGATAATCACATCCTGAAATTACATAAAACATACAATAATTTTCTCTTATACATTGAGTAATATTTGAGAAAACATTTAAAATTCTTGCTCTATCATTTATGATTTAAAACTTTTTTAATTTCTCAAAATTTGAGTCAAAAGAATTTGAAAACCCCTTTTAGCGAAGCCAGTGCAGAAAAAATGTTGCGGCTCCTGCACAAAATTCCACATTTTAGCCCCCCTCCCACCCCGCATAAAAAAAAGCAGAATAGAACTCACAGCTTCCAGCATGTCCCTGAGAGTGGCGGAGAAGGAGGCGATGAGGTCGGTAGGGATGTCAGAGATGAAGCCGACCGTGTCGACGTAGAGCACGGCCAGGCGGCTCGGCAGCTCCCCCTGGTGGACCGTCACGTCCAGCGTCGCAAACAGCTGGTCACGCGGCACCACACTCACGTCTCCCGTCAACGCACGGATCACACTCGTCTTACCTGGTGGTGGAAAATCAGTAAAAGTCATGTATGAATAAATATACCGTACTCTCTATGGTATATCGTGTATGTATATTTTCAAAACCTAAATATATTTCTAGGAGTGGGTCATATGAGTGATGTTTAATGCCATTTCGACGGCTGAGGTCATATTCATGGCAAGAAAGCTACATTAGAGTGACATCAATTTCACAGATAAACACATGCGTCTGTGTCCGCGCATATGGGCACCACACAAGCTAAAGAGTGACAGCAAAGCAGAGAGAAAACCCTTTTAAGATGGCCTAGGGAGGCCCGTGGGTTATATGTGGGCTTTTAGAAGTATACTACAGTGCGGGTAAGGAGACGAGGTGGTGTGTGCGCTCTGCCACTACTATTTCAGAACTAAAGTGCTCTTAAAAGTAGCAAGTTTCAGACCCCAGGTTATAATTATGAGGTTATCAGAGTCTACCTGTGGGAATATGTAAGTTGCGGGTAATACACAAGAATTAGTTGTATTCGTTACCAGCGTTAGTGTAGCCGACCACGGCCACGGTGGGAATCTGACGCCGTCTGCGCTCCTTCTTCAGCAGTTCTCGCTGACTCTGCACTTTCTGTAAGGCCGCCTTCAACTTCAACTCCCGGTCCTGGGGAGGCAAGCACATGGTCCGTTAATATACAGATGAGGGTCAGTACGTTTTAGGACTACATGTATAATATAGCACTAAAGTACCGGTGGTCAATATCAGACCTCAGCTGCGGGCCAAGCATTTCATCAAACTCTAGGTGTAGGATATATATGCAACATACGGGTAAATGCGCAGGAATTTACGGTACTTGAAATACCTCTCATTTTCTAACAATAGGTGTCAGGGTTGAAGATCAGGGGGGGGGGGGGAATAGATCCCTTGACTGGGAACGTTAAAAATGTCAACCCCTCCCTTTATTTAAAAAAATTAGAATTGCTGTATTTTGAGTACATGTGGTGGGTACCTGCAGGAGTTGTTTCTTGACGTCCATGGGGACCTGCCCCCGGTCACCCCGACAGAACAGGCCCCCCTGCTGGTGTCCCAGTGAACCTTTGTGGATGCCGCGTAAACGCGACCTGCCGACAAACAGACATACAGGTTACATTAAAGAGGATTCAGAGATAGGTGAGAGTTACACCAGAGTTGTCAGCTTACCCGAAGTGGTCATGTAGTGAGATATCTTGAGTGCAGTACCAGTAATAATTGATGTTTTAAAGAAAGAAAAAAAAAAGCCCAATTTTTTTTAGTACACTGCACCTAAATGGCTTAATCTTTCTCTATGATGTCATTTGGATCTCAAATCAAACTATTAATTTTCTATCCTATTTAAAATAAAAATCTAAATATTGAGGCTGAGCTACTGTGTGAATTTAAATCTTGCCTGCCGACCCCACTGTGAGTGGGGATGCTTCAAGTACCGTAGGGTGAATAAACCCGGAACCGAGGAGGCCGAGCTGCCAGTCGTGTGTTCTACGGGTTCTGGACAGATAATGACCACCTACACCCCACGTGTCCTTACCTGAGGTAGGGTATCTCTGCTAGTGCCACCTGGAGTTTGGCCTTAACTGAGGTAGGGTATCTCTGCTAGTGCCAGCTGGAGTTTGGCCTTACCTGAGGTAGGGTATCTCTGCCAGTGCCACCTGGAGTCTGGCCTTACCTGAGGTAGGGTATCTCGGCCAGTGCCACCTGGAGTTTGGCCTTACCCGAGGTAGGGTATCTCTGCTAGTGCCACCTGGAGTTTGGCCTTACCTGAGGTAGGGTATCTCTGCTAGTGCCACCTGGAGTTTGGCCTTACCTGAGGTAGGGTATCTCTGCTAGTGCCACCTGGAGTCTGGCCTTACCTGAGGTAGGGTATCTCTGCTAGTGCCAGCTGGAGTTTGGCCTTACCTGAGGTAGGGTATCTCTGCTAGTGCCACCTGGAGTTTGGCCTTAACTGAGGTAGGGTATCTCTGCTAGTGCCACCTGGAGTTTGGCCTTAACTGAGGTAGGGTATCTCTGCTAGTGCCAGCTGGAGTTTGGCCTTACCTGAGGTAGGGTATCTCTGCCAGTGCCACCTGGAGTCTGGCCTTACCTGAGGTAGGGTATCTCTGCTAGTGCCACCTGGAGTTTGGCCTCCTTGGTGCGCGCCCTCATCTGGAAGATCTGCAGCACCACCGTGTACCTGAATACAAGACACATTAACCATCTGGGCGACCGCTAAATGTATATTAAAGCTGAATGCAATCGCACGATAATACATGTAGTGTCCTCCAACCTTCATTACAATTTGGATTTTTTAAAGTAATACCCGGTATATACTTCTCAACGTATCTGCACAAAGCACAGTTGTCAGCATTGTAAACTCAGCAGAATATCAAGTCTGTGAAAACCATAGTTCGAAGAAAAGAGATACAATTCAGGAAAAAATAATATATGTTCCCTAAAATTCTGAGTATTTAGCAAATATAAATTATAACTGGACCACAAATTGTGAGTTAACTACAATAAAGAATAATTAAATTTCAAAGAAGCTGTCCTCACCTGTCATAGATAGGTACCCCCCAGGCACGTTGTAGGGTGGCCAGCTGCAGGCCGGTCAGCATGTTGACTCCCACCAGCACCGCCGTCACCCCGGGCACACTGCGCAGTCGCTCCGAGATCTCCTCAAAGTTACCACGACCCCAGATACGGACCTTGTCGTAGTGCTTCACTGAGAACAGGGCCTAGAGACAAACAGGACACAGTTACCGCGACCCCAGATACGGACCTTGTCGTAGTGCTTCACTGAGAACAGGGCCTAGGGACAAACAGAAAACAGTTACCGCGACCCCAGATATGGACCTTGTCGTAGTGCTTCACTGAGAACAGGGCCTAGAGACAAACAGGACACAGTTACCACGACCCCAGATACGGACCTTGTCGTAGTGCTTCACTGAGAACAGGGCAAACAGGACACAGTTACCGCGACCCCAGATACGGACCTTGTCGTAGTGCTTCACTGAGAACAGGGCCTAGAGACAAACAGGACACAGTTACCGCGACCCCAGATACGGACCTTGTCGTAATGCTTCACTGAGAACAGGGCCTAGAGACAAACAGGACACAGTTACCACGACCCCAGATACGGACCTTGTCGTAGTGCTTCACTGAGAACAGGGCCTAGAGACAAACAGGACACAGTTACCGCGACCCCAGATACGGACCTTGTCATAGTGCTTCACTGAGAACAGGGCCTAGAGACAAACAGGACACAGTTACCGCGACCCCAGATATGGACCTTGTCGTAGTGCTTCACTGAGAACAGGGCCTAGGGACAACCCTGTAGGGTCGACATGATGCATGAATGCAGTACTGTGATCTTAAGGCTGCCTTTTAAAGGTAAATACGCTATAAGCCGTACCTTGTCGACGACCTTCCACCGCGGCAGTGTCTCTATCAGTGTAGCGGCCTCGTCCAGCTGCATCCGGGGCGTTGTTAGCCGGTTCTTACGTTCTGGCATCTTGTAATCTGTCACGCACAACCACAGGCACAGCATTCACAATTAACAAGCCAAGAAACAGGGATGCCAAGTTACCCCATCCCAAAATCGTATTTCTTACGATTTTTGGACCCCAAAATCGTAACAATTTTTTGGCTGCGATCCTAACAAAAATCGTAACAATAGAATAAAATTGCTAATGGGTCAGCATGATGCAAATATGGATTTTCATGGTTCATTGAAGAGGTAATCTGGCCCATTATACAATTCATCATTTGTTTGCTCCTCAACATGAATTGAATGTAATATTTCTATATGTGGTTGCTTGATTACCACCTTGTTTTGTGTGTATTTGTAGTAGGCTATTTATCCCATATCTCAGTATGGTACATTTACTTTTTGATTCTCAGGAGGGTACATTTACTTTTTAATTCTCAGTATGGTACATTTACTTTTTAACGAGGGGACAAATTCAAGGATTTTACGGCAAAGCCGTAGTGGCTTTGGGTTTTATAGGATTGTTATGAACTACAGGTGAGAAAACGAGGGGGCATAGATTTATAATTTTTGGTGTTTCTGGGGTTCTTATGCAATTCAAGTTTGATGGTTTGCAGCAACACTGCATGGCCAGTCAATTACATGCACTTAGCTAAATCTTTTTGATTTTTATTGGTTTTACTGCAGCTGGTATAACAATAGAATCCAATATGTGCCAATGGAATCAAATAGGTACCAATGCAACTCCATTGATGCCTATGCAAATATCATCTTGGCAGCCATCTTGCAAATTACCTGGATCAAAAATCAGAGCCTACAAATGGATTCTACACCCCAGAAAACCCTATTATACATGTGTCATACAAGGAAATCAGACAATCTTGAGTTTTTGGTGGCCATCTTGGCAGCCATCTTGGAAATATCTCGGATTGAAAATCTGAGCCTGAAAATAGATTCTACATCCCAGAAAACCCTACTATCCATGTATCACACAAGGCAATCAGACAATCTTGAGTTTTTGGTGGCCATCTTGGCAGCCATCTTGGAAATTTCTCGGATTGAAAATCTGAGCCTGAAAATAGATTCTACATCCCTGAAAACCCTACTATCCATGTATCACACAAGGAAATCAGACAATCTTGAGTTTTTGGTGGCCATCTTGGCAGCCATCTTGGAAATTTCTCGGATTGAAAATCTGAGCCTGAAAATGGATTCTACATCCCAGAAAACCCTACTATCCATGTATCACACAAGGAAATCAGACAACCTTGAGTTTTTGGTGGCCATCTTGGCAGCCATCTTGGAAATTTCGCGGATTGAAAATCTAAGCCTGAAAATGGATTCTACATCCCAGAAAACCCTACTATCCATGTATCACACAAGGAAATCAGACACCCTTGAGTTTTTGGTGGCCATCTTGGCAGCCATCTTGGAAATTTCTCGGATTGAAAATCTGAGCCTGAAAATGGATTCTACATCCCAGAAAACCCTACTATCCATGTATCACACAAGGAAATCAGACAATCTTGAGTTTTTGGTGGCCATCTTGGCAGCCATCTTGGAAATTTCTCGGATTGAAAATCTGAGCCTGAAAATGGATTCTACATCCCAGAAAACCCTACTATCCATGTATCACACAAGGAAATCAGACAATCTTGAGTTTTTGGCAGCCATCTTGGCAGTCAGAGGGAGGAGGAGGGGGCAGAAGGAGGGAAGGCAGAGGGAGGGCAGAGGGAGGAGAAGGTAACAGGAAGGAGGAAAATGGGGTAGAGTGGGGGGGGGAGGGGTAGATGGGGTAGTAGGAGGGGGCATAGGAAGGAGGAGAGGGTAGAGGGAGGAGGAGAGGGCAGATAAAGGAGGGAGGAGGAGGAGAGGGCAGAGGCAGGAGGAGGAGAGGGCAGAGGCAGGAGGAGGAGGAGAGGGCACAGGGAGGCACAGGGAGGAGGAGGGGGGCACAAGGAGGACTTGTGATGGCCTTCCTTTAAAGACTGTAAAATATTATTTCAGGGTTGGTGCATGTGTGTGTGAGGTGGGGGAGGGGTAATTATGTTGGACTTCACAGTTTGTCTTTGGGCGGGCTTGAGTGATTTCAAGAGCCACCCTGGACCCACTCAACTTCTAGTATAGGTCCTGTATGTGCATAGTATGGGAATTGGCATTGACATTGACAGCTTGGCTTGGCATGGGAGTCAATAGTTATTAGGCTGGTGCCTATCCTTGCCATTGACAGCAACATTAGAGAACTCAAAATATGGCTGTTCACAAGATGTCTAGGCCTTACCACAAGGCACATTGGTTCAACATGTAGTAACTGAAAGCAAGATCTAGGATAAATTAGTCTTGCACACACCTGCAAGGACACATGGGGATAACAGTCCTAGCAGGGTTTAAGGGCCAGCTAGGGCTATATCTAACAATGAACAAGGGGGCCTATGCTAGTCTTTTCTTGTCAAAAATCTAAACCCTCCTCTGTGGTGCAAATGGCTTTGGGGACAAGGTCCCAAAGCCAATAAGTATCAGACATGGTTGAAAACCCTTATTTGATATCCAAAATCGTAATGGGTGTAATAGGGGTCAGAAATCGTAAAATTTGAAAAAGATCGTAACACTTGGCATCCCTGAAGAAATATGGAAGTTTATTTTAAGTATTGAGTTAGTGTACTACCGGTAGTTTCTTGTAAACTTTATGGATCCATGTTATTTATTACCAACAACCCTGTTCATGCATCCAGTCAGCATGGTGGAGTATCGATACTCATTTATTATTTTCTGATAACATCTGGACCTTCACAGCAACAGATTTGCGAGCAACGACGCAGAAATCCAGTGCCAGTGCCTTGAGGTATCACACCCTCTTTGGACCATTAAGACCGCACACTGTTTTAATGCATTATGCATTTGTCGTCATGATACATGAATGCAGTGAAGCATCATGCAGACGTAACGGGGTTGATGAACAGCTGTGTGGTCATCATGATGCATGAATGCAGCTTTGGTATGAAGACTGACCAGGGTTGCATGAATGCATCATGACGTCCCAGATGAATGCATCATGACGTGCCAGGACAGGTACCCACCTGGCTGTATGACGGCGACTCGGTGCCCGGTGACCGGGAGGAGGTAGTGCTCTTCAAACGTCTCTCTGTACCCGGCATCCTCCAACCACTCCTCATCAACCTCCCCATCTAAGGGGATAAATAGCACTTCTAGTTAGTAGGCTAACTCATGTACCGATGATTAACATCATGGTCCACGGGGGAAACAAAATAATAAAGGAGTCTGACTGACTCGCCTATAAATTATTAGAAACACCAAAATGTAAATACTGACTCATATAAAGATGATGAAAGTTATATGTCCCGGTACTCTTTTACATCTTTTTTGACAGGGACATCAGGGTTCCCACAATAAGGGAGTGGTCATTTTTTAACAACAGGCGGGGGTTGGTGGATTTGGGGGGGGGACCAAAAAAATTTGGACCCCTTGGAGGGGGGGGGACCAAAAAAATTTGGACCCCTTCTGAGGGGGGGACCAAAAAAATTACACCCCTTTTTAGCGGAAAAGCCCGCGCGTTACTATAGCTCAAAGGGGTCGACCGCGCTCAATTTCAACCTGCCTGGAGGGGGGGACTGAAAAAATTTCGACCCCTCTAGCGGGGGGGACCAAAAGAATTCGGACCCGCTCGCGCGAAAATCCACCGACCCCCCCCTGTTGTTAAAAAATGACCACTCCCTAATGTCAGATTGAAATTCCATGACATTTCCATGACATTCCATGACAAAAATCTCAATTTTCCATAACATTTATTACACTCTTGTGGGGGGTTAGGAGGCTTGGCCCCTGAGAAAATTTCTAAAATCTAGAAAGCAAATGGTACATTCTCAGAGCTTTTGTAATATTAATTCCATTATTTTCATTTTCCATGACACACAGCAACTTTTAACAAAATTCCATGACTTTCCATGACACGTGACCCTGGGACATAGAGATGGAAATATAATGGTACCAAATTACCGTATAACGGTGTGGGGCAACTACAAAGGAGACATGTCTTTACCTTGGAGGGCTCTGTCCTGATCCGTATACCTTGAGTAGTACCTAACAGGACTACCAGCAGGCGTTACTAGTCTGTGTGCCTGACTACACACCACACTGTGTGTGTGACGTGTGTGGTGGGGGAGGGCTGAGGGGTAGCTGCTGGAGGTCCTCCACCTGGTGGGGTAGCAGAGTCTCTGTGGTGGTGTCCTTACCGAGAGGTGTCTCACGGCCCTGAGGAGGGCGTTTAGTTTGGACGCCCGGGCTGCCATCTTTGTACCGGTAGTTTAGAGTTGTGTAGATTAGTTGACGATTTACATCGCATCTGAAAGGTAAAGCATTAAAGAACTATCTAACGGTAGTTTACGTATTACTCAAAGAATTAGATGCCTTATACATGAGGTTTAGTTCAATTTAATGTGATTGAGGTCGACATTACCCGGGTCAAGATTAAGCCACATTTTAATCTTTTATTTTATTTTATTTTGATTTTAATTTTTATATAATTTTTTATTATCTTTTTTTTTTTTTTTTTGGGGGGGGGGGGGTTACTGATACCTCAGGAAATTAAAGCATTAAAGTAAATATTTGAATTATCATTTCATCACAATGAAAGATAAATCATTATTTTCCTCTTGATTTTAGATTTTCCATAATATATCTTTAATACTGCATATAATTTTTTTTTTTCTTTGGATCGTTTTCTCTGAGTCACACATAGGAGGGAATAAGAAATGTTGGTCTTACTACCAGTACCACTGGTACCAGTGCTGGTGACTGGGGGTAGGGGCTGAAAATAAGTCACGGGGATATCTACAGAGCGACCCCCCCCCCCCCCCCCCCCCGCTCAGTTGACAGTTAGATTAAAGGGGCCGATCTCTGAAACTGGAGGAGAGTGGATCATGTAGTTCCTAATTGTGCCACTAGCAGTCTTCTCATTCCTAAGATCATCCAACTTAATCACCCTGTCAACTCTTCTCTGGACTGGCCAACATACACTAGTAAGGTCTGACATTGTGAGCACCCAGTCTGGCCTACTAGTCTCAATTAGCTCTCTCCATGCCACCCCGGGGGGGGGGGGGCACTCCCTATCTTTTCTATAGTCACTATGTGCGAACATCACCCTAAATTTGGTACCCTCATCAAGGGGCAAAATTTTAAAAAAGCATACCCTTTTCAAGGTAAACTTACCAGAAAAACGCACCCTTATCACGAATGACCCAAACAAAATATATCCCAATCACAGGGTGACCCTGAGAAAATAGGGTGACCAAGAAATATTGTAGAAAAAAAAATACGAAGGTCTGAAAATGTACCCCTTTCTCCCCAAATTTGCTTAAAAAGCACCCCTTATCAAGGACCCTCAGGGGTCCGTGCCTAGGGCCCCAAAACAGACCATTTCCCTTGGAATCATGTTCACACATAGTCAGTAATGCTGAGGGAGTGGCCCCCCGGGATGCCACCATGTAATAGTAGTAGTAGTAGTGGTCTGCATGGATCACTAGCCACCCCTGTGGTTATAATTACCTTGACCCAGTTGACCCGGCATGGTCAGGTGAAATGGTAGGGGGACCATGAATCAGGCTTGGCTTGGTATGAAACATTCTATAAAACCAGGATAAATCTATCATAACCTCCTTAAATTAGTCATTGAACTAGGCTTCTAGGGATACACAATGCAGAAAGGAATCCTTGTGTATTTAAGTGTTTGTTTCTAACCGAATCCATGGGGTGTGGTCTATTCAAGGGGTAGTATACCGTTTTCTGTGGACACACAAGTGGTAGTTTAGACAGTCAGTACACTGGTGGGTATAGTATATATTGCATACTACCACTGGCATAGTCTAACTGCTGGTCACACCAGTGCAACTTATGTAGAGCAGTGAATTGCTGGAAGGGAACAACCAGCATCCTATTTCTTGGTTGCCTGAGCAGTGTTGCCGAAAACTTTTTCTGAACGCAGGCCAAGGTGGCCTGCGTCTTGGCATCTTACGCAGGCCATTTCCTTCTCACGCAGGCCATATGAATTTTGATATATCAAGGTACCTTCATAAACGTCATTAGAACTTGTTTTATACTATGCAAAATCTTAAAAGAAATTGAAATTTTTTTCAATTTTACAAATATGGCCCTATCGTCGCTTCTAATGGGCCAATTTGAAAAATTCTTTCACCATTAGGAAGCTGAGATTATGGCAGGCCATTGTGGCCTGCGTCCCAAGGCCCTACGCCGGCCATTAAGATTCTACGCCGGCAAAAGCCGGCGTGCCGGCGTTATTTCGGCAACACTGCCTGAGCCATTATTTTTGGGGTAGTTTGATAAGGAATACGATCCTACAGGGCTGGGACATGCCTGGATCTCAGGGATTGTACTTGGGCAATTCTAAATTTAACTGAGGTGTTATATAAACTCAACAAGCCTGCCAGAGCCTCAGGCAGGGGTTTTGACAGGGCCGCGCAGCGCGCAATTCACGCATTAAAATCCTAAATGGCGCATCTAAATCCCTACAGGCGCGCCCTATGGCGCATAGGCTTTCCAAAACTGAAAGAATTTTTCAAATATTCCAACTAGAACCAAAGTTATGAGATCACAGGGGTGGACACTATTTTTTCGGACTGCCTCACTTTCCCTATCATTTCCTCTAGTTTAGTATCAAATTCCCTTACAATCATGAAAATTAGTGATATTTTTCTTGGTATTTTAAAGATTTTCCCTAACCTTTTCAGAATTATTCTTCAATGACAATACTTTTTCTCTGACCTGGAACATCCCTTTCTTATGGAAATATTGTTTATGGCATCCGTTTGTTCAACTGTAAGCAGCCTCTTTCTTCTGAGGACTGAAAGTCGTACTCAATATAAATAAACTAACGGCAAAATTGATCAAAAATCTTACTGAGTACCACTAAATCGATTTTCCAAAAACGGAAAAGTTGACATTTCCATGACCCATGAGTCCTAGATATTTCCTCCTATTCCCATTCCTTCCCCTACCATCTTTACCCCCTTCCATCCCCCTCATCATGAAGTAAACAATTATAGGGGCCTTTATGGGATTTAACACCTAGCTAGTCCACAAATGTACTTGTTCCTGTTAAAATTTGCGGCAGGCCCCTAGGGTTAAAATGGGCCAATATCGTGCATGGGGTTATATCACCCATTTTTCTGTTTGTGACGTCACAGGAGAGGTATATGGGTTAAGGAAAAAAATAGTTTTAGAGATAATAAATTATCAAGAATTCGATGAAATGAAAAAATAAGCTGTTACTACATTTTGCTACCCTGTAGGGGCCATGGAAGTAGCAGGTGCACGATATTACCCTATGGTATTCAATTTGAGCTCATTTCCAATAATTTTAGATATTTTAATAACATTAAAAAGAACCTAATGAAAGCATGGTTCAAATTGTAAAGGAAGGGATCACAAATTTTGTTTAGATAAGATCAGAACCATGGAAAACAAGCCTTTAAAAAATAGTATAATTGGTTACAATATGTTTTTACAATTTTCCTTAGGAAATAAAGGTCATGACCTTCAGGTGTGTGATATAACCCCTGTTAGTGCGTGATATAACCCTGTGACCCTGAAGAAAAACTTCGGTAGAACCTCTTTTCACCATGCCCTAAGAGCAAGTATATTATACAAATATAATCACGTTTTACCTTTATCATATGTAATGGCACATAAGATATCTGCAAAAAACTGTAAAAATGGTTGCCAACTCTTTTTCTATTATTCTGGGTGATTGCAATCAATATTTAGGCATATTTTCAGGCTTATATGCGCGATATTGTCCCATTTTACCCTATATGTATCAGACTTTTAAACTCATGACCATATAACCTGAGGTTGACGTCATCTTTAATAGGAACATATCTAATATTGTTCATGGTAGAAAAATTATTTAAGTATGATGGCCCATTGGCTTAAAAAATGGCGCATTGTTTTTGCTAAGGAGTGCGCCATTGTCCCATTGCAAAAATTCCTGTCAAAATCCTCTGAGAGGATTTTACGATTTGGTTTGAGAAAACTTAGCCTTTAACGTAGTCTTAGCATTTAGATTCATGGTCTTAGAAATAATCAGATGGTAATCAATGGGTACCGCTCGGGGGGGGGGGGGGCGGTGACAATGATTTAATAGTACCAGACTACCAGTAGATCTACCAGTAAGCCTTTTTTAAATTTTCTATAATTTTGGGCTCTTGAATTTTATTTGGGTAGGGGGTAATTTCCAAAATCAGAATAGAGTAGGGGCGGGATTCAGCTACCCTGCCCAGTTACATCAGAGATACTGTAGCCCAGAGATACTGGTCTAAGGCTACATGTAATGATAGCTGTGTGGCTAGACGTCTATTAAGGCCTGAGGCCGATGCCGAGGTTGAAAGCTGCCTTTTAATAGTGGTGGGGTGTCTAAAAATTGTAACATTCCCTCACTGCTGCCACCTGCGGAATATTCCTGAACCACAACCCACATCTCTTGCCGAGGTTAAACTCAATGACATCCTAAAATAACAATATTACCGAGTTAATCAAACAGTTTGATATATTCTATGAGGTGTGCAGTTGCTTCTGTAAAGTTGATAGCACTGACACAGTCAAATTAATTGCATTAAAAGGGAAAACTGCTCACTGGTTTAGCTCACACGGCGAACCAGGTGCGCGTTGTCGGCCATCTTGTGACGTAAAATATATGTTTCGGGATTTCAGCAGTACTATGACTACATTCTATACTTGATGATGAAACATATCATTACTTGATCAACCTCTATGTTATCTTTGAATGAAGGATAGAAATATGGCTCAATGTACGAGTTTTAAATTTTACTACAACTCCAAGCGTCAACCGGAAGCCGAATCACAAAGGAGGCCGCCATTGCGAAGAAAGCCGGCTTGAAATTCTCGTTAATTTATAATTTTGGTGTTATCAGCGAATTTAAAAGATGAGCGGAGGAGTTTATGGTGGAGGTAGGTTATATAGTTGTTACTCTTGACAGTTCGCCATATTTTGGAGATGAATGATGTCCCTGTTATCTATTTGCAGTGGTATTTTCAAGTGTAAACAAGCACGATGAGTATTGACTCTTGAGTAGATGATCTAGCGATTAAAGCCCAATTCAAAAATACCACGACACCCCAAAAATATACTTATTTCCCGAAAGCTCTATGCAAGAGTAAACACATAAAAGAAGATTTAGGTCTGTAGTTGGATTTTTAAGGAAATTATAAACCTTTGAAATGTTTCCATTCTATTTTGTTCCTGTCAAAATTAGGCCTGGATGGAGTGTAAAAACTAATTTTAGAAAATTTCTAAAATGGTGTAGATTAATATTATAGGACCGGAGAAGTGTGCAAAATGAGTTTTCATTAGACTATGATGTAATTTTGATAGGTTAGATAGACCAGTTTGTAGGGCTGTCACAGAGAGACGGACAGGGAGTTTATAAGGATCAGGAAAAAGTTATAATTACCCCACAAATATGTAGGACCACTTAGAATGGAACCCTCACATTTTATCTTCATGCTACATGTGGATTCACCATCCTAGGGTCAATATTCTTTGTTTGGGAGTGTATTACATAGAGGGTGTGTTACCCTCACCCAAAGATAGGGTGTCATGCAATCAAAAAGCGCAAAAAAGCGCTGGTTCCAATCAATTTGAACCTATGTAAGATTGATAGAAAACATGTTTATGTAGGGCAGCATATATGCGGAATTCTGAGGAACTTCATATTTTTGATTTGACAGCCTTGGAAGTCTGAGTAACTTTGAAAATACCTTTAAATTATTATCCTTGACGGATTTCCGTGTGATTAACATAGCACATAGCTAGGGGTCTTCTAGAGCACATCTCCAAAAATCAACATGATTGGTGAAGAATTGACTGAACTAGGTCATTTTTCGTGAAATATCCTGAATATGTTGGTCCACAATTAGATGTGGGGCTTTCCCGTGACCCCCTCAATAAATTTACGTTTTATCCATCTTCCCATGATCGCAGGTCAAAACTTGTAACATATTCTTGATCGTCATGTATTTCTACATATGTGAGCATATGGGTATGTTTCTGGAAAATTTATTAGGCCCCCTACAAGCCCTATTGGTAACATTAGATTTCAGTGTTGACAGAATAGCAGGGTCGCAAATGGGCGCTGGCCTTGCATCGCTAGTAGATGACTGAACTTCTGAAGTCTGAAAGACTGAATAAAGTCAAGTGAATTCACTTTATCAGTGAGTGACAGTGGTTGAGACACACTCATTTATAAATTTTATTAGTTACGGGAGGGGGGTGTTAATTTGCGACCCCCCCCCCCCCCCATGAAGGGGGTCGGGCATAAAAAATTAGGCCCCTTCTTAGCAAAAAAGCCTGCGGGTTACTATGGTTTAATGGGGGGGGGGGGCAAAACATTTTCGGTAAGGGGGGTCCAAAATCATTTCACACGCGCTCAAGGGGGGCGGTGGCTTAACATTTTTCCCACCTCTACGCAAAATCTCACCACCCCCCCTGTAATTGATAAATGAACACTTCTTTAAAGCGGTGATCCATTGCCGCGAGTCTGCTGTGAATGTCGTCGTGCAACAGGCCCTTGTGAGTACACTTGTAAAAATCAAAACTTTTAGATTTCTGCGAATTTACTCGCAGCCACACCTCTCTCGCGACAACGTTGTCGCAAGGACTCGCCGAAGCAGATCCACTGCTGGAAAATTCTCTCAGTGTGTACTCACACGAGTGTGACTCGCAGCGAAATTGCAGCAAATTTGCAGCAGTGGATCACCGCCTTTAGACTAGGCTGTATACCTCCCTGTGATAATAATAAAATACACAATATGAACAACCATAGAAGTGGGCTACACCCAGACTCCAGTCAGGTTACCTTTAGACAGGCTGGCCAAGTGGCAGCACCAGGGGGAGCGACACAGATCCCTAATAAGGAGGGTGGGGGTAAAAAAAAATTCGACCCCTTGACCCGGGGGCAACGGGGGGATGATGAATTTCGACCCCTCTTTGCGAGGGGGGAGGGGTGTTTTTGAAAATATCACTATGCAGAGGTGTAATAAAATCCCACCCCCACCACACCCTAAAGGCTACACAGATGAGCACGATGAGTGGATGACTGAATAAGTGAATTCACTGTATCAGTGAGTGACAGTGGTTGAGACACACTCTTTTTCAGAGCCTGCCCCTGCCGGAGCTGGGATCACTTTGTGGTTGAGACTGCCTCTAGATCTATCTTTAGTCAGTTCCTGAGGCTGAGAGTGAGACTAGTTGAACGCGCCTGGGCTCTAGCAACAAAATAGTCACTTGATTTCACAGGGGGGTTAGGGAGTGTTCATTTATAAATTTCATATGGGAGGGGGGGGTGTAAATTTGCGACCCCTCCTGAAAGGGGGGGGGCATAATAAAGGTAACCTGTAATAAAGGTGTGGGAAAAGTTTCATTGGGGCCAAAAGGAATTGAACCCGGGACCTTTTGACTTTAAAGCCAGCTGCGCTACCACTGTATTTGGTGGAGTAAAAAATAAATCGACCGCTTGACCCGGGGATGGGGGGTTACCTGTTTTCAGAAAAAAAAGCCATGTTACCATGCTTCAAAGCGGCCCTGCGGGAGGGGAGGGGGCAATATTTTTGACCCCTTAGACCTGGCCTCTACATGCATGGTAAGCTCGCAATATGTTTCATCATAAACTCAACCAAACTATGTGTGCGTAAATACTAATGTAGTACATGTTTTGTCCACAGATGAGGTGGGGGCGCTGGTGTTTGACATAGGCTCCTACTCCATCCGTACAGGATATGCCGGGGAGGACATGCCCAAGGTAGGTGACAAGTATATACTCCTCAACCTACACACACACACGGTACCAGCTCTCTAGGCGGAGTACTAGGGTAGACCAGTGTATAAGTGACTTTACCTTCTGCCTAGACTAAATATATATTAAAAAAAAAAGATTCTTAACTATCACCTCCTTGATAGAGAAAACTAGGTCGAGGGACTCCTCTCTGTAATAGAGACGAGTCCCCTGACCTATTCTGACCATGATTTGCCCTATACTGTATGGATTTATAAGTATCAGAATGATTTAAAAAGATACACACATATTCATATGAATATTATCAACACAACAACGTTGTGTAACTGAAAAATAGTAGTTAGCTGCTAACCCATCTTTAAGCTGACCCCAGAGTAGACTCACCATGTGTGATTGTGTCTCTCACAGGCCGAGTTCCCCACCGCGGTGGGCGTGGTGGAGGAGCTGGACAGTATGGAGGTGGACGGGTCCGAGACCAAACCCGACAACAAGAAGTACTTCATAGACACCGTCAGTCTCAAGGTGCCCCGTAAGGGCATGGAGATCACATCCTTCCTCAACGACGGCATGGGTGAGTGGATGAGGCAATATTTAAATTACTGTAAATTCCTGCGTATAACCTGTGGGTTATACGCGAACCAAACCCTCAGTGTGGGTTCTACAAAATTCCCAAAGTCCAGGTGCGGGTAGTACAAGGCTTTTCGCCAATATAGTACATGTACAGTACTAAAATCACAATTTTCAGACCTCTTGTGCAGGTTATAGGGTTCTCTCAAAGTCGAGGTGCGAGTTATGTATACGCGAGATGCGGGTTTTACGCATGAATTTATGGTAATTACAAATGAAGAATTATATTTGAAATATAGCCAAATTTGATCATATGACAATTTCAATTCAATTTTTTCAATTTGCAAAGTTTTTATTCTGCTATCACCGAAAATATAAAAGTACATACACTTGTATTTATTTCAATCGAATTACAGAGAAGAACATGACATAATATAGTGTGTACCTGCAGTCACTGTAGTATGTACAATGCTTTTGCCTGTGCCACAGATCATTTTTTTCTTTAGAGCAATAGGTTGACTTTGTTTAAGGCCACTTAAAATTGATTATCAGCTTTGCGGACACTTTTTGAAAAAATAACGGTGAGGGAGGAAGGCTTTTTTTTTATAACGTTTTTTCAGGGTAGAGGGAGGTTACTTGTTTTTTTCTTTGATTGATTTTTGATTTTTGAATATTTTTATTTGGCACAAAAGTTCTCATACATACAAGGGGAGTCACTTTCTTGCTACGGGCTTAATATTTAGTATAGACATTGAATTAAACATGTATTTATAGATAATTAAGCCACGGGAATACAATGGGATCATTTAAAAGTGTGTATTTTGTATTTTTGAATCGATGGTGTAAATTACTCTTAAATCGTGGTGGATTTATTTTTTTATATTTTTTTATTATTATTTTTTAGTTGATAGGGGCGCCTTTTGACTGTTTTTTTGTTCATTGAATAGCCCCAAAACACGTTGATGCGGCCCTTTTGAACAGATGCGGGCGCTGTCCGCAAAGCTGATAATCAATTTTTAGTGGCCTAAGGTGAACATATTGGGTGTTTGTTGTGTTGTAGTGGAGGACTGGGAGACGTTTGAGAAGGTGCTGGACCACACGTACGGCAAACACATCCGCTCCGAGTCACACATGCATCCCGTACTCATGTCAGAACCCGCCGTAAGTATATCATGTACTGAATCTCGTTGGCCGCATAATGGAGCCACGTGCACCTTACAGGCAGCGGTAACTCGGGGTTCCTATGAAAAGTCATGGAGAGAAGAAATGTACAGGGAAAGGCAGGAACTCTTGTGAAATTTGGTCCAATGTCGAGGGAAATGACATTTTAATAAATAAGAAGAAAAAAGTAAAATCTTGAAAAGAGCCACTAATAGTTCAGAGGTAAAGCCCCGCCAAAGTAAAGAGAGCCCCACGTTACATTGCGGCCTCCAGTAAATATGGTCAGTGAAAATGGTGGCGGTGTCAAATCTCAATATTGAAATTTTTGTGGGAACCCTGCAACTTTAACTGCCGTGACACACAGTATTAAAGAGAGAAATCTGCTGACAGAGACTGAGATCATGTTACGTTTTCTTACTCTTACAGTGGAACACGCGCGCTAAGAGAGAAAAGCTGACTGAGATCATGTTTGAGAAGTACAACATTCCCGCCTTCTTCCTCTGTAAAAACGCCGTCCTCTCTGCGTATCCTTTTCTGAGCAAAAACGCAAAAATCAAGACAAGACAGGTTTTACATTTCAGTCAAGTTAAAGTCCTGGTTGAAATACAATATATTTTAACTAACTTACTTTTTTACCTTTTTTTGAAATTGTACAAAAATAATGAATAAATGATGATATCATTTAAAAGAGTGTGAACTTTACTTTGCTTAGAAAAGCTACATATAAGTTTATTAGGCAATATCTGAGATATTATTTTATGATATTTGTTACATCTGTAAAAATACCATATTTAATACTTGGCATTCTAATGAATATCGCCAGTCTAAAGAGGTGTAAAACTGAGTAATTATTTCAACAATTCAATAACCCTGGTTGAAAGTAATCAGTAAGTAATTATTAAAGAAAGGCAGTAAATACTAAATTTTAAAAAAAAAAAAAGAAAAAAAAAGAGTTAGCAGCTCCTTAACTGGTGTGCAGGTTTGCTAACGGCCGGTCTACGGGCCTGGTGTTGGACAGCGGTGCTACCCACACTACGGCCGTCCCCGTGTATGACGGCTACGTTCTGCAGCAGGCCATCGTCAAGTCACCCCTGGCCGGAGACTTTGTCAGCACCGAGTGCCGCAAACTGATGGAGGAACAAGGCATCGACATCATCCCACCCTACATGATCTCCGGCAAGGTCAGAACTACAGCCTTTTATGCTTTTTTTTTTTGCTTTTTTTTTTATTCAATCATATCAGTAGTACAAGTGCTCATTCAATTGAAATTTTTACCAGCTCACTAATGGTTCTAATCTAGCTAACTCTTCGAGTGTTTAATGTGGAGGGAATTTGAGATGATTTGGTTACATCAGTACAAATCGCCGGAGTTTCGCTGACAAAAAATTATATTCAAGTGACAATAGACAGGATTTTAGGGAATATAGTGCCTCTACATGGGTACCCAAATATTTGACCATGTCGCCGTGTCGATTTTAGGCAAAAGAGCCGTGTCACTGTGTCGATTTTTAACCATATAAAATATACTAGGGCGTTAGAAAAATGACTGTGTCTGTCGATTTTTAAAAGGGCCGTGTCGCCCGTGTCAATTTTTACCCATGTAGAGGAACAATATATTCTGTTCTCCTAGATTTACAGTTAATGGATAAATTTGCTAATCTCATATAGAGTGTAATAAAAAATAGAATCTGCTCTAAACCAATG
Organism: Harmothoe impar; assembly: GCA_947462335.1. NCBI lineage: Eukaryota > Metazoa > Annelida > Polychaeta > Phyllodocida > Polynoidae > Harmothoe > Harmothoe impar. The sequence goes on from OX381711.1 coordinate 66,153,410, forward strand.
GAGCTCTAGTATTGTTAAGTTCAGTCAAAACCTCTTTTAAATACCTGCTTTTTCGCCACATTTGTAAAACTGGTTTTGGAGGAATAAATTGACAGCACAAAATCTTTGATTGCCTGCTCTTTGTTCATGAAGGTCACCTCTCAAAAGGTTATATCTCATGATCTCAAACATCTGGGATGTTAAGGGCCAGGGCGGAAGTGACTTTTAACTGCTACCGGGAACCTACCCTGAGATTCGAATATTGCATTCATGACCGTATGCCTCATATTCTAATAGAGGAAATTCCATTGAAAAATCTGTTAATAAAAGAAATATTCCAAATGATTTTGAGAAATCATACAGGAAAGTAATCAGATGATCTCATTTTCAAATAGAAATAATTTATTTTCCTGCAGGAACCTGTAAATGAAAGAGAAAAGGCGAATTGGACGAAGAAGGAAAAGTTGCCGGAGGTGACCAAGTCGTTCCACAACTACATGGTCAGAGACGTGGTGCAGGACTTTGCCGCCTCCGTACTGCAGGTGGGTGCACCCCCGGTTACATATGAAGAGTTTGGATGCAAAACGATAGAAGCGCCATTCTAAAAATAAGGACAAAAATCTATAAAATATAATCCTCAAACTGTTCTAAGATTTACTATTTTTCATATCATTAGGACCTACTCAGTATACACTCTGCTACCAAAGTATAATAATTGACCCCAGGGCGTCTTTACAAAAAGCACTATATGCTTCAACTTTGGAATGCAGAGATGTCGTTTTGCATCCAAATTCTTCATATCATCTATAACTGCAGTCTGTCGCTGGTGCGAGTTTACAGATTGAGATCCCATATATAACTGTGGAGCGTCACCAATTGGCTAGCAGGAACTTTACTATGACAACTATCTACGTCAGATATACGTAAAAAATGATTACCATATGTCCGATTGGGTGACGTTTTGGCTTATGAATCCATTTATTACACACTTAATAAGATCCGTTCACATCTGTTTCGGTCTGAGTGACCTTGGGCCAAAAAAGAAAGGTTGGTTTCCAGTAAGAGTGCCGGGTCCCCCTCTTTTCTTAGAAATAGGGGAAGGGGGGGGGGGGGGTATACAAGAGTTTTTATAACTAAGAATAGTACGGTACCAAACTAGCAACTTTCAGAACCCCTCTGTGGCTTATATACTTTTCAAAGTTAGGGGTGCGGCTAATACGCGAGTTAAGCTTATACGCAAGGTTTTACAGCTATCTAATATCGGTAGGTGAGTGACGGTCCATATGTACACATAATAAAGGAGGTACTACTTCACATTGACAGGTGAGCGACAGTCCGTACGAGGAGGAGCAGGTGGACTCGATGCCGAGCGTGCACTACGAGATGCCAAACGGCTACAACCAGGACTTTGGGTCTGAGCGGTTCTACCTCTCTGAGGGACTCTTTGACCCCTCCGTAATCAAAGTAAGTACTACGTTCGCTATACAGCTAGACCAACAGCAACCTTTAAGGGCAGGCATTATGCCCTTGGTCGTCATGATGCATGAATGAAGCCCTGGACTGCATTCATGCATCATGGCCTATGGGGTTGATATACTCCCGAAGAGTCGGCATGATGCAGCAATGAAATATGTGCTTTAAACTTAGATGAAAGATGTGGACATTATTGGTATTATTAAATGGAAATGGCTTTCATGGATATGCTACTGTCAATGACAATCGCCCGCTATGAAAGAAGTGTGAGGTACATACCTTGCCATCGTTAGAGGAATAGAAAAGGACTTGTTTTAAGATATTTCTCGCTCATCTGTATAATAAACCTCACCAAAATGTTTATGGTTAAATTGTCTTTTACAGTCTGTCCAGTTGATAGCCAGACCCCCGATAGTGAACAAACTCGTCAACTATTACTTATGTAATTTGTGTTTGGGCTTGGATTACTCGCGCCCTGGTGATAAACCCGCAAGGGGGTATCACTTGGGTAATCCTGCTCCCCTATATATATACCATACCGATCCAGTAATGTATGGCGTGGTTAAGTTGTCGGATGGGGATGTAGCTCAGCAGTAGAGCACTGGCCCATCGGTCTAGAGGTCGTTGGTTCGAATCCCGCTTTCTCCAGATGACTTTTCCGTGACCGTTACACTTGTATATTCCGTCATAACTGGTGTAATAACCCAATGTTGTACCCCATGTGTCTCACTGAGTGTGTTCCCTTACAGGACGTGACGGGGGGACAGCTGGGGGTGGGACACGTGGTCACCACCAGTGTAGCCATGTGTGACATCGACATGAGACCTGTGAGTACTCACCAACGCCTAACATTAACATCTCTCATTGTTCTTTTTATGTGTTTTTTTTCTTCTAGGTTTTTTTCTTCTTATGTTGAAGGTCGTTATTAAACAAAGTTCTGCTTTTTGTATATGAAGATGTCAAAGTTAGCAAAGAGCTTGGTTATAAGTCATATACTTTTTGTGTGATACTTAACTAGATTAATAATCCCATTAAAAGGCGCACTGAACCCACGACGTCATTTGCGTACAAAAGTCGGCAGGGTTAGGTCCTGGGTTGAGTGCGCCTTTAATGTGTGTGGTCAAAAGTTATTTTAAGTGGAACCATAACTATTAAATTTCCATGCAAAAAGCTCATATGAGGAGTTACTTGGCAACACTATATTCAACATAATAAGAACACATGATGCCTACACTGTAGATACTGTAATGATTAACTCCATTACCGCCTGTTGTCGGTACAGAGCCTGTACAGCAGCGTCATCGTGGTGGGAGGCAACTCGCTACTCAACGGCTTCACCGACCGGCTCAACCGTGACCTCAGCTCCAAGACGCCACCCGTAAGTCTAACACTAATACACACACTGCACCCCTTAATTAATGATGCCATGTTACCCTTTTAAATATTTATTTTTATTAAACTACTTCTTTTCATTTTCCACTTTCCATAAAACAAAATTTGTCGGTGTGATATACCAACACTCGTAAATAATCAGGCATGGGATTTTCCCGAAATTTTCTAGAAATGTGGATTTTGAAGGCTAAAACTGTCACCTCTGTGATTTGTATAGATCCACTGGGAAAGTACTTCAACATTATTAATAGAGGGGTGGTTCTTACTCTCTTGAGGAGAAAGCGGTTTAACCCTGTCTTGGATTTTTCTTCAAAAGCCAGTCCCGTGTCTGATACTGGAAATACTGAATCTGGGTTGAACACTTCATTTATACTTCTAATACTATACTTACACAATGTTCAGTCAAAGGAAGATTACACCAAATAAACAAATTGACATTTAAACGTCCGTGCTTGTTTGCAGAGTATGCGGTTAAAGTTGATCTCGTCTAACGTGAGTTCTGAGCGTCGATTCAGCTCATGGATCGGGGGCTCCATCCTCGCCTCTCTGGTACGTCAAGTCACTCTCTGTAGATGCATGTTACCCCTTGAAGAAACAGCATGATACCTTAATGCACCATGCCCTTGGTCGTCATGATGCATGAATGCAGCCCTGACGAGTAACTCGTCAGTGCTGCATTCATGCACCATGTCGACCTTAGGTGCAGACACCCCGAAGGGTCGGCATGATGCACCAATGCAGCACAGGCGAGTAACACTCGCCGGGGCTGCATTGCTGCATTATGACAACAAACGTCATTTCTTTTTAGCAACATCCGTCCTTAAAGGGTTAAGGATATATAATATGGATACAAGTGACATATTCTGCATGTCATACTAACTATGTTCTTAAAAAGCTTTTCATCATAAGCGGTAAACTACCATAAACTCCCGTGCATAACCCTCATCCTGCCTATAAGTCGCACCCAGAGTTTGAGAGAACCCTATAGCCCGCACTTGGTGTCTGAAAATGATTACTTTAGTGCTGTAGTAAATAATCATGTGCCCGCTATAAATATGAGGTACTTCTGGGGTATCAGATGGTTTCGGGTATGATAAAAATGACCTCTTAATCATATAAAACAATCATGAAATTCACTGCAGGGTAAAGTATACCGAAGTTAGCAGAAATGATTAAAAAAAAACATGCATTTTTCTCCAGTTTACCAATATGTACATTTTGCTTCTTTTCAGGGCTCCTTCCAACAAATGTGGATCTCCAAGCAGGAGTATGACGAGTCAGGGAAGGGTTGTGTAGAGAAGAAGTGTCCCTGAGCCTTCACAGTGACACACACAGCACACAGACACAGACTGTATATAACATGGACACTTAACGTGCCGCTGGTGGCCGCCATGCGCTAGTTATGTATGCATATTAGAGTCAGTCACACCAAATCGATACAAGTTCAAAATCTATGACCGGCTGACGTTTACGACCACGGCTACCAAAAGACACTTCTTAACGCAGCGTACCCCTCTAAAACTGGAAGAAATCACGCCCCCTTTATAGTAGGACACTACCCTTAATTTGTTGACAGTAAAAAAAAATTTGGGAGTGATCCGAGCTACCCGATCTTAGACGTCAACCAGTCATAGACGTCAACCAGTTATAGACGGCAGCGGTTCATAGATTTTGAACCTGCATCGATTTGGCGAGACTGAGTCGTTAGCATACTAAATACATGGATGTGACCACCGCTTCAGTGTGCACACCTTAGACACTATGGACCTTGTGACACAATGTTTGACATATTCACAATATTCAAGCATGTCCGACGTCACACCCGAAGGCTGATATTTAAACAGCAATCGTCAAAAGTGGAGATAATTTCACGACGAGAGTTTGGATGTTCGTTACTGGCAGCACACGCATGGCCTTGTCCATGTTGGGTTATGTAAGTTATGCTTATAGCATGAAATAGAGCAGTATTTAATGGGTATCTGGTATAAGTCGTCACTCATCACTCTAACATAGGAGTCCATCACTTGGACTTGTCAAAATACGGTACCAGATATTGGTCATTATTTTTTTCCTACCGCTTGACAGCGGGAGGCCTTTTTAATATAATTATTTACTTCATTTTGATGAATCTGAAGTAAATAAGCCGATCTCCTCTATGCTGCCATTCTCTCAATCATATATCGGAGTAAAACTCTGCTTACTCGAAGAGCTTCTATCTTCCCACCATCATGAGCGTCATTGATACCCATTGTCCAAACAACCAATGCATTTATTAAGTATGGGATTATGGCATGATCCCCTACTTGGGATCAGAAACTGCCACTGTATAACTTAAGATAATTGCTTAGTTCCATTTAAGAATTAATTAGATCTTGACGATGATCATTCCCACGACTGTTTGGACATTTGTCACTTGCCTTACTGGAGATGAATCTACCCTTATCTTGAGAATTCAGGAAGTGGAAGACCCACAAAATTGTAAATAAAACCTTGACAAACAAATTTATCTACCTTTTGTACATTTTTATTTTCAAGTTTTCACATGTCAGGAAATGGCTTGAACTAGGCTAATCTGGTTTCCATATATGCAGCGCTCCCCATTAATCTCTTTTTGGTGCCTGTTAATAAGGAAGGACCTATATTGTGTGAGAAATAGTTGGTATCTTGTCGGCACCCGTTGTATTAGGCCTTGTAAGATATCATGTCATTGAAGTGGCATAATCACCGAGCGTATCCCACTTACAAATTCTAGTACTGTACTACTCTACTATGTGGTTAAGTGGGGAGAATGCCTCTTTAACAAACTACAGGAAATCTCATTTGGGGTTGTTTTCAGTTGTGCATATTTCTACTGGAAGGAATACTATGATTTATAAACTTGAAACACAATAAAGCCGTATATATCACATTTGTCTATCATAGATTTCTATTTATTTGTGTTCATTGACCTCTAGCATTTTTGGAGTGGTAGTTTTCTAACAATGAAGGGACATTTCAGCGAGCAAAATACAAACACGATTTCATGGAAATTCTGAAAGTTCAATCTAAGGAATGATTGTATCATATATTGTTAATATTCAGGCAATGCTGGCGGAAGGTCTCATGCCAGCACCGGTCTCCCACCAAACTCTTCATTAATGTAGAAAAGGGATAACACCGAGGCTAAAATTTAAATTATAGTTTATTCAAGTTTTCTCGTCTCTCCAATAGCATTAATGAATGGCTCACAGCTGTGTATGATATTCATACTACTGCTCATGATGCTACTTTGTAATACATGCAGTAAGGCACACCAGTACTCAGACCATACCAAGTACAATAAGAAAAGACTTTGCTTTAGAATTTATATCAATATAGACTCTTTATGTGTATAAGGTCTACTGAGAACCAATTACATGATAACAAGAGAGGTGAATAACATCTTCGTAGCCATTCGTAAATTCAGCATGTATGTTGGACATAAAAAAGATGCACATAGACTTCCATGTTAGAGTGTATCCTTTATAAGATGGCACAATATGGGCAGCTGGAATGTACATATCATGCATGAGAGGACATGTTGTACAAAAATGACCCTGACTGTATAAAGGCATGATGTATACTACATATAGATATAGATCATAATATATATCATGTAGAATATTATTGTAAGTTTAATTCATAAATGTTGCAAGCTTATAAAAGTATGCTGAAGGCATGAAAGGCATGCTACAGTTTGATAAAACGTGTCAACAAGCTACCTCTTATGTGGGATCTTTTTAAATTTAGAATTCTTTAAGCATCTGGAAATATTTTTCAAAATATGTACATGTCCTTATCCTTCACTCGGGTCAATTGATGTAAGTATAAATGTATAACAAACTGCTTCCGGGCAAGAATTCAACAGTATAACCTCTATAACAAGTCTCTAACTGTATAACCTCTCAGTGTCGCTTCTAAATACAAAGGCTACAACATGTATACCGTATCTCAAATGGTGTACATGAGTTGTATCAGGTTGTCAAGTGTGCAGGGATGGATGTTGACTCTTAGTGTAGGTAAAGCACCATAATGAGTATTAGAATCTCTGTACCACACACACTTTTGTCAATTAATTTATAGCATTCTCATTTCTAGTTAGACAAGTTTATTAATTTCCTGCTCCTTTATTATAGAGAGTTAGTGTATTTACACGATGTCCACATTTGTCCTTCAGCCTATTTCCCTCTGAACATATGGCACCTTGGCAAGATGGGTTATTCTGGGCAAGAATCTAAATATCTCATAACAATTATAAATTGTACCGAGTATAATTAATTACATTGCTGCATATACCGGTAAGTAACCATGTACATCTATTTGTTGAAGTAATATCACTAACAAAGGCACAGAGGCTATTTACACTTTAAAACTTTTGACAACTATTTTGTCAAAGTAGGCTTTAACATAGACCGGTTCAATAACATATGTTTTTTCACTATCTAAAATCTCCACAGCTTTACATATAAGGGAGTTGCTTCTGGCAATAATCATCATTCGTTCGGTGGAGCACCAGTGGCATCTAACTAATCGTCATCTGTATCTGCAACATAAGCCAATGTAGGAAGGATGAGTTTCATGATAGAATTCCAGATTGAAGGCCAATAATGACATGTGCTCGCCGTATTTGTATACTACATCGTATGCACATTTCTTTTAATAGTTCAATGTTTTGACCAATTTATCATGATGGTACGGGACATTACAGTTACACTGTGTAGGATTATGATGTATATTATATAGGCTACATTTTAAACATTGATATTCCTGACACTATCATGGTTCTCCAATGCCATATATAAACAATACATATCATACATTATCGCAACATCAAATGACAAACTTAAACAGCAATACATAATATTTATATTAATTTTATGTATTGCTCAATTTATAAATTAAAAGTTAAACATGAAACTACATAAAAAAGCATGTAAATATGAAATCAACTATTAGCTCAATTATCAACTTGTTAGCAGATGAGAAAAAACACTATTTTCAGTTCTAGTTCATGAAAACTGATTAATCGTAGAGAAAATAAATGAATTGTGTAAAAGTTAGTAATGAAAATAATGGTGAATCAAAGCACCCTAAAAGAGTGTCAGATGTCCTGCTACTGTAAAGCAATTCTTAAATCTTACACAAACTATACTAATAACTTATAAACAAATAAAAATAACATTGTGCAGACTAATGTTACAGCTACAGTGCATACACACCCACCACCAGTACGTGAGACGACGTTAACACTGTGTCCTATAGGGAGTAAGGCTTACTGACTAGGGAGGGAGGGGTCATAGCCGGCCTTCTTGAATACATCCGCCAGGTGCGAGTAGGCACTAGCGTCGTCTATTGTAGCTGGCATCTGTAGTAAAATAGACTTTGTAATGATAGGAACACTTATATCTCATTTCTATTCTATCATTAGGTTAACTTCAATGTACATATTTTTAATAGCAACATAGCTTTAACTCGCTCCACAGAACAGACCCGAACGGGAACATCAACAAAATAATCTGTCCAGTCTTAAAAGGCCACTCTTAAAAACGTTACTATTTTAAAGTCAATGGACTATCTTAAATGAAACATTTATTTAAGATAACCAGTTCTACCCCTCCCTTCCCTAGATGGTGCCAGTGATGAACCACTGGTTAGACTACACAGTCCGTTGTAGGATAGTCTAGTCAGCTAGCATGTAATGGGGGGCTCTGCCCCCCAATCCCCGTTTTTTCTTTGTTTATGTTGTCTTATCTGGGTGTAGGGTATATACTATAAAGGCAGACCCCAGCTAGCATAGTGTGGGTATGTGACACTAGGTGGCAGATACAAGTCTCAATGCAAAACAGTACATATATCTTAAATACATATTCTAATGTTTTTAAGATTGGACAGTTTAAGAAAGTTTAAGACTGGACAGATTATTTTGTTGACACTCTCGGATGAGTCTGTCCACTTGTGCCTTTAATTCATGCAAGTAATATCTTCATTTTACATTGTGTAGTCAAATTGTGTTCTTTTAACCTAGAGGAGGTAAACAGCGCGAGGACATGAGGTGAGGAACATGTGAACTAAAGTTTGTCTTGTGGACCAAAATATTTTTGAGTGGATATACATATTTCACTACACTGCAATAATACCACATCTGACAATCAACTAGTCTATAGAGAGACATTGAGTTACTACCCTCTATGTGTCTGATACACTTTAAACAAATACATGCAGAGATATACAGGAATCTCATTTGGAAATTGGTCCTCTGAAATCCCACAGTTAGCTTACTTTGAGAAGGTCCTACACACTATTAAGTGGATCTCTATCAAATCTATTATTAGCAATGGACAGACTGATATATGATGTCATATAAAAGTGATGGAGACTCGAAGGAGACAGAGGGTTTATAGGTGAGAAGTATGATACTATAACTACTAATGTGGTGTGTGAATTCCAGTACATGTGTACTTTCATATAAAAAACTAGTTTCTATTATCTCCACAGGGTGGCATCCCAGGGCTGTTAGCTAAACTGTTTGCTCACCTGCGCCATGTCACAGAAGGCACAGGGAACCATCAGTTCCTCTGTTTTCCAACTATAGGCCCAAAGGGTGCTGTTTATCTCTTCTGCGTTCAACCAGAATAGTCTACTTACCAAAATGCACAGGAAACTGTATGTGTACCTTACCAACCACAAGGGAACTAATATTGAAGCATAAACTTACCAAAGTCTTATATCTAGAACCACTAGATGTGGATTATATCACTTGATATCAAGGGGAAACTACCTATAATGACTACCTAACAATATAAGGGTTTATCTCTCCAGCTTATAATATAGCTCTTAAAGTTACCAATAGATTTACAGTCTAAAATAGTTACCCAAGAACAGCATCATTTAACCAGAGTTAATATAAAGACATTTATTCTTCAGGATCTTGAGGTTTATATCCTGCAGCTGTTAGAGCGTCTTTCAATGATAGATAAACAGCAGGGTCTTCTATACTGGCAGGCATCTGGTGAAAGGAATGCACATCAATATTTTTAATCAAAAGGCTGAAATAATAAAATTTTAACTTTTCATCTAAAAAAAAAGAAAAAATGTATAATATGCAGTATAAAATGATGGGAAACTTACCCTGTATTTTTTGCCTGCCAACATGGCTGCTATTGTGTTTCTTGCTATTTTGCCTGACCGTGTTTTAGGAAGTTTCTTAACAACGACTGCGTCCTTAAAGCTTGCGACGGGGCCCACAACCTCACGCACCTTAGCCACTACTTCTTGTATGAGCTGGCTCTCAGGTTTACGTACACCTAGGGGAAAACATACTCCTCTAATCTCCATCATTTGCAATGATGTAATATAACAACAGTGCTTAATTGTTTCATGTTTTATCTGTATAGGCCCACTAGTCCTAAATACATGTATGCACATGTATCACATTTAATGTACTACATTTATAATACTTTGTTTCATATATGTGGCCTTCACCGTCACCAAATTAAGAACAAATAAAGTCTTGAATAATCTTCACAAATACTTGGTATAATACTTTTACATTAGTCATGGTAGACTCCATGATCTTTAACCATGTGCATGGAGACCTGCAGCCTCAGATATATTAAACAATTTAGATTAGTTGGAAATGTGGGCTAACCAGGCCAATTTGATTGCCCAAATTGTGGGCCCACACTCAAATTGCCAGTAAATTGCTCCCAGGCCAGCAATACTCCATCACAAGGCTTTATCCACTCACCTGACTGTAGTATCAGCATGCCGACCGGCTTCTCACCCTTCAGTGGATCAGGAATACCAACCACTGCACATTCCGCAAGGTCAGGGTGCTCCAGGATGGCCTGAAATAGCAGGGGAAATTTCATTTGGGTTAAATGATAGCCTATTCATGAAGAAATGTTAAAGTAGAAACCCAAATCCTAGCTGATTATTAATGTACAAATAATGATCCTGGTCACGGCACCACTTTTGGTGCGCTAATGATCCTGGTCACGGCACCACTTTTGGTGCGCTAATGATCCTGGTCACGGCACCACTTTTGGTGCGCTAATGATCCTGGTCACGGCACCACTTTTGGTGCGCTAATGATCCTGGTCATGGGACCAAACTCCTGAGGAAAGCTATCCATGATGTACAGCTGCTGATGAAAATTGCTGAGGAACTGTTGTAGATTGGTTTATCTAGGAACAGGACAGGTGATCCCTTTGCTAGACTTTTTACACTTTGGTTGTCTCCCCTTGTAGCACCATCAAAATGTTCCTGTGCTAGTCCCAACTGTTTCCTACATTTGTACATTTTCATTTTCCATCCCACAATCAGTTGCTGGTATCTTACCTCCTCTAGCTGGCCTGTTGACAGCCGGTGACCGGCAACATTGATGACATCATCAGACCTGGACATAACGGCAATGTTTCCTGCTGCATCCCGGTAACCAGAGTCAGACGTGTCATAGTAACCCTGTGAATTGATGACAGTATTTATCATTTACTCAATTAAAGCTATACTCCTGTAGATCAATCTATTAAAATAGCACATATATTTATTTTTTGATTACTGGTAGAGAAACTCTGGAGTTTTTGTTATTCTCATCCCTGCCCATTCTCCTGCCCACTAGAATTTAGTTTTAGAGTAGGCTGTACATTATATCATACCTAGGAAAACATTACTAATACACTATTTACATTATCTAAATAGATATTGTTTGCTTATATGCCTATATTAAGACGTGTCAAATGAACAATATTAATGATAAATCCTGACTGTATCTGAACCAACTAAGTTTAATAACATCAAATTGCTCAATTAATGTTCAACTTTACTGCAACTTGTCTGGTTTTCTGTGATATACCTCAATTCTTCAAGATTAATAGTGTATACTTCATCCATAGTAAGCTAGTATACTGACGGGGAACTTGGTGAAGTAGACGTCCATGAAGCGCTGGTCGTCCTGCCACAGGGTGGAGAAGCTTCCCGGGGGGAGCGGCAGCTGGATCGCGATGTCCCCCAAATCATTGTCCGCTGTTGTAGACTGCTTGTCTTCTTTTAACACTTTCACTGCCAAAAGGTATGATACATGTTGATATTTTGCATCACTTTTATCATGACAGAATGTAGAATATGTTTTTGTGAAGTTTATTATCCGATTATTTTGAATGAAATATTGAATAAAGGAGCTCTTTCATAAACTGCCAAAATGTTGATGTCATTCTCCCACCTATAAATACATGATAGCACAATCAAAAGATCTATATACGAGGAGGCAATGGTTTAGATCGAGGATTTGCACACCATAGGTGTGGTGACCGGCCTTTCATTAGTGCACCGGAGTCATGATGCACAAATGCATCAGTGTGTAGTTGAAACAGTGTGCTGTCTCTAAAGGGTTAGTATACAGGAGTCATGATGCACAAATGCATCAGTGTGTAGATGAAGCAGTGCGCTGTCCCTAAAGAATTAGTGTATAGAAGTCATGATGCACAAATGCATCAGTGTGTAGTTGACGCAGTGTGCTGTCCCTAAAGGGTTAGTATACAGGAGTCATGATGCACAAATGCATCAGTGTGTAGTTGAAGCAGTGTGCTGTACCTAAAGGGTTAGTATGCAGGAGTCATGATGCACAAATGCATCAGTGTGTAGTTGAAGCAGTGTGCTGTCTCTATAGGGTTAGTATACAGGAGTCATGATGCACAAATGCATCAGTATGTAGTTGAAGCAGTGTGCTGTCTCTAAAGGGTTAGTAAACAGGAGTCATGATGCATAAATGCATCAGTGTGTAGTTGAAGCAGTGTGCGGTCCCTATAGAATTAGTGTATAGAAGTCATGATGCATAAATGCATCAGTGTGTAGTTGAAGCAGTGTGCTGTCCCTAAAGAATTAGTGTATAGAAGACATGATGCACAAATGCATCAGTGTGTAGTTGAAGCAGTGTGCTATCTCTAAAGGGTTAGTATACAGGAGTCATGATGCACAAATGCATCAGTGTGTAGTCGAAGCAGTGTGCTGTTTCTAAAGGGTTAATATACATAAGTCATGATGCACAAATGCATCAGTATGTAGTTGAAGCAGTGTGCTGTCTCTAAAGTGTTAGTAAACAGGAGTCATGATGCATAAATGCATCAGTGTGTAGTTGAAGCAGTGTGCGGTCCCTATAGAATTAGTGTATAGAAGTCATGATGCATAAATGCATCAGTGTGTAGTTGAAGCAGTGTGCTGTCCCTAAAGAATTAGTGTATAGAAGTCATGATGCACAAATGCATCAGTGTGTAGTTGAAGCAGTGTGCTATCTCTAAAGGGTTAGTATACAGGAGTCATGATGCACAAATGCATCAGTGTGTAGTCGAAGCAGTGTGCTGTTTCTAAAGGGTTAATATACATAAGTCATGATGCACAAATGCATCAGTGTGTAGTTGAAGCAGTGTGCGGTCCCTATAGAATTAATGTACAGAAGTCATGATGCATAAACGCAGTGTGTAGTTGAAGCAGTGTGCTGTCTCTTAAGGGTTAGTATACAAGAGTCATGATGCACAAATGCATCAGTGTGTAGTTGAAGCAGTGTGCTGTCTCTAAAGGGTTAGTGTAGAGGAGTCATGATGCATAAATGTATCAGTGTGTAGTTGAAGCAGTGTACTGTCCCTAAAGGGTTAGTATACAGGAGTCATGGTGCACAAATGCATCAGTGTGTAGTTGACGCAGTGTGCTGTCCCTATAAAATTAGTGTATAGAAGTCATGATGCACAAATGCATCAGTGTGTAGTTGAAACAGTGTGCTGTCTCTAAAGGGTTAGTATACAGGAGTCATGATGCACAAATGCATCAGTGTGTAGTTAAAGCAGTGTGCTGTCCCTAAAGAATTAGTGTATAGAAGTCATGATGCACAAATGCATCAGTGTGTAATTGAAGCAGTGTACTGTCTCTAAAGGGTTAGTATACAGGAGTCATGATGCACAAATGCATCAGTGTGTAGTTGAAGCAGTGTGCTGTCTCTAAAGGGTTAGTGTAGAGGAGTCATGGTGCACAAATGCATCAGTGTGTAGTTGACGCAGTGTGCTGTCTCTAAAGGGTTAGTATACAGGAGTCATGATGCACAAATGCATCAGTGTGTAGTTGAAGCAGTGTGCTGGGACAATTGCCAGTGCTCCTGGTCTAGTTACCGTTCCACCCAGGCACGGGTTTGCCGGCGACACCCTCAGGTGGGTACAGCGTGTTGCCCAGACCCACACAGGTGGACGTGATGGCTGTTCCCGTCTCTGTAAAGGATACAGTAGGACTTTATATCATGATCAGAGAAGGGTTATTTATATCATATTTACCAAATTAAAGTCTACCTTGGTGTAGTCTGTGGTACAAAGTTAGTCCTTTTGTTACCACTCTCTTGTACAATAGTATTTCATGTCCCTACACATAAATTACTAATCAGTAATAAAGCATGCAGCCCTCATTAGAGGCTGTGAACATGTTTTATTGAAGAACTACAGACAGCTCTTACTTCCTCAGATTTGGGAATTTCCGTGGGAAATATCTGGTGTAGTGAATTTTACTAAAATAACAGAGGTTCTGGTGCGATGACAGTTGATTATATTTAGGTAAAGAACCATGTTTTACAAGAATAAGAAATAAATCTGATATCAATGACACAACAAGGGACGAACGGACCAAATGACTCAACACCACCCATTTTACCTGTAATCTTAAGAACCCATTTTCCTGGTAATCTTAATGATTCCTCCCTTTTCCCAAGATGGCGCCACTGTATCGTCCCATCCTTTAGAGGTAGATGGGTTTGCTTATGGTTTTGTTACAATTTCATAACGGAAAAAGAAGAAAAAGAAGAAAAAGGCAGAGCCCCTGATTATATACAACAATGTTACAAACATACAGTGGTGCCCGCTAGAGGATAGGCCTGGAAACTGAATAAGATTACCGGAAAAGTGGGCATTTTAAGATTACAGACAAAATGGATGGCGTTTAGTCACTTGGTCAGTTCTTCCCCACGTGCATCAATAACAGCCCAGCAAGCAAGGATACAATATTTTAACGTTGTGCCAATGTTGCTCTCACAACGTTGGTACAACTTTGGTAAATTTATGTTGTACCAATGTTGGCAATACTCCTTGTGGTTTGCCAACGTTGGTATAACGTTAGATAATTCATGTCCTGCCAACGTTGGTACAACACTGTATCTCCAACCTCCACCAGAGGGCATCAAAGTTTGTATGTAGATATTTCTACCAGCAGATCTATTATCTTTCCTCATAATTTGGGGCCTATTTGTTTTATGAATCTTTTGAAACTAGGTGCACTCCATGTATAATATATTTGATTCTTAATTATCACCTTTATATATAACATAACAGAATCCTGGCAATATTCCTATGAGGACACCCTTTTGTAGGCAATGGCAAGTCAATAAAGGTGTAAATGATAGGATGATTCTATACCACTTCTTGGCCTTTTAAGATGAGATTAAGGTGAAATGCAAATAAAGAAATGGATGTGTCTTTTATAATTGACAGCTAATAGACCAATATTATGAGTGAACTATGTTAGACTTATACTCCGCTCAGGTGTTGGTCCTATTGTTCTCACTGTAGGTTTATTTCCATATTCATGTTCTGCTACTCTCAGCGGAGATTTTGGAGGTACTGAGCGGAGGTTTTGTGGACCCTGAGAGGAGGTTTTGAAGGCCCTGAGCGGAGGTTTTTTTAAATAACCTCCGGAGGAGGTTTTGGGAATTACTTTCTCATTAAAACCTTGCTCCTTATGGGATCCGAACCCAAGTATGAATAAAGTATTCATGCTTGAATGCCATCACTCTACCAATTAGGCCACAGAGGAAGGCTGATATACAGATCTTTCAACCCCTTACTCTATAATACAATACAGCCTTTAAAGCAACATGGGATTTATAAGGGACCTTAATTTACTTTAGCATACATAGCGTAGTTTATCAATGATTCTGTAGCAAAGTCTTAAGAGGTCTCTGCTTTAGTTTTTGAGTTGAAACATATACTATTGGTAAACATATTATATCATATTTGAAAAATACATGTACACTACACATTTAAAAACTAAAAACATGTAAAAACAAAAACAAAACAAAAACGTTTTTCCAATATAGTTTCAAAACCAACACAGCCAAAGGCTGGTCAGCAGGTCCACAGGGCCCATACGGACTCATCCTGGACGTTTTCCCTTGCCTTGGGTGAGCCTCGAACTCACCTGCTGAGGTGTTGCAGGCGAGGGCTCTAGCCATTAGGCTACAGAGCCGCACATAGTTCAAGCCCAATACCAGAGGTCCTTATTCATCAATTATAACATGTGTAACACACATGGAACAGGTTCGAATCCCACCTTAGTCTGTAAAACGTTTACGCACATAATTCCTCAATAAACTAACTATTTCCTATTAAGATCATACAGTATTGACTAATGCTACATTTAGGATGGAGTATAAGCTAGAAAACCTCCTTGGAGGTGTAGTATTTGCGGTAAAACCTCCTCGGCTACGCCTCGGAGGTTTTACTGCAAATACTACACCTCTGCGGAGGTTTTCCATCACAAATTCTCCCAGTCACACATTGATATTCAATATTGGATTTACACCACAAACAGATGTCATATTTTGACTATAATATGGTTGGGTAGACGTTGGCACAATGTCAACATCTGACATTGGCCTGACGTTTGCCCAACGTCACGCCAATGTGATGTTGGCCCGACTTTGGGCCAACGTCATACCAACGGCGACGTTAGCAAATAGTAGAAATGGATGGCCAAAAAGCACTTGGGACAACGGAAATAACTGATGTCATGCCAACACCAGCCGACGTCATGCCAATGTTGTGCTGATGTCGAATTGCGTGCTGGGAGCAGTGAGGTGCAGTGACCCATGTTTATATAAATCACTGCTTTATCATGTGCCTGGTGACTATAACATAATATTGTTCATTATACTGACCTGTCTGCCACCAGTTGTCCAGTACGGGTGCCCGGTAGTGCTCCTGAGCCCACTCCAAAGTGTCCCAATCACAGTGCTCCCCTGCCACAAACAGGTACCGAAAGCTGTGTCCAGAAACCAAATAGATATACAAAATATGTGTGAGTATATTATCTATTTGTAAGGTTAGTATGACTATTCATTGAATAACACAGCTCTACATTTCTGTGTTGATATAACCTGTTAAATTGTTGAGCATTAGGAAGATAAAATTACTAAAGAGTACTTACTATGGGAATTTGTATTTCTTAGCATAGGTTCCTTTGGGATCCTGTAGAAGACAATTATACGTGAAGCTTTATTACAAAATTGAATGCATTATTATGCATTTTCCAAAAACAATGTTCAAACCCCAAGCTGCTTTTGGTATGAACAGTTATATAATATATATATATTTATATATATATATATATATATATATATATATATATATATATATATATATATATATATATATATATAGTCCCTGTACCGGTAACAAAACATAGACAAGACAATGAGTATGGGTAACAATTTGGCGTTTCCACCCCTTAAGTTTATTAAAATATGAAAAAAAAAGAAACGATGTGTACCTGACGACGGGTGGGCGATTGTGAGGCCGAATACCTGGCCGGACACCAACACCTGGACTAGGCCCACCACTGACCTCTAGTGGTCTACTTAGGTACCACCACCACCTACCCCTCCTGGAGGGTTATACATACACTGGAGGGTGGATAATAGGATATAGACGACTCCTATATATATTATTATAATTGGGAATTATAACCCACATATATAGTCCCTGTACCGGTAACAAAACATAGACAAGACAATGAGTATGGGTAACAATTTGGCGTTTCCACCCAAGATGCCCAAAGTCAAATTGTATCAGTAGTAGTAGGGTTAAGTTCAAACAGTTCTAGAGAAACCTGAGGAAGGATCCAGCGACTCTGTCCTTCCTGATCCTTTTTGGGAGGTTCTCTTTGAGATACATGAGAACAGCTAGGCTCTTCCAGTCTCCCCGCTGTTTAATGTCCACCAGATCATAACCAATGGAGAACAAATACGTGGCGCCACCACGGCGCAGAGAATGACTGCTTATCCTGCCAGTCAACTTAAGTCTAGCAGTGAAAGACTTGAGTGTCTCACTGAACTTTGTGTAGGTCAGGGGGACCAGTGTACCGGCTTGGCGGTACTGAAACACAAATTGGTCCTCTGAAACTTTGGTGCGTTTTAACAACAGTTTTAGGTAGAATTCAACACAAAACACAGAATTCTTGATGGTTGTGTATGGAATGTCCAGCTTCCTCTCTCCATATTGGATGGTTTTGGTTTTAGGGAGTGAAATCAAAACACCCCAGTCATGGAAACTCACGTTGTCTGAACATATACCCTGGGGGCTGACTGTCACATGGGCCTTGCGCAGAAGGCCCCTGAATGCTACAATGACAGCACACCACCAACACAAATCATAGGAACACGACATGTCCAGCAGGGAGTACATCTGTAATAAATGCCTGGGTTCCAGGGGCTCAGCCTGAATAGAGTTGACCCCCAGTTTCCTCTTTGCTCCTTGTAAAGTCCGATGAACCATGAAGTTGGAAGAGGATATAGGTGCTAGACCGTGGAGTTTCTGAAGGTATGCCAGAGCACTCACATAATTCACAATGCTTACATATTGGAAAGTCATTACCATGTATGCCACGTATAGGCACACATTGTCTTCTGAACACGGTAGAGGCGTGAGGTCATATCTCACGCAGAATTCCCGGTAGTGCTTCCATTGACACTTGCGCGTCAGTTTGGTGTTCTCTGACAAGGACTGCTCCTGCAGCAATTTGGTCTCTCGTCGTAGGTCTGCCAGGCCTGAAACAGCATAAATAACAAGGTGGTGAGGACATGGCGACCATAGGATATGCCAACCTGGATATGAAGTCAGCCACAGTGTTCTCCTTTGACCTGATGAGGGTGCACACAATGGCCACATTGTAGACAAAGCAGAGCCAAAACAGTTCCCTCAACAGACTCATGGTAGTTTTGTTTTTACTCCTGCCCGATTTCAAGGCATAGAAAACCTGGGAATTGTCAGTAATGATGGACCAGCAGGTATCACGGTGAGTAGGTCCCCACCTAACCACTGTCAGGAGGACTGGCCACAGCTCCTCAATGTTAATGTCTGACATGATATCATGCGTTGGTGGAGGCACAAAGTGGTCAGGGTACATAGGAATGTCTAGGATGTCAGTTAGGGACCAGACCCCATACAGCCAATCACCCCCCTCTAGGTATGCACCAAACCCCCTAGACGAAGCATCACAGGATATGGTGACTGTTGGTGTTTGGGGGTGAAGAATCTTTGCTTTGCCATTGAAGACCCTTGAGAAGGCCCTCCACCAGGACATGTCTGATCTGAACTCCTCATTTAGACGCACAGAATGATAAGACTCTCTCACCGAATTACATAGGTTGATTATACGTCTGGAGAATGTTCTCCCACCTCTTACCACCGTAGAGCAGTGGGCCAACACCCCTGCTAGCTGCTGCAGCTCTAATTTTGTCGCTTTTGTTTTATTCTCAAAGAAGTCTAACAGGGAATGCAGGCCTATGAGTTTATCAGGGGGAAGACTGATCTCCATGGATGTACTGTCCATCATGAGACCTAGGCACACAGTTTGTTGTGAAGGGGAAGTAGTTTTTGCCCACTTGACGTGGAATCCCAGGTTCCTGACTACCGATATTAACACAGCCTGGTTCTGGGCACATTCCTCCCATGAAGACCCCATTACTACAAAGTCGTCAACATAATTGGAGGCTCTCATGATGCCTCTGCGATTCATACACCTGATGATGTAATCTCCTATCTGGGTGAACAGGTATGGGGCAGACTTGAGGCCAAATGACAAGCACCTGTCCGTATATATGACAGGTCCATCCCCTAAGTCCCACCTGAAGCATTGGTATGTGGCATCACCGGGGTATATATTCACGCTTCTGTAGGCCGACTGCAAGTCCAAAGTGCACAAAAAGTCTGATTGTTGCATCATAGAACATATATGATCGGGACCCCGGTAACTGAATTTGCAACAAGTAGTTTCCATGTAATTATTGATGGACCTATGCAAAGGCCTGCGGCAATCAGTGATAGGTCTAAGGCAGCCATCCTTTTTTGGAATAGCCCCCAGGCTGTGTATACATGTCACGTCATCATCAGCTACTGTTATTTTACCCTTAGCCAATTCATCAACAATAGTACTGCACATCTCCTCATGAAAATCACCATGTAATATGCTGTCATAATTAGTACAATCATAACCAGGAATTTCAGTATCATCCACAACATGAAAGCCATTGTATACACCCAGGAGAACAAAGTCGTCTGACACACACATGTTTGTAAAATATTTACAATATTCAGCGGCTATCCTACATGGTAGTAATTGAGAACGTACAGGCCCAACAAAATGGACACAACTACAAATTCCTAAAAGGCATTCATTGTAAACAGTAATAGGTGAAGCGATTCCGGGAGCTGTAACATAATACATTGGTGAGCGACAACCTATGGTGGCGGTCGAGTCAATACACAATACATGTACACAACTATCAGGATTCACACGATCATTTTCGTCGGCAATTTCTGAAGATCCAAATTCATTATTACACGAATAATCTACATACCAATTGCTAAATTCACATTCATCATCAAGGCTGACACATTTGTCGTCAGCGCTTGCCGAGAAATAATCCAAACTCTCCACAATATTGTCTATATCCGACGAAAGAGAATTTCCTCTTGTGTTTACGCCGACTGAAACCTCCGGAGGCCGCCATGACAGGTCCGAGTGGCCTTGACCCCGAGTGACCTCGGCGGAAACCGCCGAATGGCATTCGGAAAAACCGACCCGGCCCGAACCGACCCCCAATTCTATAGTATTGTTTTTAATACTATCAATTTCAGTGTTAATATTGCCGATGTAGTTTGATTCTAGATCTACGGGTGAGGGAATATCGAAAATGCATGAAAGTTCCGTTGTTTTGACGTCACTCACCATGATTCCGGGTTTTGTCGATCCGTCCCGAGCACTGCCGAGTCACGAGGATTTAGGTCCCTGGCGTCTGACGTTGGGACAGGCTCCTTGTTTATGATCGGCGCCATGACACACGTAACAAACGTGTTGTTTATCACAGTTGGCAGCGGTGCAGGAGGCGTAGTTGTAGTACCAACACGGGAGACCGGCAGGTGGATTACCACCGGTCGGCCCCGTCTTGGCCTTGACCTTGTTCTTCTGTTTACGGGACTTGACCGCGGCCCCCCCCGTCATGCCTGCCGGGGACGACACACCCTGGAGACTATCGACAGATAGATGTTGATGCATGAGTGTGGTATCACCGTAGACGAATGTGGCAGCACCCCGCCTCTCCGCCTGACGCCGGGCAGCGGCGTCATAGCGGATGAGGAAGCGCAGGTCATGGACTCTGGTAGACGCCCGATCCGCTAGGAACTGGATATGACGCCCAATGTTGGCCGCGTCTGGTGTCCCCTTCTCCAAATGGGCCGCCTGCATACGACTTAGGGCGGCCACCAATTGGGCAAAGGACTCGGGCACATGGACACCTTCCGGGAGATATCTCCGGATGGCATAAATCTTCTTACCCTTACGACGTCGGTGACGGCGTTTATGCTGGCCCTCTCCGTCGTCGTCGTCCGTGTCAGAGCTGTCACTGGTGCTAGAATCCACAGGCGGATAGGCACCGGGTGGGGCGGCACCGCCACCAGCAGCACCACCACCAGCGGCACCACCACCAGCGGCACCACCACCAGCGGCACCACCACCGGCGGCACCGACAGCAGGGAGTCTCGTGAGTACAGTTGCTACACTAAGGTTTATGTGCTCCACTAGATTGTTCAGGATAGTCATTTGTTGTTTCACCACCCTGACTTCATCTCCCTGAGCGTTCAAGGCCGCCTTGAAATCTTCCATGTCAAACATGTCAGGACCTCCGCTCTCCCCCTCACCGACACTATCCTCACCCATGTCCCCGGGCTCAGCCTTTTCCATACGGTTCATGTCATCCATACTGAGCTTTGTAAGGTCTAAAGTACACTTCCTCCCTGTAGGGGGAACGTGAATGAATAAACACTTACTACATGACCGAGGCGTCCCCTTTGGCGGCATGGTGAGGCCTAGCACGAGGTGGTGACGGCAGTCACAAAAGAAACGATGTGTACCTGACGACGGGTGGGCGATTGTGAGGCCGAATACCTGGCCGGACACCAACACCTGGACTAGGCCCACCACTGACCTCTAGTGGTCTACTTAGGTACCACCACCACCTACCCCTCCTGGAGGGTTATACATACACTGGAGGGTGGATAATAGGATATAGACGACTCCTATATATATTATTATAATTGGGAATTATAACCCACATATATATATATATATATATATTTATATATTTATATGTATATATATTTATATATTTATATATAATATATATGTGTGGCTCAATACGTGCGAAGGTACTATGCATATCATGCTTCAATAATCAGGCAGACTCAATATCTGGTTGTATTTTGTCTGAAAATGAGGTACCGTAAAACCTTGCATATAGGCCTAACTCGCGTATAAGCCGCACCCTGACTTTGGGCCGATCCTATAAGTTGCACCGGCGATTTGATTCTGGTGACTTTTATACTGTACTATAGGAGCAAAAACTCATGTATAAGCCGCACCCTGACTCTGTGCCAATCCTACAAGCCACACTAGTGATCTGATTCGTGTACAAGCTGTGGCTTATACGTGAGGTTTTACAGTAGTTGGATTATAGATTTCTGACTGTATAACAATCATGCATTATAGCATTAGTATTCTATAAACAGTACTACTACAACAACCCTTGGCTCTAATACCACTTACCTCTTTACGTATGGCTCTGATGGCGGTGGGTGCTACAAACATGCCGGACACATTGTGTTCCTCTAGCAGTCTGAAGTGGGCGCCAGCGTCAGGCGTACCCACCGGCTTACCCTACAACAGGACAGCTACATGGGTTAGAGTGTTTAGCAAATTGCCCTACTGTGACTATACATGGGTAAATTCGACACGTCAGACATGGCGACACACCACTTTAAAAAATCGACACGTGCGGCATACTTTTTATGGCAACACAGCACCTTTTCTAAAAATCGACACGACAGCACGGTAAAAAAATCTAGGCACCCATGTATAGTCACCCTACTTGAACTGCTAGGACCCCCATCTTATAAAACAAAAAATGTTTTTATACAAACATGATTGTTCCTAAGTTTTGACTTACTTTTATGTTATAAATGCACCAGTAATGCCATATAGATACAACCTCCTATAACATTGGTACAGATTCTGATGATCTTTAATTTGCTGACTGCTGACTTACAGCCACATAGGATGTGGTTGTGTGGCTTCTAGCAGTGGAGCAATTTGTGAAAATGACAATTTTGTAATGTTAAACTATGAGGTAAGTTAATATAAATATTCAACATGATAATGAAAGGTCTGTATAATCCTCTTTTTATTAATGGTAGTTATATAGTATTATAGGTACCTCGTAGAGTAGGGTTGTGTTGCAGTGGACGAGTGGGGCGTAGTTAATGTATGAATGGCCGACCACCCAGCCCAGGTCAGATGCCGCGAACCATGTCTTATAAACAAACAAAAAATAACTATTATATATATATATCAAACTAGAAATGATGGATAATGAATAAATCTTTCCTCACAATAAACAATTTTATTATTGCCATTTGTTCACTACTTTTCTACTTAACAATTGAAATTATCCACTTATAAAACATAATAACCATTCTATGGCCCTTTTTATGTAATCCAGACACACAACATTTATATATTTTAAAAAGAGTTTTATAAAAGCGTCCCCTCACCTCGTGTGGTCGCATACCATAGATGTTGTACATGCTCCAGTACAGGTTCACCAGGTGGCCTCCTGTCGGACGCACCACCGCCTGGTAATAACAACAGTAAGTACCACCTCAACTGAATTTCAGGTAAATATGTTTTCTCATAAGATACACAAAAATCAATGTGTTACTTTGATGGACAGAAGTATAGGACTTCTATATCAATTATCCTATTTGCAAAATAGATTACTTTTCCGCAAGTTCCCCCAAGTTCGAATTGTACAAGAGCAGGTGTGGACCTGCAAGCATTATTGTTAAAATACCATTATGTAGTTTATCCAAAGTTGCTTATGACTTTTAATTGCAAGTAGAGTTGGGCCCAGTTATGAAGAAGGATTTCAAAAGTATAGGAAGCAAACGGCTTTTTGTGACCAAAATTTAATAAAATCTCGTTATAAGGAGAACTAATAATTATAAGCAACTTCTTGTTACAAAGAAAATTTGCCTTGCCAAAAGGCCCTCCTTATAACGAGATTTCATTGTATTATCAATTTATATAATCTTTTCAAAATTCAAAATTAGCATAAATATCTTCCCCAGTACAGCCCCTACCTTGGGAGTGCCTGTTGTCCCTGAGGTGTAGAGGAGGTACATGGGGTGGTTAGCCTCCACCGGCACACAGTCGTGCGGCTTAGCCGTCTCCAGCTCCTCCTCATAACAGAAGTCTCGCTGGGGAACCATGGTAGCAGGATTGAACTGTAACAGGGTAAAAATACTTAAATAAACAACTTATTTTCTCATATCAAAATTTTAGTATTTTGATATAAACAATATAATTATATTCCTGTAACAGGATAAGTTCCAATTTATTTCCTAAATGCTAGAGAGAATGTATTTCTAACAAGGTCTAGATCAGTCAGTTCAGGTTAATTTCAATGAATATACAGACAAAATCCAACAAGAGAGGAATATGTTCGCATTATTCTTCATGAGTCGATGGGTTAAGATGAGGATGAGTATGATACATGTGAACTTGCTTGTTCATTATCTCTAGGGGGGGTAGATGGGGGGGGGGGGGTCCCCATGTCTCATGTCGATTTTAAGAAATGGCCATGTCGCATGTCACTAAGGAAAAAAACATGTCACTAGTGTCCCTAAAGGGAAAATGTAGGGGCAGCGTAATTGATACAATTGGGCTCTTGGGGCCGTAGGCCCCAGGAAATTTTAAATTTTTTTAGAATTTGACTACCCACAAGGACGGAATTTGAAGAAAGAGTTGGGTAGCATACTTTAAACTAAATGAGAATTTTTCTATTCATGTCACTAAGCCCCATGTCGCATGTCGATTTTAAGGAATGGCCATGTCACATGTCACTTAAATGGCCATGTCCCATGTCGATTTTAAGAAATTGCCATGTCGCCATGTCGATTTTAAGAAATAGCCATGTCGCCATGTCGATTTTAGGGGTTGATACCCATTCTGTAGATGACGCAGGACTGAGGTTTGTGTCTGACAGGTTTATTGTAACTTGTGTCTGACAGGTTTATTGTAACCTGTGTCTGACAGGTTTATTGTGACTTGTGGTCTGACAGGTATATTGTATCTGTGTCTGACAGGTTTCTTGTGACTTGTGTCTGACAAGTTTCTTGTGACTTGTGTCTGACAGGTTTATTGTGACTTGTGTCTGACAGGTTTTTTGTAACTTGTGTCTGACAGGTTTATTGTAACTTATGTCTGACAGGTTTATTGTAACTTGTGTCTGACAGGTTTATTGTAACTCGTGTCTGACAGGTTTATTGTAAATTGTGTCTGACAGGTTTATTGTAACTTGTGTCTGACAGGTTTAGTGTAACCTGTGTCTGACAAGTTTATTATAACCTGTGTCTGACAAGTTTATTGTAACTTGTGCCTGACAGGTTTATTGTAACTTGTGTCTGACAGGTTTAGTGTAACTTGTGGTCTGACAGGTTTATTGTAACTTGTGTCTGACAGGTTTATTGTAACCTGTGTCTGACAGATTTATTGTAACTTGTGTCTGACAGGTTAAATGTAACTTGTGTCTGACGGGTTTAGTGTAACCTGTGTCTGACAGGTTTATTGTAACTTGTGTCTGACAGGTTTATTATAACCTGTGTCTGACAGGTTTATTGTGACTTGTGGTCTGACAGGTTTAGTGTAACTTGTGTCTGACAGGTTAGTAGTTGACTTACTTGTTCATATGCCCGGTTGTAGATGATACAGGACTGCGGTTTGTGGTCGGACAGGTTGATGGCTCGGTCTAACAGTGGCTTGTAGTCGATCACCTTACTCCCCTCCATGCTGCAGTTGGCACTCACAATCACTTTCGGCTAAAATGATTAATTATCCAATTAGCCTTTTTTAAATGAAAGAGTGTCTATTGGGTCATTGCATTACGACCCATTTTAGGGCCATATAGTGCTTTAATCAGCTATGCTCCTTGTCACTGCATTTATATAGGGTAAGTATAATACTTGAATGCAGTGCTAGTGAGTTACTAGCCAGTGCTGCATGCAGGCATCATGACGACAATGTAAAAGGGTCAATATGTCAAAGCAGTGAACTATGACTTGATAATTTAATTTGTTGATTATTTAGAATGCATGGCTTTGCAAATGGGACGGTCCTTCTTCAGATTAAAATCACAATTGTAGCCTATAACTCTGTAGCGTTGGACTTCACATGTGACACATGGTTCAGGCAAGTCCTAAAAAAACACTCTAATATTGCGAGTCTGCCAAGTAACCAGAGGAAAAAGGATCATGGGGGAGGGGGATTGGGGGTAGGTGAGTACTTGCACTCTGTCACGTAGGCACTTGGTTTTACCCCCCGGCTTTAACCCTTGGGTGTCAGCCCTGCCTTCTATAACAATGAAGAATGCAAAAGGATAGATACCTTTCCGCTCTACTTAGTAATTAAGTGAATTTAATAGATTCAGATATATACATGTCTGGACTGTGGTGGATTTAAAATAAGGATAAGCACCGAATCGGAACACACCATGCTTGACGTACCATATAGGATAATTGGATATATTAAGTTACCTTTGTGCACTTACCTTTTAAATAGGACAATACTCATTGAGACACATTGAATCACACTGAATTCAAAAACTTTCTTTTTATGCCCTATATTCATTAATTGATCACCTATTAATCACAACTGTATTCAATGTCAGTATAGTAGTAAGATACAAATAACAACATAAAAAGACTCCCACAAACAACATTCCCACATGTATTTTGGATTAAGAGGAAGATGTCTGGGTGCCCCACGTGAGAGATCACCCTGACTGTAGGATTCCACCAGAACTATGCATACAGCCTTGGCGCTTAACTCGCCAGCGCTGCATCTATGCATCATGCTGATCCTTAGGGGATGTATCAACCCTGTAGGGTCAGCATGATGCATGAATGCAGCCCTGGTGAGTGCAACCCACTGGTCATGACATACCAGCATAGCAAATTAAATCAATATAATTTAATGAAATGCTTCAGAGAAGATAATTATGTGTTACTGGGGTAGTGTCTCCCTGACGCTGCTATGAGCTACGTGCCAGGAACGAGGAAGGGGAGGTCCTAGATCTAGGAAGGGGCCAACTATTGCCACAGCTGGTATAAACAACAGTTAAAGGCATGCTATATGGATGCACTTTATGATTTTCCCCTTCCCAAGACTATGCTATTATACATGCAGTTTTCTCTGAGCGAAATGGATATGTCCACCTTGTTGAAATCACAAATTCTGAGCCAATATACACTCTTTACACCGATAGTATTTTAGATATGTGCGTGGAAAATGTCTTTCTGCAGTATTTTGCAGAATATTATAATGTGCTAGGATCGTTATCTTCTCTCATCTTTTCCATCATGGAACAGAACACATTGTTGGAAACCATGTACTCTAAGCCAATATATATATATATATATATATATATATGTAACAACGGTTTCAAACTGTTTGTTGATTGTAACAATTTAATTTTTCCCACTTACCTCAGCATGGTTGATGCGCGTAGACAACTCGCGGGCAGCGAAGCCCCCGAAGACGAGGGAGTGGATGGCACCAATACGTGTGGAGGCTAACATGGCTACCATGGCCTGCGGTATCATGGGCATGTAGATGAGCACCCGGTCACCCGCACGCACTCCATGCTTCTTCAACACACCCGCAAAACGACTCACCTACAGAGGGGTATACATAATGTATAGAGGTTAGGAGGAATGGGGGATTGAAGAGGGAGAGGGAAGGAGGAGAAGGGAAGTGAAGAGAGACCGAGGAGAGGGAGAGAGAGTGGGCATGAGGAGAGGAGAAAGAAGAGTGTGAGAAGGGTTAGAGAGAGTCACAGAATTTGAAAGAGAGACAGACAGAGATCAAGAGACAGATAGTGAGACAGAGAGGCAGATAAAGACTGACAGAGACAGACAGAGGCAGACATGAGGAGAAAGGAGAGCAAGTCCAGAAAGAGAAAGATATATGGAGGAGCTAGTCACTGCACGTGACTCTCTGCAATTAAAACTTGTTTGGATGAAGTCAATTTCCAGTGAAATAGTGTGGAATATCTGTGGAGGTACATCTCATGGCTTCCCCTGTATCAGCTAGAATGTGGAATGATGTCATGTCTTCACACGGATGAATATCATGTTCACACTGAAGGATACACTGATTCTGGGAAGGGGGGTGTAAAGTTAGGGAATTTTGGACTAATATATCATGCAGATATAGGCACACACTAGACAGTAGAAAGTGCAAGTCATGTCTGTTTATTCAGTAAGTGGGTTCAGCAGCAGTAGACAATGCTGGCTTCTGATTGGTCTATACTATGGACATAATACTATGACAGGGGGTGGGAAGAGGAAGATACTGGCTCAAAGAGGAATACATGATACCGAGAAAGTGGAGATTGAGAGAAAGAAGAGAAATCTAGGAAAGTTCATGTCTATGACGGGAGAAGGAATGAGTGAGACAGCCAGGCACAGAGAAAGACAGAGAGGGAGAGAGTGAAAATGAAGGCAGGAGAAGGAGAGAGAGGATGGAAGTCATGGCGGATGGGAGGGTTTGTAAAATTACAGGTATAAAGTAAGGAGGGCATTGTACCAATGCAGTCTACAACTCTCAAAAATGATGCAAGTAATCCTTCAAGGACAGCATATTGCGTTAGTTAATGCACTATGACTTTTGCAGTCACTCGCCACCTACATTGTGTATTCATGCATCATGCCGACTGACAAGAGATAATAAATTGGCAAGGGTCGACATGATGCACAAATTCAGTGTCAGCGTGGACTCTATGGCATTGGTGCATCATGACAATGTGCATTGAGGCATCATGCCGTCCCTAACGTATTACTCCCACTGACCTCATCCAGTAGCTGTGCGTACGTCGTGGTGGACTTGGTGTTGGTGACGGGACTGTCGTGGATGATGGCCGGCTGGTCGCCCCACCCCAGCTCCACGTGCCGGTCCACGCAGTTGTGGCAGGCATTGAGGGTCCCTCCCACAAACCTACAACATGACATATATAGAGTTACAGCACACAGTAGTGGCAGGCATTGAGGGTCCCTCCCACAAACCTACAACATGACATATATAGAGTTACATGTACCACACAGTTGTGGCAGGCATTGAGGGTGCCTCCAACAAACCTACAACATGACATATAGAGTTACATGTACCACACAGCTGTGGCAGGCATTGAGGGTCCCTCCCACAAACCTACAACATGATATATATAGAGTTACATGTACCACACAGTTGTGGCAGGCATTGAGGGTCCCTCCCACAAACCTACAACATGACATATATAGAGTTACAGCACACAGTAGTGGCAGGCATTGAGGGTCCCTCCCACAAACCTAAAACACGACATATATAGAGTTACAGCACACAGTTGTGGAAGGCATTGAGGGTCCCTCCCACAAACCTAAAACACGACATATATAGAGTTACAGCACACAGTTGTGGAAGGCATTGAGGGTCCCTCCCACAAACCTTACAACATGACACATATAGAATTACAGCACACAGTTGTGGCAGGCATTGAGGGTCCCTCCCACAAACCTTACAACATGACACATATAGAATTACAGCACACAGTTGTGGCAGGCATTGAGGGTCCCTCCCACAAACCTTACAACATGACACATATAGAATTACAGCACACAGTTGTGGCAGGCATTGAGGGTCCCTCCCACAAACCTACAACATGACATATATAGAGTTACAGCACACAGTTGTGGCAGGCATTGAGGGTCCCTCCCACAAACCTACAACATGACATATATAGAGTTACAGCACACAGTTGTGGCAGGCATTGAGGGTCCCTCCCACAAACCTACAAAATGACATTTAGAGTTACAGCACACAGTAGTGGCACGCATTGAGGGTTCCTCCCTCCAAAAAACATACAACATGACAATATAGAGTATCATGTACCACACAGTTGTGGCACGCATTAAGGGTCCCTCCCACATGTAGGGCCAAAGTGGTCGTCGTTTGGCTATAAATATGCTATTCCTAGCCTGGAAAACGTTCCAGATAAGAACCTTCTGAAAGGAAATTGAAAAACATTGATACTATAATCTGCATCTAAAATTGATATATGGTGATTTTATGACAATTTTTCATATTTTTCACATAATAATTATATTGAAGGGCATACTAGTGAAAATTATGCTTTTTAGATGGCCTTTGGACAACCATGATGGATCACATCTCTGATCACCTATTCTTTGGTTGAGTTTCCACTATTCCTCATAATATACAATTCACAGCAAGATTGATGGTCCCATTGAAATTGTGAGGTCCTGGGGGCTTCATATGAGGGTAAAACCTTAAGATTTGACCCAGTATAGAGGTGTCTTGATGATTCTCTTCTTCAGTGTAGGTGTTTTCAGGCCTAAAACCACGCCAATTGGCGCGGTTGGGCACCAAAGGGTTATGGAACAGGTTGGTAGTGGATATGAGTTTTTGGTAGTGGATGTGACATTTTTGGTAGTGGATGTGACAGTAGTGGATGTGACATTTTCCTGTGTATTCGAGTGCAAAATTTCAGACATTTGCTTGGAATAAAAAGTGTTTATCCCCTTGTCTACAGGTAGCAATGTATGTGCTTTTTTTTTGTGATAATTTTCACCCATTATTGGAAATAATGATGGTAGTGGATGTGACATGCTTAAATGTACTCACAAAAAGTGATATTTTATTCACTTCTCATTTAAATTTTGTATTCTGATGTGAATCTTTTGCTATTCCATGTGATAAATATAACTTTTCTCTATGTTTTGGTACTTTATATAACATTAATGAAGTAAACTATCTCATAAATACCTTAAGAATTAGCAAAAAGTAGTGGATGTGACATAAAAGCATGGATGGTAAGTAAGTCACTGATAGCCGCGGTACTTTATATCACAAAAGATGTGTCCCTGTACCCATGGAGGCACTAGTGGACAGACTCACGCGGGAGCATCAACAAGAAAATCTGTCCAGTCTTAAACTATCTTAAAGTGTCCAATCATAAATATGTTAGAATATAATAATATTGAATTTAAGATAATAACATTGATTTCAGAATGTCACTTGCAATGTGGTCCCTAGTTCAGAGCTTCTTCCGATTTACTGCAGAGGGCAGCACTATTATGGTTTGCCACTGAGAGTTTGCCAAAGAAAAAGAAAAAAAAGCAACGGGGGTTCGGAGGCCCCTGATGTCTACAATAATAATACGAGTGCTAGGGAGAGAAACCGATTATCTTAAATAAAGGTTTTGTTTAAGATAGTCCATTAACTTTAAGAGTGTAACGTTTTAAAGAGTGGCCATTTTAAGGTCTTTAAGATTGGACAGATTTTCTTGTTGACGCTCCCTCGTGAGTCTGTCCCGTCGAGCCCCATGGACTGACTCAGTCTAATCAGTACCAGATTTAGTAAAGTATTGTCAGGAGTCTGAGAAACCTATATTTAGATGTTCAATGTGCCACGTGGAGATTAGATCAGCCGTCATAGGCCTTACAGGGCTAGACACTATGTAGTATTACCAATAGGAGAGATAACCAGATAACGTGCCTGCTGATAAGGGGCCAGTAACAGCCTCCTGATGCTACTACTGTACCTCAATATAATATAGAGTTGACCGTTGGAGTCTCATGATCTAATATTCCCACAACCCTTTGCCCCCACTCCACTCATAACCCCCACAATATGATAATGATCATCACGTTCATCTCTCTCCCTGTCCCCCTCCCTCTTCCGCCACATCCCTTCCCTTCCCCTTCCTCTCTGCCTCTCTCTCTGTTTCCTATCCCTCTGATGGGGTGCTGATATGGGCCTACTCTGATCGCTGTCTCCCCCCCCCCCTCACCGCAAATTAATTTTAAGACAATTAAGACCATCTTAATTCTTGCTTAAGATTGCGCTCGATCTTAACGTTTGTACTCGCACCAAGGAGAGCGGGGAGAGCTAGCACGGGCGTGCCCCCTCACCCCATCCCTGTCCGCTTCCCTCACTGTCCTCCTCCTCCCCTGTTCGCCCTGTTCCCCTCTCTAGCTTCCTGTCTCCCTCTTTCCCTGTCCACCTCAACTCCCTGTCCCCATGTCATGGGGGTGGATGGCTAAATTCGACACGGCGACATGGCCGTTTCTTAAAATCGACATGCGACATGGAGCTTAGTGACATGAGGAAAAAAATAAGTGACATGACATAAGGTGTTTCTTAAAATCGACATGGGACAGGAGAGGTTCTTAAGGCGACATGGGACATGGGGATTTAAGTGACAGGTGACATGGCCATTTCTTAAAATCGACATGCGACATGGGGACCCCCCATCTATACCCCCCATGTCCCCCCTGCCCCCTTCCCCTCCAACTGTCCCCCTCTCTCCTTGTCCCCTCCCTTCCCTATCTCACTCCCTTATTCTCCCTTGTCCCCTCTCCTCCCTTATCCCCTCCCCTCCCTGCCCCCTCCCTTATGGCTCTAGACCCCTAAATTCGATATGGCGACATGGGCATTTCTTAAATCCAACATGCGACATGAGGCCTAGTGACATGCGACATGAGGCTTAGTGACAGGGGACATGGCCATTTCTTGAAATTGACATGGGACATGAGCATTTTAAGCGACATAGACATGCGACACGGTCATTTCTTAAAATCGACATGCGACATTGAGACCCCCCTATCAAGGGCCCCTCCCTTCCCTGTCCTTCCCCCCTATTTCCCTCATCCTCCTTCTCCCCTCCCCCAAAGAGCTTGGATATGTCTCCCCTCTCTGTTCCGTTCCCTCCCTCCCCCCTACAACCCCCCTCCCCCTACCACCAAGGTGCACCTACCATTTGGTGAAGGGTGAGTTGGAGTTGTCGACCACCCTGTGCCAGTGGCTGTACCAGTCTATCTTTGAGGCAGCCTCCGCCCAGAACTCCTCCGGCCTGTCCCTAGCCCTCTTAAACACTGTGTCGTACAGCTCCGGGTTGACGGCATACCTGTGTCCATGAGGGTTTCGGTGGGTATGGAGGCCATAGTCACTTACTGACTGAGTGGTGGTAAAAGGCCTCCTACCATGTCCATAACTGTGTGGTACTGCTGGGGAGTCCACTGACTCCAGTGTTAAAGCCTCCCTCCTGCCTCCATATAAGGCTGACAGTGTTCTAGTCCTAGTGTTGACGCCCAGGGATGCTGGGCTCCGAAACAGGAGGGATCTTGACATGACATAGGCCATGTTGTGTGTAGGTGAGGAGATGTGTAGGTATAAGTGTGTGCCTCCCTCCAACACTAATGTCCTCTCGCTATACCACTACACCAGTAACTGTACAGGAGGTGTCAGTTTGGATCTGCTGCGTGCCTGGTCAGTTGTGGTGTATGACCCAGTTGTACCACCTCACCACTCTCCCCCCTCATACCTGGTAACCTCCCATACCACAGTGTGGGGAGTGGTACTGGGTTATGCTTGAAGAGTGTGACTAGTTCACAGAAGTAGGTCATACATGACCTTATTTGTCAGATTCAGCAGGTTTCTATTTTGGTAATGACAGACCACCCCCAGCTCATGAATGAGCCATTAATCATGAACATCGCTTAGAAGTTAGAGTTTACAATTAGGTCTAATACCGACTTTGGTCCCTTTTACTAGTAATGGTGTCCCTTTTTATAGCTGTGGAATTCAGGTGGGACAAAACCTTTTAAAAGTTCCTCTTTATATAGAGTTTCTTTTGGACAGCACTGCATGGTAGAAATAGAATGTATTTGACGTGTTTCACTCTTCTCATTATTAGGGATTTATCTAGATGTCTGTAGACACTTTTTTGTATTATGAATATCTCAACTATTAACCTCGCTATAGCTGTAGATGGAGAGAACCCTATATTTTAGCTTGTTTGGCTTGTTTTCTAACGATACATATTTGTCTAGGTGTAATGGGCATATAATTTAAATTAATCAGGGTTTCCATGTGGACCAGTTTTCTATTTCTTTTTTCAAAATAGTTATAGGCCTAATCTGATTGAATAGCATTTTTTTTACCCTAGCTTCAGAATAATAATTATTATCTATATCAATAATATAGACCTGTAAGTGTAAGGTGAATCCTAATGAGCAATGATCATTTGAATGCAATGATCATTTGAATTTAACATGTAAGTCACTTATACTTTTGTTGCTTTATGGCTGCTATGTACGGGGATATTTATACCATATCTTGGTGGGGGTGGCATAATAGCCCCCCCCCCCTGCTTCTGGCTTTAGACCCCTAAATTCGATATGGAGACATGGGCATTTCTTAAAATCGACATGCGACATGAGGCCTAGTGACATGCGACATGAGGCTTAAAAAGATAGTGACATAGGGGAAGTTCTTAAAATCGGCATGGGACATTATTAAGCAACATTGACATGCAACATGGTCATTTCTTAAAACCGACATGGGGACGCCCCCCCCCCCCCCATCAAGGCGGCCCATGATAGGGGGTCCCCATGTCCAATGTCGATCTTAAGAAATGATCATGTCGCCATATCGATCTTAAGAAATGGCTATGTCGCCATGTCGATTTTAAGAATTGTCCCATGTCCCATGTCACTATCTACATTTTTTCACCATGTCCCATGTCACTAAGCCCCAAAATGGCCCATGTCGCCGTGCCGGATTTAGGGGTCTAGGGCTATTCCCCTCTAGCTGGATGTCCACTGGACAGCGCCATATTGGACTGGTCCCAGTATGCACTCTCTCCTTTTCAGTCACTAGCTTCAGCAAATTATGTGGACCAGATCAGGGGGCTAAAGCTCTGCTTGGAGAGTGGAACTACTACATTCCCTGCATGCTAGGACACCTGCAATCTTTCACCTGTCCAATATAGGGTTGTGGTTAGGACAATGGACTCATGACTAGCAGTACCTAAGTTCAAATCCCCTCCAGGCTAGGTGCAGTGACCATTTTAACCCCATTGGTTGCAAAAGCTTGCACCAAAAGTTTTGGCAAAACGTTTTTGTAAAACATTTTATGAACCTTTGCAAAAGGTTTGGGTATAGTCTTTTGGTAACCACTTTTGGTAACCATATATGTTACACTAAAAGCCACACCAAGGACCGAACCCTGGACCCTTAGATTGGGAGTTCGAGGCTCTCCTGGTTGAGCTATGGAGGCTGCTGGTAGATCAAGGTACAATAGGTGAACATAAACTTTGTTATTGATTATCCTCATTAATGATCAATGCTATTAGGGACCTTTAGAAACCACGTAAAAGCTCATTTGGGACCTTTAGCAACCACGTAAAAGCTCATTAGACGTATCCTATGTCTTCAGCACTGCTACGTCTGCGTTTAATGAGCTTTTACGTGGGTTGCTAAGGGTCCCTATTAAATGCAGATTTTGCAGTGCTGAAAGGATTGGATACGCCTGCGTTTAATGAGCTACGTCGGGTTTGCTAAAGGTTCCTAAATAATGGTGCACTGTGATAGGGACCTTGAACAACAAATGGGGTCGAACCCAGGCTAACAGTCTAGAGTAGACCATTCACAAATAAATATTGTTTATTTTGGGTCTGCCCCTGATCTGTTAGGGAACATGCCTTTGAGTTTATTACCTTGGGTTTGACCCCATTGGTTGTTTAAAGTCCCTATATTACAGTGTAGGCCTACCATTAGGGACCTTTAGCAACCACGTAAAAGCTCATTTAACGCAGACGTAGCAGTGCTGAAAGCATAGGATACGTCTGGGTTAAATAAGCTACGTCGGGTTTGCTAAAGGTCCCAATTAGCATTGATCATTAATGCGGATAATCAATAACAAAGTTTACCTATTGTACCTGCACCTACCAGCAGCCTCCATAGCTCAACCAGGAGAGCCTGGAACTCCCAATCTAAGGGTCCAGGGTTCGGTCCTTGGTGTGGCTTTTAGTGTAACATAGATGGTTACCAAAAGTGGTTACCAAAAGACTATACCCAAACCTTTTGCAAAGGTTCATAAAATGTTTTACAAAAACGTTTTGCCAAAACTTTTGGTGCAAGCTTTTGCAACCAATGGGGTTAAAATGGTCACCACACCTAGCCTGGAGGGGATTTGAACTTAGGTACTGCTAGTCATGAGTCCATTGTCCTAACCACAACCCTATATTGGACAGATAACAAAAGGTGTGTCCAGGTACAACCAATGCATAATACACATGTAGAGGCCTAGTGTAATCATTGCTGCACTCTCCCCCTGATGTCTGGCCCCCCTGAGACCCACACTGCTAGTTCTAAGTGTCCCCAATTGTGGCAGCACTGGTATCCCGCTAGTGAGGAATATCAATGGCCCCCTGCGTGTGCTGCTGTTGCTCCAGGCTGCACACTGCTGCCACCTACCGAGGGCACGGGTTATGTGGGGAATGATGTACCAACATGAGCCCATTATGCAGGGTGTTTACCTGCACCGCTGTGGGCCACGAAAACGGCTGTTTCTCTGCCCTTTTTCAGTATTTCACCTTTCCACTAAGAACGGAATAAAATGTCAGATATATTCTGACATTCCCTGAAAGTCAAAGCTTTCTAATGATTTCGTGGTTTTTTTTAATATATAGAATTAAATGGTAAAATGTTGGCATAGGCATGGAGAAACTCTCCACTGAGTGGGCTTCTCTCTGGAGTTTCTGAACTAGTCACATCTTCTATGTTCTCATTTCCGTTCTAAGTGATATTGAAATGAGTTGATCTGATGATCTATGGGTATAGAGGACACTTTAAGCTAGGTCTGGGCCCTAGCTCCGCTTTTCTATCATTATGTAAAGTACATCAACTCATGAAAAACAGAGAAGAGTAGCTCAAATCATCAATAGCAATTGATAAAATAGAAATGGAGTTAGGCACATTTTGAAGAGCTATCATTTAGTGTTCAAAAAGTTATCGCATGTTAGATTGTATTTCCAGTAGTTATCAGTGGATTTTAGGCTATATCAAGACATATCCCTTACTAAATTATGGGTTTCCTGGATATAGACTGTAACAAAATATTTACTAAGTCCATAAATAATTATATAGATCAATAGGGTTATTGTGTGATGTAATGGCTTCAATGTACCTTTGGATTTTTTATTCTAGAGGTATTATTAAGCACATGATAGAACATTGAAGTGCAGCGAGTGGAACTGAGAAAAGGCAGGTGTAACAGGGCTTTCACCCTACCCTATTACAAGTAAAGATAAGACCTTTGGCAAGAGCCAGCAGTTAGGTTTTGCCTTACAGAAGTTCATATTCAGATTTGAACTTGGCGTAATGTCTAAAAATAGTAACAGTACATGTAATGCAGCTCCAGCCAATCCTGGAGCAGGAGACCCAATAGGCCCCTCCATATAAGGAGACCTTGGCTTGACGTCATAGACTGCTATGATGTTGGAGGGCTCGGTGATTCCCCGTCATCCAGCGTCACTCGGCTCACAAGACGTACATCACCTGACGCACTATGCACCCGGATAGTCACAGAGTGCATTCACATTAAAGGAGATGTGCAACAGTTACTGTTCAGATATAGAGAATATGCCAAAGTAAATACAATACATTGGAATCTAGCTCTATCACACAGGTCTCACGGCCCATAGTGCATAGGTACTCACCCTGCCTAGAGGGGCATGCATGACCACCTTTCTGTGCTGCAGCCTATGGGGAGATTTTCACAAAATAGCTCTGACTCTGGCACACATTCTGCTTAATAGAGCTGGATCTAAAGCAGATATCAATATGCAGTCTTTTGCATCATGTTCTAGACATGTTTCTCCTTCTGTGGAGGTCTGACATTTTCCTAGACCAATTATTTCTATTTAGGGGTAATCACCCCTACATTATTGGTGGATTTAGCACTTTCAGCCGGTCTAGTACATGCTTCATGAGCTAGATTTAAGATGTGATTCCTCCTAGAAGATGTTATCCATAACTTTCAGAAATGTACCAAAGTTTAATCATTGCTCTGGAGAATAACACTCCAATACCATATCAACATGTAGCATTTTAATTCCATGATTTATCAGAACATTCAGATTTTCACCCTAAGTCACCCAAAATGCACCTTGAGTCAGTCCTCTGACAGTGAAGAAAGATGTGTGGAATAAACCAGTTATTTTCATGAAGTGTGATTTTTTAAGGGGGAAAGGCCCCGGAGGGGCCCTGGTGGTGAGCCTGTGAACCACCAGGCTGAGGCCTTATATTGTTTTCACTTTACAGGAAGTCAGTATGGGTGCTGCTATTTTGTTGTAAGGGGTGCTGCCAAAAATCTTTTTGTTTTAAGGTGTCACCAAACAAATGTATGCCTATGTGAAAACATTAATATTAATCAACCTTTCCAAGGTCCTGAGGTTGATTATAATCAAACTTATCCCCCCTAGCATGGACCCAAGGAATTCAATGGTTCTATTAGTTTGTTGCTAAGACAGCTGGTTGCATAGTTACAGCTATTCTAATTGTTTATCTGCCTAACAACACACATTTCCATGCTCCTGAGGTTGATTATAATCATCCCTACCCCCACTAATAAGGACCTAAGGAATTCAATGGTTCTATTGGTTTGTTGCTAATACAGCTGGTTGCCTAGCAACAGCTATTCTTATTGTTTATCTGCCTAGCAACACACATTTCCTTAGTCTTGATATTGATTATAATCATACCTACCCCCCGTAAAATGGACCCAAGGAATTCAATGGTTCTATTGTTTTATCGCTTTGACAGCTGGTTGCCTAGCAACAGCTATTCTAATTGTTTATCTGCCCAGCAACACACATTTCCATGGTCCTGATATTGATTATAATCATATCTGCCCCCCCCCCCAACATGGAACCAAGGAATTCATAGGAACTACCATATTTCAAGTAATATTATCCTTCCCCCAGATAACCAATCCCCCCTGCTTATTTGATGTCTTAAATGGGCCCCCTTCAAATGTACCAACCATGTATTCATTATGTTCCTTCTAATGCAAGAATTGCCGTTAATGCCACGTATTAAAATGCTTGAGGCATTTTTTTACCCGGCAACAACAGCAATTCTTGTTAAAAATGGCCCCCAAAAGTAAGGGCTTACCCTTACCCTATATCTAAAGCATGTGTCTTTAATTTTGGAAAAAAGCTGGATTATTGTGCCATCTAACAGTTTCAGACTTAAAACGTACCCCCTTTCCTCCAAAATTGCCTAAAAAGCCCCCCCCCCTTTTCAAGGACCCTCGCGGGCCCTTGCCCAGGGTCCAAAAACATACCCTTTCCCTTGGAATTATGTTCACACATATTCACTAATACTGAGGGAGTGGCCCCCCGGGGATGTCATATAAAAGTGATCCAGACTCGAGGGTTTATAGGTGAGAATTATGATACTATAACTATTAATGTGATGTGTGAATTCCAATACATTCATATAACAAATTAGTTTCTGTCATCACAGGGTGGCATTTCAGGGCTGTTAGCAAAGCTCTTTGCCCACCTGTGCCATGCCACAGAAGGCAAAGCGAACCAGTAGTTCATCTTGTTTCCAATAGGGCAAAAGGTGCTGTTTACCTCCTCTACCACAGCTCCATCCATCTACACAGTGGACGGAGCTCACAGACACAGTGGCAGTGCGTCCACACTGATAGTGATAACCCTGGGTACATGTGTGACCAATGTGTTTTTAGTTGGGTTAGCCCTTTAGACACTGCATCATGCTTTGATAATCCACCCACACCTCTGTGCTAACGAGGCAAGAAACTCGCCAATGCTGAATCCATGTATCATACCAACCCTGTGGAGTTGACAGTGACACATTCCTGAAGGGCTGGCATGATGCAGCAATGCATTGGTGCATCATGATCATAAATCTTGAGGCCTGGTTCGGCCTTTAAATGGTTGAATGGACTTCTCTTTGGCTGTCAGGGCACGACTGTATATCACATTATTGTCCTGCATATCCATATGTGTACATATCAATCAGTCTGCATAGCACCACGAACTTCCAAACAAGGATCGGATTTCCTAAAACTCCTAAATTCGGCATGGGGCTTAGTGACATGTCAGAGAAAAAGATGAATTCAACATGGGGAATTATATATAAGTGACAGGTGACATGGCCATTTCCTAAATTTGCGTCACCATCCAGGGGCCCTATAATGTATTGTGTGTGAACGGGTCTGTGTGTTCTGGGTTATTTGGTGCTGTGACAGAGAAGGTACCAAGCGACCTGACATATCTTTGTGAAAAGGGAACTCAAAGCACAGGTCTTAAACCTAGAAGTTCATGGATGATTCAATCATACTGCATTACTACTACATTAGTAGATTGTTAGATTGTTACAGCCACATTATATAGGACTTCCTTGATGTATGTGGTATATTTTGGAGATGTGTGAATCTATGTTAAAGGAGATATCTCACATGTATCTGGTGGTTAG
The DNA here is from genome assembly GCA_947462335.1 of Harmothoe impar. Taxonomy (NCBI): domain Eukaryota; kingdom Metazoa; phylum Annelida; class Polychaeta; order Phyllodocida; family Polynoidae; genus Harmothoe; species Harmothoe impar. The sequence goes on from OX381711.1 coordinate 66,194,035, forward strand.
CTATATATGTACATGACCTACACACCAGCTAAACATGTTATGGGAATGAGAACTAATGAATAGCCACACAGTTCGTCTCAGTCTCCAGCACACAGTGTGGAATAAAATAATGGACATTGATGTTACTCACTAGTGAAAAAGGTAGAGTAGCTGAGCATTTGGTGAACATGATTTAATGCATAACACTTGTACATAGGATGATAGGAAATATTTAAAAATAATTTCTGAAAAATAAAACCTGAGTTATTGATCAGATTTTAATGGAGTATGCAGCATTCAGGCAGCAGAGAGAGTCGGTGGTCCATACATTACGTCACACACATATGGACGATTTTAACACCCAGCCACAGCCCAGGGCACAATATGGTGTTGTCGAGACCGTAGATGGGGTGGGTGGGCACAATATGGTGTTGTCTAGGCATTAGAGGGGGTGGGCGGAGCACAATATGGTGTTCTCGAGGCAGTAGATGGAGTGGGCGGGTATAATTATGATGTTGTCTAGGCAGTAGAGAGTGTGGGTGGGGTACTATATGATGTTGACTAGGCAGTAGATGGGGTGGGTGGGGTACTATATGATGTTGACTAGGCAGCAGAGGGGATGGGTGGGGTACTATATGATGTTGACTAGGCAGTAGAGGGGACGGGTGGGGTACTATATGATGTTGACTAGGCAGCAGAGGGGATGGGTGGGGTACTATATGATGTTGACTAGGCAGTAGAGGGGATGGGTGGGGTACTATATGATGTTGACTAGGCAGCAGAGGGGATGGGTGGGGTACTATATGATGTTGACTAGGCAGTAGAGGCAGTGGGTGGGGTACTATATGATGTTGACTAGGCAGTAGAAGGGGTGGGTGGGGTACTATATGATGTTGACTAGGCAGTAGAGGGGACGGGTGGGGTACTATATGATGTTGACTAGGCAGTAGAGGCGGTGGGTGGGGTACTATATGATGTTGACTAGGCAGCAGAGGCGGTGGGTGGGGTACTATATGATGTTGTCCAGGCAGTAGAGGGGGTGGGTGGGGTACTATATGATGTTGACTAGGCAGTAGAAGGGGTGCGTGGGGTACTATATGATGTTGACTAGGCAGTAGAGGGGGTGGGTGGGGTACTATATGATGTTGACTAGGCAGTAGAGGGGGTGGGTGGGGTACTATATGATGTTGACTAGGCAGTAGAGGGGGTGGGTGGGGTACTATATGATGTTGACTAGGCAGTAGAGGGGGTGGGTGGGTTGGGGGTAGTTGGTGCTCAGTGTGGCTCTGGAGGTGGAGTGGATCAGTGGGAGGTGAGGACAGCTGTGTAACACATACACAACCTGGGTTATACAGCACAGGAGGCTCCTCCAGCACCTGCAGCACATACCCACAGGTTAAGGTAGCACAGGTAAGTCGGGGTCTGTCTGCAATATATTGGTTCATTTATACAAACACTGTAAATAGGGTAAATGAGCAGTGCAACAATGCAGTGCTACAATGCAGTGCTACAATGCAGTGCTACAATGCAGTGCTACAATGCAGTGCTACAATGCAGTGCTACAATGCAGTGCGGGTTAATGTTAATGAATGTTTTAATACTTTTAATTAGTAATTCTTTTCCACTTATATCTTCATCTGCCCTAAATAAACTGCTTTCTATCAAGTCGGTCAAAGATTGCACCCGGTCAAAAATTGCACCCATTCAAAGACTGCACCCGGTCCAAAATTGTACCAGGTCAAAGATTGCACCCGGTTGAAGACTTTCAACTTGGTCAGATTTCGTGAGACACAGTCATTGGTGGACATGAGCAGTCCGCTGTAGGCCTACTGTAGGCTTACAGGGCACAGTGCAGTATTATTAGTGTACAGGAGAAGCTACATCTACCTGAGGACAAACTACACTGTATACAGGGAACATAATGCTATTTCAGGCGCATACCAAATGATACATTATCCAGCATTGTAGAGAATTCAGTCAGTCACAGCTTCAAACATAAATGTAGGAGGAATCCATAAGCATCTAACACTTAAATCTGAATATAGATATCTCTTCTATAATTGAATTTATGGACAAAACCATTTCATGAAGTTTGATAAAAATATCTTACATACATTTTACATATATTTCAAGATTATTGTGGTTTTAGTAAGTGGTATGGCAAATTTAGGGTCTTGTTATTTTTGACTAACCTTATCTTCAGGAGGTCAGTGCTTCTTCCTTATTTGGAATAGCTAAGCATGTGATAGACCATTTTAAAGATCACAACACAAATTCCGATTTAATTTCCCCTCGGATTACTCTTTCTGCTTGCCTGCTCACAAATGTTGGAACGCTGACTAAACTCAAAATGGAATAATTGTGGCCTCAATTCAACATAAATCATTGTTATATACTGTATACAGGGAACATAATGTTATTTCAAGCGCATACCAAATGATATATTATCCAGCATAGTAGAGAATTCAGTCAGTCCAAGCTTCGGCCATAGATGTGATGTGGACCTCCCGAGGGCACACCTCCCCTCCTTGTTAAAACATAACCAACTCCCTAAGTTACATGTATTCGGGGAACGCTAAAAGTATAAGAAGGTATTGAACGGGAAAAAAGAAAATAATGAAGGGGGGTGAAGGTAGAAAGGCAGACAGCTCATTGTTGGCAGTACATGTACAGAAGGAGAGCACCTACTGTACGGTATGTGGGAAGACTGCAAGGAGATTGCTTATATTACTGAAAAACACAACTCCTCCATTACTATACGTATAATTACAACCTTAAAAAGAAAGATTAGGCAGCCATGCGGGAAGGACTAATGTATTCGGAGAAATATGGTGTGAAAGGTGAAGCTTATGCATCAGGAATTAGATCAATAAGTCTCCACTGTGACCTGTCTGAATGTGTGATGTCGTGGTTAGAGGAGGTGAACAGTGCAAGGACATGAGGTGAGGAACATGTGAACATTTGTCTTGTAGACCTTAATATTTGTATGTCAATATAATTATATTTCACCACACTGCAATAATAGTATTAATACCCCATTTGACAAACAACTAGTCTGTAGAGAGACATTGAGTTAACTATCCTCTATGTGTCTGATAGATACACTTTAAACAGGTATCTGCACATACATGCAGGTGTATACAGGAATCTCAGATGGATCAGAGGTGTCATAAACGACCTGGCGACCTGGGCTGTTTTCCAGGTGACCTGGTGACCTGGTTCAATGATTCAAGTCAGCAAACAGGCTTTCCTTGCCTCTCTAACTGACAGAGACCTAGTACCACTAGATCCTATCATGGTCTAAAGATATTCACAGTAAACTGACAAACACTTATAAATACTGACCATAAGCATGTAAATACTGTATCATTTCTTTCCTTTCTTTGGCATTTAATAGAAAAACGCCCTGTGTAATTGTGATAAATCTTTGCCAAATAAACAATGTTTAAACTCAAACTCAAGCGACCTAGCGACTTTTGGACAAATTTGGTTGAAGTAAAAATGGTTTAAAGAAGCGACTTCACAACCTTGGACCTTTAATTCTGGCGACTTTCCAACCTGAGCGTAGGGGGGACCCCTCTCCACCCCCATCTCTATCAAATGTAATATTAGCAATGGACAGACTGATATATTATATCATATAAACATGTTGAAGACTTGAGGGAGACAGAAGGTTTATAGGTGAGAATTATGATACCAAAACCACTAGTGTGATGTGTGAATTCCAGGACAACCATATAACAAACCAGTTTCTGTCATCTCCACAGGGTGGTACCCATGTGCCTTATAGATCCAGTGTTTACTCACCTGTGCTACTCCTCGGGAGGCACAGGGAACCATTAGTTTCTCTGATTTCCAGTAGACGGTAGAGGGATGTGTACCTCCTCTGGGTGTAGAGCTGACAGTGGTTACATATAAGTACTACTCAGACTGGTTTATTAGATCAAACAGGACACCAACTCAGCACGCATATCTGTGGTGAAATATGACGCAGACATGGAGAGAGTAAATCAAATTCAATTTAATATATTTAGACATAATTGTAAGATACATAATCATAGACAAAGGGCTGAACACTATAGCCTAACCTATGTTATATAGCCCAGAACCCCGCTAACAAGTAAGGTGTCGTTGGTTAGGCCAACATATTGAAAGGTGTGTTTAGGTTACATGTATTGATTCTAAGGTAGCTCGGTAGGATTTTAACATTATTATTTAGGCCTAAAATTGCCCAGAAATTGACTTGTGAACTCTGGTGCTGAGTCAACGAACACATTCTCAACTCATGAACCATCTGCTTGGCCTAAAATTGTAATTTTTTAAATTGGATTAAGAATCCTAGGGTGGGCCCTTTTTTCTAGGCTAGGGACGTTAGCCTGAAACACACAGGTTTTCTTATTATGGTTGTGTCGCACCAAATCGATCCAAGTTGAAAGTCTATGACTGGATGCAATCTAAGACCAGTTGCAATCTATGACCAGCTTGAGAGAAGACTAGTAATACATGAAGCGCTCAAGGAAAACAGAATTCGACGAGTTTGTTATAATCGATAAGCCATGAATAATAAGTGAAGGTTCTGAAGGCTCCTGAAACTATAGGTGCTATTATCTCTAACTTAGGGCAGATGTTAGCAGAAATTTAAATAAAATTAATAATATAACGTCTTAAAACATCCATTAACCCTTTTCGCTCATTTCTATCATAGATTGCATCTAGTCGTAGACTTTCAACTTGGATCAATTTGGTGAGACACAGCCACATTACTTTGGCCTTAGATTGATTACCGCTGACACAAAATGTTAAACCATTTTAAAATGTTGGAAGGCTGACTCAACTCAACCTGGAATAACTGTGGCCTCAATTCAACATTAAGTTTTGTTCAAGTCAACACAATTTGATTAACGTTAGTACACCGCATAGTTGGCTATTCAAAAAGGAAACACGCTAATTGAAATTTCATCCCAATTCGCATGATTCAGCCCCCTCCCCCCTTATTTGAGCACTCCAATAAATTCCCCCCTCCCTTCCCCCCATAATGATCACTCCCTGAGCTCGTGGTATCAGATTATGACACATCTGGTGTTTTTTTGCTGGTACTCAAACTCCAAACTCCAGCCTTGTGTTCATGCAGGTGAGTCCTGATCCTCTTATCATGCCCTGATACCACGATATAGCCGGGGTCAGGGGTTCACGTCTGGGGGTACAAACTAGATACAAACTCATGGTAGGCACACCAGACATATCAGGTATGTTTCAGGTATAGACTCTACAGAGGCCAAGTAGGGCCAAAGTATAATTGCAAAATGATTGATTTTGAATAATGAAAAGCAATCTTCAATAGGGGTACAGAATAGCTTGTGACAGTTAAATGTATCTTCCCTTTGAGGTTCTGACCTGTGTCATAAAACAGGGGGTATTTTACAGGGGATATTGTGTCAATTCAATGTGTATTGCTCAGTTTTACAGGAGGACTGGGAAGGTGTGAGCTGCTCTAATGATCATTGTGAACCACATTATAAATTGGGGAATGGGAGTTCTGGAATCCTGAGGGTGATACCACTAATATTATCTCGTAATCACCTCACAGTCATGGGGCTTGCCAGCAGGTCCTAGATTCAGTCTACATAGGGATATTGAAATTGAGATAATGTATAAGCACACTGTCATGTTAGAGCGCCTTGTATAAAGTGCTCAGCGATATAATTGTGAAGGTAAACTATCTTAAATAAACTAAAAACACAGCCATTTATCTTGTTGGCCTGACTACCTTAATGCACAGAGCTGAGCATGTATACCTCTACACCTGTCCCACATGCCACCCTGGGACGGGATAGCGCTTATAAACACAACCAGCGGCTACGCCGCCGGGATACTGACCACCCCCCTCCCTCCCTCTTCCTTCAGGGTGCGACGTCCGCGCTCTATTTATAGCTGTCTCGTGCCCTAGTTGCCTCGTACCAGAGGCCTTCGGCCTCTGGCGAGTGACATCGCTACCGTTTCCTCTACTCCTCAGTCTCACCCCCATTTGTGACTGACCATAGTCCAGCCCCATGCCCAAATAAGGTACGCTATACTGACCGCTCAGTCTCACCCTCATGTGTGACCGACCATAGTCCAGCCCCATGCCCAAATAAGGCACATTAGGTGAGTTCGGGGAGGGCCAAAATAATGACTTTGGTGATTACGAGAACCAGCGTGCCCGTACCATCCGGTAGACCCTCACAAATACCCAGCTTCAGCAGCTAAAGCTGGGTCTTTGCAGAAGTCTACCGGAAGGTACGGGCACGCTGGTCCTAGTAATCATCAAAGTCATTATTTTGGCCCTCCCCGAACTCACCTACAGAGTCATGAACGACCGTGGTGTGCGCCTGATGAACGGCACATGGAGGGATGTCTGTCTGTGTGTCGCCGTCCATACGATCTAGGTCACACTACCCTCCGAGACGCTATAAAAGACTGTATTTAACAACATGGCGGCCCCCATACAATGACAATGATTTGACAATGACAATGATTTTATTCTCGAAAAACTCCGAAGAGATACATGAGATACATACATACCATATAACAGCAGTGTATTTTCAACATTAAAAATGACAATATATGACTTAAATATGAGTATTTATGACAACTAATAATGAGATTTCTTTGGTTATTTCGTGAGCACCAGATACATGTAACTAGTCCTGAGATTTTGTATGAGCACCGGATAGAATTTTCTTCTTTTCGGTTCTAAATGGCAATGTCAATGACAATGATTTTAATTTTTGGAAACTCAGAAGAGCTACCTGAGATACATACACATAGACTAATCAACATTGTATTTCTATTACTAGGGTTGACACTACATAATTAACAGTGGAAATGACAATGTTTTCAATTCCTATTTCTACTTAAGACTAATTGATAGACCAGAATTAAATAATGCTACATATAGATACAGAGCAGTCACCTGATGGGTATATGTATATATATATATTATGCAATATAGGTTGAGATATCTTTTGATTCCGTATGAGCACCAGATATATTTTGTCATATGTGAGGGTCTGTGGTTAAGAATACGGGTACAGAATCTGGTCACGTGGTTTCGCGGAGAAGATATAATAGTAGTCTCTAACTATGGCCTTGAACCTGGATTTTTGCTGCGTCTGGGCAAACCCTATTTTTAGCCAAAATACAGCAAAATTTAAGTTCAAGGTCATGTGCCCCTACATGGGTAAAAATCGACATGGCGACACGGGGGTTTTAAAATCCGACACGCGCGACACGTTTGTTTTTTTAAAAACAATCGACGGACAAAGAAAACCAGACACGGCGACATGGTAAAAATCTGGGTACCCATGTAGAGGCATGGTCAAAGTGGTAGTTACCAGAGCCTTCCTGAAGAAGGATCTGGGAACGAGAGTAGTACACTATAATTACACCGAGGCACTTTAGCCCAGGTGTTGTGTGCAGGGAGGCTAAGTTGGTGCTGTGCCATCTATCTGTAGCACCCGCATCTGCTACCGTGACAAGAAGGGAGCGATATTTTCATCCTCAAAATACCTTGTGATACACATGCTTCTCTCAACCAACAGGTATATACTACATTACTTTATTATCATTTGGCGAAGGTAATACATTAGAACAAAGGGGAACGGCACACTATGGTGATAAACATTTCTGTATTCACCCTGTGGACTAGAAGAAAAGTACTTCGCCCTAATTATCAACCAATCAGAGGATAGGGCACTGACACATATAGTGGACCAACCAAGGTATCTCCGAGGGGGGCCCTTTCTATATTTTCTATATTAAACATGTGAGCACACTGCCCGAAATTAGACACCCTTATAAGAGGAACTAAATTGAAAGCAAAAAACATAGCTCTTTTCCTTCAGTTAAGGGAAATTCAGCAACTGCTCAGGTAGTGGGGTGGCGGGGGGGGGGGGTTCCCATTGACCTTTTGTATGCACATGATAGTCAATGACTGAGGGAGTGCCCCCCTTGGTTTGCTACAATCAGGGTTGAGGAGGTTAGCTGTTACGGGTGGACAGGCACAGTGGCAGTGGTGTGGGTGAGTGGGTGGAGGTGGGGGGGAGGGGGGGGGGTTAACACCCTACTTGACTGGTCAGTTGTTTATTCAATAGGCCACTTTCCTTGGAGAAGTAGATCCACCTATGCAGTCAGAATACTCTTCTAATCTCGAATTTGGACAGCCAAATGATAATAAATCCACAAACATACTCGTCCCCAATATGACTATTTTTATCAGACTCCTTTATGAAGGGTGTAGTCACATTATCAGCCTCGCCCTGCGGGCTCTGCTGATAATATCACTACACCCTTCATAAAGGAGTCTGATAAAAATAGTCGTATTGGAGACTCGTATGTTAGTGTGTATATATCCTCTCACTTATCAACTTGTCCATGTTCTTGGTGACCTATTTTCATTAGACTACAATGTAAATAGTTATTGTAGGTAGAGAGTAGAATCTACTGTAGATCTACAGTATAATCTACTGTAGCATGGATTTATAGTAGAATCTACTGTAGATTTACGGTTGATCCTACCGTAGATTTACAGTAGATCCTACTGTTTACTTACAGTAAGTTGTGCACCTACAGTAGAATCTACTGTACACCTATAAAAATGGCAACCAACGTTATACAGTGTTATAGGCAATTGCTTCGCATAGCATAATGTACATACTGTTATCATTATACATCTTATGTTTGATTTCAAGAGTTTGAGACAGAACATGGAGGACAAGACAGCAGCGGCACAGGTGCCTTTGATGGCCAATGGTCGACAGGAGGAGAAGGTCATAGAAACGGAAACTAAATCCAAATATCACAGTTTGAGGACCAAGATTATGTTCTCAGCGTTTATGTACATTATTTATATATTCCATGTAAGTATTCAAGCAACTTCTATCCTATATTTTAGGATACAATACATGTACTATATGCATAGGTCTCATTTACATGTATATTATGATAACAACAGAAATCAGGAGCTACTTAAGCAAGTTCTATGACATTGATAACTCTCTCTTGGCTCAGGTATGAGTAAGTATGAAAACAATCATATCCGCAGGTATTAGGGATAAAGATATGGATATGACAAGGTAAATCTACCACTATATAGCCTGTTGGACACATATATATAGTTTGATAGGAACAGTATGGTTGTGCACTGGATGGGTTGATTACCAGTACATAGGGTATCTTATTCAATAACTGTAAGAAAATATACAGGAATGACTAAATTAATTCTAAAAGCCATAGTCATCTAGGTAGCGCAGGTAGCGCCGTGGCAACTAACATTAGTATTTATCCCAATCTGAAATTCGAAAACCCATTTAGAAAGCAATCTGCACCCAAATTAATTAGCCTGCTTGGAACCAGAGTAAAGCCCTGTGCCTCAGGCCATCAGGAGCACGCCAGATCCTGTTTGTCACTAGATTCCCAAAAATAAATTCATTTTATTCATGTTATTCATGTTATTAATTATATACCACAGGGGCTGAATAACAATGTGCTGGGACCTAGTCTGATAGACCTGGAGTACCTGACCAACTCCAGCACCAGTACCATCACAGCTGTTTTCACCTGGAGGTACGGCGGCTACTTCCTGGGTACCATCCTCTCAGGCCCTATAGTGGACAGGGTGGATCCAGTGTTAGTGGTGGGCCTGGCCCTGTGTGTGTCAGCTATAGCGACGGCCCTCACACCAACCTGGGGCAGCCTTCTGGGGCTGTTCATCACCAGTGGCTGCGGTGGGGTAGCCATAGCTTTCACCACTGTGTGTAAGTTTTTGAGGTTATTTTAATAAATACAATGACCATTGTAATATGATTGGATTTTGGACTGTGGTTCATTTGAATTGAAGCTATCACTGCAATAAGAATAAATGATAAATGATGATTTTTAATTTACAAAATCATTTCCTTCTTGTGGCAAAACCTTTCATTATCATATAGTGTAACAGCACTGTCTATGATACCTATAATGCAGGTGGCAGCCATATCAAACTGTGTTACTGATTTCTTGTAATCTGAAAATTCCATATCATTGTTATGAAAATAATATTGCAATTTCCTTTTGCTTCAGGTGTGGCTGCCACTATATTAGAAATCTGGGGTAAAGATGCCAAACCTTACCAACAAGCTCTACATTTCTTTGTCACCCTCGGAGGGGCCGTCACTCCGCAAATCATGAAACCATTCCTCAGAGTACCAACCACAACACCAACTAATGGCTCCATGCAAAATGGATTTCTAAATGGATCTTCTATGTTCATTAATGGTACATCATTAGGTGATTATACATTATCCAAAACAACATTAACAAATGTCTCATCACCGCACAATCTTACTCACCCTACTGTGGCCAATGATTCAGGATCACGTGTATTGTTATGTTATTTGATTGTTGCCGGGTGCTTGATGACCTTATCTATTGTGAGCGTCGTAGTTTTCTCATGTACGGGTTGTAAACTTTGGAAAACCACTCAGAAGGATGCAGCTGTAGTGGACAGAGACCATGTCATAGAAGGACGGGAGAAGATTATCCTTCTCATCCTTTTCTCCATCCAAGCCTTCATGTACGGTGGCATTGAGGAGGTGTTTGGAGGTTTGACGTTGACATTTGTTGTTAAATACCTCGGGTGGAGCAAACATTTAGCGTCAGATGTGAACACGATCTTCTGGGCAACAACTACAATATCCAGAGGTACCGGGGTGCTCCTCTGTCGATACTTCCAGTCATCCACGCTGCTAGCAGTGCAACTCACTATTCTACTATCTGCAGCGCTGACACTGACCTTCGCTGCTACCTTACATTGGAGTGTGCCATGGATATGTTTTGCAGCCGCAGGATTGGGGATGGGTAGTCTGTTTCCCACTCTAATTAACTGGGGACACGAATGTATGTCGTTACGTGGCAAAGAGACTGCTATATTCTTTGCTGGGGCATCCTTTGCTAAAATGACTATTCCACCTCTGATAGGGTTTCTATTGGAGAGACTAGGTGCTATGTGGTTTGTGTACATGATACTGGTGCAAGTTGGACTCTTCATCATATTCTATATAGCAAATGTAGTACTCATCAAATGTCTTTTTAATCATGTCAAACATACACTGATAAGCAATTTGCAAGGAGATGAAAAGCAGCAAATATCTGCAATATGAACGTAATTACTGTGTTTGTCATCATAACTATCCATGTACTTTTACATACATAGTTACACTTACATAATCCAATGTGCAATACTATATAACAATGTAAGAACAATGTCATAGTGATATAACATTTTATTATACAATTTTTGGTTTCATCGTGCTTTTTAGATGATATCCCTGTGCTGATATCCAGGTATATAGGCACGATTCTAGGGTATATACCTCCATTTTGGGACATATCTAAAATCCCACGTTTCGTCCTGTGGGTTGAGCGTGCTAACTGCCAGGCAAGGCCGGCCATGGTAAATACTATAATAAACAACACTGTCACTGACGGTGGGTGGAAAGGTTTATCAGATTTATAGAGAAATTACTTTCACACACGTAGTAGTATAGAACCCCCAGTTGATGATGCCACCAATATAATTATAATCCATTTGTTAGCCATTTTGAGTATTAAAACAAAATCTCCATATGTAAACAATGATGAGCCTCAATGATGAGGTACTTATTTATTTAATAAAAAGGTTTAAACTCACATGTCAATAACTCTGACAAGACAATGACTTTTTTATCCACAGTACGGGGATGCACCACCTTGCCCGGCCCAGAACATGAATCTGCAATTTTGAAAACAAGGGAGCGGTTATTATTTAGAACAGCTCTTACGTACCAGTACATTTCCTAAATATTTATGTACATACATATATCAATGGGACCTTCCTATAATAATAAGTAATTATTTTTTTATTATTGTAGAATGGTTGATGGAAGTTGAGGAACCAATTGAATTTGAGCTGAAAAGGCAAGGATCAACTGTGCATTATCTTCAAAAGTTTTTATGCTGAGGTTCGAACCAAGGATGGGAAAGAATATGGGAAGAAATCTCTTGTGTGCATCAGGGCTGCAAGGCAAAGGCATATTTACAAACCCCACTTCAACGTTGACTACAACATAATAGTGGACCCTGCATTCACTGCATTTAGAAAAGGCCCAATTGTTCGAGAAAAGAGGTAAAAAATGGTCAAATTTCCCCGAAAATAATATAGCCAAAAAAAGTTAAATTGGGCCATTTTTTCCGTTCTTGACCTCTTTTCTTGCCAAATTTCATGTGTTGGGGGAAATTTCACTTTATTCCGTTTTTGACCTCTTCTCTCGCCAAATTTAACGTTTTAGGGGAAATTTCCCTTTGTTTAAATAGCTTTTTTCTTTCTTTTTGACCTTTTTTTCTCGCCAAATTGAGCCTTTTGGGGAAATTTCACTTTTTCCCATTTTTTACCCCCCCCCCCCCCCACCAAATTGGGCCTCTTTGGGGAATTTCTCTATTTTTCTATTTTGACGTTTTTTCTTGCCAAATTATGCCTCGTTGGGGAAATTTCAGTTTTTAAACTGTTTTGAATGTTTTTGTTGCCAAATTGGGTGTTTTGGCGGAAATTTCACTTTTTGGCATTATTGCATTTTCTTACCAAAAAATCTCTTCTTAAACAAATATTCCCCCATTGCCCCCACACTTCATGTCAAAGCTAAAGGGGATCAAGTCGGGTCCGGCCAAACTCAATGCGATCGGGTCAGAACAAAGCAATCCATAGGGTAACCGACTGCTGTGGAAGTACTTTCTGTGCTAGATTGTACTATTGGGCAGCAAAGAGTCTGAAGCAGAAAAGTGCCGCCACCAAGCCCGTCAGAGGGCAGTCGGGTGGTAAACCGATTAGAATCCTGCAGTGAATTTGCTTCCCCGACTTCATTTTTCTCCCAGTCAGTTAGGAAAAAATGAAAAAGAGAGGATTTTTGTCCTCCGTTCAGTACGAGACTAAAAAACGAAAGAATTTTGATTTCCATCTTACTCCAGTTGGATCTGGTCAGATGTGCAATCGCACAGTGTCTAGACCTATTACCTTAATTCGAATTACGGTAATAGCTAGGTAGCCACTTAGGATATTGGCAACAAATAGAAGGGAGTTGATTTAGCCTACTTAGAAGCAACTATATGAGCTGTTATTGCAGAAATATACTTATAGGAGATATACATTGCCATAGGTTTGACATTCTAGGGTTGAGAATGTGTTTACATGTATTACCATAATTCAGTTTGCAATTAACATACGGTATCACTGTAATTCATTGGTAGTTATTACCATAATTCTGGGATATATGTTATTTCTACATGGTTTCCTGCCTTTAAAAGGCCATGTTCACTTTCCAAATTAACAGAAGTTGTTTCCATGATTAATATCATGTCTTCTCCACCTCTTGATATGAAGCATTCAATATCAGGGGGCAAAACACCAATCACTTGGTCATGTATCACTGTAATTTTGGCCCTCACTAAAGTATCACTGTAATTCTAGTCCTCACTAAAGTAGCACTGTATGAATATCTCAAGAGCAGGGTCAAAATTCATTTCTTCCCCCCTGTTGTTAAAAGATGATCACCCCTTACCTGCTAGAAGCATGTGGGTTTATAAATAGAAACACTCCAATCTAACTCATCCCAATAGTGCGTGTGTGGCACTGCACTCGCTGACTGGGGCCTGTCTGGCTAGTAGTGCAGAGGCCAGTTTACCCTTTATTCTACATCCAACCACCACAGTGAGCACACCACCACAGTGAAGGCCCTATAGAGATACCTGGTATGTTCAAATTAATCATGTTCATGTTCTATTTGCACACAGTAGTACGAATTAGGAGAGCACATGAGACCTATACAAGTAGGGTTTTTATGGCTGCCAGGAGGTTTGTCTACATGAAAAACCACTATCTGTATCAAATATAACATCTGTATAACACATAGAGGCCATCCATTAATTACATATGCACCAAGGGGGTGGGGGTAGGCTAAATGGGTACAGATACATACAGGGGGGGTGGGGGTCCAGACCCATTTTTGGCATACACACTGTGTATGCATAAGGGCTGATTTTCTGGTAAGTTTGGACTAAAATTGGTACCTTTTTAGGTCAAAATATCCAACCAAATTTCACAGATTTTCCTATAACAGATTTTTTTGAAACATTTATCTTTATTCCTGAGTTTTATTACAGTTACATCGAGATATTGATCTCAGATATGTGCTGGATGGGTGCACTTCCGTATGTGTATCATGGTTCCCATATATTAACATAAACAAGTATGGATAATCCAGAACTCAGGTAAGAAAGGTCCCCCTCCTCCCACTCATCTTGAGTGTGTGGAGGATCTTCTCGGGGGACCCTTTCCTTCTTAAGGTTACTTATTGCTATTTGGAAGTGTCCGGTCCTGTTTAGACCTGGACACAAGTATTTCATCTTGTCAATACATGTGTAATCCACAACTCAAAGAACTTGTATTTTCTTACTGTGTACAATATGTAATATTACCTTAATAATATTGGTACCTCACCTTCCAACCATAATTTCCTATCCAATTTAAACGATTTCAGGTTAGGCAAGAGGCGAACAGGAGCAGGTAGAGCATTCCATATCATTAAACCGTAGTGTTCTATACAATGATAGTAGACCTCACAATGAGCAGTTACTCTAAATAAGATGGGCCCTTGGTGGGCTCTAGTTGGTACATGTCTATTTATTTTGTATTCCTGGGACTGTGCTCGTAGAAACGTAAAATTTTGGAGATGAGCCGACCTATCTTTTAGCATAGGTGATTTTGCCATAGCATGTACAACCTGGGTATTTGTAAGATGGTCCACCTTTAGGCAGATCTTAAGACATCTATTCTGGGCATATTGAAGGTCTTCTAGGATATATTGTGACGCCGAACAGAATAGTTGATCACCGTAGTCAAAATAGGGTAGTATTTTAGAAAAGAAAATTTTGAAGGCTATACTTTTGGTCATGGATGTCCTAAGGTTTGCCAGTATGTATGTTTTATGATTGATGGACTTAAGCTGTTGTTTAACATGTAGGCCATATTTCAAATGAGAATCAAGCATTACACCAAGATACTTATACGATTTAACCACCATCAGTTTTTGATTATTTAAGTAAAGATTTATATTCATAGCATTTAGTTTCGCCTTAGAGGCTGTAAAAGCCATTATTTTTGTTTTGCCTGTATTCACGGTCAGCTTATTTTGCATACACCATAGGCCAAAGATGTCCAAACTTGATTGCAACCTTGTATGAATATTTTCAAGATTAACGTCAGAGTCAAAAATCACGGTGTCATCGGCATACAACTTAATATCCGAGTTTTTAACGCAATTTGGCAAGTCATTAACATATAACAAGAATAACAGTGGACCCAATATGGAACCCTGGGGAACACCACAGACCACTCTTGATGTATCAGATATAGTGTTATTAACTTTAGTTTTTTGGACTCTATTGCTGAGATAGCTGGTTAACCATTTTAAAGTGTTTCCCCTTATCCCATAATTTTGTAATTTACTGGATAGAATAGAGTGGTCTACGGTGTCAAATGCTTTACTTAGGTCTATAAAAACAGCAACTGTAGGTTTGGCTACCTTTAAGTTCCGAGCTATTATGTCAGTAAAATCAGCTAGGGTAGCAATGGTCAATTTGCCTGCTCTAAAACCACCTTGATGTTTAGGCAAAATATTGTGTGCATTTAAAGAAATTCATAATATGTTTATGGGCTAACTTTTCTATAAATTTACATGGGGTTGGTGTAAGCGCTATTGGTCGGTAGTTACCTACAGATTTTGTGTTGCCAGATTTATAAATGGGTACAATTGTTGCTATCTTCCATGCAGATGGAACCATGTTGGAACTAAAATTAATTAATGAACAGTTAAACATATCAGTGACTCTTCTAAGGTCATAACCAAAAGCATCCTTAATTACCATATTAGACATATTATTAATTGCAGAAGATTTGTGAATATTAATATCCTTAACAACCTCATTTATTGTGGCATTAAAGTCAAGTAGACTTTCTTGTACATAGTCATCATATGGTCTCCAAATATCATTCATGTTTCTAGATAAATTTGGGCCTATATCGGCAAAGAACGAGTTTACATAGTGTGGCACATCATCCTCAGGCACAGTTTGGTTTGGAACATCATCTGTCAATTCTATCATGACATGCTTGGGTGAATCAGGTATTAATTTCTGAATTTTCCTCCAGAATTCTGTCGATTTCCCTTCACAAGATTTCAGCTCCTCTCGTATATACCTATGTTTAGCCGACCTAGAGAATTTATTACCATCTCTTTTTGCTTTGTCAGCTTTAGCTTTATCATCAGCTTCACCTGTCCGTCTAGCTTTAGATAATAAATTGTTTTTATCACGTAGCACATTGACCATACGGTCAGTGACCCATTCTTCCCTATCCTCAGGGATCTTGAAACTCTTTACCCGGCACATATTGATAAATGGCAAAACATATAATGCTATACACCTTCAGAATTACAGTAATACCATGGAGTGAATTGCAGTAATACACTGTCAACTGAATTACAGTGATACCTGCCAAAACAGAATTGTGGTAATACCCTTGAGTGAATTACAGTGATACCCTTGATATATTGGAATAGGTATTATGCAAAAACTAGGACATGTACACCAAATCCAGGCATAGGTATATTACCTCTGCTACTTATAGAACATATTGTCCAAAGCACAGGGTTCAGATACCTTTGTATTCACTACAATGCAATGAAATAGAAATGGACTGAACTCACCTTCGGCCATTTTGAATTACCATAATTTGAATTGAATCGGACGAGCTGAACAACTGTAATCCTGTTATGGGAATCTTAGTCCTATTTCCCCTCTCATATCCACCAAACCACTCCAGCTGCCTATAGATAGCTTGCCCCTTATCTGGGAAGTGTCTTGTACTTGAATATTGAGATCATTTCCTCAGGTGAGACAGGGTGCTAGTAGATCTATGCACAGCGTGTTATTGTCCCATGCACTGTGACCTGCATGCATCTCATATAGCGCAAAAGGTAGTAAGTGAGGACAACATTCTCTACACATATCTGAACATTTTTCAGCATTCATGACTAGAATACAACATCATTAATACCATGGGGACGTGTAGTCCATAGCAACAGTGGACTAGCTTCTCCTAGATTATACACAAAGATATAAACCCCTATCCAAAAAATTGGGTAGTGGACCCCAAGCTTTAGCCTATCTGGATGGCTGAGGGTTGGCCTACTGCAACCGTTGGGTTTGCAGATAAGAAAATAGGTAATATTGTGTACTGTGTGATACAACGACTATCTAAGGTAGGTAGGAGGAATCTACACTGTAAAAAAAATGTCGTCAACATGACGGTGAATCACCGGCAACTTTTGGGACATAACTTTCAGCGTTATTTTGACGGTGACAGTCACCGTCAATTTTACGTAGAATCACTGTTCATTTTAAGTAGAATCACCTTTAATTTTTCATTGATTCAACGTTAGTTTTATGTAGAATCACCATTATAGATTCAGAGTATTCAAATATGCAGAGATTCAGCATTATTGCCAGTGCTATTACAGACTTTGTGAATATTCTATAAGCCTCGTAGGGAGTCTGATTATGGTGACTTTAGATATGATGGTATACATCGAAAAACTTACGGATGAGCCATACTTTGACTTTGCCCTGATCCTATATGCCACACTGGCGATCTGACTTGCATACTAGCCATGGCCTTTACTCTATAGGATTGATACAAGGCAGAGTTTCCAGAGGTTGGGATATATGCATAGTATGTCACCACAAAATAGGTGTATAGATCCATACAGCTACTTTCTTCTGGATATTATCAAGTGATCATGGTATCTTATCAAACCTATCATAAAATTGAATTGTTAAATTGTCCAACATATATATTAATTGAAAATTACCATTATTTCAACATGTATACTCCACTTCAAGGGCTCACACTCTCCAGAAAAATCTTCTTACAAACCAGGCCACCTACCTATGGCAGGATCCACTATATGTGGCTCCCTCTGGGATTTGACATTAGAAGATGAATTTACGTTGAATCATTGTAATCCAAACCAGGTTAGCATTTAACAAGGATCCACCGTGAAATCACTGATATTTAGGATGCTTCATTGTATTCCAAATAACGGTGAATCAGCGTTAGATTTTACAGAGTGAATCTGTAAAAAGTACATCTATTTTTCACAGTGTAGGTCATTTGTAGGGAGAGGATTTAAGATAGGGTAGGGTGATGGCACACATATTCAGACCCCTCTTCAGGGGGAGGGGGGTATTTAGTAATATATGATTGATACTTTTTAAAACCTAACCAAGAGTTAGGCAGGCATATAACGCCGCTCATAGGCTATGCCAAGTAAACTATATGGTGCACTTGTGCAAAAATCCACCCCCTTGTAAAGAAAAAGACCACTCCCCTCAATGAATACAACCACCACGGTAATTCTTTTTTTACTGAATATGATAGTGCCATTGGTTTAAGCTAGGACGGGTATATTTTCCTGTCCTATTGAATGAGACCTAAATATTGTGGTGTTGTGGTAACATCAAGGATTCTACTTCTTGGTAACATAGCCAAAAATAAATAAGGTCGGTAGGTCGATTTAAAAAAATAAAATTTAAGCATTCTTTTTGGTCAAAAACAATGATTGCAGTATCAAAATCGCCAAAAATAGATTTCCTCAAAAATTAAGAAAATGTCTGAAAGATATTAGGGTTGGCCCCAAATACGTATGGTCGGTCGGGATACTGGAACAGTATTTCAAGGCCCCATGACGTCATCAAAGACCTATCATAATTTAGAACCAAGTTCGTCCCGTATGGGCCTTGTGAACCTACCCCAGCCTTTGGCTGTGTTGGTTTTAAAACTGTACACATGATCTAGAAAAGTTGAGCTCGTGAAATACGGCTGCATTGCCAAGGCATGAAATAATCCATTCCCCTGACTTAAACTCGTTGACCTTTCTGCATGTATATTGGGCAGGAAAATGG
The DNA here is from genome assembly GCA_947462335.1 of Harmothoe impar. NCBI lineage: Eukaryota > Metazoa > Annelida > Polychaeta > Phyllodocida > Polynoidae > Harmothoe > Harmothoe impar. The sequence goes on from OX381711.1 coordinate 66,213,082, forward strand.
GGCCTGGATATATAGCAGAGGTTAGAGTTTCCCCGGGTGCTACGTCTGGACTGGGGGCAAACACAGGCCTCCACGTGGTTGGGTAGATTTACCACAATACAGCCATTAGATCGAACTTTATTATTTTCACTGCACATTGGTTGTATTACTCTGCAATTTTCAGCATATGGATACACAGTACATGTATACTGTACATGTATGGAAAATTATCAACCTATACGATAATTTGTAATGTGTTACTGTGAATAAATGGTTGAGATATGGTTCATATACCCAATAAAGTATGATCCACGTGGCTTTTGTTTGCCCCCCACTGTTCTATTATTGGGTGCAATCTACAACTCTAACCTCTGCTATATAGTACGAGGGGCAACAGATCTAGATGGGGAACAAATAACTCGAGTTACAGACACTTGATTATTCTGTTTATATGTGACGTGTGGTGGGCAAACAAACCACTGGACTTTGACATCTAGGTAATGTAACTCTGAATCAGTCAGTTATATATAAATATGAACAGATTATATGTATCATGAGGTACACATGATGACATACATCTATTACAATACAATGTATAATGAAACCTGTGGATCACTATAACCCAGATACAATTAAAATAGAGTTTCATGTAATAACCTAATTTCGATACGGCGACATGGGCATTTCTTAAAATCGACATGCGACATGAGGCCTAGTGACATGCGACATGAGGCTTAGTGACAGGGGACATGGACATTTCTTAAATTGACATGGGACATGAGCATTTTAAGCGACATAGACATGCGACATGGTCATTTCTTTAATCCGACATGCGGCATGGGGACCCCCCATCAAGGGCCCCTTGGTGGTTGGCTATCTTGATGAGGTTATGTAACCATGTGTTTGCCCACACTGTGACGTTGCAGAACTGTATGTGTAACTCGACCACTAGGTGAGTTCGGTAGCAAGTTTTTATTGACCGGATGTACCAGCCTGCCTACTCCCCCAGACCACCCCTCGCAAGCACCCAGCTAAGTTTTACTGAAGCTTATTCTTTGCGAGGGGTGGTCTGGGGGAGTAGGCAGGCTGGTAGATCCGGTCAATAAAAACCTGCTTCCGAACCGGAGTTGTGGACGACTTGGGATGAAAAACGAATGCCATGGGAAAATAGTCGTAACAGCTAATTTTTTGAAAAATTATATACCAATATATACCATTACAAAATACCTTTAAACTTCACAATAACAAGAGATTACTTTATCTCGCTGAGTATAGGCACTATGGGTATATACTATGGTATAACTAAACGGGAAACTGACCACATGTTAGTTCCCGGTATACTCACCAAGGTGAGTTAACCTGTGACAGTTCGCGGACTCGGTAAGCGCCATTCATATTCCAAGTCCTGACTGAGGACTGTAGTGTATGTGCGCGAGAGGATGATCAGATCGAGATTAATAAAAGTACTTCCGGCGAGACGAGCTGCGAGTCAACAACGTGTTTGTTTCCCCTCCGTGAATATTGATGCATATACGTACGGGAACACTTCAATGGCGACGATTGGTGAACTGATGATACGTGGGACACTTCAGATATTGGTTGGTGCTGATCAAGTTGAAGTACTATTAGAGATTATAGATCTAGGGCTGCTGTTTGTGTCTGGGAAAATTTTCACACGGCTGTCTGTGAAAGTAGTATTTAGGAGCAGAGCCAGCGCAGTGAACAGGCCTATAAATCTATAGTAGTATAGAGGAGCAAGTTCAGCGCACGGCAGTAGTGTATAGCAGCATGTCAAGGGTAGTACATAGGAGAACTGCTTAATTATACCCAGTCTAACGATGGCTACTAAAGGGCCCAAGCTGAAGGTGGAGCCATTTGATATGCATGGTGATAGACTGACTCTGGGGAAAAGATGGGAGCGTTGGATGGAAAGGTTTGAAAGGGGTCTGACATATAATGGATGTGACCCTACAGACAAGAACAATGCAAAAGTGTGCAAAATGGCACTGTTAATCTATGCAGGGATCCCGGTGGAGGATCTTCACGACTCCCTCCCAGATGTTGTAAAGCCTGCTAACATTGAGAATGCAGATTGGACAGACTATGCAAAGTCAAAACATAAGCTAAATGCCAGGTTCCTGCCAAGGCAGAGCAATGACTTTTCCCTTTGTGAGTTGATGACACTGAAGCGAAAAGACAATGAGGGACTGGTTGATTTTGCTGCCCGGCTTAGACGCATAGCGGAAAAGTGTGACTTTGCCAATTGGTTGGGCAGCAAGATGATAAAATGTATTGTGATTGCTCATATGACAGATGAAGTCATGCGTCATGACTGTCTCGCAAAGGAGCTGTCACTTGATGAACTCCTGGACAAGATCCAGCTCAAAGAGGATACAGCTGCAATGAGTAAGGTCATGGGGGTCCCAGGACTGCAGTCGGTGCCTACTACGGAGACTGTGAACAAGGTTACAATGAGGAAAAAGCATGTTGAAAAGACTGACAAGGCTGACAAAGGACAAGAAGGTGTCAAAGAGCGATGTCCAACATGTGGTTGATGGCCTCACAAGACAGGGGCAAAATGTTGGGCCCTGACCAAGAGGTGCAACAAGTGTTCACAGACCGGACATTTTGCAGTGGTCTGCCCAAAGGTGTATATGGTGGACGATGATGATGATGATGATCGCGATGATGATGAAAACATTTTTTGCCCTATTTGGTGATCCGTATGACTATGCCAAGTGCAAAATGATGTTGATGGGAAAAACAGGTTCAAAAAAGGTCAACATGTACGGTCAATGAAGGGTAAAAGAGTTCCCAAAGGAAAAGTTGTGGTTAAAATGCTGGGTGAAAATGTTAATGCGATGATTGATACAGGGTCTTGTGTTAATATCATTGATCAAAACACTTATGAACGGTTGGGTAAACCAAAAATGTGTCGGTCCGATAATTTGCTGTATCAGGTTGAAGGTGGAGGGTGTCTTCACTACAGAGGTAGAGTCAAGAGAAAAAATTACATTGGCTAAAGTGTTGGTAGTGAAGGGACCAAGAGTATGTAACACATTGTCTGAAGAACTGTCACTTGATTTGGGGTTGATTAAGTATGTACATGCAATTGACTCACTTGAAAGTAAGTATCCAACTGTTTTCCAGGGGTATGGGAAGATGTCTGACTACCAGGTGAGAAAGGTAAAGCCTGTAGTGCAGGCCAAACGAAAGGTCCCTTATGCACAACGGCGTAAGGTGGAAAAGAAATTGGCTCAATTGGTGGAGTTAGACATTATAGAGCCTGTTGTGAATACTCAGACTACATGGGTTTCTCCGATTGTTGTTCTACCTAAGTCAGGTGATGATATACGACTGTGTGTAGATATGAGGAGAGCTAACGAAGCTGTAGTAAGGGAGAGGTACCCCATTCAAACAGTTGACGAAGTGCTTGTGGACTTGAATGAAAGTACTGTGTTCTCAAAACTGGACATGCAGATGGGGTTTCACCAGCTTGAATTGGACGAACAGTCGAGGGACATAACAACATTCATCACGCATAAAGGGTTGTTTCTGTATAAAAGACTGATGTTTGGGATATCGTCAGGTCCTGAAATATACCAGAATACAATTCAACAGTTGTTAAGTTCATGTGAAGGGGCTGTGAATATAGCTGATGATATTCTGGTACATGGTGCAACAGTGAAGGAGCATGACGAAAGGTTGGACAAGGTGCTGAAAGCCCTGGCTGGTAGGAATCTCACAGTTAACAAGGACAAATGCCACTTCAGGTTGGACATGTTAACATTCATGGGGCATGTCCTGAGCGCCAAAGGCATGGCAGTGGAAGAGTCTAAGGTTGAAGCAGTCAGGAACACGAGTCAGCCCAAGGATGCAGCAGGAGTACGAAGCTTTCTTGGTTTGGCTTCATACTGTTCAAGGTACATTGCTGATTTTGAGACACTTGTAGAGCCTTTGAGGCGGCTCACACGACAAGGCCAGACTTTTATCTGGACAGAGGAACAGGAGACAGCTTTCAATGAACTCAAGGATAGACTGAGCTCAGCTCCAGTGCTGGCTTATTATAACACAGAAGACCATACGCAGGTGATAGCAGATGCCTCGGGAGTGGGTTTAGGGGCTGTTCTTGTGCAGAAACAACAGGATGGCAATTTCAGACCAGTTTATTATGCTGCTAGGTCCCTATCAGACACAGAACGACGCTACTCACAGACAGAGAGGGAGGCACTGGGGCTAGTGTGGGCATGCGAAAGGTTTCAATTGTACTTACTGGGGCGGGAGTTCGACCTTCTGACTGATCATAAGCCACTGGAGACAATCTATGGGCCGAAGTCACGACCATCTGCTAGGATAGAAAGATGGAGCTTGAGATTGCAGTCCTTCACGTTCAAGGTGGTGTACATCCCAGGAAAACAGAACATTGCTGATGTGCTATCTAGGTTGTCATGTGTAGATCATCCTCGGGGAGACAAGACTGAGGTTTATGTTAAGTTTGTTGCTGAGAGTGCAATACCAAGAACAATGTCAACTGAAGAGCTGCAAGAAGCTTCAGGGGTCGACGATGAACTGGAGCTGGTGTGGGATGGCATCCGTTCAGGTGACTTTTCTCAATGTAGTGTGGCATACAAGGCCATACATGAAGAGTTGACGACATATGGAAATATGGTGCTGCGCCAAACTCGTATAGTGATTCCAAAGGAGCTCAGGAGAAGAGTGCTTGAGCTGGCACACAAGGGCCATCAAGGGATTGTTAAAACTAAGGCCCGGCTACGTGAGAAGTTATGGTGGCCTTTGAATCGATAAGGATTGTGAAAACTACTGCAGGGAATGTCAAGGCTGCCAGCTAGTGTCACAACCGAACTTGCCTGATCCGGTGGAGTCTACATTGTTGCCTGATGGGCCTTGGCAAGATCTAGCCATGGACTTTGTTGGACCATTCCCTACTGGCGAATATATTTTAGTCATAGTAGACTACTACTCAAGGTATTTCTTGGTGAGCATAATGAAGAAAATCACGTCTGAGAAGCTAGAGGCTGTCATGGAAAAGGCGATTGATTTCTTAGGGCTTCCCTATTCAGTAACCACGGACAATGGGCCACAATTTGTCTCAAAAGACTTTGAGGACTACCTGCAGCGGAGTAATGTGAAGCATCGCAGGACCACCCCCAGATGGGCCCAGGCATTTGGAGAAGTAGAGAGACAAAACAGGACCCTCCTGAAGGCAATGAGGATAGCTCATGCAGAGGGAAAGAATTGGAGGACAGAAATACGCTATTTCCTCCGAGCATATCGCACAACTCCACACTCTACGACAGGAGTAAGCCCTGCGGGGCTTCTATTCCAGAGAAAACTCAGGACATGTTTGCCTACATTGAGGTTTTCAGAGCTGGATGAGAGCGTACGGGATAATGACAGAGTGCGGAAGGTAAAGACACAGGAATATGCTAATGCTAGCGGACACAAGGCCACAGATATCCGAGTGGGAGACACTGTGTTACTGAGGAGGGAGAAGGAGAATAAGCTGACGGCACCCTTTGCTGGGACACCATTCAAGGTTAAAGAGAAGAATGGGACTCAGATCACGGTCCTGAGCCCGGGAGGGGTTGCATATAAGAGGAATGTCAGTCATGCAAAGAAGTACTTTGGAAGTAAAAATGATCTGCAGGGCCATAATGAGCTCAGCAGTCATCATGAAGGAAACAGGAATGCCACAATAGAGTGGAATATGAATCACAATGGAGAAGGAGCTGCAACTGGAGTAAATCCAGTGATTGAGCCAGATCTGCCTCTGGAGATACAAGGGCCCAGCCAGGGCAATGATATACAGGTACCTGAACCAACCCATCTTGCAGAGGCAAGACCAGAAACTCATGCACCAGTAAATGTAAGGCCTAAGCGCACAATCAGAGCCCGGAACGTATGAAAGACTATGTTCCTAAGTAACACTCATTGGGTTATATGGTTATATCATATCACATGTCATACATTTGTACTATGTTCCTAAGTAACACTTGTGGGTTATATGGTTGTGTCATATGTCATGTCATACGATTGTATTCAATAAAACATGTTGTTTAGTCTGACATAAGGAGGGATGTAGTGTACGTGCGCGAGAGGATGATCGGATCGAGATTAATAAAAGTACTTCCGGCGAGATGAGCTGCGAGTCAACAACGTGTTTGTTTCCCCTCTGTGAATATTGATGCATATACGTATGGGAACACTTCAAAGACTATATGAAAAAAACAAAAAAAAAACCTCTACGTTCATGAGTCCAGGTTATGGTATGAATCATACCAAATTACTTGCTCTGTTGTTTTACCACAGGTATGAGAGACTACCAATGAAAGAGCTTTCTAGATTTGTGTTTTCCCCCTGAACCAACCATGCATATGGCTCTTTAGGTTGAATTAAAACTACTCATTTCTTCAGATTTGTTGTGTTGCAGATAATCCCCTCTAAACATCTGAGAAGTTTAGTTGAGACATTGTTGATCAATCTTATAAAAAGTTGAAAGAAAAATGGAGTATTTCCCATAGCTGGCTATCATTTGGGTTTCCTATCTTCAAATGTCAATAAATCAAAATATAGTGCTATGACGTATTGATTCTTTTGCTATCATTACATCAGCATCCATCATACTATCATACATAAGTAATTAAGAGAAATCCTCTCTCATACCTAAGTAAAACACATCACTTCTGTTGTTGTTTCAGGGTGAGAACAACGATCATTATGAGTTCAGAGAAGCCTCTCATTCACACCCCCTCAGTTAATGAAGGGATGGGGGAAGAAACGGATGAACATACTGTAAAAGACGCTACACTAAAATTGATAAGTTTTAGAACACGATTCCTGTTCACTCTATTTCTGTTTGTCGTCTACCTTGTACATGTAAGTGGTGTTTCTGAACAGATTTTGGAACTCAATGTTAACAATTTATATTCATTAACAGCAAAAATAACAATGATATCAGTTTGCAAAAGGTTAATTTAATGTCGAATTAAGGAAGCATGTGAGGTGTAATCTATTGAACAAGGCAAGTTATAATTCATGCCACAGGGGATTTCCATGTCATATCATATTAGGCCCAAATCCACCATGGGGAGGATAAACTGTGGATATCTTAGAATATGGGCTGAAAGAAATGTATTTTATCTATAATCTGTAAAAAAATATGATAATTGGAATATTTTCTCTCCCAGAAATTGAGATTTTTGTATTTTTCAAAATATTCTCATCTATTATTCTATAATAGATGAATTATTTTCATGCACATTTGATGCAGCAAAAAACTGGCAGACATCTGTAAAATTGGTTACCTCTTGTTGCTAGGCACTGTTTGCAATACTAAGGCTTATAATGTGTATTCTGCTCCTCCCAGGGTGCCAGTAACAATGTGCTGGGTCCCAGCATGCTGAATTTGGAGTACCTGACTAATTCCCCAACAAGCTCTGTAGCGGCTGCCTTCACCTGGAGATATGGGTTCCACTTCACAGGCACGCTCCTGTCTGGTCCAATCATAGACCGGGTCAATGCCTGCCTCATTATGGCTGTGGCCCTGTTTACAATGGGGCTGTCCACTGCTTTCATACCAACTGGCAGGAGTCTACCAGGACTGTATATAACCAATGGCTGTGCAGGGATGGCTACAGCTATCAACAGTGTTTGTAAGTTTTTCAGTCTTTTTAAAATTCATTCTTATTTGATTAAAAATTCTTCACCATTTTAGGGGGATCTTCTTTGAATCTAACTCTAGTGATTTTAATAATATTATTTGTAACTCATGTTTGAAATGAATTTCTTACATCACATATACATGTAGCATGTGAATTGAAACCTGATACTTAAAGCAGTAACATAACCATACCATCATGGTTTAGGACCCTGTGCCTATAAATCATAAGGACTGATAACCCCGGCACTGTTACAAGACAGGTTCTTATTCAAGATCTATATTTAGTGCGAAAGAGATATATCTGGATAACCATACTCAAGTATATGCACTTGAATTACAATATTTTTCAGGCACGACAGCAATGATAATACAAGTGTGGGGTGGAGAAGCCAAGCCTTACCAGCATGCTCTACATCTGTCTGTCACCCTGGGGGCAGCCCTCACCCCACAAATCATGAAACCCTTCATGGGACTGCCAATCCTTTCATTGAATGCATCTGAAACATTAATTTACAGAGTTCATAATGCCTCCTTAGCATATCCAGAACAGAATATTACATATATTTGGAGGAACATCTCTGATGAGGTATTAATGAACAGCACTAACTTACATCATATCACAGGGACACATATATTGTATAGTTTTATCATCATTGCTGTTTGTCTTGTAACATTATCTTTTGCAAGCTTTGTGATATTTTTTTACCAGGGGTGTGTGTTTTGGAAGAATGCTAATGAAGGCACAGCCACAGCTAGGAAGGAATCATTGATCAAAGGAAAGCCTAAGATTGTGATGCTTGTTTTGTTCTTTCTGCAGTCTATAATGTATGGTGGAATTGAGGAGGTAGTTGGGAGTTTATTGTTAACATTTGTTGTGGTGTTTCTAGGATGGAGCACAGACTTGGCCTCAAATCTAACAACTGCATTTTGGATATCTATCACTATAAGTAGGGTCATAGCCATAGTACTAGCAAATCATGTCCGGTCATCTAGACTCTTTGTAGTACAACTTAGTGTTATCCTTGTTAGTGTTGTAACACTGATACTTTCTATAGATCAACATTGGGTTGTGCCCTGGATAGGCTTCACTGCTATAGGACTGGCAGGGGGCAGTTTATTCCCTACATTAATCAACTGGGGACAGGAATGTATTGAACTACACGGAATGGAGACTTCAGTCTTCTTTGCAGGTTTGGCTCTAGCAAAGATGGTCTTCCCACCTTTGATAGGCTACCTTATGGAAAGTGTTGATGCAAAATGGTTTCTTTATATCATTCTTACACAGGTTGTGTTCTTTATAGTATGTTACATAACTACGGTGGTGTTTATTCACTTCTTAGAAATGATTAAGGAGAGAAATATGATTGAGAGGAGCCAATTAGCTTCCTCCAGAATTAATTGATAACATACATAGGTGATATTTCAGGAAAAAGGCAGGTAGGCCTACATATGTAAATTATTACTGTATCATTACTGAATATACATTTATTTACAATAATTATTTCCAACAATATTTCATTGTCTCTTGTTGTACATTCTTTAAATGTTACCCATATTAACACCAGACGTGTTGGAAATAAGCAAACTGATTTCCCTATTTTGTACGATGTTTCAAATATTGACTTTCAAACACGTTCAGAGTCATGGTCAGGGCTACACTGTAAAAAATATTCCATAGAGAAAACGGAGAAGCACTGGCATCAATAGGAGCTGGGAAACCCACGTTTTTTAGGGAATTCCGTTTTTGGAAGTCAACGTTTTTTTAGGGAATTCCGTTTTTAGTAGTCACCTTAATTTTTACGGAATTTCCCTGTTTTATTCTGTGTTTATGTCAGTGTACAGTTCACTATAATTATCAACCATATCCATTTTTGTTCCATGAGATATCTTTTGCTGGGACTTCATAATTATTATGAAGCACATACACAGCAGTTTATAATCACAATTCATGAGCAAACATTACTCTAGAATTGTTATAGAACACCAACTACAGTGCTGAGAATATGTATTTTTCATATTATCACAAGAAGGGTGTCTATGGTATTACAAGTACTGATTAGTGTCCCACACATTTGAATCTTTTATTGATCGTGAATAATTCATCAAATTTAAATTACATCTGTATATCTACTTTATAGTGAATTAAGATATTGAAAAATATTAACATATTGGCATATTTATACTGGTTTAGAACCTAGAACCTTCAGAAAACTCTCCAGAGGAACTAAGCTGCCACCTGATAGGAAAAGACAGAACTACCCAGAAAACAGAGGTTCACTGTAAAAGAAATAACGGAGTTTCACTGCAATGGTTTACGGAATTTCACTGCAAAGTAGATGAGATTTACAGTGAATTCACTGTAAACCAGAAAATGGAGATGCACTGTTAAATCTAACTGAGATTCTCCGTGAATTCAAGGGAATTTTTTACAGTGTAGAAGATGGTAGATTGAAAAAGGCATATGGCCTTATAACGTATGTGAAAAATGAATATGTTATGATAGATGAATATGACGGGTTTTAACATTTCAAGTAAGGATTTGGAATTTTAAGCACTACTTTTAATCGTGGAAACAAAATGAATCTGTTGATATTAAACATTTATTGACCTACTAATGGCAATTTATGAAATTTCTGGAATCTTCTCAGGAACAAAGAAAGAACAAAGAAACCAAAGATAATATTTGTTCTTGGAGATATATCTCCTATTGTTAATTCATGCCAATACCATTACTATCGAAGAGGGTATGGCAGGTTACGGTCTGTTAAGCCACACCAAAAATATAAAAGTTGATCAATGGATTCAGCAATATATAGTACTATACACCATGATGGATTTTACCTATAGAAAGTGCAAGCGAGCGAATTCTTCTTTTTTAAAGAAAGTTTTTAGTCAACTCATAACAAAAGAATTAATTGGTAAAAGAATTCTCAATTTTGAAAATATTGAAGCGAGCGAATGTCTGAAAATATAGTGCGCGAAATTAATTGATCAACTTTCTTTTTGGTCTGGTCCAGGATAGAGTCTTGAAAACCATATCTAGGCTGTTAAAATGCCACTTTCAACTCACTTTGTCTCGTGTTATATGTTCTTTTCCACTGGATGCTGCTGTGTGTTATCCCTGAGACATTCACTTAGAGGTAATTGAGTTCAGGACCACCTGGGGGTCTAAGCCCGTTGTGATGACTTCATCTCAGAATGGTGATATATCATTTTCTGCTTAATCTTAAAAGTATAGTCATAATCTTAAAATTGAAGATTACACAGAAAATGATGTCTATAACTATAGGCATAACAACTTGAAGTAATCTTGACCCCCTATTAATAAGTTCTGATATTGATAAACATGATAAATGCAGCTGGTGGAATGATGCGCAGTCACAAGTAGCATACACTCTAAGAAAGGTGTGTTATGTTAACATGCTTTTTTGAAGCCACACTTTAACACACTTCTGTAGTGTAACACACCACACGCTATTCAAAGTGTGTTGATGTCAAAAGTGTGTCACTCTGTTACACTACTCAAAGTGTGTTACTCTTTAAATGCATGTTCCCACAACACACATTTTTTAGAGTGTATTGAGTTCATTGAACTCTGCGGCCCAGCATGTACGGCCGTGACCTAGTCCTGTTTTAACTCACACACCCCCCCCCCCCCCCCCACACACACACACCCAGCTACTGCCTACTGTAAATGGAGATATTTTCCAGGGTATAGATTTTCGTGGATTTCCACATCAGCCCAATTTTGTGTGGATTTAAATTCGCTGATTTCGGGATTTGGCACTTTAATTCAACACTGGATATATATTTGCACAGTCCATATTTTCGCGGATATTTCATTCCGCGAAAGTCGTGAAAATATGTACAGTGCAAAATAAAATATGTGTGCAGTATGTATGACGGGTATGGCCCTAGACCCCTAAATCTGATATGGTGACATGTGCATTTCTAAAATCCGACATGAAACATAAAGCTTAGGGACGTGAGGAAAAAAGAAAGTGATATGACATGGGTCCTTTCTTAAATTTGACATGGGACATGATAGCTTAATAGCGACGACATTATACATATATATCTAAGTAACAGGTGACTTGTCCATTTTTTAAATTCAACATGCGACATGGGAGACCCCTCCCCATCTAGGGCCCCAATTGTCCCTTATCTAGGTGAAGGCTTGTATGTGAAGATTGAGATGACCTGGTTTCCCCTGGTGAACTCAGATCCCAGTAGATGCACATAAAAGTGAGATTGTCCAACTGTAACCCAATTTGCTGGAGTATCTCAGACAATACAAAAGGTAAGTGAGGATAACATTCTCTACACATATCAGAACATTTTGCAGCATGAATAGAATACAAAATCTTCCATACCATGGGGACTTGTTGTCCATAGCAACAGCAGACAAGCTACTCCTAGATTGTACACAAAGGATAGGCTACTGCTACCCCGGGGTATGCAGATAAGAAAATGGGTTACCCTTTGTTATGTGTGTTATAACATGAAATTATGAGGCTATAATGACTATCTAAGGTATGTGGTAGGACAGTAGGCCAGGGGCGGATCCAGGAATACACTTGTATCTGAAATCTGGGGTGGGGCAGAGGCAAGAGCTGGCCGAGGGTAGTTGTCAGGGTGCCGCAAGAGGTTTTGAAATCTAAACATCGTCCTAGAGAACGTGCACCCTAGAGATTTTAAGATTGAGAGGTTAGTGTGTTCTTGTTTATACAATGTTTTCAATGATTCCCTTCCAGTACATTTTATTTATCCCCATGTCATGAGTAGAGTAGTAAAGAAATCAATTAGCACATGAAGAGTTGTGGAAGCAAGAGCCCGCAATAGAAATGCACAGGCGCACCTCCCAGGGATTGGCACTGGTTGAGTAGCATACACAGAGAAAAGAAACAGCGTCAAAAGGGAGTCCAGGTTGCCTCCAGAATGACTATCCTCTGTAGGGGAGCCCAGGCTGCCTAGGAGAGCCTAGGTGACTTCCTGGTAGACCTAGAGGAGTCACCTAGGGGAGTTACATAGCTCCCTGACTCACCGAAGGGAGTCAAATAAGGACAAGGGCTCCTCATACAGGAGGGTGAGGGGAGTCATTCTGGAAGCAACCTGGACTCCCTTTTGACGCTGTTACTTTATTGTGTGTACACATGCAGTAGGGTGTGGCCATGCAGCCATCTGGTCAGTTCCCTATTATGTACGTATCTCCTGTTACTGTTGTGCTATACTAGTAGTGGTATGAACACAGCATCCCCATTAAAGGCTAAGACTTCTTAAACCAAATCATAAAATCCTCTGGCAGGGTTGTTGAGTTTATATAACATCTCCGTTAAATTTAGAATCGCCCAAGCACAAACCCTGAGAGCCAGGCATGTCCCAGCCCTGTAGGATTGTATTCCCTAGCAAAGTACCCCAAAAATAATGGCTCAGGCAACCAAGAAATAGGATGCTGGTTGTTCCCTTCCAGCAATTCACTGCTCTACATAAGTTGCACTGGTGTGACCAGCAGTTAGACTATGCCAGTGGTAGTATACAGTACTATTGATACCCACCAGTGTACTAACTGTCTAGACTACCACTTGTGTGTCCACAGAAAATGGTATACTACCCCTTGAATAGACCAAATCCCATAGATTCGGTTAAAAATATACACTTAAAATACACAAGGATTCCTTTCTGCATTGTGTATCCCTAGAAGCCTAGTTCAATGATTAATTTAAGGAGGTCATGATAGCTTTATCCTGGTTTTATAGAATGTTTCATACCAAGCCAAGCCTGATTCATGCTCCCCCTACCAATTTCACCTGACCAGGCTGGGTCCACTGGTTCAAGGTAATTATAACCACAGGGGTGGCTAGTGATCCGTGCAGACCACTACTACTACATGAACTACATGATCCACTCTCCTCCACTCTCAGAGATCGGCCCCTTTAAACGTCTATTGACTTCAGTTCTATATATATAGGCAGGAAAACAAGGTCTTGGTGTGAAGGCTGTCGCTGTAGCTGCCACTCACAATAGGTAGAGTGACTGAGAGCAACCAGGGACCATGTTTATGGGTCCGCATGTGCCATAGTGCTATACAAACCATACAGAGTTATATATTTTTCAGCTTTGAAACATCTTACAGTTAGACTTGACATGCCCCCATGAAGAGAAAGGGTATATCTATCATATTCTGCACCCTGGGGGTACCTGTAGCTACCCCTTATCAGACAATGAGGCATCAATTGGTAGAACGAACATATTTGCAAAGCCACCAACAGATTGGAGCGGTTTTCTTAGAACAGGCTCTGGGGTATCCTGCACTGAAAGGGGGGGGGGGGTGAATCGGATGAAATTTAATTTGAATTGACAATATCTCTTATGTACCTGGAGCCTTGTCGGCCACCGTATTAAACCCCCACCACTAGTTAGAATAAAGCCTTCTCATTTAGATTATTTTGGTCTGGTGTAAAAATATGTAGGCGAAAATTGGCGATAAGCCTTTTCCTGTGACATAGCAACTAGGGTAGGTTCACCATAAGTCGACCCTTCCCGTCACAGTTTTTTTGTGACCATCAGAAGATGCCTGATAATGTCATGTAATATAGTTGTCACAGCATTCATGCTGTACCAGACAACAGATAAGGATTCAAATATCCAAATTAATTATGTTTTATAATGTTGTATGCATCCATTCATATAAAATCATGAAAGGGCGAATTAATGAAAGCAAATGGATACAAACAATCACTAGAGTCAGACATTTATGGAGAATTATTGATTTCTCTAACATCAAAACTGGTCATACAGTCTCACTTCAGTGCATTGTATGTATATTAATACAAGGAAAACTGCAAAGGATGATGGTACAATAAAATGTACAAACACTTCAATTTCCCTCCCAATGAAGCATTGATACGCTGTGTACCATGGGGACTTGACAATATGACACATGGTGATAGGTCAGAAATAGGTGAGCTTACCCTAACCCAATAACATGGAGTTTCACATGCATATTTCTATGATATTGAATAGATTATGATCTTGATGACATAGTCCCATGTAAACCTTTTGTAAGTTAAAGTATACTTGAGAAAATATGAGAAATTATGAGATTTTCAACACGTTTTGGGTTCCTCCTCTTTCTGTCCTATCTGTACTTGCTCCACTGAGACAGGCTGTTGGGCCCTCTCCTGACGGAGCTCCCTGCTGTGGTGGCCGGCAGGACTACATACTAGTGAGGTGGGAACTGACAGATCTAGATCCCCTGACTCAAGTTTTTATCTTCAGAAAATCATATAAAATAATCTATTATGGTTAGGTTCATAATGACTTTAGTCCCGGATTTCACTAGATTCCCAGCTCATATTGAGGTATTGCATGAATAATTCTAACAAGTCCCTAAATAACGCTTGTCCTCCTTACTCACAAGGCCAGACTCGCCACTAACCGCCGGGTCTCTCCCTCTTGAAATCAAAACAGTCCCTCGACTGGAAAGAGGAGAGTTACAGGTCATCGACCAAGCTATTTTTCAGTATAAATACAATAAATTACCATACGACGAGTTAAACTTATGCACGATTTGGTCGGAAGAAGGTATGCCAGTAACTTGGATGTATTTTGCAAATAGTGCAGATTCCTATATTTTATTATCATGTGATCGGTTTCACTAAATAATCTCAGAACATCTTTAATCATCCTCCTGCCATGGCTAGAAGACCACTAAGGGCTGTGGAAGCAATTGACCAATATGGAAATACACAGGGGCACCTGTGGGAGATTGGCACCAATTGGGTAGGTCTATTATGGGGGTGGATGGCTAAATTCGACACGGCGACATGGCCATTTCTTAAAATCGACATGCGACATGGAGCTTAGTGACATGAGGGAAAAAATAAGTGACATGACATAAGGTGTTTCTTAAAATCGACATGGGACAGCAGAGGTTCTTAAAGGCGACATGGGACATGGGCATTTAAGTGACAGGTGACATGGCCATTTCTTAAAATCGACATGCGACATGGGGACCCCCCCATCTATACCCCCTCTATTCCGCCTTAGCAAGATGACCAGTGTACAGCGCCATTTGTATTTGTACCCTTCTGTATTCCCTATGTTCACCAGCTACCAGCTCACCCAGAGCTTATGTCCGAGATTAGGGGTCAGGCAGGTTGTTAGTATTGTTAGTGGGTTGTAGCTGGACAATCATTATGTCAGCTATCCAAGATAGGGTAATGATTAGGACCATGGATTCATGATACAAAGTACAGGAGTTCTAATCCCCCCCAAGCCATATGCAGTAGCAAAACGTAACAAAACATATGTAACTTTTCTTGTTTCTGTTTATAGCTTTTAAGACAATTCATCAAATTGAGGTAGAACCCCATGCAGTAGGGAATGAAAACGAAATGCCATTATTTAACCATTGACATTTATTGATATAATTGATATATAAGCAATCTAAAATGTTTACTAAATGCTTATTAAATGGAAGATAACTCAGCCATGGTTTCTAAGTGAGGACCCTTGCATTGAGGTGCCAGTGTCCTAACCCCTCCCCCAATCTGACCAGCTGAAATGACAAGTATTCAACTACCGCACATTTAAGATACCACCTCCTCTACTTTAATATACCCTAATCTTGTCAGGGTGACACATCCACATTGAGTGGCTAGAGTGGAAACCACACACAGTCATTTTTAACCATATTTTAAGCAGTTATTACACAAAAGCTAATCAAGTTTAAATTCTGTTGTATATTTTCCTGGGAAGATTTCCACTTTTCCAATTTATATTTCAATGCAGCATTATAAAGCTTCTGTCATTATCTCAATATGAGGCTTTCATTCATGCTCTCTCAATGCAATACAAATGTACTTGGGGTAGGCTATATGACCATGGCCCTCCTACAGTACAGTGCTGCCACCTCACACCAATCATGTACACTAAAGACCTTGTCCCCATACTGGACTGTACAGTGTGACCTTCTCCCTGCCCTGTTTGAGACTGGCACTACTAGACCGGTGCAGCTGCATATATGCTCCGCGGTATAGAGGGCGCCACAGCACTTGACTCCCCCCTGCCAGTGCCCTATTGATATATTTATGCTGTCTATTAAATCATTCTTGATACTGTGTATAAAACATTGTTTGAACATTCCCCATTCGATATTACATACTTTTAATTTGCATAGGGCGTGTATGAAACCCTATTTACATTTTGATGTTGTATAACCCCTTGACATTTAGTCTAGAGCAGTGGCCTACTTGCAATGCATCGATCTAGACAGTCTAAAAAGCCCCTAGTGCATCAATGTAGGAGGCTTTAATTGCTATATACAATCTGTATACCCCCCTCCCCCGTAGCACACATTTGCTCTGACAATAATATGATCAATTATTGCATCCAGGTCTATTTCATGTTTGTATTTCTGAGAACACAGGTTGTGAATATGGAGGAGAAGACTGCAGCTGTGCAGGTGGCTTTATTGGTTAACGGAAAGCAAGTGGAGGAGGCCCGAGACGACATGTTAGAAACTAAATGCAAATATCACAGTTTGAGGACCAAGATTCTGTTCTCAATATTCATATATATCAATTATGTATTCCATGTAAGTATATATGTTTGTTGTTATGACATGCTGATACAACCACCTTAATGTCAAAGTAATGGGATGTCCATATGCCTCACCCCTGTGGCATAATACCTGTATTCCATGACCTTAGATGTCAGGCCCGGTGACATTAAAGTTATTCAGACAGAGGGGGCATATAATAAATACAAGATTTCACTCAACACTATGCATTCATACCTATGTCTTCATTCATTCAAACTACAATTTGAGTGTGCCACAATAAGGAAATATCCCAAGACTTCAACTCATTAAGCACAATGCTAATGCATCGCACAGTATTCTGTGCACTGTTACTTGTGTTTTAATGTCTGCAATTTTATCACAGGGGTTGAACAACAACGTGCTGGGACCTAGTCTGATAGACCTGGAGTACCTGACCAACTCTAGTACCAGCTCCATCACAGCTGTCTTCACATGGAGAAATGGAGGTCAATTTCTTGGCACCATCCTTTCAGGGCCTGTAGTGGACAGGGTGGATGCGGAGTTGGTAGTGGGCCTGGCCCTGTGTGTGTCAGCTACAGCGACGGCCCTCACACCAACATGGGGCAGCCTTCTGGGGCTGTTCATCACCAGTGGCTGTGGTGGCATTGCAATGGCCTTCAATAGTGTGTGTAAGTGGTAAAGATTATCTCAGATTATATACACACCAATTAAGCTTATCATAGGGTTCCTGTTTTAGGTGCTATATCCACTTTCAAACGACTGTGACCTTTTAAGGTGGATCACTACCCTTTGATTTCTTCAAATTCTTAAATTCAGCAGAATGGGCTCATCTTGCATAGCCAGATACATATATACATTCCCTAGATGGGTTTAAGATTTAGATCATTTCAAGCAAAATGTGCATTTTGTAATACTTTAAATATTTCTTTTTTTTAAACATGAGCTAGTACATTGCAGATATTTACTAATTAGAACACTATAGATGCTATAATATTGCTTAAAATAACCAAGAGTATAATTCATGACAATTTTGTACATTGATCTTTGCCATTTTTCTGAGAGAGTTAAAAAAGATTTCTGTTAATACTGAATACTATTTTCAGCCACTAATGGTTACAAATAATGACCATCACTTTGGACTCTTTCACGAAACCTCATATTTTTACCCAGAATGCCATGGCTTAACATGGTAAAATTATTTTTCCAGTAAAAGAGAACATATAGGCATTTTACATGTGGTTTTTACATTTATGCGCATAATGGTTGATATGAAAGAAAATCATGGAAGTTTTCACATTTATTCTCATTTTTAGAAAAAATTGAAATGCTTTAATTTTTCAAAATTCTTTATTTGAAAAAGTAGTTTGGGACCCCCTATTTTTCTTTTTGCATATTCCGATTCTATATAATTTAAAATGCCTGTAAAAAATATTTGCGAGATTCTGTTAATTTTTGGTGACTTTAACCCAAGGGTAGCAATCCACCTTAATATGCTAATTGGGCAGATTAATAGGAAAGTTGCATAACAGTGGTAGCTGTAATTTTAAGGTGTTATCATCTTTGCTAGAAACTGGCGCAATTCATCATGTGAATTATCATGTTGTTATTTCAGGTCTGGCTGCCACTATGTTAGAGATCTGGGGTAAAGATGCCAAACCTTACGAACAAGCTCTACATTTCTTTTGTACTCTCGGATTGGTGTTCACCCCACAAATTATGAAACCATTTCTGAACAGAGTTACAACAAACACAGATGAAATCGACCTCTCAATACATGCGCTGGATAATAAGTCTTCTATATATGCAAATTGTACATTATCAGAGGACAATGAATTTTATGATACTGTACTTGAGAATATAACCTCTTCACAAACCATCACTCGGACCCTCGGTGATTCAGGATCCCGTGTGTGGATTGGCTACTTGATAGTTGCTGGGTTCTTAATGGCCATAGCTCTCAGCAGTCTTACTGTATTTGCTTGTCAGGGATGCAGAGTTAGGAAATCTGCTCGTGGCATCACATCTGCAGTGCAGGAAAAGATTGTTATTACAGGAGCACAGAAATTAGCCATTCTCATCCTATTCTTCATTCAATCCTTCATGTATGGAGGAATAGAGATAATTTTTGGAGGTTTGACGCTTACATTTGTTGTGAAGTACCTAGGGTGGAGCACACGTTTAGCATCAGATGTGAACACAACCTTCTGGACCACAATTACAATCGCTAGAGGCACTGGGATTATACTCTCCAAATATTTCCGATCATCCAAGCTCATGGCATTCCAACTATCTATTTTATTATGTGTAATACTGACACTGACCTTCGCTGCTACCCTACATTGGAGTGTGCCATGGATATGTTTTGCCGCTGCAGGATTGGGGATAGGTAATCTTTTTCCAACTCTAATTAACTGGGGACACGAATGTATGTCATTACGTGGCAAAGAGACTGCTGTATTTTTTGGTGGGTCCTCATTCGCTAAAATGACCATTCCACCTCTGATAGGGTTTCTGTTTGAGACACTAGGTGCCATGTGGTTTGTGTACATGAGTCTAGTACACATTGGTCTCTTCATCATCTGCTACGTAGTTAATGTTCTACTTATTAAATGTTTCTTAGACCATATCAAACAGAACATACACAAATCTGTGCAACAACCTGAAGAGCAACAGTTCACTACATTGTAAATCCAACCATGAAAATAGACATCTTAATGTCGGACATGTTTAACCCTCTATAAGCAATGAGCCGCATACTTGAAAGCAGGGGGTTGGGGGTGTTCATGGCGGAGACTGCCCAGTGGACTGTGACTAGTAAACACCGAACTGATTCAGACATTCATGTGGCTGCATCTGGTGTTGAGGTTGGGTTTCATTCCTGAACAAAATAACACAATACAAGGTGTATAATGGATGCATGGCTAAGGACAGTATACTTCAGGTTGTTATCATTTGTAGTTATAATGGATCTTGAAATTTTGAGACTATCTAGCCTGACATGTGATTTGAGACTATCTTGCAATAGCCTGAGGGTTGCCAGGTTGTCGCAAAACCATTGTATTTTTAACCTATCTAGCCTAACAACCCTACTTCTGGAGCGTCTTCACCCAAATGATAATAAATACACAGATCTATACTCATCCCCAAGCCAATGCAACCATTATGAAGGGTCTAGCGATGTTTTCAGCCTCGCCCTGCAGGCTCTGCTGATAATATCACTACATAAAGGAGACTGATAAAAAGAGTTCTCAAATTCTGTCCAATCTTAAATTGGCAATTTTTGAAAACATCATAATCTTAACTTTAAGATTATAACATTTATTTCAGATTATCAGAGAACGTCTATTGTAGTATCCTGACACCAATACTGGATAATGGTTATACTTACTCATAGTTGTGTGCAATATCAGTTTCAGTAAAGAAAGATGCCTTTGACATAAACAGTTATATTACCACCTGTACAGTGCAGTGAATAAAGGTCACATGCACATACTGGCTGATAGTGGCCCCATCTTACGGTGATGACGAGTTGCGATACTCTTGAATAGATGTTATAATCTTAAATGTTATTAACATTTTTAAGATTATCGATTTAAGAATGGAAAGATTGTCTTGTCCATACTCCCACGTGAGTATGTCCCAATGAGCCTCCAGCTCCGCACAGCAAGGAAACGCCACATTGTTGTAAGACTACTTCAAATGACAATTCACCAATGCCAGAAGCAGATGAAATACACTTTCCTCTTTGTATCTGATACATTATAAAGACATGTAATATATAAAAGATTAAGTGTTGTTCAGTTGCCTTGTTCTGAAATCCTGAAATGAATATTTCATGATGCATAATATAATATAGAGAGAACATTGAAAACCCTGTGGTTCTGTTTGACGAAAGTGTTCACTGCCAGAGACTTTGTGTGCTTAAGCCCAGTTCACCACCTGAGGTCAACATAATCATGAAGTAGGGGAGCATTCGTTATTTATGGCAGGGGCACACTTACAGGCTCAGGTTCTGGTGGGAACCTTTCTCTTACATGTGGGTCCCAACCGGGGGAACTACTTCCCATGTGCGCGGATCTGTCAAATTTTATGATATTTCATAGAGACATTGTCACCCACATATAAAGATATGATGTCCATTAAACAACATTCATTGATTAATATCTAACCGAAAATGGGACATACTCTTTGAATAAGTAAGTGTGTAACCAGGCACCCCAGCATGCCAAACACCACTCCCCCACCACCTACACTGGTGCTAGGAGAGTGATCACTCCCCAGGAGAGGTGGCAGGTCAAGTGCCCAGTGCTGGTATAAAAGCAGCAGTGGTCTTGCTGTCAAATCAGACGCAGGTCAAGCAGTGGAAGCAGCGCCTCGTTAACTGGTCTTACGACTAGTACCGATACTCTTTGAATAAGAGCATTTGGCAACTTTGACAGCTCACCTTGTTTGTAAATAACATTTTGAAATCTCAACTGCCATGGCCGAAAATGAAGTCCAAATTAAGCTAAATATTTGCCATTTATAACCTCTATTGTGGCATATTTTGTTAGAATGTTGCATTCTTACTTGATTTCAATCGCGATTGCCTCCTATTTGGTCAAGTATTCTAGATGTCTAGCAGTAAATTTGACAGACTATATTATGTAATGTATGTGCACACTGACTTGGCTGCAAAAGGGTGCAAGAGGATACACCCACCATGTGATGCGGTCCAAAATGACCAAGTCAAGTCCCGTATTTGAGTTGACGAGGTGACCCAGATGTGGCAGGGGATATGAGCGTTTGGTAAATTGAATCTGTCAAAAAGATTTGGCCCCCCTCAGAATAGGTTGAAAAAAGCCCCCCCCCCTTCTGAATAGCCCCCCCCCCCAAACATAGATAGTTTATTTTTACTTCATAACAAAAACAACATTGGCATATAATTGTATGAATATAATCCTGGCCACTTTTTTACCTTCAATTTACTACCTTGCAATAAACATGTGTACATTTTTGAGATGTTTGTAAGGTGTTTTAGTGTAAACATCTTGTGATGCTTGCAGGTGAATAATAATAGTAAAACCTTTATATTTCAGACGCCCGATCACCATTTTTCAATTGACATACCATTGCGTTAAAGCATGCCAATGCTTTTACTTTGGGAAGCTCCTGTACCTCCAGTGCTTATTTGAAGGCTGACACTTATAGCTTTAATGCTAATTTAATGCTAGGGATCATGGGTTGAAACATGGTCTGGCTCTGTGGTACCTTATGATATATACAGACACCTGCTACAAGTAGAAAAGCATGCTGCTCAGTTTCAGCATGTGCCCAACCCCCACATAAACTAAAGATTTTGTAAAAAGCTGAAGATATTATTTGTGACCCGTTTTAACGAAATGGGTCGGAAGTTGCACATTAAAAATGTTGTGATGTTGCTATATTCGTTTTCACCTCATCAAGAGCTTTCATCTGGTATGTGACATGTTATATATATTGTCCAGCTTTTAAATTTTGGCATTATTTCCTGGTACTTTTTTTGTTGAATTATTTGAAAATTAATTAAAATGAGATAATTAACATTTAAATTAGATACTAACTATGTTGTACAAAAATCAGACCAGGCACATGGAAAGGGGTACTCACGGGGGAATTGATGATTAAAGTTTATGTCATGATCTTTAAAATGAGACATCATAAGGCAAGATACTCCTGGTGGTTTTGTGGGAATCAGATCTCGAACATGCGTTGTTACTCGTAACTGAAAATGATAAATAAGCTATAAATACACTGTATCCCATAATAACCACTAAAAATGATGAAAATGTCAGATTTCCTTTAAAAAAATACACGAAATAAATGTGAATATCCAATGAAGATTTGGTTCTAGGAGGAATTTTCAAGATCTGTTTTCAGTTTTGAGTTACTGATGGAATTCTCAAGAGATTAGGACCAAAATGTTCCATTTAGAAACCATGGACTGGTTTCCATGGCAACCAGGAAGTGCGATATGTGCCAATTTCCCATAGAAAACATTCCATTTACATTCCAAATATAGAATGTTAGCACTAAAGATGGAATAATTCTAAGAAGACTACTGTATTCCCCATAAAAAAGTACCCTAAAGGATTTTTGGGCATATCTTTCACTATTTTGCCATAAACTAGAACTAAAAATCCCCCGCGAAGGTACCTTCTCACGTGTTGAGCCATTATGATCATAAATCCTATGGCCATCATTTTAGGAATAATGGGAGTTGAAATCTTGTTTGAAACTTAATATTCTAGAAGATGATTTAAATAGCCCATGTCTGTGCTTTTAAAAGTGCAACTTCCGACCCATTTAGTTAAAACGGGTCACATTTTGTCATTTGATAAGTGTGGGCACTCTGCCCACCATGTCGCCGCCACGGTAGACGCTTGATGTATGCTTACAGTGATTGATTGATGATTTATTCATTTTTATCCTGAGGAGATACATATCCGTTATAGAATGTGTATAATTTGTTGGGCAAATACAGAACTTAAACTGATCCTGTATTTATTTTTAAATGAATGTGTCATTTATTAAAGGAGAAAAAGGCAATTTATCCTGGTGTATTTAATGTGTTGGGTCCCAGCATGTTGGATTTGGAGTACCTGACCAATTCCCCAACAAGCTCTGTAGCGGCTGCCTTCACCTGGAGATATGGGTTCCAACTCACAGGCACGCTCCTGTCTGGTCCAATCATAGACCGGGTCAATGCCTGCTTCATCACAGCGATGGCCCTGCTTACAATGGGGCTGACTGCTCTTATACCTACCTACAGGAGTCTACTAGGGCTGTATATAGCCAATTGCTGTACAGGGATGGCTACTGCTATCAACAGTGTTTGTAAGTTTTTTGATCTAACTTGACTCAAAGTTTTGAAATTGAATTTTAAGAGAAATCCGACCTACTTATCCTATTGTCTGACAATGCCTTTTTGCTTTACTTCCATTTGTTGTTGTATTCACAAACATAATTAACATAACAGACAGGACAAAGAAGTAGCTGGTTAGGACTAATTACTCCACTACCAGGATGCTGTACACTGAACACAGACACACAGACACCAGGACGTACAGCAGCGTGACTTGGCATTCAGCTCATCTTGCTGTAGGCTAGGTCTAGAAAGACGCAGCTCCATTTTGGTGTGGATATATGGGAGGGGAGGGGAGCAATTCCCCAGATTTGGATACCCTGTTTGAATAGGCCTACAATCTCAAGGGAAAGGGTCTAATTTTGTGCCCTCGAGGGTTCTTGATTAGGGGTCCTTTACAGGCAATTCTGGAGGGGGGAAAGGGGTTCATTTTAAGACCATTTGACAATTCATAAGTATTCAAAACAATGGGAATGAATACGGAAGTACTATTAAAATACATGTAGTTGTTAAAGAGATAAACAGCGCTATAGTACAGGGATCCGAGTTCAGAGCAGAGAACTCAGAAGCATTGTACTTTCCTTCTTTATCAATATTATCGAACTTCAGCTCCACATCTTAGTAGTAACGATACAGAGCAATACAAATAAAAGGTTAGTGATTAGATAGTTTATTTCTTATCAAATTAAGAAAATCATTATCTAGTAGCCACCGTTGGCAGCAATGGTGGAATCCACCCAGCTCTTGAACTTGGAGACACGGGTGTAGACAGAGGGGTAGCCGGCGGTACGGCACCCACGGATACCCCAGGAGGTGACACCAGCAAGGTACCACACTCCACTCTTCTTGCAGACCAGGGGGCCGCCAGAGTCTCCCTGTAGAGGAAAAAATATAGTTTATAGTATGGGGGCATTGTTTAAAAGTTGAAAGCCTAGATAGTTTGGTGACCCAGTGGGTATAAGCTAATTTGATGGAAAATCATTTAATTGACATTTTAGCATTGCCTTAAAGCAAACAATGAGCCTTTGTCTGGGTATTTCCAGTGCTTTGTAGTTTATTTACTGATCTAATTACATCTAAACATGTAAGACTTTAATAATATACTGCGATAATCTGCATCTAAGCAAAACAAAAGAACCAATGAAGATAGAATTTACCTTAAGATGAGAAAGGGAAAACAAATTATAAGCTGCTTACCTGGCAGGAGCCGCTGGTTCCATCTCCGATACAGATGTTGGTCTCCAGAATGGAGTTGCCCCAGGCCAGCTGGCACAGGGTGTTGGGAAGTGGAGGAATGTTCAGCTCATTCAGAACGATGTTGTCACCAGTTCCTGCAGCAAAGGGGGTGTTTTAGAGTTTTATGGTGTTTTGTAGTTGTGATTATACGACACAGAACTCCTTGTTTCCTACAGTGTTTTAGATTAAGTAATTAAAGTTTTATCAACCAGTTCAGAATTACCTCCGCTGAGCTAACAGCTCATTACCTAGAGCTAACAGCTCATTCATAAACTAAATTTTCAGTCCCTGTACAGTCAGACTGAGTACTTTATTATGCAGATCATGCTGTGAGTCTAAGGTCCTGTCAAATTTATCAGCATTGGGGTAACTCCCAAGGCAGCATGAATAATAATATTCCCTAAAACCTCAGTTTTTGTAGACTTTGGTGTTCATTAATCAAATCATTTTAAATAAAGAGAGACAATTTTTTTTTTGCGAACTGGATTCTACTAGTTTTGTTAGATCAACTACTTTCATCAGGGATCTAGATCAACTACCTTCATCAGGGATCTTAAATTTCCTACATGAAAAAACTTCACCAACGCCATCACAATTGTCATACTTATTTGACTCACCTTTGGTGTCACCCCATCCGCTGATGTAACAGTCCTCAGAGAAGTCTACGTCAAAGTTGTCCTCCTGGGGGAAGCAGGTGGGGTAGATCTTGGAGTTGAGGGTCAGCTTCTCAGACAGCTTGATCAGAGCAATATCATTGGGCCATGGGGAAGTGTTGATGAAGAACTCGTTCTGAAAAATTTTAAAGGAAAAAGATGTATTTTCATCCTCGTTCATATTGGTTCCTGAGCATGTGGTCCAACAATGTTGATGGATAATCCTTGCACATTACTATTCAGAGAGAGTGTGATAACATGTGATTCTGGCTGGTAATTAGAAGTCGTTTTTGAAAATAGATATTACGTTCATGTTCAATGGTGTTACAAAAAGAGATCTGAGGTACTGATTAACAGTTGTTCATTAGGTTGGAAACCTACACAATGCCTACAAATATCCCTCAACTAATAAAATAGCATTGTACCCTTTCTTTAGAGAAAAATAGTGGCACACTATGTGAGTTTCCCCCTGGCAGAACAAGTTTTTTTTGTGAAGATAGACCTCATATTATGAGAAAATGCATGTATAATACAACTCTAAATCATGGATTATATACTGACCACAAACACCTGTCCAGTAACGCGGACCTCGTCTCCACTGACGGAGCTACGGTCATGCTCTCCAGCGACAACAGTGACAGTTGGCTTACTGTTACAGAGACATAGAATAGAGAGACAGCCACATGATTAATCATTGATAAAGATCCACCAGATGATTACTGGTAAGGCCAGTGAATACTAATGCACCAGGTATAAGTATTTAGCTGTATAATTGAAAAAAATTATATATAAACAAGGTTTTTCTGTCATAGACCAGCAACTCTTTTTTTTTGGTCACAAGTATAAAATTGCCTCATGTGGTGGGGACACAATGTGTGGCATAGGGAACTACACAAAGTATATGATTTCTTTAACTCATAGTGTATCATCTACATGCATACAGTATATTGTGTACTTACGTGTCGACACAGTGTCCAGCAGTGACAGCCCACTTGTCGGACAGCAGGACAGCACCACAGTAGTGGAAGTTACCGTTCTGCAGAGACAGCTGCCAGGGCCATGAGTTGGCCTTGGCCTCCTTACCTCCCACAATGTAGGGGGAGTCATTGAAGGCAGTACGCTTACCGCACTCTGAATATGTAAAGTGTAAGTCAAATGCATTGTGCTGAGTAATAGTAACTGTTCTATAATTGAATGCATATTGCCAAAATAAATTGAAGGAGAACCGGTTATTACTGACCAGTACAAGGATGAACTTTAGTGCATTATGTACATCATTTCAAATATTACAATTGTTAACACTGAATAGTACATGTATTAAAGTATAGCAAAAAAATGAACTTGGTCTTACCTTGGGCAGCACAGAACCCTGTAACAGAATAGATAAATGTGTTAAAATCATGAGGGATTTATATAGATTCATTTCAGCAAAGGTCTGTATATTTCAATAGAAAAAACACGTAGGTTGATGAAGCAACCATTCAGGAGAAATATATGCCATATGTCGAACTGGCAATAAAAGAAATAGAGCTTATGGCAGCTAGTTTATGGATACTTTATACCGCAGTTAGCTTGGAGAACAAATTAACCGTTTACATATACAGTGCATACAAAACAATCACCAGTGGTATAATTCAGATATAGTACAGCCACAACACCTGTATGCATGTTCATTATTTTGGCCACAGGCTGAGTACACTTGTCTTCAACTCGTGATCAGCATTCGCTGAGGCCCATATAATGCATACAGATCTGTGTCAGTACTAAATCGACTAATCTAGTATAAAGGCATTCTACAATGTACTTACCAAGGGCAACCACAAGGATGAGACTGGTCAGTCCATTCATGGTGAGGTAGTCTGATGTCTAACACACCCTCCATACCTCCACTCTCCTGTTTTATACACTTCCCTACCTGACTGCACCTGGGAACATCTTAATGCAGTGACAGGTGAAATGCATGCTGTAACCCTTATCTATACAGATTGTGGGGAGCTAGCACACCCACCCAGGTATGTTCACAGCATTAGATTAATAGGTTGTATTACTAGATTAGAATTAATCCCAAACTTGACTTTGGCGTTTTGTCTTATCAATTAATTGGCCATCAGTAGACATCATCAAATAATAGTTCGATTTCAAAGTTAATTTCACATTATCTATGCTGCTCTTGCCAAAAGACCTTGCCTTGTTGTAGCGGGGGTGGGGGGGGGAGGGGGTCGGTCCAGGACCAAAACACCATGTATCCAGCATTGCACTCCTTATCTCTTTGAGAGCTGTATAACCATGGTGCATTACTATGCCATGTCATTGGTCATGATGATGCATTGATGTAGCATAACTTGATATTATATGGCTACATTCATGCATCATGCCAAACCTTTGGCAGTGGATCTACTCCGTGAGAGCGGCATGGTGCTTGAAAGCAGCACAGACGGTTTAGACACTGCATTCAAGCATCACAACGACACCACAAGCACTATGCCGTCCTAGAAGAGTTAATGAGCCTTTTCTGAGTGAGTTAAACAACACAGGAGCAGTTCTGAGCAGCTCAAAGGGTGTGGTGCTTCGTGTTGCGATGTCAACGCGTTGTTTATGCTGCACTCACTGGCAAAACCACAAATACTCCTCACAGCTATCTGCATATCCAGGTTATTGGCATATCTTTGAACAACGCCAATTGTATCAAAGTTACTACCATAAGACCTCGCGTATAAGCCGCGGCTAGTATGTGAGTCAGACCCAGCCCTTTTTTTTAATACCAAACATGCCTATATAGGGTGCGGCTTATAGTTTTAAGAGAATCATATGATGTTATTGACAGTTCGAACTGTTAATGAGAAGATTAATAATTAGATTTTACTTTCAGAAATAAATCAAAGAATTCATTGTCTCGACCATAGTTATCATATCAGAATCATCACAAAAGACAAAATGTTGTGCATGTTACAAGAGTGAGAGGTGTATTAACATAAGCAAATTTGATGAAACATTGTTGAATAAGACACGGAAAGAGCTTTTCCAACGAGATAATCACCTAAAAGCCCACAAATATAATATTGATGTAAAATTAAAGGTATTAACCTATTTTCGACCTGTGTGAAACTTTACCCCCCTCCCCCTTTGCACTCTCTAACAGTTTAAGTGTAAGACACACGATATGACACTGGGAACCTCATAAAATGAATACTTCAATGAATGCAGTCACTTCAAAATCACTCAGAGCTGGTATGAGCAGCTCTGACGGAAGCTATTAACATGGAATCACGCATTCTGATGCCAAAAGACATTGATATTGTAGGCCAACTCATATTTAGTTTTTGTAGTGCTCGTTTCTTAGCAACAGCGGGAGGGTGGTGGATTTGGGGGGAGGGCGTTAAAGAATGTCCTCTTGGGAAAAAAACAATTTCACCTGTTTTGAGTCCTGTGTGTTAATATGTTTCAAAGGGCGTGGGCGCCCAGATTTTAGGACCACGTTGGGGGCCAGAACATTTCGAGGGTGAAGAACATTTCACTGTCCACCCCCTTGTTGCTAAAAAGCATTCACTTGGGCAGCAAATCATCTTAAATGATTAGTATTGATAAAACTTATAATACATTTAAGTTTTTTTTATTCTTCCATTTGCTTTACCTTCCAGGTTGCCCAACAAATTAGACAATGATGGTACCAATAGCACTTTTTCTTTTTACATTTTCCGTCTAACAAGGATCAAATATTCTAACACGTGCTGTGTCAGGACGCAGGATGTCAGCTGACTGCTACAGCTACAAACGGCCCTCAGGAGCCAGGAGTATATAGGGACCGCCATAACACATAAGGAACCTAACCTGTTTTCTCCTGATTACCTTTAAAAAAATGTTATAGCTGGAATTACCGTTCAGTTAGGTGTCTAAGGAAAAGTAGTAGTACTGTTTAAATACAAAAATAACCAATGCGTAACAATCAATGCTTGAATGTATTGACCATGAAGGTCCAATTGTTCCTCCCGACATTTGAAATAACATTTGCTTGTGTTTTTGAAACCACCGGACAAGCCACAGCTGAAATGCAAAAGTAAATAAATGTATAGCAGAGATGAATCAACCATCAGCCTCCCCTGTGTAGTGGTGGTGTAAGGCAAATGTCAATACATCAGCTGAGCCGCTATTTCCTCCTGTACAATTTAAGTATATTATGATCTTTTTAGATTATTTTCATATATCAATGTAAAGACGCTATAAAGACAGCCTAAGAAATACAGGAAGTGCTCGTGATAATGCTGAGTCCTGTAAATTGCATGATTCTAATCCAAATTTGCAGTATTTACAACAAGTCTCAAATAGTGAGTTGTTTTGGTTGTACATGCTCTTTGCTGATGTTTCAGCTTATATACTATGAGGGTGTTGAGTTGTGTCTCTACTTCAGGATGCATTACCTTGGACCATCAAACAACTATGGTAAGCTTCTCATTAAGGCTTCCTGCCAGGGTACTTAGATACAATAGACTAAATAATTTATAGGCAAATTCATCTGAATAGAGCAAGTGGTGTCTTAATGCAGTTATTTCTAAAGGTGCATTACTGACTTTTATCATAGAAACTGACCTTGTGTTTTAAAACATTCAAGGAGTTTAGACCACTTTCCTGCAGACAGTGTGCAGGTGGCCAATACTGAGCGATGTTTTAAACTGAGACAACAGGTGATTAAATGTCAATGCATGCCCCTCACAAACGTAAATGTTTGCTTCTTTATGGGTTTAATAGTTCCTCTCCCTTTTCTACACCAGCCTTTAATATGAGGTTAGCTACAGAGAAGTGGGTGGAATTGATTAAGATTTTAGTGAGTAATAACCACAGTGCACAGCCAGACTTCGACTGCCTATACCACAAATAGCAAAATATTGTGGGTCATCTGTGACCTACAGCTACTATCTGGTAAAATAATCTATTCCACAATTTGTTGACATTATAATCTGGGGCCTTGCTTGGGGGGGGGGGGGGGTTGTGGGGTCTTTATCCCACAAACAGTCTTTATCCCTCAAATTAGTACTACTATGAGGGATAAAGACACCCACGGGTCTTTATCCCTCAATTATGGCTTTAAAGCCCAAGTGTCTTTATCCCACAAATGTCTTTATCCCTCAAAGCCAATATAATAGTCTTTATCCCACATAGCCAATGATAAAGGCTTTATCACACAAAGCCTATATAGTGGCCCTATTTGCCGAAACAGTAACCAGTCTTTATCCCACAAAGCCTATATAGTGGCTATATATGGCCATACAATGACCAGTCTTTATCCCAAAAAGCCAATATTTATAACCGTTATATGCCCATACAGTGACAGTACAGTCTTTATCCCCCAAAGGCTATATAGTGGCTATATATGAAGAGTTTGGATGCAAAACGACATAAATCCATCCCAGAATTGAAGCACATAGTGCTTTTTGTAAAGATACCCTGGGGTCAATTATAATAATTTGGTGACGGAATGTGTACTCAGCAGACCCTAATGACATGAAAAATAGTAAATTTTGGAAAAGTTGTTTGTGGATTATATCTAACCACCCCTAAACAAGCCTTTTGCCGAATTTTGTCTCTTTTTTCGGAAATGGCGCTTATGTCGTTTTGCATCCAAACTCTTCATATAGTCATATAGTGACCAGTCTTTATCCCTCAAAGCCTAAATAATGGTTATAGGTCAATACAGTGACCAGTCTTTATCCCCCAAAGCCCATATAGTGGCTATATATGGCCAAGCAGTGACCAGTCTTTATCCCACAAAGCCTATGTAGTGGCTATATATGGCCATACAGTGACCAGTCTTTATCCCTCAAAGCCTATATAGTGGCTATATATGGCCATACAATGACCCGTCTTTATCCCACAAAGCCTATGTAGTGGCTATATATGGCCATACAGTGACCAGTCTTTATCCCACAAAGCCTATATAGTGGCTAAATATGGCCATACAATGACCAGTCTTTATCCCACAAAGCCCATATAACCATTATATGCCCATACAATGACCAGTCTTTATCCCCCAAAGGCTATATAGTGGCTATATATAATCATATAGTGACCAGTCTTTATCCCACAAAGCCTATGTAGTGCCTATATATTGCCATACAATGACCAGTCTTTATCCCCCAAAGCCTATGTAGTGGCCATATATGGCCATACAGTGACCAGTCTTTATCCCCCAAAGCCTATATAGTGGCTATATATGGCCATAAAATGACCAGTCTTTATCCCACAAAGTCCATATAACCGTTATATGCCTATACAGTGACCAGTCTTTATCCCCCAAAGGCTATATAGTGGCTATATATAGTCATATAGTGACCAGTCTTTATCCCACAAAGCCTAAATAACGGTTATAGGCCCATACAGTGACCAGTCTTTATCCCCCAAAGCCTATATAGTGGCTATATATGACCATTTAGAGACCAGTCTTTATCCCCCAAAGCCTATGTAGTGGCTATATATGGCCATACAGTGACCAGTCTTTATCCCCCAAAGCCTATATAGTGGCTATATATGGCCATACAGTGACCAGTCTTTAGCCCCCAAAGGCTATATAATGGCTATATATAGTCATATAGTGACCAGTCTTTATCCCCCAAAGCCTAAATAACGGATATAGGCCTATACAGTGACCAGTCTTTATCCCCCAAAGCCTATGTAGTGGCCATATATGACCATTTAAAGACCAGTCTTTATCCCCCAAAGCCTATATAGTGACTATATATGGCCATACAGTGACCAGTCTTTATCCCACAAAGCCTATATAGTGGCTATATATGGTCATACAATGACCAGTCTTTATCCCACAAAGCCCATATAACCGTTATATGCCCATACAGTGACCAGTCTTTATCCCCCAAAGGCTATATAGTGGCTATATATAGTCATATAGTGACCAGTCTTTATACCTCAAAGCCTAAATAATGGCTATAGGCCCATACAGTGACCAGTCTTTATCCCCCAAAGCCTATATAGTGGCTATATATGACCATTCAGAGACCAGTCTTTATCCCCCAAAGCCTATGTAGTGGCTATATATGGCCAAGCAGTGACCAGTCTTTATCCCACAAAGCCTATATAGTGGCTATATATGGCGATAAAATGACCAGTCTTTATCCCACAAAGCCCAAATAACAGTTGTATGCCCATACAGTGACCAGTCTTTATCCCCCAAAGGCTATATAGTGGCTATATATAGTCATATAGTGACCAGTCTTTATCCCACAAAGCCTAGATAATGGTTATAGGCCCATACAGTGACCAGTCTTTATCCCCCAAAGCCTATATAGTGGCTATATATGGCCATACAATGAGCAGTTTTTATCCCCCAAAGCCTATGTAGAGGCTACATATGGTCATACAGTTACCAGTCTTTATCCCACAAAGCCTATATATAGCCACTATATAGCCTTTGGGGGATATAGACTGGTCACTGAATGGTCATATATAGCCACTATATGGCCTTTGTGGGATAAAGACTGGTCACTGTATGGGCATATAATGGTTATATGGGCTTTGTGGGATAAAGACTGGTTACCATATGACTATATATAGCCACTATATAGCCTTTGGGGGATAAAGACTGGTCACTGTATGGGCATATAACGGTTATATGGGCTTTGTTGGATAAAGAATGGTCATTGTATGACCATATATAGCCACTATATAGGCTTTGTGGGATAATAAGTAAAAACTGCACGATAAAGCATCCAGACTCTGTACGGCCATAAGCGTATGACTCTGTACGGGCTCGAGTGCGTAGCGAAGCGTAGCACGAGAGTCCCGTACAGAGTCCTACGCGGTCATTGTATGGCCATATATAGCCACTATATAGGCTTTGGGGGATAAAGACTGGTCATTGTATGGGCCTATAACCATTATTTAGGCTTTGTGGGATAAAGACTGGTCACTTTATGACTATATATAGCCACTATATAGGCTTTGGGGGATAAAGACTGGTGACTGTATGGGCATATAACGGTTATATGGGCTTTGTGGGATAAAGACTGGTCATTGTATGGCCATATATAGCGACTATATAGGCTTTGTGGGATAAAGACTGGTCACTGTATGGCCATATATAGCCACTACATAGGCTTTGGGGGATAAAGACTGGTCTCTAAATGGTCATA
This sequence comes from Harmothoe impar, assembly GCA_947462335.1. NCBI lineage: Eukaryota > Metazoa > Annelida > Polychaeta > Phyllodocida > Polynoidae > Harmothoe > Harmothoe impar. The sequence continues at coordinate 66,247,217 of OX381711.1, forward strand.
TATAGCCACTAAATAGGCTTTGGGGGATAAAGACTGGTCACTGAATGGGCCTATAACCGTTATTTAGGCTTTGTGGGATAAAGACTGGTCACTATATGACTATATATAGCCACTATATAGCCTTTGGGGGATCAAGACTGGTCACTGTATGGGCATACAACGGTTATATGGGCTTTGTGGGATAAAGACTGGTCATTTTATGGCCATATATAGCCACTATATAGGCTTTGTGGGATAAAGACTGGTCACTGTATGGCCATATATGGCCACTACATAGGCTTTGGGGGATAAAGACTGGTCATTGTATGGCAATATATAGCCACTATATAGGCTTTGTGGGATAAAGACTGGTCACTATATGATTATATATAGCCACTATATAGCCTTTGGGGGATAAAGACTGGTCATTGTATGGGCATATAATGGTTATATGGGCTTTGTGGGATAAAGACTGGTCATTGTATGGCCATATATAGCCACTATATAGGCTTTGTGGGATAAAGACTGGTCACTGTATGGCCATATATAGCCACTACATAGGCTTTGTGGGATAAAGACTGGTCATTGTATGGCCATATATAGCCACTATATAGGCTTTGGGGGATAAAGACTGGTCACTGTATGGCCATATATAGCCACTACATAGGCTTTGGGGGATAAAGACTGGTCTCTAAATGGTCATATATAGCCACTATATAGGCTTTGGGGGATAAAGACTGGTCACTGTATGGGCCTATAACCGTTATTTAGGCTTTGTGGGATAAAGACTGGTCACTATATGACTATATATAGCCACTATATAGCCTTTGGGGGATAAGGACTGGTCACTGTATGGGCATATAACGGTTATATGGGCTTTGTTGGATAAAGAACGGGCATTGTATGACCATATATAGCCACTATATAGGCTTTGTGGGATAAAAACTGGTCACTGTATGGCCATATATAGCCTCTAAATAGGCTTTGGGGGATAAAGACTGCTCATTGTATGGCCATATATAGTCACTATATAGGCTTTGGGGGATAAAGACTGGTCTTTAAATGGTCATATATAGCCACTACATAGGCTTTGGGGGATAAAGACTGGTCACTGTATAGGCCTATATCCGTTATTTAGGCTTTTTGGGATAAAGACTGGTCACTATATGACTATATATAGCCATTATATAGCCTTTGGGGGATAAAGACCGGTCACTGTATGGCCATATATAGCCACTACATAGGCTTTGGGGGATAAAGACTGGTCACTTTATGACTATATATAGCCACTATATAGGCTTTGGGGGATAAAGACTGGTCACTGTATGGGCATACAACGGTTATATGGGCTTTGTGGGATAAAGACTGGTCATTTTATGGCCATATATAGCTACTATATAGGCTTTGTGGGATAAAGACTGGTCACTGTATGGCCATATATGGCCACTACATAGGCTTTGGGGGATAAAGACTGGTCATTGTATGGCAATATATAGCCACTATATAGGCTTTGTGGGATAAAGACTGGTCACTATATGATTATATATAGCCGCTATATAGCCTTTGGGGGATAAAGACTGGTCATTGTATGGGCATATAATGGTTATATGGGCTTTGTGGGATAAAGACTGGTCATTGTATGGCCATATATAGCCACTATATAGGCTTTGTGGGATAAAGACTGGTCACTGTATGGCCATATATAGCCACTACATAGGCTTTGTGGGATAAAGACTGGTCATTGTATGGCCATATATAGCCACTATATAGGCTTTGGGGGATAAAGACTGGTCACTGTATGGCCATATATAGCCACTACATAGGCTTTGGGGGATAAAGACTGGTCTCTAAATGGTCATATATAGCCACTATATAGGCTTTGGGGGATAAAGACTGGTCACTGTATGGGCCTATAACCGTTATTTAGGCTTTGTGGGATAAAGACTGGTCACTATATGACTATATATAGCCACTATATAGCCTTTGGGGGATAAAGACTGGTCACTGTATGGGCATACAACGGTTATATGGGCTTTGTGGGATAAAGACTGGTCATTTTATGGCCATATATAGCCACTATATAGGCTTTGTGGGATAAAGACTGGTCACTGTATGGCCATATACGGCCACTATATAGGCTTTGGGGGATAAAGACTGGTCATTGTATGGCACTATATAGCCACTATATAGGCTTTGTGGGATAAAGACTGGTCACTATATGATTATATATAGCCACTATATAGCCTTTGGGGGATAAAGACTGGTCATTGTATGGGCATATAATGGTTATATGGGCTTTGTGGGATAAAGACTGGTCATTGTATGGCCATATATAGCCACTATATAGGCTTTGTGGGATAAAGACTGGTCACTGTATGGCCATATATAGCCACTAAATAGGCTTTGGGGGATAAAGACTGGTCACTGTATGGGCCTATAACCGTTATTTAGGCTTTGTGGGATAAAGACTGGTCACTATATGACTATATATAGCCACTTTATAGCCTTTAGGGGATCAAGACTGGTCACTGTATGGGCATACAACGGTTATATGGGCTTTGTGGGATAAAGACGGGTCATTTTATGGCCATATATAGCCACTATATAGGCTTTGTGGGATAAAGACTGGTCATTGTATGGCCATATATAGCCACTATATAGGCTTTGTGGGATAAAGACTGGTTACTGTTTCGGCAAATAGGGCCACTATATAGGCTTTGTGGGATAAAGCCTTTATCATTGGCTATGTGGGATAAAGACTATTATATTGGCTTTGAGGGATAAAGACATTTGTGGGATAAAGACACTTGGGCTTTAACGCCATAATTGAGGGATAAAGACCCGTGGGTGTCTTTATCCCTCATAGTAGTACTAATTTGAGGGATAAAGACTGTTTGTGGGATAAAGACCCCACAGGGGTCCCCATGTCTCATGTCGATTTTAAGAAATGGCCATGTCGCCATATCGATTTTAAGAAATGGCCATGTGCCATATCGATTTTAAGAAATGGCCCATGTCCCATGCCACTATCTCTTTTTGTTCTGTCTCATGTCACTAACCCCCAAGATGGTCCATATAGCTGTCTCAAATTTAGGGGTATAGGACGATATATCTGGATAACATCCAGACCTCTGATCTGAACACTAACAACAGCTTTATGTAACTCCACCTATGGCTATCCTAGATATCATCAGTCTGTAGGTCAATAGACAATGTATCCTGAGTATCATCTGTGAATATGGACTCCATATTCCAAACGGTTTGCAAATGTCACTCCATTTGATGACCTGGGTGCTGCTGGTTGATCGTAGGTGGACTTGCCCCAGTTGAGATCGGAATAACATGAGCAGGCAGAGAGCTTTATGGTCGTCTTTTGGCTCAGTAATGCCACCTGGGAGTTGTGGTTGAAACTAATTCTCCCTCATATTTCATTGGTCAATGAGAAGTCTATCCACACACCATATATTTATTATTTCATAGAAATACACCACCAAGAGGCTTTATTATGTAGATACATGGGTGTAGTCCCTGGAATTAATATAGTAGAATACTGCCACTTACACACAAAGCTACTTTGATATCAAGGTACATTTATAGCATAGTGATAATAGTTAAATATAATATGCATGGAAGTTACAATACCATGTAGGGAGTCAGGTGTTTCCACACAAGAACTACCCAAACCAACCTATGGAAAGTCAATGCCCTCTGGAGGAAACTGTAATAAACATTAAGTCAATTGCTTTTGTATTCATATATAAGTAGATGCCAATGTGTGCATAACTAGTCCTAAAAGACTCTCCACTATGTAGGGGAACTAAAAAGTAAAAGAAATGAACATAATAGTTGTATTATTTCATCAGTGTGTTGGGGACACGGTTTCTCCGAAAATGATGTTTTCGGAGACACCGGGACTGGAACCCGGGGCCTTCCGCTTGTCAAGCGATTGCTCTACCACTGAGCTACATCCCCCTTGTCCTATCAGATAGACCGTGTCTCACGTTACTGGATCGGTATGGTACAGAGGGGAGCGGGATTACCCGAGTGATACCCCCTTGCGGGTTTACCACCGAGGCACGGGGAATCAGACCCCTACAAATACATGAGGTTGCAAGAATGGTCTTTCTGTTTTTTCAGTGAAAAAGGGCCATTTTTGGGTGGTTATTGAGCTCCAGCTCCCTTATTTATGATCACAGGTAGCCAAAAGTATGGTTCCACTTGAAGCCCTAACTAACCCTGACCAGAATACATAGAAAATACCAATACATCTCTTATATTGAAGAATTTTTAGAGTGGACAAGAAAGATTGTCTACTTAGAAACGATCTGTGAGAATCAGCCATATACCTGCACAGAGAGAAGTAAAGGCGTCGCCATGAATCTTTTACCATAGTCAACTCTAGTTGACTCTGGTAGTAGAGTGATGATGACTCTGGTGGAGGGGTCACAGCTACTCCAGTCATACCCCTTGCTCCTTGTACAAATTGACTCTCCCTCTTGACTCTACCAGTGCAGAGTCAAGTGCAGTTGACTCTTTCCACAGCAGAGTCATTTGTAGCCTGACCCTTCATGAAGAGTCGAATAAAATATGTGTTGACTCTGATGGAAGTTGCATATGAAACCACCTGGTGGGGCACTTGCACTAATTTGGTACCAGTGGCAACCACAAGGCAGAGCTACTATCTATACTTTAGATAATTGTTACATGCCACACAGTTTTGATCCCCTATAGATAAGTCCACTATGTCAAAATGGGGTGGTTAAGGGATGTCAATGGTTAAGCTTTCCAGTTAACTTACCAAATGTGATCACGAACTATACAATACATTCCAAGAACATCAACAGTATAGAGCTTAGTCACCATATTTGTGGGTATGGGAAATAAACATAAGACTGGGCACTAACTGTGTGAGATAAAATGTGTGGCACTGCTTACTACCACTTCATATAGATCTGATATTGGCATCTAATATGTGGCCAATGGTCTGTATAATGTAGTGTGAGGCAGATATAACTTTACTCTTTCACACAGGGGGAAGTGGTGGATATTACAATACGTCTTGTTATTGACCTGTCTTGGGCAATAACCTCACCTACTCACTTCTCTCACAGGCCTCACCTGGCCTGCCCTCTAATTATATACACCTGTTGCCCCACTCTACCTTGGCATAAATACACAATCCACCTGACCTGCATGCACTCAGGTATTCGATTTTGACTCCCCCTCTTTTGATGGGTCTATTGCTGTTGACTCTTCAGGAATGGACTCATTTGACCCTCCTCTACAGGTGTCACGTGGGAGACAAACTGTGACTCTGGCTGTCAGAGTTGTGGCGACTCCTTTACTTTTCTGTGTGTTGGCACCCACTAGTGCCATTGCTACACCGTTTATATGAGGGTCACTTTATTTAAGTCAGATTCACCTTAAAATGATTATATTCTGTCCAGAGTTGTTGGTTCTAATTCCTTTTATGATTTTATAAGCAGTCTAGGAAAGAGTTTTAGTAAAGGTTGATTTAGAAGTTGAATAAAATCATATAATTTCAGATACTGGGATATATGATATAAACGTTCTTACCTGTGTCAAAAACCTTTTTGAATGATGTGTGATATACTATAGGATTCATAGCCAGTATCATATAATCTGTGCAAGGTGTCACGGCACATATTCACCCCACAATGTTGTAGTCATTAATAGTGCCGATAAACATACTACTGTGCACATAATCAGTGGTAGGAGACCTTGAACTTGTCACAGAATCATAATCTGCAGCCCAAATTGTTGCCAGAGTGCTTGGGGAAAAAGTATAAAAAGTTGATTGTTGCCATGGTCACCTGGGGTGATGGTTGGAGGGTCAAAAAAAAGGTCAAAGGTCGCTAGGCACCTGTAAAATTTTGGGTAAGACAGTTTCCATGGCAACTAGCATAAAACCGAAACTGGTACACACTTTTTTATGTAGGATCCAAAACTTAAAATCAGATAAGTGTTAAGCTTTAATTCAAGGGGTCATTCGTTATTGCACACCCAAAGCAACTTAACCTTTTGCCCATCTGAAGGAGAATAAATAGGGTCAGAACTAGAAATTCTGTTGGCTATTTTTACTCTGACACCACAAGGTGTGCCCTATGCTCTAGGGCCATGGTCACAGGATGATCTTCCGGTTAATCTATATATTTATATTTGTATAATTCTGGTACTATTTAGCATGTTACCATGTAAAGGCTGCAGGGTTTACCAAACCAAATTGGTACTGTATGTACATAACAGTTGTATTAGTGTATCAACATGGTTAGATTTCCCTAAACTCTCAGAAGCCCACTATCTTTGTATGTTAGCTGGTAGATCTGCTTACATGAGTCTCTCAATGGGGCAGTGTTTAAAGCAACATCTGTTGGTCTACATGTTGTGTTGAGTCAAAATAATGCGGGTACCGTCCTTTGGTCTCAATGTCAAGTTCTCCTCAATACCCATGGACTGTGAGGGGTCCAGCTTGAAGTGGAATCTCTGAATAAACTTGGCCAGAATAATCTTGGATTCAATCTTGAAATGTCAAAGGCAGAGCAGTTGGTTAGCTTAGACCTATAGCCAAAGGGAGTACAAGCAGAAATAAAACCTGTAGATTCTTATAATATATAACCATGACTCTTGTTTATTTTTCCAGTACTCAGCTATGTCTTTTATCATTAGCTGAAAGCTCCATTTAGCTAACTAGGTAACGTACCTGGGCAAATGTCATTCCAATGCAGTTTCGAGACCCTAGTGAGAATGGAAAGTATGCATAGGTAGGGGGTCTGAAAAAAAAAGATAAAGTTTCACAACATGATTTCCTTGATGAGCCTGTAGTTCTCATCCCCATGGAAAATTAAATCTGTTGTTGAAGGCAATACTGTCAATAGAGGAAATCTAATGCCCATCACTTTACTTTAGTAGAAACTAAGAAACTTCGGTAACCTGTATATATGAACATAGGTTTCAGGGTGCCCAGGTACGACTTTTGCCCTTTGTCTGGTCCTTACTCAGTGGGCACATAATTCAGATCAACATTGAATCGATATTGAACCAACGTTGAATCAACATTGACAACAAGTTATCAATGTTGATTCAATGTTCTGTGCCCACTGGGTATAGGCTAGATTCACCACTTACGGACGTTTGTTGGCACTGGCAATGTGACTCTTTTTCTCTGGGCTACAGTTATGTTTTTATTTCACTTAGAGCTATCAATAGAATATCTATGGAAAGAGGAGTATTGGGACATTGTGGTCAATAACGAATTATTGGATAATATGTACATTGGAATGAGCTATTTTCTCATCAAAGTTAGGGAATTTTAAGTCCCAATTTCACCTGAAGTCGGAGACTATGGGTTCCTATTATTTTCTTAGATTAATAGGGAATGATCTGTCTTACTAACATAGCAGATATACTATCATTTATCGAGCCCCTATGTAGTATTAAAGATATTTAACACGTTCACATTTGGAATATGTTTTTAGTACTATTGGACATACCAAATGTAGAAATTCTATTATACTTCTTTTATTCTGATATAAATTGGTATTAACCGGCCCCTTCAATCTGAAAATATATTTTGAGTGACATAGATTTGATAATTTGTACTGGGATACCAATAGTTTTGCATCTTCTATGTTTTAGAAGAAAAGAAAAACTCAAAGTACAGTTGTGTCCGGCTCAGGGTGTAATTACATATCTTTTGAAGATCTCTAAATAATTGTTTCTGTTTCTTAATTAATATGTTTCTGCTACTATGGAGGTCAGAATAGACATTATATTTCTATCTAGCTCATAATATAGAGATTATTTGTAGATTAAACAGCCAGATTTAGTGTGACAACACTCCTGTCTGACTTAAGGTACGTTTTAATTTTACATATCAGACATCAGCTCCTCACCCTAAAACAGGCCCACATGAGGACCTGATTACATACATACTTGATTAGTTTAGAGACATGCCATTTTCTTTGTTGGTAAGGAAAACACCTGAATTCTATTGTGATACTCATACAAATGTCAAACAATTTATGATGAATTTTTAATGCTAAAGGTGTCCGACATGAGGTGTGTGTCCGTCATTGGGTGAATCTACCCTACATGTACCAGAAACCGTTTTATCTTTCTCTTTTTTCCAATTTCTTGAAATCATGTGCCTGAAATACATTCTTACTACAAAGTACTGAGAACAGCATAAGAGGTAGTGATCAGTTGGTGATAAGGGTTTTGTACCAAAAAACTAAATATTAGGAAATAGTGAGTACACTTGGAGAGAAAACATGAAAGTTATTCAAATATGTGGACAGATTAGATATAAAAAAACGTAACCTTTTTTCTGAGTCTAGTCTGAAACGTTCTGGGTCAAAGGTCAAGACATCCGGGGTGAAGTCTGGCATCCTGGCACTGGCAAATGGGCTTAGCTGAGGTTGGGAATGTAAAGGTTCAAAATCATAATCATGAATGAATAACAGTGCCAATTTACAGCATTGTCAGTTATACAGTCGACCCCACTTCCTCGAATTTGAAAATACAAGGAAAAATGTCTGAGGAAGCAAATTATACGAGGAATTAAGTCTAAATATAATGGAACATGTATAGGCAGTTGCCATGCAAGTCTCTGAGAAATGGAGGGATCCGAGATAGTAAATGTTCGAGGTAGTGAGGGTTGACTGTATCTACATCTGGTCTAGCATTACATTGGATCGACAGCACTGACAGACATGCTGACGAATATGTATTCATAAGAGTGTTCAACCATACATGCCATAAGTTATCTGTATATATTCTGTATTAACTCATTTGCAATTTTCCTGTCAAATTTGCATAGAGTACATGCATAGCATACGCTATCGGAACGTGGTTGCCCCATAAAGGTAGTGCATTGCAATTATGAGCTGTTTAAAGTTAAAATTGTTTTTGAGTTACACTCTCTTCAACATTCTTAGGCTTAGCACTGTAACAAATATGTGAGAGTTGTTTTATGACTTGTTTAAATACCATAGGGAGGTTGCCAGTGGTGGGGTGTTATAACAGGACGGCCTTTTGAACCACAATTTAATCAGCACTTTAAACACCACAGAATTATACAGCCCATACTGGTTATACCAGCTCAGACTCCACCTGGTATAGGACACATACACCATTGATTCGGTAACAAGAGGTGGTACCAGAAACCTGCTGTACTCTCTATATTTTGACCACTGGTGGCTGTGTCTCATGAGTTTGTAACAATTGAAACGTCTTTGACCGGGTGTCGTCTTTGACCTGTGTCGTCTTTGACCGGTGTAGTCTTTGACCAGCAAGTTTTAAAATGGCTGAAATGGGAGCTATGTGCACAGAAATGGGGGGGAAAGGTTAATGGATAGTTTAACACTATATACTACAAACTTCCTGGCATTTCTGTGTTCATAGCTCCCAATTCAGCCATTTTAAAACTTGCTGGTCAAAGACTACACCGGTCAAAGACAACACAGGTCAAAGACGACACCCGGTCAAAGACGTTTCAATTGTTACAAACTAATGAGACACAGCCTGGTGGTGAATGTTATAGAGACCTACCACGCCATTGCCCTTCTCTAATTTGCGCTTTAGTCCAGTGAATTTTATGGCGTATCCACCACAAACTATAACAGAATCCATTTCACCTCCAAATGTTTCACAAATGTTTATAGAGTCCCCCTAAAAAGTGCTCACAGTTTGGAACAGTATAAAATAGGCACAAATCTAAAATGGCCACCCAAAATTAGAAATTTATCTCCCAGATCATCAATAACGCCCAAGGTGGATTACAAGCATTACTATCCCCCCCCCCCCCGAAAAAAGACATTACCCCGGTACCTACCCCCAGTAAAATCACGAGAGAAATATACATCATGCTAAGCCATCAATTAAAACAATATCTTAATTAAATGTTATAACTATCGGCAAAAAGTTTGATAAAACTTACTATCACTGAAGTTCCCTTTGGTATGACATGACCACCTAACATGTGGTCTTCATGCATTACACGGAAAATGCCCTGGATAGGAGGGAAGAGTCGGAGTGCCTCCTTAATGACCAGGTTGGTGTACTCCAGTTTGCTGATGTCATCAAAGCTGATGTCATGACGCTCACCTATCACAGTGTCAACCTCAGCCTGCATCCTAATGTATGCAAAAAGGCATAGTCAATTTTGTTTTATTTAGATCAAATTTGAATGAATTTGTAAATTCATAAAAGTTGTAACGTAATGCAGTGATAATGTCATGTGGCAGGAGTATCATTTCAGAAATCAAGAGATTGTATTCAAAATGAGTATTATCTTCAAATTTCAATTGCAGATAATCAGTGAACATCAGAATGACACTCCGATGCAACCTGGTGATATTTACTGTGTTAATTTCACTAGCTTGTCAAGGGAGCTTCTTGCATGCATCTTGCATGCACCTTGCAACATATTGAGTTCCCTCGACTCAATTATCTAATTTACATTTATCATTATCTTACCTTTTCAGAATGTCAGGGTGACGCCCTAGCTCCCGTATCACAAACCCTAGTGTATTTGCTGTTGTCTCCTGACCAGCAACAAAGAATGTCACAAAGTCATCAAGGATGACTTCTGTTGACAAACTGGGATCTTTCTCTGAAAAGCACAGGACCATTCTTTAAAGTATCTCCTTTAATTAACTCTAATACAAGGTCTGGTTTTCAGTTTTGGTATACTAAGACTAGCATGCGACTATCGTTTTAAGGAGGGCTACCAAAGTTTTTGGCGTCAACAGGTGGAGCCATGAACCGCTTTTCGAAAAAATAAATCTAGCACTTTGGTTTTCTGTAAATTCTCACTTTCAAGCCATTCTCTTAATAAAGTGCCACATTGAAGCTAAATTAAAATAAAGAAGCTTCTTGCTCAGGTTTTGGCGGGGAAAAATTATGCAAAGTAGGTCCACAGTTGTAGATCATGAGTTATGAAGGATTGGGGAGTGTGCATTATTCACTCCTACATGTAAAGACGATGTTATATACTTTGACATTCATTGTTAGACATAAAATACTGGCTGGCCCCTCTGTCTAGACCATGTGACCACATCGACCAATCACAGAAGACATGAGGTTATAAAAGGCAGGCTGTCAGAGAAGAGAGCTCATTTGGCCACAGCAGCTGGTAGGGGTAGCACATATGGAGTAGAGCCGTTGTTTACCTCTATGCAAATGAGGTGAATTTGGTGGGAACTGAATGGATGGGCAGTGGAGGACTGTCACTATAGTGCCAACAGACACAAACATGATATACAAAGCTTTTCTTTATAATTGTACTACATGAATATAACTTGACCCATATAACAACCCTAAATTACACATTGCCCTCGTTTTCTACACTGCTTTTGCAATTCAATCCCTCTAGTTAAGTTTAAAAGCAGGGAATTCAAACATGTATCTTTCACCTTGCCTCTATTATTAACTATTTACAAACATAATTTTGATGAAAATGGGTACATCAGCCAAACTGAGTACATTAAAAAAAATAATAAACCTTACAAACCAATAGCATGAATTACATTTTACAAATAAAAATTATGAACACAAATATTGTGTAACAAGAATTAGCTCCTAATCCATTTTAAATAATGAGAATAAACATTGCAAATGTATGAAAAACAGTCAGACACTTACTCTTAGTCTCAATGACAAATGATAGGACATCAGCTGGTACAGGCAAGCCTTTAGCCATGTCATTCTCTCTTTGTGCAATAACCTTTGCTCCTGTTTCTCGCAAAAATATAATTGCATCACGCACTTCTTGCTTGAACTTCATGTTTAAAAGGGGAATTTTCTGCAAATATTTAGAACAGAATCAGCTGTGTCATATTAATAGCGTTCTTTATGCTATCATATTTCTCTTCCTTATGAGGCTTTCTGTATATGATATAACTACATTTCGTGCATTTATAATTATAATCATATGTAGACCCACAAAAAACTCATATGAATCAAGGAAAATGATTAGCCAGGGTAACAATCATTGCACATTGCATCTTATGAAGAGAAAGGGCAAGAAACAACAGCATATCAAGCCCAAAGTGAGTACACACTTTCCAGAACAATGTTGATCAGTGAAGTTTTAATTCCCCAGAGCCATGGCCACCAAAGAGTCAAGTGTCTAATATGCCAATGGGTCTCTAGATCAATTACATGACATATATGAAATTCCATAAAACATGTGAGAATTACTTACAGCATTGATGATGGCTTTCTTGAACTCAGAGAAGCCCATCAGGGACTTGGATACAGCAGCAGTGAATGGCACCGTTGAGTCACCTAAACTGTTTATGTCCATACCAAATGCAACCTAGAAGGCCAATTTTTACAAGGAAAGGATAATTACTTTCTAGTAATTTACCTTGTGCACACTAGATCCATCCTTATGAAGAAGTTTATACATTAGCTTTTGCCTGCAACAGCTTTTTAGTCATCAAAAATGCAAGATGCCACTGCCACTTAGCTTTTTATTAATGATAAACCTCGCCCCATATACATGTATTTTTAAAACTTTCAATCATGTTTCTAAGTTGATTATCCACAGAGATATCATTCTGAAGAATATATGACATTTTGCAGCCATAGTGAATATAATGAAATTGGTCGATGTTGATATTTCCTTTACAGGAATTTCATGAAGATGAATAATCAAAGGAGAAAATCTTATTCAAGTTTTTCTATGTAGGGTGAATCCCCTTTCTTCACTGCGGTACCATGATATAGTTTCACCTTGCCAATGACGTCCAGGGTGGCCCTGTTGAGGCTCTCCATCATGGTGACCACTGTTGTACCATCTGCCTGCTCTGCCAGTTTGTCCATCAGGTCATTAGCTGTCTGATTAAAGTCAGCCATAAGTGTCCGCAACTGTCTGGGAACAGAGTCATCTTTTGAATTACAGGGTGTTTGATAAGAGGGCCACCATCCATGTGAAGATAACATCATGGGTTTTATTAATGCTGTAATGTCAGTATGCTGCGTCATTGATGAGCTACTTCTACTGTCACTGTCACTGTCTTTTTTACAAGGTTTATTGACCATAAATCATGTAGAGGCTAAACACATTGAGCTCTAAAAGTCACAGAAAGTATACATAAATTTATACAATGAAGATGGAAATATACATTCAAGGTTGGCATAAGGCTGGAAAGAATAGATAAATACAACAAATGTTTCAAAAGGTGATTCAGTTCAGGTTTGAATCTGGAATATATCAAATCAAGAATAACATATACATGTGAAAGTTCTTTGTATACACATGACTTACTGTCTATGGAATGCTGGATTTACACTTATCCTTCTTTTAGACCATGTCTCAACTTCCGGCTCTGTCACCAAACCTCTTCCAACAAATCTGAAATGTATCCAACTGTCAATTACTAAAACACAACTTACTTGCTATGTGCAACAATAAAGCGAAACAATATGCCTGTATGGACAAGCGTCGTGAAGTGCTTGATAAAATTCATGAAACAGTCATCATGGAAAGAGGGTTTTAAATTGTTTTAATAGGAAAATAGATGATTATAAATGAAAATCATGAATTCATGAATTCAACCTAACTGTGATTTTGATTTTGCAATGTGTATTTATTTCATAAATGATATTTCAAAATACATCAACAATCAAAAAAGTAGCGAGCGGATTGTATAGAATACATATACTTTCTCACAATATTAGGGTCTCATGCCCACTCATTGATAGTTGATAAATGTCTGTCACCAGCAGATGTGGGACAACATAATGAATAAATGATGATTATAATAGAAATCACCTATATAAATAATCAAATATTGTGCAAATATTGTCCATAGCAAATGAAACTGTATTATATCTACCTTTGCCCATATATTGTTCCTAGCTGACCATATTCACGATGTGGTTTACCAAACTTCCCAGTCACTAGCAGCTCCTTATTATATAAAAGTTCATTACATGTATTACATGTGTATTCCTTTATTTTATTCACCATCCTTAAATGTTGCAATGTGGTCTATTGTAATACTTGAAGTGACAAATTACAGTAAATAAAACATGACCAAAACACCATACATATGTCTATAATAAAATTATTATCTAACCTTAACAGCATCCTGATCAACAGTAATGACCAATGGTGTTCCCATGACAATGATGGCAAATGTGTGGCCCACCTCTTGTGTGCTGTATGAAAACAGTGTTTGTGTTCAATGTGACCTCTCTCCTTAATTCATTGACATGTTAACAGTGAAATTTGATTGAGCATGATATAACAGATCACATTACCCAGTTCGTTATCGTTAACTTCTCATTTATATGAAGGTTGAAAGGAGTTGATATTACCCCCAATAGCGATGTCTTAAAAAGCATATTCCCCATAGTCTATTATCTATCATTGATACTTACTATTGTAGAATAGCCTCTGCAAAGAGCATTCCATTTTCAATCTTGTTCTTCAGAGTGATTGCATGGCCAAAGATGAAGCTATAAAGTAAATAAACTAGTTTCAATCCAATTTTAGACAGTTCAAGGCGGTTGTCATCAGCTCCAGGAACCAGAATTACGGTGTGGTAAGACTGGTAGGACAAGGGAATTCACATCTTGGTTATATTAAGTAACCCAGGGGTAGCCACCCAGGCCTGTGGGCTCAGAAATCTATGGGCCCACACATAAAACTGTTGGGCCATTGGCTCCCGGGCCGGCGTTCGTGTCCAGCCCTGGTACTAACCGTGGGTTAAAATATCAAATCTACACAGAGAACATGGAGTCATTCTGGTGGCAGCTAGGACTCCCTTTTGGTTGACCTATGCAGATTGTACCTAGCTCACTGAAGTGAATGGAAAAAGGTTTTGAGTGAGTCTTAAATTTACCATGACCCACTTGATTTATAGTCTTAAAAAAATTTAAAAAAAGTATTTAACTGGGGTTCGGCCATAACAAAAGAAGGTGAAAAAAGCAGGGGTTGAGGGGGCAGAGCCCCACTCCCCCATCTATATTAAGATTTTCCAGTTGTAAGACTTGTAAGATTAGGGTAGGACTCATTGAAGGCATTTGTCCGTGCAGTCGCGTGAGCTAGGTCAGTCATGCTTGACATATAAAGTAGACCGACCTAGAGTCAACCATGCATGATAAGCCCTCTTATTGTGTTTCACATACACTTCATGCGTTACTCTATCCAGCAAAGGACAAATAGAGACAAAACCATACATGAATAACTACATAATTAAGGTGGACACCTTAGGGTACATGGTTGACTCTAGGGCAATCTATCTATATACTAATACAATCCCCAAGCAAATTCGAGATTTCCTTTTAGTCAAAACTCAATGGTATAAGAACTAAGATACAAAGTAATAACTGTACAAACTGACCTGTCCCTGAGTGGTTGTGGGATGTGTGCATACTTCCTGTAGATGTAGCTGAGGTAGAGACACACACCACCCACAATAACAGCTACCATGGTTACTACACCTGCCATCAGCTGGAGGCACACCTGGCCCCATGACACTGGGCCCTCCATGATACTCTTCTTATTCAATTATTCCTTCCAGTTCTCTCTGTGTCTCTAAGATTTATCTCTCAAACTTGTTCTTTTCTGGTCTTTCTTAAGATATCCTGCTCCTTGCTCCTTATGCCGCCCCTGTCTTCCTCAAGGGGTCATATGTCTGTTCTGCTTCTATTCTATCGGCTGCTTAACTGACAGTGTATAGTGTGTAAGTGCCAAGCCCACATTATTGGAGTTACCCATGTGTGTAAGGGGCTTGTCCTACTTGGCCATGTCTATGGCAACTTTCAATATTGTGACTAGAAAATAGTTGACACTACAACTGTATTAAATATATTATAAGTTTTTACCTTGGCATGAACAATATTGGCAGATTCTTTCATGAAAGTAATATATAACTTGTAATCAGTAAAAGGGAGCTTAAATCTTTGTGCGTGTTGATCCATTCTCATCTTTGAAAATAGAAAGTAGCACTGAAGAAACAGGGGGATTGGTCCACACATACACTACATACATGTATTGTATTTAGGAATTACTTAAAACGGGGAAGAGCAATGTCGCTTTAAAATGCAGCACGAGCTATTGGAAATAAAGCAGTGGTCCATTTATATCTCACTGTTAATATGCACATGTTACTTTTGAAAAAGGCACACATATATTTTTGTTTTTCTGTTTGAGTGAGATATAATATTATGACAGTCTCAAAATTATATAACAAGAATAGTTAAACGATCTGAAGAAATCCTGAAGAGCAATCAGTATATCTTATACTCATACAGGCAAATTGAATCCAATAGTGTAGTTTGGAGGTGTGTGACATCTAGACCCTCAGGAAGATAGGCCCGGATTTTCAGCCCCCTCATGATGGGCCCTCCTGATCTTAGGCCCCCCTGAACCTAACATACATATTCCAATGTCCACTCCCAAAAAATCCTATTCAAACACCAAGTAATCCAGCGTCCGTCCAGGTTATTTACCACTCATTATGTGCCTATCAAACGCCCGATCCTGTGCCTATCAAACACCTGATCCTGTGCCTATCAAACGCCCGATCCTGTGCCTATCAAACGCCCGATCCTGGGGCAGTGGATTGGGTGTTGGGTAGGTGTGTCGGGTGTTGGGTAGGTGTGTCGGGTGTTGGGTAGGTGTGTCGGGTGTTGGGTAGGTATGTCGGGTGTTTGTAGGTGTGTAGGGTGTTGGATAGATGTGTTGGGTGTTGGGTAAATGTGTCGGGTGTGGGGTTCATGGTGTTAGAAAAGTCAATTATCAGTGATTGTATGTTACTATAATCTGCCTTAGTCATTGAATTGTCGGACGTTAGGTGCTTAGGTTTGAATGGTATATCTAGTCATAACCTGCTCAAAAATGGCCTAAATTCTGAGTGGCCTATAATCAGGGTGCCTATCATCAGGTGGCCGAAATTCCACAGGGCTTATCATCAGGGTTCCAACCTTCCTCAGGGCCGACTTTCAGGGGGCCAAAATTCCTCAGGGCCTAAGATCCTAGCACCAGTTTGGCAGACGTTACATTTTCATGCACATGTACAACGGTACTAAAGGTGTCAATTTCACCTTTGTGACTAAATTTTCAACTAAAACCCTAGAACTATATATTCAGCATATGGAATCATGATTATGAGAGAATGGATTTTTGAATATCATTAATATCTCAACCTGTCCTATCATTGCATGAAGGTTTACTTTGCTATTGCCTGTTCAAGCTGATAATTTTGTCTACCTAATTATAATATGCTAATATTAAAGGGGCCTTAATAGTAAAAATCAATGATGATCACTGGGATTTGGATTCTCTGTGAAAAACTGCATAAGAATCAATTCTCAAAAGTTTGTCACAGCCCTAGGTGAGTAACGTATTAAGAATGCTGTGTCTCATTCCATTTCTCCACAACTGTTTGAGATAAATGTTCACCATGAGCTCAATATTATACAACAATAGTGACCTCATAATTCCAAAATACATTCTATTCTGAACAACACATGTATTTTGGGGGTCTACTCAGAACTATAATTACATACACTGTAAAAAAAATTCCGTTAAAATAACGGAGATTCACTGGCACCACTGGGTGCCGGACTTTCACCGTTATTTTTACGGTCACCGTTTTTTCCTAAGTCACCGTTAATTTTACGGAACTGTCACCGCTATTTTTAAACAAGAAATCTCCGTTATAAATTTTTTAAACAGTGATTCTCAGTACCGTTAAAATAACGGTGATTCACTGGCACCACTGGGTGCCGGATTTTCACCGTTATTTTCACGGTCACCGTTTTTCCCAAAGTCACCGTTATTTCTACGGAACTGTGAATCTCTGTTATTTTAACAGAATACAAAACATCACTGTATTCTGATTCAGTGGCTAAACAATAATTGTTATGGTATTTTGTGTAATTAAACTGATTTGTCCCAGTGTTATTCAGTTCATTTATCCCCCTATACCTAACTCCATGCTCAATACGGTTCCAAACCCAATTTGGTACCAATCAGCAATATCATCTTAGTGTCAAGACTTCAGACCTAATCATTAGGAATTAGTCTATGAAAGCCTTATAGAATGCTTCATGACACTTTGTAATACCAGTCCATGAGCAGAAGTCACTCTAGGATGGCTACAGAGCAAACCTTACAGCTGTTTATCTATATATCTTTCTTATTACCACAAAAATGGTGTTCCTAGCATCTAGGAAAATCTCTTAATGAACCAAACTGCCACCTGGTGTGATAAAACTGAAATCAATTAAACATAGCTTCACCGTGAAATAAACTGTGTTTCACTGTAAAAATAAACAGTGTTTCACTGTACTGGATTACGGATTTTCATAGTAAAATTGATTGATTTTACATTGCTTCACCGTAACCATATGTTATGATGAATCACCGTAAAATTTTACACTGATTCTCCGTATATTCAACGGAATATTTTTACAGTGTAGTCTAGATGTTGCATTGTGTAAGTTAAACATCATAAACTATTTCAATTAGAATGGTGCATATATATAGGGCCTACATGGCATACACATTTTCCAACTCTCGACATGATTATATACTTCTACTAAAATTCACTGATAGACTTTGCCCCCAAAATGTGACTCATTTCCCCCTGGCTCATCCCCTAATAGGGCTGCCATCCAAGGTAACTGGCAAGTGTTGAACATTCTGTAACAAGAGATGGCACCAGGGACTTGCAGTACTCTCTGTAGGTTCAACTGTATGCCTAAACACCAGTACCTAATGTATGTATCTAGGGTTACACCCTCTTGGACTTGTACTGGGCTGGAGGAGTGATGCCCCTGCTGTCTGCTCAAAATAATCAGAGATATAGTTACCGGTATACTGGTTGACTCGTCTCCCTTAGACTGCAGGTGCACACTGCAGACTGACCTGCCCCCTGGTGTACAATCTGTGAACTAAGTGTGGGACTCCAGGGGGGGTGGTAACCTGACTGGAATCTGGGTGTAGCCCGCTTCCATGCATGGTCGCTCCTTTCTGTGTATTATCACAGCGAGGTCTACATCCTAGGGGGATGGGGTTAACAACAACTCCCATATATGTAACTGACCAAGAATTGGTACATAAGAGAAGATATTTGACTGAACAATAAAAACATAAAAAATCAATCAACATACAATACTAAATAAGCTTTTATTGACAACAAATGAGGTCATCATTGACCTATGTGTCATTAACACAATTAAATCAAGAGTCAGTTGTGACAGATCATAGAAAAGACAAAACCAAATAAAATAAAGCAAACCACTGTTTATACATGTCTCCAGATATGCATGTTATGTTATAAGACTGATATCATTGAAGTAGTCTTCTTGTTTTACTTATATTTAACCACCATAATCAATATAATTCTATAGTTCTAACTGCACTTGACTCTGCACTAAAGGTAGAGTCAAGTTGTACAAGGGCCAAGGGGTATGATTGCAGTAGCTGTGACCCCTCCACCAGAGTCATCATGACTCTGCTGCCAGAGTCAACTAGAGTTGACTATGATAAAAGAGTCATGGCAACGCATTTAGTTCTCTCTGTAAAGAGGATGTTGGTTAGTGAATATATTGTTTGTAAAGCCGTAGTATTCAGAATGTTACCATGTAACAGTTGCAGCATTTACCATCCCAAGTTTGTTTACATAAAAGTTGCATTAGCATGGTTGTTTTTCCCAAAATTCTCAAAAGCACATTATCTTTACATATTAACTGATACATCTGCTTACATGATCATAATTATATGTTTTTAAAGTGTTTTATTGGGTATATCATTGGATTCGGCGCATTGCCGTTCTGCCTCCAAGCCCCCTTTCTCTTTTGTAGGGCTCTTGAAGGGGAACAGCTTACAGTCATGCCGGTCTATGTATAAGAAAGATGTTACAGATTTATGGGCTAAAATAAACATATATTTTCTACAGGCGGTATAAATTTGATGAGATGAGATGAGAGGATGACATCATATTTTACTGTTACATATAATGGGAGATGAGTACAGCTAGTATTTTGCTACTTACATGAAACAAGTACTATAATTCTTTTTTATCGAAACCTTAAAGGCATTAAGGTCTTCAATTAACGTGTATTCAGCCTTTAGACTATTCCATATGCTAATTGCTCTATACACACAGCTTCTAACAACTATGGGTTTTAATGACTGTGGTACAAGTAATCTCTTTCCTAAATGCCTACGTGTTGGTATATGTCTGTGATCTACATATCTATCATCTTCTGATATAGTAAAAGCATAGAAAATTAAATGAATATTTCTTCTATCTTTGAGTTCAAGACAGTGGCTCATGGCCTGTAACTGAGCTGTGGTATATAGAGGGTTTTGTTCTAGTCTGACCTGGTAAACAGTCCTCAGACACTTATTTTGTAACAGTTGCAAGGCTTTATTTTCCCCTTTGTTAAGCCTATCCCATACATAGTCTACATAGTCGAAAGAGGGTAGTACCATTGTCTTGTATATAACAAGGGCAATATCCGTTTCTACATATGGTTTGACCCTAGCCAGTTGACATACTTTGTCCCTTATATTATGAGATACTTCCTTTCTGTGTTCTATAAATTTCAATTCCGGATCCAGGGTGAGACCCAGGTATTTAAACTTATATACTCTCTCGATAACCACTCCATTTATCTGAAAGACAGGATGAATATGGTCGACATTATTGAAGATCATCCATTTAGTCTTACTTTCATTAATTGTAAGGCTGTTAGTTACACACCATGAGGACAGCTTGAGTAGGGCAGCATGCATACATGCCTCATTTTTTACAGAGATCACCGCATCATCCGCATACAATGTCACATCATAATCATACAGACCCGGGAGCGAATTAATGTAAATAGAAAACAGTACAGGACCCAAGACTGAGCCCTGAAGCACTCCATACACAATCTCTGTGTTACTTGATATGGTATCATTGGCAATCACGCACTGTGTTCTTCCAGTAAGATAGTTTTGAAACCACATGCATGAGTTCTCATCTAGTCCAAATTCTTGAAGTTTCTTAGTGAGTATAGAGTGTGAAACGGTATCAAAGGCCTTTTTATAGTCTAGATACAAGGATATGGCGGGTTTTTCTAATATGATGTTGTCTATGACATTGCATAAGTGAGCACTAATAGAAATTGAAAAGATGAGTTTGACCAACTCTCTTGGGCAGTGGTTAAAGTAACATCTGTCTGTCTACATGTCACGTTGAGTCATGATAATACGAGTACCATCCTTTGGTCTCAGTGTAAAGTTCTCCTCAATACCCATGGACTGTGAACGGTCCAGCTTGAAGTGGAATCTCTGAATGAACTTGGCCAGAATAATCTTGGATTCAATCTTGAAATGTTAAAGGCAGAGCAGTTGGTTAGCTTAGACTTATAGCAGTAGTATAGTATGTATCGGAACGGGACTATGGTTAACTACTGTTTATTACTCAATCGACATGCAGCCAATCAGAGGCCTCCCTTTTGGCGGGAAATTCAAAAGCAGCCAATGAGAGGCCTCCCTTTTGGCGGGAAATTCAAATAGGTCACGTGACCGGAAATGACCTACTTCCGGTCACGTGACCTTTGGGCGGGAAATTCAAATAGGTCACGTGACCGGAAGTGACCTACTTAAGAGGGTCACGTGACCACCATGTTGGCGGGAAATTCAAATAGGTCACGTGACTGGAAGTGACCTACTTAAGGGGATCACGTGACTACTAGGTTGGCGCGAATTTCAAATAAGTCACTTGAGATTTTTATGGATAAATAAATTTTAAAAAGAAAAAGCAAGCTGAAAGCTTGCTAAAAAATATTTTAAAAATGTGGCTCTTTTTTTTTAGGGGGGGGAGGGGCACTCTGGGGGGCACTCTTTAAGATGCATGGGGGGGAGGGGGGAGGGGGGGAGGGGGGAGGGGGGGAAGGGTTTTTAAGAGTAAGACTCGCTCTCTGCCCTCTCTTTTAGAGGGCAGAGAGGCGAGCTCTCTTGATCAATTAACAGTTTACATTTTTCTTAGATGTCATCTGACAGCTTCTTGCTAGGCCAAGATATTGTTAAATAAACAACTTGGAAAGCTAATTACAGTTTTCTGGGCTTGAAATATAGGCCTTCAACAGCCCCCTGTTTTACAGCCATTTGGTCAGCGACAGCCCTCCTTTTCTCATCTTACACAGAGGCAAATATCAGAGTCACCCAATGGCGCCTAAACCACTCTTAGACAAGGGTCAGGCACTGCTGGACTATAATAGATGGGTCAAGGACCATTCTACTGAGGGTCAGGCTAGGCCGGACATTCAATAACAGGCTGGACTTTGGCAAACTTGCTTGAAAGTCTGACCATGCTGGATCCTTATGCCACAGTCTGTCAATGCTGGCCAGACTTTCAAGCAAGTTTGCCAAAGGCCAGCCTGTCATTGAATGTCCGACCTAGCCTGCCTGACCCTCAGTAGAACGGTCCTCGACCCATCTATTATAGTCCAGCAGCGCCTGACCCTTGTATGAGAGTAGTATTGGCGCCATTGGCTGACTCTGATATTCGCCTGTGTGCACGAGGGGAGGAGAGGGTTCACAGCTACAGCTCTCTTAAGGCAAAGCTTGCGCTTATAGAGCCCTACTAGTGGAGGTCTGGATGAGGAGGCTATGGCGTTTGTCTTAAAAAAAAATAGCCATGGCGCATGTCGATGTCGCTTAATTATGCTCATATCTCATGTCGATTTTAAGAATTGCTCATGTCACCTGTCACTATGTTTTTCAAGCTTCATGTCAAATGTCACTAGGCTTCATCTCGAATTTAGCGGTCCACACCGCCGCTGCTGCTGCTGTTGCTGCTGCTGCTGCTGTCGGTGCTGCTGCTTGTGCTGCTCGTGCAGCTGCTGCAGCTGCAGCAGCAGCAGCAGCTGCTGCAGTTGCTGACAATGTCACGGATGCTGTTGACAGATGCTGCTGCTGCTGCTGCTGCGGTTGCTGACGATGTCACGGATGCCGCTGACAAATGCTACTGCTAGTGCTGCTTGTGCAGCTGCTGCAGCAGCTGCTGGCTGCTTGTGCTGCTCGTGCAGCTGCTGCAGCTGCTGACGATGTCACGGATGCTGCTTGTGCTGCTTGTGCAGCCGCTGCTGCTGCTGACGATGTCACGGATGCCGCTGCCAGATGCTGCTGCTTGTGCTGCACGAGACTGAGTAGCCGCTATTACTAATGCTAATGCTAATGCTACTAATACTAGTATGAGAAAATACATTTAGTCAGTTCATTAAATCAAGGAGGTTTTCTGACTTCAGTGGATCGTTTAGCCATCGGCCACGGGCAAAACTTGAAACCATTTTATACATGGGACAATTGGCAGAGTCGAAACGTGTTGGTACGATGGGGTCGATCATGTTCATCATCAGTTCAGGCAAAGGAAGTGTGTCGACAGCACGCGAAAACTTCATGTCTGGATGTTTCAACACAAGACCTTTTATCACACTCACACAGCTGCTTTGAAGAGTGAATCCTTGACCAAACTTGAGCTTTTCCAACACAGCTTTGGCCTCTTTCTGTGCAATAAGGGATCTCTCTTTCGAGTTCATCGCAGTGCTGTGTAGCATGTCCTCAAAGTCTTTAACATAATGGTCCAACGGGCTACAAGTGATGTACTCCAGATCATCGTCCGTATATGTCGTCTCCTCGCACCATATTGTGTCTTCTCCTGTTTTGAATTCCGTCATTTTCTGAACAATCTCCTCCTCCTGAGTGCTTTGCATATATCGAAGCTCCTTAAAGGACCTGATAACTTGTATGGTGAAGACTGAACAAAGACCTGAAGGAATTTCACCACAGTCAGGCCAAGCATGCGGAGCTAAGAAAAATAGCTCCAACAAAATCTTCTCCCTCTGTCCAAATGAAACTACTTCCGTTCCGATGAAGTTGAAGCATGCTTCTATCCATTGCTCCTTGGTGACGTCCTTCCAATGTTTCTTTACCTCACATGCATCATAGGGCTTTGTTTCTCTTCCTGCTTCAAGTGGGAGTTGCTTTTTCTTTCTTGGACTCATTTGGAGAGTTTCGATGCTCTGTAGCTTCGACACTTCGATGAGAAAAGAAGCTGTAAAAGTAGAAATAACCCTCATGACATGCTGAGCGAGCGTAGAGTGGTCGATGCTACGATGATGAAGGGCGGGTCGAGAAAGTGTGATGGGTGAGAGCGGCGTTTCACTCCTTATGTACCCTGTCCTAGATAAGCCTCTTAAACGGCTGAAAAGACTCTCTCAGTACAGAGGCTCTACTCAATTTAAGAGATCTGTTAAGTAAGTTTTCACATGCCGCCTGACTACTGCGGGCGGGTTTAGACTTAAGCAGCTTAGTGCACACACGTGTCTGTTAGAAAAGCTACTTGCACACCTGCCTTCCTTTTTCACTAGTATTTACCCCCTGCCGACTTATAAGGCGCCTATACACGTGTCAGCCTCCTTATATACGCCTTCTTGCTTCTAGAGCTAAGCTACTTACCGGCGTTTTCAGCTGCCGCAGGCTGACTGGGAGCTATTTAAAAAAAAAAAAGGATACCCGTTACCTCTATAACGGATAAAGGGGTTATGAGATTAGAGTGTGTATACAAAAAAAAGCTACAGGGGGCGCGTGTCTGTCTGTGAGGTAGAGACGAGTCCATGTGGTAAGCAACTCAAGTGTAAAACAAAAGCACTTCCTCTTGCCGCAGTGAGTGGAGCGGACGGTGGCTGGCTAGTTGAATAAGCGTCAGCTTAGAAGATAATCCGTCCACGGGCTGGCGCGTCACACCTGTCGTTAATCACCCCCTGTAGTCTTTGTATACACAGTTGACCCGGCTTTATCTCTTCACCAGCTATAATCCCATATACATGTAGCGCACGTTACACTTGTTATCTCTCTTTTCATGCTGATGGATTAGGGGTGGAAGGGTCCAGGTGAAAAGTGATTTGATTCCTCTCTGGAAGAGGGTGCAGCTATAGGTGAAAACAAGCTTAGAACATCCAGATTAGCCGCTCTCTCAGCTATATAAAGAGCCTCAATTTTTTTTATCTCTGCCCACTTCGTCTTGTTGTACACTATCAGGCACGAGGCAGACGCTCGAAGTAGCAGATGTTTGCAGTATGGTTTATACAGAGGTTACCTGCTAATAGGATTTTGTCAGAATAGGGTGAGTTGCTCTTAAAATGAACATTTTAAATGGGTTGTTTATATGGTGTGAGGTGATGGTATCTGATGTCAATGAGCTAACACCTAACATTGAGGATTATGACCTCCCAGAGGGACGTCTCGCCAAATTCTCCGGTCTTGACTATAGTCTTAACTGTCTAAAGACTGTGGAGCACGTTAATGTGCGGTCTCCTTACTAATTTCACTTGACCAGGCCGGCAGGGTCAACTAGTCTAGGTAATTACAATCACAAGGGTGGCTACTCAACATCCAAGTAGACCTACTACTACGAGATTGTCTTTTGACCACTCTGCTGCCGCCTGCTAGTCTGGCGATTACATGCTCTAGTATAGTTATAGTTCTCCGCTCTTTTCGTCAGATGACGCCACAATAGGGTTTTTGTACATTTCCACGATACTCGCGAACATTTTAAACGCATAATGACCTATAATAAGCAACAAAGCACACTTCTAATATATTGAATATAAAAAACATGTCAATGTTGTGTATTTCTGATAGAATGGGGCAGATTCTTTGAAATATCAACTAAACTATAGCGAGATTGAAAATACTACACCATATCTAAAGCGATATAAAAAGCTATATAGAGTCAGAACCTCTGACGGATCGGTATTCTGCAACGGATCACTCAACCACTCGTCTTGAAAAGCCACACAGGGCTCCTGTTGAGCCTTGACGCTTTTGAGGCTTGATCCTATGCTGCCTAACATGAGGTGTAATTAATAACACCGATCGGTCCCTCTTTAGGGGCCACACAATAAACAAAGAATAGGGTAGGTCTTAGGTTTAAAGTGAATCTCCCAGGATTTTGGCGAGGCCGACAAAGGGGGAGATAACAGATTAAACTGCAGGAGACTATACGCAAACCTTGATACTCTCAGAGGGGAGCCCCATATTGCGGGCCTGTGGTCAGATCTATCACCTCCAGGGTGCAGTCTGCATGTCATAAATGACCACCACAGACATTGGGATATAATGTTAATCCTACTCCAGGGTCTCCATAATTAGACCCTGAATCCGTTGTTAAACGGGTGTGAGGTGATGGTAACTAATACTTATGAGATGCAGCTCTTACGAGGCATAAGCACCACCCAGCGCGGGGGCTCGCCTTGAGATGGGAAATTCACTATAGCACTATCTGTCGTTGCAAATGGTGCTCGTGTAGAGTCGGGATGATGTACCAAAAGAGCATTTTATACACAATGATACCCTTGTACAAATGTGTATACCTAGTAGGCAGTGTCTAATCATCAAATCTAAGAGGGTGCTATAGTTTTATTATACTTTTATAGGTCATTTTAAAATCCGAGCTTAGCTTAGTTCATAGTCTCCTTACCAATTTTCACTTGACCAGGCTGGCAGAGCCAACTAGTCTAGGTAATTATAACCACAAGGGCGGCTACTCAAGATCCAAGTAGACCTACTACTACGAGATTGTCTTTTTGTCCCCTCTGCCGCCTAGTTATTACATCCTCCAGTCTAGCTCGCTACACCCTTTGAGCAGCTCCATTGCCTCGGTAAAAGTGTAGGGGCGTGCTTTCCACCTTCAGTCATCCATAGATTCGATCACCATCACCCCCCTTGAAATGACCTCAGCTGTTAATTAGGGCGTAAAGCAACCCAACAACCAACCAAGTCGCTGTCAAAGATGTGAATAACGAACGCGCTAGTATACTTCTCCGCTCTTTTGTCAGATGGCGCCACAATAGGATTTTTGTACATTTCCACGATACTCGCGAACATTTTAACGCAATAATGAGCTATATAAAGCAACAAAGTGTGCTTCTAATATACTAAATATAAAAAAACAAGTCAACGTTGTGTATTTCTGATAGAATGAGGCAGTTTCTTTAAATATCAAGTAATCTATAGCGAGATGAAAAATACTACACCATATCTAAGGCGATATAAAAAGCTATAGAAAGTCAGAACCTCACACGGATCGGTATTCTGTCTGCAACGGATCACTCCTGACCCACTGGTCCTCGTATGCCACACACGGCCCTGCCGTGTTTGAGCTTTGAGGTCTTTGAGGATCCATGCTGCCCAACATGAGGCGTAATTAATTACGCTGATGTTGCACAGCACAGCGGCAGCATCCAACTAACTCTAAGGAGTTAGTCGGCCCCTCTTTAGGGGCCACACAATAAACAAAGAATACCCTGAATCTGGGACCTGCGGGCGAGGGCCCCAACTGTGAAGTCATTATTGGCCACATTGGTAATATCAATTAAAACTTTAGACAACACCCACCTTAAGTATCATTAACGGGCAATATCAATAAACTTAGCATCCTCCTGGTTACCACATTTAGCACCAATTTTACAACTCACAGGGGCCACCCTTGAAAATAACACCAGCCCCACCCCGCTTTTTTATTGCTCTGCTGATTTCTCCAATCCAAAACATTGGGTATCTAGTCCAGCTGTGAGCTCATTAGGTAAGCCCTTTGTCGGCCTCGCCGGCAAGTCCCGGATTCAGTATAGAAAGACTAAGGGGGCGGGGGGTAGGTCTTTAGGTTTAGTGCTATCTGTGTCATTAGACCATTTAAGTGACATGTGACACGACCATTCTTAAAAATCGACATGTGACATGAATAAAAAATTCTCAATTACTGTATAAGTAGGCGCCCCAACTCTTCCTTCAAATTCCGGCCTTGCGGGTAGTCAAATTTTTAAAAAAACATTCCTAGGGTCTATGGTCCCAAGAGTCCGATTGTATCAATTACGGTGCCCCTACATTTCCCCCCTTAGTGACACTAGTGATAACGCCTTTTTTCACTTAGTGTCATGTGACATGGTCATTTCTTAAAAATCGACATGCGACATGGGGACCCTCCCCCCCCCCATCTACTGTAAACATACTTTATTTTGCGCTGTACATATTTTTCGCGATTTCTCGCGGATCCCCCTTGTCTTGTTGCTATAACAACATAGATGAGGTTAAACAAAAAAAATAAGTGGTGTCCAAAAAAAATTTAAAAAAGCACTCCCCGTGACGTCCACGTCCAGACCCCCGCAAAGGGGTTACATAACAATAAGTACAAAGACCCTCTTTTCATGACAATACACGTTCATCTCAAACCCTTAGCGCCCCTATAAATAGGGTTAAGTACCTGTCCGACTCCCCTACCACTGCTGCTGGAAGAGTACCGAGAACTACCCCCTTTTTAGAAAAAACTAAGTAAAAATATCCTTCTTCATGTCCAGTTACATACAGTGTCGATCAATTTGACACTGTAGCAGCGTGTCTCCATATCTGTATGCTGCATAAATGCACAATACACGGTTCTGCACGCACTTAAACCAAGGCTAACATGGGTGACCTATATAGATGTGATACTCTCGTTTTCGGGGCTAGTAGAAATTAGGCGGCTAATATGGACGTTCCGGGTTCGAACCCTCACTAAGTTTTAGTCAAGACGTCTAGCCACGTCGCCTAAGGCGACGAAAGCGCGTCAAGGTGTTTACAGGGTTCGAACCCGTGAGCTGCTCCTTGGGGCCACAAAAAACGCTTCAACCTTGAAATCCCATAGGAAAGAAATTTTGGGTTTTTGGACTTTAGGCCTTAATTTGGGGGTGATCCCGGGCTGATAGAAAAATAATTCTTGGACGAGCGGATAGCTCTGGATCTCTTTTTATCTAAAACAGCAAAAAATTGATTATGGTTCCGCCGCAATTCATCCGACGAGGGGTAATCAGCCCCCCCCTCTGCCAATCACGGCAGTGAATTTAGACGGCGCGCAATCACTCGCAGCCATCGCGGACGGACCAATTGGTCCTGTCGGCATCTTAGTATGGTTCGTGTGACCTACTTAGAGGCTCACACGGTGGGGGTGTGTCCGGTGTTCGGCGCGCTGATTGGCTACTGGTGGGAGGTGCCGTGCTGCGTCAGGAACTTTACCTATTTGGGACGGGTGTTAAAGGCGCACTGAGTTGAGGTGCACCTTTAAGCAAGAGCACAATCCGGCCGTCGCGTTGGTAGCCTTACTACCCGTCGCGCATTCAACTGGAGGCTTAAGTGTGACAAATGACGATTCTTTGTCGACGCGACTACTAACATCAGCAGCATCGGCAGCAGCGGTAGCAGCATCGGCAGCAGCTATAAGGTGAAAACATGTTCAGACACGGTCGGCGTGTGAGACCTGTCCAGGCACGTCCGAGCAGGTTCGAACGTGTCTGAACATGTTCCGGAGTGCAAGACGCGTGCACACACAGACCGAACAGACACACACAGACCCACACACCCACACACCCCTATGTAGTGTGGGATGTAAAAGAACCCTTGTCTCGGTAAAAGGGCAATAGATTCGATCACCATCACCGCCCTTGAAATGACCATAGCTGTTAACTAGGGCGTAAAGCAACCCACACACCCACACACCCACACACCCACACATTTTTCTGTATGAGACTTCAGACCTGAAGCTGCTCAGTGTATGGGACTAGGTTTTGTCATATGCCCTACGGACGCTACTCAAGGGGGAATAAGAGAGCTGTCTCACCATGGCATGGGCTGGCTGTAGTTTTTTATGTTTCGGTACCTACAACCAAACAGCCAGTACCCACCCCAGGGCTTCATGTCGCACGCGGGAAAAGTATAAAGATTCGAACGGTGGCGCCAACTGTCGGAATAGCGGGTACACTACGTCAGTAGTTCTTTTGTTCTCTGCTGAGTGACTGGGCGAAATGTAGTCGGTAGCTCTATTTTCAGTGCACTGTTCTGTTCATTTTCTACACTTAACGCTTAAATAGAACACGTGTTTGTACAAGCTAGCCGTTTTTATCAGTGCAAAAATTAAACAAGCATCGGATAGAACAATAAAAAAATGAGAAAGTAATCCAGCACTTAGTATAACACGCCAGTTTTATCATGAGACACCGAAAGTCTGGTTCTTTCGGGTGCATAAGACAGTCGACCGAGAGCTCCAAACCAACCAAAACGTACCAGAGTGCGATCTATCTCATTAGAACGTACCCGACAGGGCAGGGGCCTTCTACACCCCGGCTCTGATGAGCAAGCGACAATTGTTGCAGAGGTCCTATTCCTCTTTTGAGGTGGGACCGAAATTGAACAAAAGAATAAACTAAACCAAAAGCCTTAAGATTGAAAGAGTTGTAGATGACAATTTTAACGAGGAAGTCGTATTCATTAGTTTACAAATAGCCAGTGTAAGTACGCCTATGTATAGGAGAGAGACCTTGCTTATTTCTTATAGGGTTGTAAGATAGTCACATCATGATGCACATCATCATAAACGCATCATGATACATTTCAATCTTCATTGTAAGTAGACGAACCAGTAGACTCGCCTCTCTGCCCTCTAAAAGAGAGGGCAGAGAGCGAGTCTTACTCTTAAAAACCCTTCCCCCCCTCCCCCCCTCCCCCCCCCATGCATCTTAAAGAGTGCCCCCCAGAGTGCCCCTCCCCCCCTAAAAAAAAAGAGCCACATTTTTAAAATATTTTTTAGCAAGCTTTCAGCTTGCTTTTTCTTTATATTTTTTTTTTATCCATAAAAATCTCAAGTGACTTATTTGAAATTCGCGCCAACCTAGTAGTCACGTGACCCCCTTAAGTAGGTCACTTCCAGTCACGTGACCTATTTGAATTTCCCGCCAACATGGTGGTCACGTGACCCTCTTAAGTAGGTCACTTCCGGTCACGTGACCTATTTGAATTTCCCGCCCAAAGGTCACGTGACCGGAAGTAGGTCACTTCCGGTCACGTGACCTATTTGAATTTCCCGCCAAAAGGGAGGCCTCTCATTGGCTGCTTTTGAATTTCCCGCCAAAAGGGAGGCCTCTGATTGGCTGCATGTCGATTGAGTAATAAACAGTAGTTAACCATAGTCCCGTTCCGATACATACTATACTACTTATAGCCAAAGGGAGTACAAGCACAATTACAATTTCAACAAATTCAGAATTTGTCTTTCTAAATTAATGGTGTACTCCCAAACTTTTTCTAAGAGCATCTTTCAATATATGTGCAATTGGGAAAGCATATGGCAGAAATAAAACCTGTAGATCTTATAATATATATAACCATGAAAACGTGAATCATTCCAGTACTCAGCTATGTCTTTTATCATTAGCTGAAAGTTCAATTTAGCTCTACTAAACCTACCTGGGCAAATGTCATTCCAATGCAGTTTCGAGGCCCTAGTGAGAATGGAAAGTATGCATAGGTAGGAGGCCTGAAAAAAAAAGATAAACGACATGATTTCCTTGATGAGCCTGTAGGTCTCATCCCCATGGAAAATTAAATCTGTTCTTGAAGGCAATACTGTCAATAGAGGGAATCTAATGCCCATCACTTTACATAATTAGAAACTAAGAAACTTGGGTAAGCTGTATACATGTGAATATAGGTTTCAGCATGCTCAGGTACGACTTTTGGCCTTTGTCTGGTCCTTATACATGTACCAGCAACTTTTTTATATTTGCCTTTATTCCATTTCCTGAAATCCTGTGCCTGAAATACATTCTTACTACAAAGTACTGAGAACAGCATAAGAGGTAGTGATCAGTTGGTGATAAAGCTTAATTGTACTGAAAAACAAAATATTAGGAAATAGTGAGTACACTTGGAGAGAAAACATGAAGTTGATTCAAATGTGTGGACAGATTAAATATCAAGAAACCTAACCTTTTTTCTGAGTCTAGTCTGAAACGTTCTGGGTCAAAGGTCAAGACATCTGGGGTGAAGTCTGGCATCCTGGCACTGGCAAACGGGCTTAGCTGTAAATGTAAAGGGGTCAAAACCATAATCATGAATAATTAACAATGCCGATTTACAGCATTGTAAGCTATGCAATTGACCCTCACTTCCTCAGATTTGAAAAAATGCAAGGAAAATGTTTGAGGAAGCAAAGTATCCAAGGAATTAAGTCTAAATGTAATGGAACATAGAAAGGCAGTTGCCAGACAAATATCTGAGGAACTGACGGATCTGAGATAGTAAATCTTCGAGGTAAGGAGGGTTGACTGTATCTACATCTGGTCTAGCATTACATTGGATCGCCAGCACTGACAGACATGCTGACTAATATGACTTGTATTCATAAAATCCACCTGCAGCCAACTTATTTAAGAAAGAGATTGGTGTCTAAATTGACTGGCAGGTGTAGCACACATACACCATTGATTCGGTAATAAGAGGTGGTACCAGAGACCTGCTGTACTCTCTGTATTTTGACCACTGGTGGTGAATGTTATAGAGACCAAACATGCTATTGCCCTGCTCTAATTTCGCTTTAGTCCATTGATTTTATTCAATTTATTGTGTATCTGCCACAAACTGCAACAGAATTCATTTCACCTCCAAATGTCTCACAAATGTTTATAGAGTCCCCCCCCCCCCCAAAAAAAAATGGGGCTCGCAAGTTTGGAACAGTATAAAATAGGCACAAATCCAAAATGGCCACCCAAAAATTAGAAATTTATCTCCCATATCATCAACAATGCCCCAGGTGAATTACAATCATTCCTACGCCCCCAGCCCCCCAAAACATAGACATTTACCTCGTATTAGGGTCAATTCTGAGGGTACCTTCTCCCAGTAAAATCATGAGAGAAATATACATCATACTATTAAAGCCAGCAATTAAAATGAGATCTTAATTAAATGTTATAACTACTGGCAAAAATCTGATAAAACCTACTGTCACTGAAGTTCCCTTTGGTATGATGTGGCCACCCAACATGTGTTCTTCCTGCATTACACGGAAAATGACCTGGACAGGAGGGAAGAGTCGGAGTGCCTCCTTAATGACCAGGTTGGTGTACTCCAGTTTACTGATGTCATCAAAGCTGATGTCATGACGCTCACCTATCACAGTGTCAACCTCATCCTGCATCCTAATGTATGGAAAAAGCCATAGTCAATTTTGTTTTACTGAGATCAAGTTAGAACGAATCGTTAATTGATGTTGACTTCTTAAAAGTTCACATGACGTTACCACTGCATGTGGAAAAGGTTTCATTTCATAAATCAAGTAAAGAGATTGTATTCAAATTGGGTATCAAAAGATAGCAGATTATCTTCCGATTTGAATTGGGGATAATCCGTGAACATCGAAATGACTCTCCAAATTCAACCTGATGATATTAACTTGTGTTAATTTCACTAGACTGTAAAGGGAGCATCTTGCATGTTACATGTTACATTTATAACTATCTTGCCTTTTTAGAATGTCAGGGTGACGCCCTAGTTCCCGTATCACAAAACCTAGTGTATTTGCTGTTGTCTCCTGACCAGCAACAAAGAATGTCACAAAGTCATCAAGGATGACTTCTGTTGACAAACTGGGATCCTTCTCTGAAAAGCACATGGGACCATTCTTTAATGTATCTGTCTTTATTAACCCTGATACAAGGTCTGGTTTTCAGTCTTGGTATACTAAGACTAGTAAGCAACTATCTTTTTAAGTTGAAAAGCAGTGAATTCAAACATCACCTTGCCTCTATTATTAACTATTTACAAACATAATTTTGATGAAAATGGGTACATCAGCCAAACTGAGTACATTAAACAAAATATTAAACCTTACAAACCAATAGCATGAATCACATTTTACACATAAACATTTTGAACACAAATATTGTGTAACGGGAATTAGCTCCTAATCCATTTAAAGATACCGTACCATCGTGTTTAAGCGCCCCGGCGCTTATAACTTTGGAGCGGTGTTTACCCCAGGCGCTTATTCAAGACAGGCGCTTATTCGAGATCTATATTTAGTGCTTAAGAATAATTTCAAGACTCCCATACCCCCGGCGCTTATTCAAGACCGGCGCTTATTCAAAACCCGGCGCTTAAACGCGACGGTACGGTAATGAGAATAAACACTGCAAATGTATGAAGAAGAGTCAGGCACTTACTCTTAGTCTCAATGACAAACGATAGGACATCAGCTGGTACAGGCAGGCCTTTAGCCATGTCATTCTCTCTTTGTGCAATAACCTTTGCTCCTGTTTCTCGCAAAAGTATAATTGCATCACGCACTTCTTGCTTGAACTTCATGTTTAAAAAGGGAATTTTCTGCAAATATTTAGAACAGAATCAGCTGTGTCGTGTTAATAGCATTCTTTATGCTATAATATTTCTCTTCATTATGAGGCTTCCTGTATATGATATAACTACATTTTATGCATTCATAATTATAATCATATGTAGACCCACAAAAAGCTCATATGAATCAAGGAAAGCGATAACCCATGGTAACAATCATTGCACATTGCATCTTATAAAGAGACAAGGCAAGAAACAAAAGCATATCAAGCCCAAAGTAAGTACACACTTTCCAGAACAATGTTGATCAGTGAAGTTTTAATTCCCCAGAGCCATGGCCACCAAAGAGTCAAGTGTCTAATATGCCAATGGGTCTCTAAATCAACACGATTCATCAATGAGTCTGCAATAACATGACCTATATGAAATTCCATAAAACATGTGAGTATTACTTACAGCAGTGATGATGGACCTGTTGAACTCAGAGAAGCCCATCAGGGACTTGGATACAGCAGCAGTGAATGGCACCGTTGAGTCACCTAAACTGTTGATGTCCATATCAAATGCAACCTAGAAGTGCAATGAAGAATAATTACTTTCTAGTTATTTACCTTGTGCACACTAGATCCATCCTTATGAAGAAGTAAATACATATGTGACACGATCTGCGAAAAGGGACCTTAGTGCAGGGTGCATTGAGGTCCTTTTTCCCATATAGCTTTTGACTGCAACAGCTTTTTAGTCATCAAAAATGCAAGATGCCACTGCCACCTAGCTTTTTATCAATGATAAATCTCACCCCATATACATGAATTTTTAAAACTTTCAATCATGTTTCTAAGTTGATTATCCACAGAGATATCATTCTCAAGACATTTTGCAGCCATTGTGAATATAATCAAATTGGTCGATGGTGATATTTCCTTTACAGGAATTTAATGAAGATGAATAATCAAAGGAGAAAATCTTATTCAAGTTTTTCTATGTAGGGTGAAACCCCTTTCTTCACTGCGGTACCATGATATAGTTTCACCTTGCCAATGACGTCCAGGGTGGCCCTGTTGAGGCTCTCCATTATGGTGACCACTGTTGTACCATCTGCCTGCTCTGCCAGTTTGTCCATCAGGTCATTAGATGTCTGATTAAAGTCAGCCATAAGTGTCCGTAACTGTCTGGGAACAGAGTTATCTTTTGAATTACAGGGTGTTTGATAAAAGGGCCACCATCCGTGTAAAGATAACATTGTGGGGTCTATTAAAAGGTTTATTGACCATAAATCATGTAGAGGTTAAGCCACATTGAGCTCTAACAGTC
This sequence comes from Harmothoe impar, assembly GCA_947462335.1. Taxonomy (NCBI): domain Eukaryota; kingdom Metazoa; phylum Annelida; class Polychaeta; order Phyllodocida; family Polynoidae; genus Harmothoe; species Harmothoe impar. The sequence goes on from OX381711.1 coordinate 66,282,705, forward strand.
ACAGAAAATAATATAAAAATACAATGGAAATGGAAATATACATTCAAAGCTGGCATAAGGCTGGAAAGAATAGGTAAATACGATGTACGTTTCAAAAGGTGATTAAGTTCAGGTTTGAATCTTGAATATATCAAATCAAGAATAACATATACATGTGAAAGTTTTTTTGTATACACATGACTTACTGTCTATGGAATGCTGGATTTACACTTATCCTTCTTTTAGACCATGTCTCAACTTCCGGCTCTGTCACCAAACCTCTTCCAACAAATCTGAAATGTATCCAACTGTCAATTACTAAAACACAACTTGCTTTCTATGTGCAACAATAAAGCAAAACAATATGCCTGTACGGACAAGCCTCGTGAAGTGATTGATGAAATTCATGAAACAGTCATCATGGAAAGAGGGTTTTAATTTATTTTAATAAGAAAAAGGATGATTATAAATGAAATTCATGAATTCATGAATTCAACTTAACTGTGATTGAATATATATGATCAGATATTTCCTTGTGCAAATATTGTCCATAGCAAATGAAACTGTATTATATCTACCTTTGCCCATACATTGTTCCTAGCTGACCATATTCACGATGTGGTTTACCAAACTTCCCAGTCACTAGCAGCTCCTAATCATATAAAAGTTCATTACATGTATTACATGTATGTTCCTTTATTTTATTTACCATCCTTAAATGTTGCAATGTGGTCTATTGTGATATTTGAAATGACAAATTGCAGTAAATAAAACATAACCAAAACACCATACATATGTCTATAATGAAATTATTATCTAACCTTAACAGCCTCCTGATCAACAGTAATGACCAATGGTGTTCCCATGACAATGATGGCAAAGGTGTGGCCCACCTCTTGTGTGCTGTATGAAAACAGTGTTCGTGTACAGTGTGACTTCTCTCCTTCATTCATTAACATGTTAACAGTGAAACGCAATTGAGCATGATATCACACATCACATTCCCAAGTTCGTTATCATTAATTTCTCATTTATATGGAGGTTGAAAGGGGTTGATATTACAGGCATACCCCCAATACCGATGTCTTAAAAAGCGTATCCCCCATAGTCTATTATCTATCATTGATACTTACTATTGTAGAATAGCCTCTGCAAAGAGCATTCCATTTTTAATCTTGTTCTTCAGCGTGATTGCATGGCCAAAGATGAAGCTATAAAGTAAATCAACAAGATTTAATGTAATTATAGATGGTTCAAGGCGGTTGTCATCAACTCCAGGGACCAGAATTACGGTGTGGTAAGACTGGTAGGACAAGGAAATTCACATCTTGGTTATTTCTAGTAACCCAGGCATAGACACTAACTTTTTCAGCCATGGGCCACCCAGGCCGGTCGTCTCAGAAATTGATGGGCCCACACCTAAAACTGTCAGAGTCTCACTTTTCTTAACCCATTGAGGCCAGCCCCCCCAAAAAAAGTTTGGCCAGGGGGCCGGGATTTTTTCCACAATTTTTCCCTGGGGCCGGGACATTGCCAAGTCCCATACAGTTAAGTCAACTATAGTCAACTTCCGGCCCCACATGGTGTAGTAAATAGTCTACATTCGGCCAGGGGTGGATGTAGAGTAGTCTACATTTGCCCTCAATGGGTTAAAGAGAATAGCATAGGTATCTCTGTTTAAGATATATCCATACCATACCAGAATGGCTGGCTTTCTCATGATCTTCCCATTCCAACAATATATAACATGACTAAATGTATATTATGTATATTATGTGTAAGACATATTCTCAGTGCATTTCTCCCTTGTACTCCTGTGGGTCACTTGTGCGCACAGGAAGGTAACTCTTCAGAAAACTGTGGGCCTGACCCTAAATTATTGGACATTGGCTCCTGGGCCAGTGTTAGTGTCTACCCTGGTACTAACCATGGGTTAAAATATCAAATCTACACAGAGAAAATGGAGTCATTCAGGTAGCAGCCAGGACTCCCTTTTTACTCTGTTTCTTTTCTCTGTGTACTCATTGAGTGATCATGGTATATAACCACTACCAACTAGTTGACATATGCAGATTGCATCTAGCTCATATGAGTGAATGGACAAATGTTTTGAGTGAGTCTTAATGAAATCTTACTGAAATCTTAAACCATAACCTAGTTGATTTATAGTCTTAAATATGTCTTAATAAATATGTAAAAGGTATTTAACTGGGGTTCTGCCATAACTAAAGAAGGTGAAAAAAAGGAAAGAAAAACAGGGGTTAGGGGGTGAAGCTCCCCCCCCCCCCCATCTATATTAAGATTTTCCAGTTGTAAGATTAGGGTAAGACTCATTCAAAGCATTTGTCCATGCACTCGCCTGAGCTAAGCCAATCATGCTTGACATAATTATAGGGTAAACCCTGAGATGTCCACCCCAATTTTATAGTCATTCATACATGATAAGCCCTCTTTTTGTGAATCACGTAGATTTCATGTGTTATTCTTTCTAGCAAATGACAAATACCATACATGAATAACTACATAATAAAGGTTGACATTTCAGGGTACATAGTTGACTCTAGGTCGATCTACCTATATACTAATACAATCCCCAAGCAAATTCGAGATACATCCACACTGCAGAAAGGGGTTTGGCCTAATTCAAATGCTGCCTTCTGAATGAGCTTCTAAAGGCATATACTACATGCCCTGTGGTATGCAAGAAAACAATACTATATACCTTTCCTGTTAATCAAAACTCAGAATCAGAATAGACAATACTGAGAGTGAGATAAATCCCTGCCGGGATATGGTATAAGAACTAAAATAAGTGTACAAACTGACCTGTCCCTGGGTGGTTGCGGGATGTGTGCATACTTCCTGTAGATGTAGCTGAGGTAGAGACACACACCACCCACAATAACAGCTACCATGGTTACTACACCTGCCATCAGCTGGAGGCACACCTGGCCCCATGACACTGGGCCCTCCATGCTACTCTTCTTATCGAATTATTCCTTCCCGTTCTCTCTGTGTCTCTCAGCTTTATCTTGTTCTTCTCTGGTCTTTTCTTAAGATATTCTGCTCCTTGCTCCTTATGCCGCTCCTGCCTTCTTCTAGGGGTTATATGTCTGTTCTGCTTCTATTCTATTGGCTGCTTAACTGATAGTGTATGGTAAATAGCGTGTTTACTCCAATATATGGGCTTGGCACTTACAAGTGCCAAGCCCATATATTGGAGTTACCCATGTGTGTAAGGGGCTTGTCCTACTTGGTCATGTCTGATGAAATCTTTGCCATATCTTGCTTTTCTAATGTATATAGCACCCTAAAGGTGTCGGGTCAGTAAATGGGTGAGTAAATGGGTCAGTAACGCCCTCTCTATATATAGTGCATATTGTATAGCTTGCTGTGGGAGACTTGTGAGAACGATTAGTTCTCAGAAGTACGGACATTATATCCATTCCCATAGTATCCCTCTGTAAATGGTGTCGACTATAGTCGACGCTAAAGCCTGCCATGGTGTTGACTATAGTTGATGCTAGGCCTTAAAGGGTTTAACCTTTAAAGAGTTTAACCCTTTAAGGCCTAGCATCAACTATTATAAAATCCAATGAGTGGTACACATCCTATGAATTAGTTTTGGGTTGGTATATCATTTGTCACATGTTAGGCTGTGGGCCAATAAAGATCATTTCAATGCGGCATTTTACCGGTATTACCATGGCCCAAGAGGGTCAAAATGGAATTTGGAAAACGAAAAGTAATTTGGGGAAAAAGAAGAAGTTAAGTTCAAATGCAAAACAAAATCTCAAAAGTAATTTTCATTTCAGAATTGGGTACTGTCAGTCTGTCTTCTCAGACAGAACAGCTTGATACAGGTATCTTTTAACATACGGCATAGTTTCCTCTGATTTCCCTTTAACTAGAGAGTCAGAGGTATAGAGGTGTAGGCCTACTAGGGTTCATTAGGCTGTGACTAGTCTAAGCCACAGTAAATGGAGAAGCATTCTTATCTCAGACATGGTCTGGAACGGGTCTGTATTATATCTACTGATTTCCTAACATACATAATTATTTAATGTGATGAAAATAACACCTCTATAGAGCAATATTTGAGGCAGGGGAAAAGATGGCTGTCGTATGAATGGGTGTGGACGACCAAATTTGACATGCCGACATGGCTATTTCTTATAATCGACAATCGACATGAGGCCTAGTGACATGCGACATGAGGCTAAAAGAATATAGTGACAGGCGACATGGGCAATTCCTAAAATCAACATGGGACATGGGCATAATTAAGCGACATTGTCATACGACATGACATTTTTTAAGATCAACAATCGACATGGGGACGTCCCATCCAGACCCCCGTATGAGGCTGACTATAACCAGTTGTACTTAGTTTCCCCAGCAGAGGGAGGGCACGCTCCTATTGCCACAGTGTGCTTGTGGCATGTTATGACATATGGCAAGCCAGTTTAGAAATGTAAAACGGCAGAAAATAGGGTGCATTGCCAGGCCCTGGTTATCCAGACTTATCCTTTCCTGCTATACATGGGTAGTCTAAAATGTTGGCATGGTATTGGGTAGGCATGGATATATTATGTTGGGAAAGTCCACAACGATTGGTTTGTACAAAACTATAATAACCTGTGTGAGACTATTAATGTAACTCCATGAGACATGGCTCATATTATAATATACGTCTAGGTCAAGTGTTGCTTTTATGTTGTGTTCATCACATTAATAATAATGGTCCATAAGAGAAGGTCATTTGACTAAGCAATAAAAAAATAAAAAAATCAATCAACATACAATACTAAATAATCTTTTATTGGCAACAAATGAGGTCATTATTGATCTATGTGTCATTAACACAAGTAAGGCAAGAGTTAGTTGTGACAGATCATAGAAAGGACAAAACCAAATAATATAAAGCAAACCACTGTTTATATCCCCGAGTACCTAATTCTAGATATGTTTGTTGTGTTATAAGACTAAGGGAGTGCTCATTTTTTAACAACAGGGGGGGGGTGGTGGATTTGGGGGGGGGGGTAAAAAATTTGGACCCCTTGACCGGGGGGGGGTAAAAAATTTAGACCCCTCTTGGGGGGGGGTCAAAAAAATTCAGCCTGTTTTGAGGGAAAAAGCCCGCGCGTTACTATGCTACAAAGGGGCGCGAACGTGCGCGATTTTCGGTCTGCCGGGGGGGGGGGTAAAAAATTTCGACCCCTCTAGCGGGGGGGGTGAAAAAATTTCGCGCGCTCCGCGCGAAATCTCACCGCCCCCCCCTGTTGTTAAAAAATGAGCACTCCCTAATATCATTAAAGTAGTCTTTTTGTTTTACTTATATTCAACCACCAAGATGCATGCATAATTTTATAGTTCTAACTGCACTTGACTCTGCACTGAAGGTAGAGTCAAGCTGTACAAGGGCCAAGGGGTAAGACTGCAGTAGCTGTAACCCCTCCACCAGAGTCATCATGACTGCTACCAGAGTCAACTAGAGTCCACTATGGTAAAAGAGTCATGGCGACGCCTTTAGTTCTCTCTGTGAAGAGGCTGTTGGTTAGTGAATATATTGTTTGTAAAGCCGTAATATTCAGAATGTTACCATGTAACGGTTGCAGGATTTACCAACACAAGTTGGTTTACATAATAGTTGCATTAGTGTATTAGCATGATCGTTTTTCCCAAACTCTCAAAAGCACACTTTCTTGCTGATAGATTTGCTTACATTATCCTACATGTTCACATTGAAAACATGAGTTTGACTAAGTCTCTCAGTAGGGCAGTGGCTAAACTTAAAGTAACATCTGTGGGTCTACATGTCACGTTGAGTCATGATAATACGAGTACCATCCTTTGGTCTCAGTGTAAAGTTCTCCTCGATACCCATGGACTGTGAAGGGTCCAGCTTGAAGTGGAATCTCTGAATGAACTTGGCCAGAATAATCTTGGATTCAATCTTGAAATGTCAAAGGTAGAGTGGTTGGTTAGCTTAAGATTTAGGCCTATAGCCAAAGAGAGCACAAGAACAGATATTATGTTAACATATTCAAAATTCGTCTCAGTAAGTGGTCTACTCCCCTACTTTATCTGGGAGCACCCTCCGATATATATGCAATTGGGAAAGCATATTACAGAAATAAAACCTGTAGATCTTATACCAAATACAACAATGAGGATGTCAACAAATAGATTTGTCTCACACATCAAGATTAGCAGTTACATTTTCAAAGTGAAGTGAGGTGATAATGGTTGTTTTTAATTTCTAGTTGGTCTCCATTTGTTTGTTATAAATGGTTGAGAGTAAACATATGAGGCTATATCCCACTAGATCGATCCAAGTTGAAGGTCTATGGCCAGGTGCAATCTATAACCGGTCATAGATTATACCTGGTCATAGACTTTCAACTTGAATCGATTTGATAAGACACATCCATGAGTGGAAGATCAAACCTTTAAAGCGTTACGATGCTCATAAAAAAAACAAAAATAATTTTAAACCTGGATATCCCCCAGCCCTTGAAATAGTAATTTGGTAGAGCCAACTCCATTTTGCTTTACTTGGTAACATCAAATTTCTGTATGAGTGGTTTGCACTTGGTTTGGTTCTTAGTTTCATCTTAAACATTATATTCATTACCTACCTGGGCAAATGTCATTCCAATGCAGTTTCGTGATCCGAGTGAGAATGGGAAGTATGCATAGGTAGGGGGTCTGAAAAAAGAAAGTAAGGATGAGTGGGGTACATATAGTTCTTTATTAAACATAAATGTATCAACATTAACTTTATATTCACACACAGAAAAGAAGTAGAATCACTGTGACTCCCGACTTAATCACTGAGGTAACTCTCCCCAGGACTCTGAAGTGACTCCCTAACATTAGCAGGACTCTATAATAATTCTATAATGACTCTATAATGACTCTATTCTAAGACTACATAATGGTTGGGAGTCACTTTAGAGTCCTGGGGAGAGTTACCTCAGTGATTGGGGCTGGACTCCCATTTGAGAGTTACAGTGATTCTACTTCTTCTCTCTGTGCAACTATGCCCAGACTGATGAGCTGGTGATAATAGTACACTTGGAGAGAAAACATGAATTTGATTCAAATGTGTGGACAGGTTAGATATCAAGATACACAACCTTTTATTTGAGTCGGGTCGGAAACGTTCTGGGTCAAAGGTCAAGACATCTGGGGTGAAGTCTGGCATCCTGGCACTGGCAAACTGGCTCATCTTAAGTTGAAAATGTAAAGGTGTCATGACTGTACATAATCATAAATAACAATCCCAATTTGCAGCATTGTCAGCTATATCTACTTCTGGTCTATATTCCATGAATATTATTTCCAATTTTTGGTGGGAGAAGTTCTTCCATTTTGATTTGTCATTGTTATACAGGGGGCACCGTTGGGCTTGTGACATGAGATGGAAAATGTGACAAAAACATCTTAATTTGCATCTCTGGCAGCACATATGACCCAGGGGTGGGACCCTTAGTCAATAAACTCCCTGGAGCGACTATAACCGATTAATTATCTTCCAAATTTAACATGCATATCGAGAAAAACACATAAGATAAAATATAATATGGAGGTTATAAAAAAAGAAGTACATCTGCAGATAAGTAAATAGGTTTCGAGTGGGTAAGTTGGGCTTTACACTCCATCCACCAGGGGGCGCCATGAGCCTTTTAGGGACATGAAATCGGCCAGTGGACTCTCTTAGTATTCTTCACTCTTTGATGGTACAGAAAACAAACCACTGCAGCCAACTTATTTAAGTAAGCGACTGGCATCCAAAGTAACCAGCAGATGTGGGACCTATACACCATTGATTCTGTAACAAGAGGTGGTACCAGAGACCTGCTGTACTCTTTGTATTTTAGCCACTGGTGGCTACTGTTGTATAGGACTTTCATGCCATTGCCCTGCTCAAATTTGTTGCTAAGGCTGTTTATTTACCTAGCAACATAGGTTTACCTGGAACTTTGGTCAGATCTGTGGGTGTATCTACCTCCAGTAAAATCATGAAAGCAAAAAGTGCAATAATACTTACTGCCACTGAAGTTCCCTTTGGTATGACGTGGCCACCCAACATGTGGTCCTCATGCATTTCACGGAAAATGACCTGGACAGGAGGGAAGAGTCGGAGTGCCTCCTTAATGACCAGGTTGGTGTACTCCAGTTTACTGATGTCTTCAAAGCTGATGTCATGACGCTCACCTATCACAGTGTCGACCTCAGCCTGCATCCTAATGTATGCAAAAAGCCATGGCTAATTTTGTTTTATTTAGAAATTCACCATGTGTAATAAAGATACGTTATGAGCTCAAAAATCAGGTTAGAGTGAATTATTTATCAAAGTATTGCGGAACAAATTAATAAAAGTTTATATGACCTCACCACTGCATGTGGTAAGAAAATATCTTATTTCGGAAATCAGGTCAAGATGTATTTAAATCAGGCATTCAAAGAGAGCAGATTATTTACTGACTTTGAACTGAGACAATGAGTGTCCATTGGATTGACTCTCTAAATGCAATCCAGAGTATCGTGGGGTATTACTGGCAGGGGAGGGGTATTACTGGCACCCTGGCAGTATTGTGTGGATTTCATAATAGGCAGATCGACCCTTTAAGACATTTTGGGGACCTTTCTGTTAATCACTGATAGGAAGTGTGATGAGGACCTCACTCCATAGATGGGTAAAGAGAAATAGTTTTAAAAAGTCATAGAAATCCCACGAAGAGGACAAAATCCTTAGGGTGCCAGTAATACCCCATGGCCTACTCTAATGATATTAACGGCGTTAATTTCACTGTATTAGCCTGTATACGTATTTGGGACCAAATCATTAGTTTCCCTCAATTCAAAAGAAATCTCAGTTATCTCAGTTACATTTATAACTACTTACCTTTTCAGTATGTCAGGGTGACGCCCTAGTTCCCGTATCACAAAACCTAGTGTATTTGCTGTTGTCTCCTGACCAGCAACAAAGAATGTTACAAAGTCATCTAGGATGACTTCTGATGACAAACTGGGATCCTTCTCTGAAAATCACACAGAACCATCCTTTAATACCTGCCTTTATTTACTCTGATACAAGGTTTGGCTTTCAGTTATGTAATACTGAAACTAGGAAGCCACCATCATTTTAGTTTGAAAAGCAGCGAATTCAAGCATGTGTCATTTACTTTGGCTTCCACTATTCGTCATTCATAAACACCATTATGATGATAATGGCCAAACTGAGCAATTTTAGATATTAAACCTGACAACAGCAATAAGCTAAATTATATCTTAAAAATAGACATGATGAACGCAAATACATCGTGTAACAGAAATTAGCTCCTAATCCATCTTAAAGTGACACAGTCCGATATTTTTCATATTTTAAATCCTGTTAGTACAATAACATGTTTGAAGGATAGGGTCCAATGAAATGTCATCTATGGGCAATAAGAGCCCAATTAGAGGTTCAGACGTGGCCCAAGTATAGCATTTTACAGTGTATTTTCAATCGGGGAATTATAGCGTGCACTCCAAAATTAGTAAATTGAGCCATAATCTGATAATTATTCAACTTCTAAGCTGAATTCTAGGGAATGAGATTAAGTAAAGTAGCTAGCACATGAAGTATGGCCATAGGGAAAATTCTGGTCGATTTTTAACTAAATTGATTTTTCAGCCTTAATCATCGGACCATGTCAATAATGAGAATAATCCCTGAATCTCAGTTTGAATGCTGGTACTTGAAACAATAAAAACAGTGACTAAAAGTAAATGAAAAGATTTGGGGTATTCAGTATGTCCAGATTTTAGCCACTGATTATCTATTTGTAATGCAAACATAACATAAGGTAGATAGGTGTATGAAAGTTTTTCCTCACTTAAAAATATCATTAATCTTCATTAAAAAAAAAAAGAATGAGACACTTACTCTTAGTATCAATGACAAACGATAGGACATCAGTGGGTACAGGAAGGCCTTTGGCCATGTCCTTCTCTCTTTGCGCGATAACCTTTGCTCCTGTTTCTCGCAAAAACGTAATTGCATCACGCACTTCTTTCTTGAACTTCTTGTTCAAGAAGGGGATTTTCTGCAATATTTAGAACACAATCAGCTGTGTCTTGCAGGCTTTTTCATGCTATTACATTTATCCTCAATATGAGGCTTCCTGTAGATAACATCATTGTATTTCCATGCATGTATAATTATAATAATACATCATCGCCTGAAGAAGTTTACTGAATGTAAATGAAACGTTGCATGTTCATTATTATTCACCCGCCCCTTTCTCGATGTAAATATTACCCCTATTAAAATGTCAAATAACTCAATTTCAACTTGTCTGGTTTTGTGTGGAATTATAACTTAAAAAATAATTATAATATGTAGACCATAAAAAGCTCACATGAATCAATGGTAATAAACAATGGTAAAAAGACAAGAAAACAAAGGCATATCAAGCACAAAGTTCCCATAACAGTGTCCATTACTGAATTGTTTGTTTTCAGAGGGCCATGGCCACCAAAGAGGCGAATACCTAATCTGCCGCTGAGTCTCTAGATCAACAAGATTGATTGATCTCCAACTAGATGACGTTTCATAAAACATGGAGGATTACTTACAGCAGAGATGATGGACTTGTTGAACTCAGAGAAGCCCATCAGGGACTTGGATACAGCAGCAGTGAATGGCACCGTTGAGTCACCTAAACTGTTTATGTCCATACCAAATGCCACCTGGAAGACCAATTTTCAAAAGGAAATGATGATTTACTTTCTAGCAATTTACATTGTTCACAATAGATATAGCCTTTATCAGTGATAAATCTCACCCTGTATATATATTTTTTCAAACCTATGAATCATGTTTCTAAGTTGATCATCCAGAAAGTTATTATGCTTAAAAATGTTTGTATAGTGAAAATTCCTTCCTCACTAAGGAACCATAATGAAACATAAAACTAGCTTCACCTTGCCGATGACATCCAGGGTGGCCCTGTTGAGGCTCTCCATCATGGTGACCACTGTTGTACCATCTGCCTGCTCTGCCAGTTTGTCCATCAGGTCATTAGATGTCTCGTTAAAGTCTGCCATAAGTGTTCGCAACTGTCTGAGAACATAATTGTGTGACATATTGACATAATGAGAGACCAAGTGACTGACACCACAAAAGACTCAGGGTTCATGGGTAGGGAGGTGTTCTTATATATTTAGTAGGGTGAGAGGGAAAGGACTGGGGTTCATGACCAGTGTGATCGGGCCTTAAGACGCAGTGCGGAGGAGTGTGAGTCAGTTCTATGCTGAGTTCTGAATGAAGTGGCAACCTTTTGTAGTAACAGATGACATGATCCATATACCTTTGCAGTGTAACTGTCTTGAGATTCTCAATACAAATCTTTTTCCAAGCACTTTCCCTCCAAGTGGTTCTTTCTATCCTAAAGTATTGGTCTTAGATTCCTATTACAATACTTTCTAGGCTGGCATAAAATAGGGCTGAGGTATGCTTAGATTTTTGGATCCCAGTAGAAAAAAGGGTAGTTAAATCTGACATATGTTTCAAACGGTGATTCAGTTCAGGCTTATATCTTGAATATTTCAGGATAAATAAAGAATGGCATGTAAATGTAAAGGTTCTCTTTATATTCATGACTTACTGTCTGTGGAATGCTGGGTTTACACTTATCCTTCTTTTAGACCACTTCTCGACTTGTGGCTCTGTCACCAAACCTATTCCGGTAAATCTGAAGTGTATCCATGCAAACAGTCATTATTAAAACACAACACACTTTTCATGTTTAACAGTAAGGTGAAACAATAAATGATACATGTTTGGATCAATAAACCCATCTCAGAAAGTTGACAAGCCTCACAAAGTTCACAAGATGAAGAAAATTGAAGATTATAAATGAATAAAATAATATGAACTCAACCTAGTTGTGATGGAATATGAATAATCTTTTAAATTATTCTTTATGAAAACATATCATTTCCCACAACAAATGACACTGTATATATCTACCTTTGCCCAAATATTGCTCCAAGACTACCATATTCACGCTGTGGTTTACCAAACTTCCCAGTCACGAGCAACTCCTGATTGTATAAAAGTTCATTATTTAATACTTGATATATGAGAGATATAGACAGGAGTCCATGATGATCTGTCTATCAACATATGTATTCAGGTATTTGGTTCATAGTTCTTCCACATGAAATAAAAATGGTAACTCCATATTATCCTTGAATGTTGCAAGGTGGTCTACTGTAAAATTGTTACAGGGCATTTTGAAATGACAAATTGCAGTAAATAAACATAACTAAACACCATACATAACTATGTCTATATGAAAATTACAATCTAACCTTAATGGCCTCCTGATCAACAGTAATAACCATTGGCGTTCCCATGACAATGATGGCAAATGTGTGTCCCACATCCTGTGCACTGTATGAAAACAGTGTTCATGTCCTTCATTCATTGATATATGTTAACGGTTAAACATAATTGCTTTGAAGGTTGAAAGGGGTAGACATTACAGTTAATGGGCAATGACCTATTAATTTTTTTTCTCTGCTCAATTCACTCTAGGGTAACAATGTAGAATAGATGAACTATGATGTAGTGACAATTCTCACCATTCAATTAAAGCTGGGGTCATTTTCAGTCAATATGTGGATTTCTATGAACTTTTGATTTTTAATTCATTCATATATGAGGCCTAGATCAGAGAGAATTATGTTTATTTTCAAAACTATTGCTGGAAGTAGTAATAATAACATCCATGCTTATTTCTGTATCTCTCTTCTCAGTTCTCACCATACTTGTAATACATGATAAGAGTAGTTATTGTCTATAGGAATTTTCGTATATTTGGTTGCTGTTTCCATAGCAACCATCCTTCCATTTTTCCATATTATATCCATTATTGGTACTTACTATTGTAGAATAGCCTCTGCAAAGAGCATTCCTTTTTTAATCTTGTTCTTGATAGTGATCGCATGGCCAAAGATGAAGCTATAAAGTAGATAGAGGGAAGTGGGGGATAAATGATTGTCAATTTCAATTTTAGTAAAAGATTCGACCCTCCTGGGCCACTGTACTTGAGAGAGCATGGTAAATAACCTCTACTTTACAGCACCTACTGTGGTATATAGTACTATAGTCACACATACTAGAATATACAGACATGGCATATATACCCACATGTGGGCTCTGAGAATACTTCCTCTTCACAGTTACATAAAATAGTATATAAGTACAGTTTTACTTTGAATTAAATCTGCTGTCTTTGTGTAAATGCATAAAAAGAAGTGTGTGTACAAACTGACCTGTCCCTGGGTGGTTGTGGGATGTGTGCATACTTCCTGTAGATGTAGCTGAGGTAGAGACACACACCACCCACAATAACAGCTACCATGGTTACTACACCTGCCATCAGCTGCAGGCACACCTGGCCCCATGACACTGGGCCCTCCATGCTACTCTTCTTATTAAATTTTCCTTCCCGTTCTCTCTGTGTCTCTCAGCTTTATCTTTTCAACTTGTTCTTCTCTGGTGTTTTTATTAAGTCCTCCGTCCTTCGTTCTCCTTATACCTAGCTATACCTTGTCTTCTGCTCGGACTTGCTATAGGTCTATTCTCACTCTTACTGTCTGCATGGGCAACTATACCTCCTGGCTGCTTTTACCAGGTTACCTACAGCACAGAGAAAAGAAGTAGAATCACTGTGACTCCCAAATGGAAGTCTGGACTCGACAATTGAGGTAACTCTCCCCACGACTCAAGGTGACTCCCAATCATTAGAAAGTCTTAGAATAGGAGTCATTATAGAGTTATTATAGAGTCCTGCTAATGTTAGGGCGTCACTTTAGAGTCCTAGGTAGAGTTACCTCAGTGATCAAGTCGGGAGTCACAGTGATTCTACTTCTGTTTTCTGTGAGTGTATGGTAGATAGCGTGTATATACCAAGCCCTTATGAGTTATGTGTGCAAGGGTCAGGTCCCCCTCGGTCAGGTCTGATGAAACCAGTCTCACTCCTTGTGTTCTTCATGCATGTGAAATACAAAGGTCTTTAGGATAGGCCCATAGATAATAATTGTTAGAAGTGATACAGATTTAGATGTAGTAAATATGAATTGACCCGCACTGATTCCTCACTGGTAATGATAGCAGTACACGTAATAGATAGACAATGGTTATGAAAAGGTATACAGAATTAACCACAGCTTTCTAGTGGGGCCAGACGAGGGCGAAGCCCAAGTCGCCCTACTAGAAAGCTGTGGTTAATCCTACTTACCATTTCATAACCATTGTCTATCTGTTTTAAACCACGGTATGCAATATATCCAATGTGTGAAGCCTTTGTCTTAGCCGTCCACCGTGGTTTAACCTCCTTTAAAGTATGACCACTACCGTCCTTCTGTGCTTCTAGTGTAGCCTGCTAAATGTGTCAGGTCAGTAAATGGGTCAGTAACGCTCTCTTTATATACAGTGTATAGTTTATAGGGTTTAATAGTAAATCGAGCGCCTATTGCATCAGTTTTCTAGAACATGGGGACTGCCAATCTAATGAGTGGCACACTTCCTCTAAATTATTTTTTGGTTGGTATTTCCCTTGCAACATGTTAGGCCATGGGCTAATAAAAAGTATTTCACCGCTACATTTTACCTAAATCATAGCTGAAGGGAACCATTTGCATCTTAGCTTGGACGTTAGTAAAAACTGGTTATTTACGAATTGAGCGACTCTATGAACTAATCAATCATGATTTTATTTACCTATCTCAATTATGATTTATTATATTTCCGTAGTCACTCATTTTATCTATGTTAATATTGTAGTTCTAAAACTAAGATGACATCACATATACTCTGACACCTTCGTCATTTGTGAACGTTCCCTGTATGTGTTGGTCAGTTATAATGGCTCTAGGTCTACTTCTGGTGACCCCTGGTGCTATCATTTTGGGATTCTACCTTTATTCATCTGGTCAGTATTGCATTTGAATTCTGTATCCACTTGATCGTCACTATAGTGATCTGTGTCCACCATTCCCACAAATTGGGTGTCAACTGTCATTTATGGCCCACCCTGGGCAGGCTACACATTATCCTACCTACTACAATTCAATTTCAATTTTTGTTTATTCACATCCTCGTGAGAGATAAAGGAAAGGAAATAAAGAGAGAAAATCAGATTTAGCCGATAGTTACAATGGCATCACTGATGTACAAGGTTATGAGGGTTACAATACACTCTGTATCATGCGTAGATCTACATAATATACACCAAAAGTTGGCGAACTCTATGTTTGACTAGGTAAAAATAACAATACTGGCAAGTTACTAGTTATACAATATTCCACTTCTTTATCAGGTAGTGTAGGCCAGGTACATCTGGCAGCACCAATAAATATATTGAGATTCTCTGTCTTTTTCAGCACCAGCGAGCACCAGGTTGACTAGTAAGGGTGCGAAGACAGTGTGGTTCAATGAATACGAAGAGATAATAACAAAAATGACAATAGCACCACTCTTCTTATTTAATTAACCAGGATTAGCAGAGCTTTAATTTAATGCAGTCTTCTTGTGCTTAGATCTTTAAATTTTAGACCTGTCTTTTTTCGCAAGTGTTATCCTTTTTGTGGGTTTAAATGTTTGCACAAAATTTAGATAGATTGGTTAAGACAATGGGGTCTTTGTTATTACAGAGATTAGCCATGGTTACAGTACTTGGGCGGGATGGCATATTGTTGGCGAGGAGGATTGACCAGTCATGGTTGAAGGCACTGCAGTGAAAGATGTAATGAAATTCATCTCCTATGTCACCACTCTTACATATTAAAAGGGCACTTTCTCTCCGAACGCTCAACTCTGCTATACCTTCCCGTTATGATTGGGAGACTGTGGTTCCTGCACCTGAATCTGCTCTTGAAGGCATGTTCTATTTTTGGCATTAAGATTGACTAGATATGTTTCAAGGTTTAGCTCATTTTTAAAGATTCTGTAGTTATAACAGTGGCCACTATCCATAACAGTACTGTGCCAATCCTGGTGTTCTATGTCAGCGAGCCTTCTTTTCACCGTGGCTTTTATGAAGTTGTGTGATGTAGTTATAGCCTCATCTCCAAAAATGTTACCAAGCCCACTTTCAGTTAAACTATCCTGTACATGTGTAAGCCACTGCGACTGAAAGCCGCCATTCCTTTGCTTTTCCTGCACAATTTTAAATATGATATGGGATAGTATGACAAGCTGATTCAGTGGTGTTTGTAGATAGCTAGTATAATAGTGATGAGGTACTCAGGGGAGTGAATGTATGTAGAGTGTACATAGAGTTAAGTCAGGAAGAAGTCAAATATAAAGAGCAGTAAATGTTTAATTCTAAATGTGGTTTACAATCTCCAGTCGAAGTCCTTTCAGGATGTTTCACCAATGAATGTCTCTGATAATTGAATGTCTACTTGTAGTAATATAGAAAGTCTCAGATGTACAGACACAAACCTTGCTATGTCACTCTGGCTAGAGCTTCCAACACAGCAGATGCTGGTAGATGGTTGTGGCAGCTGCAGTGAGTCTCAAGGGGTGGTTCTGCTGGATGGTTGCTGGTTGTAGACCCATGCGTCTGCTCCTGAAGTCTTCTGGTGTTGTGGTGTGGAGAGTTGGTGGTGATGTTGTATTTGAGACCCACTTGCAGCCTGCCTTAAGTATAAAGTTCATTAGGATATTTTATGAGGCAAATGCCGTCATGTTACCGAAAATAGCCATTGATGTAATGGGGCAATGTCGTCATAGGGACGGCGCGGGTGGAGATGGGTTCCATGAAGGAGCCCATAAACCCTAACCCTAATGGTTACTGCGTCCACCTTGCGCTCTGCGCGAGCCGCCTACGGTGGGAATTCCCCGCTCCAGTCAGAGGGCTCTGACGTCTTCGAAGGGTGGTTCTTAGAAATGTTATGACCACGCAGTACATTATGCTATATGTAGTCCTATAGTCACTTTACCACTATGATAATAGCTTACTTGTTTTGCCAGAGACAATTTTATGCCAGAAACTGACCATACTTTGCTTGACAGTGCAGCTTAGCTTAAGTCGTCCCAGTTCTCCCAATGCCATGCAGTTTGCTGCACGTGCATTTAGCTTTAGGACAAATTTACAGAATTAGTTCTGGACCCTTTCAATTTCACATAGGCCTGAAGAACCCCATACTTCACACCCGTAAAGTAATTTGGTACAATACATGCATCAAAAAGGTGGCATTGGATATCAACTGGTAGCTGCATTTTTTGTGCCTTTGATAATAAACTAAACAGGGCTCTTTTCGCTTGTGTGACCTTTTTTTGATGGCACTATAATTAAACTCTATTCCCAGGTAGGTACAACTGTATTGCACTTCTACCGGTTTGTTCAGGCACAGTAACTTTGGTAGCTTCTTTAGCTTGCCACATGAAAATATTACTACCTTTGTTTTTGAGGTATTTACAGTAAGTTCCCAGTCATAGCAGTACTCCTCCAAAACATATAGCATGTTCTGTAGGTCCTCAGCAGACTCGCTAAGTAAGATTGTATCGTCAGCATACAGCAAGATATACAACTTTAGAAGTACTTGAGATTCAGGGTCAGTGCCCAGTGAGGTTACACCTTTACAATGGTTTCGAAATGACTTTCTAGGTCATTCAAGTATATAGCAAATAGCAATGGCGAGAGGTTCTCACCTTGTCTCGCCCTGCATTGCAACTAAAGTATTCTGATAGGCAGCTGTCAACACGTACACAAGATTTTACTGTCCGATACATACTTTTTATAACATTCAACACCTTACCATTGACATTAGACTTGAGCAGTTTTACCCACAGTGAGGACCTGTCCACAGTGTCGAATGCCTTCTTATAATCTACAAAGGCACAGTATAGCCTCTTCTTCTGTGAAAGGAATAGTTCAATAATACAATGTAGGTTAAAAACATGACCAAGTGTGGAATGACCTTCTATAAATCCTGCTTGTTCCTCTCCGAGTAGATTGTTAAATTCTAAATAAGTCCCTAGCCTTGTGTTTAGTATCATTGTAAACAATTTCCCCATGCAGCTAAGTAGTGTTATACCTCTATAATTGTCTGGACTATCAATATCACCTTTATCTTTATATATTGGTACTATAACACCGACTGACCAACTTTCTGGGACAATACCTGTATCTAACACAAGGTTAAAGTATGCACTGATGATAGTTAACAGATCAGGAGGGCTGTTTTTTATGAACTCATTGATGATGGAATCGTTTCCTCCAGCCTTGCCATTTTTCAGCTTTTTCACCAGTCCCTCAATTTCAGTCACTGTTATTGGTCGGTTAAAAGGTAGGTTACTGGTATCATGTGTTCGGATCTCTTGGTCAGAGCTTTGATTCCCTTGCTCAGTGCCTGCATTTTCAGGGGACATGTTGAGAGCAGTGTTAAGACTTTCAACATGTGACCTAAAGGAGTCTAGAGAAATCTGACCAGTTTTGCAAGTGGTCCCATGTGCATTATTTAAGATTTTCCAATAGTCCTTAGGGTTTGTACTCTTCAAGTTACATAAATTCTCATTTAGTTTCTTGTTATAGTCTGACATGGCTAATCTTATAGTTGCCTTATAATTATGCTTTACTGGATATTTTAATAGCAACTTGTCTGAGTCACTCCGACTTTGCACAAATCTGTTCTTAGCACTGAAAACCTCTTTTCGAGCTTGCTCACCCCTGTCACTGAACCAAGGCTTTCTAGGGGGCATACATTTCCTGTAGTTATTTGGGCCCTCCTTGGCATTGGGATAACACCCGCATGTTTACCACATTCTGTATATACTTCTGTAAACAGATTTGATTATGGTCTATGTGCTTCTGTGCTATGCTGGTACTACGGTCCCGAGTATTGGTGATTAGTGTTCTAATTTTCTCCATGTCACAAGAGTTAAAGGCCTCTTTAGATTTAGATGTCTTACTGCTCTCCCAGTACACTCTGGTAGGTGACACATGTACATCACAGAGTTCCTAAGTACAGTCAACTCCCTCTAATGTGACCACCCTTGGGACTATGAAAAAGTGGCCGCTTTGGTGGGGTGGCTGCATTGGAGGGGGTCATTTTCTGTACATTGTAGTATGTCTGGGACTATGAAAAGTGTCTGCATTAGAGGGATTGGCTGCACTGGAGGGGTGGCCGCTAAGAGGGAGTTGACTGTACTCAACTGACCACCTCATTAGATGCATCTACAGCGGACAATTTCAATAACATTATGATAGGTGAATGTACGTCCCATAGACAGGAATCAAATATGTCAATATAAAAATTATTAATAAAGGGAAACAGTGATGCAGATCCAATGGCATAGTCTATAATGCTGGTCCCTTTACATGTAAACTCAGCCGAGCTTTTCCCGAACCTACCGTTAGCAATTAAGATGCCTGCACATAATACACACCCATACTACCCTACCTACTGTAACTCCCTCACCTGTTACTGTGACTCAAACTAGGGAGTCCCATACAGTCAGCAGAGCGTGTCCCCTGCGCTATCACTGTGAGCATAGCTGCACTGTGGCACGTACCTATGCATTAGCATGCCCCCAGGTGCTCTCAATTAATCTCAAATCCGGGGGAAATGGCTCATCTTAAAAAAAATCTGATGAGTTGGGATTTTTCTACACACAATAGGCTATACCTGGATCGAACACCTTTTTTAGTTGAGTGAATGGTTCAGAAATTATTCAAAATATGGCATTTCCATGTCTAATTTTGATATGATAAAATCGTTTCTTCAAAACAGGTGTCCGATATTCTAAAACAACATATTTTTTATAACAGAATTAATAACTGCTATATTACATAGAGCTGTAAACCTCTCCCGGATTTTAGATAGAGTTGGACACCAATTTCTCCCATTATTGCCTGGTCCTCCAGCACAGAGGAGGCAAACATTATTATATTTGTTATAAACTCTCTTAATCCAGCATAATCTTATCGTGTAGTACCAAGGGTAATACTCTACATTGTTCTGTGTACCCTTTTCCACCTCCCCCCCCCCTCAAACACACACCCATACCCATATCGAGTTTACCTAGTGCAGCATGCAGTGGTGCCGTGAGTAGACTGCCCTGCGGTGCCGTGAGCACCATGCTTTATGCATGGCAGCATAGAGGTAACTATATGACTAAAGTTCTAACTTCAGATGGCTCTCCTATGTTTAATAATAAAGATATTTCAAATCTGATTTTTGCTTTAGATTCGTATATGTCATACCTTTCGGAATACCTAGATATTAGTGAGGTATTCTAGGGAATTCCCAATGGAACTCCCTACCCAAACCCATTAGGGTAGGTTCACCACTTTCAACCGGTCTGATCTATGTTTTTTCATGAGCTACCTGTCAGGTGTAATTGCTTCTCAATTTTTTTGTGCATATCGTTCAGAATTGAACCAAACTTTAGGTATTACTCTGGAGAATAACATTCATGATGTCTTACAATGCCATATATCAGTTTACAGTATTTAATTCCATGATTTATCAGAGTATTCAGAATTGCCCCTTTTCACCCTAAGTCAGCCAAAATGCACCTTGAGTCAGCCATATTACAACCACCAGAATATGTGGAATAAACCAGTGATTTCTTGATTGGATTAGCTGACATAAATGCATGCATCATATATCAATATGTTACAACTAACAATAGAGAAGAACACAATTTATTGCATATGGAATAATCAAAACAAAGTCAGTAGTCTACCTCAGGTGAATACAACTGCATTATGAGTAAACATTATTTGTATGAGCAATGAGGACTAAATATACCATTATAGACATGCAGTATGGACTTCTATTGAACATATCAGGGGCTCTGCCCCCTTACCCCCTTTTCCCACCTCTTTTTGTGTTTCACCCTTGCCCTCTATGCACTACACAAGTAGGTCTGCTATCCTTAACCTTTTAGTACAAGAGGATATTCTTGGAGGAGGAGGTATTCACAAGGGTAGGGGGAGAGTTCTTAGACAAAAATTCAGGGTGAGAGAAATCCAGGGGGGATTCCAGAGAAGAAAATCCCATGGTTGACTTAAGGTATGAGGTGGCTGACTTCAGGTGAAATGCTTATACCCTATGAAATCAGTCCTGAATATAACTTAGGAAATTAATTTTGCTCAATAAAGTCATGATTTGTGTAATTTAGATACATATCCAGCTCACAAAACTAAGCGACACTGTGTATGAAAGGGACAAATACTTCGAATCAACTACCAAAGAGTATGAACAGTGGAGAGATTTTCATTCTTTGTTTGTCAAAACAGGTCAAACAGGGGTACTTCTGACTGATTTTACAGTATGAAAAAGAGTGATGATGCGGATGGTATGGGCAGTTTATATTTGGAAAACACTTCAATTCTTAAATCAGTGGGAGTTTGTTGTCACCAGATGCATACTGAACTTGTAATTTCATGTCAAAAGTGGTTTACTCAAGGTACGAGTTTGACTTAGGGTGAACCTACCCTACATGACCCAGTTCCCGCACTCCACCACCACCAGCCTTCCCAGGAGGTTAGGTTTTGATCAAAAAAGTAATCACTGTGATTAGACCAGTGTTCACAGATGATTAATTTAGTGATTATACTAAGTGTTCGCCCAAAGTACTACTACTACTACTACCGTCAATGATGGCGTGCATGGCTTATAACTGTAACCTGGAGCACCCTCTATATTTGCTTAGAGACACATATACAAGTTTTAAATTAAATACACATTTATGAGGTCGAGGATTCCAATCTAGCTTTTTTCAAGTAGATATTGGGCAACCGTTTTGTATTTTAAAAAATCTAGCGTGTGATCCTAATCACAAAAGACTCAGGGCAGGTGTCTGTAGTGTGCAGTCTGTAGTGTGCTGGCTGTAGTGTGGTGTCTATATTGTGCATGCCTGTAGTGTGCTGTCTGTAGTGTGCTGGCTGTAGTGTGCTAGCTGTAGGCCTAGTGTGTGTTCGATTTCATGTCCACAGATGGCAAACTGGTCTGACAAAAAACGTCTCACCTACCCAGTATTCTGATTCCCCATAGGTTTAACACTAACTGCCGAAATCGACAAAATGTCTACATCAGTACTTTGATGTTTGTCTACAGTTACGAAAAAATGTCCTTTTTTGGACAGGTCTACTTTGAGATTCTTTATTAAAAAAAGAGTGTGTTTTGTAGCCATTTTTAATTTTTCAATGAGATTTTCATGGGCAAAAGCATGCTAACAATAGCAAAAGATTGAGTGTGTGAGTGGCCTCACAGATGACTCAGGGTAAGCTGAATCTGAAGCTTATCATGTACTTAGATATAGTACTCCCTTATAATCATTCATTGGTCAATTCTGGCATCAGAAATGAATTCGTTGTTAAAAAGTACCCTAAAATCATGTGTCATACATGTATGTATGTTATTCCATTTCAGGCCAGTAGGTGGGTGTTGGTGAGCAGGTGGGTGTAGGAGAGCAGGTGGGTGTGGGTGTGCAGGTGGGTGTGGACGACAGTTGCAGGCTGCAGGCATGTACCGCCTTCTGTCTCTATCAAAAAGCCAGTCAATCGGACGATAAACGGCGACGATATGGGTGGTACAGTTTTGAACTGCTCTGGACGCTCCTTTTATCTTGACTCTGTCGCTGGCAACTCTCGTGTTGTCTCGCGCAGTTCTCGGAGTGCACGAGAAGTTGCAGTGGCATTCTTTCATTTAAATTTAATTCAAACGTTTTATTGTGTGTTTGAGGGTATTTCGAGTGTAGAGGATGGCATTTCTGCGTGTGAAGAGAGAAATATAGGACAGATTGGCAAAAGTTGTCTTTTCTATCTTTGCCTTAACACTGGAGCCTATGTACCTTTCATTTAGAGGGTAGCAATTTAAGAGTACTTAAGAGTCTAAGGAAAAGAGAAATCACTACCTAAAGATCGCAGGCGAAATACAGCAAGAAGGAAAGACATTTCAATTTTTTTTCGAAGGAAACATCTGTCCCCCGACCTTGCCCATCTATCCCTTTGGTCCTCTGATGTCTATCTATAACACAGGCTGAATGATAGACATTCTCCTATGTAACAAAATCGTCTTAAGCCTTGGTTGGGTCGTTTAGTATTACTCAGTTACCCTGAGTCAATTATCATAGGACTTATATCATAGATGAGTCTTATGAGACGTTTATTACATAGGTTAGTCTTGTCAAGACACATTTATCCTAGCCAAAATGCCCAGATGTGATATCAGTATTTATACTTATAGATTTCAAAGGACACAGAAAACTTGTCCTATTATGTGCCTTGGTTGTCCAACTGTATTTCAACAAGTGACTGAACACAGAGGAAATTTAGTCCAGCCTTGTCCTTCATTACAATTTAATTCAAGAATGAAGGAATGCTGATTAAAATGTGATTCCATTGCAAAATGAGACCTTAGTGTTGGAGCTCGATAGTCTTTACTATTAATTCAGCGATGTTTGACCTAAGAATATAATTTACAAAAGTTCCGAAAAAATGATTAACCTCGCAGTTACAGCTGTATGAAACAGTTAAAAACAAGAATATTTTAGACTTCAAATAACATAGCTTTATTTACAAAAAGTAAAGCTCGATAGAACAGAAATAAGAATATTACAAACACATTGTCTCTCATAAAATAAGGAAAACTGTTATAAATACTTTCTTCACTCAACAGAATATTTGGGCAAACGAAACAATGATTGGAGAACAATTAGAATCTGGCATTTCTTAATCGATTAACATGTCTCTTGTTCTGGGGATAGTAGAGATTGTGTTGCAGTTTTCGACTAACCTAAATAATATAATATCTTACGAGATAACATTGCTTTAAAGTGTTCAAACTATAACCATAGAGACATCCATCTCTTAGTGTTTCGAATACTGGAATAAATTTTCGGTAATTTGCTAAAAAGTACAATTTTGCATAGATTTAAATTCGCGGATTTTGAAAAATAGTATAGCTACAACTATATTGGATAAATATTTCCTCTGTACATAGTTTTGCGAATTCTAAAATCCGCGAAAATATGTACAGTGCGAAATACAATACGTTTACAGTAGATACCTCCTCACTCAATAATTTTGCTTAGTTGGAAATAGTATATAACCAGATGACTAGATAGGCCACATATACAAATTTAAGCCATGTTTTCATGAAGTTCCATATTCGTCTCCTGAGCGGACATACCAACCTTAACCCATACTTAATTCAATAAAGACACAATCAAATCAGATACTTAGGTTTATAATAGCACTTAATCATGAATATATGTAATGGTAAGCACACTTTGGAAACACTTTAACAATGAATTCTTTATTCATAAGTAGAACGACGTGTGTGCAAATGACACAAAGATAATGTTTCGAATTTAGTACAATACCTCAGATCACACATGCATTTACATTTTTATTTTACAAATAACCTTTTGATGGTACTAATTTATATTCTTCTCAAGTAGAAACCTCTTACATGGTTAATGGTAGAGCCAATCAGAATTGCTGTAGTATCAAAGACAACTTCTGGTTACAGCCAATCAAAATGTCTGTGCTAAACGCACCTCGAGTTACAGCCGATCAAAATAGTTCTATCCAAGTCAGCCTGTCTACATGGCCAATCGGAATGGCTCTGGTTAGACCCAATTAAAATGACAGTACTAAAACCAACTTCTGGTTAGACCCAATCAAAATGAAGGTACCAAAAAAAACTTCTGGCTAGAGCCAATCAAAATGAAGGTACCAAAATCAACTTCTGGCTACAGCCAACCAAAATGAAGGTACCAAAATCAACTTCTGGCTACAGCCAATCAAAATGAAGGTACCAAAATCAATTTCTGATTAAAGCTAATCCAAATGACATGATCTAATCAGCTTCCAATGGAGCTGACACTAAACAAACATCATAAATAAAATATTGCTTACTTTACAGCAACTCAAAATACATGAGATATGGCATAATTTTAAATATTGTGACTAGGAAACTATAGTCGCTACAAATTATGTTAAACATATCTTAAGTTCTACCATGCCATGAACAATATTGGCAGATGCTTTCGTGAAAGTAATACATAAAGTTTAAGCACTCATTGAGCTGAATCTTTGTGCATGTTGACCCATTCTCATCTTTGACAATAGAAAGCAGAACTGAAGAAACAGGGGGTTGGACCCCACATACACTACATAATAAATTGCATTTCAGAATTCCTTAAAATGGGGAAGAATAATTTCCTTTTAAAGTGCAGTATGAGCTATTGGAGATAATACATTGGACCATTCATTCTCACCCTGGAAACACTTGTTGCTTTTGAAAAAGGCACACATATTCTTTTGTTTTTCAGTGTGAATGAGATATATGACAGTGAGGCGATACATTTCTACATTATATCACGACGACAACAGTGAAACAATCTTAAGAAATCAGAGAAAGCATTATGTTATACTCGTACAGATAAATTTAATCCAATGGTGTACTTTGGCAGAGGGTACATTTTTACCTTTGTGATCCATCTTCATCCAAAACCTCAAACTCTCAAATAGAAATATTACAGGACATTTTCAACCGATACGCGAGATATTCAAGAATTATTCTCATGCTTTTACTTCTTTTTAATTTTTAATTACCGTATTCCCCAACCCTCTCCATTTTCCACAGATTTTCCGCAGATTTTTTAATGTGTACTTTCGATTTTGTAACGGTTTGTTACTGCTTGGCCATAACACCTGTGCAGGTGTTAAGGCCAAGCATTATGTGAAGGCATAGGGGAGAAGAAGCCTTGTAGAGGCCACCGAGATGGGTCTGGATAATGTTTATCTGACAAATAAATTTAAACATGAAATATTTCCATTGATAAAAATCTACCTGAGGTGGCAGATCATCATATATAATGTTTCCCCTTTGCCTATTGCTGATGGATTAAGAATAATAATTCCTTGTAGGAAGAGCTGGTATTTCTGGTGAAAGGACAACAAATGCGGAATTACGTACAAACGGTGAGTAAAATTGTGACGAGATATCAGACCTCCACTCATGCATTCCATGATTCATGAATAAGTAAATAACAAACTGTTAACTTATGAGTCTCCTGAATATAATAGTAAAAAATTAAAGTAATATTCCAATGGACTAGAGCTCTTTCGTCATATAAGTTGAAAATTGATTATTTATCAATTGTCAAAGTAAAGCAAAGAGAAAAAAAATCACAATTTTTGTGATTATTTTTTAAATTTAACTAAGCAGAAATAGTGTTACCAGTACAACGACAATGGCATTTATTACTTGAGTTGATATGTTTTATTCCTCTAGAGTAGAGGAATAAATTTGTGAGGCATCAGCACTTTCATGGTTAAGCAAAACTGTCCATTTTACGTGATGCTTGATCTAACAAACTAGCTTCTAGATGAGCTCCTTGACCTGGGTGACCTTGAGCGAAGCTTTGGTGACCTTGAGCGTGACCTTGAATTAGATGAAGATCTTTCTCGTTTCGAATATTTCTTTGGCCGTTTGTAAGGGAGACTCCTTGATCTCGACCGACTTCTCGACACAGAGCGATGGCGCCGATGCGACCTATCATTCGACCTTGACCTACTTCTCCGTGATCCTCTTCCTCCTCTGCGGGCACTAATTTAGACATGAGAGAAATATCTTAATGATATAATTAATGATGTTCTCTATTTTGAAACTGTACATTCTATTAAATTGCAAAAGAGGTAAAATGTATTTTCTTCATTGTATTTTTCTGGATGACATTTCTATCATAATGGATTTTGAAATTTTCACGACAGAAAATAAAGACTCGAGAATCCACCACTAACCCTCTTTTTGGCGAGGCGGAGCGCCGCCTGTAGCCGTGGGAGTCCTCAGGGCAGTCCCGTGCCCAGTGCCCTGCACGGTGACACTTGTAACACTCATCATAACTCTGAATGGGGAATACAATCACTGAGTGTTACTATGAACTATTTATATTCACTGGTATACATTTTCACGCAAAACTGAACTTCAGCAATTCCGGGGGTAACTATTGCATACTGTAGCATACAAACGAGTCATGGATTTTTAATTTCCATGAATAACACGTGAATATAATCGAACTGTGGCGGTTGGCGCGCGGCTAGATGCGACGACACAGTGACCCCCTATAGGAGTATTGGTACACTAAGGTCCATATGGGACAGCGCTGCACCCTGGTAGCAGCAGCGGCCACTACAGGGTGTTCTAGTTACTGACCCCAATATACTCATATTAACCTTTGGTTAATATAGACAGAAAATACTAGGCTAGTGGCAATGAAAATACATCATATACAGACAGGAAATGTCATTGAAGTGTGATGTTAGTAGCATTGGACTAGATCACATTCTCTGGTAAACTTATCATATAATATATGGTAGTAGAAATATTAATTATTCATTCATGTGATACATGTATAATATCTGACATAGACTTACCAGTGGTTGGCGAGGATTCCCCTTTGCCCACTCGACAACGATGCTTGAACCGCACACTTCCCTTCCATTCGCTTTGCGGACTGCATCCTAAATTGTGATAATACATTATTAAGCCGTCTTCAACTTATGATTCAACACCAACATTTGAGCCATCCAATTTACAATATTCCCCTAGCATAACATCAGAATTAGCAACACCCTCTTGTTAAGTGAAGTAACAATGGAGCATTTTCAGTTCAAAATAACAAATCTGTGACGCTTTCCAAACGCTGTCAACTAAATCGCATTATAAAGTGAATGACTCGCATGCAGAAAACAAATAATATAGTAGAACTATTCATAGATGACATAATTGTGCTTGATTGCCAATACAAAGCGTCGGTAATACTGAGTTTTGTATCATGCCCGCCCTTTGGTGAGGTCAACAAAGGTGCATGTGCAGTTCTTGTATGTGAAATTCTTTGGGGTCAGTATTTTCATTTTTTCACACTGGAGACAATTTTTAGCACTTCTATTAAGATTTAATCATTTCCAAGCACATCAAAGTAAATTGCAAATCAGGAGAAAATACTGAATCAATAGGATGCATATTATTTCCCTACCCATTCATTAATTGCATATATATAAATGTATCAATGATGCTTCATCGGATGTAAAGAGTGTGCTTTTATTCCCTTTATTTAAACAATAGCTACTACGGAAAGGAAAAATCTAATCATGATTTATTATTGGCTACAGTGACTACAAGAGTCTACTGCTAGAATTAAATTAAAATACCAACACCAAACAAAAAGTTATACAAAATAAGACACGGCAGGAGCGACCAAGACGACAACAACAAAATGGCTTCACGCCTAGACATACTGGAACCTCAGCACTGGTTGCTATGGAAATGGTCTGGTTGCCAAGGCGATGCTGCTAGTCTGTCCCCAGGTCACATGATCATGGCCCGGGTCACATGGTCTGTCACATGGTCAGGAGGTGGCAAGGGATGTCATATATGGCACACATGGCATGGTTGGTAGCTACTGGGACTGGTCTATGGTAAGCGGTCTGCCTGCGCCCTGGGGTGGTTGGCATGGAAACCCGACGCTGACGCGGACAGGATGGCCCCTAGGACTGTTCGGGTTTTAACATGTATACAATGTGCATTCAGTTACACGTTGTTCAAAAATAAGAAGCGATAGTAACAAAATCTTACATTTTTTATTTCATTCTTTTGAAATATTTCCTGCTAATTTAAGGTACCAAAAGTATGCTTATTTAAGGATGATTTTGCAAATTTGACTTGTACAAAATATGACTTGGAAATGGCTACAAAAAGAACTCATTCTTGTAACTAAATATGGTATCATTTGGTAGCTCTTTTCTTAAATTGAATTAGTCAAGATAAGATTACGAAAAGGAACGTTGTCTTAAATATATTCACCATGTAGTTGCACGATATGCAGTTTGTATTTAATTTTTATACAAAGAAAAATATAGACTGGTCCTTCCCAAACAAAGACTTACAGTTTCAACAAAAAAAAAGATGGATTGTGTGATATACATCACAAGTGACCCAGGGCTTCTAGTGGAAATATTTAAAAATGGTTTACACAACAGGATAGGTATCATAAATATTGATCTATTGGCACTTGGCAGACCAAAAAATATATAAAAAATCTACCACCACCCACGGGCATTAACTTTAGCGTTTTCAACATGCCTGTGCTGTAAGTTGTATGCACTACACGCAAAAACATGCGCGAAAGTTGATGCCCGTGGATTCCGAGAGCACCCTTATGGAAGGCTCTATTTGACCAAAAAGCGTCTCATAAAAACGTCTCACCTGCTCTTCACCATTGCAGGTATAGGAAGTCTGTGTGAACGTGACTCTTTTAAAGTCAGGATTCAAGGTCACTGGCCTATCTTCAGCATTAGTTCACAGAGACTTGTTTTTTGGGTAGTTTTTGACATTTTTTATTTGTCTTTTTTTAACTAGGAAAAAAAATTGTACGGAAATTTTGGGAAAAACGGGAAGAGAAAGATAGTTCCCCAGATGTGGATGAGCTTTTTTTGGGAGAGAAATACCAAAAAACAAAAGCAGGGTGAATTTTCAAAGTCAGCTGACCAATCTATGTTTTTTGTTGGAAAACCGTCTCACAGAGACCAAGGGTCCCTGGGTCAATAACTTGATGGTTCATAAGATGGAGAGAACTACGGGTAAACAAGGAAATTTTTTTAAAGTAAATATCCCAAGAATTTTTTTATCAAAGTAGGTCTTTAGCCATAATATGGCTATGAATGAATAAAAAATATGTATATTTTAGCTTTGTCAGCACATTTAATTTCAACTTTGCTCAAGTAGACTGTGAGATACTGTGAAAAAAGTATGGCTTTAGGTGAAAATCGCATCAGATTCGTGTTTTTTTTTTACAATAAACACGTTGTTAATTCCTTCTGACAATCAATAATTCTATAGGTTGTTTTACAAGCAAGTGTGATATAGATATATTTAGTATCAACATTTATAAACATCCTTATAATTTGAATGTAATAAAGCATCCTTCTGACAATCAACAATTCTATAGGTTGTTTAAATCCCTGATTTAATACATATTTATCTATTGATAAAAATACAAACTATCCTTTTCAGATGGATAAAAATGTCCAGTATTAACGCTAAGATGAGGGATTCGCCCAATGCTTTTGGAGTATGACACATGAATAAATCCAAAGCCACTTAGACATTCTCCTAACACCCATCAATATTTACAGTAATGATATCACCATTTGATAGTGAGATAATACTTGAGAGATAAGATGTTGACATATACATACCTCTGCATCCCTCCTGTCCTCAAAGTCCACGAATGCATACGCTAAAAAATATGAACAGAAGAATTAAACATGAGATCAAACAGATATACATAGTACTTCCAATTAGTACAATGTACTATGAAACCAGCCTTTATCGTGTGTGTGTTTTTTTTCAAATTAAGCGGACAGTCTATTCAGGGCTAGATCTACATTTACTGCACTTATGCAAATCACCTCCCTCCTGTTGTTAAAAGATTACAACTCCCATGATATGCACTACATGCATGATTGATCGTCCTCCAGTACCGGTGGTGTATCTAGATCTAAACACAATTCGTCCTTACCCATTTCTGCACCTGCAAAGACAAAAAGAAAATAATTTGTTAAAATAATGATAACGATTGATTGCAATTTTTTACAATTGCGTTTGAAAAAAGTTTACGAGTCTGATTAACATGTATTAGAGCTAGATTAAATTTGAAGCACAGGTGACGTTAAGCAAAATTAAAGCCTCCCGGTACTGGGGGCAGTAGACCGGGAGCAAGCGGGGGTCCCCATGCACCCCCCCCCCCCCCCCCCCCACACATAAACAATCCCCGCTAACATTTTTTTTTGTTCCTTAGGGTCTCTTGAACAAGAATCAAGATGGTAATATTGAATACTAACAAGTATCTTGGGATGAACTACCGGTTTTGGCTCGTTATCCGTGGGCGGGTCCCCCGGCAGGTCCATACCACTTTTCAGTCTGTTCATACCCCACAAAATATAGGCTCCAGGCATGTTCAGACTTTGAACTGTTCTAACTTTGTTTGTTTGTTTGTTTGTGTAGTTTAAGGTCCCACTGACAATGCAGGTGAGACTTACTCAAGTTTCAGTTTTTCACAAGTAAAAAGGTCGGTCGAAGGCCTACCTCGGATGATCGTCACATTCCAGTCAAAGGATCTCTAAGGTAAGCTAAGGTAAAATGTCATTGGGCACTACAAACATACATATAACAACGCTTTATCCCACATGTGCCAACCAAATACCATAGTAGATCGCTAGAATAAATTTGTAGTGCCCAATGACATTTTTTTCAGGGAGAATTTGAGATGTGTGATTTCAATATCCAATGTTCCCGAGCCTGTGGTGCAGCCTCAACTCTGATGCACATAATAGGTTTCAAACAATGGGGAATTATGTTTCCTATCAGATGAGCTAATATCTTAGGGAGTGCTCATTTTTTTAACAACAGGGGGGGGGGGGGTGGTGGATTTGGGGGGGGGGGTAAAAATTTGGACCCCTTGACCGGGGGGGGGGGTAAAAAATTTAGACCCCTTGACCGGGGGGGGGGGGTCAAAAAAATTCAACCTGTTTTGAGGGAAAAAGCCCTGCACGCTCCGCGCGAAATCTCACCGCCCCCCCCCCCCCCCCCCCCCCCGTTGTTAAAAAATGAGCACTCCCTTAGAGGTCCTTTGACTGGAAGGTGTTAGAACAGTTCAAAGTTTGAACATACCTCCCGAACATAGATCTAACTCCTATAATATATTTTATGAGGTAAAAAACAAAAAGCAATGGACCCATGCCATGGCATGGTCCTGGCATGGATAACGATCCAAACCAGTCAGGGCTGTCAACCCTCACGCATTGGGCGTGAGACGCATGCATTTGCACCCTGTCTCACGCTCTCAAGCAGGGGTAAAGTAATCTCACGCATTCCTGAGATTCTAGGCTTTCCATAACTGAAAGAATTTTTTAGATACTCCAATCAGAACCAAAGTTACAAAGATGCTCTCAGAACACATCAAATTGCACCATTTGACATCTAAATTTTCAAAATTTTCTGGGGGGGGGGGGGCATGCCCTTAGAGCCCCCCTACCTTGGTTGCAGCGCTGCGCTTTCAAACCACGGCGCTTCGCGCCCCGATATGTTCATGTACACTTTATCAGTTTGGAAAAGTCTCACTCTTGCTCATTCCCAAAAGTTGACATCCCTGAAACCTCGTAGTTCATCCTAAGATAATCAATGCTACCATCTTGAGTCTTGTTCAGGAGACCCAATTAAAGGAACAAAAAAGTGTTTTTTTTGTTTTTTTTTGTTTTTTTTGTGTTTTTTTTTGGGGGGGGGGGATGCATGTGGACCCCCGTTCGCCCCCGGCCTACACTGGCTAGTACAGGGGATGGACTCCCGAGCGGACATACTCATTGACATGACCGTGACACTGACAGCCACGCCCACTCTCTGATATTTCCTTTGGCCACACCCACAGCCAGGGGCAGTCACACCGAAGTATCTCTGGACACCCTAGGAGTGGACGTTTGCTTCCCAAACCTCATATTGTAGATTCAGATGCATGCACACAAAAAAAGAAGAGAGAGAAACAAGCGAAGCAGGGTCTGCTCGTAGGGAGAAGAGAAGGAGAAAAAAAACCTTGGAAAACAGAAACGAGAACAGCAGCAGATAGAAACTGAAAAGGCGACGTGTACTCAACAGGGAGTGTAAATTAGTATTACCATATTTGATATCACATCTTGCCAGTCTTCCATAATGTTCAAATATCTCTTCCAAGTCCCTCGTCCTGGCAGTTTTACTTAAACGCCCAACAAACAGCTGCCCGATCGATCGTCTCGCCATCTTTCTCAAAGAAGTCCCGACCAACATGCGGTTTTGTCGTTCAGCTAGCAACGTCAGTTCAGTACTAATTATAATTATTTAGGTACGGAATATAGCCCCAAAAACATAACCAAAATACTGGAAATCATTTAAAAGCAAAAGTCTTATATTTTGTTTTCAATCTAGATAAAGTTATTTGCTGCAATCCATAGATATATGGATACGAAACCATCTGAAGTTATGACTAATGCGTCGCCACGCATGAGCAGTGGGAGTGTACACGTTTTCATTACAGACGAAGTAAGAGAAACTACGGTAAAAACTCAATCAACCACAAGTTATACCATGGGTAAGTATATTCGGTATATCATAAACTGAAATATAGATGTTTGGGGTGCAGTTTTTCTAATATTTTGTCAACAGATCATTTGAATTCTGCCGTAAGATTGTAAACAAACAACATAAACAAGACCACCCGGCAAGTTGTAAAATGCCTTGACGCAGCACCTACTGACTGAGTGAGTGAGTGTGACAGCGTTACGACTGTCCACACCCCTCCTCTCAATTCACTCTGTATATATACCGGTGGTCTAGTTTCTGCAGGTCTAGGCGTACTTTTCATGACATTAATGTTGTTACCAATATGAAATTATTGCCCGTGTAGCTTTATCATATTGTCATTTAGAAAGGGAGGGGTATATATAGGCATGTATCAGTATCATGCAGGTAGCCACATGTTCAATCACCAATGATGTTGATATCAGACTCAGAGACTGGTCAGTGACTGAGTGAGTCTAGACTCTAGCTATGTTACTCTAAGTTCATTTTTTTCAATTCAAAACTTTATTCCAGACTCAGTAGTACAAAAAGTCAGTAAGCTACA
The DNA here is from genome assembly GCA_947462335.1 of Harmothoe impar. Lineage (NCBI taxonomy): Eukaryota > Metazoa > Annelida > Polychaeta > Phyllodocida > Polynoidae > Harmothoe > Harmothoe impar. The sequence continues at coordinate 66,316,432 of OX381711.1, forward strand.
ACACACACATACATGTTATTCATTTTAACTTATTGTTATATGAATACAGAAATACAAATTATGGGATATCAAAGTATCTCTAGGCCTACATATCTTGATATCAGCATCTCCAGATATGTCAATTTATCTGACTCTCCAGCCCCCTGACCCTGTGTTTGTGGGGACCTTCATGACAATGGGCATACCGGATACGTAAAAAGTGACAAAACTTGAGGGGTCTCGTGCCTTACAGGCTTACTGCAGTCACGTAAGCTGTTTTCGCAGCTGCTGCCCATATCCGCAGGCCCAGGCCTTCTCGTTGGTAGTCTAGCATGAGATCCCTCCTCAGTGAACCATGTCTGAGATATCAAAGGCCGTGGTTTGTATGGCCCAGCCTACTATAGTACTAGCCCAGGTATGTAGGACCAGGCAAATAAAAGAACACTTGCTATCCTCTGAAAAGAGTAGGGGACATGCCCTAGATGGGGTCATTCATTTCATAGATTCGATCATCCATAGATGTGGTCACTGCTGTACTGGGCAAGCAGCATACAAATATCTGTCCTACTACTGCGAGGCAGACTACCACTATTTGTGGCCGACTCTTTGCCAACTTGAGATATGTCCCGTGAGGTGCTTGATGTACGTCTGGACGTTAAACAAATCAATCAAACAATCAATCAACCTCGGGTGTTCAGAGCCACATTCTTAGGGCATGGTTTTATGTCAGTTGCCACTGTTAACCTCAGCATCGAACCCCATATTAAACTGGGCTGTATATAAAGGTGTACAGTATTCTCTTAACAGTTGAATCTTCCACACTGCACATCAGAAACTTCCTTTGATACAAGCATGTTGCCTGGAGCGATTATTAATGTTATTTTACGACAATGATAATTAAAATGTTACACTAGTGACTCAAGTTTCAAAAGTTTTTAAATGTACCGGTACCGGTAGGGAAAATATATAAAGTCGTCCGTTTTATAACGTTGTTTTGCCTGCATACCAGTATTTACCCAGATAGGTAGTGATGAGGGTTAACCTAATGTTTGAGTAGTTTAACGCATAATAATTCTTACAAGATTTCCTATTACAACTTTTATATAGAAACCTCATAATTATAGTCAGTTATCTTAATTATAAAGTCTAACTAATACCATCATTTTATGGAATTTAGCATTATTCATTTAGAAAGGAAAATTACCTTTCGCATTAAGTTTGTCATTTTATTGACTTATGTTTGTTATATACTACCCCGGTAGTGCAGGCCAACATACTACACTATTTCATGCTAAATAGTGAATAGACCCGCATAATATATAGTCTATAAAAATACCTTCATAGGGGAGGTGGTGTTGCTGTGCTTGGTTGACTACTTGGGGATATATCGGGCGGGTGGGGGGTGGTTATAAGAGGGTCTAGATGGTGAGGTTGGGTGAAGTAGATCTATCTATAAATACGCCTTTGTTCTATATAGCAGGGTTCCCACATGTTATGTAATGTCATGGGATTTGAAAGTTGTCTGGAAAGTCATGGAATGTCATGGAATTTTGTAAAGATTTGTCGTGTTTCATGGAATGTCATTGAAAAGGAAAATAGATTAAATAATGTTACAAGATCTTCTAGGATGTACCATTTGCTTTCTAAATTTTAGAAAATTTCTCGGGGGCCAAGCCCCCCAAGCTCCACAACAATGTCATGGAAAATTGAGATTTTTGTCATGGAATGTCATGGAAATGTCATAGAATTCAATCTGAAATTTTTGTGGGAACCCTGATATAGTGCTATATGTTGCATAATCTTCACAACACTGTCACTTTAGGCCAAGGGGGCTGCTCCTTTCTTTTTGTGTGTGTGTGGGGGGGGGGGGGGGGATCAGTAAATACTTTAAAATGATAAAGAAGCCATGAGTGCAGTTGTTTTTTATTATTAATTGGGTGGTTTCTATCCCGTTTCAGGTGGTTTGCTGAGTTACTTCAGTGGCCTGTTTGGTTCCAAAGAACGTAGGATTTTAATCCTAGGTCTGGATGGCGCAGGGAAAACCACAATCTTATATCGGCTTCAAGTGGGAGAGGTCGTCACAACTATTCCAAGTAAGTCATGACATGCTCTATGGGTCCATTGGAGTGTAGATATCTACTGATGGTGATGGTATAGTCTCCTTTAGTAGTTTGTACATGTGCAGAATTTGGTCCAAAATTAGGCATAATAAGCTTACTAAATATGTGGTACAATTAAGATGTTTGAGTTCTGTACGTTGTTATGGCAAGGTATCTCTATCATATTAAACGATTACACAGTTTGGTCGACACATACTACATTTTGTACCTTCGGCAATCTCCTGGATTAAGTCGCTTTTCAGAGGGCCAGAATGATTAAGTCGCTATGACCAGACAGCTAAGTATGGAAATATACAGGTTGGGAAGAAAATATGACATGTGCAGGAGGAAAACGGAAGGGGCTGGCATAGCGACCTAATCCGTTTGGGGTGCCATATAGCGACCTAATCCGTTTAGGAGTGCCTAATAGCGACCTAATCAGTTGGGGATGTCCAAAAGGGGGAGGGAGTGTATGGGTATAGAATGAATGGTTGTCTTTCACTGAATAAGGGTCTCCCTCTCTCCATTGGCTAACAGACTCACCTTCCTCCCTCCCACTGAATGAGACCCTTATTCAGTAAAAGACAGTCATTCAGTGGGAGGGAGGAAGGTGAGTGTTAGCCAATGGAGAGAGGGATACCCTTATTCAGTAAAAGACAACCATTCAGTGGGAGGGAGGAAGGTGAGTGTGTTAGCCAATGGAGAGAGGGAGACCCTTATTCAGTAAAAGACAGCCATTCAATAAGAGGGAGGAGGGTGAGTGTGTTAGCCAATAGAGGGAGGGAGACCCTTATTCAGTAAAAGACAACCATTCAGCGACTTAATCCTTCTAGACTACAGAATTGAAGGGGATACACTCACACAGCGACTTAATCCTTCTAGCCTATAATATAAATCAAATGATGGCCATATAGCGACTTAATCCTTCTAGGCTCCAAAATTGAAGGGGATACACTCCCATAGCGACTTAATCCTTCTAGCCTTTAACAGAAATCAAATGATGGCCATATAGCGACTTAATCCTTCTAGGCTCCAAAATTGAATGTTATACACTTCCCATAGCGACTTAATCCTTCTAGCATACAAAATTGAGTGGGATACACTTCCCATAGCGACTTAATCCTTCTAGCCTACAAAATTGAATGGGATACACTTCCCATAGCGACTTAATCCTTCTAGCCTACAAAATTGAATGGGATACACTTCACATAGCGACTTAATCCTTCTAGCCTACAAAATTGAATGGGATACACTTCACATAGCGACTTAATCCTTCTAGCCTACAAAATTGAATGGGATACACTTCCCATAGCGACTTAATCCTTCTAGCCTACAAAATTGAATGGGATACACTTGCCATACTGTTTTAAATTTGTCAAATCCATGCCACATTGCGACCTAATCCTACAGAAATTTTTATGAATAAGGCTGCGCCACCTATCTTCTATTCCCCCCCAAAAAATCCAAGCCCCTTTTTTTTTATATATAGGCCCCTTCAAAGAAACCCTCTTTCCCGGGGAAACTTCCCCTTGTAATACATGATTCGACTTGATAATAAGTAATCCTTCCCCTATATATACTCCTGCTTTAGGTCGCTCCACTTTAAGTCGCTATATCAAAATCTATCCTACAGCATAGAAGCTAATTTAAAATTGTGGTACATGCACTTTGGGGCCTCTGGGGGCGTTGGCCCTGTTATATATACTCCTACTTTAGGTCGCTCCAGTTTAAGTCGCTATTTTAAATTCTAATCTTTAGCATAGAAGCTAAGACAAAATTGTGTTACATGCATTTTGGGGCCTCTGGGGGTGTTGGCCCCCTTATATATACTCCTGGATTAGGTCGCTATATCAAACTCTATCCTATAGCATAGAAGGTAAGACAAAATTGTATATTTCTTCGCTTGGGGTATGGTTTCCTTCCTTATACTACTGCTGCCTATTCAATCCTCTACCCTACAAGGTAAAACTGGCAAACAAGGCCTGACTGAATGTTTAAGTCGTTATAGCATGGCTGAAGGTTTAAGTCGCTATAGCATGGCTGAAGGTTTAAGTCGCTATAGCATGGCTGAAGGTTTAAGTCGCTACATTTCTTTTTTTCCTGTTGTTTTCTTTTAAATCCAGTTTTCTATGTTTTGTACATAGCGACTTAAACATAGATATGGCCGTACCTTCCTGGTTTTGATCTTACAAGATTAAGGCTGAAACAATACCCCCTCACTGCATGATTACCAATACCCTAAAACCTTGTGTAGACTGTAAACGTAGATAATTTCGCATGTATATATTTTCGCGAATTTGCTAATAATTACAATTTTGCTTGTATCAAAATTCGCGATTTTTGGAATATTGTAGTTCTTTAACAACAGTGGATTAATATTCACTATACATAACATGTATTCACTCTGTACAAGTTTTCACGGATTTTTCATTTCCGCGAAAATCGCGAAAATATGCACAGCACAAAAATAGCTACGTTTACAGTAACGCGCACCTAGACATTTGATAAAATTCTTTAACCCGCACGGGGCTTGATTATAGCATAGAAATAGATATACGTCTGAAAACGCCTGTAGCTCTATTACCCACATCCTGAGTTCAGGAAAACCAGTGCGGGTTGATCAAATACTGTTTCTTTTATACATCCAATATATACCATATCTCACAATTTGTCATTTTATGTTTCAGCAATTGGCTTCAATGTAGAAACAGTAACTTACAAAAACCTAAAGTTCCAAGTATGGGATCTCGGTGGCCAGACGAGTATCAGGTAATGTATCTTTGAAATAATTGTAACTATTATTTATACCCTACACGTTACCCAATGGTCCTACCATGTGAATGGCATCTCCCACCGGGACTTAACATGTTGCATAGTCTGATCTCCCGGAGTCAGGTCAATATTAGCAAACCATGAAATCATGGTTAATTTGACAATGCATGAACCAAGGCAGTAATCTAGCAATGCCACTTTTCCTACTTTGGCGAAATTTTCCTACTTTTTCGTTGGCATTCTGAATTTAATTGTGTTCAATTCATACAGAAAATTAACTAAAATATCAAGATTTCTTACTTTTTATAGCCCAGAGAGTGGCAGCTCTGTAACCATCACTCAATTTATACCTTTTTACAAGTAAAAAAGATGATGTTTTAAACATGTATCAATATACTTGAGGGCCATCTTAAAAGTTTTTTCTCCTCTTTCTGTCCGCTCCTTTATTTGTTCGGTGCCCATATCCGCAGACACAGACACATGCACTCATATATCAAATTGATTCTATTTATAGATGTAGTCTCGCTATGAATATGACTGTTAATAGCTGTCTAATGGTTTTAAACGATCACTACTCACTCACTCAGAATACTTGAGTTTTGGTGTATCCACAACTACATGTCCCCCTCTGTCCCCTCAGGCCGTACTGGCGGTGCTACTTCTCCTAATAACTCATGTCCCTCTCTGTCCCCTCAGGCCGTACTGGCGGTGCTACTTCTCCTAATAACTCATGTGCCCCTCTGTCCCCTCAGGCCGTACTGGCGGTGCTACTTCTCCTAATAACTCATGTCCCTCTCTGTCCCCTCAGGCCGTACTGGCGGTGCTACTTCTCCTAATAACTCATGTCCCTCTCTGTCCCCTCAGGCCGTACTGGCGGTGCTACTTCTCCTAATAACTCATGTGCCCCTCTGTCCCCTCAGGCCGTACTGGCGGTGTTACTTCTCCTTATAACTCATGTCCCCCTCTGTCCCCTCAGGCCGTACTGGCGGTGCTACTTCTCCTTATAACTCATGTCCCCCTCTGTCCCCTCAGGCCGTACTGGCGGTGTTACTTCTCCTTATAACTCATGTCCCCCTCTGTCCCCTCAGGCCGTACTGGCGGTGCTACTTCTCCTTATAACTCATGTCCCCCTCTGTCCCCTCAGGCCGTACTGGCGGTGCTACTTCTCCTTATAACTCATGTCCCTCTCTGTCCCCTCAGGCCGTACTGGCGGTGCTACTTCTCCTTATAACTCATGTCCCCCTCTGTCCCCTCAGGCCGTACTGGCGGTGCTACTTCTCCTAATAACTCATGTCCCCCTCTGTCCCCTCAGGCCGTACTGGCGGTGCTACTTCTCCTTATAACTCATGTCCCCCTCTGTCCCCTCAGGCCGTACTGGCGGTGCTACTTCTCCTTATAACTCATGTCCCCCTCTGTCCCCTCAGGCCGTACTGGCGGTGCTACTTCTCCAACACAGACGCCATTATCTACGTGGTGGACAGTATGGACAGGGACAGGATCGGCATCTCCAAACAAGAACTCGTCTCCATGTTAGAGGTAGGTACTGGCTACTTCTCATGTGCTCTATGATCATTTTATTTATTGACTCAGGGAGCCTTGCTCCTAGAGTCTTATGCGACGCCTCTGTGAGACGTTTTTCAGGGGAATTCTTTTTTTTTTCATTTTCCAAATTTATCATAGAAACATTAGGCCCATTGATCAGAAGTACACAAAATCGGATAATTGAAGTGTTTTCCTACCCAGTGATGCAAGAAACATTCTTGTGCCCCTACTGGAACCCCCTGAAAAAAATTGCTAAAGTAGACCTATCCAAAAAACATAATTTTTTCCTCACTGTAGACAAACATCAAAGTACTGCTGTAGACATTTCGTCGATTTCGGCATTTAGTGTTAAACCTATGGGAGATCTGATTTTGAGCAAGGTGAGACGCTTTTTGTCAGACCAAGATGGCATGGGAAGAGATGTGTGGACGAAAATCGAGGCCAAAATGGCTGTGACTATTGACAGTTTGAACTGTCAACAACAGAATAAAATTCCCTTATTGACAGTTCACACTGTCAATACCAGGATATAATTCCCTTATTGACAGTTCGAACTGTCAATAAGGCAAAAAATATTCTCTTATTGCCAGTTCCAAAAAGGAACTGTCAATAAAGGAAAAATTAATCTCTTATTGCCAGTGTGAACTGTCAATAAGGGAATTATATCCTGGTATTGACAGTTCGAACTGTCAATAAGAGGATTGATTTCTATTATTGACAGTTTGCACTGTCAATAGCTGGCCCACCTTGATTTAGCTATTGACAGTTCAAACTGTCAATAGTGGAAAACTTTCCTCTTATTGACAGTTCGGACTGTCAATAGTGGGATATTTTCCTCTTATTGACAGTTCAAACTGTCAATAGTGGTCAATTATTGCGTTGTTGACAGTTCTTCACCGAACTGTCAATAGTGGGAATTTCCTCTCTTATTGACAGTTCCTTATCATTACTGTCATAACCCTGAGAGCGATTGTGGAAAAGTCGATTTTGGTGGAAAAGTCGATTTTGGTGGAAAAGTCGATTTTGGTGGAAAAGTCGATTTTGGTGGTAAAATCGATTTCGGTTGAAAAGTCGATTTTGGTGGATGTCGATTTTGGTGGTAAAATTGATTTTGGATGAAAAGTCGATTTTGGTGGAAAACCGATTTTGGGAACAAACCCAATTTTGGCTACAAAACCGATTTTGGCTACAAAACCGATTTTGGGGGCAAAACACTTTTGCCAAAAAAACATAAACCTTTTGACTCCAATGTCAGTGGGAACTGTCAATAAGACAGAAATTTTCCACTATTGACAGTTCGCATGAGAAACTGTCAATAACAGGAATAATTTCCACTGTTGACAGTCTGAACTGTCAATAACAGAAATATTTTCCACTATTGACAGTTCGAACTGTCAATAGCGTTTTTGGACCAGGCCAGTGATAATCAGAATCAGAATAAATAAGATACCAATGACACTCCTAAGGAGCAGGGGCAGATACTTAATCCACGGTGGAGGGCTAAGACAAAGGATTCGCACGTTGGGTATATCGTATACCCTAACATAACCGAGGGTTAAATCAGATAGCCAACACCTGGCCAGGCTTCTCCCACATACCCACTGCCCACTGGTCAGCAACTTGGTGTATAACACCTCGTCTAGACCTTGTGGGGCAGTGGGTATATGGAAGAACCGTATCCAGGTGTAGGCTATCTAACACACACACACTATACACACACACACTATACACACACACCATACACACACACCATACACACACACCATACACATACACCATACACACACCATACACACACCATACACACACACCATACACACACACTATACACACACACCATGCACACACACACCATACACACACCATGCACACACACCATACACACACACCACACACACACTATACACACATTATACACACACACTAAACACATACACACACACTATACACTCACACCCTGAGTCTTTTGTGATTAGGATCACACGCTAGATTTTTTTTAAAACGTATTTTTCTCTAAAAAAGTAGTCAGCAGAACTATTAGATGTAGGTTGGAGGGTTCAAACAGATTTGGATGTCTCTTTAAACCGCTACTTCTAAAAAACTCATATAGCCCGCACCCAGATTTCTTGGGCACATGAACCACACTACGATTTACAGTAGTGTCTTTGTTAACTATCAGGTCCATTTTAATGAAGATTCACATTTGACTTTCAGGGGATACACCAACTTTGATTTGGGAAACTGTTGTTGATTTTTTCACCATTTATTCATATAATGTATACCGCCAAAATAATATATATTCTTCAAACATTTCAGGAGGATGAGTTGAAAAAAGCCATCCTGGTTGTGTTTGCCAACAAACAGGACATAGAGGGCGCCATGTCGGTGACAGAAGTGGCTAATGCACTCGGCCTCTCCGCACTAAAAAACAGAAAGTACCAGATCTTCAAGACATCAGCCATCAAAGGCGAAGGCTTGGACGAGGCCATGGAATGGTGAGTTAGTTGTCTGAACAGTCATGGAATGTCATAGAATTTTGTAAGAAAAAAATATAAATATATAATTCCCGTGTGTCATGGAATGTCATGGAATATGAAAATAATGGAAGTAATATTACAAAATCTCCTAGAATGTACCAATTGCTTTCAAGATTTTAGAAATTTTCTAGACGGCCAAGCCCTCCGAGCTCCACAACAATGTCATGGAAAATTTAGATTTTTGTCATGTAATGTTGGACTTCTGCAAATCGCGTCGTAGCTTCCCGTTTCTATGACTAGTCTGACTGTGCCATAAGTCTTAATTATGCTCCTTGATGAATCATTGCGATTTAACTCAATCTGAACCGTTATTTTCCTTCTTCCAGGTTGGCCAATTCCATTCAGAACACCAAGTAACAAGTGAATGCAATGGAAATAACAGTGACAATAATCCCATATACAATGATGGACCAAAGAAGGGCTGGCCAGATGGAAATCTATATTGGTTCGTCTTTACTTGTACACAATAGTAGTGATCGCTTCTCGGAAAAATACACTACAGAAGGCAAAGTAATTTGCACAGCAAAAAACAACCAAGCGAACAAATCTCACTAGATCACCGTCAAACAAGGGACCGGGCTCTGCTGTCTGTCTGCAACTCCTGTGTTTGGTTTGATAATTCTGAGTCTACAGATGGTGTATGTACATTGGTATGTGAGAAGGAAGGAGGTTATAATATAGCTATGGAATATAATATTGTATGATATTTATATTGACACACTACCCCCGCACATGTACAGAAGTCCCAATGGTCTGCACCAGGCTATGTGTGAATGGCAATGTATTAAAGGTGGTATTTCCTATTAATTAACGAATCACAAAGGACAAAGCAGCCTGGTGTTCAGTTTTGGGGGGTATTTTAGAAATAAGTTTGATTCCAGTGAAAGACGATTTTAAATGTGGCAGTAGTGGTGAAGTAACTGCTAATGTAAGTGAGAGAGTGGGATTTGTTAGAATACACGATGTAGACTATTTATTACTGTTATTATTATCCACACGCGGCTGGAGACCATTCCTGATGGGTGTACATAGCGGTGTGAGTGAGGGTGTACTGCGATTGTCTGTGGCGGTATACGCTGACTACACCGCACCCTTGACCTGTTACCCCCAGTCTGTCGCCGCTGATAACGTGTATCACTCACACCCTCTTCTGTTTCATCTTAATGTTGACGCTGGTATATTGTGATGGTGTGTTACCGTGTTTTGTATATTGAAAAATGACACTTTGTTAAACAGAGATTTCAAATGTTCTTATCCATGATTATGTGGAATTTCTCTTCCTTCTTTTTTTAATCACTGGGGCAGGCTGTTGATACATTTATATGGTAGTTCTCATAGATATGCTGGGTACCTTACCAAGTGGTAATCATAATGCAATTAATTTCCCAGCTGTCTTATTGATAATGAGGCAGGGGGTATTCCAAGAGACGAGAAGGAAACATGAGCTATCCCTAGTCAAATTTATTTCATAAACATAATCATATAAATTCGACAGCCTTAATAAAGATTAAATTGTCTGTGAATTAATTCACCGTAAATTCTTTGAAAAATTTAAGGATAAATAATGGGGGTCTGTTACTCTGTCTATACTGCTGTATCCAGTGATCCAGAAGTGGTTCATCATGGGTGATATATTTGGATTGTGGGCAGACGCTGCCACAGTTGCCTGTACAAAAGAACCTAAAATGAAAATGGAAACTTTGATACAAATTGAGTAGTCTAGTAATGTCACTACCCAAATACAAGTGTGGGGGTGGCCAAAGGTGGGTTACTTTCGAGTGAATAATACGTGGTAAAAATGATGATATAATGGTACTTGTACAAAATATTACAGGGGATGTGATTAACATGTATATTGAGTAGTTGGGAAAAGTTTATTGGAAACTGGGAATAGATGGATTTGCAGTTCATTCAATAAACAAAAGCTTTTGTGTCGTAAAGTGCAATGTGTTTTGTTTCATTTCTAAATGGGATGATCCCATGCCCAGTGTACATCATACTTAAAAAAGAAAAAAAACTTTAGGCAACTCAAAAAATAAGAAGATTGTTTCTTATCACCAAGGTCTCAAAAATCCGACGAGGGAGGCTTTTTTTTCTTTACTCGCAGGCTAAAATGTATAGGATAATTTATGTTCTTTGTGACCAAAATTCACATTTTATTGGTTAAGAATTAATTGATCTTTAAAAGTAAAGAAAACATACGTCTATACCACTGCATTGCTTGCATTATTAGCTTTAATTTGATACCAAATATGACAATTCTTATCAGGTTTTTCATTAAAAATTGGCAAAGAAAAAAAGTTTTCTTCAGAACTTATTATGATGCGCGCGGTGATGAGAAACCTTCTTTTTTTTGAGTGACCTTATTCAAGTAATTCAAACATTTCTACTTCATTTAGGGCTCAGTCTCATGAGTTTGTAACAGTTGAAACGTCTTTGACTGGGTATCTAGAAAAGATTTTTTTTCCATTTAAAAAAAATAATTATATATGTATATGATGTAATGTACTTGGTGGGACTTCTTATTGCATAATACTTTGGACAGTGCAGCTGTTAAAGTTGAAGTAAGATACCCGGTCAAAGACGACACCCGGTCAAAGACGACACCCGGTCAAAGACGTTTCAACTGTTACAAACTCATGAGACTGAGCCTTAGATGAAAATACTTTATACTTTATTTTGAAGAAAAGGGATATTTTCCCTAAATTACAGGATTTAGACATCAAATAGTTAGTTTTCAAGAAAGTTGAATTTTCCACGCCAAATGTTTGTTTTTGGCAACATACATGTATCATAGAGCTGTTCGAACTGGTCTTGTCCCAGCATAGTACGCCAGGTGTTGCCACCTAGCGTGGAACTGTGCCATTCCCGCCTCGAAACCACGAACCCATAGTACACGTATATTATTGCCCCTACACTATCATTGTCAAAATGTTAAGGAACAGCTTCTAAATAAAATATTTAACTACATATTTAATTGATTAATCATGATATCTAAGTGTGGCATACTTACTTCATGGCCTGCATGTTTTTAAAGCCGAACTGTCTTGGGGTACATGTATAAGCAAGAAGTATGGAACAGAGTATAAAACGGCTCTTTTATTGAACTCGATATTGATGCCATCGATGCCAAAATATATAGCCTCGATCCCATCAAAAGCGGCCTTTTCCCCTTGATTTTCATTCTGATTGGGGTTTGTCAAGAAGTAGGTCCTTTAATATCATCCGCGATTATGCGATATAGGTTAATGGAAGATCCACTTTTTAAGACAATTGTTGTGATATGGGTAAGGGAAATAATCAAAATGTTCTCCTCAAATCATTTACTTTAAAATTGTTCAGCTTGGCTTTTAAAACAGTAATTTCATCGTCATCTGATTCCAAGATATAGGCATACATATGGGGACATCCCATCATATTGGTTACCACTTGAGAAGTTAAACAAGGTTAATTGTATTTACGTTGGGTCATACGGGAACATCCATAGGACCTGCATGACCCTTTACACTTTATTACAGGTTGACGATATACCTGTACAACTTGTTGCATTAAAATGAGGATGGTTTTCAAGTACTAGAAATCCCGTATCCCATGCCCCCCATGGGATACGGTCCTCCCGTATCACATGGCCTATGACATCATCATTTGTTCAAATTCTTATGGCCATTTTGTATGCAATTAAACATATTTTGAAGAATAAAAACCATGAAATAAAGGCAAAGGCCCATGGCCAGAGGATTTTTGGTACCGTTCCCCCCTCGGTGGGGCTGGGGCGCATCCCACTCAGCCAGTTGCTGACCGCCTTCACTGCATACCCCACAGTGCTACCAGACTGCAACCATGAACATATAGGTGGACTTTTAAAGGATTCTTTTAAAGATTCAGGATGGGCCTAACTAAAGGCATACATAATGATGTAAGGTCAGTACATTGACATCCTAGCTGATTCTGGTTTTAACAATTGTTGACTTACGGTTCCGTTGAACTCAAGAGTCTCTTATTATAGGAGGGGAGAAATACACAAGGTGGCGCCACTACGGCCATTCAGGCTGTGCACCGTGACTAGGTGGGATTCAGGGCTCTGGAATGACCCTCAGGGAATTCCCATTTGAGTGAGCCATGCTGCTTAAAATGACATTATTTTTTTCCTAGTTTCAAGATTTAAGTGCAAGGAACCAGGAAAAGTAACAAGAACATGCATCCTGACATAGATTGCATTATGTAAATTCTCACCAATAATAGACATATTGTACCTCTATGCATTTATCAAAAAATATTTTCAGCATATTACTAGTATGAGCATCTGAACATATGTGAACAAAAGTGTGCATTCCCCGGTTTTCAGGGCCCTAGCTATCTGGGAAGTCCTTAGCCATCAGCATTGAAAAAAATGTGTATAACATTATTCTTCCATAGGATTCCACCTCCTTGAAGTATCATCACTATATACCAAATACCCATCAATGATACATGCTTGCTAGTACTGGGGTATGAAAATATGATATTGGAAGTTCCCAAAATCAAAAAGACCTACGTCATAGATAGTTTCCAAGTGCTTAGCCTTATCAGTTAAACATGGGACAGTGTTAGGCCAGGTAAGAGAAAAGTCTATCATAAGAGTATACTAACTAGCAAGAAACACCTCAGGTGTCCCACACCAGAGGACACTAGTGCTCCACTGGCCTAATTGACCTGGCCCATTAGCCATGCCTGAGCTCAATGGACCATAGCCCAGTAGTGTCACCTGTTGGCTGGCAATGGTACCAACTTTATAAACCTCAGATCACAAGAAGTAAATCCACTGACACTATAGCCTATATGTGCAAAAGGTGCAGATGTGGCATCTTCAAGTGACAAAATCTCAGGTTCTACCTGGTCTAGAATCAAAATGTAAAAAGGTAAATACTTCCCAATGTAATATCTAAAGATCTACCATGAAAAAGAATATGCCACCATTGACCTAATTTTTTTCTCCCCTCCCTACTCTTAATTATATACTGTGTTGGCAACTCGCCCAGAAGAAATTCTAGGCCAAATTTAATTTTCAATAAATTTATTGCAAAAATCTACTTTTTGGTTCCAAAACATCAACTGTTTCCTTACTAGTCGTTAGAAATAAACCCCAAAGATGCAAAGTAGAAAAAGTACCATGAAATGAACATCAGTGGACATGCAGCGAAATGTTTTGCGACAGAGCCTGGGCAATACTCAAAATCAATCTTACTTTGTGAAATGCAGGCTTGCCACCACATATGATGTTCACTTTGTCATAAATGCCACCACAACCTGCATAGCTGTGTCCAGGAATATTGTATGTCCAGCAAGGGCCAGAGTCATAGGGAACAACACTCACGGGCCCTATGTATATGAAACAATTAGGAAATGAAATCACTTGTATCAATCCGTGCTGATTTCTCATTTGATCGTGCTTCTTCTAACATTATTCTGCACAGAAAATATTTGATGATGGGCATGTACATTGGTATTTTCATCTACTTTTTCAATTTTTAAACTACAAGTTCTGTCGTCTTAGTGCTGATATTATATTTATATAATACGATATTGTATATTTATACTTTATAACAGACACACCAGAACCAGGTTGTATTTGCATGCCCAACAGAATAAACTTTAAATTAAATTTAAGTGCATTTATTAAATTGTTCCTTTCAAAATGAATTATAGTGGTGGGCTATAGTAAATGTCCTAGAGGAATATAGTGTTTTATATATTTAAATGGGGTTCAACTTCCATCTTACCTACTACTACTCCGTGGGGTTAAACTAGTCAGAGGTAGGCTTCCGCCCAAAGATAACGCAAGGGTAGTGAGATCCAGTTTATTATGGTATGGTTGATATTATACCAGACATAGAGCACTTCTAGAGATTACATCCCAATCACAGCCTTCTCCATATATATATATATAGAGATATGTATATTATTAGTGTCAGTTTGCTCCAGGGCTTGCATCGATAGTTATATGAGACGGCCTCAATATGGGCAAGGTATACATATAATCATCTAGCAGGATCCTCCTATCTAGATCCGGCGATATTAGTCGTCGTCCGTTTGACCCATAAATACATTCAGTATGATCTTTTATACTTTGTTGTTTATCCCTGCAATACCTCTAACATGTTTATCATCAATCTATACACTTCTCTGCCGTATTGGTTGATGTTTTATCCCAACCTTAAGAGAACTCCAGGCGCAATCTATTTATTAATCTCGGGCTATTATCACAGCGCCAGGATAAACACATACGATCAAATCCCAATTCATTCGCTCAGCGAGCCTATATAGTTGTCGTTCTAATTCCATATTAACAAATCCGATATATTGTATCACCATCCCCATCACTATCTCCAGTTAAATACCAGCATTAGGTGACCGTGGTATCTCCAACACATTATTCCTTTAGTTCTCGATATGTCATGCCGTAAGATATATATCACTAAATTCCATTGTGTATACACTCCGATGTATAAGTAATACCATGTATCTAGTTCACAATGTCCGAATGTAAACCGTTGCCTCTAAATAACCACACACATACTCCTCAGGAGTTACACAAGCTCCAGGGCTTCATGATCGTACTCCCCGAACGCTCACCGATAACTGACTGCTCTCCCTCCCACCCCAAGTTATATTCTCTTTCTTTTCTTGTTCCAGCCTCCTGCCGGATCGATAGCTAGGCTACCTCTCTCCATGACCGTGCCCGGCTCCCATTGATCTTTAATCAACAGCTGCTACATCATCTTCATCGATCTTCAATTAGGCAGCCCTACTCAACTCTCATCGATATTCAATTAGGCGGCCCTACTCAGCTTTCATCGATATTCAATTAGTCGGCCTTACCCGTGACCATCCTGTTGTGATTCAGACAGACCCCGACCACGACCATCCTGTGGCAATTAGGCATGGCCTGGTCATGACCATGCTGTGTGCAGAGCCCGGTCGCCTGCCTCCACTGCCTATCTGCCCCCTACGTCGTTTCTCCCCTGCATAGCTATCATGCCCGGGTACTGTTACACCCGACGTGGAGGACCATCTCCATGTACTACTGACTCCCGCCGCTGGGCCGTGCTCCCTGTTCCCCCGTCCGTTCCTACCATTCGAGTCTATCTCCTGACCTGGATTTATCCCTTCGTTATCTTCCCTGCCAGCTGCTTCAGCCCGGATCTTATTATATGTGTTGCTTGCCTGTTTAGGTTCTAAGACCTGACCACGAGTCGAATATATTTAGTCCACAGAACTCTGACTCTTATTGTAGCCAAATCTCTTATTATTGGACAATATGACTTTATTCATATATATATTTTATATTCATTACTTACTACGTGGCCCGTGTACTCGATCTATTTGATTTCCCACGTTATTTCGTGTATCTGCACGGTATCTTTACCCTTTATTATATTGGTCTTTTCGGACTGTGCTATTGTATATTCAGTTTCCCATTATCTATTTAGTATATATATGTTCTACCCATACATACTCATACATATATACATATAGTCCCCCTTTTCCCTCACCTATCGTGTCATGTGTCATACTTAGTTCAATAAATATGTCTTTTAAGCGGTTATACTCTTACTTGGTTTTCCACTATAACCCAGTGGTACTTACAGTCGCCAACACATGATAGAATATGGAGGAATATGCTTAGCACCACAGAGATTACCGGGGTAGGCAACGTGTGGACAAGTACATCTTCTACGCTGAAACAGAGGGGCATATGACCTGACAGCAGCGGGGTATATGGTATACAATACTGGCAAGGTACATGGCTAAAAAGTCATGAAATTCCCAAGGTAATCATAACACAGAAGGGGGCTATTACAGACAGATGACGTAAGTTTAACAACGTAAGTAGGTTGTTACAGAAAGTTCCTTTTGCCAAATAGCCCAGCTAGCATTCTGACGTTGTACCAACGTTGGTTCAACGTTAGCTGGCGTTGGCATGACGTTGGACATTGACGTTGTCACAACTACCTTTTGGCCGGCGATTTCTACTATGTGCCAACGTCGCCAACATCGCCGTTGGCATAACGTTGGCATAACGTTGTATCAACGTCAGATATTGACGTTGTGCCAACGTCTACCCTACCACTTTATGACATTTGTGACATTAGACATTTGTTTGTGGTGTTTATCCAACTTTGATCATCAATGTGTGATTGGAGAGAATTAGTGAACATAGTTTGCTCATCATATAGGCCTAATGACTGTGAACAATCATCATTTAAGAGCATTTCTTTATTTTCATTTCACCTTAATCTCAGCTTGAATGGCCAAGAAGTGATACAGAATCTTACCCTTTCCCTACACCTTATCTACCTGTCATTGCCTACAAAAAGGTGTCCTCATTAGAATCTTGCCAGGATTCTTTATATTACATAATAAAGGTGGTAATAAGGAATACAATGGATTATTAAGAGAATATACTTGGTTTCAAATGCTATATAAAACACCCATGACCCCCAAACATTAGCCAATTATGAGAAAGATAATGTACAGTCAACTCCCTCTAATGTGGCCACCCTTGGGACTATGAAAAAGTGGCCGCTTTGGTGGGGTGGCTGCATTAGAGGGGGTCATTTTCTGTACATTGTAGTATGTCTGGGACTATGAAAAGTGTCTGCATTAGAGGGATTGGCTGCACTGGAGGGGTGGCCGCTAAGAGGGAGTTGACTGTATCTGATGGGGAAAATATTTTCTTACAACCTCCAATGCCATCTGGTGGAGGTAGGAGACACAGCATTATGCCAACGTTGGAATGACATTAATTATCCTCCGTTGTATCAACGTTGGCAACACATTGGGAGTATTGCCAACGTCATTACAACGTAAATTTACCAATGATGTACCAACGTTGGCAGACCAACGTTGTGCCAACGTTAAAATGTTGCTTGCGACCTGCCGACGTTGGCCCAACGTACCGTTGCTTGCTGGGAGGTGTTACAGAAAAAATTCACGCTGTTGTTTTTACGTTAATTAACATAAATTTTCATATAAAAATTGGTACCACCTCCTGACATGGTGTTGATATTTAGCGTAAAAAGCTTAAATTTGAAGACATTAACGTAAATTTGAAGTCATTAACGTAAATTATTAAATATACGCTAGTATTAACGTAAGTTATTTTAACGTAAAGCATTAATGTAAATTCACTATATTCTTACGTTGTGTTCTGTAACAGCCGCCAGGAATAACAGTGGAAGGCAAAAGAAAAAAAGGTTTGTTTCAGGTCACCCGACCACATCTAAACAGGGCCGACCCTACGTTTTTTTATGCAATTTTGAAGAAAATTTAATATTTTCAGACTTTTTTTGGGGTCATATTTAGGTTGACAACATTTTTGAAAAAAGAATTCCCATTTTCACAGTTTTTAGCCGATTTTAGGGTATCTAGAGGAGCTTTAAAAAAGGGGGGAAAAAAGGGAAAAAAAGAAATCCGACCTACCGACCCCAGAGTTTCTTCCCATGTTACCTGAAACAAAACAATTTTTTATTTGGCCTTATTAGAACATTTATTATTTAAACTATGAATTTACATATATTTATTAAAATATATGACAATGCCACAGCTGAGTAAGTGGGAAGCATTGCTTACCCCAGTTTTGCGTCGTGCAGATGAGACCATGCAGCTCTATGGTTCTTTTGTGCCCAGTCTCTGGCCTACCTCCATTACAGTAGAGTCTGGGCAAACTCATATAAAAAAAAAACTGCAAGAGTTGACCATTCAAATCGTGTACACCAGCCCTTTGTACAGCCTGGTAGGCAGTCACAATCTAAATACAGTCGTTTGTCCTTTTGTAGCTCTTGTGGCGAAAAAAGGTGCACCAGAATACCCGGCAACTGTACTATATACCACAAGTCAGTACTATATAGTTTCCCTTTCTTGTATGTTCTTCAATTGTTTGACAGCAGTAAACTCAGCCAACTAGATCTGAGTACTTCATTTGGGGCATATCAAGCGGTAAATGTGCAAGAGCGAATGCGAAATGATGTACATACGCGAATACACTGGAATGATCGTGCATTCTGTCTGGTATTACACGGGTCATTACCCAGCATTGACTGATGGTAAGTCCTGTTGGGAATTAAAGGTCAATAGTATAATGTAATATGTATAGGGCGGGCCTAGATATTGGACTTTTTCAACTATTAAAGGCGCACTGAACCCACGACGTCATTTGCGTACAAAACTCGGCAGGGTTAGGTCCTGGGTTCAGTGCGCCTTTAAGTAAGCTTCATTAAACATTCCTTCATGCCAAGTTGTTCTGTTGCTGTTTCACTTTATCATCAGAGGAATGTTAAGGGTTTATCACAAGCATCATTACCCATTCCCTCTTGCACATTTCTCACCCAATTTGCCCCATTAATTCACATCATCACAAGTGCATCCATACAAGTGCTACCTTGACTTTCTTAGAGCCATTATGATGACCAATAATAAACATACATACTCGAGGCAGACTGGTGCTTATAATGTAGTGTAAAATAATAGCAAATTGTTGTATTGATATATTTCCATTACATTTTGTTATAACTTACCTTATGTTCAAACTCTGATGACCTGCTCAGAAAAGTCCTCTCTTACCAGAATTTCTATCCTCAAATCATTTACTAAGTATTAGACATGGAACTTCTGAGAGTAGTATGTTTGACTTTTGATATATTGCCTATACCATCAGCACGTTACTATATTTATGCATGCTATGTATTGCTGTTTGTGTTGTGTTTATGTGTACTTTATTTGTACTTCATGGAATGGGATTTTAGAGATTCCTATATTGCAATACCGAGATACATCACTGGGCAATTGCTTAACGTGTTGTGGCTTGTGATATTGATCAAAATAGTCATAAAATGTCTGAGACGATGTGCTTCGATTGTATGTTTTTGAAAAGTTAATGTTTTGCTAGTTTTGAAAAAAAAACTAACCTGGTGGCATGCATTTTGCTGAGGCCAAAAGAAAAGAAAAGGTTTGTTTCAGGCCACCCGACCGACCCTATCAAAACAGGGTCGACCCTGCGTTTATTTTCTGCAATTCTGAAGAAATTTTTGTATTTTTACCCTTTTTTGGTCAATTTTAGGGCCATCGGAGCGGTTAGCTAGTTCTTTCATGTAAAAAAAAAAAGTATTTAAAAAATCCGACCTACCGACCCTACAGTTGTTTGCCATGTTACCTGAAACAAACCCTTTTTTGGCCTGGTCGAGGCACACACTCACTACATTCTATAGGCACAACTGACCTAGCTCACGTGAGTGCACAGACACACATTTTGAGTGAGCCTTATCCCAATCTTACTGAAGTCTTACAACCGGAAAGTCTTAATGTAGAGGGGGGGTTCTGCCCCCAACCCCGTTTTTCTTTCCCTTTTCTACCAGCTTTAGGCACAAGTGGACAGACTTACCCGGGAGCGTCAACAAAATAATCTGTCCAGTGTTAAACTTTCTTAAACTGTCCAATCTTAAAAATGTTTAAGATAATAACTTTGATTTAAGAATGTACAGTTTTGTATTGAGACTTAATTGTATCTGCCAGCTAGTGTCACATACACACACTATGCTAGCTGGGATCTGTCTTTATAGTATAATACACCCTACACCCAGATGAGGCAACATAAACATCTAAAATTTAAAAAATATATTAAAAAATCGGGGGTTGGGGGGCAGAGCCCCCCCATTTCATACTAGTCGACTAGCCTATCCTACAATGGACTGTGTAGTCTAACCAATGGTTCATCACTAGCGCCATCTAGGGAAGAGAGGGGTAGAACCGGTTTTCTTAAATAAATGTTTTGTTTAAGATCCATTGACTTTAAGATAGTAACATTTTAAAGATTGGCCTTTTAAGATTGGACAGATTATTTTGTTGACGTTCCCGTTTGAGTCTGTCCCGTCGAGCCTTCTTTACTAATGGCGGAACCCCCTTACTCCATTTTTAATATCTTTAAGACACATCTATAAGACTACACATGAACTGTGTCTGCACTGCACTCGGTTCAGCTACAGGTTCCATCTGCACATACTAGATACCACATCCAACTCCTTACTTGTCTTGGTGCATAGTGAACCAGGCGAGAAGGCGTCATCCGGTGCATATCCCCACCGGGCGTGGAAGGCCCCAGCCCCACACACATTGTTCGATTGGATTTGCCAGTTGCCGTTCGAATATGCTACCAACCACCTACTTGATGGCTTAAATATGAGAAGAGCCCATATTAGTACAAGCAGCTCCATAAGTTAGGATGTTGGAGGTAAGGCAAAAAAAAAGGTGTGTTTCAGGTACCCGACCCTACCTAGCAAAACAGGGCCGACCCTGGACATTTTTATCCAATTTTGAAAAAAAAAAGTACCGTAAAACCTTGCGTATAAGCCTAACTCGCGTATAAGCCGCACCCCGACTTTGGGCCGATCCTATAAGCCGCACTGGCCATCTGATTATGGTGACTTTTGTACTGTACTATAGGAGCAAAAACTCTCGTATAAGCCGCACCCTGACCCTGGGCCGATCATATAAGCCACACCGCCAATCTGATTGCGTACTAGCCGCGGCTTATACACAAGGTTTTACGGTATATTTTAAGTAATTTTGGGGCTATTTCAGAGTCAATTTGATGGTCCACAAGTCGACGCCAGTGTTGGCGAGTCAGCGTTGAAGTTTGCGAGTCAATTTTTAGGTCCTTTTCATGCCATGGGATCAATCTGTATTTATAAAACAATTTTGGGGCAATTTCACAGTCAATATCATAGTCCACGAGTCAACGCTGTTGTCGACGAGTCAGCGCTGAAGTTTGCGAGTCAGTTTTTGGGTACTTTTCAGGCCAAAGTAAAAAAAATTGAAAAAATTGAAAAATAAAAAAAATCCGACCTACCCTACCTTGATTTTCAGACTATGTAACCTGAAACACACCTTTATTTTGGCCTAAATAGGATCATGTGATTTAAATGCCTCTGCATACAATAATTTATATCTTATTCTTTGTGACATATTTTTTAACTGGTCAGGTATTATAAGCATAAGCCCCACAATCTCGAAAAACCTGCTTCAGAAATGCTATTTCCCAAAGTACAAGGAGAGTTCAATGGTATCGTTTTTTTGTCAGATTTCTAAACATGATTATATAAAATCATATGGAAAGCCAGGGTCACATAAATCGTATACAGGTAGCCACCTTATAGAAGACAGGTTTTCCTCCACATGTCTTAAATGTTTTGGTGTAGTAGCCATCACATGAGGCGTGGTTATATCCCACAATTTGATAGGTCCAACACGCAGAGAGGTCAGCAACAACCATCACAGGCCCTACACACAGTGCAAAGGGCAATAGGTAATGAGTTGACTGAACTGGCTATTATAAATATTGCCTTAATTCTTCATGACATTGTTTATTTCTTGTTAAGCAACAATATGAACACACCCAACTAGTAAATGGACTGGATGGTGTTTCTCCACAAATTTGCGGACGTCCGCAAATTTGTGGACGTCTGCAAATATATTTATGGAGCTCCGCAAATTATGTCTTTTTGGTACTTAAGCATACAAATACGGACCTCCGTATATATTTGCGGACATCCGTATATATTTGCAGAGCTCCGCAAATTTGTGGAGAAACGGGACACTGGATGACTAAATTCGACAAGACCACATAGCCAATTCTGACATGTTCTTAAAGACTATATGGGACCTGGATGATGTTTCTCCACAAATTTGCGGGGGTCTGCAAATTTGCGGAGGTCCGTAAATACACTCTACATATATTTATGGAGGTCCGCAAATATATATGGTAATCGCCTTTCAGTACCTTTCGTGCCCAGAACTCCAAAAGTGCGCGCTTTTACACCTATATATGTTCAGCAGAGCACCCTGGGTGACATAGGGCTCAGATTGAGATCATTTTAGGCCTGAATCAAGCACAAATACATAGAATTTCTAACCATACCAGGTACCCTATGGTAGTATGTGTGTGTGTGTTGATGGGATGCTGTACTAGAATATTTTATGAGTGTAAAAGTAGACTTAAAAGCACTAAAAGTGCGCGCTCTAGCAATAGTAAGGCAGATTGATTACAGAAATATTGATAAAATAATGAAAATATTGATTAAAAATGATAAAAAAATGATTAAAATCTTTTTTAAATGTTTTTTTCTAAGGATTCCAATCACAATGTTATTATCTTCCTATTTTTAATAGTTATGCCTTCATTTGGAACCCCAAAAGAACGTTTTCTAAGCCAATGTAGGACATTACCATCTAAAAGAGCAAAATATGGCCTTTAGATGGCAATATTGCTTGATATCACAGAAAAGAATGTTTCTGGTTGTCATGGCAACCCAAGATAGAATATTGTTTTAAATATTTTTGAAAGGGGCATTTCAATAGCTTTCAGAAAATATAATATAAAGCATATGTCAGAACAATATATTCATTGGTTACCTAATCTACCAATATTGATGTAAGGAAACTGATTTTCAACAATAGTTCTGGGCACGAAAGGGTTAAGCATACAAATACGGAGCTCCATGTACATTTGCAGACCTCCTCAAATTTATGGAGGCAAATTTACAACCTCCGCTAATTTGCAGACCTCCGCAAATTTGTGGAGAAACAGCATCCCGGACATTTAAAAGTGACAGGTAACGTCATTACCTACACAGAGAAAAGAAGTAGAATCACTGTGACTCCCGACTTGATCACTGAGGTAACTCTCCCCAAGACTCTAAAGTGACTCCCTAATGTTAGGAGGACTGTCTAATAACTCTATGATGACCCCTATTCTAAGACTCCCTAATGATTTGGAGTCACTATAGAGTCGTGGGGAGAGCTACCTCAGTGATCGAGTCCAGACTCCCATAGTCACCGTGATTCTACTTCTTTTCTCTGTGTACCATGTGTGTCCTGTGTTACTGTGTAATAAAATAGTGAGTGTCTTTATTTATCTAACCGTTTTATGAGTATGTATCCTTATGAATACATACATATATTACTGTAGTCATTTCTAACAATAGATGACAACTGGTTAGCTATTTTTGAGTGACGCAAAGCCATTGTAGTATTTGCTATCTATAATTTCATCAAAACCCAAACTCATGTCCATTTCTTGAATTCGACATGCGACATGTGCCCCCCCCCCCCCCTCCATCTAGAACGCCTAGTAATTCATCAGCGCTGGATTGCTGTATCTTACCAACCCCCCAGCCTTATAATTATGTTACCCTTTGATAATACTACTACGGTTATAGCGATAAATTCTAATCTGCATTAGGATGGTAACCATTATTGCATGCACACATTATTCTGGATATATTTTGTATGGCCCCCAAAGGAAAACTTGTGTAACAATAAATATGGCCTATGCACTTACCTTGACATAGACATAAGGTGACCAGAAGCTGGACTCCCTGCAGGCCTCCTGCTGACAAATACATGGTGTATGGCGCACAACCCTAGGCTGACTAGAGCAACTCAGAGATCGGGGCTGAGTGGGGGGGACTACACCAGGATATATCACGCTTCCAATAGGGAAAGCTGAGGAGGCCCATGTCTCACAAAATACCCCTATATCGCAAAACAGTTAAAGAGACCGACAAAATCAGTTAATTGTAAATGTTTGTGAATAAATGCATATCCATATCAAGCCCTAACTGTTGGATTGACTAAATTAATTCTTTAAGGGCCACAAAGTGCTTTAATACAATAAACCATTAATCGTCGCCTCAGAATACAAAGGTCGTAAGTGAAAAAAATAGAATTTTTTTTTATTCTTTGATATTTTTCTTTATCCAATAAATTTTCCAAATTTTTTGGGATTTTTCAAAAATGTCCTTTTTTAGGGGGGCTATAGATCAGTATACAAAGGTCGTAACTGACAAAATAATCTTTTTCTCAGTATACAAAGGTCGTAAGTGATGTGAAAATGTTAACCCAATGTATTTTATCATTAAAACAGTATTGGAGTGTTATAGGGGTGAATTTAAGGGGGAAATGACTGAAATTACTAATTTTTGCTGAAATGTCACTGTTGCTAGGCAACAGCAAAATGTATTTCATTTGTTAAGAAACGTATGCCATTAGAAATATAAAAGGTTCATATAGTGACCATTAGGATTGAATTAATCAATTATATGAAAATTTCTTTACTGTTTTAAACTGAAGAAATCACTTACAACCTTTGTTTACTGATTAGAAATAGAAAAGAATACATGAAATTCAGCATACAAAGGTCGTAAGTGCCATCATTTACCCCATTTTTCCCTACTTATTGCCATGTTTACTAAAGTATTAAGTATAATATTTTAGTATCATTCATATGATTAATTTTCACTTATTTTAGTTTATATATAGGACGTTTTCGGGAGTAATGCACCATATTTTTGAGGAAATATAGCATAAAGACCACAGTGATTTTTCTTATTTTGCCCATATCTCAAAACATGAATTTTCCACTTACGACCTTTGTATACTGAGGTGACGAAATTTTGTCGTCATGATGCATTCCAGAACGACTGCCTGAGAATCTGCAGCAACATAGGGCTGTGTCTTACGACCTTGGGCCAATGTTTTTGTCTCTGACTGGGTGCCAGCTCTGACCGGGTGCCAGCTCTGACCGGGTGCCAGCTCTGACCGGGTGCCAGCTCTGACCGGCCTGAATAAAAACAGGTTATTTAGGGCAGATGATGATAAAAGTGGGCAACTAATGACTAGTTTAAAGAGTTATTCTATCTCCATCTGCCCTAAATAACCCGATTTTATTCAGGCCGGTCAGAGCTGGCACCCGGTCAGAGCTGGCACCCAGTCAGAGCTGGCACCCGGTCAGAGACAAAAACATTGGCCCAAGGTCGTGAGACACAGCCAATAGGCCCCTAACTGATGCACGGCTAGAAAATGTAGACGACCTATTAATAGGCCTATCTTTTTTATTTCAAACATCGAAAACCTTAATCATTTTTTTAATTTTCTAAGAATATATACCCTTTGGAACATTTAGCCTAAGTATGGTAAAATCGTAGTTGCTTTAGCCTATCCCCGCCGGCCACCTTAACACAGAGCTCCACTCATAATATGTAGGTAAATAGAAAGATGTCATAAATGCAGAACTACACACCTGAATATATGCCTGAAAAAAAAATTATCCCCAGAATATGTGAGGAAATGGAAATGAATTAGGACTAGGCATTGGTCCAATTTTGGATACCTGGTGGTCCAATTTAGGCCTAGCTCGGCCCGCTCCTGGTATCCAAAATTGGACTGCTCGCATTATTTTTCCCTTTCCTGGTAGCTACAATAATTAAAATCTCGAACATTTTCCCCACTATTAGAAGGCCTTTGACTGTGGGTCTAGATGGGGGGTCCCCATGTCGCCTGTCGATTTTAAGAAATGCTCATGTCATTTGTCAGTAGGCCTATCTTTGTATTTCTCCTGTCATTTGTCACTAGGCTCCATGTCGCCTGTCGATTTTAAGAAAAGGCCACGTCCCTTGTCAATATCTTTTAATTTCTCCTGTCATTTGTCACTGTGCCCCATGTCGTCTGTCGATTTTAAGAAAAGGCCATGTCGATGTCGCCCTGTCGATTTTAGGGGTCTACCCCCATTTGACTAGGCCTACCCTCCATATACCTTAAATTTTAATAGGCCTACATTCAAATTATTAGAAATGATCAGAGAGTCCAATTTTGGCAACCTTCCCTTACTAGGCCTATCAACAGAACCCGCAAGTGGGGGCTATAAATAGCCCCTGATCCAGTAGGCCTATTGAGTGGATTTGCCATGGTTTAGCTATTAGCACAGAACTAAACTTGCTATTAGCCTACAGCTACACACGCGGGAACGCCGCGGGAACGCCGCGGGAACGCGAATGACGCAGGCCGACTCGCCGGGTCCCGTGGACGCAATTGACCGAAGCTTTCCTTATTAAATTGCTCTGTGGCGCCATCTAGTGTTTTAAACGGATACCGCTATCAAGGTGGCTGCGTTCTGTGAAGAGGCACGGTTTCTGGACCCCGGTTCTGGACCTAGACACACGGCATCGTTCTGGGGTGTAGTGAATACTAAAGACGTTGTCATCTTGGTTTCTACCCTAATGTGTCATCGTTAGACCGATGTTGCGGGACATTGGAGGTCACATCCTCAGGCTAACGCTTACAAAGTGCCGTTCCCATATCACTATCTGCCAATCAGTTCACAGGGCATTCCACTGTAGAGTGACGTCATTTTCCCGGGACCCATTTTCTTCCCATCACGTCCAGTTACCTTCTGCTCATCTGCCACAACTAAGAAAGGTCCACACAAAGGTAGGCTATGTAGTCTATATATTGGATGACCACAGAATGACAGATTGGCAAGGTTCAACGTGAAGTGGAATGAGTTTGTTGCAATTATATATATAGGCCTATGACCGGCAATGGGACAGACTCAGGAGTTTGAAATGAAAGGGAGTGGGGGTCCAAATAGAAACACCAGAGTCCATCAATGTCAATGGCATCAATGGGATAAAAGCATGGGGGGCATTGTGCAGCATGGATGCATTGCCATCCCGGGATTTTAATTTGGTGAAGCATCCCGGTGAAGCATGGGGGATGCAGCGTAGTGGGACAGCATGTAGGCCCTACACTGTTAGAAGTAAGTAGGCCTAGTGTTCCTGTACACCAAATACTGGGGGCAACTTTGGTTCCAGTAGATTGTGCTGTAGACCTACAGCAAGTAGGTTTTTATATATTTACAGCACTATGTACTGTATAGGGACAGCAGAATCTTCTGTTACTGTACAGCAAAATTGATTGTAAATCATAGTCTGAAGGTCCTGGGTTCACCTCCCAGTGCTGGTGACATTTCTAACCATCCATGTAAGGGAAAAACGAATTTTAGTTGGATGTAGGTTAAAAAAGAGAAGTGGCTCCTGCAAGGATTGAACTCACCACCTGTGGTGTTGGAGACAGGCGCTGATCCGTTGCGCCACAGAGCCGGTGTTACAAACTTTCATATTGGGATATATCTCTACTCTACTTCTCAACTGATTATTAATAATTTGTAAAGGTCTGGGGTTCGCCTCCCGGTGCTGGTGATATTTTTAATCATCCATGTGAGGGAAAAACGAATTTTAGGTGGATGTAGGTGAAACAAGAGAAGTGGCTCCACCAAGGATTGAACTCACCACCTGTGGTGTTGGAGACAGGCGCTGATCCGTTGCGCCACAGAGCCGGTGTTACAAATGGTCATATTGGGATATAAGCTACCTCTGCCATGTCTGTATTAAATAAGCTACAGCCTTGTTGCTAAAGATCCCTGATGAGAGGTAACAGCCAAATGACCTTGAACTTGGGATTTTGCTGGGTCTGGTCAACCCCTGCTGGTAGCCTGGAACCAGTGGACAGGAACCAGAATGCATGATGGTAGTTTTAGGTAGTTTTACCATCAGCCTTTCTGGTTCCATTTCCTGTTCCTGCTCGCTGGTTCCAAGCTACCAGCAGGGGTTGCCCAGACCCAGCAAAATCCCAACATTTGGCTGTTACCAGAGCCTTCCTTCGGAAGGATTTGGGAAAGAGAGTAGATGAGAGGGTGCTAGACCTAGGATCGATCCCACGACCTCTCGTGTACATATTACAGGGAAAAGTACTGTAGATCTACAAGTCACTACCATAACCTGCATCTACAGTAACAGAATTGTACATGTACAGTAGAATTTGCTGTATTATGATTTACAGCTAAAGTACTGTACACTTACAGCAAATTTTGCTGTTCACGAACAACAACTTTTTACAGTGTATGCAACCTGAGTGCAGCATGTAGCACAGATGCAGCATGAATGCAGTGTGGATGCAGCATACTTCAATCAATGTGGGTGCATTGATTGTATCTGTGTGCAGTGTGAATGCAGCACGGATGCAGCATGGATGTAAATTAAGCATAGATGTAGCATGGATGTAGTGTGGATGAAGCACGGGTGTGGCAAGGATGCAGCACAAATACAGAAAGGATGCAGCATGGATATACCTAGTGTGGTTGCAGTCTAGATGCAGCATGGAGCATCTGATGCTCTTATGTCAAGCAACCAAGAAGAGTAGGGACTACCACCTTTGTGGCACGTCATCCATGAACAGTGTCTTCACCAACACTGACAAGAAAGAACTTCCTCTGGGAAATGAAGATGTTTGAAAAGATGGGAAACAGGCCCCCCTTGTGACTCAGTAGGCCTACAGTAGGCTGGAGAAAATACTCTCTAGCCAGATGGAAAGTAGTTGCATAGGCTACTCGCCAGTTCCGGATCTGCTGGCTCGTTTGGTATGGAGATGCGACTGGTCCGCGGTGTCAGGATAATGGACTGGCCAGGTGATGTGTCAACAGTCCGCGGCACAGCATCTTTAAGGCAGCCCAATAAAAAAAAACTTTTTTTTTATTTTTAGAAAGATTAATGATATTTTGGCGTTTTTACCACTAAAATTAACTTATTTTACCAAAAGAAAACTAAAAAAAAAAAAAAATCCGACCTACCGAACCTGTTCTTTTTTTTTACCATGTTACCATGAACACAATTTCTTTTTTAAAGG
Organism: Harmothoe impar; assembly: GCA_947462335.1. NCBI lineage: Eukaryota > Metazoa > Annelida > Polychaeta > Phyllodocida > Polynoidae > Harmothoe > Harmothoe impar. The sequence goes on from OX381711.1 coordinate 66,345,914, forward strand.
CCCGAGTATGTCCTAGGTGTCACAGTACACTTGGATGTTAAACAAATCAATCAATCAATCAGCAAGGGTGCAATGTAATGGATGCACGAATGCAGCATGGATGCAGTGTGGCACAAATGCAACATCCATATAGAGGCAGCATGGATGTAACATGGACGAAGCTCAGATGGATGTAGCACAAATGAAGCACAGATGCAGTGTGGATGCAGTATGGATGCAGCACAGAGGTAGCCTGGATTCAGAAAGGATGCAGCACAGATGCAGGAAGGATGCAACATGAGTGCAGCATGGATGCAGCATAGGTGTAATGTGATGGATGCAGTGTAGATGCAGTATGAGTGCAGCATGGATGCAGCTTGTGGGAACCATGAGTGCAGTGTGGATGCAGTGCAGATGCAGTATGGTTGCAGCATTGGTGTAGCATTGGTGCAGGATGGATGCATATTGTGTGCAACATAGATGCAGTGGGGATACATATGATGCCTATACTGCTAAGGCACACTCGTCTAGTGCACAAAGCTGTTAGTCTAATTATGATATAGTGCTGAATCCAGTATTTTTACATTTATGCACTTCTCTATGCTAACCCTTTAGGGATAGCATGGTATTTTAAATGAACCGTGATGCATTTATGCATTATGACTTGGCTATACTAAATCTTTAAGGTCAGCATAGTGTTTCAAGTGAACAGCGATGCATTCATGCATCATGACTTGTCTATACTAACCCTTTTAGGATGGCATTGGGCTTCAAGTGAATGGTAATGCATTCATGCATCATGACTCCTTTACAATATTTATTGCCCTATAAGAATGGTATCGTGATTCAAGTGAACAGGGATGCATTTGTGCAACATGACTTCTCCATACTTACCATTTTAGGATAGTATGGTTCTTCAAGTGAACAGGGATGCATTCATGCATCATGATTTCTCTACACTTATGCATCCTTAGTGTATTAATCCAGAATCCTCATGAGAAGCCGGCCACCACACCTATGGTGTGGATTTCCTCGATCCTTAAACTTTGAATCCTAGTTTGCCAACTACCTTGAAACTAAGTGCAAGTAATAAATTAGGAAACATTTGTAATAGTGTGATGTTGTTCAAGAAACATAGTTAACCATGACTAAAATTGGTTCACACTCTCTCAACAAGAAATAAGCCATTTCCTTGCATTTAGAACAAAAAAAAGTATGTACCAGCTAGGGATGTCATTGGTATCGGAGGTATCGGTATATCGCTACTTTTCATATATCAGATAACCGAATCAACAAAAGATGAGTATCGATACGCCACCATTTTGGATTTATTTTGGGCTACATGTCAGTTTTTACGGTGTATAAATCGGACCATTATTAAGGTTTTTAGGTGGTAGAAGGTGAAATCAAAACATTTTTAAAAATTCTTTTTTTGTGCAGGGGAGCAAGACCACTTGGTCTGATGTCTTCTTCAAAACTATAAAACATTTCTTTTATTTCATTATCCGTGATTAAGATTTTAAGGTGTCTGTAACCCAAAGAATAGAAAAGTGTGGCCTAATCTACCTTTTTTAAAACATATATTCAATAACTAATATATTGCCTATATCGACACCAAAATAGTGAATAACTGATAACCTATAAAATTCGATACCAATGACATCCCTAGTACCAGCTAACTGATGATATGTTCTGGCTGACTCAAGGTACCACAGTGGATGACTCATAGTACTTAAGAAAAAAAGAAATCACACCTCATATGTAGTGCAAGCCTACAAGGCCTCAAGGACATGAATATGAAAGTTGTAGCCTTAATGGTTCGGAAGTCCAATATGTCAGCATAAGTTTCATATCAATTTTTAGATGCCCCTACATGTTAGTTTAATACAGCAGAGTTCCTAGAATGATGACCAAGTTTAAAAGAGGGCCAAGTGGTCGACTCATGGGCACTTTACCCTATGCAATTCTATTGACCTATGCAATTCTTTTGATACCTATGCAATTCGTACCTATGCAATTATATTGCTGCCCATGTGATTATTGTACCTAGGTAGTTCCGTTGGTGCCCATGCCATTCTTTAGGTACCCATGCAATAATGATGGTACCCATGCAATTCTATTGCTGCTCATATGCATGCAATTCAAATTGGTGTCCACGCAATTCTTTTGGTACCATTGCAACTATTTTGGTAGCTATGCAATTCTATTGGTACCTGTGCAATGATATTGGTAACTATGCAATTCCATTGTACCTAGGCAATTCTATTGGTACCCATGAATGTGCCTCTACATGGTACCCTCAGATTTGACCGTTTCGCTGTGTCGATTTTTAGCAAGAAGGGCCTAGTCATCGTGTCGATTTTTTTTAAAGTATATAGAGTATACTGGGACCTTATAAGAATGCCTGTGTCCGTCGATTTTTAAAGGGGCCGTGTGGCACGTGTCGATTTTTAAAGGGGCCATGTCGCCGTGTCGCACGTGTCGAATTTTACCCATGTAGAGGCACATGAATGCATGTATATTTTTATGTTGTGAAATACTGCAAATAAAATAAACGTAGCATGACATTGGGAAAGGGCGATAGGAGGTCGAGCTGACTCAGTGCATATGCACTAGGTTTTGTTTTACTTTGTGGCATGGAGATAGTTTATAGTGGTCTCCATGGTAACCTGCCCCAGATACGACGTAGGGAGGTGTGTGTATGTGTGTTTGTGTGGTGGGGTGACAAGTATTGTGTAGGCCTACTACATGATCTAAGGGCTGCACAGTGCTTTTATGTGCTACTTTGATATTCCCAATCATTTGTCGTCATGTTGTTGCATGCATATCTATTAGATCCTTCAGGGGTGTATCAACCCCATAGGGTGGGCATGAAACCCTGGTGGCTACTTTCATGCAGCGTGATGACCATTAATGCACTGTGCGGCCCTCAAAGGTTTAAATGACAGGAGACAAATTTTTTTTTTTTTAATACGGTTTTATTTTGTCTAGGTTACAAGTTCAATATATATTTGTTCGTCCACAAAGCAACCTGAAAGGGTATTGAAGTTCTACCCTTGTAATTTACTCATGCCTTATCCTACTAACAGATTTTCCTTTACACTTCAGAACGGAAAGATTATTCATAGAAATAAATAAAATTTTCCCAGAGGGAACCAATATACATATATAATTATTTGGACATGTTTACAGTGAAGTAAGATACACAAGTAACCGATGACAAAGACGTAGTACAGTCCAGAACACAATTCATCACTGTATCCAGCTGGAGGTATTACTTTGCGATGATATTCCACAATCTTGGTAATGAAAGAAAGAATAAAAAATAAAAAAATTTCGTACCCTCTCTCGGCTTTCACTCTCATATCAATAACAAGTTACATCTCTCAGTATAACGCTTGACAAGGTCAGTCACTATTATTATGTGTAGTCAGCAGGTCAGGTATCACAGCCAGGTTTTACCCCTACGTTCTGCCGTTTATTAAACCCGTACCATCAAAGAGAAGGTAGGGTTTGTCGTGTCTCCAGTGTTTTATAAACAGCTTCCCTAGTCTCCGTTTTACCTCTACCCTGAATGCATCCTTATCTATGATCCAGCGAATGTTGGGATCTAGCGCATTCCATCTGGATGCTGACTGATAGGATGGGCTCTTAGGATAAGTTACCGCTTTATGCCGAGGCAGTTTAATGGTGGGCGCTGACGTGGCTCTGGTACCCGAGTCTGGTATAATGTCTAGCTTTCCAGCATACACTAACCTATGAGAGGTAGACAGTTGGAAGTAGATTCGTCTTAAGTCTAGGGGTAGCATTCTGGCCTTCTTATAGAGCTCCTTTACTGGGCATTCAGTAGGGTCTCGCACCTTAAAGCATACTCGCAGCGCAATATTGCAATATATTTGTAACCTATGAAAACATGTGGCAGGTAATGCAGTCAGAAATATACATCCATAATCGAAATACGGTAATATCATTGTCTTAAACAATATAACTGCAGTGCTCTCATCCATATTAATCCTTATATGTTTTAACAGCCATATTTTGTAACATATAGTCTGTGACATACTCTCAAACTGCTGCATGAAGGTCATATTTTTATCTATGACTATACCTAGATATTTATATGTATCCGTCCCTACCAGCTTTACACCTTGGAGATTCAAGTCTAGCTGAAACGGTTCTGGCTCTTTTGTCACCAAAGTATGTTTAGACTTCTTGGGGTTTATTGTTAGACTGTTTAAATTGCACCAAGCTTGGATTATGTCCAGGTCTTCTTGGAGCGTAAGATTAATTATTTCAGTGTCCCAGTGCCTGCACAGGAGTAACGTATCGTCCGCATATAGCTTAATAACAGACTGAATATTTAGCGCGGGCAGTGTATTTACGTATAATATAAATAGAAGAGGGCCGAGTATGGAGCCCTGCGGTACTCCGTGAGACAGAGTTTCCCATTCCGACACCTGGCCATTGCATATTGTTTTCTGCCTCCTGTCACTTAGATAGCTTCGAAACCAGGAAATTACATTTTTGGAAATTTTGAGCTGTTTTAGTTTTTCTAAAAGGATAGAGTGGTCTAATGAATCGAATGCCTTGGAAAAATCTAAATAAACCAGGCCAGTACTCATGCCCTTAGAGAGCGCATCAGTGGTCAGCTGTGACACTTGTAAAACAGTGTCCTGCGTTCCATGATTTTTCCTGAATCCGTTCTGGGAGGAGTTCAGTAAGGCATTATTCTCAAGAAAGGGGTATATTTGTTTGTGCACTATCTTTTCCAAAATTTTGCCTGGTATGGCGAGAAGTGAAATAGGCCTGAGCTGGTCAGGGCTGGTGGCATTCGTCACTTTCGGGATGAGAACTACTTTAGCCTCTTTCCAAGCATGGGGGAAAATTGCGGTTTCCATTGATAGATTCATCACTCTAGTAAAAGGGTGTAGCAGTGCTCTGAGACTATCCTTCAATAGACGTGAAGACATGTCATCTATACCAGATGATTTATACACATCAATGTCCTCTATCATAGACATTACCTGAGCAGTGGTAACAGGTACAAAGGAGAATTTATTCTCCTCAGGTACCACAATGTTGTCCTCTGCGTCAGCTGTGGGGAGCGCAGCAGGTTGAGGTATTTTTTTGGCCAATTCCGACCCTACTTTGGCAAAGAATGTGTTTATGTCATTGGCTGCCTTATGAGGTGGGATGGGTGTTAGGTTGACATCTAGCAAATTAATTGGGGTCCTTTTAAACTTTTTCGGAAGAATTTCAAAAATGACATTCCAGAATTTCTTCGGATCTCTTTTATACCTCCTTAGCTGTCTCTTAATGAAGTCAGCATACGCAAAGTTTACTTCATTGTTGGTGTTTGTTCTCACTGCTCGTGCCCATATCAGATTGGCCTCCGTCCTATGTTTTTTTGCATAGGCTTGAGCTCTATCTCTCTCCTTCATCATTCGTAATAAATCAGCAGTTAACCAGGATGGCTTGTCTTTTCCAAAGTTAAAATCTTTTAGTGGAAAAAGTTTATCAGCTAACTGTATTATATCCTCTGCCATTTTATCCCATAGAGTTAGCGGGTCAGAAAAGGTGGACAGGTCTCCATATTTTGACACGTCAAACTGCTGATAGATTACTTTGGGATCATATCCAACATAGGATCTGCCCCTGAAGGCTGCTCTCTCAAATTGTGCCCTCATTTTCTTCATTATACAATATTGTGGCACGTGGTCACTGACATTAATATTAAAAACTCCAGACTCCATAATATGTGGGGAGTTACAATATATCTGGTCAATGACATTGGTTGCATGATGTAGTGGCCTAGAGGGGGATGAGATGAGGGGGACCAGATGATACCTTTTTGTTGTGGGATCCAACAGCGAGCTACCATGGTTTTCAGCGGAGACATGGGTATTAAAGTCGCCCATGACATAAATGAAGGGGTCTCTGTGCTCACCTGACACAATTCTTAGCGCTTCTGTCAGATGCTCAATAAATTTGTCCATGTCGCCCGCTGGTGGCCGATATATTTGGATGATAAATTCCGGTCTACATCCCACTCTTGCCAATCTTACTATCATGAGTTCACAATTTTCATTCATGACATTACAATTCTGGTCTAGCATTCTATAATGTGCATGGTTATGTGATATAAGCATACATACTCCTCCACCTTTTGACTCAGGCCTATCATGCCTATGAAGTGTATACTTTGAAAATTGATTATCATTATCAGACATGTTCTGTTTCAACCATGTCTCCGAGAAACCTAGTACATCAGGTTTCTTAGTGTATGTGACATATCTTAGAGTGACCTTCTTGTGGACCATGCTGCGTACATTCCAGCTCATCAACATTAACCCTTTGGGCCTAGGATAGGGCGCGTCGCCTTTGGGTACCGTATATGGGGTGTCAGGGAGGAGGGTACAAACAAATTTCTAGCATCTCCAGAAGGAGTGCAGTACATGATGTATAGTGGACTACAGTATCATACAACAATAGAGACAAAGACAAGACACAGACATAAATGAGAGGTGGAGGGACAAGCAATGTTGTCATTGTTTGGGGGGGGGGGGGGGGCGCGGGGTGGGAGATTGTATTTCCCTATCTGAAGAAATCAGCCCTATATAGCGGTCTGAAGAGGGGTGTGGGGGTGGGGGGGTCCCAGTCTGTTTGTCCACACACCTTCATTGTATTATCGACCAGCAGCATGTATATTTTCAATGAAATACAAGTAGATGCGTAATACAGTACTATAATTGAAGGCAGATATTTCTTAAGGACAGAAAATTATCAAGCAGGGAGTTATTTCATCTACTTTCCTTCCACTAATTTAAACCTAAATTTAAATTTAAATTCAAATTTAAATGTGGCTCTATTCTGTAAGTGGATAACGTCTGTAGGTGGATTAAGTGATACAGCGCAAGATGAACCTGGGGTATTTTTAATGTTGTACAAATCACAGCTTAACCCTAATTCATATGATTCAGCTTTTAACTTTTTTTTTTTTTTTAAATACTGGAAAATAATGCAGTAACCCAACTTGCATGTGCAAATATAGAACAATAAAATTAACTTGCTGTCCCTACAGCATGCCATTTTACTTCTGCAAGTTTCGTACATGATCATAGTGCTACCTCGTATCGTAAACACTTCATCATGCAGGCATACACATTATATTTAATTTTTCACGACAAGGCTTTAATAAAACCCCTGTGAAAACAACAAAGTTAACAAAGTTGACCTTAATTCATGTGGCTTAACTTTTAAACATGGCGCAGATTAATGCTTTTACCCTAACTTGGACGGGCATAAAAATACAATTCGAATTGATTGGCTTGTTGTCCCTTAAGGGTGACATTCTGCTATAACAAATACCGTGCTTGGTAACATTGCTTGTGTGGTTTACAGTTTATCAGGCAGGCATACACGTCTACTTTAGTATATAAAGTTTTGAGTAGTATTACCGGCATGTAAAACAGAAAGCATACTACGGCATACAGAGTTAATCCAGTTTCTTACTTCTATCAACTACTTAACTTAACTACACCAGCACCACCTCACCAGCTACACCAGCTCGGTACAGTGGCACCGGGCTACACATTGTCCAGGGTTCTTTTACTTTCAGTGGCACCGGGCTACACATTGTCCAGGGTTCTTTTACTTTCTTATATATAGACTGTCCATACTGCTTAGTATTAGTGATGATGCCGCTGAGAGTACCTAGACACTGTCTAGCGGGGCTGTGATGTTTTTTCTCATGTTGGAGGTTGTGTGATATGTTCTAGACACAGATGAATGCCCCCATCCTCCCAGTGCATGCACCTCCTCCCTGGGCCTTCCTCCCAGAACCTACCTAGGATACTTAGCCCTCCCTGCCGACAGCAGGATACAGCACTGTATGACCCGCACCCCCCCCCCCCCCTCTTGTGTGTGTGTGTAGCACTCACAGGTGCACCATGGCAATGGCAGATGGGTTCCAGACTTTAGGGCCACTGATGGGGGACCCCTTGACACGGGCCCATTGTTATCCCCTCCTATTAAAAGCCACAGTGACTTCATGGGGTGGACGGATCTAGAGGAGATCTAGACATACCAGGATTCCTATTTTATGAGTGTGGACAACTATTAAATTCTACATGGCGACATGGCAGTTTCTGGGCCTAGTGACATGCGACATAAGGAATATCAGAGTGACATGGGACATGGGCATTTCTTAAAATCGACATGGGAAATAGGGACCCCCCCCCCCATCCAGATTTTATGATATGCAAGTCATTATTCTATGGACTAGATGAATCTAGAACAGCATGGAAAGGCCTAGAATGAGAGATCCACATAACGCCAGAATACTCTGGAAGGGGGAGCCCAATATGATAAGAGGCAGAGTCCCAGCAGGGCAACTCAGTCGGGAACTCCCTTCACTCCATGACACGCCTTGACACCTACAATCCAGTCTCTACCTCCAGAACACATACACCCCTATCATGGTGAGATCAATCTAAATTACTTTACTCTTTCCAAAGGATTCGCTGTGACGTTGCTTGTCTCAATGATTCATGAACTCCGATCTGATGGGCGGCGGGCAGGAGTGAGGGGGGGGGGGGAGGGGGGGTCCCATGTCCTCTTGTCAATGTTAGGGAGTGATCATTTTTTAACAACAGGGGGGGGGGTGGTGGGTTTCCGCGCGGAGCGCGCGAAATTTTTTACACCCCCCCCGGTCAAGGGGTCAAAATTTTTTACCCCCCCCCCCCTTAGGGTCGAAAATCGGCTCGCGCGCGGGCCCTTTGAAGCATAGTAACGCGCGGGCTTTTTGGCTCAAAACAGGTCAAATTTTTTTGCCCCCCCCCCCCCAAGAGGGGTCCAAATTTTTTTGCCCCCCCCCGGTCAAGGGGTCCAAATTTTTTTGCCCCCCCCCCAAACCCACCACCCCCCCCCTGTTGATAATAAATGATCACTCCCTTAGGGAGAGATAATTTTTCAACAATATGGGGGTGATGGGTTTTCGAAATTTTTTACACCCCCCCCCCCCCCAGTCAAGGGGTCGACATTTTTTACACCCCCTCCCTTACGGATCGAAGGATATTAGAAATTTAAAAAATCCAACACCCCTCCCCACCCCCACTGAGTCATGTTTAATAAAGTATACACCTGGTGCCCCATACTACTCTGGCCTCCTCCCCCCCCCCCCCCCCCCCACCCCCGTACTAAGATAACACCAGAGCTAGGACTGCTCCACTAACCCAGATGTGTATTTACCTATCGGGGCTGGCACGGGGCTGGCACCCTGTCAGTCCGTTCTGTCTCCGACCACTGTATGGACTGTAGGCTACCAGTACTGGTGGTGTAATACAGTGTAATACCCCCGGCTACCATCCACACTGATACCAGGTAAACCCATTATCATCATATATAGGGGTGTGGCAGCATGGGATGGGGTTCTGTGTGTCTGATAAACATGGGTGCTAACTTTGAGTGCAATATAATACCAATATATAGAACGAGCTGGTACTGTTATAGTGTTACTAGGAGCACCTGTGACACAATAGTGGCACCAAGTAGGCTACATAGCAGGAGTAGGTGTCATACACCCTGTCTGGCACTACTGTCACAGACGTGTGGCCAGAGAGGATCATAGAGGCCTAGCACGCATACACCAGGGATGGATACAATGTCAGCATGCAATGTATCCAAGGGGAAGCTAACCAGTGGCCGGCGGCTATTGATTTAGAAGCCCTGGGGATGAGCTGGCAGTCCAGTGGCAAAGGGGAATACATAGACAAAGGCTAATGACCTTGTGTTCTTCACGAGTTGGCCCTGGGGCCATATCACACGAGGCCGCAGGCCAAACGTAGTGTAGCCCCAGGGCCAATGGATGACGAACGATGAAAAGGAACCCATGGAGGTGGCATTTGTGTTTACTGTTTTGTGTTATGATGCAAAATTAAGGAAATTCAACATTCAACCCAGCCATGTAATACAGCCACATTGTATTCCACGGGGGCATTAAATACACAATTCCAGTACTTGAGCATAGTATTAATTTAAACTATTTTACCCCAAAAGAAAGAAGCTTCTTTTAGGTGTTGCCCTCATAACTACATTTGTAGTTAAATTCTAGTTTACAATCATATCCTGACCCACATTCAATCACCAATGGCAATAGTTATTTTCCCTTCAGCCTAACCATATCAACCGAAGATAAAAGCTGTACATATTTTATTAAAGGTTTTTGGGATAGTTGGGGAATGTAAATAGAACAAAAACGTTATTTATCGCTTTATTTCCATTTAACAGCATTATGGGATGGAGAAATAGACCATAAAAGTATGACCAAAAATACGGTGACAAACTGTGATAAATTGCACACATCGGCAGTCTCTAGTCAGAGACCAACCTGTTCATTTATTGAGGTCTTGTTAAACAGGAGGCAGCACTCACCCCCAGCCCACCTGTCTGGTATTTATAGGCCATGATGATATTACAGACAAACGCGACAATGCAGTTTTATACAGGCCAGGGTAGGCAGGATTTATAATTTCTAGGACCATTCATTTCTCAGGGCTTTGAGGAGGGCAAGATGGAGATTTAGGGAGACAGTGGAGGGGGATAGAGTAACACTGAACCCAGTAGAATCAATACTTCCCACCCCCATGTGACCCCCTGACAGGTAAGCTGGTTCCCGGCTATGTCGCTGCCTCAGACATAGATACACCGGTGTGTATAAACACTGGACGGTGTATGTGACTGCTGTGTGGGGGAGCGAGCAATAACAGCACCCTCACCTCCACCCAGTGTTGTACCTTTGGGCAATGGAAACAACCAAAACATCCCCACACATCCATGGGGATTGTTGTACCCATGTGCACATCCATGGGGGAGTGTTGCACCCCCACACCCCCGCCCATCCATGGAGAGCGTTGCACCCCCCCCCCCCCCCAGCCATCCATTGGAAGTATTGCACCCACACATCTCCCACCCATCCATAGGGAACAGTGCACCCACACATCCCCCTCCTCATCCATCGGGAGCGGTGTACCCACACGCCCCCACCCATCCATGGGGAGCGGTGTACCCACACGCCCCCACCCATCCATGGGGATCGAGCGCTGCACCCACCCCCACCCATCCCCACCCATCCATGAGGAGCCCTGCACCCACACACCCCCACCCATCCATGGGGAGCGGTGTACCCACACGCCCCCAGCCATCCATGGGGAGCGGTGTACCCACACATCCCCCACCCATCCATGGGGAACGCTGCACCCACACACCCCCACCCATCCATGGGGAGCGGTGCACCCACACACCCCCACCCATCCATGGGGAGCGGTGCACCCACACACCCCCACCCATCCATGGGGAGCGGTGCACCCACACATCCCCACCCATCCATGGGGAGCGGTGCACCCACACGCCCCCACCCATCCATGGGGAGTGGTGTACCCACACGCCCCCACCCATCCATGGGGAGCGGTGTACCCACACGCCCCCACCCATCCATGGGGAGCGGTGTACCCACACGCCCCCACCCATCCCCACACACCCCCACACATCCATCGGGAGCGCTGCACCCACACACCCCCACCCATCCCCCACCCATCCCCACCCATCCCCACCCATCCCCACCCATCCCCATCCATCCCCAGCCATCCATGGGGAGCGGTGCACCCACACATCCCCCACCCATCCATGGGGAGCGGTGCACCCACACATCCCCCACCCATCCATGGGGAGCGGTGCACCCACACATACCCACCCATCCATAGAGAGCGTTGCATTCACATCCGCTCACCCCCCCTCCCCAACAGAGTCTGCAGACTCATCCGTGCACCCACACATTGCCCTCACCTATGGGAAGTACATGTATTGCACCCTGCACATCCCCCTACACATTCATGGGAAGCTTTGCACCTGCAATATCTCACCCACCCTCCATCCATGGGAGTGTTGCACCCGCACAGGTGCGTGGGGGGGGGGGGGGGGGGGGGGCAGGTGGAAGGCTGCAAAATAGTGAGAGGACTGGAGGATGTTGTTGAGGGATATAATAGTGAAGTGTGTGTTTTGGGTCTGTTGGCAAGGAAGAACAGGTGGTTTTGGGCTTCTTTTGGAGTGAAGGGGTACATGTTTAGACCGCCATGACTGAAGCTATAATTCATGTGGTGGTAAAATATGTATAGGATCTATAGGATATATGAATATCTATAGGATCTCCCAAATGTCATATCACTGTGTATAATACGTTGTCCTATGTTTCATAGAGTGTAACACATCTATGGTGGATTTGCAGATGGAGGCTGTACCAGAGTGGTTGAAGAAGGTAACTGATGAGTTCTCCACAGACCGGTGAGTGTATAGTTCTATTCTTCATGGGGCTTTTTTTCAAGTATATATATTGGGGATGTTGTAACATAAAAAGACTTGGCACAGTATTATACTTTATCATGTTGGAGGCCAATACCCACTTTGCCCTCTTGAAAAAAGGTACAGGTCTTGAAATGGCTATCAAAGATTGTACAAAAAATATGTAACCACTCCCAGTCTGTTAGATGTTTACAAAGAGGATGTGGAGTACACTTTATGTAATGGTCACCATTTTACTTTCTTCTGCAAGGTATTAAATCTAAATAAGCTATAGGAAGGGCAGATTTTAAGGAGGCCTTTATAAGGTGAATATAAAACAGGCCACAAAACCTCTCATGTTCTTTAAAACTGCAGGTTTGCTCCGGAACATGACGAGTTTAAGTACAACCACCTGTACCAGGGTGTGATCGCCTTGTGGCAGCTCGGGGGGACTGAGGAACACTGCCGGCGCTTCGCAAACCACTGCAGTGAGGAGCTGGAGCCTGCCGAGCCGGGCAAGGAGCGGGTGGAGACAGCTCCCAAACTCCTGCCTGAAGCTACCCTTAAGGTGAGCAGAAGCCCCGGGCGCTTATAAGATTATTTTTATGGCATTTTAGTACTTAATAGTTTAACTGTCTCAAAAATAGTGAAATTTAAGCCTTTGTTCTAGTCTAAAAATGCCCCAAAAGGGGGGGGGGCGCTTATTAGGGGGAGGGCGCTTATTACGTCGAATACGGTAATGGTTTTTGACTCAGAGTATTAACCCTGAGGAATATACGACGCCTCATCTCCATTTTAAGACGTTTTTGGGACACGAGAATGCTCTGCATTCAGTGTGTATTGGAGATAGACAATAGAAGACAAACCACATACTGTGGTCGTTCTTTATTTCGCTGGGTATATATTTTCGCTATATTCATGGAAATGAAATATCTGCGAGATTCCTTCATGCTACAGTATGGAATAAATACCCACGAATTACTGTAAACATACTTTATTTCGCGCTGTACATATTTTCGCGGGTTTTAAAATCGCGAAAATATGTACAGAGCGAATATCTATACACTATAGGCTTATAATTACTATACTGCAAAATCCTTGAATTTAGATACACATGAAATCGCACTTTGTTGTCAATTCGCGAAAATATACATGCGCGAAAATATATACATTTACGATAGTCTTCTTTGCCACCTCAGCAAAGATTTACACCCGTGAATATAAGTACTTTCACAGTAGATAGCTAAGATCGGGGGACAAATGTTCCCTTCTAAAAATTTGTTGAAATGTCGTTTTTTCGATGTGAAATTCACCTGCGATCTTTAACAACTGATTTCTATCTTTCTTTTATATACCAATGCACTGTTAAATGACTACCCTCTAAATGAACTCTGTATAGACTTCTAGGTTTAAAACCAAAGTGCTGGAGAGAGAAATGATGTTTTGGCTTATCTTGTCTCGTTTCTCTCTTTTTGCATCTAAATTTACCCTCTAGCTTATTTAAAATACCCTTTAGCTCATTTAAAATACCATCCACATTATTTAAATCAACTTCACATATATATGATAGCGCTATACCAAGGTTGGTACTAAAACACTAAAATAGGCAAATTCTGGGCACTTTCTGGGCTAATACATATATATATATAAGCCATTTCAAAGTAACCAAGCTGTAACAAATAAGCAATGAGGTGCAGGGCATTTCTACAGTTCCCCATTAATTACACTAGTACCATAGACATGAGAGGACAAAAGACATAGATAGCCAATATCAGGGGACATGAAAATTTGAATTTGGGCTCAAGTCTTTTCTGAGTATACAGTTTTTTTTGCGCGACTTGCTTCACTCGGTGTGACTTTCTTGGGGCACATGGTCACGGACCTATAGGTTGTGTGGTGCAGGCCTATAGGTAGTGAGGTGTCAGTTCCTGATATGCTATACCCGTGACTCACAATTTGGGTATGCTATCCGAACTGGTGCAGCCAGGATATGATACCAATATTAATTTTTTTTTTTTTTGAAACGGTTTTTATTTTATCCTGGTTTGTACGATTTAGCCTTGCTGCTCTACCACAGTACAGTCAGGAATCCTGGAGAGAACCTGGTATAGTGACTAATTGATGATATGGATAGTGGACTAAGGTAAATCAAGGGTGCTAAATCCATTTCTGTTATGTACAGAATGATATCTCGGTCGGAACATGGTCAAAATCAAGGTCAAAGGTCACGCCTATAAGAATCCTATTTATACAAGAGTGCGCCCTTTTCCCAATATACAATTCTCTTTCTTACTACAATAAATGATACAAACGTTTACAAACATGATGTATCCAAAACGTTATTGAACTTTTCTACATGGTTTAGACTAATGCCTATATTATTTGTCTATAACTTTATTCAATGTAAATGTTTTTGGGAGGGGTTACCATATTGCGCTAACACAATCTATCAACGTTATAACCTTATAATGTAGTAGCCCTCCCTCTGTAGGGGGGTTCGCCCATTTTCTTTTTTCTCCACTACCTTCGTTAAAAATCACATTTCAGACATATAATCTCATCATAAGAGGTAAATTGGTACGATTGAAGTTTCTATCTAGGTATCATTTAGGATTTCAGTCAAATAAATGAGTTAGATCAAGATTAGTTGTCAGCGTGCCTCACTTTTGGTGAATTCGCCCAGTTTTTGACCTAATTCGGGTGTAACTTTGCACTGATCTCTATGGGAAAAGTGGTTCGTTTCTGTTTTCATCCAAAAATGTCATATTTTTACTTTATAACCATTGTACATATGATATGTTTTGCCTTCTATAGTGTCGGTGCAATACATACTGGCAAAGAAAAAAGAGAAAAATATTTTGTAAAACAGTCCTTTGGACGATTTCCCATTAGCAATATTTCATCATTTTGGTTGTAGTCCAGTTGCCAGCTTGAAAACCTTGCATAAAAACCCCCCGAAGAGGTTATGACTGATTTGGGTACAGGAAGTCATATACTTTCAGAATCTTGACGATGCCCGGCTGGCATCGTTGAGCGTTTTCCGAAATTCAAGATGGCGTCCAAGATGGCTGACAAAAATGTTTAAAGTCATAAATCAGTCAATTCTTATGTGATTTGCATGTGTAATACCTCTAAATTGGGGTTTTTGGGCATGCCTGATTGATTAAAAGAGTCAGAAAGTCATTTGAGAAGGTATCCATGGTGATAGCGTGTTTCCATAGCAACCAGCATGCCGATTCTAATACAAAATATATATTGTTTTAAGAAGTTTGTCATTTCTCAACACCTACACTCATGTAATATCTCAAATTAAAGATCTCATTGAGATACATCATTTTAACATAGTTTTATAGTTGTCACAGGTCCTAGGTTACCATCCTTACTGATAACTGCAATTGCATGACAGAACAACCAACATGGCCACAATATACTCTGTCCTCAATATCAAAAAGTCGTTTGAGGGGGTATCCATGGGGATGCATCATTTCCATAGCAACCAACATTTTATCTCAAAACATGATTTTAGCTCACAATATATTTTGTATTTAGGAAATTGTCTTTTCTTAACATGATATGGTCATGTGATATCTCAAAGTAAATGTTTCACTGAGATGCATGATTTTAATATGTTTCCACAGTTGTCTTGGGTTCTGGGTAACCATGACAACTTCCCCCTGTGTTAGTGGGGACCTCCATGATGGGGCCATGAAGGAGTAGAATAACTTGCTGGTGGTCTTTCTTGTGATCTTTCCTCAGAGAACCATGTCTGAGATATCAAAAGCTATGGTTTGTCTGGCCCTGCCTACTATAGTACTAGCCCAGGTATGTAGGACCATGCAAATAAAAGAACGCTTGCTCTCCTCTGAAAAGAGCATGGTACGTAGCGGTTTTCTCCCTCACCTCATAGATGTGGTCATTCATTTCATGCATTCTATCATCCATTGATGCAGTCACTGCTGCATTAGGCAAGCAGCATATAGATATCTGTCTCACTGCAAGGCAACACTACTACTATTTGTGGAAGGTTACCTTGCTAACTTTAGATATGTCCCGTGAGGTACTTGATGTACGTCTGGACATTAAACAAATCGATCAATCATTCAAATCTCACCATGACAACTGGAAATCAACAACAATAATCCATAATGATTGACATAGAGGTAGTTCAAATTACCACTCCCACACGCTTTTGGCACTATGTCTCTCTGGTCAGTCTCTGCAATCCAAATACCCTGTGTCTGCAACCTTTCATCATCCATGGTAACCACCATAATCTGACCCCCTAACCTCCCTTTCCACCAACTTTTACTGGCCTGACCCTAGTGAGCAACAGGCCTCTTACTCCAAAATCACCACATGTACACATTGAAGTTGTTGCCAGAATTAACTGAGGAAAAGTTGATCCAGGGCAAGCACACCATGCGACCCATCAGTTCCAATGCAGTGTGGTTTGTACTGACTAACATAACCTCAAATGAGAATGTCACAAACTAGTTGGCACTGATCCTGCTGTTTGCAGCTAGCTGTTAAGCACTATAAGAGATTTAGGGAGCAATGATACACTGTTGCCAACATACACAAGGAATAAATCCAGGCCCATATAACAAAATATGAAAAGGACAGAAAGAAGCTACATGAGAATATCAATAGCCATGTACTCCTCAAGCATCAAAAGGGGCATTCAGCCTTACATGAGAAAGCTCTCTGATGGTTACTGCCATGGCTGTGAACTGGAAAAGGTCATAGATAAGGGAGGCAGATTCAGTTGACACAGAAGTGTCAATGGATCAATTGGAACTAATCAGGCTCTATCAATCTTGATTCTCAAGAACTGAGAAATTCAAAGACTCCTCTTTGATCAGGAGAATACAGCTACATGATCAAGCATCACAAATGAACAAGCCAATGCAATCATGACCAATCAAGCTATGACATCTGTGTAGTAATATCAAAGAATACATGTCATCTCTTATGACACCGGTGTCTTTATTCTGCTAACCTGAGGGGGTGCTATGTCTTCAGAACATCCAGAACAAGACCCTCTGCTATTTGACTGGTCTTTGCATACAGCAATGAAGTGTGTCATCCCTACACCATTGCCAAATGTGATTCATATTCCTCCATCAACTATCCTCAAAATGCTTTGCTGTAACTGTTCTTCCTCAGACCCATGCTGTTCATGGAAATGTTACTTGCTGATGATCATGCTTGATTGAACTGCACAGATATGTGGAAATGTCAGATCATTGATTCACATCCTTAGTGTCCCATCCAAATGACACTATGGTGGACAATCTGGAGGAGGGAACCATTGTAAATGACCATATTGATTGTAGTATTAGCCGTAGTATTCAGTGAGATAGTGACTTAAGCCATTATTGTGTGCTACTAAGCTAACCATCAAGCAAAAAGTTACAAACTGTTATAGCATTATACATTTTGTATCTGTATAAGGAGTGTCAGCAGACTGGAGTTATTACACAGAAATGATATACATCTGCATGTTCATATGTTTGCGTATTGTTGATATTGAACAGCTATACTGCATCATTCACTAGCTGGCCAGGCCCACAAAGGGGCTGGCCAGGCCAACAAAGGGGCAGCCAGGATGACAAAGGGGCTGGCTAATAATGAGTGCACTATGGGAGGACTGGCAGGGTATGAGCTGCTTTAATGACTGTTGTAATCATCATAGATTTATGGGAGCTCTGAGGATGCATCTTATAGACACCCAGAGGCGTAGGAAGCAAATCTTCATTGGGGGGACCCAGGGGGGCCCAATCCAACCAGCTTTAAGTATAGGTTTTTATGCATGATGCATCATATACACACTTATATTAGAATGTAAAGAAAAGTAGTAGGGTAAAGGCACCCATTTCGGACGCTCCTGGGCAGTGATTAGGTGACCCTCCTTGTCTGTTTAATTTAACCCATTTAAAGGACGCAAATTGTGATATTCCTCACACTATTGAATACTTTAGATCTGCCAGCTTCTATCCCTGAAGGAATTGCATGAAATTTACTATCCAAAGTATTCATAAATTCACATCTAATATGATGCTCTCAAAAGACTAAACTGCACCTAAAGTCGGACACTTCATGCCAGATATGACCCTAGAGTCGGACTCTTTGTCTATCCATTGATTTAGTTAGTTTATATTATTGTACATGCAATATTATTGGGGCTTTGTGTAGGTCCTATGTATACCACATATAAAACCTCCTTTTATCTGCAATTAAGTCCCTAATTCCAAACATAAAATAATAAATGCCTTGGTTGACTTAGATGAGCCTTGGTCAGTACAACTAAGACGGACCATACCATGACTTAGTTTCAAGCATAGAGACTACTGTAAACGTACATATTTTCGCTGGTACAAATTTTCGCGGATTTGCTTCAAAATACAATTTCGCTGGGATTTCCATTCGCTGATATTGAAATATTACAGTTATAAAGCTATATTGGATAAATTTTCGCTCTGTACATATTTTCGCGGATTTTAAAATCCGCGAAATCCGCGAAAATATGTACAGCGCGAAATAAAATACGTTTACAGTATAATGTCTAGTGTCCGACTCAGGGTGTAATTAGTGTCCGACTTTAGGTGCAGTTTGATGTTGATATAAAATCCACTCTCAGAAAGTATCATGGGTAATTTATTTGAATTTGTTGACTTAAATTATCACAAAAAATACACATCTTGATATTATTATCCATAGGAACGCTGTGACTTTGAATAGGAAGCCATAATAGATTGAACAAGAAAATGAACCAACCCATTTACACTCGAATTTCATCTTGAGAAAATAGCAATAACAGTCCAAGTTCAAGTGGTCAGAGAACCATGTATAACATCGATAAAATTTGTACATGGCATTTATTAGAAAGAAAAACACCTCAACTTTTACCCATAGTTGAGATTATATGTGAAATATCAATACTGAGTGTGTACTTCATACTCAATGGTGTCCGACTCAAGGTATCTGTCCGACTCAGGGTGCCTCTACCCTATTTGAGCCCACTTTTAGTTATGATTTGGGGGCCCAGTCCCCTCTGCACCCACTTTTCTCTATTGTGGGAGAGGTAAGGATTGAAAATTGTGTGTATTGTATTAAAGGTCTTGACAAATTTGGGGGGGGGGGGGGCCCAAACATATTCAGGCCCCCGCTCCTCTGTGATTGGGGGGGGGGGGGGGGCCTGGGCCCCCCTGGCCCCTCCTTTTCCTACGCCACTGGACACCACTAATATGACTTGTCATCACCTCATAGTCAGGAGGCTTGCCAGCAGGCCCCAGATTCAGTATGTACAGCAGAAAATTTTAGTTACCATAGTAGCAGCAGCAAGCAGCAGCAATTAATAACATGTTAAAAGATGTGAGTTTTTAAGATCTATGATAAAAAGTGCACATTTGGTAAAAATCATAACATGAAATCGAAACTTTCTGCATATAAGCATATTGGTTGCTAGGGAATTGACCCATCTCCATAGATAACCACTCAGGTGACATTTTGACATCAAGCAGAGAATCATTATCTGGTGGCCATGTTGGTTGTTCTGTCATGTATTTGCAGTTATCAGTAAGGAGGATGATGTTTCGGCATCAATCATTAGGCACTATTGTTGGTGATTTCTGGTTGCCATGGTAACCTAGGACCTGTGACAACTCCAAAACTATGTTAAAATGATGTATCTCAATGAGACCTTTCATTTGAGATATTACATGAGTGTAGGTGTTGAGAAATGACAAACTTTTTAAAACAATATATATCTTGTATTAGAATCGGCATGCTGGTTGCTATGGAAGCACGCTATCACCATGGATACCTACTCAAATGACTTTTTGACTCTTTTAATCAATCAGGCATGCCCAAAAACCCCAATTTAGAGGTATTACACATGCAAATCACGTAAGAATTGACTGGTTTATGACTTTAAACATTTTCGTCAGCCATCTTGGACGCCATCTTGAATTTCGGAAAACGCTCAACGATGCCAGCCGGGCATCGTCAAGATTCTGAAAGTATATGACTTCCTGTACCCAAATCAGTCATAACCTCTTCGGGGGGTTTTATTGCAAGGTTGCAAGGATAATTCCTCCCTGGCAACTGGACTATTGAGCTACTTCACATTTGCCATGACTTGGACAATGCCAATTTTTTCATATTTTTACACCTCCAAATGCAAAATCATTGAGATGTACATTATTATCAAGATCTGTTAAGTAATTTTCATGCGAGTGTAATTCCCAATTGTTTTTATTATGTCAATGCAGGACGATTATAAGAGACCGATTAATTTCTTATGGTAACTGTCATTTCTGGCCGATTCTGGGCCGAGGGAAGTATCCAAACAACAGCAAATATCTCCTTAAAAATGCTAGCATTTAATCTAAATTTTTCAGCCCGCATATAAGCCTACTACAGGTTCCATGGCAGTTAGTTATTATTGATTTTAAGTCAATAAATCCGGTCTTTCTGCATGTGGCTACAAACGTTCACCAAGATCAAGCTCTGCCGATGTTTGAAATAAAATGGCGCTTTGCCGACGCCACCCTAGTCGCGCTACGAAAAGTTGCGCTAAAACGTTCGCTGCGGCCGGGATTCGAACCCGGGGCCTGCTGTGTGTGAGGCGGATGCACTACAGATGCGCCACGCTGTCTTAGTTAGAGTAGGGGAATAGCAGGACGGTATTTATAGTGAGGGGGTGCTCTCAGCTAGTCCTAAGTGTGAGGGCTAGCCCCCCCCCCCCAAAGAGGGGTCGACATATTTTGCACCTCAAAATAACGAAACAATAGATCTATGTTAGCTAGGCCTACCCGGTCGATGCTCAATAGGCCTACAGATAGCCATAGGACAACTGGTAGGCCTAGGCATAGGGCCTACATGTAGATGCTTATTCCTCTAAGACACATTCAACTTATAGGCCTATAATAAAATATAGCACTGTAGCTAGTAACCCCTCCCTTTATTTTACTACATAGAAAATTGTGATGGTATAGTGGTGTAACGATATATTATTTCGTTTTAACAAGCATGTTTTTTTTTTGTTAGCAGAGGTGTTTTAAGTAAATGGTCATGAAATCGGAGCTGGGATTTTTGACTATTTTGATAAAGGAAGTATTAGGAATTGACAGTGACCTTAATAATGATAAGAATAGCTCAAGAAGATTTAAAAGTACAGTGCTATTCTGTATTTATAATTGTATATCTATATTGACAAAATAACATTATATCGAAATCCAAATTATTAATTTGAAAAGGGTACTAAATGATCTACATGTGAGCAGGGATGACGATGTAATAGGGTGTCAAATGTACTGAGGAATTTTCTCTTATTACTGGACATCGATTCTCTCTTTGTAGCTCTATAGTGATCGATGCCCAGTTTTATACTTCAGACCAGTGGCTCATTTTGGCTGTTTTTTGCCTCACAGATTGCTTCTAGGGCAAAATCCTGACTAGGTGTCAATATATTCTCTATGCCAATGTGTAATATGAGGGTAGAAAACACTGGAACCTCAGTTAGAAAAAATCCTACTGAACAGTTTTTGAGAAAATTAGGGTTTTGTTGCATATTTTTGGTGTTTTTAGTACATTTCCTACATAAACCGTGAACGCCAGCATTTCTCACTTTTCAGGTGTTTAGAATCAGAATTTGACTTTTTTTTATTCGCAGTAGGATTTCTGAGTATCGAGCCATTCTAGAAAAGCTATTCTTTGGAAAAAATACTTAGTATTTCTTGATGATTTTCGTTGCACAAATTTAGGGTTGTAATATAAAAACTGCATCGTCATCCAATCAAAGTGTTTATGCACTGTTGATGGTCACCCCCTCCCACCCTCTTCACTCTGCATTGAAGGAGAACAGGCAGGGGAGGTGCACTTGTCCGTATATAGCTGTTGACCTGCTTGCTGGGTGCATTTTCAATTTATGGGGTGCCAACTGTTCATGAAAGAAAAATCAAATAGAATATTTTATTTTTTTTAGTATCAGATTAATGTAACTACAATTCGTGATAGCACTTAAAGCATTGTATTTGCATTAATATGAATGGTAGCCACCTTATGGGGTGCCAACTATTCATGAAAGAAAAATTGATAAGAATTTGTTTTTTATTAGCATTAAATTGATGCAACTGCAATTTGAGATTGCATTTCAAGCATCAGGGCATTCAATGAATGGTAGTCATCTTAAATATATGGGGTGCCAACTGTTCATGAATTTAAAAAAAAGAATAGAATTAGTTTTTTTATTAGTATCAGATTAATGCAACTATAATTCATGATTGCACTTAAAGCATTGTGGCATGCACTGACTGGTAACCACCTTGAATGTATGGGGTGCCAACTGTTCATGAAAGAAAAAAAAGAAAGTATTTTTTTTAGAATCAAATTAATTCAACTGCAATTCAAGATTGCATTTAAGCATTATGGCATTCAATGACTGGTGGCCATCTTGAACCTATGGGGTGCCAACTCTTCATGAAAAAAAACAACTAAATTGGATTTATTAACAGTATAAAATTAATGCAACTACATTTCAAGATTGCATTTAAAGCATTGTGGCATTCAATGAATGGTGGCCATCCTAAACCTATGGGGTGCCAACTGTGTTTGAAAAAGGTATCAAATAGACATTTTCTTATAATAGATATCAAATTAATGCAACTACAATTCTTCATTGCACTGAAAGCATTGTGGCATTTAGTAAATGGTAGCCATCTTGAATGGGTTGAATGAAGGAAAAATCAAATAGGATATGTTTTTTTGATCAAATTAATGCAACTACAGGTCAAGATTGCATTTCAAGCATCGGGACATTCAATGAGTGATAGCCATCTTGAATCTATGGGATGCCAACTGTTCATGAAAAAAAAATAGAATAGATTTTTTTTTATTAGTATCAAATTACTGCAACTGCAATTCGAGATTACATTTAAAGCATGGTGGCATTCAATGAATTGTTGCAATCTTGAATTTTGAAATGAACACACACACACACACACACTTATTCATAGGCATGAACATGGTGTTCTCCTTCATTATAGATATTCATGGATTTCTACTTCTACTAAATATAGCTTTCTGTTAAAAGGATTCTGTTACATGGATGACGATGTCCAGTTTTAGATATATATCCATATAGTGCATTGGACTGCTATAATGTTGGACTGCTGTATATTTTTGCAAATTATATGGAATAAGGGCCTCCTGGTTTTACTACAATGTGCATTTCTTACTGGTTTTAAGGAGCTGCTGGGGAAGAAGACACGTTTTAATGACATCTTAGCGCACTACCTCCAGCGGCTGATTGATGTCGGGAATGACCGGCAACTCTTTCTCAACAAAGAACTTCCCGCGATGCTTCCGGGTATTGCGACCGGAGCCTTCCATGGGACCATCCAGCTGGGCTATGGATATATCACCAATGATGGTGAGTGCTAAGGAAGCATACAATTACAGTAAAGGCCACACCAAAAAAAAAATTGGTTTACAGATTTCCCGCACCATATTTTTGAAAATGAAAATTTTTGTAAAAAAAAAGTGTCCACGGATGCGCCCGCATCATTATCTGGGAAATTTGAGGGTTTTTCTGGTGACCCTTTTTCTGATCGATTGCCAGATTTGGGAGTTTGCATAAAACTTAAAAAGGGGCCGCATTGGTCTATTTTTTATGGTTTTAGAAAAAATATGTCCAAGAAGGGCACATGGGGGAAAACACCAGCAATACTATTGTGATATTGTCTATATCTCAGCTATCAATTAGGTAGAAACGCAATTTAAACGGCATTTTCAGCCTTATTTCCATGTGTTCTGAGTAAATGACATGGATAAAAGAAAAAAGGCCCTCCCGCACCTACAAAAAAAGGGAAATAAAATAAAATAAAAGGCACCCTTTTTTCCTAAAAAGTGTCCGCAAAGCTGATAATTGACTTTAAGTGGTCTTAGCTACAGAAAATCTGTAGACCAATTCTTTTTTCTTTGGTGTGGCCAAAGAACTGTTACACCCTTGCCACCAATGTAATAAGTCACCAATTTATGTACCCACAATAAAGAGGCAATATATAAAAGTATTATGGAAAACAGAATATATTACCTAAAATTCTATGAGAGTCAATAAGTTAAAATATAATATATTAAACTGAACCACAGGTTTGTGAGTAAATAATTCCTGCTACAATGTCCTTCGGTCTCTGCAGACTTGGTGTCTAGTGCCCAGGCCGTGACCCCACGTCCTTGGGACTTCAGAGTCCTCATTATTATAACTTGAATTGGGTTGTTTCACATCTGATGAACTTCAAAGTTTCGTGTATGCTTTACACACTTCTTCAGACGTTATCATAAATACCTAATACCTAATAAGATACCTATAGGATGAAACAAGGCTGCACAAGACTTCATACGTCAACCATCCAGATAAGTTTGTGGGCGTGGCAGTATATCCACTTTAAAACCGAAGTAGACCTATACATGTATAAACCATGAATACCCCTTTGGCTTAGACAATTCTCTTTTATCCGTGACGCACAAGGTCCCGGCTGATATATAGTTATGCAGTACCAGCCTGTGCAGCAAAGGCTTCCAGGCACCAAGAAGATGGATCTCAGACTCTGGGTAGCTACATTAAGTCATTATCCAAGTATTCAGAATAGTTTGTAAAAATACAACTTATATCATGCCTTCTGTTTGATAATGATTTATTTGCACTTTTATGTTTAGACAGGTTGTTCTGTGAGGGCTTTGCCTTCATGCACTTTGCTTGGGTTCCCTTCGTGCTAAAAGATGAACCTGGAACAGTCAAAACTCACGGTGACACTGACATATTAGCCCTACTGAAGGAAATAAAGGATGATGGACAACTGGCCAAACTTTCAGATGACCAAAGACTTAAATTCAATGATGGTGTAAGTAAAGCACTACTGATAAATTATGATTTCCTGTGGCATATATCCCTCTCTGCTCACTAGTAGATTCAAGAACATGTCCATATAGATTTCACCCATTTTCCTACATAATGATAACAGAATCCTAGACGCTGCATCAAATCTCTTTGACTTAGTTCCTAATAGTTATGTATGATTATATTTGTTTCACTATTTACTTACTATCGATTTAGATGCAGGTTTTTGCACAAAGTAAATTTGGACAATTATCTAAAATATAGGAAAGCTGATTACAGTGTATGCATTTTCAAGTAATTTTCACATGGAACATGCATGCTTCATATAAAACATGGTCTATCAAGCCAATAATAAAAATAAATAAAATGTTAAAGATAGATAAAATAGGTACTGAGTGGCCTATAAGCCCTAAGTCCACGGCTGCAGGAACAGGTCATATCCTGCATTAAAACGGTATTGCCTCTATTTCGGCGGCGTCCACAGCAAAAAAAAAAGCAAAATGGGGGCAGCAGAGATGCGTTACAGTTTTAAAGCAGGATCCTGTTGCCATGGATTTTGGGCTATTGAGAGAGGTTTTTTTTGAAAAGTAATATGAGCCCAACTTATCCCCCCCTCAAATTAGGAAATCAGAGGGGTTTAGGGTGGTTAGATCCTGCAGTCATTACCAAGCTGGTCATAGCTCTGTATAGTCTGTAGTCATGGGCAAATGGAGCAGCTTGGGGAGTGGATGACATATATGACTGTAGCAGAGGGACCAGAGTTCTATAATATCATCATCTATTGCAGAGAGACAGGAGTAAGTTCATCAGCAGAGTCTTCACTCTGCTCGCACTTAAAGGGGACGAACTCGTGGCACTAGCCAACAGGATCAAACTACCAGACTGGTTCGACAAAAACAACTTTGATGCAGAACAGGTATGGATTATTCTCTTTTATCCCGTATTTCCCAACTTAAAGTAGGGAGGGGTACGTTGAACCACTTTTGCACATTTATTTTTTTCCTGACCATATCAAGGTCATGTGAACTTTGATGTTGCATCTAGCAGCTACCTTTTATCGTTGCGCTATATGCCGACCTATGGCAAAGCAAGTATGGTCATTTTTTGTATTTCTTTTGATTTTTTGAAATTAAATCTTTTGGTGGTTCAATATGCCCCATGCCCTGGGCAGGTTGAACCACCCACTGAGGCACATTGTACCACTCATATTAGATAGTTCAAACAATCAGTAATATGGATAAATTATTGAAAGTTTAGGTGGAATAATTTGCTGTTGATAATTTTGCATAGGACTGAATGTAAAAAACACTTATCTAATGCACACAATCAGTCAATTACAGTTTCAAGAGTAGTGACTGGGTTGGTGCGTTACAGGTTTCCCTTTAGGTCAATATAATCATCTTAAGAAGATTGCTGTTATTTGCAAGGTCTATATAGATCTTTGATTATATTCTTCTATGATGTAACAGGCTGTCCTGCTTCTGAAAAATGATACATCTAGGAATAAAGACAATATGAATATGCTACAAAAGAATCTATTACCACAATCAGCAAACTATCCCAGTGGGCACAAAATTCAGTTCCATGTTAATTCAGTTCCATGTTAATTCAACATTGAATCAACATTGAATCAACAATGACAACCATCTATCAACATTGATTCAATGATCTGTGCCCACTGTGATGTATCTTATCATAATTGTATAGAGTCAAATTGTAACTTCTTTGAGTGTGTTTCTCTGTGAGCCCTAATCCTGATAAACTATGGGTTTATAAATATGACGGCCCACTTGTTAGGTTATGCTATGGTAGACCCAGAGGTTGAACTGAGTAATATCTTCTCATCTCTCACCTACAAGCTGACAAGTTTAGGCTGTCCTCTGGTGAGAAGCAGTGATACCTTGT
The DNA here is from genome assembly GCA_947462335.1 of Harmothoe impar. Lineage (NCBI taxonomy): Eukaryota > Metazoa > Annelida > Polychaeta > Phyllodocida > Polynoidae > Harmothoe > Harmothoe impar. Next base: position 66,373,032 of record OX381711.1, read on the forward strand.
CCCTCTATGCACTGCAATGATCAAGTGCATTGTGTTGAATAATGAAACTAGTCCTTTAAGGCAGAGGTTGGGGCACCTTGAGCATGGTTCAAGGTGCCCTAATTTTTGTGGTTCAATGTACCCCATTCCGAAGATTGTAGATAAGTTTGATGTAATTTAGATTACATAACAAACTCAGGAGTAAAATCAGGTTCTACTCAAGCATTGAGATGTATACTTTTACCTGTATAAAGATCTTAGGCCAGCTGTGTTTTTCTATGACATGAGAGCAAAAGTTCAACAATTGCAAATATCTACTTTCAAGGACATAAATCCTTTAATGTTGTTTAGTTTTCCTCCCTGCATTCTAAAGCAAACATGATTCTGCTGCTCTGAACTGTATAAAAAAGGGGTGATGTGGTAAGAAAACTGCTGGAAAATTCCCAAAGGAATAGCAAAGAGAGTGAGTGGTTCTAGCAAATGACCTCAGGTAATCCAAGCATTCTCCATGTGATATTCATATTTGTGTGGTTGAAATTTCATGTTTTTCCCCCTAGTTCTTACCGTTTAATGTTAATACCTTTCTTAAAGATTTGATATTTTAAAAAGTATCGTAGGACCCCCGTATTTTTTTTTCATACTTGGTAATTATATGATTTATCTACCTGGAGAAGAAAACATACGGTGATTGAAGTGTAGTGAACAATCTCCACAGATATGGTACGTCATAAGCGACCGTCACAAGGTCACGCTAAAGAAATATTTAAAAGCAGTAATAATAATGATAATAATGATGATGATGATGATAATAATGATAATAATAATAATAATAATAATAATAATAATAATAATAAAAATTAGAAAATACAGAAAGAAATAAGACCATTTTCTGTTTTCTTCCCACAGCTGATGAAGTTAACAGATTGGATGGTGGACCAGACCATCGTGTTGTTTGCCATAGCAGAGTTAAGGAACAACTTCTACCTGATACACGGCGTCACCTCGGCCTGGGCCATGCGCCAAATACTCCCCCTCATCACCGACCCACAGCTCGCCCTCCGCTTCCTCAACGTCTACCTGGCTGGCCTCCTGGCTGCCTATGTGGCTATACTGTGTCCAGCCCTAAACATGGAGAACATGGACTATGGAGAGTCCAAGACGTGGCAGCAGATCCTGGAGAAGAATCTGGAGGTGGCGTCAGATGAGCACGTGTATAAGGTGGTACACGTGTGTACCGACAGAAACAAGGCCAACCCGGATGAAGCCATGAAGGAGGTTTACCGTAAGGCTGCACAGCTTTGCAGCTTCAACAAATTGAGCTATTTCTGAGTGGATATAACTGTGTTAACCCTATATAAGGGCCGTATAGCACTCTAACGTTGCCATATTCAATATCTTTTCAAATTTTATATCGTATTTAAATGTGTTGTAAACACTGTAACAGTATAGACAACCATGGGGCTTTTACAGTATATTTTCAATGGGTCGATTTAAAGCATGCACTCCAAAAGTAGCACATAAATCTCACATTTGGATCAAATATATAAGCCAAATTATTAACTAGAGAAGTCCCATCAAATGGGTAATATGAATAGTAATTGCCTTCTGCTACAGATACTCACACACCATAAAAACAGCTTGAATATTGTGCCATATAAAACACCATGTTTATATAAATCATCTATCATCTAAATGATTGCTTAAAGGACTCTACACGTCCAGAATGTCAGGACTATATGTTTGATATTTGTAGATAGGGAAGTGACACGCATGCATTGCCTTGCACGTTCCAACCAGCTCTCTATTGTAACCCTGTGTTGGATGCCCCACTTATATGTGACTTGGTCAAAAGAATAGATCACTCCCTTGAGTTGAATCATACTGGATCATACTGCAATTCATTTGAGGACCGTAATGGTCTCGTTAGTGAGATATTGATCACACGATGCCTTTTCTTCAATATTTTCTTCAGTGATTTAGATTGGTATCAGATACATACAACTTTAGCGTTAGTGTCTGCATAAGAGATAATCGCATTTCACACCTGTCAATGGTCAACCTTGTGTATACGTATAGGTACAAACGACATGGTCACTGAGCCTATAGACAGGCACTAAGACCCAGACATATATACACAGAAAGAGTTTATTTCGAGAGACCATTTATATAATACAACTTGTATAGTGACAGAACAATATTGATTAAAAGTTTGGTAAAATTACATGAGCATAATACTTATACAGCTTTTCCAGTTACAGGAGGGGCACCGAGCGTATCCCACTCAAAATGCTAGTACTGTTCTAGTTTTACTATGTGGTTAAGTGCGAGTGATGAGAATGCCCCTTTAAGTATCTGATTAATGGAGTACAGGGTTTAAATGTATAATAACAGCATTGTGCTAAAGCGGATGAGAGTATATTGTGACTAGTCAATAATACATTGTTTGACTGTACTACAGAAGAGACTGACTACCAGAGCGCCGCCTGGTACTAATACTTGAACTATATATATAGTTACTGACTCCTGCCTTCATTGCAGGGCAGCTGCAGAGGCTTCTTACTCTTAGCAGTATTAAGCAATTCAGACATTTGTCGAATGGATTCACCTGAACAGATACCATTAAATCAGTATACTATCGTGGTATATAAAAATAACAGGCAGGTCTTTAAGGGTAATAAAGTTGTTCAAAGTACTTTGACTTATGTTTTCTTCCCACTGTCACATGGATATGCTGCTGTGATGCCCATTGGCATTCAGTAATAAATATTTTGCGATATTATAATTCAGATGTTTTAAAACATGGTTTCCTGCTTTCCAAAGCTTAATATCATTAGTTTCATCTACACTCTAATTGATCTATATCTAAAGTATCCGATGTAAATGCCAATTTTTTTATCTTTAGAACTTAGTTTTTTTGTCAATCCTGTTTTTTGGCGATTTTATATAGTTTAGAACCCATATTTGTTATATTGTATTTAGAATGAAAAATAAAAATCCCCAGCCTCTTTTCAATTTTATTTAATGTGTGTGTGGATGGACAGCCACTGTGGATATCAGGATAGTTGATATCTGTATGGGGCCAATGTGAAAGTCTTTGACTGGGTGTCGTCTTGGACCAGCAATATTCAAAAGGGCTGAAATGGGGGCTATGTACACAGAAATGCTGGGAAATTTTTGATATATAGTGCTAAAATATCCATTAATCCTTTCACCTCATTTCTGTCTCCTTCCGCCCTATATTTGCCTTTTCCTTCCTAGTCGGTCAAAGATTGCACCGGATCATAGACAAAAACATTGGCCCATGTTCGTGAGACACAGCCATACACTGGATGAGGGCAGTGGGTCTGCTGATCGACAGGTGCGAATTTGGCAAGAAAAAGTTAGAAATAACAAAACAGGCAAAATTTCCCTTAAAATGGCTAATTTGTTGAGAGAAAAGGTTCCAAATTGCAAAAAAAAAAAAGTGACATTTCCCTTAAAAAGGGCTAATTTTGTAAGAAAAAGAAGTTCAAAGTCGCAAAAAAAACTGAAATTTCCCTTCAGACAGGCTATTTGGGCCGTTTTATTCTGTTGATGGGCACTGGTGGAGTCAGTCCCCTAAGGGGTTAAAACACCCCCCCCCCCCCCCCCCCGTGTAGCAGCTCCCTCTGCACTGCCTTTGTGTACAACTCCCAGTGGGCAAACTCCAGTTGATTCAATGTGTGTAGCGACATGATATCAACAGTTGATACAGGGTTGTCATTTGGTTTATATTGATAAGGTCATCAACATTGATCATTCATCATTGATATGGCCATTATAAATCAACAACAAATAAAGATAATGAATGGTGATTTACATTGATTCAATATTGACTGCTGATGCATAATTTGAGATTCAGTATATTGTCATGTTTTTAACCTAAATGCAGTATTCTTATGTAGATGCAATCCCTGCAATTTATATACTTTCATTACAACATTCCCCCCCCCCCATTTCTCCAAGATTAAATGCTAATTCTAGCACCATCCAGGGTAGGTGTACATGAATGACCTCTGATGATAACACTAAGAGGCGTTCAATTCCATTTAAAATTGACCTGGTGAAGACTGAGGCTTTATCTGTTATTCTTAGCAACAAAGGGTGTCTTACTGAAACCATGCCTGTATTCTCGTCAATTAATTCAAAATGTCAACCAAATGCACACACCATAGTTGTTTACAAATGTCACTTTTCCCTTCGTGCTACTTGTTATTTGTAATTCGAATTCTTTTTATTACTGATTAATGATTTATTACTTCTGTATTCTCTCGATTCATGCAGATGAACTAAAATGTTTGTCGGGTTCATAGGGGCCATCCATAAATGACGTCACACTAATTTGGGCCATTTTCAAGACCCACCCACCCCCCTGTCACACTTTGTCACACATCAGCCAACACCCCCTAGAAAATTATGTCACAAATCTGCAGACACCCCCCCCCCCCCCCCATGCATGAGTTAGGTATCGTATCAGAGTTCTACTATAGAAGATCATGTTATACATGCGTTATGATTAGGCTAAGCAATAAAATATCATGTATTGAATATATTCTTACCCAAGTGCTGGTTCAAAAAGGTTTATTACAGTTTAATTGTTACCTAAATGGATTTCTATCAAACTGGTCAAATATTACACCTAGTCAAAGAATGCACCCAGACTTTCACATTGGCTCGATCTCGTGATGCAAGGGCAAAAGGTAAATTATCTAAATGGGTGCTGTAATAGCATATATTCACTAGAACACTGTCCAAAGTGACAATAACATATTAACATGAGTATTCATGAGTTTAATATAAAGTGAGTGCTCATTATCGAACAACGGGGGGGGGGGAGAAATCTTCCCCCCCTTGAGACCTCTAGAGGGGGATAAAAAATGACCACTCCCTTAGTAGTAATTCATTGATTTGAGGTCCATGCCATTCCATCCTAGCATGAATTTTATGGTTCAGCGATCCTCGATCCATGGATCCCTAACAGTGTTGACAAGAACAACAGGTGCGCACTGTTATCCTGTGACTCCTTAGGTTTTAGGAGACCAGTAACACATGTCTTTGCATCCGAAGTGACTAACTTAATGGATGCCAGTTACAATCAACATTCCTTTGCACATTATTTTGGATAGCTTTAATCCCGTACATTAGGACAAAGTCGCAGGTCCAATGGTTATCAATAATGATATACCTTCAAAAGAATTTCCAAGGGATGCAGGCTGCTATGTTTTAGACAATGCATGGTGCTTACAAACTGCCTGGGTTGTGATTGAGACACAAATAACACAGGCTTGTATGACTGGGATGTAAACATGGTGACTTACTCTAGAATTGACACTCCCGTGAATTCTTGCGTATAAGCCTAACTCTCGTATAACCTGCATCCCGACTTCAGGCCGATCCTATAAGCCACACCAGCGATCTGGCTATGGTGACTTTTAGTACCGTATCATAGTAGCTAAAACTCACATATAAGCTGCACCCTGACTCTGTGCAAATCCTATAAGCCGCACTTGCGATCTGACTCTCGTACTAGCTGTGGCTTGTACGTGAGAATTTACAGTAATTGGAGCCAATCAAATTAACTGATAGAATCTCCAATCTGCAACAAGCTTAACCTAAGGCCCTAAGTGTTCTATTAACTATAAAAGCTTTACATTTAAAAAAAGGTTTTATTTGTATTTTCCAAAGTGTGACGTCACACTGGGCTTGACACCCCCCCACCCCCCTGTCACACTTTGTCACACTCAGACCAACACCCACCCACCCCCTCCAGTGTGACGTCATTTATGGATGGCCCCTTACCTGATATGTGTGGATTGTCAATTGCTTCACAGTGCATTTTATATCATGTATATACCATGTATACAACTGTATGTGTATATATATACACACACACACACACACATATATGTATATATATATATATATATATATATATATATATATATATATATATAATATTCATAATATTGCAAAGATTATACTTCTCTGAATACTTGCTGTTTATGGATCCAACCAATATATGTTATACAGGACTGGCTGGGGTATTGACGGAAGAACTCTCCAGGTGGCTCCACTCTCACCACCTACCTGGGCCACCAGTAGTCTGGAGGTTGTGAGCTAGGACCTCGCAGCGAACGACGTACGGAGGGTTTTTGGTGATTCTGGCTCGTGACCCCACTGAACAAAATCCCACACGGTGCCAAGCTGGCACCACCGGGGAAATTCCGTAAAAGACCTTTTTCCAAAATGGCTCCCGGGAAAATGATGACATTCAGAAAAATGGATATCTCTATAATTCTAGAATTTTGATTTTAACACCAAAGGATATGTTTATAAGGTCATACGTTCATAATCTGTCCATATGAAAGTGATTCAAGGTCAAGGTCAAGGTCACTTTAGAGGTCAAACTTCATTTTCCTGTATTTTTCATTCAAATCAGCTACATAATATGCTAGATATTATTATCAGAGGCATATTGAAGGTCAAATGATTCAAGATCAAGGTCAAGGTCAAGGTCAAATCAATGATTAAGCTTCGAATTTAGCTATTTTTCACTTGAATCACGTGTGGGTCCTATCTATCACATGTCCATAATGTCACAGGCTCTTACCATAGGGATATAAGAGGTAATATTTCTCAATGTCAAGGTCATGTCACTGATTAGCTTACTTTTTACCTTTAAATTAGTCAGAATATGAAAAATACATTATGTTAATTAAGTGTGACCAGGCGAGGGAAAAGACCCCTCCAGGGGGGAAATTAGTAATTAAAGTTATTATTTAAAGTTAAAATTGTAATGTGACATTATACTGGAAAAGGGGACCTATGTGCACCCTGCACTAAGGGCCTTTTTTTGCAGATCGTGTCACATATTATTAAAATACCATTGGTTGCAAGTAAATCATATTGACTAACTGACCTTGCGCATGACCTTGACCTTGATATTGGTTTATTGTGAATGATATCATCAGGATAGGAAATACACTATAGACATAATATTTGTATATATTGTATTTACCAAATGTGTGCAAAAAAGTATTTTACCTCAATCATGACCTAGACCTTGAGAATTGTAACATTTAATATGGTTATGAAAATAGTATCTAGCATCATATACATGTCATTTCTATCAAAAATACCAAAATTGGAGGTTTAATCTTGGATTTGACCGTGACCTTGACCTTGACCTTGATTCATTCAACCTTAGATATGCCTATGATAATAATATCTAGCATTATATACTTGTTATTCAGTTGATTCTAATGAAAAATACAGGAAAATGAAGTTTGACCTCTAAATTGACCTTGACCTTGAATCACTTTAATGTGGACAGATTATGAACGTATGACCTTGTAAACATATCCTTCGGTGCTAAAATCAAAATCCTAGACCTACTAACAGCAGAGATATCCACTTTTCTAAATGCCATCATTTTCCCGGGAGCCATTTTGGAAAAAGGTCTTTTACGGAATTTCCCCGGCGGTGCCAGCTTGGCACCGTGTGGGATTTTGTTCAGTGGGGTCTCATGAACCAGAATCACCAAAAACACTCCGTACGTCGTTCGCTGCGAGGTACAGGTAGATAGGCCAGTTCTGGCAACTGGACTACAGTCTCAGACCCGACTCTATCAAATGTAATAGAGCGACGGAGGTTCGAGGCTGCTGGGCCACCTGCACCTTACCCCATCCAGTGCCTCATGTCCACCCTACTGGGTGCCAGGACAGAACTCAGTTTTGTGAACATGAAACACAGCCATGGATGAATTATCAACCGATGAGATAATCCCCTGCATTCACTGCAGAATATTTAGGGTGAACTATGTAACAGCTGGTACCAATTGCGATGGCTGTTATCAGTGCTTGTCTCACCAGTACCAGATTAAAGGGGATGCATCCTCTTTATTTCCCACCACTAGATTTTTCCAGGGTTACAGTACCTTGTTTGTACATGCATTTACTATATAAAAGTGAAAAAGAAATGGGACCTTGCGGTTGAAATAACCAGAGCAGAGCAGTGGCTCATGAGTTACTTTTGGCAAATTATTGAAATGACTATAACATACAAATTTATGATGTGCACATTTGTGTCCAAGCTTAATATGTATACCAATCACATCATATATCAGGACTTTTAACGAAACATATAGATAGTAAGATATTTATGGTGAAAGGTTATTATTTTGAACCTCAAAGTCCAATAATCACAGGGAGAAAACACACTATCTTGATATTTCATTAAAGATAAAAAAGATCCCACCACTAAATATTCTTTATGTTTGAGATATAGAACAACTACACACTTGTGCACAATGTAGAAAAATCAAAATCGCCTGCAGCAGTATTCATTTTCCCACAAAACTGGCGTATCTAAAGTAGTAATTATTCTCAGAATAGGTAAGTTTAAGGGATTGATTTAAAAAATAATTCCATCACTAGAAAATAATAACCTAACTTTACTTTAAAAGGTTTACAATGTATACAATGCACTAGATCAACCAGACATATAATAACATGCCCCTATTTGAAACCATTATCATTCTAAGTACTGCTGTGTTTGAGCCTCGGCCAGTGACTGCTACTGTCTGTCTGTGGTAGGCACAGGTACCCAGTGTGTGGGCTCCCCTCTTTGTGCGTGGTCGTGCGTGGTCAAGATCTCGGACCACCAAACCGAGGCTGTTTACAAAAACGATCATACAGTAAATCTAGGCATTTCAGACATTGTGGCCTCTGATTGGATTATATTAGTCAATGGGAATTATGGTAAGCTTTGATATTATGCATTTATAAAATCTGTGACTTGTTCTGAGATGGAAAATAGAAATAACTAAGCACTAGCCAATGCCAGGGTGGGCTAAAAAAAATTGTGAACATATTGTGATTATTGTCAGTTCTGCAGCAAAATCCAAGATGGATTCTCAGGTGAGTGACTTCACAGGTCAACAGAAAAAAACTGGATTGGTAAAAGTGGGCATTTTGTGGTCTCAGAATGGAAAACTAACATGGTTCTAAATTATTGGGATTGTTTTGATGAGATTGAATCACCTTTGGCAACTTTTAAAGCATGTTATTGTATATTAGATTATAGTGCGAAATGTTTTGGTGGTCCGAGACCTTAACAGACGACATAGTAGCAGACAGCATGGGTTGAACACTGCATGTAAGTTGTATTTTTCTCTGTTTTACAGGTAGACTTTCATGACTGGTGTCAAGGTAAACTCTTAAAGTATAGAAATCGATGTGAAAAGAAGGAAAATGGGTGTTTAGTGTGGGGGGGAGCAAAGGTAGGCCACTGTAAGACCAAGTACGGCCAGGTCTCACTGGCTATACCTCAGCTAAGCATCCCAAGTCAGAAGTTTTACCTACACAGGCTGGTTTTAATGTTAGAGGAGGGCTACTTTGAGCTACCAGAGGGTTCTGAAGTGTCCCATTTATGTGGAGAATCACTCTGCATAAATGTAGATCACCTCTGTATAGAGAGCCATCAGACGAATGCGGAGCGTCGGGGCTGCGTACTGCAGGGCTACTGCACTGAGTACCACCAACCCAGCTGTACTTTGTAAAGGTGACAGGAGCTATAGGTCATCTCAACTTTGAGTATTATATATGTTTTGTTTATGTTTTGTTGTTCACAGTTACCATTTTATGATTTTGACCCCCCCCCCCCTCGCCCCCCTTGAACCTTTTCATAGAAACCTGGCTAGGCCCTACATGTCGTAACACAGCTCATGTACTGTACTGACAAATCTGACAAGGTGATTATCAGTATGCATGGTCATGATCCACAGCTTTCCTATGCTGAATGCTATCCAGGGAAGTATCGAAGCAGTAGGAATGGTCCAAGTGTGTCACAGTGAAGCTTTGCATCCTTGCGATGTTCTTAGTCCTGTTCTCCTCAAGCTTTAGCTTCTTTCGGAAGCCTGCACTGTTGTAGCATTGAAGTGCCTTTGCATGGTCATATACCTTGAAGGCGCGACTCTGACGTTTAGCTTTTGCAGAGAGAAATGCTCTAGAACTCTGTCTTATTTTGTCATGCCTCCATCTTCTGTTTCTTGATTCCAGTTGCCGTACCACTGTAGAAAGCCGGGAGAGCGGAGCGCCGAGTGCCAGACACAGCGTGAGCATTGACGTCCCGGGACCACGGTTGACGGAGTGAACTGCCGCGTGGAGATGACCTGCAGCGTTTGTGGGGAACTCGATTAGTCTGGGGAGAGCCTTGCTGATTGCCCTGTTGGTCGCCTCACACTTGTTCGTCGTTCGGTTGAGGTAAGTGGTCTCTAATACGTCGTGACCGAGTTGTGACTGTAAAAGTTTCTTGATGAGCCCCTCATCTTTCTCAGTGGGTCTGATGAACGCCGGGGATGAACGATGCCGTAGGACTTGAAAACTTTGGGATGAACTGTTGCACCCAGGGCCTTTTTGCAGTACATACTAAGGAGTAAACCTTACATAGCCTGTGGTCTCCTTTGTAGCAAAGGATCATAGCATCATCCAGATACTTGACATGCCGCTTGAGTCCTTCTAGATTCCCTGGGTGTTCCCTTTGAAAGCGTTTCAGCTCTGCTCTTGTCCTTCTCGTCAAATCTGTTATAAATCTCTTGAACGTTTCCCTCCTGTCAGCTTTGGTCTGTCCAGGCACAAAGTCCTCTGAGAATGATGGGAATAAGGTATCCTTCTTTTTATCCATGGTACGTGAGAGGTGCTGCACGCAGTTCTGATGTGCCATTCCCTGGTCCCGCAATATTTTCTTTGTGCAGCTGTCTCCATCACTGGTTACCACAGCGACTTGAGGTCCCCCGTTCGATGTTATATCATCCAAAGCATGTTGCAGGTACTTCCCCTCATTTCCAATAGGGTCCTCTGGCAATACATTAGGGTTGGGTCCCTTCTTTGTCCAAATCTTGGCGTGGATTATCGGTTTAGTTTTTCTCATTGTGTCGGATGCAGCGATGAAAGCACATTGGGTCCCCGCCTGAGTAGGGGTTCGACCGAGTCCACCCTTGCACCGATTGTTGTAGTTCCCATCTGTTTGTGTCGCTATTGTGTCATCAACCATCCCTCTTCTCTTGTTTAAGTCCTGTTCCTTCCTGACTATCTTTGTCATGTCACTTTGGTTAGCTTCCTCGATTTTTTTGTTGGCTTTCTTAGCCGCTTTCTGGATAGCGTTCTTGGTTGGGGCCGGGACATTCATGGAGTGCATCAAATCTGTAACTGCAGCATCACCCAGACCGCACCTTGACATGGCAACATGCATTGATACATTAGGTTTCCCTGCTTTCCTACCTCTCTTATTGGTCTCTACCTCTTCATACAGCTTGTGGACTGCAGAAACAAAGTCACACCGGCTACATTTAAGTCCCATGCTCCAACACATAGACCACTTTCGTGCCTCTCCCCACTCCAAGTCCCCTGTACATCCATTGAACTTTTCCCTATGTTCCTTTATTGCCTGGTTGTACAACTCTAGAACCTTCTCTGGATTTACAAGTTTGTTTGTGGTATTGTCACCAGCTGGTATTTCTGGGTTAGAATTATACTCCTTGATATATCTGTCTGTTGGCATTTTCCTGGGTCGGAGGATCATACAGGCAACCGGTTCATCCATAGCATCCAGTGTCCCAAATGTATCCACTTTGCTAATGTGTCTTTTCCTAGTGACAGTAACAGTCTTCCTTACCACAACCTCAGCATAGTCCTCTTCATTGGCAGAGAATATAGGCCTACTATCCTTCCTTGTTCTTGGCTTCAACCTGTTCCCGGGGGAGAGACTGTGCCCAACTTTAAAGTAGGACCCTTTCTGGGCCGCAGACTGACTCTTTTTCTTACCCATTTTCTGATGAATCACAAAGAAATGTAGCTAAATATGTTACAAACCTGTGGATATGCTCTGCATGTATCCTTCCTTCCTTCCTCTAGGAGAGTCAGTTGAAGAATGAGGGGATTTCAAACTGACACACACAGGAAGCAGGGGTCCCCAGGGGACCCCTGCCACTCCCAAATATCAGTGTGTTGTTATAGCAATCAGCACACTTTTGAATTATCTACACTGAAGAGTCTATACCAAATCTCAAAGATACAAGTCTTTTTATCATATAATTGGAATGTTCATATTTAGAGTAACATTTCAGTGCTTGTCCCATGCTTCTATCTTAAATATTAAGAAAATTGTCAAAAATAGATTAAAAATAACCAAAAATCACCAAATTAATCAAATTAAATCATAGAAAATATAAAATTCACTCAGTAACCCTTGAATTCCATGTGTACCATGTGTATTTATGCAAGACAAGTTGATATGCAGAAAGAAAATTCATTCTTGGCATTGTTGTTTCAGCACCTTTGGACCAGTGCTGGCTTACCTATCTACAGGACTCTACAGTGAACTCTGCAGTGGCTGGTGAGTTGGCTCATAGATGGACAGTACATTATATGAATTAGGGGCATGAAATCTGTCCCTATCATTACCATGTCTAAGTAATCATTGCCTTAGTATATTGTGCTTGAATATCCCTTTTATCATGTAAAATACTTGCAAATTGTGGCAAGTTTCTGTATGATTTTGGCTATTTTTTAATATTTTAACTACATTTTTAGCTATTTTTTCTATTTTTTTTTAAACTACACCAAAATTTCTTTGTGGAATCATTACTGCAAGGTGTTTTGTCAATATGCTGTATTGTTAATCTTCAGAGTACTGAGTATATAGCTTTAGTGGTCATGAATCGGAAAATGATAGAAAATGGCATAAAATCCCAAATAATTAGTACCTAAGGCCAATGCAGCCAGTATGACCAGAAGATCCTTTCAAAGTTAAGACAGCGATTCTCTGATTGATCAATATATCCATAGAGTGGAAACTAGTGGACTTTTATACTCATATATAATGGATGAATTACATTTTGATTACATAGATTTTGATTTTTTGGTTTATTTTTTTGGTATTTTCTCCGAATTTCTGTCATTTTACTAATATTTTTCAAAATTCTTTGAAGAAATATGACAAAATAAGAATGGAATATTGTTTCTCATACACTTGTTCATCAGATAGAACAATTCTAGAGATGTACTGTCAATATTTCCTTTAAATCTGGACATATGCCTGTTCTACCCTGGTTGAGCGGTACGAGCAGCTCGTAGCGGTAGAATGCTGGTGGCAGTAGCCATATTAGAATTGCCATATTTTTAGGGTTTAGCATATCCCAAGAGCACAAAACCTTCAAGTTAGGCTCAGGACACATAAAGCTCCCCAGAAATTGCATTTTCAACATATCCCCTGTCCCAACCCCTCCCTTAAGATCTCGGACCACCAAACCGAGGCTGTTTACAAAAACGATCATACAGTAAATCTAGGCATTTCAGACATTGTGGCCTCTGATTGGATTATATTAGTCAATGGGAATTATGGTAAGCTTTGATATTATGCATTTATAAAATCTGTGACTTGTTCTGAGATGGAAAATAGAAATAACTAAGCACTAGCCAATGCCAGGGTGGGCTAAAAAAAATTGTGAACATAAATATTGTGATTATTGTCAGTTCTGCAGCAAAATCCAAGATGGATTCTCAGGTGAGTGACTTCACAGGTCAACAGAAAAAAACTGGATTGGTAAAAGTGGGCATTTTGTGGTCTCAGAATGGAAAACTAACATGGTTCTAAATTATTGGGATTGTTTTGATGAGATTGAATCACCTTTGGCAACTTTTAAAGCATGTTATTGTATATTAGATTATAGTGCGAAATGTTTTGGTGGTCCGAGACCTCAAGTGAATGCACCCCCTTTAAGTAATGGACGCACCCACAGTGCGACCAGCTTGACCCCATTGGCGGATCCAGGGGGTGGCCCAACGGCCCTTGCCCCCCCCTCCCCCCCCCCCACCCCCCACCAAAAAAAAAGGAAAAGAGGGGAAGAAGAGAGGAGAAAAGAGGGGGGAAAGGAGAGAAGGGGACGATACCATATAGACACAGAACATCCGCATTTTCTTGGGGGGGGGGGCATGCCCCCAAACTCCCCATGTATGGATCCGCCACTGGACCCCTATAGCAAAACGCGTCGCCTTCCTATGCGGACGAGGAATACTTAGCTCCCCTAGCTCCGACTGACACGTACGTTGCATCCTCTTACAAATCCTCATATGAATTTCAAATAAGCAATCATGTTGCATTCCTCTTATATGAATCCTCCAATGAATTTCAAATGAGAATTTATGTAATCTAATATAAATTACCCTCAATGCGTTCCCCAGTAATCCAATTTAACATGGGACTCATGTAGTGAGACGTTGAAATATAACACTACCGATCCAAAAAGTCATGTTCTAGTTTATATAGGGCCTGTATTAAATGCTTTCTTTGTGGTACAAAATGCAAACAAATTAATTTAACCGACTACAGTTATCAGTGAATTCCTATATTTATTTGAAAGATGTATAATCATAAGGTTTTACATTATTTCAGTACTATTGCTTTACTACAATATGAAATAACAACACATCATTCCCTCTTACATGCTGTTTTATGTCATATTTATGATGAGGATAGGATGATGATTTATTTTCCAGATGTGTTGATATAATTCACCCCGGATGTCATATCAAAGTCATCACAAGAAGAATTAAATAATGGCTGTTTTGATTAGCATGAATACTGAAACTTTCAGTGAAAGTGGCATAATCACCGAGCGTATCCCACTCACAATTCTAGTACTGTTCTAGTCTACAATGTGGTAAGTGCGAGTGGTGGGACTGCCCCATTAATGAATAACGTTTGACAGTAATTACATTTAATCGCTGCACCATGCATAGAGGTGGCGTGCTTTACTAAGAGTATGTACATTATATATGCTCCTGGTGAGACAAGTTTCACTGAAAACCCTGGCCTAAATTAAGGTTGTCACTGCAGACGACCTTAGGGTGATCATGGCATGTAGATCACCCGTGGTCGTCATATTGATCACTGTATTCCTGACAACAGAGGGCTCAACTATGCAATGGTGCGATATATACTATCCATCAAGTGATGTATTGTTCAATATCTACCTTGATATCACACCATAGGTATCACATAACCATATGGAAAATGTACACTATTTTGCAGTATCATATTTGAATATTTTCAAGTATGATATCAAAGTGGAATCAGGCAGTTCATAACAGAAGAGAGATATGTAGAGCATAGACACCTCTTATGTATATGAAATCATTGATACAAGGCCTGAGGGGGGTTGATGCCAACATTATTCTTACATGGGTTCTACCCTTGTAACATACAATACACAAAAAAATGCATGTGATCATTGGCGATGACCACAGGTCGTAATAATGATGACCTAATTTTAGAGCAAAATGCGATCAAAATGATGACCCTAGATCGTCATTAGTGAGGGGGTGATCGCTCTCGACACCAGCACAGTGATCACCATAAGGTCATCACCAGTGACGACCTTTTAGCCCCATTGGGTTTTGAGTGTGGTTTTAAGGATAGGCTTCCCCTCCACTTTCCAGGCAGAAGGCGAATAACCTTTATAGGTACACAATGGGATGCTATACTTCTCATCATTTTAAACTTTAGAATAGACCACTATCTACAATATTGTACACGGATATTAGGGATGAAAGCTCGAAAGGGGAAACACTTATTATGTTTTAAACACTTCTATAATAAGGTATATACAAGTGTTAAGCTTCTAAACACTTTTACAAAATGATGTTGAGATAGTGTTTAGATTCTAAACACTTGTCTATAAATGTGTTGAAGATACAAACGCCTAAACAGTTATTGAACGTGTTGGGCTAATGTGTTTAAAATCTCAACACTTTTAGATAATATCATGTCTTAGAATTTAAACACTTAACTTAACACTTTTGCCTAAACACGGAAAAGTGTTTAGATTAAAAGTGTTTAAATGCTAACCACTTTCAAAACATGGTTTAGATAAGTGTTCAGAAACAATTCAAATATGTGTTTAAAATCTAAACACCTAAGACTTATTTTAACGTGTTGGTTGAAATGTGTCTAGAATCTAAACACTTTTGTTAAGTGTTTGAAATAACGGACACAATACGTGTTTAAATTCTGAACACTGTAGAGCTCACTGAATCCTGCATGGAGCATGTTATATTGATTCAGAGGTGTAACCTGAGGGGATCTATAGAGTCTACGTCATAACTGGTAGAGCCTACATAGCATTCTGATCTAGGCCTACTTGATATTCTGTCTTAGCCCGAGGTGTTAGCATATCAAGTCGTATCCGAGCATCACCTGCACTTTTCTTTAGAAGTGCCACCAGTCCCTTGCACCATGGGAATACGGCCTGTTGAGAGAGACAGCTAGGGACGTACTTATTATTCCATTATGACGACCGTGACATTAATGCACATGCTTCCCATACCTCACACCATTGGGGGTCTGGATGGGGGGTCCCCATGTCGATTCTCGATCTTAAAAAATGGCTATGTCACACGTCAATGTTGCTTAATAATGCCCATGTCCCATGTCGATTTTAATAATTGCTCATGTCGCCTCTCATGTTGTTTTAGCCTCATATCGAATGGCACTAGGCTTCATATCGATTGTTGATTTTAAGAAATAGCCATGTCGCCATGTCGCCATGTCGAATTTGGTGGTCCACACTCATACCAATACTTATAGCCGTGATACTCATTTTAAAAACACTGTGTACTCACACATTCATTTCTGTACCATAGTTAGGTATAATTTACAGGGAAACGATTAAAATGTAACATTTCTACCTCATTTGTATTGTAATCCGAACTTCACGAGTCAATGGTAGGCCATAAAGCAATTGTTTTTAAAGCTACACTACCATGTTACTTGCAGCTATACAACCGTGTCCCTTCTGGCTATACATTTTTGTACTAGGTGGCTCCGGAGGGGTGAGAGGCGACCTGGCGACCTGGGCTGTTTTCCAGGCGACCTGGTAACCTTAGCTTCTACAATGATCTATGTATTAATGAAAATGGTCTAAAAAGTGGCTGTGTGACCTGGGACCCTCATTTTAGTTCAGCATTGAATCAACATTAAATCAACATTGAATTAACATTGACATCCATTTTTCAACATTGATTCGATGTTCCGTGCCCCCTGGGTAGGACATACAGACTGCTCGATACTGAACACGTTTTTGTTTTTTTTCATGGGTCTTCTATCGATTTATTTTTCGAAAATGTTTTTCCGTTTTAACAATTTGATAGATATTTGGTAGTTCATATTTGTCGTTCAGTTAGCGTTCGTGCAAACCGCAATATCGAACTGAGACAGTTAAAGTTTTCGCCGTGAATTTGAGATCATGAACTTAAACACAAATCAAATATCCAGGGACTTCATTTTCCGATTGGCCCCGGGGAACGAAATATATACAAACTTAAATAAAACGTTTAAGAGTGAGAAACATCATCCAGGCCACGTACACTAGCTCGTTGCTGATTGACATGGCCTAACCATTAGATCATATAATGTTTGGGATGTGAGAGTTTTGTAACGATAAACTTGAGTGAATAAAGATAATTTGTTCTTTAAAAAAAAGGCACATATCAAACAAAGAGTTTTGTCACATTTGAGTTCAAATATAATTGTTAGTCATTCCCATCCAAATGAGCTACAATTGATCCGTCAATCATTCACTAGAGCACTTGACTTGTATACAAAGGGTAGGGATAGTTCGGCCCAAAATACTGATACTCCAAATATCCATGTATAATTGATTCTGATGAAAAGGCATCATGAAGAAATGTATGGACACCAATAATGCTGATGATTCAGCTAATATTGGGTGGATCTGAGGAGATTGGTCTTATTCTATACCTGCCATTCACGCAGTAGCCACAGTGATGCAGGACACAGAGGCAGGCCGCACTGACCCTTACCCAACCTGGGTGCATATTACAGAGGCGGTCTCTTTGTGCCTATATATCATATTTTTAAATGCTGTGCGTCAGAATGCGTTTATATACAGTATTCATGTGACTTTATATCATAATATTAATAATATGGGAAGTGTTCATTTCCATTCTTTTAGAGTCTTGTAGTGAGTATTCCAGTCGCTGTGATTGTTGGAAGTTTGGGTAATTGGTGGCTAGTAATGTTATGGGAATATCAAATACAATATCATAATTGTATTATGTATGGAAAGCTCATTGTCTCGGGTGTCAACACTCCACAAATGGTGTAAATATATTTAGATTAGATCCCCTTTTTACATAAAATCGTACACCATGCTTCCTAGCACACATTAGTGATCTTTTCCCAAGGACTAACTTAGAAATTGTTTTTCATCAAATATATCCAAATCCAAATATTATGTCATATCAGTCATGAAAGAAGAATAGGATATCTTTCTAAAATAGATGGCCACATGCTGATCAGCCTAATATAACAGGTAAAATAATGGGACATAAATCATTAGCACTGTGACAGATAGGGAGTGACTGTTAATGCTTGGCCGCTGGACTACCTACAAAGGGAGTGCCCTGGGGAATGTTGACATGTTGACAGTTAATGGCCACTTACACAACCTAAGATTTCAGCTTTGTATACACTGCCTGATCATTAACATTTTTGTTCAAGGGCCGAGTCATTTATTAACAGCTTGGGGGGGGGGGGGATTGTGGTGCATGGGGGAGCATAGTGGAAAACGAGCCCTCGGTGGAGGGCCACAATTTGGCTCAACGGGACAGACTCACATGGGAGCGTCAACAAAATAAATCTGTCTAATCTTAAAAGGCCACTCTTAAAAACGTTACTATCTCAATGGACTATCTACACAAAACAGTTATTTAAGTTAACCGGTTCTACCCCTCTCTTCCCTAGATGGCACGAGTGATGAACCACTGGTTAGACTACACAGTCCATTGTAAGATAAGCTAGTCGACTAGTATGTAATGAGGGGCTCTGCCCCCCAACCCCCTATTTTCCCTTTTAGATGTTTATGTTGTCTCATCTGGGTGTATATACTATAAAGGCAGACCCCAGCTAGCATAGTGTGGGTATGTGGCACTAGGTGGCAGATACAAGTCTAGATGGAAAACAGTACATTCTTAAATCAATGTTATCATCTTAAATAAATATAGATATGTAATAAAAGTATTTTATCACACAAAACCCAACACAAGGACTTTTCTTTTTCGGTTTTTATTTGAAGTCTATATTTTGCAGACATTTTTGGAGGTTTTTTGTTGAATGATCTTATGTTGCTACGTTTCGGATCATTAATGATCCTTCATCAGGCAAAGATACTTTATGCTTGAAATATGGCTACTGAAGTACCCTAAATGATCACAAAAATGTTAGTTGCCATGGTAACAGTAAACAACAACAATGTATCCTAGTTACATGTTCAAATGATCACATTAAATATAGATAATAATGTTTTTAAGATTGGACAGTTTAAGAAAGTTAAAGACTGGACAGATTATTTTGTTGACGCTCCCAGGTAAGTCTCTCCACTTGTGCCAAAATTTGATAAGCCTCCATGCTGGGGGGGGGGGGGGGGGGGTAAAACTAGATAGGTCCATTTAATTATTCGCGACCACGTATACTTCCACTGTTGTATGCATATGGGGGGGGGGGCGGCATTTCTTAAAAACAGAACAAAGTTTTCATCTAATTCGAGGGGTGGAGTGGAAAAAAATTGCCATCAATCCCCCAAGCCTCTCCCCCCTCCCCCTCCCCCCAAGTAAGTAATAAAGGACTCTGCCCTATTTCAGCCAAAAATGTAGTGCAGGTGGACATCTCGTCCACGTGGCGTATACATTCATGAAATAACACCAATCGGGTGTAAAGGCCATGCTGTTTTAGCTTCATACCTTGACACTTCTATTGGTTAAAGTAAAACCAACAGTCCTTGGTCAAAGGTGACCAAATCGAGATTGCATATAGGGGAGTAGCGATATGAATTGCAAATCGGTAGACCACATACAGTGCTATATTAAAAAAAGGGAGACCCTGAGGCACTACATGATGATTATAATAAATATGATATGATAATACTGACTATAATAAGCATACTCTGCTCTGCTGATCCTTCATTCAACGTGTGACAAACCACAAGACAACACCATGCTTCAGACTGCACTGCTCCTCGCAACTTTGGGTGAGTAGGCCTGTGTATTTTGGAGTTTGTAGGCAGCATACTAACTCTGGCAACTCAGTACTGCTTGTTTGACGGTATTGACGGTATTTGATGCATTGGCGGATCCAGGGGGGGCATCAGCCTTTTCTTGGGGGGGGTGGGCATGCCCCCAAACCCCCCTATGGCTGCTGCGCTTTGTTTGCGCTGTGCGCGGGAACATACAGTCACTCCTTGTTTGGCCAGGTTTGCCCCCCCCCCCCCCCCCTCTGGAAAATCCTGGATCCGCCACTACGATGGTTTGTAAGTTTTGTCAGAAGGTATTTCACACTGTTTTCAAAGTTGAGGAAATTTCCTTTTTATTAAGGGGACGGGTTATAGAAAGATGTTGAATTAATACTCCATACAGTGTTTGCAAATATAGGGTAGCTCTGCAGAGCGTGTGGACAAATGTTGTGTGCATCGTCTTAAGGTGGATCGCTACCCTTTGATTTCTTCAAATTCTAAAATCTATCAGAATGGGCTGATATTGCATAGCCAGATACATATATACATGCCCTAAACTGTGTTAAAAATTCAGATTATTTCAAGCAAAATTGTGTATTTTGTAATACTTTGAATATTTGATATAATGGTAACTGATAATATTTCTTTTTTTAAACATGAGCTAGTACATTGCAGATATTTACTATTTAGAACACTTTAGATGCTATGCTCGAAATAACCAAGGCTATAAATCAGGACAATTTTATATATAGATTCTTACCATTTTACCCATCATGCAATAACATATATATCTAATTTAGTCATTTTTTGGCACTATTTTTCATTTCTAAAGGTCCAAAACCCCAAAGATATGCCCGGGACCCCCTATCAAAATTGCCTCTATATGTTAGCAAATGATCTGAGCTATTTTCTGAGAGAGTTTGAAAAAATTCTTTTAATACTGAATACCATTTTTAGCCACTAAGGCTACAAATAATGACGATTTCTTTATATTCTTTCCTGAAATCCTATATTTTTACCCAGAATGCCATGGCGTAAAATTGTAAAAAAATTTTCCAGTAAAGGGGAGCATATAGGCGTTTCACATGTGATGTTTTATATTTCTGCGCATAATGGTTGATATAAAAAGAAATCATGGAAGTTTTCCCATTTTTTTCTCATTTTCAGAAAGAAATTAAAATACTTTAATTATTCAAAATTCTATATTTAAAAAAGGAGTTCGGGACCCCCTATTTTTCTTTGCATTTTCCGATTCTATATAATTTGAACTGCCTGTAAAAACAAAATTGCGAGATTCTGTTAACTTCCAGTGACTTTGACCCAAGGGTAGCGACCCACCTTAATGCATAATTTTAAAGTCTTCATATTGTAGTGTTTGAAGGAATTAACAATATCTTAAAGTCATAATGAATAATCTTATAGTCTTAACAAGAACAGTAGAGTGTAAGCATTCAGCGTCTTAAAGCGTAATTGTATAATATCAAACAGGGTTTGAGGGCCAATGCTTTTTTTAGATTAGTGAAGATTTATTGATAACATTACTCACAGAACGTTTGTCTGCACACTCAGGAGAGAAAAACTAGGGCGACACATCTACCTGTGAGACGTTGCGATCATTTTCATGTTGTCATATGACATATTTCGCTGCATTTTTCTACATTTCGCTACATTTCACGGCAGTGTCGCCCTGAGTGCTGCCCGGCTCCTGGCGTTAGGCCACTCAAAAAAAAAAGTTGTTTCTCATCACCGCGCGCATCATAAAAATCATGATTTGGGGAATTTTTTTTTTTTTTTTTTTTACATTTTTGATGAAAAATATGCAAAAATTGCAAAAATATTGGCAAATTTGGTATCAAATTAAAGCTTATGCTGTCAGCAATGCAATCAGCTAGGTGTAACTTGCATTGTTACAACTTTTGCTGATCAATAAACTCCAAATTACTAAAGTGTGAAAATTGATCGCGAAATGTCCAAATTTCCTATGTAAATTGCGCCGAGTAAAAAAAAAAAAAATTAAATAAAAAACGCCCTCGTCATATTTTTCATTGCTTGGTGATGAGAAACAATTATTTTTTTTGAGTGGCCTTACATAGGGCGACACTGCCGTGAAATGAAGCGTAATGAAGCGAAATATATCATGAGACAACACTAAAGCCAACGAAATATATCATGAGACAACACTAAAGCCAACGAAATATATCATGAGACAAATTAACACTAAAGCAACGTTTCGCAGGTAGGTGTGTCGGCCTAGTGGAGCCCGGGATATATGGCTGAGCACACATTTTTTCTGGGCCCTAAATGATTCTATGTTAGGTATGCAGTAATTACAACATCTACAGCTTTGCCAGAGAGAACCCAAGCTTTAGCTCGGACTCCACTAGGGCGATCTATTCGGGATCAAAGGACCCAAAAGAACGCCCTGTTTCGCAGGTACCTGTGTCACCCTAGTGGAGTCCGGCCTATGGTCAGCCACATGATATGTGCTTCCACCTGTTGTATACCACATATTTGTATTTGTATTTATAATATTTAATGACTGAAAAGAATCATCGGGCTACTGTGCTGTGTCATAAGCACCATTGACTCCCCTGCTGCATGCTTCAAAGTGAACCTATACAAGTAAGAATCATGTTTCCTACTTTCAGTTCTTCACCAGGTAACTAGCGAAGAGGCTATGAAAACCAAGACTGCTGTTTCTATTGTGGAGGCAAAAGATGTGGGATTTGGCTATGGCTACACTAACAACGGTGGCTCTGGTAACAACCATGGCTACAGTAACAACGGTGGCTATGGTAACAACCATGGCTACAGTAACAACGGTGGCTATGGTAACAACGGTGGATATGGTAACAACCATGGCTACAGTAATGAAGGTGGCTATGGCAGAAGCTACAGCAGGGCGGATGGACGTCAAGGGCGTGAAGGCTATAGAGGACACCAAGAGAGAGTTGGTGCTCATGGTCAACATCAAAACCACCAAGAGCACAAAATGGTGCCTATCAAAATCCCCCACATAGATCGAAATGGTGAGTAGACAGAAATTGTATTTTTAGCTTTTCAGTATTAAGCCCTCACTAGTACATTCTACACCTATAGACACATATTGTGTGAAAAAGAAATTACAGGGTTGGAATAGAATGCTGCTATTTAATCTGTTAATATGACTGTAAGCTGTAACTAATAATGCCTCCTATGCAGGCAACTCAAAATATTCACAAATGTGTTGCCAAAGTTTAGTTCCCCTTTCTTTGAAACTTCACAATAACATACCATTACATTGTAATTATCGAGGCTCCTGGTGCTCGTATTCCTCATTGGGCTATATATACGTATGGTGTACATCCAAAGGGATGTGATCCACACAAAAAATCACTTTTTTCTTATGACCATGGCATGATTCTATATCTATTACATTCTCATGTAACATTTTTTAATTCCAGGTTGCAGTTTTGTCGGAGAGGTAACCTGTGATAGAACTGATGCAGACTCAATTGCAGACAGAGAGACCTACGTTATTTGTATGCTGGCAAATGAGGGCAAAAACCTGTGGAAAAAACCAACATTTACCATATCACTCCCCGTACCATGCTTTGTTCCTAACCAAATCGGTGACACATTTGTCCCAACTGAATTATGTAATAACAATAAAAAGCTCCTTCAGGCTGCTGGCTTGATCCAAGAGAAAGACGACCATGGCAGCAAGTATTTCCATCAGGGACTGTACAGAGTTGTACTTAGTCCCTGCTTTGTAGCCGCTTAGTGATTGACAAGTCACTTGCGAATGATGATACCTTTTGACCGGATTTACAATAAATATATGTTACATGCAAGAAGTTGTCTGTCTTCATTAGGGCCTCAATATACTGATACTATGCATGACCATGGTTTGTATGCAACTATCACCAGCATTTTCCCTCATAGATTATGTAATATGTAATGAAAGTTTTTTATCAAACAAAACCCAACACAAGGATTTTTCTTTTTCGGTTTTTATTTGAAGTCTATATTCTGCAGACATTTTTGGAGGTTTTTTGTTGGATGATCTTATGTTGCTACGTTTCGGATCATTAATGATCCTTCATCAGATTAAGTAACAGTTGTTGAAAGGATGTATTATCACTATTAAATCTCCAAATATTTAGCTGACACACCATCTTTAAAGTAAGGGTCGTTTCATCTTGGTTTCATTTCACTCAGCCTGATTCATGGAATGTTGCTTCTTGTGAACCTCTGTCCATATTAGAGTACACTATTATACAAAATATATATAGTTGAATAAAGTAACGGAAATTCAATGGGAAAGGTCAGTGAATTTAAAACTATTTTGTCTGTGGGAACCCTACTGAGAGACAGAAATATTAATCCCATGATGTCCTTTCTTTAATATCTTCAGTTATTTAGATTGGTATTAGACACAAATGATGGTTTCACACCAATAAATTGATCAACATCGTGTATAAGTACATGATGGTCTCAAACTATATTTACTCTATTTGTGCACAGGAAGTAGAAGCCAGGATCTCTACTGAAGTAAGTCTCGTCTCAGGATTGTAATGATAATTATCATGGTTATTTTACACATCTACAGTAAACCAGGATAATAATGTGCTATATTACGTAGATAGAATAAATGAGTTATCATGATAACAGTTACTGGTTACCATAGAACCATTCCCATTACCAAATATGATTAATAGTGCCCATGATATGAAATATCTGATATTAATATGCGAATGACATAATATTAATTGAAGATCACAAAGCAGAGGTTCGATGGAAATGTAGATACTATAACAGTCCTACTTTTATTACCCCCGATAGTATCACATAAATATATCAGAGATGTAATAGACCACATTTTCTTTCTTAGTGGGCTTTTATCAACAATAATATCCCACAGCGAATACAAATCACCATAACAATAAGTCATCATATTCAACGTCACATCAATATATATTTTATAAATTGCCCGTAATACATGACTGCTGGGCCTTGCACTGAGATGCCGTGTAGAGCAGAACTCTATCCTGCCATGCCATCTCCCTGTTATACCCACATAGTCCCGGCTCGGGGGGGGGGGGGTACTCAATTTTTTTTTGGACACGGGTTTGCAGCTGGCCCTTTGACAACCCTAACCCTTGGCGAGGCAAAAACTGGATAGCTCTCCCAAGTGAGAGGACAGACGTTCAGAGCGTTATCTTAATAAGACATCTTAAAGTCTTAATTCAGTGTCTTAAGTTGGGGCAGGGCTTGTCAGGGCTAGGGCTTGTCAGGGCTAGGGCGCCACCTGTAGTTATACTTGTGTACTAGGATCGTCCTGTGACTGTTTCAGGCTCGGGTCTTAATCAAGTCTTAATAAGTCTTAGTCTTAAAGGCTTAATAGTACTCACCATCAATAAAGAAGGAAGAAAATAAAATAAAAACGGGGGTTGGGGGGCAGAGCCCCCCATGATATTAACAAATAGTGGCACTTGAAGTAAGGGTGGCTCCATCTGTCGGATTATGTAGAAGGTAAGGTGGCTACTTCAGACTAAGATTAAGACTATTAAGACTGTCTTAATAGTCTTATTAAGATAACGCTCTGAACGTCTGTCCTCTCACGTGGGAGAGCTATCCCGTGCGTGCCTTGGCGAGGGGGATTTTGGTCAGAAGTGACCCTTGGTGAGGGGGATTCTGGTCAAAGGTGACCCTTGCTGAGGGGGATTTTGGACAAGAGTGCTTAGGTTTTAGCAATCTTCCCTGAGGAGTCTGCCTTGGTGTAAGAATTTTGGTCAAAAGTGACCCTTGTTGCGAAGAATTTTGGCAAAATGTGACCCTTTTTGGGGGGATTTTGTTGAAATCTCCGAAAGGTGACCCTTGGTGAGAGGGATTTTGGTGAAAATTGACCCTTGGTGAGGGGATTTTCGTGAAAAGCAGACCCTTGGTGATGGGGATTTTGCTCAAAAAGTACTCTTCCCAGCCACACACCTGTGTATACAAAATAAACCAAGTGCCCCCCGGGTCCCGGCTATGACCTGTATATAAGCCAGGGTCACCCATCTTTAAGGTTTGTTAAATGTGTGCTATCTCTTACTTCCACCAGAGAACGCTATGGACATTCTGCTGCTAGGATGCCGTTTCAATGCATAATATTATTTTGTTTCATCGACACTTTAATTAATGTATATCTAGAATAGCCAATCTAATGCCAGAACCAGATTTCATGGACCATTATTAGCTAACATACTGAATGGTACAAGAACAGAAAGTGATAATACATCCTTTCAACAACTAATATTTTCAACATGATAAATCATCATAATAAATCTGTATTCTATTTACAAAAAAAGCAATTTGACTAGAGTAGCAGCTCCGAGGTCATCTAGGGGCTGTTACAAAACAACTGCGTTTTACGTTCGGTAAGAACGTAAAATAGTGTTACAAAACGTAAAATGTAAAATAGTGTTACAAAAGATATTTTATGTTATCAATTTGATCTTGAAAATTATTATTGTTCCTATAACGTAAAAAAAGTGTCACAAAAGAAAATTTACGTTACTGTTCATCAAAACAGGTGGTGTTATGGAACAGCATAAGCCAAAACGCAATTTTTGAGCTATAGAATCAAATGAGAAACAAGGAACCAGTGTACAAAAAGGCGGGAAACCGAAGCTCCAACATCAAGAAGGATATTTGTAGCCACGTTATAGTTATTTGGTATGGGGGGTATTAAAGTTAAAGATGTCTTTGCTATCAAATTTCATAGGTTATCAGATAATCACTATTTTGGTGTAAATTGATATATTGCACTGTCAGATGTAAGACAGTGCAGCTGCACAGATTTACAGTATAAACAGGTGGAAGACTGCCTGGACTTACAGTACAGCCTGCATAACACACCCAGCCGGTTTTCACAGGTCACTCAGCCTGGAATACAGGGCTGTTCATTAGCAGGACTGTGTTTTCACTATAGCTTTTATATAATCATATTTGCGATTTTTATGTGATATTTGCTAAGAATAAACTCATATATAGGATATAGATCAGTACATCACCTTCCAACTTATGTATGCAGTATGTGCCTGGTCCACTGCATTTTTGAATAATTACATGTTTAAATTGGTATTTTATCTGATGGGACAACCATAAGAGCAGGCATAACAGTTGCCTCTGCTTGGAGAAGGTGTGAAAGCCTGAGCCCCAGCCTGCTGTACCAGGGTCATGTGCTGGGAGAGTGTGAACAACCTGTACAAACACCCTGCATGTAAAGACTCCCGGCCTGTTAAACCAGCCTGGGCAGCCTGAATTAACAGGCTGCCTGGAAATACAGGCTGTATCACTGGTCTAGTCTTCCACGTGATAAAAGGACATAATTTTGGTTTTGAAAACAAAAGATGTAATTTTATACTGTAAATCTACAGTATAACTCACTGTTCAGCTACACTAACTTCTGACTGTGTGGTTATCAGGTATAACTATTACAAATACAGAGCAGATTTAACAAGTTTTGAAATGACTGTATTAACACAGTAAATACAAATAGATATACAGGATAGGAGAGAAGATTGAGGCCACTGACTGTTTCTCTAAAGAAATGTCTCTTGAATCAGACCCTAGAAATGTCATGTCGGATATCTTAGATGATGTTGATATATCCATAGCTATGATACCAATGACATTCCTAGTTAAAGTCACTCCTTTTGACAATATCAGTTTAAGAGAATCTGTCTACTATGAGTGTGACCACACGATAAGGCACACAATGACCATCATAATCAAACCAACCAAAAGTAGATACCCCAGAATTCTGTTGATAGCCTTTGCAATCAGCTTCCATTTCTCTTGTTCATTCCTTTCCTTTTCCTTGCCCTCCTTGTTTTTCTTTAATTCTTTGATTTGGTCCAGAATTTCAAGTAAGATCTTACTCTCTATTCCCAAGTGCATGGTGTTTTTAGGTGAACCTTCTCTTGTTAGTTTGTTGACAACTTCACATTGATTGACCCTATTACTTAGTTTTTTACCAGTCTTAAGAAGAAGCCTTTCCATCCAAGATGGGACATCACCAAGAGCCTCCCTGAGATGGATGCTCAGAACAAGAACCGTGGAACATACAGACAGGAAGGTCAGTACCATCAGGAACAGGTTGAAGAACACTGAAAAAAACACAGATTATGTATAAGGTAAATGTCTTCAGGACATTCATATCTTCTAACAGTAGGCATCATGCAATTTATTTTTATTTTAATCAATATAATTATAGAGTCCAATACCATCATGACAAATGTTGGAAAATGTAAATAGATGTACTCACTAATTAAGGGTATTGTATGCCAACTAGTTGGCAGATGCTCAGCGATCAATAGCTCAGTCAAGAAAAAGGCCATCAGGCATGCCACACACAAGGAGATCTTTTCGCCAGATGCAGGTGGAAGAGGAAAAACCAGGAGATCCACCAGTGCAAGAAGAATTAGGGGAATTATAATGGTCATGACATAGTAACTTGGGTTCCTCTTGAAGATAAATCTGATTCTGATCCTTGATAGTGAACCTTTACTTGAACTGTCAACAATGTTGATATCATCTTTAAACTGCATTGCCTCAACGAATGTCCATTCTGTGTTCTGCAAACCATTGGACATTATTTCGATGTTGGGAACTGTAGTGGTGAAATTTATGTAGGAGCTCATTGCAGCATGATTACCAAGTTCCATTTCACAAGTCTGAGTGTCAAATGGGAAGGTAAGAAGGTTTACATCACAGGTGTTGTCAAAGTAGCCCACTATGGCCCATTTCACAATACCAGTTTTGCTAACAGCGATAGGCAGGTTATCCCATGAATCACCAGTAGCTTTCTGCGAGGCACTGAGGATGAATAAAACAAGCTGTATTAGACATCCCTAAATAAATATAAACAAAGTTTTTTAAAAACACTCCCTATCAACGACCACAACATGGGGGCTCTGGTACTGAAAAGAGGTGACATATCTTGACATACCCCAACCCCACCCACCATTGTAAATGTTAACCATCTTAAGCCGACACAAGTGATTATATTATACACAATAGTCATACCTATTGTAGATTGCAAAATGTGGTTTCCAGACTCCTGTACCCGGGATGAATATGCGAGATACATTGTTATAGTCAGCAGGGTTCCAGGTGTAGAACTCATCTTTCCAGTCCTACAATGACGTCAAATGCAGTCCATGGGGTATACAGCACAATATGTATTGAATGTTGGTTGATTTTGAAGAGAGTGATGCTAGAGAGAGTGTTTTAATCTACATAATTACACTGGTACGTATAGTAGCATTTGGAATTTAAAAATTCACTTTGGAAAAACAGAACTGTTCAGATGTAATTTCTGACTGATTTATGCACTGATTGATCTGTTTCAATAAAATCATTCACACTAATGATTTTCAAACAAGATACTTACTAAGTGCAGGCTCCCATATATGGAAAAGATTTGTTTAGCAGTATCCTGAAAACAAAATTGATAGAATGATTTTGGGTCAGGTTTCTCTGATGTGGTTATAATACGTTGAGTGTTTTTAAAAATTAAATTATTCATTTACAAAATTTAGATTAGTAATTCAAAACACAAAATTGTGATATCCAAGCTAACAAAGAAAACCAGTTATTTCATGTCAATTTAAGATTTTAAAACTTTATATAACGTTATGTCATAGGGAGGAGTCTTAGAGAAGCGTTATATAACGTTATAAAATGAGTATAAGGTTTTTTGTTCGTTTTTGATTATGCATGGAGAAAAAGTAAATCTTACCAATTCTTTGAGTCCGAAATAATGGAAATTAACAGAGACAGTAACAGGATCTTCGTTTCTGGCAACTGGCCGCACAGGTAGTCGTCCCTCAACTAACCACTTATAAAGCTGTCCATCTGCTGAACCTGTTTTGTAGAGAATTTGGGAAAATAAGTACAATGTCATATATTTCCGGGATATTGTTCACTCGAAACATAGCTATCAAACTTTTGTCTGACAAGATATGAGAGATAGCTTGATGTGAAAAGTTTGCAACAACAATACAAGCTAGGGTGTTCCATCAAAAATCTATTATTTGTTTTATGCAATATCTAAATAGTAGGTCTGATACAGAATACATGTACAAATCTAATGTAAGACAAACAATAATAATATATTCACAGAGGAATGTGTGGAAAGCACTGAAAGTTGAAGAACCACTGAAAAGTTTACTCCTGCCGGTCTATATTATATCCTACCAGCCCGGTGGCACCCATACTCAAGGTACAGTGAGGGCCTGCACCAGCCCAATTTATTTCGAGTGCTGTAGTCTCATCTGCTTCCGTGAGGGCCGTGTGGGCAGATTTACCCGTCGGACCATCAGTGCTGTTCCGCTCTCCCTTGACAGTGCTGCACTGACCCCACGTTACCACCCATGTGGTCTTCTCTTCCATTTTTTTTCCACACGGCAGGGTCGACCTGGCCTTTATCTTTTTTTTTCAACATATATATAATATTTATTTATATATATATATAATTTATATCTTATGGGTGCTGTTTCCGAAAATTTGTGGAGGTCTTCAATACACATTCCATATATGTGTGGAGAATATAAAAATGATGAATAAAATATTTTTTTCGTACTTAAGCATACAAATACGGACCTCCATATATATATTTGCAGACATCCATAAAACTAATATTTGTAGAGCTCCATAAATATACAGAGAGTGTATTTACGGACGTTCGCAAATTTGCAGAGGTCCGCAGATTTGTGGAGAAACAGCACCATCCATATATATATATATATATATATATATATACACATGTATATATATATATATATATATATATATATATGCTTGATATGGTTCTATATAGCAATATTGAAATGAATATAATTATTTCCATAAATACTTGCCGTTGATGTTGCTGCAGTGGCCGTTATTGATACACAACCAGGCAGTGATTAGGACAACCAGGTGACGTCTCATAGCTGCATCTCAAATGGTGCATTTATATCACTGATGAAGGTGTTCTCTAATCCAAATGTAATAAACACACCTGGTCCCACCCAGTCAAACACAATGGTTTGAAATTTCACAGCCCATGCATGACCATATGAAACGGAATAATAACGTATTTAAATTCAACAAGTGTATAGCTATTATGTGTCTACGTTTCTTTCAGTACCGATAACAATGCTTCATCTAGTGATGAATATCAGGTGTCCTGATAATTTGTTCCTCATAATTATATAATATATTATTAAATTCATTTGTAAAAGACAAAATACAGATCACAGTAGAAAGGACCTTAATATATCTAATATATCTTACTAGATTGTATTCTCTACAAATAGTGTCAGTTCAGGTCTGGTGATGATGGGTGATCTCTGCTAGGCCTTGAGAGTCTGCAGTATAAATCACTTCTCAATGGTGGCTGGGTCAGCATTAAAGTCTACCCCTGCCCAGCACTTTACATACAAAAGAAACACCACCTTCAGGAAATATGCTGTATTTTTCTTCCTTTATTATGATCCCTTTATACAGATCATTCCAGAGACACTGTGAAAACAGATCCACATGTTGGCCTGGATCCCCCCCCCCTCCCCACCCCACACACCTATTTTTCTCAGTTTTGTAAATTCAAGGTTTAGTCATTGGATGCAAACATCTCACCAGGGAAATGGTGTCGGTTTGAATGCAAAGTGTCACTAATGGCAAAGTGCCACTAATGCTGTACAATGTCATATCAGTAATGTGACACATAAATGATCAGTACACATGGTAATGTACAGTAAACACCATGTATAGTCAAAGGTGACCAAAGTAATGGCTCCTATCGACCATGTAGCATCACCGTGTCGCTAATGGCATTCTGTTTCTCTAAGGCTATGTTTGTCTTTGTGTTTTGATGGTCTCCATGGCGTTTAATGGCTTTGCCTAATGCCTTAGTTGAAATATCATTAACGGGATATAATAATAGATATGTGTAGGGGTCGAATTCCCCGTACCCTGGTGGAAAGACCGAACGGGGAAACACCTGGGTAATCCCCCCCGCCTCTGTACCATACCGATCGACTAATGTAGGGAGCAGAGAACAGTTAGAGATGGGTTGGTAGTGTAACAGTTAGCACCGGTGTGAGAGGTCTGTGGTTCAATTCCTGGCCGATCCAATGACTAAGTTTTCCGGGACCTCTACAGATGTTCTATATTTTAAATAACTCTATCAGAAATGATTTCTTAGTGATTCAGAACTAAACCTTCTACAGAGGTTTTGATGGTGCCCTTTTCTTCTAAACTCATCATCTTTGCAGCTGGTCTAAGATGATCAAGAAAACAGTGAACGCTTGGTTCTGACTATCTGTTGAAAGCAACAAGGCTGTAGAACGATACTTGCATCTGTTATTAATGTTAGTATATGCACTCTTTATAGTATTTACCACATACAGGACAGGGGGAGGAGGCTAAGGAATATTAACCTCTCTTAGGGGTGGGGGGAGATGTCACCTGTTTTGAGCAAAAACGCCTGTGTGTTACTATCCAGCAAAGGCAAACACACACAATGTGCAACCCGCCATGCATATGGAGGCGGGGGGGGGGGGAATGTTGAATCCCTATAGGGGGGGTGAAAATATGTTAACCCCACTGTTGTTACAAAAGCACTCCCTTATCATTGATTATCATCAGCGATTGACTAGAATGCCATCCACTAACATCTTGTTTGTAAAAATGGGTATAGCCATAAACGGTTCTTTTTGAAGGCTATCTATTATTATCTTCTCAGTACCCAAATTGAAATCAATTATCAACTACCTATAATATGCCCTTACATGCACTTCATACATAGATTGATGTAAATTGAATCAGTCATTTCATTTCATTCATCAATTATTAAAAAAATTTACATTTTGAATGGAGATTTATTGATCCTCTCACAATATACAGAAAAGTGGTAGTTTGAAGAACAATAATAATCAAAAATATCATACATTATCAGTTTCAACAAGTGCACACAAGCTAAGACAGTGTAAAGAATGAAATATGAGTTGAGAAATAATGATAGGTGGCACATAAATGATCAATACATAGGGTAATGCACCTATTGATCATGTAGCCCCACCATGTTGCTAATGTGTTTGTCTAATGCTATGCTCGTCTTCGTGTTTTGATGGTGTCCATGGTGTTAAATGGCTTTGCCTAATGCCTTAATAGACATTTTCACTAACAGGGTATAATTAGTATATACTTTGATAGCTCTACCAGAAATACATGTATAGATACCAAACTAGGGCCAAGTGAACAGTGGGAGTAGATCCTGCCATTCTAAAAAGTTTAGCATTTAGGATTAGATGAACAACGTTATAGTGATGCCAGGCTTGCCATTAACAATTTATTGCGTGACATTCAAGCTGATATACCCCCTGAATGTATAGATGGCGTATACAGGCTAGGTGGGAGGTATGACCCTAACAAGGGGCATCGTCCAGTCCTTGTTGAGTTCACTCTCAAAAGGCACCGTGGCATGGTCTCTTCAAAACTGAGAGCGCTCAAACATCAAATACAGTGGACCGGGGTATCAGTGGTAGACGACAATACCTTAGTGGATGACGCTAAGCTTAGGGACCTTCGTACTACGGCGGCTGTCATGAGCCTGGCTGGTAAAGAGGCCAAGGTTAAAAACCACACTCTCGTCACGCCTTTATGATTCTTCCTGAACAATTTCTTCATATCTTAAACCGGTCAATACTTAGTAACTCAATCCCTGACAAATGGAAAATAGCTACCGTTATCCCTCTTCAAAAGGATGGCAATACACATGATGTTAATAACCTATGATGTTAATGACCTATATCAACGTTAGCCCTTCCTGGCAAAATTTTAGAAAGAATAATTCATAACCAGACCAGTAATTACCTAAATAATAATAATAATATTATAACTGAACACCAATCTGGCTTCCGACAAAACCACTCCACCATCCAAGCAATATCAGACTTCACAGATGATATATATAAGGCCATTAACAATAAGAATATCACACATACAGTATTTATAGATTTTTCTAAGGCGTTTGATACAACCAATCACTCAATATTAATAAGAAAACTCAAATATTTAGGCTTCTCCAACTATACAGCACTTTGGTTTGAAAATTACTTAACAAATAGAAAACAACATGTTATAGCTAATAACAAAATTTCAAATACTAAAAATATCATCTGTGGAGTCCCGCAAGGTTCAATCCTTGGCCCCCTCTTATTTCTCCTATATATAAATGACCTGGAAAATTGCCTTAAATACACAAAATATAAATTATATGCTGATGACACTGTGCTGTACATTTCAACCCCCCTAGAAATTGATGCCTCCCCTATGCTTAATGCTGATCTCAAAAACCTTTCAGACTGGTGTGTTTCAAAATAAATTAACAATTAACGCTAAAAAAACCAAATACATGCCTATAGCCTCCTCCCCAAAGAAATTAAAACGTTTAAAGTCCCATAACTTAGTATTGGGAAATATCCCTTTACTCAGGACAAATGAATTCAAATATTTGGGTATCACAATAGATAGTTGCCTAAATTTCAATAAACATGTAGAAATAACTCGTAAATCAACAGTATATAAAATATATCTTCTGAACAGGGTTATATACAATACTGATGAGTCAGCTAGTTTAGACATATACAAAGCCATGATACTACCACATTTCACATACAGTGATGTAATCTATTTTGCTACTAACCAGGGTAACTTAGATAAACTTCAAAGGGTGCAAAACAGAGGTTTGAGGGTATTATAAGGCCTGAGAACAGGGTATCGACTGATAACTTACATAGTACAGCCAAGGTAAATAAACTCAAAGATCTGCGTTGGGCCTCTCCTCAGTCTCGCCTTCAAAAGGACAGGTATCAAGAAATATGTTGATCAGCGTAACATCAGAACCAGAGCTCATGATTTCCCTGTACTTATAACAGTTAATAACATAAAAATTAAATATGAAAAATCTGTTGAGTATAGAACATACAAGTTATGGTCAGAAACCCCCAGGGATACCAAAGGTATACCCACATACCCCCTGCTTAAGTCCCATATACATAACGTACTTAAGAGCAAACTGGCTTAAGTACCATCTCCGCTGAATATACTGTGCCTACCACCAGTCATTGAGAATTAAGCTAATTAGTACATATTTATTTCTTCTTACACAACTCCCATCCATAGTTATATTTGCTGACACATCCTCATCTAGATATTAAGGATTTAGCATACTTTATGTCGCATCAGACACACTAACAAAGGGTAACTACCTAACACATTCATAACGGTAAGACCATAGTATTACCTATGAATCATGTAATATATATGATGTAATACAATCCCAGATCATAATGGCTGGTATTTCCTTATACAGGCTCGCTGAAAGGCATTGCCTATTAATTCCAGGGTAAATAAACAATTTAAAAAAAATATATATATACATGTGTGTCTGTATTTCAGTAATTGGACAATCATGTGGTTGTATATTTTCTATCATTAATGGTTAATCAACTGAGATCCCACCGGCACAAGTGAGTGTGCATATTGTTGACATCTGAACCTATTTCTAAAATAGCCACATCGTCTGCATACAGTAACATTTTATATTATAAAAAAAACTTATATGAAATATGTCCAACACTCCTACTTAGCAGTGTTGTTAAGGAGTAATGGTAGGCTACGGATATGATAAAGATCCATACCAACACTCAGCAGTGTTGGTAATAGTGATTTTATGGGGGATATAGTGATAAAGATCCATACCAACACTCAGCAGTGTTGGTAAGAGTGTTGATATGGGGAATATATTGTATTGTGATAAAGATCTATGCCAAGAGTCCTATGACAGAAGCCAATGGCGCTCTGTCACAGGCGGAGGAGGTGGTCTAAGGTGGCCCACAAGGCTCGATCTTGGGACCAGTATTGTTTTCATTTCGTTATACATTAATGATCTCCCGTTATGTATTTCCAATTCTTATATAAAATGATTCTATCATTTTATGCAGATGATGCAGATGATTATTATAGTCATCTACGATTGAGATATTAGTATTGAAAATGTATACACGAGATTGTAGAAGAGTTATTTTGAAATATGAAAAATAAGCTGACAGTAAATGCTGACAAAGACTATGGCGTTTACTTAATTGAGGTTGAGTTTGATATGCTTTTATTGACTGCAAAATCACAAAAAGGTTGAGTCTTTCAAACACTGTCAAAAGACATTCACATAGATGTATCCAGGGTTATAATAACCCGTCATTATATAAGAAATAAATCAGATATCATAGGTCTTCACATGTACCTGTTTAACACACACAAATAGAGGCAATTTACTAGCCATCTACATAAAATACAACATGACATTGTATATTTCTTTTCAGACAAAATAGATATCATTGGTAACAAAGTAAGTAAGCTTAAATCCACAAATCCACGTGGCAAGCTGACTAGCTATTTCAAATTCTGACAAGATATGTTTTCAGTCTACGGTAGGAGTATATCCTATACATCACTCAATCATCAATATAAATATACATAGATTCCATCATAGAAGTATGAACATCAGATCATCCCATATAAGAATAGGCATCAAGTTAGTCGCAGATGACTAGATTATAGATTGAATTATTCAGTGGCGTGGCAAGCAGTTTCAAAGTAGGGGGTACTAAGGGGTGTTTTGACTGTTTTTTTACCCCTTTTTACTTGACCTTTTTGGTTTGACCTTTTTTGGGGCTAGTCAAAAGTGGGGGGGGGGGTGACATGTCCCCCCTGCCCCCCCGGTTGCCACGCCCCTGGAATTTGATCTTGTTCATCAAATGACCATGTGTTAGGATTTTTCAATTTGCAGGCATTACTTTATCCCATACATAGGCACCACAGTATAATGGGTCTCTATAAAGCTATACCCCTTATGGCCACCGATGTTGTATAGGAAATGTATGGGCTTAGTCGGCTGAAGTTCCCCCTGCTGGTGTTATGTATGTGTATAAATTCCTGATACAAACAAATATTTAGAAACACACGGTTGGATCCAACTACTACCCCGTCTCCCATCCATTAACAGCTTTGGTATTATCGGCCGTCTATCTCTTACCTCCAATTAAGTATGAGAAACCCTCATTGGCCGACTATCAAGTAATTCACTGGATGGACACATCAATGGACACATCATAGGCACTGGAGTTTGTATACAAACTTCGTACAAAATCAAAAGTTCCTGAGTTTATGCTCTGTGGACGGTGGCCATTAAGGTCAATTGAACACTATGGAGAAATGGTTTGATAGTAGTTCAAATTACATTTGATATATAAGCATCCGTATACATTATCCACTTTTGCAAGCAGGTGTCTTTGTATCAATCGGATTGACCAGGACAATTATGTGTAAAAATCCTCTCCTTATCAAAATTCATGAAAGACATAATGTTGCAGATAGTAAACTGATATAACGTGAAAACTCGCATATAAGCTAGTGTAGGGGCTAGGGTTATACGGGTTTGTTATATGACGAGTGCTGTTGGATGCTGTGTTGCGAGCTCAGTCCGAACCCTTCAGTCCGACGGTAGGTGGCGACACCTACCCCGGGCTTGGGGTGTGGACAGAGGTCGCTATAGGCTTCCGGTCTGCGTGTGCGCGCGCAGGCTGGCTGCCTATATATACCCAGCATCTGACGGTACTCGTCGGTTACTCTGAGCCACGCTGGTGAGGAGACCCCGTGATCATTACGGCTGATTAGCCTACTGACCCGTTCCGAACTCTATAGGGAGTTCGCACACATAGATACTGCTTGTCTAGGTTATCTGAATAAACCTGATTTGCAACCTGTAACACTTGATCCGAACTGTGTCGACTTTGTTCTTTAATTGATACTCTACCAATATCATAGAGAAACAAAGTATCGTTTATTACACTGGTGCCGTGACCAGTTCTGAGTGAAACGCAGGTTAGCCTGTGCAGTAGCGCAGACCTCCTGCTCTGGACAGAGCAGCGAGGTCTCCCGATGAGGCGCCAGCCTTATCACCGGAGGGGTTATGTGCCGCCAATGAGGCAGATACCCCCAGGAGTGCGAATGTTCCATCCGGAACAAGCGCATCAATGGGATCCGGAGGTCTCGAAGTAATGAGGTGCTCATTAGAGGAAATGAGCCTGTCAATGTTCAACATTGGTGGGTCAAGAGCAGCCGCTCCGAATCCACGGAGGGTTACCATCTTGGAGGAGCGTCGTTTCGATGACATGAGAGAGGCCAGGGTACAGGAACGTGTGCAAATGGCTCAAATGGAGTTGTTGTCCATTCAGAAACAGTCGAATGAATGGAAAAACAGTCTGATTGCATTGGAAGGTGCAGTCACACATAGAGCTTCCAAAATCAAGGAGAAAGATGCAAGGCTTTCGACTTTGTTAGAGGAGAACGAAAAGCTGGTGCAATCCCTTAGCATGGTCCGTTTGGAGTTCGATCAGAAACAGGCTGATCTGCAGGGAATCCGTTCCGAATTTGCCCAGGCAAACACGGATCTGAACCAGATTTGTGCGGCCCGAGATGCCGTAATCCATGAAGCAGAAGGGGCCCGATCAGAACTTGTTCGGGACACGGAAGACTTACAGGAGGTTCGCCGAAGCCTGGTGACAGAGTGCGACATTCTGAAGGCAAAAAGAAGTGCTTTACAGCAGTTTTTATCAGAGACTCGGGAGAGTATGCAGGACAGCAGTACCTCATATGCTTCCGCTGATAGTGACAGTCCGAAAGGTCCTCATTACATGAGTTTTACGGACACCCCGAATCTTCCTATGGGACGTGGGGTAACCGTAGAAGGTGCCTTGTCTACTTCAACGCCAGGACGACCACTACATGTGGGCCGGGCAAGAGGTAGAGGTAGGGCGAGTGATTACTCACCGAGTGTGGGTATCAGTGGTATCCGTCCGATTCCGAGGCAGGTCTTTTCAGCTCCGACAGGTGTAAACCCGGCGGGCAGGGGAAGGTCGTTGTCGGA
Source organism: Harmothoe impar (assembly GCA_947462335.1). Taxonomy (NCBI): domain Eukaryota; kingdom Metazoa; phylum Annelida; class Polychaeta; order Phyllodocida; family Polynoidae; genus Harmothoe; species Harmothoe impar. The sequence goes on from OX381711.1 coordinate 66,412,118, forward strand.
GTTGGTCCGGAGTCCACAATCTCAGTTGAAACTGGATGAGCAACAACTGGATTCGGAACGCTTGAAGAAAGCAGCCGAACAAGAGAAGGCGGCCAAGACCGACTTAACTCCCTCGAGTTTGTCGCAATGGCGAGAATGCCAAGCGAACATACTGTTCCATGAACAGAAAAACTTGGAATTGGAAAGGCGAGATGTGTATCGCAAACAGCAGGCTGCTCTTGAGCAGCAGCAGAAACGCATGAAGGAAAACGCAGCCCTCGCTGAAGAATTAGCGGAGCAGGAGGCGGCGGTTCTGAGAGCTCGGAAAGAAGGGCTCCGAGCGGCCGGTGAAGCTGCGAAAGCTAAATTGGTGGAGGCTCAGCAGGAGGAGGAGGCTGAGAGACAGGCCAAGGAATTGGAAAAAGAGAAGGCGGCGCATCAGCGATTGCTTGCTCTGGCCCAGCAGTGTCAGTATATGACTGATCAGGAGAAAAATTGGTGGTTCAGTCAGGGTGTGGACCCCACTAAGGATTTGGTGTCGTATGGTACCTACCAGGCCTATCTGTAGAGACAGAATAGCTTGCCTACCATGGGCGCTACTCCGGGGGCGACTCCTGGCACACAGAGTCCTAGGAGGGCTCCGAGAAGAACAATTCTGAGTACAGAATTGCAAGAATTGTACGATACAAACCCAGCAATTGCTGGGATCGGATTGCACAATGTGGGTACAGAAAAGGACGCGTCGGCTTCCATTTCTAAATGTCTGACGATAACCTCTAAAATTAGGGGGTCGTCCAACGCTGCTAGACGTATAGCTAGCGAGCCTTTTCCCTACTGGCAGAAATACTCTTGGGAAGATTGGTTGGGAGCCACCGTTGAGGATATCAACCTCAGTGGGTGGGATCAACAAGATGCAATCCCGTACGTCTGTAAGGGATTGCGCATGGGAGATGGCCTGATGGCAGTGGAGCAGTGGAAAGATGAATGCGGACCCCGCGGCACTTTCAAACAGCTTGTGGAGATCGGAACTATCCTGTACGGAGACTCCGCTCGGATTGATCCGATGGTCGCTTTTAAGAAGCGAGTGCAAGGCAAGAACGAAGCCCCGAGGGTTTTCGGACTTGCACTGATGAGACTCCTGAAGAAGGTACATCCAGCTTCAGGAATCCATGATGCCTTATTCTCTAAGGAATTGTTCTCTCAGTTCGTCGCTGGACTGAGAGATCCAGAAATACAACAAGTAGTGTATGATACGTGGAGAGCAGATACGTCATTAGATGACCTTTTTAAGGCCATCGACATACATGCTCTCAAAAAGTCACTGTTGGGGGACCGGATGCCTACCCGGGCCTCGGCCATTATAGAATGTTCCCCAGAGCAGTCTGATGGTTCGGGCAGTGAGGAAGAGGGGGCGATAGCTTCTGCGGCTCAGTTTAAGAGGAATGGGAATTCCTCTAAACCGCCGTGGAAGAATAGGAAGCCGGAAGGGGGTGGAAACCCTCCTCCGAAGAAGGAATCATCGGATCCAAAAGCTCCGATAATGGACGCAGCGTTTTTCACAGCGCTGTTTGAGAAGATGACGACTTCCATTCAGGGGGCTACACACCCTAACAGAAGGAAGATCAATCGGAGGACCGCCAAGTGCTATAGGTGCCTGGAGATCGGTCACTTTGCTGCGGAGTGTACGGCTCCGAATCCGAAAGTTCCCGGTAAGGAGGGAAACTAGAGGGGGTAGTCCGAGAAGGCGAGCGGACGACCCCTGGAGATGAAGTACGCCAACATACCAGAGAGGTAGAGCCTAGTGAAATTCCGAAGGCAGGAAGGGAATCAGGGGTGGCTTCGAGCTTGAGGGGCTCGGATGCCGGCCTGGTTAACATTCCAGTCCAACAATTGCCTGGCAATGAGGCAGGGAGGCCCATTACGGATAGGAACGAGGAAGTTGCGGCTGTCACAGACACCGTGTGGGTAGGGAGTACCCAGCTTTCCCCGGATCATCCATGTTTCGACCATTTGAAGAAACATGGCCTTGATTTGGCTGCTCCGAAGGATTTTAAACGCTTCACTGTAAACCCGTCTCCGCTGGGGGGGAGGCGGTGGTATGTGTCTGTTACTGTGGCCGGTAGAGCGGGCGAATTTTTAGTAGATACGGGAGCTAGCCACTCCTTTATCTCCTCTAACTTCTATGCTCTTATGCCGGACAGTCGTGATAACTTCAAAACGAGGGTAAACGCCTGTTCGGCCGATGGGTCAAGTATGCAGACGTATGGGCGCGCGTTCATACCGCTCCGAATTGGGGGGAAGGAGTATGTGGCTTCTCCCACCATTGCGGATATTGCAGACGACGGAATACTGGGATTGGACTTTTCGGCGTTATATGAAGCGGTCCTGAATCCTGGTACAGGGGTACTCCTGATAGAGCACCCGTACCGTGCGGTAGAGCAATGTGTGCTCCGACAAGTGTCAACAGTGGCAACGGTGGTCCAAACTGTAAAGATTCCTCCCGGACAGACGTGTGACGTGCTGGTCCGAAGCAAGGGGCTTAGGAGAGAGGAAGAGGCAGTTGTGGAGCCGGATGTGGCCATGTTGGGTAGTATCGGTTTGACAGGCATGGACACCCTGGTGGGTGATGGTGCTTGGACCGTGGTGCCGGTTTCTAACCCCGGGTTGGAACCGAAGTATCTAAGGAAAGATACAGTACTGGGGAAGGTGTTCACCAGTGAGGCAGTGATGCCTGCTGGGCAGGTGAGCATGAAGGGTGACCCTTCTCCGACCACTTTGAGTGCGGGACTCGAGAAAATGATCTCCGAAACGGATCTGACGGATCGGAGGGATCTCGACTCCCTAAGGAGGCTGGTAGTGAAGTATCAGGATGCATGGCAGGTGGAGGGGGAGCCTTTGGGCCGAACCGACAAAGTGTTGCATTCTATCAATACGGGTGATGCACAGCCGTTCAAAATGCCTTACCGACGCTTGCCTTTGGGTAAGAAAGCAGTGGTTGAGGAACAAGTGAAGACCATGTTGGAACAGAAGGTGATCGTGCCTAGCACTAGCCCCTGGTCCAGTCCGGTCCAGATGGTTACTAAGAAGGACGGGTCTATCCGATTTTGTATCGATTATAGGCGCCTGAATGGGGTAACCAAGAAGAATGCATATCCTCTCCCCCGGATCGATGAGACCCTGGACTCTTTGGGTGGGAAGCAATGGTTCTGCACCCTTGATTTGCAGTCCGGATATTGGCAGATCGGGATGAAGGAGGAGGATAAAGAGAAAACGGCTTTTACAAGTCACATTGGGCTGTATCAGTTTGAGCTGATGCCCTTCGGGTTGTGCAACGCCCCGGCCACTTTTGAGGCTATGATGGAAACTCTGTTGAGTGATCTGTTGTGGCGCAAGTGCTTGGTATACTTGGATGATGTCATTGTTTTCGGCAAGACGTTTGAAGAGTGCGCGTTGAACCTTGGAGAGGTGTTGGAGCGAATTCGGTCCAATGGCTTGACATTAAAGCCGAAGAAATGTGAACTTTTTCGGAAGTCCATGGTCTATTTGGGCCGGATCATCTCCACCGAGGGTGTGCAGGCTGATCCGGCTAAATTGGAGACTGTGGAGACTTGGGAAGTTCCAAAAGGACCAAAGGATGTCAGATCCTTTTTAGGGTTCTGTTCCTATTACAGGGACTTTATCCCCGGATTCTCTAGGGTGTCTCAGCCATTGCAACGGTTGAGCCATTGGACTCCGGGGAGGAAAAAAGAACCCTTCCCATGGGGGATGGAGCAGAATGAAGCCTTCAAAGAGATTAAGGCGTTGTTCCGAACCACCCCGGTGCTGAGATACCCTACGGAGAAGGGGCATTTCATCCTTGACACTGATGCGAGCAATGAGAGCATCGGGGCCGCATTGTCCCAAATCCAGGACGGAGTAGAGGTCCCGCTGGCGTTCGCTAGTAACAGTATGAACAAGGTACAGAGAAATTATTGTACTACCAAGCGAGAGCTGCTCGCAGTAGTGGTGTACACGAAGAAGTTTCGGCACTTCTTATATGGAGGGAATTTCACACTCCATACCGATCATTCGGCCTTGAGGTGGCTCCTTAATTTTAAGGACGCAGAGGGAATGATTGGTCGGTGGTTGAATCACCTCAGCGAGTTCGGACTGGAGAACTCTCATATCCAGCACCGAGCGGGCACGAAGCATATTAATGCTGACTGTCTGAGTAAACCCGGTACGCCGTTGTGTGCGTCCGGAGTGTGGGGATTGTGGTGCTCACAATGCTGTGGTAGCGAGTGTGCGTTTGCCTTATGATGGGTTGTTGCAAAACCTGTTGGATTGGTCCACCGACACTATAAGGACGTACCAGATGGCCGATCCTACCATAGCACGACTGAGGGAGCTTGTCCCTACTGGGGTCTGTCCAGTGAGACCCGAAATATCACTGGAAAACCGTGAAATGCGACGTTTCCTGGCTCAGTTCCACGAACTGGAGGTCCGGGATTCGTTGTTGTGCAGGTGGAAGACTTGTCCCGGGAAGCGGAGGGTATTACAAATGGTGATCCCTGCTGCTATGAGGAAAGACATCCTGTACTACTGCCACGGCCATTCCACTAGTGGGCATTTCGGAAAGAAACGCTCGTTGGAACGGCTGAGTAGGAGATATTACTGGCCCGGCATGTCAGGCGACCTTTTAAGGTGGATCGAGACCTGTCCGGCCTGTTGTTTAGGCAAACCTGGTCCTGGACTAGGGAAATTGCCACTGCAACAAGAGCTATTCGGGGTGAGGTTTGCTCGAATAGCCGTGGACATTATCAGTGGAGTAAAACCCACTCCAAAAGATAATACGTGTATGATGGTGGTCGCGGACTACTATACGAAATACACCCAAGTGTACCCACTCGAGGATCACACTGCTGCTACTTGTGCGGAAGCATTGGTAAAGGGGTGGATCCTCCATCTGGGGGCTCCCTTGATGTTACATAGCGATCAAGGGAAAGAATTTGAGTCCAAACTATGGACTGCTATGTGCCATCAGTTGGCTATATGCAAAACTCGGACCAGTCCGTACCGACCACAGTCCGACGGGCAGGTGGAGCGGTTCAATCGGACCTTGATCCAGGTTTTAAAGCCATTAGTGAACTCCCATATGGATGATTGGGATGATCAGTGCGAATTTGTGGTTCATGCGTATAATAATACGGTCCACACTTCGACGAATTGCACTCCGAACCTCCTGGTGTTCGGAGAGGACTTGATCATGCCGGCGGATTTAGTATTCGGGGTGGAAGGGATCAGTCCGGAAGCACCATGTGCTGTTTGTGGAATCTCTACGAGAGAGGTTCAAATTTGCCTACGAAACAGTTAGGGCTCATTTGCTCAAAGCTGCTAATTGGCAGAAGGTGGGTTACGACACCGGATTGAAGTTGCGACGATTCGTAGTGGGGGATAGAGTGATCCGCCTACATGAGCCGCTCTGCAACGTCAAACTGGCGAATAACTGGGATGGACCACATACCGTGGTTAAATGTATCAGTCAAACGACTGTGTTGATTCAGTCCGAAGCGGGACGCATCCGGACGAGCCATGTGGCTCGGTTGCGTGCTTGGGCTGGAAGGGAGCTCACCCCTGGAAACGGAGGTGGAGAAGGGAAATTCGGAGGCTAAATTTGTACCTTTGGAAGGGGTGTCAGTGGATCCCCCTAAAAGAGTGGTACGAAAGAAGCTCCGGAAGACCGTGAAAAAGAAAGTCTCGGCAGGCGAAGGAAGAAGGGCACGGAAAACTAAAATCATGGAGTTTTAGTTAAGAACGAGTGTCCTTCGGCCAGGTTACGAGAGGCGGACGGTAAACCCTTTCGGCGAAGCCCAAGGCTGGTGGCTAGAGGGGCTGTAACCTAGCTTGTTTACACAACGAGTGTGGTGTCCTGTGTTGTTCTATATGTTATATGTATGTTACCGACAGGGGCGCTCAGAGTCAGGAGGAAAAGAATGTAAGAGTGCTCCCCGAGGGTGGTGGACGGATAATCCGGTGGGGTAATCTTCGATTTCCCATAAATATCCACTAATACTCCTGATGAGCTCTTTATTCGAAGTATATTTTGACTTTTGTGAGCCGCCTACGTAGCAGTGTGATCCCTCGAGCCCGAGCTGTGGGCGGGAAAGGTCGTGACCTGATTAAACAGTAATTGGGTCACACCGGGTAACGGGATCGCGTCCAATCACGCGAGACGCTGCGCATGCGCTTTGTTTTAAAAACAAAAGCGAGGGAACCGCCATATTGATTTTGGGCTCGCCCCAGTCAATAGCGGTGTTGGTCGGCAGCGGGGAACTTGGTGATTTGGATGGTTAGAAGAGGAGAAAAGTCAGTAAAAGAGTTGTGAGCCGTGAGTACTCTTTCCTGGTTCGTCTGAGACAAAGAGGGAGGCGGGGAACTAGTGGTTTCCCCGTCAAACTCCCGTCGAAAGACACTGCCGTAGTGAGGATGGCCGAGCAACAGCTCCGTCACTCCGAACTCACCGGACACTCCGAGGTGGCATCCGCCACCGAGGAGCCTATGGATGCTCAGAGCCCAAGTGGTGATGAGTTAAGCCAGACGCTGGCGGAACTACGTGTAGATCCGGCCGTGTCTCCGATCCGAAAGTCTCCGTCGCCCGACGGCAGCGAGGACTCCGGAATGCTGCGATGAATCGCCTACACCGAAGTAGCGCCGGATCCCTCCGAGACGACTGTGCGTCCCTCCCGGATGTGCAGTCTGAGTATATCACCAAGTCTCCAGAAGACAGTTTCCCGTAAACTGTCTATGGGGAGTGGGAGTGATTCCGACACTTCACGTCCGAGGACGCGCGGTGGTAAGGGTGCTACCCGAGATCGGTCCAAGTCGGCCGATACTAAGGCTAGTACCAAGGCTACCAAACACACTGGTGTTGGGAAGAAGCCACCAGGAAAGGACGAGCCTAAAAAGCCCGATCCGAAGAAGGGTAGTACTGCTAGTACAAAGAAGCCGGATTCTAAGGCTGCCACTGCAACGGCATCCAAGGATCCGAAGACGGTCGATCCCAAGGCTCCTACTACGAAGGTGCCGAAGGGTCAGAAGAAAGCTGATCCGAAGCCCGGCGCTAAGGACCAGCCGAGGAAGGGGCAGACGTCCGGCAGCACTCAAGCTGTCAAGACTCCGGGCCCCAATAAGTCCAGTATCCTGATCTCTAGCAAGGTGAAGGATAGCGGGAAGGCAGTTGAAACCTCAGCTGCTCCGACCCCAGCCATCGACGTGTTGTCCTTCTCGCGAGGGTTGGACAACAGCTCAGCAGTAGCTGCTACAGCCGCTGCGATGGCTGGTAAGACCGGACATGGGGGAGGTCGTCCTAAAACGACAGTTCCTCCCAAGGAACCTCGGACCGAGGAGACTATGGATACTTCATCCGCAGCCCATACGGTCAAGGTCGTGCAGGATGTGCTGTCTAACATCACGTTCAATCTCCCGGCTCCACTGGAGCCGCGACAAGAGGTACCCGTTTGGGTGGAGTTACCTCCTCGGAGAGAGGTACCCGTCCGAGTGGATACTCCTCTACAGCCTACCGAGCCTACTCTGGAACCATCCAACCTGGATATTTCGGAGGAAGCCGGAAAGCTGGACCAAGCTGCAGGCGGTGGTCCATCTGGATCGGGGGTGCACATCCTCGCTCCATACCAGCATGATGCATGGGAAAAGGAGGACGTCGACGTCCCACCCCTGCTCAGAGGTGCCATCATCGATCAGATGAGCCAAACAGAGGTCAGGTCCTTCGACCTGATACAAATGCGAACCTTCCGGGGGCTGGACAGTTTGTCTGCCAAGTTCCCGGCCTGGTTCCCGGATCGCTTAACTGCGGCCATGGAGGATCTCAGCAAAAAGTCGGCTACAGCTTGCTTAGTTGCTGAGACAGAGGGACGTCCCGAAATTATCGCGGCCTTGGAATACGAACTGCAAACTGCATCGGAATTCCAAGTCGTGCATAACAGGAGGGAGAAGAAAAGACGTCTGACGCCAGCAATGAAGCTGGTTCGGAGTATGGAACAGAAGACTAAAGAGTCAATTCTGGATGCTACTCTGGAGGATGAAATCATCCAACAGACCTCGGCCGCGGCTAGGAGTGCAGACACTAGTCGCCAGGAGAAGGCCAATCGTAGGCACCTATACCTACGGGAGACCATCAAAGTAACCTCTCTGAAGGCGGGTCGATCCGAAGAGGAGGTGGAAGGGGTTCTGAAGGGATTGGATGAAAATACAATCCCGGACGACGAGCTTCAGATTCTGGTCCGGACAGCATTCCGAGCCAATGCTGCAAGTGGGTTTAAGTACTTTAAACCAATGTGTGTGAATGACTGCGTCAAGGATAAGCGGTCCTCACACCATCCGGAGGAGGTGGGTCCTGACGGTCTCTCCGACGATGAGGAGTGGATTAAGACTGATCCCCTCGACAAGTCGGTACAGCTGTACCACTTTGAGTTACTGGAGAAGGTCCGAACTGGTAGTACCAAATACCATTCGCCCCTCCAGAAAACTAAATTGGCATGGGCTATGGCTAGATGGCATCCATTTAGCAAGTGCCCCTTTGAGCCTTGTCTGAATGTGGACGAGACACTGGAAGCGCCCCGAACTTTGCCTACCAAGGTCCGGTACGCAAGGCATATCACCCGCTATCATTTGCGTCATTACATGCGGTATGACTGCTTGAGTGTGGGTGCGAAAGGAAGCAAGGGTTGTCCCGAGGGTGGCTGGTTCTACACTAGAGCCGACATCATCAGGCATCTTGCTAAGCAGCACGGCTTGGCTCTGGAGACCGCGGCGGAACGCATCCAGACCGCCCATGCAGAGGTCTACTCCCATTTCGGGGTAGTAGGCAGAAATGATAACCTCGAGGTGGATTTTGGCACCAACGAGAAGGGAAAGGTCCGGGTCTTTTACAAGGTAAACCCGGACGGCAACTACATCCGGATTCCGGAAGGTGAGCTCTTCGATGAATTCGAGGAGTACCAGAAACGTACCAGTACGAGAAAGGTGCGGCGCGCTCAGAAGAGACCTAGCGGGTCTTCGGAGCAGGCCGATCCTAAAAAGGCCAAAACGGATGAGAGGAAATCCGTTATGGAGAAGGCGGATCCGGGCTATAAAGGGCCGGCATTCACTTCTCAGACGACGGACTGGAAGACGGGTCCCCAGGGCAGGCCACCTCGGTCTGTTCCGGAGGATCCAAACTCCAGCACGGTGGGGTCCTTCGCGGACGAGTTCCCCGAAAACGATATGGTTCCGGGTGAGGAGTCGCAGACTCTGACTCAGACCGGTAAGACGAAGGCTACAGCAAAGAAAAAGCTGAAGCCGACTCAGACCCCGGATCTCCCACCAGAGACTCCGGAAGAGGGGCGTTTAGTCTTGCGACTAAGGGGCCCTCCTTCGTTCCCTCCCGCCGACTTCACTTCATATGAAACCGGACAGGAGGCCTTCGATCAATGGCAGGACAGCTTTCACCGGTTGCTTGCTGGCCTGAGTCAGGAGGTGGCGATGTTGTCCCTTAATACGGTACACCATCTCCATCAGAGGGAAGTCGCTACCCAGAAGGCAGCGGCTGCGGAGTCTGTGCAGGAAGAGCGTGAGAACGCTCGGACTGAACGAAGTGCTGCTAAAACCGAAAGGAAGAAGCAGAAGTTGGCAGTTAAGAACGCCGAGGAGAAGCTGGACCACGAACGTCGTCGGTTCAGAGACTGCTTCGCGCATGAAATGCACGAGTGGGATGGAACTCGGGCTCAAATCGAGCTCTGGCTCCAGGAGTTGACTCTGGCGGAAGCTGCGTCGGACTCTGATGAGGAGGAGGAGCCGGCTAAACCCGGCTCCAAAGACGATTCGGACTCCGGATAGGATTATCCTATCCTAGGATCCGATTAGGAGAGGGGGGGGGGGGGATTCTAAGTATACCACCCCTACAAGCAAAACACCCTTGGACAGGGTTTAGGAGTGTCCGGACAGAGGAACGCGGCAGGCTGGCTACGCAAGGATCCAGTCTGCCGGATAGCACTGACGGAGGAGGACGAGGGGATCCGGAAAGAGAGCTGAACTCGGGACCGGAGCACGATACCAACATGGATCCGATACGTGATGTTTTTTTATAAACTATGGATATCAGGACCGAGTGCTCCTATTTATAAGTCCGAAGATCGCCTGGAGGCAGGACTATATCTTTTTTTATTATTACCGTAAGCTCCCGAGCATGAGCTATGAACTTTCTCGTTCCGGTGAGTAGGAGCTGAACGAAGTAGGTTCTGAAAGCCGGGCGGAATGATACACCATCAACAGAAGATCCGGATCCTCGTTACAAGACCACGTATGATGTTTTTTTTATAATAATACTTTAATATGCACCTATGTCTTTAAAACCTTAAGAAAAGTGATATTGTTTATCACTTATAAGTATTATTCATTACGAGTGTAATTAGCTCGGGGTCCTGGAGGGACAAATTTTTTTTTACTGTGATATTGTACTTTTTCAAGTGTTTGTATACTATATGTATAGGTTAACTCCATCTATCCTAGGGAATGGGGCGTAATTGTTATTACGGTCTATATAATTAGAAATGTGTGTAATTAATACCTTTTTGTGTTCAACAGTATACGTCATATTGTTTGTAAGGTATAACTCTAATAAACCCCTAAGGTGGTATTTATAAGATAATGCCAGTCCGAAGTGTTTTCGGACTTTAACCTTAATTATTTACCTCCCGGTTATTATCTGGTAGGGGGTAGTGTAGGGGCTAGGGTTATACGGGTTTGTTATATGACGAGTGCTGTTGGATGCTGTGTTGCGAGCTCAGTCCGAACCCTTCAGTCCGACGGTAGGTGGCGACACCTACCCCGGGCTTGGGGTGTGGACAGAGGTCGCTATAGGCTTCCGGTCTGCTTGTGCGCGTGCAGGCTGGCTGCCTATATATACCCAGCATCTGACGGTACTCGTCGGTTACTCTGAGCCATGCTGGTGAGGAGACCCCGTGATCATTACGGCTGATTAGCCTACTGACCCGTTCCGAACTCTATAGGGAGTTCGCACACATAGATACTGCTTGTCTAGGTTATCTGAATAAACCTGATTTGCAACCTGTAACACTTGATCCGAACTGTGTCGACTTTGTTCTTTAATTGATACTCTACCAATATCATAGAGAAACAAAGTATCGTTTATTACACTAGTATGCAAATCAGATCAGAAGTGTGGCTTATGAAATCGGCCCAGGGTTAGGTTGCAGCTTATCATATGAGGTTTTGCTGCTATGGTACAGTACTAAAGTCACCATAATCAGAACGCTTTGCGGGTTATAGGATTGGCCCAAACCCTAGGTTGGGCTTATAGATGAGTTAGGCTTATGTGCGAGCTTTTAAGGTAAGTGTCAAATGTTGTGATTTGTGTTTGTTACGAACCACCTTCATAAATCTCCAAGTAGAATGAGATTGTTAATGAGGCAACCAAAGTGCAAATGCAATACAGATCATAATCACCAGTGTGAATGAAATTAGTGAGAAAAATATGGTGTTCAGAATATTTGCTATTTTCATCCATTTCACTTCAAGTCCAGATTTTCCTTCTTCCTCTTCTCTTGACACTGGACCCGGAATCTGTTCTTCAGATACTTGGTTTTTCTTGTTATGATCATCACCAAAGAGGCATTTGTCCAGCAAGTATGGTATGGCAGGCAGTGGCTTTTTGCGCAGCAGACTGATAATACCTACTGCCATGGCCACCGATATTGTGTTTATTCCCATTAAGAAGAAGGTATATTGTACTGAAAAGCAATCATGAGAAAAGCAATCATGAGAAGACAAAAAGATCACTGTCAGCTCACATACCATAATGTCGCGTTTTTGGCGCCCAGGCACCTATCATTTTCAAACCCTCTTACCCCCGGTGCCTATTCAAGGGAGGCACTTATTCAAAGCCTGGCGCCTATTATTTTGGAGCAGTATTGCTGAGGGGAGGGTATTAAAACACATAGATATATACAGAGACTACATGATGTACAGCTGAGACAGGAATAGTAGGGAATCGAAATTGGATTATCCAAGTTCTAGAAGCATTTCTGAGTAAAGTTTTGCAAGTATCTTTTTCTAAACCTATTTCTTCTGTAGATTCTGAAAAAATAACTTGCGGAGCTGAGAATTGAGTTTTAGGGGGGGGCAAGAGCCCCCAAAATGCAATATTTTGACAAAAAAATTATTTTCCCCCTAGAATAAAATTTCTTCTCGTGTATCATGAAGTAATAATTAACAAGAACGGTATGATTATCATTTATCAGTAAATAGTGTTGTTGTGGTTGCCATGGTTACCTGCTTAACAACAAAACAAAAGTTACACATTAATCTATTTGGTTAAAACTTATATTTATACATCCATAGTATAGACATAACAGGCAATATTTAACTTCTCTATACTTGTTTGTGAAACCAGCTGCACTTGTACTGACCATAGTGACCTGCTCCTAGTAAATGACACCTCTGATACATTGCTATATCTCAATAATAAGTAGGTTTTGTCATCAGTACTCTGCCAGAATCTCTGTGCTTCTACTGCTTACTCCTTAAATGTCATCGGTTGAAAATGGGTCATAATCCGTCATATTTCACACTTTTTGCTTTATTGTCCTCACTTGTGAACAGTGTGGCAAGGAGAAGAGGCAGTTCCAGTGCAGCAATTGTGTGTATACTGGAACCCTGCCTTCCTATACCCACTCTGATAATTCCTGCACCCAGTCCTACACTGGCAGGCGACTAGAGAGAGGCCAACCTCTGGAATGGCTTCCTTTGTCATTAGCAGAGGTAACAGGTTATTGTCTTCCATCTTCCATCACATGCATGTAGGATCTGTAATGTTGGGTTTCGGGATGTGTGCCAAGTTCCATATCAGACTCTGGTAGTGTGCACACATGAGATGTAAGTTCAGTGCATCTGATGTTGGAGGTAGAGCTTCTTTTGTCCAAACAAAAGAGCCCTTGCATTGTTCACTGATTCTGCATGTGGCATCCTATAGATGTGGCAAACAAACTTCTGTGCTGATTTCAACATATCCTCATCTTTTCCAATGGCATCAAGGAGGTTATGATGTTGATGAAGACATCAAATGTAGTTTGTTGGAATGTTGAGGAAGGAATGATGTTGAGCCTGAGCCTGTCAATGCATGGAATGCAGGAAGTGAAGTATGGGGGCTGTTAGGCATGTTTCCGAAAGTTTCATGTATGGGAAACAACTTCTTACCAGTTCCTGCTTATAGCCACAAGTCTTTGCAACCAACCAAATCAATCCTCTGACAGTTTTCTCTAATTCTTAGGATGGTGTTGACAAATATGTTTGCTAAGTCCCCGAAAACCTTTGCTCCTTCGGGTTTGCCCAATGCATGTACTGTGGCCAACACATATATAATGATGGTTGAATCATGTGTTGTGTGAATTGAAGTTGGGCAGGCAATGTCTTTAGTCAGGCTACGTATGAGGAGTGATTTATCACCACTCCTCAACCTTCCATTTGCTTCTGCAAGAGACAGAGGAACTGCCATTAGCTCATGCTCCAAGATCTTTTCCAAATTCACAGCTCTTCGAGCAGCAAATGAAGTGTTATTACATTTATGTCAGCTTTCAACACAACAGTTTCCCCTTTTGCTTTTCTTTTCTTTTCAACCTTGTAGAGATTTGTGAATGTCATTGGATTGTTCTGCTTGATTGGCCTATGGAATTTTTCTGATTTTTCAATGATTTTTCAATGAATCTCTCCACAACAGAGTGCTCTAGTTGATCCTGCCCTTTTAGAAGAGCTGATGCTAATGCATCCTGAAACGCAGGTGTTGCCAGATCTTTGTTTGCCATGTTATGGAGTAGCTCGGTTTGTGTGAATACCTCCATGCTCTTTAACCGTGTTCCTACCAACTCACCTAATCAATCAAGGCCCATTTCAGGGAATTTAATCTACAGGCCATGACAGATATTCAGCCTATGATTGATCTATATAATCACACCTACAAATGATATTTAAAACTAGCCAGTTCTTACAGTTCCTGATCCTTACACTGCAGAAGAGTCGTGGTCATTGTGGTATATATGTACAGTCACCTCCCTCTATGAAGACCACAAAAGGGGGTGCCAGAAGGGAGGGGCTATTGGCTAGTGAGACCCTTTGATTGGAGCATAGTATGTTATGCCATTTTGGGATGATTATGCATGGATGTGAACCTGCTGCGTTTATCATTGGGGCTGCATTCATGCCTGATGAACCAATACTGTATGGTGAATTATTAGTCACCAGTGCTTCATTCATGCATTATGACAACAACTGCATGTGTAACTCGAAGCTTCATGTGATCCTTCAATGGTTTAAGGGAAACTTAGATATATAGATGGTTACATCAATTTATTTAACACAAAACGAAGCTTTCTTAGGTATTGATTGTAACCATGGTTACCATGGTTACCATAATGGTAATTCATGAAGAACCCTCTCTACCAGACCTTTCATTTAAGGAATTCCCTGACTAAATATGGTAATAAACAGCCCTGTATGACAATGAAATGTGGATTTTTGTCAGAAATCTGTGTTTTGGGGGGGTTTTGACCCCCTTATATGAATTTCTCAGTTTCGCAAGTACTTTTTTTGTAATCTACACGAAAAAGTGGTCCTAGAAAAATGGCTTGCGGAACTTTACTCGAAAATGCCTCTAGAAAGTTTTAGGACGACATTTCTCAGATTCAATTCCCTACTAGAAGCTTTAATGCCGAATACTAAAGGTTTTATTGCTCTACCCCTCCTTCCTATTGACAGTTTGATAGCATTTTTCACACTTAACCGCTAATCCCTGTGCTCAGGCTAAAGGGAATAGCATATTGTGGGAATACATGTACATTCTAACTACATTCTAGTACACATGTTTATAATCACGGACATAGTGTCTAGTCGTTCTTTGGAGGCTAAATTTAACTTGAAACATTGAAATAAACGAAACAACCACGGAACCTGTTCAAGACCCGGCCCCTATTAATTTCATAACCCTCTTACCCCTGGCCCCTATTCAAAGCAAGCGCCTATTCAAAATACAGCACCTAAACACGACATTAAGGTAATACATCTTTAAACTACTTATATTGCAATACAAGTTCAAATCCAATGCCGAGGAAACAGAAATCATCAATCGGCAGCTGTGTGTATAATATTAAGATTTTATGGTATAAATATAGCATTTGGACTTTTCCCATCTTGGAATGTGCATTACAGATCTTATCAATATTGCTTTATGCTTTTTGTTTTTGAGGACTTGAGAGAACATGCTAACATATCTTACCTATGATGGGGACAGGGTCAGAAGTAGGTGGTATATTAGCTGAAACAGAACCCTGTAGCACAGAGAAGGCAAGCAGACACGTCACCCCAAGAGAAATCCTCTCTTCACTGTCTAGGGGCAATGCAAACACAAGCAGTCCAAGCACTGTTAGCGTGAATAGAGGGAGAATCATAGTCATCACATAGTAGCCTGATCTCCTTTTGAGAGTGAACTGAAACTCCACACTGGAAAATGTGTATGTAAAAGCATCGCCTTCTGATCTATGCGCTTGGATATCAACAACTTTATAACCAATGTATTGCCATTCAATGCTGGTTAGCATGCCTGTTGTATCAATAACCTTGATGCCAGTATAGTTGACAATGTTCGCAGTAGTGAGCCACCCACTGACAATGACAGAGCATGTGTGGGTGTCAAATGGGAAAACATATAATGATGTAGACCCATTACAGAATGTCTGAAACTCCTCAGAGATGGACCAAGTAACATGACCAGAGTCTGTTACTATAACCACGCCTTTGTTAATAATTGTCTCATCTAAGATACTGCGTCCAATGCTGCAAGTATGTAAGGGATAAAATAAAGCTATGATTTGTGTAGCACATTTCAAAATACACAAGTAAATCATCTGATAGTGTTTTGACATGACATATGGGCTAAAGTCAGGATATATGAATAACAGTCTCACCTATTCGGAATGCCAAATTCCGGTTTCCATACCATGGAGGAGGGTAGAAATATGTAATTCATATTTCTAAATTTAGCACGGTCCCAGGCTAGTGACGCATCCTGCCACGTCTCAAGAGAAATGTCAAAAACTTATTTGAGAAAATATGCATATTATGATGAATCTAGACATGTGCAACAGATATCTCCAATATAAATTAGATAAAATACAAGTGGTGTCATGCATAGCCTACTTACCAGGAAGATGTTTCCTACAATGCTGAACTTTTGCTGAACAGTGTCCTAGAGGGAAATAGGAATCATTATGCACAACATTTGTACAGAGGGACATTTCAATGCTTTTAAAAGATACTAGTGTAGTAATGTACAGATGCTGATAAAGTGATAAGCACATACCATATTAGTTCATAGGGCTTATGTGAAATAAATGTTTTGATATCGAAATGAATGGATAAAATTACATCACGTTAATACTCACCAATGCTTTGAGGTATGTGGGTACAAAACGAACCCCTACCCCTACTGTTTGAGTCCACTCTGTGACAGGTCTTGCTCGCACATAATTCTCTTTTAGGAAATTTGAAACTAATATTTCTGCAGAGCCTATATAAGTACAATGTATTCACAGTCAACAAGTATACTTAGTTTTGCGTGTATAACTGTGATCAATTAATGTACCCACTCTTTTGTAGTTCCTTATTAGAATACCATGCAATTGATATCATAAAACAAAGAAAAAGACCACTGTGCATGTTTTGATAGTGAGTGTGCATGTTTTAGTCTACATGAAATCGAGATTCATAGAAAGGGTTCCAACAAAAGGGAGATGAGCATAATCAGAAATTACCAATCAACTGGCAAATGACTTACCATTCAGTTTGGAAGAAGAGGCAAAGTGCTGTGTCTCTAACCAAAGAAAAATCAGAATTATTTGACATGTAGTATTTGCTGTCATCTTTTTCCAAATAGCCATAGTGTACTATGAATTATATATAGTTTCAGTGTACAACTACTAGATGAGAGTCTGATGTTCTGTGTAGAACCACCAGTAGACGGGGATGTCCACCTGCATAACCCAACCACTAATGTACTCCTGACCACAACCAACAGTGCCAGCTGTACCACTTAGCTAAATGGGTATTGCCAGGCAACTGTAAATGCAGTATCAACATTGAACCCTTAGACACACCCAAGACATTTGGAGACTGGCTCTGATCAAATATGGACCCTATTGATAACCTGTAGTTGAACTCATGTTTATGCATTAAGGAAGAAAGGTGTATTTGTATGTCCTGTATGCATGAACACAACAAACAGTGGTATCCTATGCCATTGCTAGTATTTCCTGTTTGTCATTGTGAACCATGTCATTTGTAACTATGGACCTTGTGAATGTGTTGCAACATCAGGGGCCCATTTCTCAAGTATGAACGGTTCATTTTGCTTAATATTGCTTAAATAAAGCAGTGAACCATTCATGCAACCCTTACATATAGCTGAATCGTCCAGGTATACATGCATGTATACCTGGACGATTCAGCTATATGTAAGGGGCTGCATGGCTATCAAGTAATCACCCCCCTCTGCCTCCCTGCCTCCCTGCCTTCCTGCCTCCCTGCCTCCCTGCCTACCTCCCTGCCTCCCCTCTCTCTCTCTCTGGACGAAAGCTCTGGACAAAAGCTAGCTCTGGATGAAAGCTCTGGACGAAAGCCATGCATTGGACATTTTGCTCTGTACGATTTTACCTGATATTAATGTTTTACTTATGATGCGATCGTTTCCCATTGAGAAATGGGCCCCTGACTACTCTATTTCATCAGTTACCATGCAATGGTGTCACCCGGGCCACCCAGCTATAGTTAAGTCCCTCACTTTGTCCTCTGTGATGACCTACTATGACCTAAAGTACTAAGATCAGAGAGATCTGAGTACATGAAATCAGTGAGAAGGACAGGCGGTTTAGGATGCTTGCTATCAATCCCCATTTCCTCTCCTCTCATAAGTAGGATAATGCCATGAGACACTTCAAAAATGAAACTGAGTTTAAGGCTTAAAGAAAGAAAGTAGATAAAAGCTCTACCTGACATAGACCAGTAATCCAACCCAATGCTCCTACTATATATAATTGAATGCTGATAAATTCCTGGGATGGCGGACAAGTAAGTATTTACCTTTTATCCTTGTCCCTATTTTGAATTTCAACTGCATGCTGACTATGGGGATATTTTCTATGGTGTGGTAAGCAGATCTAAGCAACAGCCGGGAGGATGGGACAGCCTGGTTTGAGAAGTCTGCCCTCATTCCCGGGGCAGCTTTACATGGGAGCTGCTGAGAAAACTGCCTGAGTTGAGCCTGTCTTCGAGCCACTGATGTGGGACCGAGTGTGTGTAGGGAGGGGGATGGGGGGGGGGGGTGGTGGCCAGACACACAGAGACTTAGGTGGGTCTGCTCAAATGCCCGGTGAATTTGGACTATACATCATTAAACTCAATATTTCTCAGTTGATCCAGAAGGGGGACCTTAGATCTTCAGGATTTACCTGTAGGAGATATGTTTACTCGCGTACTAGCCGCGGCTACTACGCGAGTCAGATCACCAGTGCGGCATAACTTATACGGGAGAGAAGCTACCTAGGGTGGCGGGGGCCATCTTTAATATGTCACCCGAGACCAGAGGAAACACTAGGTGGCGGCATGTTCACCCTTGTGGTACCCCCCTGTGAATTGTGGGTGCACTGGAGCCCAAGAGGTGTACATGTGAGCCCCCCCCCCCCCTTTCCCGACACCTTACACTACGAGAGGCCCCTTGTGGGGCCTTTATACCACAAAATGTCCTTTATCCCACAAAATACTATAGTTTTGTTAGATAAAGGCTGACCACGGGCCTTTATCCCACAAAATTGGCGTTAAAGCACAAAAGCCTTTATCCCACATAAAAAATGCCTTTATCTCACAAAAGCCTTTATATCACAAAACCTATGTAATAATCATCTCAACTGGCCTCTATATCACAAAACCTGTGTAATGATGATATCCACCGGCCTTTATCTCACAAAACCTATGTAATTTTCATATCAACTGGCCTTTATATCACAAAACCTATATATATCGAATTTCCCTCAAATAACAACTACTCTCCTCACATACCAACTTGCCTTTATATCACAAAACCCATATATATTAGTCTCAAATACTGAATTTCCCTGTAATATCAACTATTCACATCATAATTCAACTTGCCTTTATATCACAAAAGCTATATATACTACTCTAACATGTCAAATTGCCCTAATAACTCCTCTGGCGTCTATAGAACAAAACCTACATAACCAGCCTTTATCTCACAAAAGCTATATAACAATCATTTCAACGGATACCTGCGACAAAGGGCAGAGTAATTTGGTTAAGCCATATCTTTAAGAAATAAGCACCCTGGGCGGTTTACAAAAATCTTAATGGCATATTTCATTGATAGTTCTCCCTTACTAGTGGTATCAATACAGGCCGGGTTTATAGATAAAGATCATACCGGTCCATAAACGTAAATTTTAGTGTGGGGGAAAAAAAGGGCATATGTCCTTAGTAATGGTCCAATTGACATAAAAGAAGAACCAAAATGTAAGTAAATGTCTTGAGAGTCCAGCCAGACATTCGGTCTGGCCACACCTGACCTTTTGCCGGACCTGTGACATTTCTGCCGGATATGTCCGGCAGGATTTCAAAAAGACTGTCTAGGTGCAGCTTATACGCGAGTTTGGCTTATACGCGAAGTTTTACGGTAGTACGCTGTGTTAGGGATTCTTCTCACTTAACACAAAATCACAATTGAGTTACAGTTCCACCCTTTATTAAATTTGTATTAATTTTCTAACATAAATGTACTTTACTCAATGTTGCTGTGATTCAAGAATCCTGGGGTATATACAGTAGGTAACTATTCCTTGTATTTTGTGTGTTGTAAATATCATGAATGAAAGAAATTAAGTTTAATTCCAAGTTTTAAATGACGACATTTATATAGCTGCCATCCATGAAGGCACTCTATATGAGTTTAGGCCATGACTATCCATATCCTGTCATGCTAAAGTTAGTACATCCGATGATTTGAACTCAAAAGTATTTTTTCTTGAAAATGAGTTAGGATGTTGAGATAGACCATACATGTACTTAGCTGTAGACTTTATTCACTCTTATCTGCTCTGGTAATTTGCATACATTTTAGTAGAATTGTGATAATTTAGCTGGTTATGCCAGTGTCAAATATCATGATGTTGTTGTTGCTTAGAGCCACATTCAAGACTTTTTAACTACCCATAGATTGTTAATGAGGAAACCAAAGTGCAAATGCAATGCAGATCATGATGACCAGTGTGAATGCAATCAGTGAGAAAAATATGGTGTTCAGAATGCTTGCTATTTTGATCCATTTCAATTCAAGCCCAGATTTTCCTTTTTCCTCTTGTTTTGACACTGGACCCGGAATCTGTTGCGGAATGTTAGAGCAGCTTTCAGATGAATGGTCTTCCTTATTCGAACTGTCACCAAAGATGCATTTTTCCAGCCAGTATGGTATGGCAGGCAGTGGCTTTTTGTGCAGCAGACTGATGATACCTACTGCCATGGCCACCGATATTGTGTTTATTCCCATCAAGAAGAAGGTATATTGAACTGAAAAGCAGTTGTGTACTGAATGATAAGAAGACAATATAATGAACGAATATCACTGCTCAGATAATACATCTTTCAATAATTTATATCGTAATACAAGTTCAAATCCAATACTCTGGAATCAGAAGTTTTCTACATGCAGATGTGCGTATAATATTAATATTAAGAATGTATCATACCTATGATGGGGACAGGGTTGGAAGTAGGTGGTATATTAGCTGACACAGAACCTTGTATCACAGAGAAGGCAAGCAGACACGTCACCCCAAGAGAAATCCTCTCTTCACTGTCTAGGGGTAATGCAAACACAAGCAGTCCAAGCACTGTTAGCGTGAACAGAGGGAGAATCATAGTCAGCACATAGTAGCCTGATCTCCTTTTGAGGGTGAACTGAAACTCCACACTGGACAATACGTATCTAAAGGCATCACCTTCATATCTATGTGCTTGGATATCAACAACTTTAGAACCAATGTATTGCCATTCAATGCTAGTTAGCATGTCAGTAGTATCAATAACCTTGACGCCAGTATAGTTGACCATGTTCGCAGTAGTGAGCCACCCACTGACTATGACAGAGCATGTGTGGGTGTCAAATGGGAAAACATATAATGATGTAGACACATTACAGGATGTCTGAAACTCCTCAGAGATGACCCACAGAACACAGCCAGAATCTGTTACCGCTACCATGCCTCCATTAATGGTTGTATCATCTAACATACTGCGACCAATGCTGCAAGTAGGTAAAGGGCAAAATAAAACCATAATTTTAGTAGTTTAGTTCAAGATACAGAAAATTTGATAGTGTTTTGACACAATATGTGCTAAATTCAGGCTAAGTTAGTCAATGACAGACTTACCTGTTTAGAATGCCGATTTGCGGTTTCCATACCATGGAGGATTGTAGAAATGTTGAATTCATATTTCTATATTTAACACGATCCCAGGCCAATGACTCGTCTTTCCACATCTCAAGAACAATGACAAACATTACTTGAAAAAGTATGCACATTCTGATCATTCTAGGGGAAATATAACCAGTTACCTAATTATCAATAACATAAATCACAAATGGCGCCATCTTCTTTATTTATATGTAGTCCTATAACTTACTTACCAGCCTGATGTTTCCTACAATGCTGAATGCTTGTTGAACAGTATCCTAGAGGGAAAACAAAGTATTATGCAGTGAATTCCAATATTATCAAAAGGCAGCCAAAAGAATATATACAGATGTTGATAAAGTATTGAGCACATACCCAATTAGTTTTCAATGCTTATGTGAAATAAATGTTTTTGATATCAAGATGAATGGATAACTTCAGTTAATACTCACCAATGCCTTGAGGTATGTGGGTACAAAACCAACCCCTACCCCTACTGTTTGAGTCCACTCTGTGACAGGTCTTGCTCGAACATAATTCTCTTTAAGGAAATTAGAAACTAATATTTCCTCAGAACCTATATAAGTATAATGTATCCACAGTTAACAAGACAGTGTACTTAGTTTACTTTGTGTTTGTTTACATTGTCTGTTTGTGCAGATTGTGTATTATCTTATTAGCTACCGTTCATCTGTAATTTCCTATTAGTTGTAGAATGTACTAGCTACTATTGTAATATGAACATGCCTATGTATGTTCTATTGTAAGTAGGCACAACATGTCTACTATGAGTCATGCCTAGTGAGGCCTACTATTATATTACAGTCTATTTTCAACGCAGTAGGACTTTTTCTATAACCCAGTTTATTTCGAAATAAACTGGGTTTATTCAAATAAACTGGGTTTATTCAAATAAACTGGGTTTATTTGACATAAACTGGATTTATTTTGACATAAACTGGGTTTATCTGACATAAACCCAGTTTATGTCAACTTTACCCAAACGGCTTGCCATATGAGTGTGCCTGTTATAGTCATGAAATAGAGACAATAGCAACGTCTCCACCAAGGGACTTGCAAATGACTTACCATTCAATTTGGAAGAAGCAGCAAACTGTTGTGCCTCTAACCAAAGAAATATTAGAATTATTTGATATGTAGCATTTGCTCTTGTCTTTTGCCAAAGAGCCATACTGTACTGTGAATATATTGTGTGGAACAGAGAGATACTGGTGAAGAGACAGGGATGTCCACCTGCGTAACCCAACCACTAATGTACTCCTGAATGCAACCAACAGTGGCATCTATATTATTACCACTTAGCTGAATGGGCATTGCCAGGCAACTGTATATGTAGTATCGACATAGAGCTTTCAGACACACACCAGAGATGTCCAGATTGAGCTCAGATCAAATATGGGCCCTACCGATAACCTGCAGTTAAAATCATGTTCACATAGTCTAATGGAGAAAGGTGTATTGTCTCCTGTAACTATTAACATAACAAACAGTGGTACCCTATGCCATAGCTGGTATTTCCTTCGTGTTATGAACTGTGCCATTGGTAACTATGGACCTTGTGAATGTGTTGTAACATCTGTGGGGTGTTTCATAAGGGGGACATACAATTAATTGTAGAATAAGTGTTTCTATAGGAGGTATATATAACCACTAAGACCGACATTTGGTTATATCAATTGTATACTGCTTATAAAAAGTGTTTCACAAAGGTCTACAACCAAGATGTTAAGTCAGGGTGTTTGGCCTACAATCTAGATACAACTAATGTATAAGTGTTTCACAATGCATATTAGCGTGGAGCTCATACCATGCCCGCTAACATTTTCCGTACATATTTTTTCACGTTTTTTTCATGCAATATGTGTGTCACACTACACACAAGAATCCTTGCAAATATCTGTTTATTCAGGATGAAAATAAACTGGTTGTACACATTTAAACAACACTTATGTTGATCCTATGTGATCACCATACAAGGGGAGCGTATTTAAGATTAATGCTACATGGTTATTATTAAAGGTTGACATACTTTTACAAAATGTTCTTAAGTTGGTGTTTCACAAGCAGCATTATTATCTTCAATTGTATCTAAGTATATGACCATAGCTACAATTGAAACTTGTGAAACACCAAGATAAGATTAACATTGGGTGATACTAAGTTGGTCTTAGAAGCCATGTAAAATGAATTGTATATATTTTCCCCTTGTGAAACACCCCACTGACCACTCTAATTCATCAGTTCCCATACACCTGTATCACCCAGTCCACCCAGTCCACCCAGTAATACAGTTGTCATCGGTGATCGTTCACTATGACCTAAGGGATTGAGCATTATTCAATTGAGTCCATTTGAATGCAAGCAGCATCCATAATAATATTTGATATATACCTAAAAATGAGTTACATGGTCAATGCAGGCATTTGAAAATCTAAATATAGGAGATGTAGGGAAAATTCGAGTGTATGATAAAACGTCTAGTTGACTGATATGAACAAGGTACTTTGACTTGATATAGATATGAATTACATATAACGTTAGTATATAAAATGTTTAGGTTTTGACTGCAGCTAATGGTACTTTTTCTTTTAATAACATCAGGCCAAATATTGCTTTCAGGGATGATAAAGCCGCCCATATGACTGATAATAACACAGTAGTCTGAGTGTGCAATGTTGAACTGGGGAACAGCTCTACAAAAATGTATCGATGTTCAGTAGGCAAACAAGGGGTACAAATCAAAGACAAGATTATCATGATTTCGTTTTATTTGGAACAAAGCAGTTCTGTGTTAAAGTTGTGTAACAACATTGTAATAGACACATGCACATGCAAATGGTATGAACACTATGGTATGTGCATCAGTCATCCAATAAGCCAATTAACATTAACTGTTTGAAATTTGTAACCATGTCAACTTAGTAGCCATTATGCCCAACTGACTTGCTTGAAGCCTAGAAAGTCCTAGAGAGAGATATAGGTTTGATATCAATAAGGCACCATGTGTGAGGTTTTACACATATTGTAAACTGGATCACTTGTCATCATGTCTATTCTAAGATCTGTGTCCATAAATCATAAGAACCCATGGTCATGAAACCTTAAAGCATCGCTCCGTCCATAAGAGGTTTAACAAAGGGACAAATTTATGCAGATGCAGGAGAAACATCCCGCTTTACATACTAGAATATGATAACTCATATTCAAGTTGACACCATTAGATCTTTGTTGGGTTTACTGTGGCTGGGGCGTGTACCGCATGTATTCCTTTCCAGACGGCATGGGCAGGATCTCCACCCCACCAGGGAACATCTCCCTGGCCTCCTCCGTGCTGAGGCTTGGGATGATCATGCACTTGTCACCGACCTGTGAATAAATCACACAATGCATTAACTTAGTGAAATATCAGATCGGTAATGCCAAAATGATCTAAAAGTGAAGAACAACAACAATATTGACCTCGTAGTGACGCCGTGGCCTCATTCTGACAACGACCACATTATGACGTCATGGGGAATGACAACACTGTATCCCATGGGGGCCATGGGATACGAGAATTCTAGTACTTAACTTAAGTACTAGAATTCTCGTATCGCTTAAGTTAAGCATAGTAATAGCCATTCCCGGTATGAAATAAAAGTCATTCTGGTGGCCATTCATCAGGGTGAATTTTAAACACAAGCAACACTGCGAACAGGCCTTTCACAGCACATATTTTTCTACTAACTTATTGTATTCATCTTTATGAAGCTGACAATGAGGATCATATCATGCTTGCGGAATGCTTTTTATCGCCATCATGCATCCCTCGCGAGTAATTCGCGAGTACTGCATTCAAGCACCAAGCTGACCCTACGGGGCTGCTACTTGCCCAAATGGTTGGCATGGTGCATAAATGCATTCTAAACGAGCCACTCGCCAGGAATGCATGCACCATGAACTCAAATGACTGCAAAGCAGTATGCGGTCCTTAGAGGGTTAAAAGGTAAACAGAACATTACTATTGACAGTTATCTAAGGCAGTTTGTACAGTTTACCTTCCAATCTGCCGGAGTCGCCACACTCTTGTTCATGGTCAGTTGGAGAGAGTCGACCACACGGAGAACCTCACTGTGTCAAGTATAAAACACACATTACAAATGTGGTAAGGACTCCAGCGAAAAGCAAGGAAAGTGCTACATTTAGCACTTCTACAAGAATTGTAGGAATATTAGGCTGTGTCTCACGACCTTTGGCCAATGTTTTTGTCTCTGACCAGGTGCCGTCTCTGACCAGGTGCCGTCTCTGACCAGGTGCCGTCTCTGACCAGGTGCCGTCTCTGACCAGGTGCCGTCTCTGACCAGGTGCCGTCTCTGACCAGGTGCCGTCTCTGACCAGGTGCCGTCTCTGACCGGCTTGGCTTGATAAGGTCAAAATACCAACAGTAGGAGGCTAATTGTAATTATAATCATAATTATATAACAACCGCCAAAACGTTTTTACAAATCCTTATATATATGAGCATAATTCTTTTTAAAACACCATTTTTCTGACACCTGGTCAGAGACGGCACCTGGTCAGAGACGGCACCTGGTCAGAGACGGCACCCGGTCAGAGACAAAAACATTGGCTCAAGCCCAGTGAGCACAGAACATTGAATCAACATTGAAAACTAGTTGACAATGTTGATTCAATGTTGATGCAACGTTGATTCAACATTAAACTGAGTTTTGTGCCCACTGGGAGGTCGTGAGACAAAGCCATAAAATGTACTACTGTAAAAGTACATCATGTTATGCTCGCGCGAGAATCCATCAACAACGCATTTGTTAAATAATGTCAAAAATTGAAGGAACTCAGAAAGGCCCATATTATATGTATACGGTCAAGTCAAGTCGAGCAATCCTTGGAATTCACCTCATGCCTTGTAAGGTAACTCTCCAGTTTGCGTATTTGATCCAAACTATTGTCAAAATCACATCAAAATAAATCAGTAAAATCGAATTTTCAAAATCCAAATCTAAAAGACCATTTAAAATATCCTCGCATACATCATACACCTTCTGGCCTTCTGGTATTAGAGTGTGTTTTTGTTACTTTATAGATGCAGAACTAGAGCAGTAGAAGGCACAGACATCGACCATATGTAGCAGGGTAGAGATAAAGTTACCGCAGGTTACGGCCAGTAGTGGCAGGGTAGAGGATAGACAACTTGAGCTTCTTGTCTGGTCCGATGATGAACACCTGTAAAGATATGATATCATTTCAGAATATTGCGGGAGGAGAACATGCCACCACCCCTTCTTGTTGTTCTTCTAGTTCACATAACAATATCCACCTTTAGATATCAAACAAATAAAACACTTATTCAACCTTTTTTTTAAACAACACAGGGGACACACGAAGTTGACCAAAAAATTCCGACCCCTCTCGAGAGGGGAGGGAGCAAACCATTTTCACTGTTTTTTAGTGGAAAGGCGAGTGAGTTACTATAGATAATAGGTGGCGCGCAAACAACCTTTGATCTGTCATCCCTCTTAGGGTCGCAGAGTGCTTTAATCTAAGTTATACTCAGATATATTTATATATTGCTGTATAAAGCAGCAACGGGATATGGAACCATCACAGGCATTTAATCATTGCCTCCTCACAATCAGTCCAAATAACCAAATATCAATTAATCAATTATTGTCATGATGTACAGTATACAGTGACTCAGCAAATTAGTGTGAGGTTGTGCCAGCCCAGGCATACCCAAGCCAATCGAATAGTATTGGCATGTCATGGGTATGGCCTGGGGTATCCCCAGTTCCTGCACAATATGCTTCTATTTTGCTGGGGAGTCTACTCACTAGGCCTACACTAGGGCTTTGGGAGTGTTCAAGCAATGGCCACCATGATGCTTGAAAACAATCATGTCGACCTACACGCCAGGTTACACTCATGCCTCATTACAATAAATGGTGAAAATAGGAAAATGCATACAAGGTTGTGTCTCATGAGATTGGGCCAATGTGAACGTCTTTGACTCGTGCCGACTTTGACCGGGTGCCATCTTTGACTGGGTGCCATCTTGACCTCCTGACCGAAAATGGTTTATCTAGGACAGGTAAAGTTATATATGGAGATATAACCACCGCCATTTTCTTTATTTTATCCTTTACATATCAAAGAAGAAATTTATTTTTCTTAATTCTTTTTTTATGGTGCCTGGTCAAAGATGGTACCAGTCAAAGATGGCACCCGGTCAAAGACATTCACATTGGCCCATTCTCGTGAGACACAGCCACAAGCGTACAATCATGCTGGGAGCCCATGTGCACCACGTACGGCTCGGCAGGTGAGGGGCATGCCGTCAGACGACACCTCGTCTGGATCTATCATCCCAAACTGCTTAGCCAGCTTCCGGTCCTCGTCAGCAATAAGGGGGAACGGGTAGGAGGGGATGTTGATGTGGCTCTTGATGTCCTGTCCAAAATATACATGAAACACTTCAGTACGGTCATTTGGAGGTTGATTATTTTGCGGGCTGAGGGCCACTGTTTAGTTATAAGGCCTATAGGGTAGATCGACCTAGAGTCAACCATGTACCATGCGTTGTCCATCGTAATTTTGAAGTTATTTATATATGGTATCGTCTCTATTCCTATTTGCTGGAAAGAGTGACACTTAGAGTGTACTGTGATACACAAAAAAATGATGAATGACTGTAAAATTGGGGTGGAAATCTCAGGGTACGTGGCTGACTTTAGGTCATATATGGACCTGTTAAAAGTTATAGTTTACACTGAAATAGTTTATCTTTTTTTTTCCTTTAACATGTATACAAATGAATAGTTATATAGCGAATGTATGGGCTCAATCGGCCAATGTTCCCCAGCAGACGGTGGCCATAAGAGGCGAAAGCCTACTTGTATTCTAAAATGAATAACACCCATAGAAAATATGATAGTTAGAAAAATTGCTATAGACACAGGCCTCCTACCTCTATCCAACCTTTGTGGTCATCCACCGAGTCGCATGAGAGCGCGATGAGCTTCACGCCCCTCTCGGTGAACTCTGGTACCAGTGTGGCAATACAACCCAGCTCGGTGGTGCACACGGGTGTGTAGTCACGGGGGTGCGAGAAGAGGATCGCCCACCTGGAGAACACAGAGGGTAGCGTGTATCAGTCATTAACCCTTTACAGGCAGCATAAAGAGAATAGCCGCCCATTTTAGTGCACCAGCGCGTATCTATTTCATCCTCCCATAAGGTCTGCGTTTATACAAGACATGCGCTTAATTGAGATCCATTTTTAATGGTTAAGATTATTTTGAAACTCTCTTCTACCCTGCGCTAATAAAGGGACATGCGCTAATTTGAGTTATAGTGATAAACAATATGTCTTTTTGTTCTTTTTTACATAGTGATGACATCCAGGAAATCGACAGAGCTGTGTGCTAAAATGGCCGAGACAGTGGTTATTTCACGAGGGGGTCCTGGGCTGTTCTGCACGATGGCCAAACGGCCCAGGACTCCCCGAGTGAAATAACCACCTTCGATGACATTTTAAATGACGCTCTGTGTTTATTTCAGGGGATTTCTATCTAAAATAAATATTAAGCTATGTTTGTTTAACTTCTGCTGTGTTTGTTTACTTCCTCGGGATCGCCATTTTCAATTCCGTGCAGGTCACGCGACCCTCAGAGCGTGAAGTATGACAAGAGCGTGCAGAACGGCCCAGGGTTACTACATGCTGCCCGAGGGAACGCCCCTCCCATTGCTTTAAGCCTGTCCATTCCATATTTACAATGCAATGATAAACCTCATTTCATGGTGAATACCCCAGTCCCATTGATTTATCCAAAGGACGTCTCCTATATTATACCTCTCTACCATATCGATACCGAAGTTTCGGTGGTTGATATTCGGGGTTCTTGTATTCATATTCCAGTTTTGGTATACTATGTGGGACTATATGGGACTATGTGTGTCTTGACTGCTAACCGAATTTAGAAACGTCAATATTTACTCCAGCAACACCAATTATCATATCCAGAAACCCTGATATCAGGTGAGAATATATAATTCTGGCTTGTCATGGATTCCCCAACACTTGGTCATAAACTAGGACATGTCTGTCTACTACTGGTACCATGGCACTATGATAATGACCCCGATTAGGCATCACGCCGCCGTCTGACCTAATTAAGTGTTCACACGCAGCAGTTGTCATAAATCTCGTCCAACTGTGAATTGGACAGTATAGAGGATGCCCTTATTAGGGAGCGTTCATTATTTATGCCAGGGGGGGGGGTGTGCAAATCAGGGGGGGGGGTCATTTTTTTTAGGGGTATTCGGAGGGGGGGGGTCTTTTTTTTCCAACCTATTCTTAGGGGGGGGGTCTTTTTTTTTCAACCTATTCTGAGGGGGGGGGGGTCATTTTTTTTAGGGGTATTTATTTGGGAGGGGGTATTTTTTGACACAACGTGACGCGAATTTCACGACACATGTCGCGAATTGGGGTCATAAAGACGGTAGAACTTTGCTAAATGTCTTGCCTACCAATCGACAAATGAACTTTTCTTTTCCTAAAGCAACAATAATTAACTGGAGAAAGAGCATTAATTCAACACGAGAAGAGTACAGAATGTAGGGGGTCTAAACAGAAAAGCTATCAGTGTGCAGTTAGATGAATGCTATTGTGGCACCGAAATATGACAGTACTGTATCCGAAATAGTTTGGGTTAATTGGACTTTAGCCTTGCCCATCACGTTTTGGCATCCATATGCAAGGGTGAACTTGCCTACATTTTTAGACCCTGCCTTTCTTCCCAATAGAGGAGCAGATGCATAGTATGCAAGATGCAGATCTACCTCATATAATGTTGATACATTTTAGCTTAGGTCCGCTCCACCAGTCAAAGGCGTGATTACACTAGTCATGATACACACTTTTCCTTGGTATCTTGTACCAGACCCTGCTAAATGAGCCACAGCGTTCTGATTGCAGAGCTCTCAATATTTTTAGAATACCTTCACCATCTCCCTGATAGCTGCCTGCTTCTCACAGATTCTAGGACTTATAAAATCAGCAGACTCATAGAGTACCGAATGCGTTGAAATGTAGCAAATAGCCACCAGATCCACAGAGTTTTCTGCTGCGGATGCCACTCCTTCTGTCGCCAATTTCTAAATCTCCCTCTAAGTTCATCTTTGGCTTCAACAGAAATCAGGCACTGAATAATCATATTGCTACTCATCGCTACTTGGCCTCATCAGAATTTTTAGAGCTCTATATTTGGTTCTGGTCAAGTTGCTTCCGATGCTCTGCAGGGTTATCAGTGAGTTATTCATCACTATTTTAAAGCTTTTATTTTTTTTGTAGTCAATGCATTCCCATGGCTTGGTTATACTGACCACACACTAGAATATTGAAGGCAGGTACCTTATGGCATTTCCTCAAATAAAGGTTATCAACTATGGTGCACGTAACATCCATGCATACCATTGATGGCTTAAGCGATTGTAATTGATCCGTGCCGTTATAATCATAACAAAGACACATTCTCCTGTGACTCTTTGTTCAACTTCAAATTCTCACCCTCAGCTCCCTATTTCTTACTGATCCTAGCCTTTGGAAAACCAAACTAGGTTTAAATAGTGATCTTGTTCCTTTAACTGCAAGTTATGATACCAGGGTACATTAAAATGGGCCGATTGACCTCTAGATTTTCAAAACTTTCTTCAGGTTTGCCACTATTATAATGTCCAGAGCATCCCTTCATCAAATATCTTTGTTTTAAGCTGCAGTAGCGCGGAACAGGGGGGGGGGGGGCTGGGGGCCTAGTAAAGTGGGGGAGCCAATCTTTTTGGGAAACATGAACATTCTAGACTCAGAGTACCCAAGAATACACCAATCTCGAGGTAAAATTCCTAAAACTTTCTTGAAAGACAAGCTCAGTCCCTCAGAACACATCAATTTCAATGTAAAATTACAAAATTTCCCAGGATCATATGGTAGACTTCAGACCACTCTGAATACACTAATATAAAGGTCAAATTCCCAAATTTTCCTGGGGCTTATGGCCCCAAAACAACCATTTGTTTCTCCCTCTAACCAACACTCATCAGCTGGCTTTGGGAGCTGGGCCCCCCAACTTTATCCACCTTCCGCAGCCCCTGAGCTGGGCCATTTCATGGTACTTCTACCAAACAGTATTAGCAGGGACCAAAATAATCACACCAATTTTTAGCAAAAATATCAAACGTGCCACGGAAACAGAAAAATGCGCGCTCTCCACATAAATATATTCACCATATTGTTATGCCCTATAACCACTCCCTCAAATAATGGTTAAGCACATGCTATAATAGGTTATAGTATAGGACTATGTGGACTTTGTATGTCGTTGATGCCATTATTAGGTATTTATAAACGTCTATGGTGAGGGGGGGGTCATTTTTTTTCAACCTATTCGGAGGGGGGGGGGGTCTTTTTTTTTTGACCCATTCGGAGGGGGGGGGGTCTTTTTTTTTTGACCCATTCAGAGGGGGGGGGTCTTTTTTTTTTGACGTATTCGTTTTGCCAAACGCCCGCCCCCCCCCCCTGCCATAAATAATGAACGCTCCCTTATGATACACTTTAAGTAGTGAACCCACACATACCATTTTTACTGTAAACTAATAGTAAATTCTACTGTTCATATACATTTTTACTGTAGTATCTATAAGACTACAGTAGATTCTACTGCTCAGTCACATTAACTATTTGGCCACCATTAGGCCTGTGTCCATTATACGACAAGGAAAGTGGAATATATGGCCGTTTTTGACGTCCAGCAATATGTACATATCTGGGAATATATTTTGTAGATATATTCTACTTCAACTGCAGGTATGCTGTGTCCACTAGGCGTTATAAATTGCTGCCCAGACTGCCCAGGGCAATCACAGGACAAGGTTTTACAATAGAATAAAGAGCATATATTCCAATTTCTGCACTAAAAATAAACATGTTAGATATTTTAACGTCCACTTTTAACGTCCACTTTTGACGTCCACATTTTGATATTTCATTTTTGTATTTCAGAATTTTGTAGTCAAGGTGTGTCCACAGGGAGACAAAACATATATTTCATATTTGTATTCAAATTCACGTTTTGAAGGACGACAAACGGCCTCATATATGCTAGTGGACACAGGCCTATTGACAGGAGATTGTCTCCTTCCTTTGGTTTAGGTGCAGCCCCATGTTACATAAAGCATCCCTAGTAAAGGATACATTTGTATCCATATCCATAGACACACATATCTTACATGGGACTAACTTTGGTTATACCATGGCAACAGAATGTACCGTTAACATTATGATCATTCCGCTCATAGAATCCTCATGAAAGTATATGCCTACACAGTGCTACAGCATGCAATCTTTCTCAATTGATGAGGGGACTAGATAACATTTTTTCATTTCATTTTAAATAGATACAGAAAATGAGGACATAGACAAATGCCAACACCCATTGATACTATTTTTGTTGTATTTCACGAGTCGGGGCTTGGGCCATATCCCACAAAGCCGCAGGCTGAGTGGGATATGCCCCAGCCCACACAAGTGAAATACACCAGAGATGGTATCAATGTAGTTGGCATTTGTGTTTATTTTTTATTTGAAGCCATTTTATGAAGAAAAAACTATATCTTCCTAGCCCATTGAATACAGCCACATTGTATTCAATGGGGGGCATTGAATACGGCCCTTCAGTGTTAAAGCATAGGAAATCTTGTATTCTGAAAAAATAAAGGCCTAGGCCTATGTGTATATACTGCTACTTGGAGTTGATATGGTCAACCTGCTCCATTCATGCATCATGACGAACCTTCTTTATGAAGTAAATATAATCTGCATTAAAAATGTAAATATAATCTCATGATTCTCTGATGTATTTCCCTCTGCGCCCCCATCTCTCCCTCCAGTATTTGTCATTTCTATTTTAGTTGGTTTTCTCACAGTTGCCAATTTGGGCATGTCCTAGTGCAGCGGGGTCGTAACACCAATAATTGAAACAGTGTAGCGTGATTATTTCCTTTGCTCACTTGTTCCTCCCCAACGCACTGTACAGTCTCCAAGTTGCTACTTTACTCCTTGAGTCCTACCACATGTCCCTTTGTGCTTAGTACATATGCCCCCCCCCCCATCCCACCCCCACCCCCCTAGGTCAGCGTTTTAGTAGGAACATTGCGCTTTATTACTTGAAAAGGGAGTATTTTTGAGCGGTGGGAACGCAGATGGTACTTCCGGTGCCTCATATAGATCGGCTTTAATGAAGAAACCATTAAATTTTATTGTTCTAGCTATTTTCTGCCAAGCAGCTTGGTTTTATTTATGATTACGCAGTGGTAAACAAACAAACAAAGACTTACCACCAACATTTATTTGTACTAATATACTCAGTTTTGTTGGCTTTGATGCTATCCATTACTCTAATAATTGCACGTACTTTGCTATAATAATTATATCTGTGTCATACTGGGTGGATTAATTGACATGTTTACGCCATCTCGGTTACATCTGGGTTAATGGTTGTCATTATCATTAAACCCATTTCTGCAATTTGCTGTACCCGTTTTTTTTTGTTACTTTATAGTCGATATCAGCTGCCAAGCTATTGATGTTGAGTAGGAAACTCGAACTCAATAGGAAAAAGCAGTTTAAAAGTAGGACAAAAAACATTAATCATAACCATTCCTCCAATTGTCGCTCTTTGAATTACCTATAATTCATACAATTCACGATGCTGACCCTTTATGGGCAGCATAGTACTTTAATGCGTTAAATGCCATTTGGGGTTGCAGAGCAGATAGCCTCCTACGCACATGGCACCGTGCATTAAAGCTCCCGCAGATAACAGAAATACGTTATTTTACGTCAAAAGAATTATTCTCTAGTGTAAAAATGTCAATTTTTAAGATGGGCCTATTTATTTGTCACATATTCTTCATTTTTTGATTGTGTCTAAAGAAGTTAGAAACTGTCTCAATATGTCGTTATTATTATGATTGGGCCAAAAAAAAGTTTTGTTTCAGGTAACATGGGAAGAAAGTCTAGGGTCTAGTATAAAGCAATAAAAATTTCTTCAAAATTGCATAAAAAACGTAGATTCTTTAATCGTCATCACTACGGTCAGAAAAGTGATTAAAACATTTTGGGGGCCGTTTCTATTCTTAAATAAAGGGGCCGCACATGCATATGTACCTCAGATCATCACAGGGTGACCTCTACAATGATGATTTACAATCAACATTTTCTGCTCAACGTTGTGATTTCTATGGTCAAATAAAATGATTAAACTACAACTACAACTATGAGTATAACCCTTTGTATCCAGCGGGCCATATACCTTATGAGACTATCTTTTCCGGGGCTGCTCTAACGTTGGGGCCTGGGGCCAAGTGCATGCCTGGGAAAGCTTTAAATAAACGACACTATACTGGGTGTTTCAGTAAAAAGAATTAACTCGCTGGCCAAAATGGATAGGATTTTATTGTACTTTTCATGGCCAAAAATATCACATTTTGGTATTTATAGTATTTATTGATTCTAGAAAGGGGAGAGTTATTTCTATCCCACTGCGTTATTGATTGGCAATATTAGCTTTGATTTTATACCAAATATGCCAATATATGTGAGCAGGCAAGCAGAAAGGGGTATCCCCTCGGGATTAGTACCATTTTCCGCCACCAGGGGGCTCCACCATGGCCTAAAATGGAAGAAAGAGGCTAATATTTCCCTTTTTGTACTTTTTTCTGGAGAATTCAATAATTCTATACAAAACATTCTATTTTTGGTGAAAAGCTTCCTTATTTGGAATGTAAAAGAGCGTTTAAGAGCCTAAATGGGTGTCTTTGTTGATATGTGTTGCCATGGAAACGTGATTTCCATTCCAAATAAAGAAAATGAAGCAGCCCATTAATGGAGAGATTCACGAGGATAACTATGGTCAAAACAGAATACAATTATCATTTCTAGATCAAAATCTATGGCCTGTAGGATAAAAAAGTGATCATTTTCTAATTATTCAGATTATGCTAATTAGATAGAGATATCTTGGAAAGTATGACACTTTGAGCTTATTCAGGTTTTTGATAGGGCAATGACCACCCATTTTCATATAGCCATTTCTCAAAAACTAGAAATGATATCTTCTTGTGTAATATATCACTGGAAAGCTTCTGATATCAATTTTAAAGTTGACATTTTTGTTGGATATCCCTTTTCCCTTGCCTGTACACATATGTCCATTTTTATCCTGTATTTCATTTAGACCATATCAAAATCAATGTTGCTCCCACAATGCATTTCACCCGAGGCAACTTTGTTGGCTCCTGGTCGGCAGTTACGTTCCCACCCGCTGCCATGTTGTAATTGCAACTTTCTTCTCAAGGCACCAAAATTCACAGTAGGCACTTACTTGTCCTCCATGTAGTCGTAGAAGTGAAACTGTCCCTCTGTGGTGTTCACACATATGTTGGGGAAGACGTCTCCAAGGTTGAGGCCCGGCATCCTGCAGGTGCTGAGTAGCTGGGGGCTGGAGGTGTGAGTGGGTGTGAGCTGCTCGTCCCACGTCTGGGCGCCGACTGTATGGGACTGGGGCCTCACCAGGAGGAGCACACCAGTGCCTACCTCAACCCTATGTTTGAGTTGATGAAATAAAATGACTGGCTCATGCGTCACTACACTCTGCATATGTAATGAGGGTGGACCCCTAAAATCGACAGGGCGACATGGCCTTTTCTTAAAATCGACAGGCGACATGGGGCTTAGTGACAAGTGACAGGATAAATAAAAAGATATTGACAAGGGACATGACCTTTTCTTAAAATTGACAGGCGACATGGAGCCTAATGACAAATGACAGGAGAAATACAAAGATACTGACAAATGACATGAGCATTTCTTAAAATCGACAGGCTACATGGGGCTCCCCATCTACACCCCCTATGTAACTAAACATGCCAGCCAGCGATGCCAAATTGCTGTTTACTATATACCGGTATATCTAATTACATCACATCAAAATTAATAGGGAAGAGCGGGTGACATTGAGACACTTCTGCACTTTCACCCCCTCTCCCTGACTTTATAAGAGGCACTTGAACTTTAATTTCATACCAAAAAGTCATCTTAATTTTCATGATTCATGAAGAAATAGTGCACTTTCACATTGTTTCATAGATTTCTTTGGAATAGTATAGAGATTTTACAGGTCAAACTTCTTGAACATATTGACATTTTTGATTCCCGATTTCCAAATTCTCTCTGTATCTAATGTACATCTTAAGGCTTCATTAAAAACTCTTGAACATTGTCTTTGATATAAACCTTAAAATGACGTAAGCAGGGAACATTTATGAGGACTTTTAGCAAAAAGAAGGTTTCAAAGAAATTGGGGACATTGCGAATTTTCCAATTCTAAGGTATGATATTCACCTCCCAATCCTTATCTCCTATCAGAGTCATTTTTTATCTTTATACTTGTGATGATCTGTACGGTTTTATTAACTTTTATGAACATAGACACAGTTGAGAACAATGACCTCTTTATTTACTTTAAGGAATGTCTTCAACAGGTAGATCTATCAGACTTGTTTTCCAGCAGGAATTGCTACTGTGTTGAGATTCGAGGCGAGCAATGGGTAATCTCAGCTTCAGCAGGTTCACTTTATGATCATTCCTTTTAATAGTATTATAGTATCCAATGTGGTAGTGTGATAGAGATAATGATCAGCATAACCAATATAATTAGACAGAAGAAACCACGGTTCAGAATGACAGCTAGCTTCTTCCATTGCTCTTCCATGTCAGCCTGTATCATGGTGTTTGAAGCCTTCTCTGTATTTCTCATATCCTCATTGCAAACATCTTCTGTTGAATTGTTTAAATCAGTTTCTTCAAATGTTGGAACATTATTTAAGCTGTCTGTCACTTTGTTACCAAAGATGCATTTGCTAAGCCAATTGGGTATATGCGGTAATGGCTTCCTCTGAAGAATACCAATTATTGCAACTGACATGGCCACAGAAAGTGCATTCAGCACATGAAGATGAATTGAACTGAAACAAAGTAAACAAATAGAGTAAGCTCTCTTCAAAATTGCTATGATGGTGAAATATATATGTACAGATAATTTAAAGCTTCTACATGACAACTTATGTTGTATCTCAGTTACACAATTTATATTATTACACCATTTACATCATATCAATTCACAGCTTCATTCAGACATTCAACAGATAAGATTCAGGATAGAATTTGATCTCCTGGTTTAAAACATGCACCAGTCATGCATAACGCAAGGGTAGAGGGGTCTTAAAACATTCATTAGACACTAAAATCTGGATACACTAGGGATACAAATTCATAAGGGAGAGGGTGGGATCAAACATGTCAGGACAGTAATAATGAAACAATTAGTACTTTACCTATGTAAGGAATGCTGTCAGAACCAGAAGGTATGTTCTCTGACACATATCCCTGTATGACAGAGAAAGCAAGCAGACATGTTACTCCCAGAGAAATCCTCTCCTCTGATTCTGGGGGCAATACAAACACAAGCAGTCCAACCAGTGTTAGAACAGAGAGTGGGAAGAGCATAGTCATCACATAGTAGTGGGATTTCCTTTTAAGGGTGAATTGGAAATCAACGCTTGAAAGAGTGTACTTGTATGTGGAAGACTGATCATTATTTGATCTATGATCCTGGATATTGATAAACTTAGAGGCAGTGCAGTTCCATTCAATGTTGGTGAGCATAACAGAAGTGTCAACTTGGGTACCTGTATAGTTGACGACACTTGCTTCAGCAGGCCACCCACTGATCAAGACAGAGCAAGTGTGTGTGTCAAATGGGAATAGGTGTAGAGTAGATGACACATTACAAAATGTCTGGAACTCCTCAGAGATAATCCATGCAACTATACCAGAACTCAGTACCCTTACTGTACCTTTATTTAGAATAGCATCATCTAAAAATCCCTGCCCGATACTGCAATTAAAACATCACAATAATGATCAACATCATGATGCTAACAGATTAAGTTCAGAGAATTCTCTCCCTGCACATAACGGGGGCGCTGTGATAGATGTGGTGTTTCAACGCAACTTTTGCCCTTTTCATGCATTTTCATTCAGAGCTAGACTAAGGCAGTGGCGTCTGAATCAACGGCATATCAAAGTCACTCATTCTAGTATATTCCATCATTAACTATGTTAATCATGCTGATTCAGGTCAATAAACATTCTTTCCAGTTTAAAATTGATATCATTTTAACAGCAAGAGATTTGTTGTGATGCGAATGGAACTCTTTTATCGCCCACCCCGCCCTTTCAACTGCAAATATCTCTGGGAGTTTGCCATTTAAGGCCCTAAAAAGTGGATTACTCACGGATTTCATTCCAAAGCCCTTTTGGCTAATATATTTAGGATCAGAGAGCCATAACTAATTTTAAGGCCATTTTAGATCGGCTGTAGTGCTAAAAGATAGGAAGAAGGCTGCCAGATAAGCTTCAACCTTGTTTTCAAATTGAGCGCAATGTTTAGCTCGTTCCCGACCTTTCCTCTGATTCTACTTTCTGGTAAGGCTATGCCCGGATAACATGCGGACGCAGTTAACAATGGCGATTCCGTGTAGGGAGAATTCTTACCTATTTAGAATACCAAATGGTGGTTTCCATATCATGGATGATGGGAGGAATATATTTGGCAAACCGTCATATTCAGACATGTTCCACGCCAGTGCTGTATCACCCCACAACTTGAGGAATATGAAATAGTAAACTTAATGAAAAAAATAATGTTATGATTTGTCATCTATACCTTTTAATGAACCTTTTCTGCATTGATGTTTCAAGGCTTTCTAACAATCTTAACAGGCCAACCATGATGTTTACTTAAAATCTTGTTGTTTTACTGTCTGTCTAAATTGTTAAAAGATGTATACTTACGAAGAAGAGGTTCCCTACAATGCTGAATGTTTGCTGGACAGTGTCCTAAACAAAATATAATGACAGGCATGAAGGTCAAGAGAAACAAGTTTGGTCATTTGAGTTAACATGCATATAAACGACATAATGTTTAAGCTCATATCATAAACCCAGATTCAGTCATGGTTGGCCATGTATTTCCCAATATAAACAGTGGACCAATGTTCACCGTATTGTTGTGACGTCACAAAGCATGGTAATTGACTTCTAGAGCTCCAACTAGTCTAATTTCGGAATTCTAGATCATGTCTATCATGTCATTAATTAATGAGAGACAATGACATAACTATGTTTACACATTTGGGAAAGGATTGAAACATTCTGTCTCTATTGTTGGTCTAGTAGAATTCATGTTCATGTTTGATCGAACATTTGCAATAAAGAGAGAGCAGTCCCATTAACCGTGTGAGAGTGCGAACGGTATTTGGTTGTGAATAACAGGGGAGATTGTAAGCATTAGGAGTCAGAATTGACAGGGATTTACATTAGTCTTAGTCTAAAGGTTGTATATATACTATTGTAGGGCTTTACCATCTTACCATATACATCTTATATTATTCACCCTTTACCTCACCCTTCGGGTACAGTTCGGGTCACTCATCCAATATTTACCCGATATCACACACATAGGGTCCGGTTCAGGTCACCTGGGTGGCTAATGCCACATTCCACCCACTTTTGGTCCAGTTAACCTTAACCTGTCCTTCCATGTGGTCAGGTGTTGCGTCAGCCCGTGCCTGGGAGTCCTGTTCCGTCTGACATGTGGTGATCCAGAGGTTACCTGTACCCTCCATTCCATATGGGGTTCCAGGTAGCTTCTACTCCCCCATGGTCCTGGGGTCGGATCTCATCCCCAGGTGTCAGCCCCAGTCGCCTACCGTACTATATAAGGCAGCCCATCCCACCTGGTCGGCGTCCAGTCTATGGTCCAAGCCCAGCCTGACCAATGACACCTCACGTTCTCCCTACTCCTCGTCCCTGCCTGTGCTATGCCCCACCACTGCCCTACATGGAGGCCTCTAGCCACACCCGGCCCCCCATGTGACACCAGTCCGGTTCCCCTTTGATTTGCAAAGTTTGACTCCTGGTTCGGTTCTACTAAGTGATATCCAGCACTAGTCACAAACCAGTTCCCGAACTTGTCCCTAACCAGCCCTGAATGTGTCCCGGACCTCTACCGAACCACTCTTGTATATTCGTTAAGTAGTGATCTCGTAGTCCCGAACCATACAGATTAGCTGACTGTAAGCAGGATTCAGAAATAAAGATTTGTTGCTTTAAACCGAAGTTGAACCGGGTTTGTTGATATCTGATCGACTACACTATGATCTGTGGTAGTCATATGATTATTTTTTCAATTGTGGCTTTTTATTATTATCTTCTTATCAGTACTTCAGTCATAAAGGATAGTAGAATATAGAAATGCTGAAACAGCTACTTACCAATGCCTTAAGATATGTAGGAATGAAAGTCACTTGCACCTGTACTGTATTCCTCCAATTTGCTACCGGTCTACCCATCGTGTACTTTTTTCTCAGAAAGTTGGAGAGATTTATTTCTGCTGAAACTATATAAGTATGATTTATTGCATTAAAATAAACATGGATGTGCAAGGATATTTTGAGATTGGCAGAATGAATGAGGTTGTTCACTATATATTCATTTAAGTTAAGGACGAGAGCAGCAGGAGCCAAGCAGCTGTTTTGTGAACTACTGAGTCGACTGAGACAACTGTTTAAAGCTAGGTTCAGTGCAAAGGTTAAGCCTGGTTATGTAAATCAGAAAGCATGAAACAATTTTTATACAGCTTCTCCCACTCTGTGTCATACTGTGCAAGAAATAGTATTGGAACAATATGATTTTATCTTACAATATTAGTTATGATATATCATTGCACTTATGTTAGTTTTTGAATAAAAATGTTCATCAAGTATTTATACACCAAAACACACCAGGAATTACTAATTCTTATGCACTGTTTTTGATGGGTTTAGCCACCACAGCTATCGAATTATTGAATATCATGAAAATGAATAAATTAGTTTAAACTAAAAAATTACAATTAAAGCATTGCACATTGATATGTGCATTGTTGCACTTTACTGAGCGCACACCACATTTGTGGTAATGGAAGAAACACAAAGCCTCTCTACAGCCAAAACTACACAACAGATCTGTACTCTCAGGCTGTTCAACACAAGAAGATACTATCTAGAATGAAATGAGATTGAAAATTATAGTAGCTATTTTGTACGAATATTGTTTATTAATGTAAATTTGTCTGCAATATCATACAAGTCTTTGTCTGAATCCAACTATATAGAATTATATGTAATGTGTCTAGGCTCCAGTTGAACATGTATTTATGTCTGAGCTATGTAAATCAGAGCTACAGGTTGCATATTGGTAAATAAACATTTTAACGTTGATAAATTAGGTAGATCAGACCAAAAATTAACGTAGATTTACGTCTGAGCTACGTTATTGTGTTTACAGGGTTCTGCAGGCTTTACTGTAAGTCCATGCAGGTAGTCTTGATTAGACAGGGCAACACATATACTCATATAAAAGTAAAAAAAGGATAGTCACAATTTTCAGAAATAATGTAGAATATGAATTACTCACCATTACTTTTGTAGGATTCTGCAAAATGAATTCCTACTAACCAAAGAATTAGTATACCGATTTGATGAAGATTATATCTCCTTAAAATCATCATTGTTGGTGGCTGGTGGAAATTGACAGTTCCAGTGCTGCTTCAAGTGCTGTATCGGTCAGTTTGTGTCGCCACACCAACTAATAGGCAAAGTCTGACTTGGTACAACGGACGAATACTATTAGGGTGGCTACACTGGGTTCCTGGGGTAATACCTTCTGTCACTGGTCCTCTCACCCCTAATAATGCTGGTCTATTTGGTATCAGTTCTTCAGTAACATTGGCATTTATAGCTACTATGTCAGCTAACTTTAGGTGATTTTCCCATTATAGGCTGATTACATGATTCATATAATTGCATGTAGGTGCAGAAAGATGGAAGGCTCCTATTCATCATTCAGCATAATAAAACTACAATATATTGTCACAAACAGATAACTGTCAGCTTGCAGAAATCAAGACCCATTAGGGCTGCATCATAACACTATCAGATTTGGCCTGTAATCACAACATAACAACCTGTATACAGCCACTGCATTCTCTTCCTACCTGTAAATCACAATGACGAAAATGTTGACACCATAAAGAATTATGTCAAATACAAGGAAAATAGTTAATGAAAGCAATTGCAATGTTATTTTTTAACTTAATTTTGTGGTGTATCACCTGATATTGTTTCTTTGAAAAAGACTTTTTTATTGCCTGAAGTCACCCTTTAGTTACCTTTCATCACTTGAATAAAATTGAAGCTTTGGATAAGAGATATGTCAAGATGAATATAGCTATAGCAACCTTATATAAACCGATACTTTTGAGCTGTAAGAGCTTTTGAGCTTTTGAGCTTTTTTTTGCCAGACAAGCAGACAGCCACATCTCTAGTCTCATCGGATGCCAGAGAAGGGGCTGAAATTTCAATAGGCTAGTGTATTCGGTGTGAAATGATTACCACAACTTGAGTAGTTTCAATTTTGCGTTTCCATATTTCCAGTTACCTGGGTCTAGATATTTAGTTCACAGAAACATTATTAGTAGCCAGGGTCTACACCAATGTATATATATATATGTAGACACAAAGCTAATGTGGCTGCAAACAGGGAGTCCATTACTAATAGTGGTACCATAGAGACACCGGCAACATACATACCGTAAAACCTCGCATATAAGCCTAACTCGCGTATAAGCCGCACCCCGAGTTTGGGACGATACTATGAGCCGCACTGGCGATCTGAATGTGCCGATTTTAGTACTTAACCATAGTGGCAAAAACTCACATATAAGACGCACC
The DNA here is from genome assembly GCA_947462335.1 of Harmothoe impar. Lineage (NCBI taxonomy): Eukaryota > Metazoa > Annelida > Polychaeta > Phyllodocida > Polynoidae > Harmothoe > Harmothoe impar. The sequence continues at coordinate 66,455,629 of OX381711.1, forward strand.
CTGACTCTGGGCCGCTCCTATAAGTGGCACAGCCGATCTGACTCGCGTACTAGCCGCGGCTTCTACACGAGGTTTTACGGTAAATCAATATTGACCCCAGTGTTTACTTAGGCCAAGATATAGCTATAGCCTGGGTAGTATGACTGAACAAATAGGGTAGGAAAATTAGATGAACTGCTAGGTTAAATGAAAGTTCTGAAAATGTACTTTTTAAGCAAGAGCATGTAAGGAGCCCAGAAGTCTATTACTAAACAACCCCAGATATTTGGGTACCTGAGCCAAATTTGTGCTTTATTCTGTATACCCGTACATAGGGTAATAGAACCGTGCACCAAGATGCTCTCTTCCTCATACTTGCACTTTTTAGAATGCGGAGGTCACTGGCTCAAGGTCATTATCTATTTAACTTTAACTCTTCCTTTACCGATCGCGCCTTTTGGCGAATTTACCCCTCAAGACCGATCGCGCCTTTAGGCACAAAATCTTTGGCCGATTTTGGTCGATTTTTGGCCCTCTGTGCTTTGCTTAAAAATTGGTAGAATCCCATGATTTTTTCTGACAGTGGTCTAGTGGCATATTGTCTCTGCATATCTTAATCGGTTTGTACAAACATTAACTATTCTAAAAATCCTAGACACCTCAACTTGCATGAGATTCATCTCATTTTCAATATAATTTGAGCAATATTTAAGGCAAAAATCATGAAAAATGTCAAACAATATTGTTTTTTGGGTGAAAAATGATTTTGCCCAATTTTTCATGCTGAAAAAGATAGTACCAAAAGTTTAGGTCTATTTTGATGCATTATGGCCTAAATATAAGTTGCCATGGCAACATACACACTAAAATAAGCTAAATTAAATTTCAAATAGGGCTTTACCTCCCTAATTAAAACACATAGAGCGATTTAGGGTATCTTACTTTCTGGTCATTCGATACTGTTCATTTTGTCATAGATGTACTTCTAATTAGAATATTTACAAAATTCTTTCAGTTTCTGAAAGGTTAGGCCATCCCCTACATCTTAATATTCCATTTAAATTTCATCTGAAACAATCTGGTTTTGGGGAGGTGCCTTTATTTGGGACGTGGTAAAGGAAGAGTTAAATCATGCATTCTTGACCATTCATACATGAGAATTCTAAATTATTGGCAGTGGAAACTCCCCTTTACACTTAGCTAAAAGGTATTACCAGGCAATAAATGCAATATCAACTTCATGTTAACAAAACACATTTTGTAATGATTTTTGTGGATAAACGATCGCTTCATGTATCCACAGAATCATTTTCACGATTTTGAACTATCTGTACATCATGACTATGTTCTATCCAAATTAAAACCTAGGTCTATTGACTACATGGCATCATAAATCATTATTGTGTCCACATGGTCTAATGGCATGTGGCAGAAGTGTTAATTTGTATTGGCCGGTAACCATTATCACAACAAACAGTGATGTCCTTTGCCTTTGCTATAGTTTTCTTTCTTCTTGTTATTGTAAATCGTGCTATTTGGAGTTATCTGCCTGTTGGATGTGTTCCAGCATCTAACAACTCTGATTTGCTGTCTAATTCTTTTATCTTCATGCTTTTCATCATCTATAATATTTCACTTTTTCATCATCTATAATATTTCACTAACTAACTCTTGTCTTTTCTTGCAAATGAATGTAGGATTTAGATGAATCGAATCATTGGCAGGGATTGGCATGCCACCTAATGTAATACAGGATAACAGAAGTACTGGGAATTAAAATCGAAATTAAGAGGTTTTCCATCACATATCCTCCTAGATATCCTGCTAGTGTACTTAAGTGGAAAAACAGCTGTTACTAGTCTATTCAACATAACTAGAGGCATGACAGCTACATTACCAGAAAACAGTAAATTGATGTGTCTTTACGATAATTGATATCTTTTCATTGTCTATGTCTTGTACAGTTTGCATTATGAAACATCTAGCGCAGTTCATTTATATTGCAGTGTATTTACCCTCTTCTATAGTTCGAGACAATATAACTGTGAGAAATAATGTCCTACTTTAATCTAAGGTAGATTTACCCTGAGTCTGACACATATCCTGAGACGGACAGTAGAATTTGAGGTTATGTACCCTACTACATATTTCTAGTTTTGGAAAGAATAACACTTTAACTTTACTAATGTTCATAAATTAATGGCTTGAAGTGCTTGAATAGTCACATGATCAGGTGTCCTTCTCAAGGTACGTGTCCGACTCCAGGTGAATTTACCCTATACTAACCACTACACAGGTGGGGAGCAGTCACCTACTCCTTCCTATATAGAGTTAGAAATGACAAAATCTGTTTCAATTTGAAAAAAAGACTTGTACCCTAATTCAGTATATTCCTTATTAAGTGCGACTAATTATAAGTTTACTAAATGACTAAACACGGACTTAGTTGGGAATAACGGCTATTTTATCAACCTTTAGGAACATGTTCACCATGTACCGGTACATTTATCAAATTTGTTCTCCATCAGGAATTTCTATTGTGATGGGATCCGAGGCCAACTATTCAACAGTTCAGAATACCAGCTAGCTTCTTCCATTGCTCTTTCATGTCAGCCTGTATCATGGTGTTTGAAGCCTTGTGTTCATTATTCATAACTTCATTGTCAATATTTTCTGCTGAATTGTTTAAATATTTTTTTAAGCTGTCTGTCATATTGTGTCCAGCAATGATTTTATGAAGCCAATTGAGTATATGAGGTAATGGCTCTCTTTGTATAAGACCAATTATTGCAACTGACATGGTCACAGAGCTTCATGTCGAAATTCAATAGAAAGAATTCGGGAAGGGTTCTAATCTCCCTCAAATATTGATGGGTCTTACATAAATCCAGGGGAAGAGTGCTTTTGAAATATCTTATAAGCACTAGAACTAGCATTTGTTGATTCTAGAAAGGGGAGAGTTATTTCTATCCCACTGCGTTATTGATTGGCAATATTAGCTTTGATTTTATATCAAATATGCCAATATATATCCATTTTTATCCTGTATTTCATTTAGACCATATCAAAATCAATGTTGCTCCCACAATGCATTTCACCCGAGGCAACGTTGTCGGCTGCTTGTCGGCAGTAACGTTCCCGCCCGCTGCCATGTTGTAATTGCAACTTTTTTCTCAAGGCACCAAATTTCACAGTAGGCCAGTGGACAGCAGCAAAAAAGATTAGCACTTACTTGTCCTCCATGTAGTCGTAGAAGTGAAACTGTCCCTCTGTGGTGTTCACATAGATGTTGGGGAAGACGTCTCCAAGGTTGAGGCCCGGCATCCTGCAGGTGCTGAGTAGCTGGGGGCTGGAGGTGTGAGTGGGTGTGAGCTGCTCGTCCCACGTCTGGGCGCCGACTGTATGGGACTGGGGCCTCACCAGGAGGAGCACACCAGTGCCGACCTCAACCCTATGTTTGAGTTGATGAAATAAAATGACTGGCTCATGCGTCACTACACTCTGCATAGGTAACTAAACGTGCCAGCCAGTGAAACCGAATTATTGTTTACTATCTATATCTAATTATCACATCATATTACATCAGAATTAAAAGGGAAGAGCGGACGACATTGAGACACTTCTGCACTTTCACCCCCTCTCCCTGACTTTATAAGAGGCACTTGAACTTTAATTTCATATCAAACAGTCATCTTAATCTTCATGATTCATGAAGAAATAGTGCACTTTCACATTGTTTGATAGATTTCTTTGGAATAGTATAGAGATTTTACAGGTCAAACTTCTTGAACATATTGACATTTTTGATTCCCAATTTCCAAATTTTCTCTGTGTCTAATGTACATCTTAAGGCTTAATTAAAAACTCTTGAAAACTTTCTTTGATATAAACCTTAAAATGATGTAAGCATGGAACATTTAGGCGGATTTCTTGCAAAAAGAAGGGTTTCCAAGAAATTAGGGACATTCCCAGTTTTCTAAGGTATGATATTCACCTACCAATCCTTATCTCCTATCAGAGTAATCTTTTATCTTTATATTAATAATGATCTGTACGGTTTTATTAACTCCCCATATTTTCCATCGAATGGTATTTGGATTAAGATTATCATGAATTGATTCGTTCCCTAGGATAGGCAATCCAGATGTAACATTATAGGAGAACAGCATGTACAGGTGACCAGAATTCTTATTCGCAATGAATGAAATCTATTAGCAGTCTCTTGTTTTGTACAACTTGCATTGTGAAATATTTAGTGCAATTGGTTCCATTACACAATGTAGCCATCTCCTTCCATAGGTGTAGCCAGTATAGCTTGGGAAGATAATGTCCTGCTTCAACCTACACTAACCATTACACAGGCGGGGAGCACGCATCTATTTTTTCTCCTGTACATGGTTAAAAATCTCACAACCTAATCCTATCTAGAAAAAGGGCTGTACCCTAATTCAATATGTTCCTTCAACTTGGTGCACTAAAAGAGGGAACATAGACACAGTTGAGAACAATAACCTCTTTATTTACTTTAAGGAACAGGTAGATCTATCAAACTTGTTTTCCAGCAGGAATTGCTACTGTGTTGAGATCCGAGGCCAGCAATGGGTTATCTCAGTTTCAGCAGGTTCACTTTATGATCATTCCTGTTATAGTATTATAGTATCCAATGTGGTAGTGTGATAGAGATAATGATCAGCATAACCAATATAATTAGACAAAAGAAACCACGGTTCAGAATGACAGCTAGCTTCTTCCATTGCTCTTCCATGTCAGCCTGCATCATGGTGTTTGAAGCCTTCTCTGCATTTCTCATATCCTCATTGCAAACATGTTCTGTTGAATTGTTTAAATCATTTTCATCAAATGTTGGAACATTATTTAAGCTGTCTGTCACTCTGTGACCAAAGATGCATTTGCTAAGCCAATTGGGTATATGTGGTAATGGCTTCCTTTGAAGAATACCAATTATTGCAACTGACATAGCCACAGAAAGTGCATTTATCACCATTAACATGAAGATGAATTGAACTGAAACAAAGTAAACAAAAGGAGTAAGCTCTCTTTAAAATTGTTGTGATGGTGAAAATGTATATACATTTAAAGCTTCTATATGGCAATGTATGTTGTATCTCAGGTACACAATTTATATGATTACACCATTTACATCATATCAATTCACAGCTTCATTCAGAGATTCAAGAGAAAAGATTGAGGATATATTTTGATCTCCTGGATTGAAAATATATGCACCAGTCTTGCATTAAGCAGGGTAGAGGGGGATCAAAACATTCATCAGACACTAAAATCGGGTCTTGCTTACGGAGCTGTCTGATGAAAGCACTGGGGATACAAATTCATAAGTTAGAGTGCAGTGATAATGAAACTATTAGTACTTTACCTATGTAAGGAATACTGTCGGAACCAGAAGGTATGCTCTCTGACACATATCCCTGTATTACAGAGAAAGCAAGCAGACATGTCACTCCCAGAGAAATCCTCTCCTCTGATTCCGGGGGCAATGCAAACACAAGTAGTCCAACCAGTGTTAGAACAGAGAGCGGGAGGATTATAGTCATCACATAGTAGTGGGATTTCCTTTTAAGTGTGAATTGGAAATCAACGCTTGAAAGAGTGTACTTGTATGTGAAAGACTGATCATTATTTGATCTATGATCCTGGATATTGATAAACTTAGAGGCAGTGCAGTTCCATTCAATGTTGGTGAGCATAACAGAAGTGTCAACTTGGGTACCTGTATAGTTGACTACACTTGCTTCAGCAGGCCACCCACTGATCATGACAGAGCAAGTGTGTGTGTCAAATGGGAATAGGTGTAGGGTAGATGACACATTACAAAATGTCTGGAACTCCTCAGAGATAGTCCATGCAACTATACCGGAACTCAGTACCCTTGCTGTACCTTTATTTAGGATGGCATCATCTAAAAATCCCCGACTGATACTGCAATTAAAACATCACAATAATGATCAACATCATGATGCTAACAGATTAAGACTCTCCCTGCACATAACGGGGGCCCTGTGATCGATGTGGTGTTTCGACCGGCATATCAAAGTCACTCATTCTAGTATATACCATCATTAACTATGTTAATCATGCTAATTCAGGTCGATAAACATTCTTTCCAGTTTAAAATTGATATCATTTTAACAGCAATAGATTTGTTGTGATGCGAATGGAACTCTTTTATCGCCCACCCCGCCCTTTCAACTGCAAATATCTCTGGGAATTCGCCATTTAAGGCCCTAAAAAGTGGATTACTCACGGATTTCATTCCAAAGCCCTTTTGGCTAATATATCTAGGATCAGAGAGCCATAACTAATTTTAAGGCCATTTTAGATCGGCTGTAGTGCTAAAAGATAGGAAGAAGGCTGCCAGATAAGCTTCAACCTTGTTTTCAAATTGAGCGCAATGTTTAGCTTGTTGCCGACCTCTCCTCTGATTCTACTTTCTGGTAAGGCTATGCCCGGATAACATGCGGACGCAGTCAACAATGGCGATTCCGTGTAGGGAGAATTCTTACCTATTTTGAATACCAAATGGTGGTTTCCATATCATGGATGATGGGAGGAATATATTTGGCAAGCCTTCATATTCAGACATGTTCCACGCCAGTGCTGTATCACCCCAAAACTTGATAACATGAAATAGTAAACTTAATGAAAAAAATAATGTTATGATTTGTTATCTATACCTTTTAATGAACCTTTTCTGCATTGGTATTTCAAGGCTTTCTAACAATCTTAACAGACCAACCATGATGTTTACTTAAAATCTTGTTGTTTTACTGTCTGTCTGGTATCCGGAATACAGGCCCTCCTGACTGTAGGCCCCCGGCCCACAGGCCCACGGAACACAGGCCCCCAGCCCACAGGCCCTCCGGATCTGAGGCCCCCTGCCTTTAGGCCACCCTGACTACAGGCCCCCGGCCTGTAGGCACAAATCTCACGTCCATTTCATACATCCACTCCCGATTATCTCATTCAAATTCATCACGTCCAACATTATCTCTTACAAATCATAATGTCCAACCCCTTCCTCTCACGTCCAACCCCTTCCTCACATCCAACCCCTCACTCACATCCAACCCCTTACCTCACGTCCAACCCCTCACTCACATCCAACCCCTTCTCTCACATCCAGCCCCATTCCCTCACATCCAACCCCCTCCCTCACATCCAACCCCTTCTCTCACGTCCAATCCCCTCCCTCACATCCAACCCCCTCCCTCACATCCAACCCCCTCCTCACGTCCAACCCCATTTCCTCACGTCCAAACCCCTCCCTCACATCCAACCCTCTTCTCTCACGTCCAACCCCCTCCCTCACATCCAACCCCCTCCCTCACGTCCAACCCCATTTCCTCAGGTCCAACCCCCTCCCTCACATCCAACCCCCTCCCTCACATCCAACCCCCTCCTCACGTCCAACCCCATTTCCTCAGGTCCAACCCCCTCCCTCACATCCAACCCTCTTCTCTCACGTCCAACCCCCTCCCTCACATCCAACCCCCTCCCTCACATCCAACCCCCTCCTCACGTCCAACCCCATTTCCTCAGGTCCAACCGCCTCCCTCACATCCAACCCTCTTCTCTCACGTCCAACCCTCTCCCTCACACCCAACCCCTTCTCTAACGTCCAACCCCCTTCTCCTCACATCCACTACCACCTCCTCACGTCCACTACCACTTCCTCACGTCCACTACCACTTCCTCACATTGGAGATAAGGAGGGGTTGGACGTGAGGAAATGGGGTTGGATGTGAGAAAAGAGGTTGGATTTGAGGGAGGGGGTTGGACGTGAGGAAATGGGGTTGGACGTGAGAAAAGGGGTTGTATGTGAGGGAATGGGGTTGGATGTGAGGAAGGGGGTTGAGGAGATGAGGAAGTGGTAGTGGACATGAGGATAAGGTAATGGACGTGAGAAGATAGTGGATGTGAGGGGAAGGTAGTGGAGGTGAAGAGGAGGTAGTGGACGTGAGGGGATGGTAGTGGACGTGAGGAGATGGTAGTGGACGTGAGGAGGAGGTAGTGGACGTGAGGGGAAGGTAGTGGACGTGAGGAGATGGTAGTGGACGTGAGGAGATGGTAGTAGACGTGAGGAGATGGTAGTGGACGTGAGGAGATGGTAGTGGACGTGAGGAAGTGGTAGTGGACGTGAGGAAGTGGTAGTGGACGTGAGGAGGTGGTAGTGGACGTGAGGAAGTAGTAGTGGACGTGAGGAGGAGGTGGTGGATGTGAGGAGGAGGTAATGGATGCGAGGGGGAGGTGGTGGATGTGAGGAGGTGGTAATGGACGTGAGGAGGGGGATGTGGGTGTGAGGAAGAGGTAGTCGACATGAGGAGGAGGTGGTGGAGGTGGTAGTGGACGTGAGGAGGGGGTTGTGGATATGAGGAGTAAGTAGTGGACGTGAGGAAGTTGTAGTGGACGATAGGAAGTAGTAGTGGATGTGAGGAAGTGGTAGTGGACGTGAGGAGCAGGTAGTGGACGTGAGGAGGTAGAAGTGGATGTGAGGAGAGGGTAATGGATGTGAGGAGGAGGTGGTGGATGTGAGGAGGAGGTAGTGGACGTGAGGGAAGTGGATGCAGAATAATTTGTTAGAGACAGTGAAATGGACGTATGACTGGGGTCGGACGTATGGCTGAGTTGTGGACGTATGATGGGGGTTGGACGTATGACAGGTTGTGGCCTATGGACAGGGGGCCTATGGCCAGGGTGCCAAAAGACCGGGGGCCTGAGATCCGGAGGGCCTGAAGGCAGGGGGCCGGTAATCAGGGTGCCTAAAGGCAGGGTGCCTAAAATCCAAGTGCCTAAAGTCTGTGTACCGTCTCAATTGTTAAAAGATGTATACTTACGAAGAATAGGTTCCCTACAATGCTGAATGTTTGCTGGACAGTGTCCTAAACAAAATATAATGACAGGCATGAAGGTCAAGAGAAGCAAGTTTGGTCATTTGAGTTAACATGCATATAAACAACATAATGTTTAAGCGCATATCATAAACCCAGATTCTATCATGGTTGGCCATGTATTTCCCAATATAAACAGTGGACCAACGTTCATCGTATTGTTGGAGGACCAGCGCACAGTAGTGACGTCATATTAAACAATGTGACGTCACAAAGCATGGTAATTGACTTCTAGAGCTCCAACTAGTCTAATTTCGGAATTCTAGATCATGTCTATCATGTCATTAATGAGAGACAATGACATAACTATGTTAATACATTTGGGAAAGGATTGAAACATTCTGTCTCTATTGTTGGTCTAGTAGAGTTCATGTTCATGTTTGATCGAACATTTGCAATAAAGAGAGAGCAGCCCCATTAACCATGTGAGAGAGTGAACGGTATTTGGTTGTGAATAACAGGGGAGATTGTAAGCATTAGGAGTCAGAATTGACAGGGATTTACATTAGTCTTAGTCTAAAGGTTGTATATAATACTATTGTAGGGTTGTACTATCTTACCATATACATCTTATATTATTCACCCTTTACCACACCCTTCTGGTACGGTTCGGGTCACTCATCCAATATTTACCCTATATCACACACGTAGGGTCCAGTTCCGGTCACCTGGGTGGCTAATGCCACATTCCACCCAGTTTGTGTCCAGTTAACCTTAGCCTGTCCTTCCATGTGGTCAGGTGTTGCGTCAGCCCGTGCCTGGGAGTCCTGTTCCGTCTGCCATGTGGTGATCCAGAGGTTACCTGTACCCTCCATTCCATATGGGGTTCCAGGTAGCTTTTTTCTACTCCCCCCATGGTCCCGGGGTCGGATCTCATCCCCAGGTGTCAGCCCCAGTCGCCTACCGTACTATATAAGGCGGCCCATTTCACCTGGTCGGCGTCCAGTCTATGGTCCAAGCCCAGCCTGACCAATGACACCTCACTTTCTCCCTACTCCTTGTCCCTACCTGGGCTATGCCCCACCACTGCCCTACATTGAGCCTCTAGCCACAAACCCCCCTATGTGAGACCAGTCCGGTTCCCCTTTGATTTGCAAAGTTTGACTCCTGGTTTGGTTCTACTAAGTGATATCCAGCACTTGTCACAAACCAGTTCCCGAACTTGTCCCTAACCAGCCCTGAATGTGTCCCGGACCTCTACCGAACCACTCTTGTATATGTCATTAAGTAGTGATCTCATGGTCCGGAACCATACGGATTAGCTGACTGTAAGCAGGATTCAGAAATAAAGATTTGTTGCTTTAAACCGAAGTTGAACCGGGTTTGTTGATATCTGATTGACTACACTATGATCTGTGGTAGTCATATGATTATTTTTTCAATTGTGGCTTCTTATTATTATCTTCTTATCAGTACTTCAGTCATAAAGGATAGTAGAATGTAGAAATGCTGAAACAGCTACTTACCATGCCTTAAGATATGTAGGGAGGAAAGTCACTTGCACCTGTACTGTATTCCTCCAATTAACCAAGACTAAGGTGAGTTGGCCAGTACTGACCCCCCTGACAGTATAAACTAGCCTAGTTTAGTTGTATAAGCACCCAGAAAATGACTGACTATAGGCTAGGTACGAATTACTGATTACTTAACCAGTTCTGGAGCCTTAGATTATCACTGAAGGGAAGGCAAAGTACCCGAGCCACATAGGGTTCTTCTGGTTTTCATCTTCTAATCAAGCCATGCATTTTGCATCATAGTATTAAAAGTGTGTCCGAAGAAGTCAATTTATGTACAATATGTGTTTTTCATTGATTTAGAGAAACGATTTACTTACCAATGCCTTGAGGTATGTAGGTATGAATCTGACCTCTACCTGCACTGCATCTCTCCAACTTGCTACTGGTCTGCCCATTATGTACTTTTTTCTCAGAAAGTTGGAGACATTTATTTCTGCTGAAACTATATAAGTATGATTTATTGCATTAAAATAAACATGGATGTGCAAGGATATTTTGAGATTGGCAGAACTTTATTCTAACCATAATTTATTGAATAATTTTTTTTCAAAACAGGTGTTCCATTTAAATGTGCCCCTGAGTGTGTAGGATACTGCCATGCCTTTTGTTTGAATGGGGAATGCATAGATTCTCACGGATTTCACATTAAGTAAGATATGCAGGCTCCGTGCTTACACACAGATAAGGGCCATGGTGTACCAATACCTACAGTGGTAGCGGCGGGGACACGCTAAGCTCACTGCATGGGACTCCCTAATATAAGTTAAGGACTAGAGCAGCAGGAGCCAAGCAGCTGTTTTGTGAACTACTGAGTCGACCGAGACAACTGTTTAAAGCTAGGTTCAGTGCAAAGGTTAAGCCGGGTTATGTAAATCAGAAAGCATTAAACAATTTTTATACAGCTTCTCCCACTCTGTGTCATACTGTGCAAGAAATAGTATTGGAACAATATAGTTTAACCTTACAATATTTGTTATGATATATCATTGAACTTATGTTAGTTTTTGAATAAATATGTTCATCAAGTATTTATACACCAAAACGCACCAGGAATTACTAATTCTTATGCACTGTTTTCGATGGGTTTAGCCACCACAGCTATTGAATTATTGAATATCATGAAATGAATAAATTAGTTTAAACTAAAAAAATTACGATTAAAGCATTGCACATTGATATGTGCATTGTTGCACTTTACTGAGTGCACACCACATTTGTGGTAATGGAAGAAACACAAAGGCTCTCTACAGCCAAAACTACACAACAGATCTGTACTCTCAGGCTGTTCAACACAAGAAGATACTATCTAGAATGAAATGAGATTGAAAATTATAGTAGCTATTTTGTATGAATATTGTTTATTAATGTAAATTTGTCTGCAACATAATACAAGTCTTTGTCTGAATCCAACCATATAGAATTATATGTAAGGTGTCTAGGCTCCAGTTGAACATATATGATTATATATTTATGTCTGAGCTATGTAAATCAGAGCTACAGGTTGCATATTGGTAAATAAACATTTTAACATTGATAAATTAGGTAGATCAGACCAAAAATTAACGTAGATTTACGTCTGAGCTACGTAATTGTGTTTACAGGATTCTGCAGGCTTTACTGTAAGTCCATGCAGGTAGTCCTGATTAGACAGGGCAATACATATATTAATATAAAAGTAACAAAAGGATTGTCACAATTTTCAAAAATCTATAGAATATGAATTACTCACCATTACTTTTGTAGGATTCTGCAAAATGAATTCCTACTAACCAAAGAATAAGTACACCGATTTGCTGAAGATTATATCTCCTAAAAATCATCATTATTGGTGGCTGGTGGAAATTGACAGTTCCAGTGCTGCTTCAAGTGCTGTATCGGTCAGTTTTTGTTGCTACACCAACTGATAGGCAAGGTCTGACTTGGTACATACGACGAATACTATTAGGGTGGCTACACTGGGTTCCTGGGGTAATACCTTCTGTCACTGGTCCTCTCACCCCTTATAATGCTGGTCTATTTGGTACCAGATCTTCAGTAACCTTGGCATTTATAGCTACTATGTCAGCTAAGGTGATTTTCACATTATAGGCTGATTACATGATTCATATAATTGCATGTAGGTGCAGAAAGATAGAAGGCGCTTATTCATCATTCAGCATCATAAAACTACAATATATTGTCACAAATAAATAACTGTCAGCTTGCAGAAATCAAGACCCATAAGGGCTGCATCATAGCACTATCAGATTTGGCCTGTAATCACAACATAACAACCTGTATACAGCCAATGCATTTTCTTCCTACCTGTAAATCACAATGACCAAAATGTTGACACCATAAAGAATTATGTCAAATACAAGGAAAATAGTTAATGAAAGCAATTGCAATGTTATTTTTTATCTTAATTTTGTGGTGTATCACCTGATATTGTTTCTTTGAAAAAGACTTTTTATTGCCTGTTCAAAGTCACCCTTTAGTTACCTTTCATCACTTGAATAAAATTGAAGCTTTGGATAAGAGATATGTCAGGATGATCATAGCTATAGCAACCTTATATAAACCGATACTTTTGAGCTGTAAGAGCTTTTGAGCTTTTGAGCTTTTTTTTTGCCAGACAAGCAGACAGCCACATCTTCAGTCTCATCGGATGCCTGAGAAGGGGCTGAAATTCCAATAGGCTAGTGTATTCGGTGTGAAATGATTACCACAGCTTGAGTTGTTTCAATTTTGCGTTTCCATATTTCCAGTTACCTGGGTCTAGATATTTGGCACACAGAAAGATTATTAGTAGCCAGGGTCTAAACCCATGTATGTAGACACAAAGCTAATGTGGCTGCAAACAGGGATTTCATTACTAATAGTGGTTCCATAGAGATACCGGCAACATACATAAATCAATATGGACCCCAGTGTTTACTAAGGCCAAGATAGCTATAGCCTGTGTAGTATGGCTGAACAAATAGGGTAGGAAAATTAGATAAACTGCTAATTTAAATGAAAGTTCTGAAAATGTACTTTTTAAGCAAGAGCATGTAAGGAGCCCCGAAGTCTATTACTGAATAACGCCAGATATTCGGGTACCTGAGCTAAATGTGTGCTTTATTCTGTATACTTGTACATAGGGTTATAGAACCGTGGTCCAATATGCTCTCTTCCTCATACTTGGACTTTTTAGAATGCGGGGGTCACTCACTCAATGGTTTAAACGGCTCAAGGTCATTATATAATTAACTGTAAACCATGCATTCTTGACCATTCATACATGAGAATTCGAAGTTATTGGCAGTGGAAATCCCCCTTTACACTTAGCTAAAAGGTATTACCAGGCAACAAATGCAATGTCAACTTCATGTTAACAAAACACATTTTGTAATGATTTTTGTGAATAAACGATCCCTTTGTGTATCTGTTGGGCGCTATTCACCAATCGGCACGGAATGCCAATATTGACATTCTGCGCAGCACAATTTGTAAATAGCACCGGATCAGAGCCGCGCAGAATGCCAATCTGCGCGGAATAGAAATATTGGTGAAGGTGCGAGCACCTGTTTCATTTGTAAGTCTCTTGATCAATATAACCTAAATTTATCGAAACAAAAGACTGGTGCCATAAAAAATGACAAATCAAGACCATTCATCAATCAAAAATGTGATATTTCAAATATATTTGATCCATAGATGAGAACTTGATTAGAATCTCGCATCTATTTGTATCCAGCGCACTGCAGATTGGCGTTCTGTGCCGATTGGCGAATAGCGCCCAACATATCCACTGAAACATTTTCACGATTTTGAACTATCTGTACATCATGACTATGTTCTATCCAAATTAAAACCTAGGTCTATTGACTACATGGCATCATAAATCATTGCTGTGTCCACATTGTTTAATGCCATGTGGCAGAAGTGTTAATTTGTATTAGCCGGTAACCATTAACACAACAAACAGTGATGTCCTTTGCCTTTGCTATAGTTTTCTTTCTTCTTGTTATTGTAAATCGTGCTATTTGGAGTTATCTGCCTGTTGGATGTGTCCTAGCATCTAACCACTCTGGTTTGCTGTCTAATTCTTTTATCTTTATGCTGTTCATCATCTATAATATTTCACTGACTAACTACCTGTCTTTTCTTGCAAATGGAAGTAGGATTTAGATGAATTGAATCATTGACCTTATGTAATACAGGAGAACAGAAGTACTGGGAATTAAAATCAAAATTAAGAGGTTTTCCATCACATAACCTCCTGGATATCCTGCTAGTGTACTTAAGTGGAAAAACAGCTGTAACTAGTCTATTCAACATAACTAGAGTCATGACAGCTACATTACCAGAAAACAGTAAATTGATGTGTCTTTACGATAATTGATATCTTTTCATTGTCTATGTCTTGTACAGTTTGCGTTATGAAACATCTAGCGCAGTTCATTTATATTGCAGTGTATTTACCCTCTTCTATAGTTCAAGACAATATAACTGGGAGAAAGAATGTCCTACTTTAATCTAAGGTAGATTCACCCTGAGTCGGACACATACCCTGAGATGGACAGTAGAATTTGAGGTTATGTACCCTACTACATATTTCTAGTGCTTTTTGGAAAGAATACTATTGTTCACAAATTATGGGCTTGAAGTACTTGAATAGTCACATGATCAGGTGTCCGTGTCAAGGTATGTGTCCGACTCCAGGTGAATTTACCCTATACTAACCACCACACAGGTGAGGAGCAGTCACCTACTCTTTCCTATATAGAGTTAGAAATAACGAAATCTGTTTCAATTTGAAAAATAGACTTTTACCCTAATTCAGCATGTTCCTTATTAAGTGCAACTAATTATAAGTTTACTAAATGACTAAACACGGACACAGTTGGGATCAATGGCTATTTTATTAACCTTTAATAACATGTTCACCATGTACCGGTAAATTTATCAAATTTGTTCTCCATCAGGAATTTCTATTGTGATGGGATCCGAGGCCAACTATTCAAATTATCTCAGTTTCAGCAGATCCATTTCTTTATGATCAGTCCTACTGTAGTAGCCAATGTGGTAGTGCAATAGAGATAATGATCACCAGAACCATCATAATTAGAGAGAAGAAACCACAGTTCATAATACCAGCTAGCTTCTTCCATTGCTCTTTCATGTCAGCCTGTATCATGGTGTTTGAAGCCTTGTGTTCATTATTCATAACTTCACTGTCAATATTTTCTGCTGAATTGTTTAAATCATTTTTTAAGCTGTCTGTCATATTGTGTCCAGCGATGATTTTATTGAGCCAATTGGGTATATGAGGTAATGGCTCTCTTTGTATAAGACCAATTATTGCAACTGACATGGTCACAGAAAGTGCATTCATCACCATTAACATGAAGATGAATTGAACTGAAACAAATTATCATCATGAGGAGTAAATTCTTTTAAAATTACTGTATGAACGATGAGGCCACTCAAAAAACACAGTTTACTGAAAATATGATGAGGGTATGTCTTTTACTATTTTCACTTCTTTTTGCTGATTTCTGTGATGTGTAGTGGTAATGTGTTTTTCTGAGTGGGCAAATGTTTAAGCTTTAATTTTGTATCTTGTTACACTGTTTAGGGAGTGCTCATCTTTGAACAAGGGGGGCGGTGAGACTTTCCCTGGGGGTGTGACATCCTTTTCACCCTCCTAGAGTCTACATTTTTTGCCCTCCCCCTGTTAAAGAATGAGCACTCCCTTGTATCATTACAATGTAGAACTTCATGTCAAAATTCAATAGAAAGAATTCGGGAAGGGTTTTAATCTCCCTCAAATATTGATGGGTCTTACATAAATCCAGGGGAAGAGTGCTTTTGAAATATCTTATAAGCACTAGAACCTAGCAGTTTACTGATATAAGTACCAGGGGTAAATGTAAGGCTCCAAATTTATAAGTATGATGTACGGTAATACTGAAGTCATCAATACTTTACCTATGTAAGGAACACGGTCAGAGCCAGGCGGTATGTTCTCTGACACAGATCCCTGTATGACCGAGAAAGCAAGAAGACAGGTCACTCCCAGAGAAATCCTTTCCTCTGACTCTGGGGGTAATGCAAACACAAGCAGTCCAACCAGTGTTAAAACACAAAGAGGAAGGATCATAGTCATCACATAGTAGTCAGATTTCCTTTTAAGTGTGAATTGGAAATCCACAACTGAAAGTATGTACTTGTATGTATAAGAGCCTTCATAAGTCATTGAACGATGATCCTGGATATCAATAACCTTAGAGTCGGTGCAATTCCATTCAATATTGGTGAGCATATCAGTAGTGTCAATTTGTGTCCCTGTATAATTGACAATGGTTGCCTCAGCAGGCCACCCACTGATCTTGACAGAGCAAGTGTGTGTGTCAAATGGGAAAAGGTGCAAGGCAGACACATTACAGAACGTTTGGAACTCCTCAGAGATAACCCATACCACTTGACCTGCATGCAAAACCCTCACCATACCTTTATTTAGAATAGCATCATCTAAAGATCCACGGCCAATACTGCAAAAAAAACATCATCACTATTATGATGATAAACAATTTAGGTTCAGAAAACAGAGAATAAACTGATGTTCTCAGATATATATATATATAGAGAGAGAGAGAGATATAAGACTGAACAGAGAAGAGTTTCCTACCTATTTAGAATACCAAATTGGGGTTTCCATATCATAGATGATGGGAGGAATATATTCTGCAAGCCATCATATTCAGAAGCTTTCCATCCCAGTGCTGGGTCACTCCACAACTTGAGGAAGGATATGAAATAGTTCATGTTGAATAATGATATATTTTGTCATATTATGCTTATTACCCTGATATTGTACATAAATTATGTACAATCAAATCTGCAATCTATACCAAGCTGTTCTACTGTCCAACAAAGATATATACTTACAAAGATGAGGTTTCCGACAATGCTGAATGTTTGCTGCACTGTATCCTTAACAAAATATAAACAATAGACATGAGGGTGATATGCACAATCCTCTTATAGAAATGAGTCTGATCATTCAAGTTAGCCATGCAGTTGACATAGAATGTTTAGGTTCAGTTAATGGACCATGGTTCACACTATTTTCTTATCATGTGTTCATGTCAAACTGTATGTACAAATCCCATGACACAAGGAAACTTTGCTGTTACAAGTCTACATATCTGGAGAATAAAGTTGAATTATTACTTAAAGAAAAAATTACTTACCAATGTCTTGAGGTATATAGGGATGAAGCTGACTGCTATCTGTACTGTATTCGCCCAATGTGCTACTGGTCTACCCATTATGTAATTATTTCTCAGAAAGTTGGAGACTTGTGTTTCTGCTGAACCTATATAAGTATAGGCATGAGTAAATCATAATATGTTAATGACAAGAATGGCAGGAGCCACGGAGCCTTTTTGTGAACTGCAGCTCATTTTCCACTGGGAGAAATCTATATCAGTTATTTAAGAAAAATGCCCATCATTATTAGTTAAGAGTTTTACCCTATTCATGTTAATCTGCATTTTCATAATGTACAAAACTATTTATAACTAGACAGAATACCCCCGCTCCCGTTTTAACCCATTAAACATTGGGAACAAGATGATTTTACTTTATGATATTATCGTAAAACAGTTTTAAACAATATATATGGTATAATTATGATATAATAATTCAGGGTATAACATACACTTCAGATATTAGTAACAAAAGGTTAGAATCATCTTAGAATTCCCTCATGGCCCAGGCAGGAGAAATTCCAGACCATCCAAAATGATTGCTTGCATATCTGCAACAATATCCCAGACCCTCGGGACGCCAACATTGAGCAGATGCACACAGAAGGGCGACTGGAGTACTTGCAACCAAGATGCGCCTGCCAGCTTCTGGCCTGGATGTTCAAACTGTCGAAGGATGTCACACAGATAGTGCCACCTACAAGAGCGCTGTGTGCTAATGCCAAATTGAAGCTGAAGGTGTCAAGACATCAAAAGGATGTGTACTTGAAAAGCGCTCTACACCGAGGCACAAGACGCTGGGATAAGCTGAACCCAGACCAACAGTACAAAGCCAATAAGGCTTTCCTGACCTCGTTAACGGACATAAACCTTGCACTGCTAGACCCTATCATGGTCTAATTGTATCAGACCGACGAATACTTATATTTAACATAATACATGTACATTACTGAACTATCTCTTTCTTTTGGCATCTGATTGAAAAACACCCTGTGTAATTGGGATAATCTCTGCCAAATAAAAAATAGTTTAAACTCAAAAACTCAACTCAATTATCAAAACTCTCAATATTATTAATTACTCACCGTTCTGTCTAGAAGATTCAACAAAATGAATGTTTGTTAATAACCAAAGAACTAGTAGACTGATTTGCCAAAGAGTATGTCTCCTCAAAATCATCATTGTTTGTGGTTTGTAGATGCCAGTTCGAGTGCTGCTTTAAGTGCTGTGTCTGTCACTTTGTGTTGCTGCACCAACTGATAGAGAAAGTCTGACTTTGGTACATTGGACGAATAATAGTAGAGGTGGCTACGCTGGGTTCCTGGGGTGACACCTCTTACCACTGGTCAAATGGTACTGTGTGGTGCAAGTGATGCAAGCCTGGTTGGTTGGTTGTTGGGTTGCTTTACGCCCTAATTAACAGCTGAGGTCATTTCAAGGGCGTTGATGGTGATCGAATCTATGTATGACTGAAGGTAGAAAGCACGCCCCTACACTTTTACTGAGGCAATGGTTCTTTTACATCCCACACTACATAGGCATAGTGTGAGATGGACAGGCATTTGATATGCTGTATGTCTACCACAGCAGGGGAGAGGTTGCAGCTCAATCAGCAGGGCGCTGCTGAGTCTCAAACCCACGATCTTGTGGGTGCTAGACAAACGCTCTACCTCTCAGCCACGTTCCACCCCTTCATGAAGCCTTTCTATAGGGGACTATTAGCCATCATCTTTGAAGGCCAGAGCTATAATTATTATGTACATGTAGATTGATTGTTTATTCCCAATGGTTGAGATTAGGTGAGGGGAACACTGGGTCAATAAACTGCATAAAATGAGGATCACACATAGCACAGACGTCTGATTTATGGACAATATCCAGGAGGTGTCTCCTTCACTTCTGACACACACTCTTATAATTAATATGAGAAGATAATATTGATTTTAACTACTTTCTTTGTTATACTAGGATTGGAACATCAAATGAGCCTGCTGTTAGAAAAAGGGTAAACCTTGTAAAAATGTACATGGCTTGAGTTATTTCAATTTTGGGTTTCCACATTTCAAGTAACCTGAGCCAATGTAGCCCATAGTGTGCAACACGGAAATGGTGTAATGTTTAAGGTAACCAGTGTGTTATGAGGCAGGGTCCATACTAAGGCCTCTCAAAATAATAACATGTTTTCTCATCACCGCATGCATTATAGAAATCAGGTTTTAAGAAAAATTTCTTCTTTTTTTTTGCAAATTTTTGGTGAAAATAAACATGATAAAAGTGGACAAATATTATCATATTTGGTATCGATTAAAGCTAATAATGGCAGTAATGCAGTGGGGTGAAAATAACTTACATATTCTCCACTTTTAGAGATCGATGAACTCTACTACTTAAATGTGAATCTTGGCCACAAAAACACATATCATCCTATACATTATAGCCCGCAAGTCAAAAAGAAAAAGCCTCCCTCATCAAATATTTCAGTCCTTTGTGTTGAGAAACAACTTTTTTTTTGAGTGGCCTAAAGTATATCCACAAAGCTGACGTGACAAGCTGCAAACAGTTAATACATTAATAATGGCGGTACCACTACCATGGAGACAGCCATCATCTCATCAGCACTCTGAATCAACACACATAAAGCAATGCTGGCACCGCTATACATGGGTATGGTGTGTTTCACATTACATGCCTGACTAAATAAGCTCAGGTAGTAGAATTAGTTGAATTGCAAATGATGAAAAAGGTTGAAAGACAATCTGACAGGAACATGACAGGGGCCCTGTGGTTTCTAGTTTTAACTCCTAGTTAATTTCAAAATATTTCCAGTTTATAAATTCCTGGTATATATGCTTTCTATCAATGATACATATGTACAATATTTGTAGAATTATATAGAATTATAAGTATATACGGCCTAACTCCAACCCATGGTCAATGAAACATTATGCCTGGCTTCCAAACTTCCAACTGGTTTATTTATCTAAGGTTATTGAAGTCAGGGTTATTGATCGAAACGTTGCCATCTAATATTAATACGTTAATGGTCAGGTAAGTAGACAGATGCAAAGGCTTTTATACTGCTTTTAGAGTAATCGATCAGGACCTCTACAGTTTCCCCATTCCCTTTTATAAATCCCACAGACCCATTTTATTGCACAGACTGTGGTTAGAGGCTATTGAATGCACCATTGAATTACCATTTTTGGTCACATTGCCCTTTTTATGCATGTCCGATAAGGGGGCGATATAAAAAAACGTAATGGCATTATGGATGGTAAAATTCATATGGAATACGGCAGCCCTATTGATTTCATGAAATAATGACATAGTGTACGTCTGGGATAGCTCTCCCGGGTGCAAGGACAAACGTTAACTGCGCAATCTTACACTACACAAAATAAAGATTGTCTTACCCAGTGGGCACAGAAATCATTTCAACATTGAATCAATGTTGAATCAACATTGAATCAACATTAACAACCAGTTATCAACGTTGATTCAATGTTATGTGCCCACTGGGTAATTATTTTAAATCAGTATTAATCTTATCTTAACCTATCTTAATCCTATCTTAAACTGCACAGTCCATTGTAGGATAGGATAGTCGACTAATATATAATGGGGGGGGGGCTCTGCCCCCCAACCCCCTTTTTTTTAAATTTAAATTTCTGCCTTAGATTAAGACATTTTAAGATGTAAGATTAAGATCGCGCTGTAAACGTTTGACCACACGCCTGGTCTGCATATTTCACACACGCCGCAAAATGGTACCCGGATGGGGAGCACTGTGGACAATAGGCCCTATGACAATTAACCCTGAGGACAATCGCCCCATGTCTATCGGCCCTGCGGAAGAAAAGCACCATGACCAATGGCACCCTGATAATAAGCCCCCCTGACTATAGGCCATTTTCCTAACGTCCGAGCATAGGTAATACTAAATTCCGAGTATATTCCATACTAACATTCGAGTTTAGTCCATACTAACGTCCGAGCACAGGCCATACAAACATGACTTGTGTTCGGATGTTAGTATGGCTTGTGTTTGGACGTTAGTATGGCCTGTGTTTGGATGTTAGTATGGCCTGTTCTCGGACGTAAGGGGCATGGCCTATTGTCCGGAGGGCTTACAGTCATGGGGACTGATTGTCATAGGGCCTATTGTCGGTGGGACCAATCGTCATGTGGCTAAAATGTTGAGGGCCTGTTGTTCTAGGGCCAATTGTCAGGATAAGAATAGAATAGAAGAATGTGCGTTTTGGGTAACTGAACCGGTCCTAGGTTTGAAAATGGGCCAACCCTAAAAGAATTCTCGATTTTGGGGATAGAACTTTCCAAGAGGGGTCATGCGTTTTTCACTCCCCTTCTAAGTTAGTAGTCCATTTCTATCTTCATCTGCCCTAAATAAACTCTTTTCTATCAAGCCGGTCAAAGATGGCACCCGGTCTAAGATGGCACCCGGTCAAAGATGGCAACCGGTCAAAGACTATCACATGAGACACAGCCTTTAATATATTGCCTCTAGGAATCCTAAGCTGTTTGTTCCTGACTGGGTTCTGCTTTATGATTATGGTGACCCCCCTTAAATCTTAAGGTAAAAATCATGAAAAATGTGAGAGAATATGATTTTGTGAAGACCTACTTTAGAGCCATTTTCATGTCATAGATATACTGAAAAGGTTTGGTTGCCATGCTAACCGAATAGCACATGTACATTGAATTTTGGTTAAAGCCACATAAAGTTTGAATGCTATTTTAATGCAATTATATCTCCTTAAGATAGATTAGGATAAAGACAAAAATTATCTGGAATTTTCAGCCAACAAAGCCAGGCTAATCTATAGGTTTTTTTCCGGTTTTTTAATGTCCTGCTTCACCCTACTCTAACCACTACACAGGTAGAGGAACACTATGCCTATTCCCTGCTGTAAACAATGAACAATCACAAAATCTTATCATAATTTGAAAATAAATGATGAACGATGACACAGATGGTAAGAATAACCACTTTATTAACTCAAAGGAATGTGTTCAACATGTGCATTGATCATGGGATTCAAAGCCAGCAATGGGCTAACTCAGTTTCAGCAGTTCCAATTCTTTATGATCAATCCTATAGCAGTAGCCAATGTGGTAGTGCAATAGAGATAGTGATCACCAGGGCCATCATAATAAGAAAGAAGAAAACACAGTTCAGAATGCTAGCTAGCTTCTTCCATTGCTTCTTCATGTCAGCCTGTTTCAAGGTATTCAAAGCCTTCTGTGCATTAGTCATATCCTCATTGCCATCAGTTATGCCAACATTATTTAATCTGTCTGTCACATTGTGAACAGAGATGAGTTTGGTAACCCAATTGGGTATATGAGGTAGTGGTTTTCTTTGTAGAAGACTAATTATTGCAACTGACATGGCCACAGAAATTGCATTCATCACCATTAAGCTGGAGGTGAATCGAACTGAAACAAAGTGTCATTATGAAGAGTAAGCTCTTTTGAAATAATCATTATTATGGATGATACTGTTCATACATAGAATTCAAAGCTTCTATTCTGTATTTTTAATAGTATCTAAGGTACATGATATTTATGATTACACTTTTTACATCATGACAATTTACAACTTCATTGATAACTTCATTAGAAAAAGTTAAGCAAGAATTCTAATATTTGGGTTTCAAATATGCACCTGTCATGCATCGATGCAGGAGTAGAGGGGACACATTTTTTAAGAACTTTAATCTCATTTTGTATAAGGACTTTTCTGATATATTAAAGCACCAGGGGTAAGTAGGGCTCTTAATTTCATAGGCATGAGGGTAAAGCCAAACACAATGGTACAATGATACTTAAATCATTAATACTTTACCGATGTAAGGAATATGGTCAGAACCAGAAGGTATTTTCTCTGACACAGATCCCTGTATGACAGAGAAAGCAAGTAGACATGTCACTCCCAGAGAGATCCTCTCCTCTGATTCTGGAGGCAGTGCAAACACAAGCAGTCCAACCAATGTTAGAACACAAAGAGGAAGGATCATAGTCATTACATAGTAGGCTGATTTCCTTTTCAGGGCGAATTGAAACTCTACACTTGAAAGTATGTACTTGTATATGGAAGAATCTTCATTATTTGATCTGTGCTCTTGGATATTGATAACATTAGAAGAAGTGCACTTCCATTCAATATTGGTGAGCATAACAGAAGTGTCAATATTGGTCCCTGTATAGTTGACCACACTTGCTTCAGCAGGCCACCCACTGATCATGACAGAGCAAGTGTGTGTGTCAAATGGGAATAGATATAAGGTAGACACATCACAGAATGTCTGGAACTCCTCAGACATAATCCATACAACTAAACCTGAGGATAGTACCCTCACCGTGCCTTTATTCAGGATAGCATCATCTAAAACTCCACGATCAATACTGCAATGAAAACATAATAACTATCAACATCATGTTGATAGCAAGTTATTGTTAGAAAAACATCAGATGTTCTCCAATACATCTCAGAGTAAAGAACAAAATGAAATTCTCACCTGTTATGAATACCAAATGGGGGTTTCCATACTGTGGATGATGGGAGGAATATATTTTTCAAGCCATCATATTCAGAATCGTTCCATGACAGTGCTGTATCAATCCATTGCTTGAAAAGGATACCAGAATATGCAAAAGTGAATTCTTCATTATGCTAGGCTTTGTCATCTATACGTTTTAGAGAACTTTGTTTCTAACAACTTCAATTAATAGGCTCACCCTAATATTTATGCTAAAGTTAAGCATATCCATCAGAATTTGCTTATGTTCTTCTTCTGTCTGTCTACATGACAACAAAGTTGAATTGTATACTCACAAAGAAGAGGTTTCCCACAATGCTGAATGTTTGCTTCACAGTATCCTGAACAAAATTTAAATCATACACAGGAAGACGATTTCAGAGTTTATGCAAAATCCTCTGAGATGAATATGTCTGGAATGCGTGCCACAGATAACACGCCCCACAATCACTGTGATAACACTGATGTTCCCGCCATGTAGACAGGACATCAAAGATGGTAGACCTATTGTGATTACTCCAACAGAGAATGTAATATTCCTATGCTTCTAGAGGGTTTTCAACATTTAAATTTACATCATATATTCATAAGGATGGGACAATGCTATACACATTTATTGTGTAATCACCATTAATTAGTGAGAACATTTTTGTGAGGGAGTTTGGTGATTTCATGGTGATGTCCCGTAACACGCTGCCACTGATGCCCGTAACACGCAGGTAGTGTGTGCTAGTTATGTCCCATAGCACAAACACGTTGACAGCCGCAAATCAGGCACTTTCAGAGGGCTGGAACATGGATGTTGCTTGCGTCTCAGTGACATCACTCCTGTTTGGTTCCAGCCATGCAGTGAGACCACAAACTATGCCAACTAAAAACGTCTCACTTGTTGTGAAACACTGCCCATCTCGGAGAACACAGTCAATTTGGGTGATAATAGAAGGGTTTTATGTGATTGCTTTACTTATTATGAGGTTCCAGCGAGTATTTGTGTGTTCCAGGCTTCACTGCTTTGTTAGAGTGACTTTGTTAGAAGGGTTCATCGTGACTTCTCACCACATGGTTAGTGATAATGGTGCCCATTACATTGAAACCTTGATGATTGACCACCGTTCTAGCTACATTTTTTACCCATGGGAAATTTAACTTTAATTTTTTACCACTGTTCATATCTTTGATCATTGGGAACTAACCTACCATGATTGTGTGGCTTGTCATGCTTCATTGAACATGGTGACACCATGTTTATTTCAAAGTTATGCAATCGGCTTGACTATTAGGAAACTGCCATTCATACTGCATTCAGTTGGCACACTACGCAGTCATGTTTCATTGAGTTAAGGTTTGGTTGTATAATCTGATTTTTATTTATTCTTATCCACATGAGAAATGTTATAGCCAAATGTATATTTATCATACACAACAGAGAACTGTGGTACGGTCATCACAAAAATGTGTTACGGGACATCACAACAACAATCAAGCAATGTGGTCACTCATTGTGTTTATTGTGCCCAATTCGATATCTAGGCTGGTCACCAGGGCGGGACCTCTGTCGAAGGACAATGGTGCCAGCTGAGGCAAAAAAAAGGGTCTGTTTTCAGGTTACCTGACCCTACCTAGCAAAGCAGGGCTGACCCTAGAAATTTGTATCCAACTTTGAAAAAAAAAGTATATTTTAAGTAATTTTAGGGCTATTTGAGAGTCAATTTGATAGTCTACTAGTTAATGCCGTTGTCGACGAGTCAGCGCTGAAGTTTGCGAGTCAATTTTTGGGTACTTTTCACGCCATGGGATCAATCTGTCATTATCAAACAATTTTGGGGCTATTTCAGAGTCAATTTGATAGTCCACGGGTCAATGTGGTTGTCGGTGAGTCAGCGCTGAAGTTTACGAGTCAATGTTTGGAGACTTTTCAGGACAAAGTTTTAATTTCTTTTTTTTTAATCCGACCTACCCTACCTAGATTTTCAGACTATGTAACCTGAAACACACCTTTTTCTTTTTTTTTGGCCTGAGCTACACAGTTAACCTTTAATGCCTCAATCGAAAGTAGCCTAATAGGTTAGGTACTAATGACTGATTACTTAACCAGTTCTGGAGCCTAAGATTATCAGTGAAGGGAAGTCAAGTTACCTAAGCCACGTAGGGTTCTTCTGGTTTTCATCTTCTAATTAAGCCATGCATTTTGCATGATAGTATTAAAAGTGTGTCCGAAGAAGTCAATTTCTGTATAATATGTGTCAACATTTCCATTGATTTAGAGAAACGAATTACTTACCAATGCCTTGAGGTATGTAGGTATAAATCTGACCTCTACCTGCACTGCATCTCTCCAACTTGCTACTGGTCTGCCCATTATGTAATTATTTCTCAGAAAGTGAGAGACATTTATCTCTGCTGAAACTATATAAGTATAATATCTTGGACTAAAATAGACATGGATATTTATCCTCATATATTGACATCGCCATATGATTGATGATTTTCACCTCCCTTGCAGCAAAGATCTCTAACTAACTATCACTTAAAAGGTAGAGCCCATTTATGTTGATCTGCCTTTTCATCATGTACAAAACAATTCCTAACTCCTCTCAACCCCCAGACCCTGATGCGCTATTGTTTTGTACACTTTGCCTCTTTTTTCTCTCATTGTTCATGGATACATCATGCAAAAGGTAGTATTTGAACATTATGATTTTACCATATATATAATATTGATTGTCATGTATCATGGAGCGCAACCTTTTGGAAGAAATTGTTCATAATAGTGTAGACTTTATTCACCAAAACATTAAATAAAAACTAATTTCATGGACTGGGTCCTTTGGATCCTATAAAATAGACACCCTTCTTATATGGCCTGTCCTGCAGAAATTGGCATTTGTTTCATATCTTATTTAAACATTATGTAAAGACAAAAAATAGTTTTTCAAATAATCCTTGGCTCACCTGGAGCCCTCGTCCTTAAATTTAAGGAATAAATGGTAGGTATGTTCATTTGAGAGACCATAATATGACTACGCTCACACTATTGATATGATGACATTTTGGCAGTAAGACCCGTTATTGTCATGACGATATTGTGGCAATATAACAGCCCAAAATAATGGGCACCTGGAAAGTATTTGATATTGATATCATCACGAGGGTATAACACATAGTTCAAATGAAAAGATAAATCATAATTATCAAAAGTCACAAAATTGTGAATTACTCACCATTCCTTTTGGAAGATTCAGCAAAACGAATATTTGCTAATTGAAGAATTGGTAGACTGAATAGGCAAAGAGTGTGTCTCTTAAAGAATAACATTGTTTGTGGGTTGTATATATATTGCCAGTG
The DNA here is from genome assembly GCA_947462335.1 of Harmothoe impar. NCBI lineage: Eukaryota > Metazoa > Annelida > Polychaeta > Phyllodocida > Polynoidae > Harmothoe > Harmothoe impar. The sequence goes on from OX381711.1 coordinate 66,483,195, forward strand.
CTTCTTCAAGTGTTGAGTCAGTTAGTTTGCGTTCCCACACCAACTACTGTTAGGGTAGGTTATCCACCAAAATCGCGGAGTAATACCTCTTAGGCCAAATTATTTTTGAAAGAAAGGTCTGTTTCAGGTAACTTAAGGAGGAAAGTCTAGGGTGGGTAGGACGGATTTTTTCCCTTTACTGAAACGACTAGTCACCCGACAAACCCTAAATTTAACCAAAATGTGTTAAATGTGACGATTAACTTGCATGAATTTGCATGTACCATACTGCATTTCTATTTCATGTCATATAAAAAAAAGTAGTCAGCCTCTTTCTAAACCTAAAATTGACCAAAATATTGTAAATATATGAAACTTCTTCAAAATTGCATAAGAAACCTTAGGATCGGTCCTGTTTTGACAGTAGTCTAGTGAATTAAGGGAAATATACTTTATTTCTGGATAAAAGTACCAAAGTTGGTTTATAGGTAGATAAATATATGTTATCAAATATTTTTCCTTGCTCCAAACAAAAAGTGTCCTGCAACACTATTTTTGGGTCATTTTCCTGAAAAATGTGAAATGTGACAATAATAATTTTATAAGTTAATCTTTTGCAGGTTTCTAGCATTGAGACCTAGTAATATTGCCATAATAGACATTACTTGTCATAAATATGAAAGAATTAGCCCCCAGAAAATGCAATATGGGTGCAAAATTAAAGCTGAAAAGCAAAACTAATTGTGGCTTGATGCTTTCATTTTAATTACTTTCACAAGCTGTCAATAGTACTTTTTTAACCTCTCATGTATTTTAAGGGTAATTCTATGTGTTTCCAAGTATGTTATACTGTGTTAGGTTATAAAATTGGTATTAGTAGATCAATCTAGAGGGATTGGGTATTGCAGCAGAACACTGCAATCGAAGCGCCGCAGCCACCACAAGCAAACTGCAGGGGTCACACTTTGGGGGTTTAGGGACATGCCCCCTCAAGAGAATTCTGAACATATAGCCTTCAAATGTTGCATTCTTATGAATTCCATGTATGTTATACCCTGTTAGGTTATAATCCTGGTAGTAGTAGATCAATCTAGAGGGATTGGGTATTGCAGCAGAACACCGCAAACGAAGCACCACAAGCGAACTGCAGGGGTCTTATTTGGGGGGTTTGGGGGCATGCCCCCTCAAGAAATCTTTGCATTTATAGCTTTCAAATGTTGCATTCTTATTAATTTTGCACACATTTATTGAAAAGTCTGATCTATATCTAGCCTCTCTCATTTGGTTTGGGATTATTTTGGAGGGAAAGATCCTTTGTCACCTAAAGGCATGTCTCCCCCCACCTATAACATATTTTTGAACATATTGAGAAGGAAGGTGCGGCATTGAGGGGAAAGGAGGGGTAGGGTTGGAGAGCTTAACTGAATTTGTGGACCTTTTATAAAAACTTAAGGTCACATATAAAGTTGCAAGCAGGGTACAGCGAGCTTGGTACCCACAGGGAAATATTTGAAATCTAGAGGCCAAATGGTTCATTCTGGTGGGTTCTAAGAGCTGTACAGATTGCAAAAAGGAAGAGTTTGAATCCCCACTCTTTTGTTGTTGCATCCCATTTCCTGACTGTCCTTTTTTTCCTAATGCTTCCCTTTCCCTCCATCTGCTTCCCTCTCCCTAGGCTTGAGTACACAGAGGTTGTAGAGGGAGGAGAGGTCACAGGGGTAGGCCAGGGCATGGGAGGGGATCTGGAGGGGAGGAGAGTGGACATGGAATGGAAGGTAAGGGTGATGGATATTGGAGGTGTATGGTAGGGGAGGACCATGTCCCCCCTCCATTTTTAACACATCCCTCAGCCCGCAGCATGCCCCGCTCCCAAACTGAGAAGAGAAATGGGGGCGAGGGTGGGGCAGAAGGCGTGACAATGCCCTGCCCTAGAGAGAATTAGGAAATAAACCTGGTACAGGATCTATATAAGATATAGCAAATATTTCTGCATGTCTTGTCAAAATCACTTCTCAAACATGAGTTGAAATGTATCACTGAAAACGGTAAATAAGCTTTAAATGCATTATGTCCCACAATAAATATAGAACACTTGCACCAAAGATTATTTAGAGGAGAATATTCTGCATTAATAGTACCCTAGTGCATTTTGTGGCATATTTTTCACTCTTTTGCTATCTCTGTGCCCCCTGGTGGGAAAAACTACAACTAACCCCCCAGTCACATTTTCCCCCACCTGCTCAGATATAATATGCATCCCCCTCCAGGAAATACTTTTTTCAAATTAACGGCTAGTTTACCTATCTTTCTTTTTATTTCTCCCTCTCCTTTTCCTCCATCTTTCTTCTCCTCTCTCTTCTTTGTTGGGGATGGGGGGTAATCCCTGTTGCCCCCCCCCCTTCCCCCTGGATCAGCCAATGGGCAGCACTGACCCAATTTATTTAGATTTTTGGTATATGTGTAAAAACATCCTAATAATTCGGGAAATCTCTATTTTTTGTGTATTGGCACAATATTTTGCGTTTTCTGGCCCTCCTAAGGCCCAAAAAAAACTAAAAACGTCAAAAACACTAAAAATGACATGTTTTACATGTCTCTCATGTGTACTGAGGCAGTAATAGCTTATTCCTAATATCATTTTCTATTAAGTCTATGGTATAATCTATTGATTCACGAGGATTTCACTAGATATGTTCCGTATTTCTTTCTCCACAGTCATTTAAGTGTGTTTTGTCAGCAAAATATTCAAATGTCATTTCAGGTTGATACCTCTATATAGTAAATAAAGAAGATCCACACAGTCTCTATTGTATCCCAGATTGTGAGGTAACTCTTGTGTCTTCTGCTGGAAAAAATTAATTTTGAACAAGAAAAATGTGGCTTTGACCACGGTCGGGGTTGCCCCCCCCCCCTCCATCTGTTCCGTCTCTCAGTCTAGCCTATAACAAAGTAATGTTATTTTCATTGTCATAATCCGCCCTGTGACGTCACAGAGGAGCACCAGGCCTATTTTCATTGTCATAATCCGCCCTGTGACGTCACAGGCGCCCCATGCAGCACCCAGGCAAAACGAAAACATTAATAGGCTTGCCATGACGTTGCTGCGCAACGTCAGGTCGCTACGCTCCGGGGCAACCCCAAAAAATATCCAATTATCTTGCCTCCAGGAGCATATGTCTATTGGGATACATATTTTCCGTCACAGAGTCACCCTGAATATTCGTCAGGCTGTATCTCAAAAACTATTACTCAGAGGATATCCATTCTTGGTATGCTTCAAGATATATGTTGGCCCAGCTTGTAAACAAAATTATTAGTTGCTGTGATGTATCTAAAAAATAATGTTCATGAACATTATTTTCCATTAAAAATCCATGATCATGAATAATCATTGATTTTTCGTCACGGAGTCACCTGAAAAAAGGACAATAAACTTCACGAGGCGATAAAAACTGAACCGCTAGGGTTAGAAATGTATCAAAAAGTGTTCCAAGGAGCCAAGATATATACCTTTCAATATACTAAACTTGTTTAAACATATTAAGAACTTTCTGATTTGTCCTTCCTCTATCTTAAAACAACATAAGTCAGGAGTTTGAGCCATATATGGGTTTCATGATATCGTTCCTGGTATACTACATTTCATTCTGGTATAGGTTTTTTTTCAAATCAAAAGAAACAGCTAAATGAACCTGAAAAATATGGTTTCTTGTGATCTGACAGTCATCTTAATGAAGGGCAACCATCTTGAATTTTTAATGCATGATTTAAATTTGGATATTAACCTACATTTATAGTAACCAGTTAAGCATCTTGTATGGTTTCCGCTCTAAATATTTCTATAAAAGTTCTTCAAATTAAGATTTCTTGTTTATTTCAATGATTTTGGTGATCACATTTCAAAATGGCTGACAAATGGTGATAGCATGGAAATTTCTTTTGGAGCAAGGAAAAAAGTGAAAGTACTTGGTTCGAACCATCTGTAAAAAAAAATTGGCACTCTTATCCAGTAATAAAGTATAATGCCAATTCGCTCCCTTAATTCACTAGACTACAGGCTCGGTCGGGTGACCTGAAACAACCCTTTTATTTTTGGCCCTACCACTGATAATGTCCTGTGCAAAGTGAGGATCACAGAGAGCACACATAGCAATCAGATACCTGAGATGAAGCGGACATTTTGCAAACAGGAAGTCCATTACCGTTGGCGGTATCCTAGAAACGCTAGCAACAAACATAAAGACATGTTGACAGCAAAGTCAATTTAGGCCATGATAACTACAGGGTTCTACATTACATAGCTGGACAAATTATTTCAGCTTTAATTTTTTGGAATGAAAACTTTCTATAAAGACCATACCTGTCTACACCAGTGTACATTATCTATACAATAGGCAATAAGAGGGGGGGGGGGGTATTTCACTGTCGACAAATTGGCTCGTCTCTGTTCATCCAGAGAAAGTTAAGCATAGAGATAACACTAGATTAGCGTCCATTGGTAGATTTGTTGGCAGTGGAATATCCTCTTCATGACAATCTAAAACAATAGAGCCAGGCAACAATAAACGCAATGTCAACTTCATGTAACGTACTGCATTTCATAAGAAACCTTTTTTGGGCTGACTCACTGAAACAAAACACTACTTTAAATACTATGAAAACCAAGCCTTTCTGAATATGCATACCACCATGTATCAGTTGCTCCACCAGTAAAACCGTGTCATATTGACAACTTGTGTCCACATAGTCTAATGTTATAGGGCAGAAAAGTATATTTGTATTGGCCACTAACCATTAACACCACAAATAGTCGGGTGGCTGGAAGCGCTGTGTGATTGCTCAATCCTTATCTAATCCTGTGTGAAGTGACCCTTTTATGATATCTTCCCATTTCGGCTCCCATGTCATATTTTTAAACTGGGTCTGTCCCCATGAAGGAGCATCCATCTTGTGCCTTATGCTATGCTTGACACATACCATGACCCACCCACAGGTTGTCTTATGCACCTCCCACTCAGAAAGATCCTTTCCTTTACAACCCGAGAGTCAGACAAGCTGCACTCAAATGGTCATTTACTATAATTACCTTAAGGGTTGGACAACTTTAGCACCAGGCCGCCACAAGTCATACAATTAACTTTGGGGAGTGTTCATTTATTATTTACGGGGGGGGGGGGGGGGGCATAAAATTGTGACCCCTCTCAAGGGGGGGGGGGTGTAAAAGATTCTGACCCCACTTGAGGGGGGGGCATGAGATTTAAGCTCCTTTTTAGCCAAAAAGCCAAACGAGTTACTATAGTACTAATGGGGACCTTCAGCAAGGAGGGGGCGAGATATTCCGCATGTTCTATATTTGGAAGAGGATCTCAATCCAGCTATATGGCAATCGTTGCCCATTTAGCTTGACCCCTGGTTAATGATTGTTAAGCATTAGGCATGCAGGGGCATAGACGACATCCATGCAATTAGTCACTATGGGAACCCCAAAACAGGAAATTGTATATATGAGTCCAGGATTGATCCACTTTAGTGATCAAACACCGCAGTCAGATGTCATAAAGTGCTAGGGCCTAATTTGCTGCAGACCATTTGGCCGTGACAGAGTAAGCTAAGTTTCAGAGTGTTTCATGTTATTCTTTTCCATATCGAATTTGAAATAGTTCCGTTGGCAATATACATGTTGAGGCTGCATATGAAGAAGTGAACAGTGTCTGTGTCGGTGTAGCTTTTGTTATTGAGCCATGAGACGGTGCTTAGTTCCTGTCCTTCTCACCGCCTGGCTGCTTAGTAATGATGCCTACTGCAACAACTTAAATGACAAGTATTGATCAATGTTCTTTATTGCATCCTCTGAGATATTCTGTGTTAAGCAGAGCTGAAATATCTGATGTACCGGTAGATCTTATATGATATATATATGCCAGTCTATGATTACCTTTTTTCTATTCATGATGCACGTAGACCCTACACAGGTAATACCCTGTTTTTGGTATCCACCAGGCAGTACCAGCGAATGACTTGATACATTATGATGTCAAATAAACATTGAATCAGAAGGCATCATGCCATCCTAAAAGGTTAATAGAATGAGTTAACCCTTTAAGGACGGCACAATGCCTTGATGCACCAATGCAATACCAACGAGGACTACATCTGTGTATCATGATGACAGACTTTATCATTTGGTGTAATGATGTCCATAAATGGTTAATAGTACTGCTTCATAATATTCACTATAGATAGCATAGATGGGAAGCTGTATAAGTGGTTGATGGACGGACGTCTTCCTGTGCGACTCATCAGAACTCAAAAGGCTGTTCAGGTTTTGGTAAAATTCTCCTTTTTTGGTCTTCAAGAGTTGGTAAGTCATACCTTAATCTATATCCAGTACCTTTAACTAATATTGTCAATCATTACTGGACATTATGAACTCGGAGGAAAGGATGCAAATCTAGTCAATGATGCCAACCCTGGTACTAGGTATTTCATTACTGACATTACAAAATCTCAAGAGAAAGAAATGTATTGATCATATTAGTTGCTGATCTTATATTTGATTTTCCATTATGTAGTAGCAACCTTTACTGAACACTGTTGAACTCATTGATTTATTTTGCACTACATTTCCAGCCGCGACCCAACATCCATGATTCAGTTTAGTCCCATTATATTTTTCCTATTTTCTTTGGTTTTAGCATTGACCAGCATTGGTATCTAACCTATTATTCGACTGCAGTCTGGTCCCATTATGACGGTCCAGTGATATGTTTCTTATTCATGGCTTATCCATTGACACTGGATGGAGATGGAACCACTGGCATCCTATCGTTAGTTGACAACTGCATATTAACCAGAATATATTAACAAGATTTATATTTTGCAGAATGCAGCCAATGAAAGGTTCTCTGTTTTGGGCACCTTGCGATTAGTAAGCATAAATTTTACATAGAATTCGCTGTAACTGTACAATATTTAGTTTTCAGTTATTTGTTCTACCAGTTTAGCAGTAGAAAATATGTCCTCACATTGTCTTTTATAGTGAATATTAAAGGGGTCATTGATATGTGTGCTATATTTAGTCAAAATCCATTGTGTAATGACTATGTCAATAGTGCTTTATTTTATGTAATGAATGTAAATTTCAACTTTTCATATAATTATTATAGACATGGAAGGATGATGTCTATACATGGGACCCTGCTGATTACAACAATGTATCCTTCATCTTCTTGCCGGGTACAACAATCTGGAAACCACAATTTGCAATCTACAATAGGTACAAATATCTCGCTGTCATGAAGGTTGAAATAACATAATTATAATGTGAATTTCAGAATCAGATTTCTATTTCAATTCATTTAATTTGTATTGTATATTTTACTGAAGCCATTACAAGAACCAAACTCCTTTGCAAGTAGGTTAAAGGCTCCAACTGTGCATTATTATGACCAGTATATATAGCAGCATTTTTATAATTGTATTATGTGGTATGATTACTAAACAAATGTTAATCTAGTGTTATTTCTTCAGATCAGTCAACTAATTCATATCATAAGAGTAATGATTAATAGACACTATTAATAATTGTTATCTGAGAATTATGGCATTCAAGATAATGTTTTCAACACTTTCCATTATAAACTGTCAGCTTATCCAAGAAGACTACTGGTGAGGCATGGGACTATCCGCCCATCATAGTCACCTCAACTGGTTATGTTTACTGGGGTATACCAACGTACTTTGATGCTACGTGTGAAATCAACCTCTCCAGCTTCCCCTTCGACACACAGACCTGTGACATAGTTCTTGGCAACAACTATGCTATCAGTTCCTTCATAAACTTTACCTCTGAACAGGATGACATCATTACTGATGCTGGCATGATGAAGCATACTGAATGGACTTTAATACAGGCAATCCAATTCAATGATGATCTCAGCTATGCTGACGGAACAGTGTCCAGAGTCATAATGAGATTTACCTTCAAAAGGAACCCAAGTTACTATGTCATGACCATTATAATTCCCCTAATTCTTCTTGCACTGGTGGATCTCCTGGTTTTTCCTCTTCCACCTGCATCTGGTGAAAAGATCTCCTTGTGTGTAGCATGCCTGATGGCTTTTCTGCTGACACAGCTATTGATCGCTGAGCATCTGCCAACTAGTTGGACCACGGTACCCCTAATAAGTAAGTATAATGTAACGAAGGGCTATTGTATATACAATTGTGCTTCCCATACACCTGATATATTTTGTTACTATACTGCACACCAAGAATTCTGCTTGTATAGGTTTTCATAAATAATAACAAATGATGTCTAAACTATTAGGTTAAAGTCTACTTGCATAAGTATCTTATTGTCTATCAATTGTATGAACATTATGAAATTTATCAAATGTTCTGATATGAATGAAAGAATAATTTAATTCTTCCTTGAAGCTAGAAATGACTGAGTCAAGCCCAGTAAACAAAAAACTTTATACAACATTTTATAACGTTATATAGTGTTTCTGTAAGGCTCCTTACTATGGTGTAACGTTATATAAAGTTTCAAAACATTATTTTGACGTAAATAACTGTTTTTCTGTTAGCTGGGAGGCTTGAAGGAAATAGGATAGACATTGCGATAATTGTATGAATTGTGATACGTGTCCTCAGAATATTACGGGCACTTAATCCACTTCTTTAGCTGCCTATTATTTTAGCATTTTTTGCATGTGTTTTTGCATAGTTGAGAAGTGTGATATGTTTTATTTCTTTGTACATTATATTAGAACTTGTATTATGTATACTAGCTCTAAATATTTAAGAAATGTCAAGGTAAGTTGCGGAATCTATGCCAACTACCAAACTAATAATAGATCCATGGATTTTCAGTGATCTTCAACCTGTTCCTGATGGTACTGACCTTCCTGTCTGTATGTTCCACGGTTCTTGTTCTCAGTATCCATCTCAGGGAGGCTCTTGGTGATGTCCCTCCATGGGTGGAGAGACTCCTCACACTGACCTCCTACAACAAGCCAACCAACAAGGTGAGCCAAGACATCGTCCAGGTTTTGGATAACAATGCATTACAGCTAGTTGAAAGAGAGGAACTGGCCGAGAATCATTTTGTGTCAAAAAGGAAGGGAGGATCTGAAACCAAAGTATTCTATGATATTCTACATGAGCTGAAAAAGGTAACAAAGAAGATGGATGAGAAGGCTAATGAAGACATGCTCCATGAGAAATGGAGAGAAGTTGCAATCGCACTGAACAAGATGTTGGGTTACATTCTCCTGGTCTGTCTTGTGATAATGACTATCACATGTTTTGGTATGTGGTTAAACCACTGCAGTATGGTTTGACCAGGTTCAGTAGATGGCCTAAATAAGTTAAATAGTGGTCTGATATTCTATGCAGGAAATCATGGGAGTATGTACGGTAAGAATATGGGAGCTACGTTCAGTCTTCAGGACTTATGGCACTTTCATGAATATCTGATTATCAGAAACCTGATACCACTATATTGAGTAGGGATGCCATTGGCATCCAACTTATTTCGATTTTGATTATCACTATTTTAGTCTCGATTAATTTTGATATTACAACAACCGTGAATATCTGCTTCAAATTAGGGTATCTTTATCTATTTTTTACACCCTCATGCAGGAATATATATATATAGATAGAGATCTGAAGACTATTTCATTAGAATTTTCTAAGTCTACACACTACATCATTTTCACACTGAATGATAAGGAATATTCATACAAATTTTGCATAATGAATAGTATAATGAATCAGCATAATGAATAGTATAAGAATGATCATGGTTTTACTCCGCTTACACTGAGGTGGGAATAGTGACTGTGATACCCTAGGTGGTTGCTAAGGAAGCCTCTGCTTGACTATAATGTTATTACCAGGCTGATTGTCCACCGAGGATGTCACATTGACTTTAAGTCGCTTGTCTATGTGTTTTTTTGTTTCTGTGCCTTGTTATACCATATATTGAGATGTTACATCATGTTGAATAAAAATCCTTCCCCAAGTCCACTCATTGATTTGTTCCGAATGTTCTTGTTCTTCGTCTGGATCAATATTGTCTGGATCGTCTGGATCAATATTGTTAGGATTGGCCGATATTTAACATCAAATAGAGAGTTAGATTGAGGGGGGAGCGTTTTGAAATCAATAATGTGCCCCAGAGACAAGTCAACACGTAATTGGGGTTATGAAATTTATTAGGTGATAAATTTTATTACGATTTGATGTATACCATGAATTGATTGATATGATAATAATCATATTGAGAATGGCTGTATGAATACATAATTGATTGAATATAGTGTAAAAACGTTATGTTTGATATGACTATCGTAACATGAAAGTAAGGTGTGGGTGGGTGGGTAAAATGTGGAGCTGTGGAGGAGGAGTGAGCCCGGTGGCTGTGGCAGTGGAAGTGAGGGAGAGGGACAGACAGTTGGCAGCAGGCTGTGTCCATGACGTCATTGTCGTAATTTGTGCCAGGGCATAGCACAGGGGAGAGCCACAGCACCATGGTAGTGTATAGACTGTCTCCTAGGGGCCAGTAATGACTGGGAGGGCCTAGCTCGGCCCGCCAACACATTTACCCCTCCAGAAGGATACGGAGGGGGGGGGGTAAAAAAGTTGAACCCCTTTTTTCCTTTTTAGCAAAAAGCCCACGTGCCAGGACGTTAGTCCAAAGGGGGTGGGCTCTAAAAATTTATTATGGTTTTCATAAATATTTATTCAATAATCTGACTTGATAATCTTTAAAAGAAATGCTTTACAGGAAGTTGTCTAATTGGGCTTGACATAATGCCGCCCCTGCAGCAGGCCTGGCAAATCCTACCTTTATTCCCTTGAAGGGGAAAAACAGAACGAGGGCTTTTTTCCCCTTGATTCTGGGGCAGCATACATGTAATATTAGGTCCAATCAGGAAATTCAATTTGCTAATATCTTACCATTATTTGCGGATAATGGTCACTTCATAGACAGGTAGACAATACAGTAGGCTAGGTACATGTGGATGGGCTTTTATATCAGTTTTATATTCTGTGATTTATAATGATTTAGAATGCAAAATCTGGCCAAAATAAGGTACATTATATGTGGATTCCCCCCCACCCCTCACCCCTCCCTCACCACCCCCTTGCTGCAGGTAATTCCCATTACATTAAATCCTCCTTTGACTACCACATAGACTTGACACTGTTTTGTTTAGAATATTGCAATGTGTTTAGAGCGTGTTGTCATCACCGGTGTAAACAGAACGCTGACAGGGAAGGTACCACAGGCCTATTGACTGCACTAAGACACAGGGTCTGATGCAGGTGCCATAAGTATTGTAGTTGAGATACTGCTTGTACCACATTGACCAACTGCACATGACACAATAATTTGGGTGATGACATAAGATGACGTCAGTTTGTTCAGCACCAATGTATCATTTGACGCTGGCTGTTTTCCATATAGTATATATAACCAGAAATTTGTGTCCAAACATGCAGAAAAGGGAGGGAAGGAGTAACCAGGACTATAGACACAACTTCTAACAAATAACAGCAGAAGAAATAGCATTGGTGAATGACAAATCACACCTCAAAGACCTACAAGTATATAGATCCAATCAGGGAAATATACTAAATCAGTTGTAGCTATCTTCTTTGTGATTAACCGCTATGAGTTGAGATCATATTGCTGGAAACACCAGTACATTGTGTAAAATCAGTGCAATGATATTCTGGCCAGGATTGCACATTGGTACCTCCTTCATACAAAACATTGCATGTCCGAGCTGAAAGATAATTTCTCTTTCATCATGATTTCATTGGATCTAAACTGTGTGATCATTCACATAATTATGTTCACGTCATGAGGTTGCTAAGTTACCTTATGTATATTAGAAAGCAACCCTGCTCAAACTTCTATGATTTCATGATCACCTTCTTTCTAAAATGAGTAGTAATGAATTGGAAGGGCACCAAGATAATGAAAAAAGGGAGAAATACAGAGAAAATGAAGTAGACACAGAATGAGAGATGGGGAAATGTTGCGCAGACAAAGAGAGAAGGATGGCTATTATTAAATTAATTGAGATTTCTGAACACGAGGCAGGGCTCATCTTACAATAATTAGAAACACGATACCTAGATTAGTGTGCTTGCTGAAAACCCTGCATAAAACATCACAACAGGTGTTTCTTCTTGAGAAGCATTATGATATAATATTATATACAAACGGGCATGTGTGTAATAATAACAAATTCATCATGCATGAGATATTGGTAATGTCTCACTCTTATCAATATGGTCGCCTGAGGCACTGGGAAGTCCACTGACGGCCATGAGATATCCCTCAATTAGCACGGTACCACCAAGCCTGAGCTATCATCAACCACCGGCTGGTGTTACGGCTCTTCAGAACCAAGCTACTACTAAAAACGGAAACTTTGTCTCTCAGATATTAGAACTCAAGACTGCTAGTAGTGCATCATACATAGCAATGGCTATGATAGATTGTTGTTTCATCATATATATATTTATATATAATCCGCCCGCCCACCGACATCCTTCATTATGTCATCAGTAATAGCCTTGATGAAAGACCATTTTTTGCAACATTTATATTCTTACAACAGCCAGGACTTCATGTTAATCCCACAATAATCACTTCAAAGAAAGAAGGCAGTGCTCTCAATGGACAGCCTGTGGTTATGCAATCAATGAAGAATTATCATTTATAACATCCCTCAATACACGCCCACAATAAACGACAGGCTTATAACAGCCAAGGTCTCAGCACATCCACTGGATGCTAAAACTGTAATCAAGTAAAAATAACACTTGTTCATAATGATATCTAAATACAACTTACAGGTAACCCGACTCTATAACAAATTCCCTTTACCACAATGGATGCAAGCGGTATCGGGAAACAAATTCGAGTCGCAAACTCAAGGACATGCAATCCATATCTATCCTATGATGGGACAATTCCACCTTCCATGATTAATTGGACCAGACTTCCATAAAGAGTATTTTCATTCAATTTTTAGACACATACATATCTGCTTGATAAATATGTATAGGAAGGATGGGGAAATTTACACATTTCACTTTTATAGAATAAAGCGGAAAATACTTGGTAGATAAATAGGGAAATATACATTCACAAAATTATAGATCTACTATTGTACAGTTTGTTTTGTGCTTTAGCTTACAAGTTCAACAAATTGAAATAAATGATGTAGGCTATTAAACAAAGTGTGTGTACGATCAATTATTTGTGCACATGCCATTGAATTAACATCGAGTCAACTTAGGACACCTTGTCCCTGACCTAGACTCCTCTGACTGCCTTTGCATAATCTGTAGTAAAATAACCAAGCAACACCAGCTGCTGCTTTTAACTTTTAACAAGGTGGGCTGGGCTTATACTGCCCCCTAGGTCATACCAGTTAATCTGTGCTCTCAACATGCAATATCAGTAGCTATGCCTTATTTGTAAAATATGTTTGGTGGGTGCGTAATCAACTGAGTGCAAATCATGATTTCATTTGAATTGATTGATGGCAGGCTTTACTAGTTCTTATCAGGGCAAGGCCTTGTCAAGTTCTTACATGTACATGTGTAGCCATTGCTTGTATTTCAATGATTTCCCTAATCAAAGAAAACCCAACAACAGAATTCATGACTTATATATAATGGGAAAATGGAAACTGATTGACATCATGCCTGGTAATGCTGTATGAATATAGATATGTCAATGTTTATACAATAATGAAAGAGACATGTTGGAGGAAAGATATATAAAACAGTAACTGAAATATTCTAATAATACTATCATTTAGATATTATGCTCATGCTTTTTTGCATTCAAGTCTCGTTCACCTTTTAACTAGGACATTCCAAGTTGATAGAAATCTTTGAATTATATTTTGAGCACATTAGATCAACCTTCTCCATCATAACAGCCTTCCTTCATGAATTCAATATAGCAACAAAGAGACTGTAAACAGGAATAACAAATCATGAATGAACATCAATTCAATACCAGATGAATATGACCTGTTTATGATATTTAAAACCTAATGTAACAAAAATCAATGATTAGTCCACTGGGTACTTTTATATTGTCCACCGTATCATGCCTAACATTTGTATAACATTATAGTGCAGACAACTTCCTCTATACATAGTTATATACATATCAAAGTCCTTACCATTTCTATATCCCTACCCTTTTTACAGTTTTATTGCACTAATGATACTTGATTGTAGATTGTATTACCCTTAGCTATTTCAATGATGTCCATGCTATGTACATAAAAAAACAGAAGTTGTAACCCTTATATATACCAGACACTCCATGTGTCCCCAAGTTTATAGCATATTAATGTATTAACCCCCTAACCACAACTGTTTCCAATTTCATGAGACATCATAGTTTGTCTGATCATGTTGCATGGACAGGTGTATGGATGATGGGAAATCTAGCTATTCCATATGTCCATCTGTTTAGACAATACCAATGTGTTGAAGTTTATTGAAATTGTGTGGTTGAATCTGTATCCATATTAGTACACTTACAAGGAACAAGAAATGAGATGAGCAACCAGCTCAGTTTTTGTTTCATCCATCAGAAGGACTAGTTATAGTCTATCTTTACACGGAGAGTATAATACATATATAAAACCTAAAAGTAATAGTATCCTATACACATCTCACCGGCCGGTTAAGTCTAGGTCTCTATCAAACAAACAGTAGAGAATATACACAGGTACAACATTGGAGAATCATGAAGCCAACATATAGGAACATCAATTATACTAAATGCTGTTCTTCAGTACTACTGCCTTGAACAAGTCAGTCAATCTTGGCCTCATCCCTTAAAGAAGTTTGCCCCTGCAAAGTATGCAGGCCCCTCCGAACACAAATGAATACACTGTTTGGGTCCCAAATGAAGCTGTTAACTGTATGGCCACAGTGGACTTGGGTTGATTCTGATCTGTTGAGTGTGCACAAAGATTGTCTATGTAAGTCTTCTGTTTGGTAATGGGCGATCAATCATTTAGATTTCATGCACAGTAGTTACAACACGGATGTAGCTTTTCACGGCTTTTCCGACGTGTCCGATAGAGCAATGCTGGGATCCCATGCAACATTTCCCATAAATACTCATACAGTATAGAAGAGTCACGATGCATGTCGTGAATGGCTCTTTATATTGTATGGTATATATAATGCAGCACATGTATCATCATCTCCCATAGTGCCTGGCTCGTCCAGATAAGCAACTATTGAACAGATTACAAAATATGACAAAAAAGGCCCTTAGAGACGCCAAATCATATTTCATACAGGACAATGAAAATGAGGATAAATACAAATCCTGGGACAAAATGGAATTTCTGATGCCTACCAAATTAAACTCGTATGAAGTAGACAAACACAGCAGGTAGGTAATGGACTCGGGGATATTAGCGACCAAAGTGTTGCCTCCCCATTTATTAAATATGTTAATTAATTATGACAAATAAAGATACAGAAAAAAAAATATATATATATAAAAAAAAAGATTTTAGTTCAACCGCTATAGGTGGGTATTACACATCTGTTGCCGGTGCTTGTGTTGGGAGCAATGGCGGATATTACAGGTGTGCCAACCAGGTGTAGTAATAGTTCCTAGAACGCCCGCCAGGGGTACAGTCTTGTTCACGGTTCAATACTCCCAACACACACCCGTGTGCGTTAGTCCACATTAAACTCGTATGAAGTAGACAAACACAGCAGGTAGGTAATGGACTCGGGGATATTAGCGACCAAAGTGTTGCCTCCAAAGTCCAAAGTCAAAATAACCATAACCACTATAAAAATACGGGCCTAAAGTGCCCCAAATAATGGCCTAAAGTGCCCAGTCACAACACAAAATGAAAACACAAGTTCATAACACACGCTTAGTGAGGGCAGTAGAGACCACCTTGTCAGTGTCAATACGGCCTGACAGTGGTTTAGTGAGATATATTAACGCTGCTAGGCTCTGCCAGTCCCCAGCTTGCCTCACATCATCTAGAGAGAGGCCTAGACTGTACATGTAGGCAGCCCCCGCCCGCCGGAGGGAATGCATACCAGCACCGGGGCAGTCCTTTCCCACCTTTGGCAGCAAGGCTTTCAGGAACATGAGTAGCTTGGGGTAGGTGAGAGGAGTAGGCCTACCACCTTTGTACACCCAGAAGGCAGGGGCAGAAGGGTTAGCAGTAGGGAAGTCCTTGAAGTGGGCTCTTAGAAGTTCCACAGCACAAAGTGGAGACTTATGGGCTGCAGTTACCGGTATATAATGTGTCCTCTGTTGATACTGCACTGTCTTGGAGCTCGAGATGGCCAGTTGTAAGCCCCAAGAAGTGAAAGTTATAGCGCCCCTCCTCAGGTAATGAGCGCTGGGGTTTGAGATTGAGGCAGGTACTAAGTTGCTCTTTCTCAGATAAGCCCTGAACCCCAGCACTATGCACGCCCACATGGCCCTGGAGGAGGGATCTTGGAGCTGAACGGTTACAAACATGTGAAGAAGGTCATTGACGGAAAGAGTAGGCCTACAAGGTTCAGGGTCACCGATTATCCTTTTTAACCCTGTTATAGTAGATGTGAATACAAAGTCCTGACGGATGTAATCACTGTTGAAACCAAACATCTTATTTAGGGCAAAAACGCCGCTGACGTAATTGTCTATAGATGCGTATTGAAGTCCACCTTCTAAGGAGATAATGAATCTGCACATGGTAGTTGCATCAGTGGGCAGGATGGGGGTCTGAATTGAGGCACAGAAAAGAATGTACTTTTTCCATTGTGAGGACTTGGTGCCCCAAGTGGTGGGCGCCCAAGCTGAAGCCCTAACCGTTGCTGCCCTCAGATCCAGTGATGCACGTAATGCCGCCGCCTCTGCAACACACATCAAATTCAGGGATAAAGTTCATATGCCTTGACATCCGTGACAAATAGTCAGCTTTAACATTTTTTACACCAGGCAAGTAAACAGCAACTAAATGGCAATTAAACATGACACAAAGCCAAAAAATGTCCCTTAAAAGTCTCATGGCTGAGACGTTTGAGCTACGCCCAGTGTTTATAGCAGCAACCACTTGTGTGTTGTCTGTCTCGCAGGTGACCCGTCTGTCAGACCAACCTGGGCCCCACCGTATTAGTGCCTCTTTAATTGGATAGAGCTCTCTGACACTAATATGATCAACCTTTTTTACTTCATGTGTGGCGGGGGTGCAGTGGGAGTGAATGTCTGAACTGATTCCCATACTAAAATCCCAACCACTGGCTGCCCAGTCAGAGCCACACAGTGCCCCCCAGCCAGAATCTGAGGAGTCAGTAGTCACAGTCCTGGAGGGGTGAGAGGTGCCGTCAATGATCCTCGCCTCCCCATTGAACCATGACGCAAAATCGCGCCACCAGTTCAAATCTTCAAAGAAGGCTTTATTTAGGCTTATGTACCGCTTGTTTCCGCTGAATCCTTTGAGCATATCAATTACTCTCCGCGAGAAGGTCCTACCACCCTTGACTAAGGTGGCACAATGGGATAAAACTCCGCATAGGCGTTGGAGCTGCTTTCTTGTTGCCTTTTGGCGACCATAAAAGAAAGAGATCTCATCCATTAATTTATCCACTTTTGATTTGGGTAACCGCAGCTTCATAGAGACAGAGTCTATTTCCACACCCAAATACACTTGTGTGGTGGAGGGTGACGCCACCTTGTTATAAGCTATATAAAATCCTAGACTTCTTAAAACTGAATGCAGTAACAGCTGGGCGTCCCTGCATTGCTCATAGGTGTCACCAATAACTATACAATCGTCTAAGTAGTTTATACAGCGGTATCCTGAAGCTGTCATGTATCGTGCTACAGCGTCAGTTAGCCTGTTGAAAATGAAGGCCGACGCCTTAGCGCCAAAAGAGAGAAAATTATCCTGAAGATAACATTGGTCCCCGTTCATTTCCCAATTCAGGCCCTGAAAAGGCCTGTCGTAGGCCCTAATCATGGCTGACCTGTAGGCAGCCTCTAAGTCTGTGACGGCCATGTAGTGGCCCTGACCTAAACACTCACAAACATCATCGACAGTCTTGTACTTGAAATGGCTGAACGTTTGATCCATAAAGTTATTGATAGAGAGCCCTGTAGGCCTACTGGCGTCAGTAATAGGCCTAACTTTACCATTTGGTTTGGGGACTGCTCCTAAAGCATGAATACACACAGGGCGCTGGTCAACTATTGACAGCTTGCCCGCTGCTATTTCCGCCACCAAAATCTCATCAATGGCAGACCGGGACTTTTTTTCTGCTGACATGTAATTGGAAGTGAAATAAGGGCAGACTTTAGCACCGGGGTCTACTATTTTAAAGCTGTGTAATACTCCGTCTAATATGTAAAGACTGTCACTGTCCCAGACCCCGGGACCAAAAACTTCGTCAGTTCCGCCCGCTAACATGTCTCTCCAGCCCGCTAATTTTAATTGTGAAGAGACACCGCTTACCACATGAGGCGCCGAGGAGTCGTACAAAGGTTTGTAGTTGGCGTTGGCTTGTAAAAGATCACTCATATTCTTGTAACAAAGGAGAGTGTCAGAATTGCTAAGGCGATTTATGCGCTCCACGCCCTCCTCTCCGCCATTTTGAAAACAAAAAGCTGGTGTCCGCCTGCCTAAATACAAAGGCGAGTCAGAGCTAAGCGCCCGCTGGTGCTCGCCGGCAACCAGCGGCGGCTCCGCTTCGGGACTGGTCGGAGTGACGTCACCGCAGCCGAGCTCTCCCGAATGCCGCAACAACAAATCACACGTGCTGCTATTAGGCCGCCTTCACGGGCGGTGGTTCTGATGTTGTTGTTGCTGCGTCGGCGGCTGGCCTTGTTGCGGGAACGGGCTGAAGGGGGAGAAACCCTGCTGCTGACTGCCCCACGGGGAGATATTCTCCCGACGCGTGGCGTTGAAACATTCCTGCCTGTCTTTGGCCTTGTGTCCGCTCCGGCAGACTGCACACACGTGATGTTTGTGGCACAGGTCAACATCACAGAATGAAAAGTTAAACTTTGCGCAAATGTCATCGGGGCATGTTGAGTTGTATCGCCCCCTGCCTCCCTTGTTGTTCTTCCCCCCTCTCCCCTTCCCGGGGCCGCCGCCACTCATGGAGCTGAGGCGGGAGTTCAAGGCCGCGATCGCCGCCTCGAATTTCTCGGTGCGGTCTCCGCCGAGGTAGGTCGTCATGGTCGGGTGGTCACCTGCTATGTAGCACGGCAGGCCATTATCTAGGACCCTAGTGGTGACGTCCCTCTCATATTCACACAGAGCTTTAGGTACAAACCCATTCAGGACCCTTTTAACACAGATGAAATGCATGTGGTCTACATACTGCTCCGGGCTCATACGTGGGACCTCAGTTTTGAATAAACGTTTCAGCACACATACCATTCCAAATATCAGCTCGTCAAAAGACATCTGGTCAAATTCTTTGTCTTTGAAAAGGTGAAAGTCGGGTCGGATCCAGCTCCTGGACCGTTTCCGAATTTTTGTACCTGTTGCTCCCTCTTTGAAGCTGAGGTTGTGAAGACCGAATGACTCCAGGTTCTCAGACAGCAGTCCTAGCGTCTGAGGGCCCACCTTGGACCCCGACAGGCCAGTCAGTAGAGTCGTGAGGGCGGCCATGGCGGGGTCCATCCCGCCGCTGCCGCCGCCGCCGCCGCCCGGCGCTGCTGCCGCCCGGCACTGCTGCCGCCCGGCACTGCTGCCGCCCGGCGCTGCTGCCGCCCGGCGCTGCGCCGCCCGCCTCCTCGGTGTCCGACTGTAGGTCCGCCTGCCGGCGGGCCAAATCCTCCTCAGCACGCTTATTGCTCCTCCTGAGGTCTGCTAACTCCTCCTCCATGGTAATGTAACGCTCCTTCTGCTTAAGGAGGTCGGCCTTAAGCTGAGCGTCCCTCATCATGTTGGAGAGGACCTCCGCGTCATCTTGCTTCCGTGCTAGCTCCTCAGCCAATTCATCGGTATGTGTAACATATTTGCAATATTTACCGAAAGGTGCCAGGTGTTTGTCACACCCACTGACACAGTTTTTGGCGTCCGGGTGTTCACTTTCCCCTATAGGAATCTCCGCCATGCCGCTGAATACCAAGCCAAACTATAGGTGGGTGTTACACATCTGTTGCCGGTGCTTGTGTTGGGAGCAATGGCGGATATTACAGGTGTGCCAACCAGGTGTAGTAATAGTTCCTAGAACGCCCGCCAGGGGTATAGTCTTGTTCACGGTTCAATACTCCCAACACACCCGTGTGCGTTAGTCCACAGCAAAGAAAAAGCCAATCAACCTCATTGACACTGGGTTGAAAACCCCGGTGGCTCAAGACAAAGCCGCTGAGTTGATGAATAATTTCTTTGCCAGTATAGAGCCTAGTCTTGCAAATAACTTCAGAACCGTCCAGGAATTAGACTTTATACAAGAGCCTCTAACCCCCTCCGACATGCCTGATATGCAAACCACTGAACCACCAAACCTATCAGCTACCATACTCAAGGATCCCTTTCTTTCCCTCATCCCTCAGCTCACATACCTCATAAACCTATCGTCCATCACTAAGATCTTCCCAACAAAATGGAAGCATGCCACTATAATTCCTCTCCCTAAAACAGGGGATCTCAGTAACCCAGGTAACTACAGACCTATAGCCCTTCTCCCACTACCCAACAAGATTATAGAGAGAGTAGCCCACAATAATATTTCAGGTTATATGGAAAATAATAACATTCTGAATAAAGCTCCGTAAAAAACACTCCACAACCAATACTATCTCAAAACTCACTGACAATATCTTTAGAGACATAGACAATGCCAAAACAACTGCAGCCACCTTTATAGACTTAATCAAGGCTTTTGACACTGTAGATCACTCCATATTATTACTAAAGATAAAACAAATGGGTATCAACTTAAATACTGTTCTCTGGCTAACTTCCTACTTAGATAACAGAACTCAGGCCACCCTCACGAATGACATACTGTCAACCCATGAAGAAATAAAGTTCGGGGTCCCACAGGGCTCTATTCTAGGTCCCCTGTTATTTTAGCCTACATTAACTACATAGACAAAAACCTGTTATGCAACGTCAGTTTATATGCAGATGATGCAGTAACCGTTACATCTCATAAATCATCAGTCACCGCAGCCACCCTCTTACAAGCAGACATCAATTCATTACTTACATGGGCAAACCTTAATCACCTAACCATTAATATTAAGAAAACTAAAGTCATGTTTTTTTGGTACACAACCTGCTCTTAAGAAGGTCAACCCCAATATCAAAATCTTTATGGGAAATGAGGAACTACAAATAAGTAGGTTGGGTACCGAATAATACAATTAGGTAGAATAAGAAAATATATGAACATTAAGCAATCATTGGATTTTTATAAGTCCAAAATATTGCCTTATTTTGACTATAGTGACATACTGTATGAAGGAACATCACATCTGCTAACCAAGAAATTACAAAGTCTACAGAATAGAGCCCTCAAGATCTGTTTAAATCTTCCCCCTCGAAGTTCCACAGCTCAGATACACCGAACTGCTATGGTCAATCTCCTGGTGGACCGACGTGCTACACAATATTCTAAGATATGCATATAAAAAAGGCGAAATTGTTACAAATAGGTTGGAACCCAGGAGAGAAACACAAGCTAATGATGGTCCTAGACTAAAGTATGTCAATTCTAAAAAGAAAATAGCCCAAAGAAGTGTAGAATCCAAGGCTGAGAATAATCTAACCCCTGATAAAAGGTCTCTAGATACTTACGATAAATTCTGTTCTGACCAAAACAAATTCCTACTCCAAAAAAGGCTCAATTACATTTAATCCAGTTTTACTCCTTTAAAGTACACCCTAAAGTTGATTTGCTACCATATATAACAAAATTGTCACCCCCGAGTATCTTTACAGAACCATTGTCTTATAAGATCTGAATATTTACATTGCTTGTCACTATATTGTCCTATATTAAGTGTGGCCACTTGTACATGATATTGACAACAAATAGAAGGGAGTTGCTTTAGCCTACTTAGAGGCAATTATATGAGCTGTTATTGCACAAAATATATACTCATCAAAAAGTGATATGATCAAATAATAACAAAGTATGACTATTTGTGCACCACCAGCGGTAGGTGTTTTGACTGAGAGATAGATCTATATACATATAAAATGCCATAGGCATTTTAGAGGCCAAATGGCATGGTTTGTGTGTGACAGGGTTGAGAAGTTTTTACATGTATTACCATAATTCAGTTTGCAATTAACATAGGGCATCACTGCAATTCATTTGTAGGTATTACCATAATTCTGGGATATATTTTATTTCTACCTGGCTTCCTGGCTTTAGAATGCCATGTTCACTTTCCACATGAACAAAGCTTGTTTCTATGATTAATATCATGTCTTCCTGATCTCTTGGTATGAACCACTCACTATCAGGGGCAAAACACCATTTACATGGTTATGTATCACTGTAATTCTGGCCCTCACTAAAGTATCACTGTAATTCTAGCCCACGTCTATGGTGCACTGCACACCCTGCTAAATCTTCCTCTTGATTTCAGTGAGTCCAATCAAGAAATGAACTGATTGATATAGAATCTTGTCAGTGACTTCATGAAAATTAGGCAGATTCAGTTTGAAAGGGTGCTAGTGCATGAGTTACACTGTGCCTCACAATGAACTACAGTCAACTCCCTCGACCACCCCTCTATAGCAGCCACCCCACCAATGCGGCCATATTTGGAAAGTCCCAACCAGTTTTCCCTTTATTTTTATGTAATAAACTCCAGCTATTGCGGCCACACCTCTTATGCGGCCACCCTGCCCTATGGACACTGTTTTTACAGTCCCAAATGAAGAATTACTCCCTCTAATGCGGCCATCTGTAGAAACAATAGAGGTAAACCTTAAGGTAAAGCATTTCCGTTTACCAATTTACATGTGGATTCAAGTGACATTTGTAGTGGCTGAGGGTAAGTGTCAGTAGGATTCCGGGTGGGCTGGGGTGAGGTCTAGCTTTAACACCTCGCTCTCACGTCTGGAAGCCCCCCCCCCCCCCCACTCACCCAACCCCTTGGCACATTCCGCTCATGTTCTGCTTGACTGACTGTGAGGTCTTGGGCAAGGGGGGGGGGGCACTTCCTCAGCTTTGTCTATTTTAAGAAATGCCAATGTCCCTTTTCGGTTTAGAAAACGTTTTAAAACGTTAAAACGTTGACAGAAACAAACTTTTGATTGAGAACGTTTTATAACGTTTTTGTAACGTTTGGAAATGGTTTATATAACAATACTAGTATCATCTTGATGCAGAGGAGGTAAACAGCACCCTTTGGGCCTATTGGAAGTCAGAGGAACTAATGGTTCCCTGTGCCTTCTGTGTCATGGCACAGGTGAGAACTTTGCTAACAGCACTGGAATGCCACCCTGTGGAGGTGATAGAAACTAGTTTGTTATATGAATGTACTGGAAATTACACTTCACACTAGTAGTTATAGTATCATAAATCTCGCCTATAAACCTCGGGTCTCCCTCGGGTCTCCCTCACTTTTATATGACATCATGTATCAGTTTGTCCATTGCTAATATTAGATTTGATAGAGGGCCCCTGAATAGTGTGTAGGACCTACTCAAAGATAGGTAACTGTGGGCTTTCAGAAGACCAATTTCCAAATGAGATTCCAGTATATAACTGCATGTATATCTGTTTAAAGTGCCCTAGTAGCAAACACACTGTGGCCCCGGACGGGGCCAGACTGTGTTTGCAAGTCTGGCCCGGAGTGGGCTAACCGACGGGCTCCCGTCGGTTTAGGGCACTGGGCTTTGGTCTGGCCCCGTGCGGGCTTCCCATGTTGGGCGCAGATCGGGTTTTGGATGGGAAGCCCACTTTGGGCTCAGATCAGTTTTTGGACGGGCTTCCCACTTTGGGCTCAGATTGGTTTTTGGACAGGCTGAAAGTGGGTTCAGATCGGTTTTTGGACAGGTTGAAAGCGGGCTTAGATCGGTTTTTGGACGGGTTGAAAGCGGGTTAAGATTGGATAATTATGGGTTTTTAGAATCTATTCAATCATTCTCTAATGATTTCTTGTATTTGTTGAACCAGATATCCTAGGTCCTGCTAATCAACCCAAGGCATAATCATACTCTTCCTACCCAATAATGGAAGTATCAAGCAGGCCTATTATCATCAGGTTTGAGCCACATGCAGCATAGACAAGTGTCTATGGTGCACATTGGCCTTCAAAGCCATAGTTCATACCTACATGGGGCACATGAGTCTTGTATTAAGATTGTAATGCCACAGAAATAGTGTTTGCACTGGATAGCTGCTTAGAGAACCTCCTTTTCATCATTCAAATATATATTCTATCTTATTTCCAAACTGTGAGAACATCTATTTATTGTTTCCTATTCTACATCACTTGAACATTTTATTGTATTATTATATAATGTCAATTTCATCTGGCTTTGTTGGAAAACTCTAGATATTGTATAGTAGTGACATCTGGTGTCAATCATCAGAACTATTAGACCAGTTGCCCTGTCCAAACCCAACCTCAGCCCTCATCGGCCCAGAGTGGGCTAACCGACGGGCGCCCGTTGGTTTAGGGCACTGGGTTTTGGTGTGGCCCCAAGTGGGCTGCCCGAATTGGGCTCAGAACGGGTTTTGGACGGGTTTCCTGTCATCTGGCCAAGATTAGCCAAATTTGTCTCAAAGTCGCCAGGTCACTTAAATTAGTGCACCAGGTCGCCAGGTCGCCTGGAAAACAGCCCAGGTCGCCAGGTCGCTTTTGACCCATCTCGTGGCATATGTCGATATTAAAGAGATGTATGGAATAATAGCACACCAGTTCTTCAGATCTCCACCAGAATCTGTAGTGTAGTTTCTGATGCCTGCTTTGCAATCAGGGGATCAGGAGTTCCCAGAAGGTACCATGACTTTTTCTAAAAAAAAAGTAGAGTTATTCTTGGGTGGGGGTAAAAAAAAGGGGAGGGGGGAATTGTATATACCGGTAGTCTAATTTTCACATAGAGAGTAACAGAGGACTATGACCCAGTATTAAAGCAGCAACGTCCATTGTTTTAAAACATTCTAACACAAACGTTTGTTTCCAAATCATTTACAAACGTTTTAAAACGTTGTAATACAAACGTTTGTTTCCAAACCAAAAACAAACGTTTTAAAATGTTCTAGCAACGTTTTATGTCAGCTGGGTTATCCTTTGTCACTGCCACTGTGAAAATGGGGCCCGATATACTTGATATATCGATGTATATAACTTGTTTTTACAATACTGATGGCCATTTTCAAATGCTATAATTAAAAAACTGTTATATTTTACACGCCTCCCTGTACTCCATAGACTCAGCATTGACTCCCTCCAGTGCAGACACCTCGCTAATGCGGCCATTTTAAAATAGTCCCAAGGGTGTACGGATTAGAGGGAGTTGACTGATACATAATTATCACTGCTCTCTTACAATAATAGCATAGAAACCTAGTCAAATCTGAAAATAGATAAGACAAATGTAAGTAATTTCAAAGGTATACAAGACACATTAATTGTTGGCCATCCCCCTCACACTGAGTCCAATATAACTGTCAATGATGCTGTTTATTTGGGAGTATTGACAGTGTCCAACCTACAGTGACAGGGTGTATACATATTTTATGAATGTGCGTCAATTATTAACTCTATAAGCACCGATTACAGATTAGGTAAATGACAAAACATATAATGCTATACACCTTCAGAATTACAGTAATACTATGAAGTGAATTACAGTAATACACTTTCAACTGAATTACAGTGATGCCTGCCAAAACACAACAACAGAATTGTGGTAATACCCTTGAGTGAATTTACTCACAATATTGATGTATCTATTCCATTACTGTTCACTGTAAGGTATACAGGCCACCAGTCACACTACCATTGTTGATATTACATAACTCAGGTCCGAGGTGGTTAACTGAGCTTAAACGTCGGTATGTGAAGAAAAATGTTTTGTTTTAACACCTCCACCGTGGTCTAATTAGGTAATAAGTCACTATGGGAACCCCAAAACATAAAGTGCTTGGGTCTATTTGCTGCATACCATTTAGTCCTAACAGAGTAAGCATATCCAGACCAAGCTAGGTTTCAGACTATTTCATGTTATTCTTTTCCATATTGAGTTTGAGTACACATGTTGAGGCTGCATTTGAAGGAGTGAACAGTGTTGTCATGAGACAGTGCTTAGTTCCTGTCCTTCTCACCGCCTGGCTGCTTATTAATGATGCCTACTGCAACAACTTAAACGGCAAGTATTGATTAATGTTCTTTATAACCAGACTTCCCAATCATCTTTTAAGATGTTATAGATATAATAGAGCTGAGATATTTTTATGTATGATATGATATAAGTATGCCAGTCTATGTTTAATATCTTTCTATTCATGATGTACAAATGCATACCCTACCAAGATAATAAGATAATACCTTCTTTTCTCCAGGGCTGCATCGGTGTATCATGATGACATACTTTATCTTTTTGGTGAAATGATGTCCTTAAAGGTTAATAGTAGGCCTACTCCTTCATAATATTCACTTTAGATAGCATAGATGGGAAGCTGTATAAGTGGTTGATGGATGGACGTATTCCTGTACGACCCATCAGAACTAAAAAGCCTGTTCAGGTCTGGGTGAGATTCACCCTTTTGGGTCTTCAAGAGTTGGTAAGTCATACCTTAATCAATATCCAGTGTCTCTAAAGGTTATCGTCAATCATTACTGGATATTATAAACTAGGATGAAATGGATGCAAATCTAGTCAATGATGCCAACCCTAGTACTGAGTACTACACAGAGATAAGAAACAGCATCAAAAGGGAGTCCAGGTTACCTCCAGAATGACTCCCCTCTTTGGGGGAGTCCAGGTCATCTAACGGAGCCTAGGTCCTAGGTGACTCTCTGGCTGACCTAAAGGAGTCACCTGGGGGAGTCGTATAGCTCTCTGGGTCATATGACTCCCCAAGGTAACTCCCTTATGTCAGCCAGAGAGTCACCTAGACTCTGTTAGACAACCTGGACTCCCCTAGAGAGGGGAGTCATTCTGGAGGAAACCTGGACTCCCTGTTGACGCTATTTCTTCTCTGTGTATGTATTTCATTACTGACAATACAAAATTTCACAAGAAAGAAATGTATTGATCCTATTAGTTATTGATCTTATATTTGATTTTCCATTATGTAGTAGCAACCTTTACTGAACACTCTTGAACTCTTTGATATATTTTCATGGTCCAGTGATATGGTTCTTATTCATGGCTTATCCTTTGACGCTGGATGAAGATAGAACCTCTGACATCCTATCATTAGTTGACGACTGCATACTTACTAGAATATATTAACAAGGTTATATTTTGCAGAATGCAGCAAAAGAAAGTTTCTCTGTTTTGGGCACCTTGCGATTAGTAAGCATAGATTTTACGTAGAATGCACTGTAACTGTACAATATCTTGTTTTCAGTTATTTGTTCTACCAGTTTAGTAGTAGAAATAAAAATATGTCCTCACATCGTCTTCGATAGTGAATATTAAAGAAGTCATTGATATGTGTGCTATATTTAGTCAAAATCAATTGTGTAATGACTATGTCAATAGTGCATTATTTTATGTAATGACTGTAAATTTCAACTTTTCACATAATTATTATAGACATGGAAGGATGATATCTATGCATGGGACCCTGCTGATTACAACAATGTATCCTTCATCTTCTTGCCGGGTACAACAATCTGGAAACCACAATTTGCAATCTACAATAGGTACAAATATCTCGCTGTCATGAAGGTTGAAATAACATAATTATAATGTGAATTTCAGAATCAGATTTCTATTTCAATTCATTTAATTTGTATTGCATATTTTATTGAAGCCATTACAAGAACCAAACTCCTTTGCAAGTAGGTTAAAGGCTCCAACTGTGCATTATTATGACCAGTATATATAGCAGCATTTTTATAATCGTATTATATGGTATGATGTCTAAACGAATGTTAATCTAGTGTCATTTCTTCAGATCAGTCAACTAATTCATATCATAAGAGTAATGATTAACAGGCACTATTGATAATTGTAATCAGAGAATTATGGCATTCAAGATAATGTTTTGAACACTTTCCATTATAAACTGTCAGCCTATCCAAGAAGACTGCTGGTGAGGCATGGGACTATCTGCCCATTTTAGTCACCTCACCTGGCTATGTCTACTGGGGTATACCAAGTTACATTGATGCTACGTGTGAAATCAACCTCTCAAGCTTCCCCTTCGACACACAGACCTGTGACATAGTTCTTGGCAATTACTATGCTATCAGTTCCTTCATAAACTTTACTTCTGAACAGGATGATATCATTACTAATGCTTTCATGATGAAGCATACTGAATGGACCTTAATACAGGCAATCCAATTCAATGATGATGTCAGCTATGCTGACGGAACAGTGTCCAGAGTCATAATGAGATTTACCTTCAAAAGGAACCCAAGTTACTATGTCATGACCATTATAATTCCCCTAATTCTTCTTGCACTGGTGGATCTCCTGGTTTTTCCTCTTCCACCTGCATCTGGTGAAAAGATCTCCTTGTGTGTAGCATGCCTGATGGCTTTTCTGCTGACACAGCTATTGATCGCTGAGCATCTGCCTACAAGCTGGACAACGCTACCCCTAATAAGTAAGTATAATGTGACGAAGCGCTATTGTATATACAATTGTGCTTCCCATACACCTGATATATTCTGCTTGTATAAGTTTTCATGAATAATAACAAATGATGTCTGAACTATAAGTTAAAGTCTGCCTGCATATGTATCTTACTGTTTATTTATTGTATGAATATTATGCAATTTATCAAATATGTTGTGATTTGAATGAAAGAATAATTTAATTCTCCCTTGAAGCTAGAGATGAGCTTGAAGGAAGAAGACGTTGCTATAAATGTATAAGTTGTTGAGTGTTGTTGATTATTTTTATTTGGCAAAAGATTCACAAATACATGGGGCGCTTTTCAGCTATTGCCAAAAATAGGCTAGAGTAAATTGAGCAATTCAATTCTCCAAAGTCCTTAAATGTCAAAGATAGAGTAATAGTTTAGGATATAGGCTTCATAAAGTCTGTATGAGACTCAGTGTGCTGGGTTTCAGGCTCAAGTTCGTTCCATATTCTGATTCCCCTGAAAAGGGGACCTTTGGTGAAAATGTCTTTCTTTGTCCTTGGGAGCTTCAGTTTCACACTGGCTTTCCCTCGCAAGGCCCTCACAGGAGTGACAATCTGGTGGGGGTCGATTGATAGTCGATGAAGCTGGGACAGCAGCTGCTGCTGTCTGGTCACTTCTAGGTATGATACCTTATTTCTCACATGTAGGTCATGGGCGTGTCTCATCTCCTCACATGCCCACAGGCAGTCGTTCTGCAGGGTCTGGAGACATCATGAAGCCTAGACTGGGCCCCAATAATCTGGAATTGGTCGTATCATGTGTTTGTACACTTGGATGCTTGTTTCTTTGTCCGTCCTTGCTCTGATCCGCCTCAGTTGAGGTAGTCTCAGTCTCATGACTCTAATTTGCTTTTTAAACTGGCTGGCATCAGATAGGTATATTTCTTAGCTTCCAGATTGTTGAATTAATTCACAACTTCAAGTTCAATCCGATTCAAGGTGAAGGTCAAATTTTGTAGGTCTGCGATGGAGCCAGGCGATCAAAGAATTTGTGTTTTGTCAGAGCTTGTTTACAGCACACCACTCCCTAAGGCCGTCCAAATTAGATTAGAGTAGTGCTTTGACCCTGGCGGGATCTCTTCCCGAGACCACCACCCCTAGGTCTTCAGCGGAGAGGTAACTTCTTCCATGCTGAATGACTGACTCGACATTGTTCATGTAGACAACGAAAAGTAGCGGCCTGAGGACTGACCCTTGGGGTCCCCCCATTGAGACTGGGGCAGTGTCAGAGAGTTTGTCATTTGCCCGTGTTTGTTGCTGTAATTGTGTCAGGTAGTCTTTGAATCACAGACACAACTGTTTGTCAACATCATAACGGTGAACCTTCTGCAGTAGGATAAAGTTGTCGACTGTGTCGAAAGCCTTCCTCAGATCAAGGGAGACTACGGCCGACTGCTCCTGCTCGTTTCTGAGACGGTCCCGTCGGGCCCTCACCCGGTTTCCCCCATACTTGCCACAATATACATATATATATATACCCGGTATATATATTTTGATAAAATGTAGATTCATGAGCGCAGAACGCGCGGGTACTGCACAGACAGTATGGTGACACTCATACAGTATGACAAAAGTGCAGTCAGTGAGTACAAACCACAGTGCTGCAGCATGTGGCAGTATGAATACACACCACATGACTTTAGCATTCAGTGGGGGACCAATGGGATCAAAGGGCGGTAGATTTTATGCATAATTAAAACTTGCTGGTAAATGTCAGTGGGACAAAGGGCACTCTTGTAGTTGTGGTCGTGAGGGGCACAACCTTTTCCTCGTTCCTACATATATATATATATACATACATACATACAAATGGGCCACATCATAAATCAATAGCTTTTCCTGGAATTCAAATATGTTAATTTGTTCTTTCAGTGATCTTCAACCTGTTCCTGATGGTACTGACCTTCCTGTCTGTATGTTCGACGGTTCTTGTTCTCAGCATCCATCTCAGGGAGGCTCTTGGTGATGTGCCTCCATGGGTGGAGAGACTCCTCACACTGACCTCCCACAACAAGCCAACCAACAAGGTGAGCCAAGACATTGTACAGGTTTTGGATAACAATGCATTACAGCTAGCTGAAAGAGAGGAACTGGCCAAGAATCATTTTGTGTCAAAAAGAGAGGGAGGATCTGAAACCAAAGTATTCTATGATATTCTACATGAGCTGAAAAAGGTTGCAAATAAGATGGACGAGAAGGCTAATGAAGACATGCTCCATGAGAAATGGAGAGATGTTGCAAT
Source organism: Harmothoe impar (assembly GCA_947462335.1). NCBI lineage: Eukaryota > Metazoa > Annelida > Polychaeta > Phyllodocida > Polynoidae > Harmothoe > Harmothoe impar. Next base: position 66,514,257 of record OX381711.1, read on the forward strand.
CGCACTGAACAAGATGTTGGGTTATATTCTCCTGGTTTGTCTTGTGATAATGACAATCACATGCTTTGGTATTTGGTTAAACCACTGAAGTATGGTTTGACCAGGTTCAGTAGATGGCCTAAATAAGCTAAATATTGGTCTGACATTCGATGCAGGAAATCATGGGAGTATGTATGTGAAGAATATGGGAGCTACCTAAGTCTTCAGAACTTAAGGCACTTTCATTAATATCTGATTATCAGAAACCTGATACCACTATATTGAGTAGGGATGCCTACTTATCCAACTTATTTTCGATTTCGATTATCACTATTTTGGTCTCAATTTCTCAACTATATTGATTAAGTTTGATATTACTACAACATTAAATATCTGCTTCAAATTAGGGTATCTTTTATCTATTTTTTTCCATTTTCCATTCTCATTAGGGGATTAATATAGAGAGAGATTTGGTAGCACTTTGAGCATAATCTGAAGACTATTTCACTACAATATTTAGGTCTACAAAGTACATAATTTTCACACTGAATAATAAGGTAGTTCTAGATAACTCATATTTACACAAATTTTGCATAATGAATAGTATAATGAATCCGCATAATGAAAAGTAAAAGAATGATTATGGTTTTACTCCGCCTACACTAAGGTGGGAATATTGACTGTGATACCCTGGGTGGTTGCTAAGGAAGCCTCTGCTTGACTACAATGTTATTACCAGGCTGATTGTCCACCGAGAATGTTGCATTGACTTTAAATCACTTGTTTGTGTGATTTTTTTGTTCCTGTGCCTTGTTTTACCAACCATATATTGAGATGTTACATTTAGTGAAATAAAAATGCTTCCCCAAGTCCACTCATTGATTTGTTCCTGATGTATTCCGAAGTTTGTCGTCAGGATCAATAAATACTGTTAGGATTGGTCGATATTTAACAAAAGATAATGGATTGGATTGGGGGGGGGGGGAAAGCGTTTTGAAATATTGACCAGTCCAGAAGGGTAGAAAAGTTGTAACCTTTTTTTTCCCTTTTAGCAAAAAGCCCAGGTGCCAGGACCTAAGTCCAAAGGGGGTGGGGTCAAAAAGTAATTATGGTATTCATACACATTTATTCAATAATCTGACTTGATAATCTTTAAAAGAAATGCCTTACCGGTAGATTCTATTTTTTTGGCTTGACATAATGGCGCCCCTACAGGGTCGATACATGCTCAAAGGGCTGAGGAATAATGTGCACTGTAAAGGGCTAGAATATATGCGTAATATATTTATCAATAACAGACAAAGGGTAAATAATTTCTACATCATTTATTTTGATAAAATCAACAAAAAAATTACAATTTCAATATACAACATTACATTGTCCCTTCTCTCTTTAAATCAAAATATTGCTGCAGGTTTAAGCATAATTCCCATTACATTAAAACTTCCTTTGACTACCACATAGACTTGACACTGTTTTGTTTAAAATATTGCAATGTGTTGAGAATGTGTTGTCATCACCGGCGTAAACAGAACGCTGACAGGGAAGGTACCACAGGCCTATTGACTGGACTAAGACGCAGGGTCGGATACAGGTGTCACAGTTATTGTAGTTGGGATACTGCTTGTACCACATTGACCAACTGCACATGACATAGTTATTTGGGTGATGATGTAGGATGACGTAAGATGACGTCAGTTTGTTCAGCACCAATGTATCATTTGACGCTGGGTGTTTTCCATATAGTATATATAACCACAAATGTGTGTCTAATCATCAAATAACACCTCAATTGACCCAGATTGTGAGAAAAGGGAGGGAAGGAGTAACCAGGACTATAGACACAACTTCTAACAAATAACAGCAGAAGAAATAGCATTAGTGAATGACAAATCACACCTCAAAGACCTGCAAGTACATAGATCCAATCAGGGAAATATACTAAATCAGTTATAGCTATCTTCTTTGGGATTAACCGCTATGAGTTGAGATCATATTGCTCAAAACACTAGTACATTGTGTGAAATCAGCGCAAGGTTATTCTGGCCAGGATTGCACATTGGTACCACCTTCATACAAAACCTTGAAAGTCCGAGCTAAAAGATAATTCCTCTTTCATCATTATTTCATTGGATCTAAACTGTGTTATCATTCACATAATTATGTTCACGTCATGAGGTTGCTAGAAAGCAACCCTGCTCAAACTTCTATGATGTCATGATCATCTTGTTTCTAAAATGAGTAGTAATGAATAGAAAGGGCACCAAGATAATGAAAAAAGGGAGAAATACAGAGAAAATGAAGTAGACACAGAATGAGGGATGGGGAAATGTTGCACAGACAAAGAGAGCATGATGGCTATTATTAAATTGATTGGGATTTCTGAACATGAGGCAGGGCTCATCTTACAATAATTAGAAACAAGATACCCAGATTACTGGGCTTGCTAAAAACCCTGCATACAACATCACAACAGGTGTTTCTTCTTGTGAAGCATTATGATATAATATTATATACAAACGGGCGTGTGTGTAATAATAACAAATTCAACATGCATGAGATATTGGTAATGTGTCTCACTCTTATCGATATGGTCGCCTGAGGCACTGGGAAATCCACTGACGGCCATGAGATATCCCTCAATCAGCACGGTACCACCAAGCCTGAGCTATCATCAACCACTGGCTGGTGTTACGGCTCTTCAGAACCAAGCTACTACTAAAAACGGAAACTTTGTCTCTCAGACATGTCCTCAATGACAGGACCCCTATCTCCCATCCCTCCCCTTGTATATGGGCCGCTGTATTATAGGTTGTAAAATTGAGAGGTGCAAACTGAGATATTAGAACTCAAGACTGCTAGTAGTGCATAATACATAGCAATGGCTATAGTAGGTTGTTGTTTCATCATATATATATATTTATATATAAACCCCCGCCCACCAACATTCTTCTTCGTGTCATCAGTAATAGCCTTGATGAAAGACCATTTTTTGCAACATTCATATTCTTACAACAGCCAGTACTTCATGTTAATCCCACAATTATCACCTCAAAGAAAGAAGTCGGGGCTCTCAATGGACTGAGTCCAGCCTATGGTTATGCAATCAATGAAGGATTATTATAACATCCCTCAATACATGCCCACAATAAACGACAGGCTTATAACAGCCCAGGTCTCAGCACATCCACTGGATGCTAAAAATGTAATCAAGTAAAAGTCTGTATCTCATAACACTTGTCCATAATGATATCTAAATACAACTTACAGGTAACCCGACTCTATAACAAATTCCCTATGGACAACACATTTATAATCACTTAGTCTACCAATAATAACATTTTTAGAAGTACTCCCGAGCAAAGGGCATTACCACAATGGATGCATGCGGTATCGGGAAACATATTCGAGCTGTAAACTCAAGGACATGCATTCGATATCTTATGATGGGACAATTCCACCTTCCATGATTAATTTGGACCAGACTTCCATAAAGAGTATTTTCATTCAATCTTTAGCCACATACATATCTGCTTGATAAATATGTATAGGAAGGATGGGGAAATTTACACATTTCACCAAAATAAAGCGGAAAATACTTGCTCCAATAGATACAGGGAAATATACGTTCACAAAATTATAGATCAACTTTTGTACAGTTTGTTTTGTACTTCTGCCTACAAGTTCAACAAATTGAAATAAATGATGTTTCTGAACATACCCTGGGTATTAAACAAAGTGTGTGGACAATCCATTATTTGTGCACATGCCATTGAATTAACATTGAGTCCACTAAGGACACCTTGTCCCTGACCTAGACTCCTCTGACTGCCTTTGCATAATCTGTAGTAAAATAACCAAGCAACACCATCTGCTGCTTTTAACTTTTAACAAGGTGGGCTGGGCTTATACTGCCCCCTAGGTCATACCAGATGGCCATACCCCTAGTTCAGAACCACTGACAATGAGTACAACATAGTGACACCAGTTAATCTGTGCTCTCAACGTGCAATATCAGTAGCTATGCCTTATTTGTAAAATACATTTGGTGGGTACGTAATCAACTGAGTGCAAATCATGATTTCATTTGAATTGATTAATGGCAGGCTTTAATAGCTCTCATCAGGGCGAGGCCTTGTCAAGTTCTTACATGTACATGTGTAGCCATTGCTTGTATTTCAACGATTTCCCTAATCAAAGAAAACCCAACAACACAATTCATGACTTATATATAATGGGAAAATGGAAACTGATTGACATCATGCCTGGTAATGCTGTATGAATAAAAATATGTTGATGTTTATACAATAATGAAAGAGACATGTTGAAGGAAAGATATATAATACAGCAACTGAAATATTTTTATAATACTATCATTTAGATATTATGCTCATGCTTTTTTGCATTCAAGTCTAGTTCACCTTTTAACGAGGACGTTCCAAGTTAATAGAAATCTTTGAATTATATTTTGAGGCCCCTGAATAAAGGTCCTCAATCTTCTCCATTATAACAGCCATCCTTCATGAATTCAATATAGCAACAAAGAGACTGTAAACAGGAATAACAAATCATGAATGAACATCAATTCAATACCAGATGAATATGACCTGTTTGTAATAAAACCTAATGTAACAAAAATCAATGATTAGTTTTGTCTGATTTATCACATCACTATGTGCAGTTCTAACATTATTCAAATCTGCTAACAGCAACCTGAAATCCACTGGGTACTTTTAAATTGTCCATCGTATCATGCCTAACATTTATATAACATTATAGTGCAGACAACTTCCTCTATACATAGTTATATACATATCAACGTCCTTACCATTTCTATAACTCTCCCCTTTTTACAGTTTTATTGCACTAATGATACTTGATTGTAGATTATATTACCCTTAGCTATTACAATGATGGCCATGCTATGTACATTAAAAACAGAAGTTGTAACTGTTATATATACTAGACACTCCATGTGTCCCCAAGTTTATAGCATATTAACGTATTAACCCCCTACCCACAACTGTTTCCAATATCATGAGACATCATAGTTTGTCTGATCATGTTGCATGGACAGGTGTATGGATGATGGAAAATCTAGCTATTCCATATGTCCATCTGTTTAGACAATAACAATGTGTTGAAGTTTATTGAAATAGTGTGGTTGAATCTGTATCCATATTAGTACACTTACAAGGAACAAGAAATGAGATGAGCAACCAGCTCAGTTTTTGTTTCATCCATCAGAAGGACTAGTTATAGTCTATCTTTACACGGAGAGTATAATACATATATAAAACCTAAAAGTAATAGTATCCTATACACATCTCACCGGCCAGTTAAGTCTAGGTCTCTATCAAACAACCTGTAGAGAATATACACAGGTACAACATTGGAGAATCATGAAGCCAACATATAGGAACATCAATTATACTAAATGCTGTTCTTCAGTACTACTGCCTTGAACAAGTCAGTCAATCTTGGCCTCATCCCTTAAAGAATTTCGCCCCTGCAAAGTTTGCAGGCCCCTCCGAACACTAATGAATACACTGTTTGAGTCCCGAATGAAGCTGTTGACTGTATGGCCATAGTGGACTTGGGTTGATTCTGATCTGTTGAGTGTGTACAAAGAATTCTCTATGTAAGTCTTCTGTTCGGTAATGGGCGATCAATCATTTGTTTTACATGTAGATTTCATGCACAGTGGTCACATCAAGGATGTAGCTTTTCACGGCTTTTCCCACGCGTCCGATAGAGCCATGCTGGGATCCCATGCAACATCTCCCATATATACTCCTACAGTATAGTAGAGTCATGATGCATGTCGTGAATCGCTCTTTATATTGTATGGTATATATAATGCGACACGTGTATCATCATCTCCCATACTGCCTGGCTGCGTACCATATCGTGTATTTAACAAGCCTGGATGCGGCATGGGGCACATAACACCACTCAACAGGCCGCGCGGCTCCTGCTACCGCACACCGACATCACAATACCTAACGCACAATGGGGTCGTTGGGTGATTAGGTTGAGGACGACGACTGAGTGTCGCTCATTATTTTCAAGTCTTTGACGAGGTTGGTGGAGACCGCTGCTTCCTGAACCTAGATGATGAGATGATTAAAGGAAAATTTAGTATAACAAAATTCACAGAATACATTCAAACAGGATTTGATAAAAATTATGATGTTCAATTCCAAGGATATTTAATATATAGAGATTACTCTTACAACCGATTGTTTTTGGGTACCTTTCGTTAAATGTATGTCAGCTAGCTATGCTTATCTAAGACAAGTTTTTTAGTTTTTTTTCAAAATTTAATAGCACCAGTATTTCTCTATCAATACCTCAGTTTGGCCATATTTCAAAATTACACCTAAATTATTTCACATTTTACATCTAGGAGGCTATAAGCAGCACTCACCTGTTTCATGTACTCTGTACACTCATGTTTGGCCTGTTTCAGGAGGTCAGCTTGTCCCCTTAGAACCCGCACATTCCACGCAAAGTTTTCCGTTGCCTGGGAGAAGATAGAATGGGGATTTGTAATTTGACTCTCATCTGACTTTACCTGACTAGATTCTCATTATACTGATGAGGGAAATATTATTTACAAAATTCATAAATATTAGCAATAATCGTGGTGCACTTAATACACCTTCATAATCTTCTACGAAAAAAGAGCCCCTGGTGTATTTTCCTCAATTGTACAACAGCGAGTATAAATATAAAATGAAGACCCAAGTTTTTACAAGCTTTTTGTGTAATGCAAAATATAACTGAGCTAAATATAACATACTTTTGAATAAAGGTAATAAAGGTAAGAGTAACAGATCTTTTTTTCTAAAGACAGTTTTTGACACTAAAGTTTAATTTTAGCGGACACTTTTAGATATTTCTGATTCTCAAGAGTGAGAGAAGCCCTAGCTTTGAGTAGGAACCTCACCTTGTTGAGTTTCTTGCCCTTGAGGCCGCATTGTTGGGCTAGGTTACTGAGCTCCTCATGCCACTCCATGCCCGCCTGGGCTGCATGCACCAACTGGAAGGAAGAGAAGGGATATCTAAACACAGTACACTACATATGGCTTACAGAGTAGAGTTCATGGATGAAGGTGACCAATTTAAAAATGACTTGAAATGTTGAAATTGAGGCCCCTGAATAAAGGTCCTCTATAGTTAAGTACAACTCTTCCGTACATAAAACAATGAAATTAGGGAAAAATTGAAGATGTTCATTCCTAACAGTTACTTCATGTTGGCCGCTATGTAATCTTAAGTTTGGTCCTTATATTACAAATTAAAATGCACATTAAATGTTCTTTATGTTTTACTACGGATACTTTATTCTCCAGATGTATTTCAGTATTAGTCCAAATCGGTGTTCCCAATACTGATGCAACCTGTATCAACTGTATATCACTCACCCGTTCGTGGACGCTGTCCGCGTGTAAGACCAGGTTCTTACACTCACACACAACCTGCAGAGAATACAACACCACGGTTAACATTCACTCTATGGACTTTATGTATACTATGTAACAATTAAGCATATGGACATTCAACTGGATGTATCCCAATCCCATGTCATTGACCTTCATACTTTCTGTATAGATACAAGAATTTACGATACCGTAAATGCTCTGCCGGTTTAAGTAGAGCAGTATTTATTCTACAGATAGAGGATAGAGATCTTTCAATATTTTAGAGGCATTTATTTTAATTTATTGACACGAAATAATTTTCAATTTGTTTTTGAATCACCCTGCATGCTAGTGTGTACTTACATTTTCAAAGGAGACCAATGCCTTTTTCAGTAAATCTGGGATATTGCCTTGCGCCTCCAAGTATGGGTACTGTTGAAGGAAACAATGAAAATTAAAACACTATAATTAACGCTCTTTGATTTATTTGAGGGACAGCTTCCAGAAGAGTCTAAAATTGGCTGACTTAAGGCCACTAGAAAGGCTGCTGATATAAACCAACTACCCGCTTAAATTTATGGACTTGCTATCTCACAAACGATTAGTAAATATTAGGACAAATGGGCAGGAACGAAAATGCCCTATTATTAATCTTTATTGCGGGCTTTAATTATCACTCAATACTATGATTTGTACAGATATCATTAACATGGCATTTTCTTGAAAAACGTCTGCATCTATTACGAATGATTATGCCAATAAAAAATCTAAACTCTAAACTCAACTCATGAATATGCTGGTGGTCAATATTTTACATGGAATACAACTATACCTATTTTTGTTACAGGAGTACCTACACAATCAAATAAAACCACCATTTTCTCACTCAGTGATCGCTTTGACAGGGTTTTGGTGCGCTAAAGAATTTATGATTATTCTTGGACTTCTATTAGTACACCAATTAACCTCTTTGTATAAATGAATGGAAACAACTGATTCCAAGTCTCAATTAGCAAGTACCGTAAATTCCCATGTAGAAGCCGAGACTAGTACGTGAGTCAGATCACCAGTGTGGCTTATCAGATCAGCCCAAAGTCGAGGTGCAGCTTATATGCTAGTCTTTTTTATACCGGTAAGAATAATACAATACTGAATTAACTAATATTCGATAGACGAGGTTGTTGTTACTCCGCTACTACATCCAGAACTGACCAGGTAAGGCGATTTTGGCGCTCCCTGACATGGTGAAGTGACATGTGACCACATGCTGTGTTTCCATTGGTTTGTATTCATTAATTAGGTCATGATAAATACATTTGTTTACCCAAGAAATAGTTCCCTATTTGTACTTTCAGCAGAACACCCAAAAGATACATTTTTAGGGATTCCTCAGAGGAGACTATTTATTTCTGGTTCACAGAAAATAAAAGTTTGGGTATGGGGAAAATTAAATATTCAATTTTATTTTTCTGGTTCAATGGACATTCAGCATAGAATGTGTGGTTGGTTGAGTTCAGGATGTTTCATCTTATTCCAAGATTCATCAGGTAGACAATACTGAATTAACAATTTTCAGATCTCCTGTTCGGCTTATAGGTTTTATCCAAGTTGGGAGTGCGACCAATACTTAAGTTAGGCTTTACGAACGAATTTACGGTAATAAGTCATAATAAACAGCCCTCACCTCCCCCTTCATGACGAGTTGCAGGGACACGTTGTCGCCCGAGCTGGCGAGGCGTGAACTGAGCATGCGTATACACTGTTTGATGTTGGAGATGGGGGCCAGGCCGCAGTTCTCCTTAAAGACGGCCAGTGCCACCTGCACGTTGTCACGCAGGTCTGTCGCGTCCCGCAGCGGCTGGATGGCCACCTGGGGGCAACCAGCACAACTAAGGTTATTATACAGGATCAAGTGGGTTTGGGTTTTTAATTTTTTAATGTATTTATTGGGTAAAATATTACAAATACAAAAGTAAACGCATCATCCTAGCTTAGGTGCATTGCCTTGCTTCCGCTAGGTCCCCTGTTTAGACTAGTTCCGATCCCGATGCTCTCACTTAAGGACCAGTAACCGTGCGGTCCGTTCCGAGTGGATCTCTCTAATTTGCAATATTTAACATGCTGCGAGATGGGGCCAGCTTGGGGCGATTGGTGACCGAATGCGGCGATGCAACCTGCTACAATGATAGTAGCATCTATGTCACACAGACATGGTTACCCCTTATCTGGCTGATCTCACACCTGATAGTTAAGGGCACTATAAAGGGGGGATATAACACAGGCAATGCATAGGGAAAAGGTTAAAACCTAGTTTACCTACTACAAAACGCATTGAAAATTTGAAATATATTCCAAATATGGTTTAAACATGAGAAGCACCTTGTTCTAATACGATTATTTGAAGGGAAAAAGCAAAAAGGTGAGTTTTCCTAGTACATTGCCTATCTGTGTCTACAGAACCTTTGCCCTGTCCATAGCGACAAGACTTCTGCTCCTAAGAATAGGGGTTATCTGGTAGCAAACTTCACTTGTGAAATTCTCCCCATTATTTAATAAAATACAAATAAATCAAATTGCTGATTCTTAATACATGCAGCACTTATTCTTTACCCATTAAGTGTGTTATAAATTAATTGCATCTAGGTGAAAACTATTTCAATAGGCAACACACAAAAATATAAGGCCCCCTTAATTGTGTTATAAATTAATCGCATCTAGGTGAAAACTATTTCAATAGGCCACACACAAAAAAAAGGCCGTTGGTCGAGGAATTCCACTTAATATTTCGGGTGTGCTTACCTTGAACGTCTCGTCGACACATTTAACCCCAATGTTCTTCATGCTCGTGTACTCTCTGTTCTTCTTGCTCTTCTTGACTGAGATTCCACGTCGGTATGCTTTCTGCAAAATGAAACAAACAGTGATGTTACACCAAAAGTTAGCCAACACTGCAAACACAAGTATGAGTTACAAGCTGGCGTGTTTTGGCCAAGGGCTTTTGATATATCATATAAAAGAGGAAGCAATATATATGGTGAAACAGAAGTGAAGAGTGACGTTTATTTTTGAAAATAGATTGGTCAATGGGTTAATAATAAATTTCGTTCGCCTATTTTTTCTAAAAGGAACACTTAATTCTCTTGATAGTGTTTGTTGCTGTAGGGTCACTTTTGTTAGAGCTAAAGAAAAAAAGAAGTTGAAAAAAAGTCGCTCGATTCACTTTTCCATATACAAAATCCATTGACTAAAGAAGAATTCTCTCACTCACACCCTTTTATAGTGAATCTTGCCTGTTTGTTGCACTGACCCAGTGTGCGCAGTGCTTCACCCTAGCGTCAACCATGGACACTAATACTAGTCCCCCTGATGACTAAATAAATCACTAGGCTGCTGCCCCGAGCTGCTTAATACCAGTTACCCTTACCTTACACACCTTTATTTACCCACATGGTCACAGCAACTCCCAATGGATTTAAAATATGGTGCATAAAGTAGTTGTTACTTCTCACTAGAGTATTAGCGTACGTCGGTATCTAAAGTTCTTTTATTACTATGAATAGTCAAAGATTTAAGATTACTCTACCGTTAAATACAGAAGTCCAATAATTTCTTCGATTATCTTAAACTGTTTGACAAAATGAGATTTTAGTGATTAATTTTAACTTTACATTCTTAATTAGATAACCATTAAACTTATTTCATTTTTAGTGCACATTTTATTTCATTGCATACAAACAAATGATTATTTCATTATTGTGCACAGATACATTTCACACTGGTCATCTAATTTATCTCATGGACACACTGCCTTGTCCGTCAAAGTAACGTCATTTAACATTACCGAATGGTAAATATGAGTGTGCAATTAATTACATGTGACATTGTGCTTGAGCACTGTTCCTCCTCACCATTTGTCTTTAAGTCTAACTTGAAAGTCTAAGTTAGCTATAATGACTAAACTGTACACTTGTATGATTTTTACCAGGTTAGTGAGTCAAGGATCATCCCAAATTAGTTAGTGACCAACACCAGTTCTCATACTTGGTTAATGTGCAGAAATATCAACAAATATCATCAGAATATTCAATAATGCACAATAAATTCACAAAAAAAAGGTTTAATAATAGGCTAGCCACACCGTTTATCTTCCCCAGGATGCTTTGCTCCCTAGATGAAGCAGGTGGTTGGTCTATCAACAATCATTGCTGGGGTGTAAGGCATGGTCTATTTTGCTCTGATGAAGCCTACAGGGGGCAGAGGTTGGCTTCTGCAGTGGGGCAGGGAACAGGCTTGCATTAAGTTATAAGCCTGGAAGTCTGGTGTAGGGGGTCAGGCCAAATGAAGCAGCATATCCACTGCTAATGCGTGGCAGCAGTTCCTTTTGATGTATACGCGATATGTATTTTTCATCAAACCGTATAAATCAGTTCAAACTGAACGACCAGAAATGCACACGCACAATCTTTTTTTTTATTCGCAGCAGTAAGTTTGCAGTGTGGTTGCTTCATGCCCCATTGATGCATGAGTCGCCCTTTACTTAACTATAGACACCGCGTATGAAATAAATAACTCAGTCGGGCGGCAGCCACCAAAGAAAGACCCAGCGGTGGGATTACTCCTTAACCTTGTTAATACTTAAGTGTCTGCGCAGCATACTCACATAGAATTCCTTCACTCTAGGTAACAATTTCATCTGCAATAGTGCAATCAATGCAGCCACATTATAGCCTTAACCTACCACAATGCATGCTTTGGGCTCCGCTACAACCCTGGCCGACGGTGCATACACATTACCAAGCTGAGGCACATTGCTGATAGCTTCATTCAACTTTTTTCTTTTCTTTTTTTACATTCAACTTTGTGGCCCTATTTCATCTATGCATGTGCCAACAATATAAGGATTAAAACATACATAGATCAGAGAAAGCACACACAAAAACAATGTTATCTGGATATAGATATATAGAATCTCATGAAAACAAATAAAATGGGACTCTCTGAGTGAGCCTCTGTATTTATTTATGGAGTGGTCCTTTCTCAACGAGGGGGTGGGTGTGGGTGCGCGGACACACTAAACCCCCCCCCCCCCCCCACCCCATTTGCAGCTTTGAAATCCTGTCCTCGTCTGTACACACACCCTTTAACATGTAGATGCGTCGATATAAAATATTTGCTCCCTGCCCCCAAGAAAGTTCAACGATCCCCACCCCCTGTTGTTAAAAAATGACACTCCCCTAACTCAGGTATTAATGTTGTGACGTATGAGATTTAATTTTTTACACGCAACCAAATGATAAAGCCTTAACTAGACAGACTGAAATATCACCTTCGGCATGAAACTTCTAGGTTGACAAATAAGCAGTGACAGATAGTAAGCTACACTGATGCCACCCACAGAATAATGCCACATCTACAGTGTCCTTATCACACATAAAACAAGATACCCCAGGTGGGAGATTAGAAAGTGTAGTATCAACCCTTTAAGGACGACATAATGCCTTCATGCATCATGTCCTAGGTCGTCATGATGCATGAATGCAGCCCTGGCGAGGAACTCGCCAGTGCTGCGTTCAATCATCAGGCCTACCTTATGAGGTTGCGACACTCCCGAAGGGTCGGCATGATGCACCAATGTAGCACCGGCAAGTTACTCGCTGGGGCTGCATCGGTGCATCATGACAACAAATGTCATCTTTTAGCGATATGCGTCCTTGAAGGGTTAAGGGTGTACCTACCCCGCCACCCCGTTTGTTGGTAATGGCAATGTGCACAAACAAAGTGCAGTTGGGGATGTCATCTCCCGTGTTGGATTTTAAACGCACGTGCCGGTAGCCTAGAATAAAAACGATGGCAGTGAGTGTTATCATGTAACTTACAGTGTGAACATGGGTAGAACGAATCATCATTATTCTTGATATGGTGGTTTTAATAGTGCTGTCTACAGTGGATGAAAATCTTTGAATTTATTGGACAGTACATATACTAAAATGATTCACTACAGCGACCGCTTAAATACAAATCACAAACTGTATACAATATACTGATACACGCAATAATGGCTTAAGGTGCTGAATGCTTAAAATTCACAGAATTTACTTGGACATCTTTGAGCTGAGAAAGTGGGCTTTATTTTGGGTCTTTAGATGCTCCCTACCTGTCTGCATACACTCAAATGGAATGGTGTACTGTCCGATGAACTCATCCCCGATGAAATCGTCGTCGAGTACAGCGAAGCGGATCAGAGCCAACTCAGGCAGGTTTATTTGGAACTCGAAGCTCTCATCGAACAATGGATTATATCCTGTGATATAAGAAAAAATACATCAATACCCCATATATATGTTTTCAGACGATTGCTAATTTAAAAGTTTAAGCACTTTTAGAGTCCTAGCAACTGATACTCCCCTCATTCAAGAATAATGAAAAATATCTATAATGTTTTAAATGCATGTTTTACAAGGTGGTATCCTGGACCAATTTTTTTGGATTGTGATGGTCCACAACGCGTGTTTTTTTTATACGTTTAGAACTGACTAGAACACCCAAGTTTTTATATGTAGGCGTGACTATAATGCTCCCTAATTCGCTATTCTTCGTAGGGATTACTTAAAAACATATAACCATGAGTGCCTTACCAGTGTGCATAACTGTCTTTGTCCGCTCCTCTGCGCAGTCGGCGGGAATACCGAAGATCTCTACCGTCACGTAGGGGTCGATCGTATTGCCTTTGGCGCCGGATCCTTTGGGTTTTGGCAACTGTTGACCACTGATAATCTGTATTTAGAATGTAGACACAACACCAATTAGAGATTTAAAAGTTCGTACATAATCTCTGATGGTAGGGGTAAAATAATCCTTTAAAAAAATGTGCACTAAGGAAGGCTCTTTTATTCATCTTTATTATGGTTGTAAAATCATGTATACACATCAGGCTGTGTCTCATGAGATTGATACAATTGGATAGTCTTTGATCAGGTGACGTCTTTGACCGGGTGACGTCTTTAACCGGGTAACGTCTTTGACCAGGTGAGGTCTTTGACCAACAAATATTATAATCGCTGAAATGGAGCCTATATAGAAAGAAATGTGTGGAAAAAGTTAAAGTATATTATAACACAATATATTACTAATTTTACTTCGATTTGGTTGTGAGTATATGTTGACCAAACTAGGTACGGTAACACATAATATATGTTCATATACCATTATTACCAGTATTTAGTTGTGACGTCTTTGACCACTTAGTAAAACGTTGATTTATCAATGTAAAAAATATATATTAAATGTTTTATTTCTTCATTATGTCTTAGCATGTTTGCACCTCATAATTATCTCATAAGCTTTTATCCTCCCATTCCCAGTCTAAAAAAAACAAATTATTGTGCATTGGTCAAAGACATCATCCAGTCAAAGACGTCACCCGGTCAAATACTATCCAACTGTGCCGATCTCATGAAACACAGCCATCACCATTGGCACTATTCTTAAAGTCAACAAAAAGAAAAAAGAAAAATGCAGCTACTTAATTCTTAAGTATATGTTGGCAACATTCGATACCAGAAACCTCATAGAATGTTATTCCAATCGAATTTTGTGCCTCTACATGGGTAAAAATCGACACGGGCGACAGGGCCGTTTTAGGCTGTTCAAAAATCGATGGACACAGGAAAATTAGGGATAAAAATCAACCCACAGGGATATTTCTCTAAGTTCTTATATACCTAAAAATAGACACGATGACAGGGTTTTTCTGCTAAAAATCGACACAGCGACATGGTCAAAATTGTGGGTACCCATGTAGAGGCACAATTTTTTAGAGTAACCACTGACCTTGATGTGTAGAATCTGGGGGGAGACGCCGGGTATGACGTCACGAGTGTTGGCCGAGAAGTAGGCGATCTCCTCTCTCATGATGGCAGGTTTCAGCACGAAGCCGCAGCCGCCGTTCTGGAGGAAGCGACCGTCGTTAAGGTCCATCATCAGGCCCGATGTCTGGTAGTTGAGCGCCACTGTAAACCAACAGACTTACACTTTATCAGGAACTAGGATTTCTAATTTTTTTTTTAAATCTAAAATTCATACTTTTCTTGGTGCTTTACTATACTATTAGTAGATACATGTATATGTAGCAGTAGAGATTTATCACAGGACATCTCATATCATTATATAAAATAATTTGCCCCAAGACTATCTTTGGTGTGAAATCATGGCCACAATTTATAAATAGGACTACACCATAGAGAAATCCATCTAATGTGAGTTTAAATTATTTTAGTTACATTGTATCAGATTAGAAAACCAGCGCGTGTCTTGCAGCATTTCTTCCAATAATTGACAGAGCTAAGGCTAATCTTGCACATAGAATCCCCTACTACTGGCAAGATAAGTGACTGGATAGTTCATGCAGCCATACATCATGACAACAAAGGGCATATCACATTAAATCACTAGACCATCCTTAAAGGTTTAAACAACTATAGTTCAGCAAGCCTTACCCATTTGGCAGCCACAGTTCCATAGGTCCTGTGGGTTGTAGTTGCTCGAGTCGACGCGCATCCCGTTGGGGTAGACACGGGACAGGAACCGCTTGTTGTGACTCACAAACTCCTCCGGGCAAGCATTCGCCAACTTCAAGGCCGAAGATTCACTGAACGAACACATCTCATAATACTTCTCTGAAATAGGTCAAACCAATACACAATGTAAGTTTTGATCACAAGTTAGGGTTTTAATCAAAGCGAAATATTTCCTGCATTGCATTCTTAGATGATGTTGCTATGTACATGGTGTATAGACTGAAATCATAAATTGTGGCCACCGCAAAGCAGGGACTTTGGTCACTGGAAAGCAGCCATATTAATACGGACCCTACCCGTAATGCATTATATATGTGCCTCTACATGGGTAAAAATCGACTTGGGCAACACTGTGACACGGCCCTTTTAAAAATCGACAGACACAGCCATTTTTATGATGTCCTACTATGTTCTATATGCATAAAAATCGACACGGCGACACGGCTCTTTGGCTAAAAATCGACACGGCGACATGGTCAAAAATCCGGGGATCCATGTACAGGCACATATATGGAAAGAATTGTAACTATTTACACTACCCTTTTAAAGAGAAAATAAGGGAAAAGAGAGTACTTACGTTTTTGTATTGACACTTGGAAGTCTTCAAACCGTATCGATTTGCAGTAAGTGACTAGATCTGAAAGTTCTTTGGCAAGTTTGTGCTTTTTCATTGATCCCTCCTGAAAAAATACAAAATACAATTGCATGTAATTCTCTTATTTTTCTATCATGGATGCATTTATTTACTAGAAGGGTTCTATATTGATCAAAATGGTTTCAGTGCTGCCTCCACTAAGTTGTTACATTGTCTTAATCCGTCAATAATCAAAATAGTGGACGTTATGAAATGGCTGTGCATAGGATTGATCTACCCATAGCCCTCCAGCCCCCCTACTCCAGTCGCCTTTTCATTTTGGGAGATTTTGTAGGTAACGGCAAGGTCTATAATAGAGCTCCATGCTAATGTATGGGCAACATGGGGAGTCAAATACAGTGAAAGTACTTTATTTTGCTGGGTTTATATTTTTGCGGAAATGAAAAATCCGCGAAATTTTTATATGCTCAAGTATGGAATAAATACACACGAATTTGCTGATTTTCACTCGTCCCCGAAAATTTAAACCCGTGAAAATAAGAAATTTCACAGTAGCGTCTAACGTTGGTGAAGGCAGCCATCAAATAGAGGCAATATAATTCAACAGACACCAGAAACCGATACTTCAGATTTCTGAGGATGTTTAAACATACCCGCTTGTTATTTTTTCGTTGTTTCTCGGTCTCTCCCTCGTCCTCCTCCGTGACGTAACCGTCTTCGTTGTCTGCGTCCAGCGGTAACTTCTTATTCTGTCAAGGAGCACACATGAGATGAGAAGTGGAAATAGTTCTAATTTGAGTATGGTCTCAATTGAAATTCATATAAGTCTAAAATTGGTGTGTAAAATCTCTCTGATGTAAATAATAGAACATTAAGGTATTGTTTTTGAAAACAACACACAAATGGCATACAGATGAATGACAGATACTATAAACATTAACACACTATATTGTATGCCTATGCAGATACAAAATGAGTTGTGCTAATTTCATATGTGTGGTTTTCCCTTATATATTCCGTAGATAACCAGCTACCACTTCACCTCATACTACATGACCGTCATGAATGTTAAGCGTATACCGTAAATTCTCGCGTATAAGCCTAACTCTCATATAAGCTGCACCCCGATCCTAGAAGCCGCACCAGCAATCTGACTATGGTGACTTTTAGTACTGTACCATAGTAGCAAAAACTCGCGTATAAGCCGCACCCCCACTGTGTGCCGTTCCTATAACCCGCACTGGCAATTTGATTGTCGTAATAGCCACGGCTTCTACGTGAGAATTTACGGTAGTTGTTAATATATATATGAATATTTAGCGTATAGTTGTTAGTAGATTGATGTGGTACCTTGATGAGTATTTTCCCCTTGAGCTGCTCGGGGGTGGGCAGGTAGTTCCTGTTGGTGTCGATGTTGTCGGCGTAGAGCAGGTCGCCCAGCACCTCCTTGAGGCAGCGCGCCATGGCCTGCTGCTGCCGCACGCTGCAGTGGTTCTCCAGTGACAGGATGAGCGGGTATCTACACACACAACACACCGGGTTACTAAGGGGGTTAACACTTTAGGGAGTGGCCATTTTTTAACATTAACAACAGGTGGGGCGGGACCCCTTGAAGGGGGGGGGGGTAACTAAAAATAATCTGGACCCCTCTAAATGGGGGGACCAAAGGCAAAAGTTCGCTGGGTGACTTATCTGAGACACCATGCATCTTTCCAATGCTATATCTGTTACGACAACAAGAGACTATTTGAGATAGGCTAAGGCATTGCCACAATCAACTATTCTTTGCAATTTTCCATATGTTTCCATAGGTTCTTATTCAGTTTATGACATTGTCAAACTCTTCGCGCGCCTTTTCCCCGACGGTGAAGCCGCTGGTTCTAATATAAAGTGTAGAAGCAAATGATATCTTGATCACGACAACTTTTTAACTTCAGAATGTCATGTCCTAAAGACTAGAGATGGCAGCACTGAGCTCTCTCTGGGATTTACCTCCGGCATCCCCCTACTTTAAAAAACACCCACCAGGTGGCAGCAGCAGGCCTCCTCACTGCCTTTACTGCTACTTCTCATGTCATAGTTACCAGGCCGACTACCCGGTAGCCACATTACATACAGTGTGTTACAGCCAGATGACATAGCCACTAGATATCTAGCAATACAATCCATGTCCAGTCTAGTCATATACATGTACTTGTTAAAGGGGAACACGCAGTCGCTATTTAATTTCATAATTTAAAGTGTGCCGTTTTGATTGTTACTATATATAGCCACTTTTTTGTTTGTCTATGTATCTTGGAAAATAGAGAAGACAGTCCTCCATTACAATTGACTCAGAGAACATAATTATTGAAATGCTGACTTTGTAGAAGGAATAAAGCTATGTCTTACTGAGATGCTGTGAAGGCGTGGTCGCGTATTGCTTCGATGACAGACCGGAAGCTGATCTTGGAGGTGAGCGTGAGGCCATGGTAGATGATGGGTTCGTCACTGCCTCCATCCCAACAGTCCACTGTGGAGAGAGAGTTAAGGCAAGACTATATCAACAGTCTACTGTGTAGAAAGAGTTAAGGCAAGACTATATCAACAGTCTAAGGGGTAGAAAGAGTTAATGCAAGACTATATCAACAGTCTACTGTTTAGAGAGTTAAGGCAAGACTATATCAACAGTCTAAGGGGTAGAAAGAGTTAAGGCAAGACTATATCAACAGTCCACTGTGTAGAGAGAGTTAAGGCAAGACTATATCAACAGTCCACTGTGTAGAGAGTTAAGGCAAGACTATATCAACAGTCCACTGTGTAAAGAGAGTTAAGGCAAGACTATATCAACAGTCCACTGTGTAAAGAGAGTTAAGGCAAGACTATATCAACAGTCCACTGTGTAGAGAGTTAAGGCAAGACTATATCAACAATATACAGAGTACAGAGAGCGTCAAGGCTATATCAACAGTACAATCTGTGGACAGAGTCAAGACTACATCAACAGTCCACAGACTCTGAGAAATACATCGGATCAATATTGGGTCCGGGTTAGTTGGAGAACTGCATTACTTCTATTTTGTTCGGGTCATTTACTGGTCAATATTTCTACCACTCAATTATATGCAGGACAGGTATATGCACTGACTGATGATTGATGCTACCATCGTCTACGATGTTCCTGTTTCCAAAAACCAGGCAGATGGTAAGGTTGGAAGCTATAACACTTTACTGACTAGTTGCTGAGTGTAGGGCAGTTGGACTGACATATCAAGGGACTGAGGGACATCATGGAGTGACCGGAGGGATATGATGGTGCCTCCACATGGTTTTAGGGAAGACAGCGTCACTTTTGAAGTATATATATAGGAACTCATAGAAAAGTCTCTGGCGGTCAATTTTGTCACTAATTGACCATTGACTTCTAAAAGGACTGTGTCGCCCATGTCAATTTTTACCCAGTTATAAGGGGCACTTTTCCATTTCCAAAATTGCCCATTCTCTCTACATTTAGTACTGGTTATAAGGAACATTGTGTATAAGGAGCAAATTTGCCTTGCGAAAAGGTCCTCCTTAGGCCACACCAAATTAAAAAGTTGGTCTATGGATTTCCCGCACCATATTTTCGAAAATGGAATTTTTTTTTTTTTTTGAAAAAAATTGTGTCTATGGACTGCGCCCGCATCATTTTCTGAGAAATAGGACTTTTTTTCTTTTTTTTTTTGGTGGACTTTTCTGCCATCGTTAGCCAGAAAATATCGGTTTGTAAAAAAAAAAAAAAAAGAGAATTTCCCTCAGGAAAAAAAATAAATTCGTCCGCCCCCCCTAATTTAAGGTTGAAATCCATAGACCAAAAAAAAATGGTAAAAAAAAAAAAAAAAAATTCGCCCTACCGCACCTATTTTTTGGAAAACAAAATCCATAGACCAACTTTTTTATTTGGTGTGGCCTTATGACCAGATTTCACTGTACAATGTACTATGAGTCTACTTACACTCTACACATCTGCAGCCCTTCTGTAATGCCCGGATGTAGCCGTCGATACTGGAGGGGCCTTTCAACTGGTCCTCCAGAAGGTACCTGGAAACACACAGGGAGCACATTAAGGGGGAGGTATGGAGTAAAAGAAGACATACATTAGAAGAAATAAGTGTACAAATTGAGTTATGACCATGTTATACCGTACATGCTCATTAATTCAAATTTGCAATGTACTTGTCTGTGATTGGTTGTTTTGAATAACCCATAATTCATTTACTCCCCACAATGCTGTGCCATATTACCCATGATTCCCTGAGGACTGTATAAACTGTGGACTGGATGCTAACTCTTTCATTTAGTTACAATGAACTCCTGAAGAAGGTCGTATGACCGAAACGTTGAGTGTAACATTGTTTGTACTGGACTATGTTTTGTGCATTTTGAAATAAAACCTGGAACTCAAGTACCTGGTCGTTGATGTCTTGGTTTGTGGAGGTTCAATTCAAACATTATACCGTACATGTTATTTCGACCGCATTGAATGAACCATTATATTTTAGATCAGAAAGGTCTAGATAACATATTTGTATGTATTGGGTAGCGGGTGCCCCCTCACCCCCTTCAGTAACAACATGGGGTGTAGCTTATCTGGTTGTCTAACTGCAGCAAATCAAAAGTGGGTAATAACTTGCTGAGTGTAGGGCATTTACCTTATACTATATTGCTACCTAATTATTACATTTACTACTAAAGCCTTTAGGCTTAGTTTGTTAACACCCGTTCAATGTTTATGCATTGACTAGGCGTAAACAAACAAACATATTTGTAACTTTACATAATTTAAGTATATAATTATATCACCGAATACCATCAAGGTGTACTGGGAAATACGTAATCTGGGCCCGCGGCCTCTGTATCTTACTCAGTATAAATAAATGAATACTATACTATACTATACTTGCAGTAGGTCATGTGACCTTCCGCTGATACTGGCTGATGGCAGTGCATGCGGTGGGTACCAGCGGAACCAAAACAACGACAAACATGAGCTCATTGCACTAAAACAGCACTCATACTGTGAGTCATAGTAGCAGGAAAACAGCTATTGTGTAATTTGTATAGAAATAAACATGAAATAAGAAGGAAACTGCCTGCTAGGAGATGGATGTGTTGACGTTATTCCTAGTAGCTAGTTCTTAGAAAATCTTTCTTTAATTCCCTTTTAATTGGTTTGTTTGTTTGACACATATACCTCACCAGCTCCCTGTTGTGTTGGCCTGGGGTGTCGGACTCTACTTTGGAACGACAATTTGTAAGAATCCCAAGGCAGAGCCCACGAAAACAAGACGGTAATTATTTTCTACAATCCCATAAAAGGTGTACCGGTATGGCTGCAACATATAGAGACCCCTAAGCAACTGCCTTTTATCTGAGACCATATTCACCTGCTAGAGCCAGCGGTAGATGTCCAATAGGCAATACCACATAACAATTTCCGGACAGCGCACCAACAACTCGCTAACCAACTATCCTGACCAGTTTAACCCATCACTAACTGATATATAGTCAATTAAGTGGTTAATTGAGTCATTGGTGTGTGGTGGCGGGGAGGAGTGGGGGGGGGGGGGGGTCCAATTAAGGCCTAGACAATCCCTCATACCTCTAAGTGTTAATTGGTGCTGTCAGTGATGTATGGCAGGCCGTTAGTGATGTATGGGGGGCCGTCACCGCTGTGGGCTAATATTACGGCTGAGGCTGATTCAATTACCAGCTTTGTTTCTGCTGCTGATGTCCTCGTTCATCTGTCAGCCTCAAGGTTCACCCAAACAGGGCCGCTCTACAGACCAACGCAGCAAGAAAGTGGCACTTTTTCATAATATACCGTAAAACCTCAGTTATAAGCCGCGGCTAGTACGCGAGTCAGATCGCAGTGCGGATTATAGGATAGGATAGGAGTGCGGCTTATACGTGAGCTATATGGTACCACACTAAAAGTCACCATAATCAGATTGCTGATGCGACTCATAGAATCAGCCCAAAGTCTAGGTGCGGCTTATACGCTAGTAAGGTTTATACGAAAGGTTTTATGGTAGTTGTGTTTATCTTGGTTTTAGCAGACTTCTCATGATAGGGTTGGTTATTAGTACATTTGCTTACATCTCATTTCAGGAGATTCACAGTACAGTTATTGTTCAAATAGTGTATATTAGAATGCAGGATTTTGAGGTTTCATATATTTATGTATTTGTTGGTCATTCTTCAGAAATGTTCAAGAACTTTATTAAAAGTCACCCTTTCTTACTGCATTGATCTATAGTGTATAGTCAATACCAGAGGAGTTGCTGAGCCCTACAAGTAAGTACTAGATGTGGTACAAGTCAATAACAAGTACAAGTTAGTAGCTGTATAAGCAAGGACAGGGTAATTCTCCAAGGCGCCGAGGCTAATTACCATTGTCCAAGGCTTATAACACTTGGACAGCTACTCACGCGTATCCATATCTGACTTATACTCACAGTAGGAGGGGTGGTAAATGAACCACATTGACATACAGCCATGTATATATATATAATCTTTTGTTCTCTCAGCCAACTGTGGTCATTTAAGAGCAGCCCACCTCTTCTGACATGAACAGTCTTAGAGATAAAAGCTTTGCAGTACTCGTTTATGATAACTTTAAGGTGATAAATCCGACCATAGGACATATTCAATACCATATCGTTGTAGAGGTTTCAGATAGAGGGTGAGGCGAAAAAAAAGGTTTGTTCCAAGTCACCCGACCGACCCTATCAAAATAGGGCCGACCCTACGTTTTTTAATGCAATTCTGAAGACATTTTCGTTTTTTACCTTTTTTTAGTCAATTGTAGGGTCTGCGGAGAGGCTGGCTAGTACTTTTATGTTAAAAAAAAAAAATCTGACCTACCAACCCTCGATTTTCTTGCCATGTTCCTTTTTTTTTTTTTTTTTTAAACCTTAGAGTGCATGAACACTGCCTATATATATTTCTATTCATACACATCCCCTATTCCTGACTTACTAAGAAGCAGAGAGAAAAGTATTAGAAGTCTTTGGCTAACTCTTTAAGGGCGGCATAATGTATTAGTACATCATCCCATTGGTTGGCATGATGCATGAATACAGTCCTGGTGAATAACTCGCCAGTGCTGCATTCAAGCATCATGCCAGCTCTACAGGTTTCAGACACCCTGAAGGATGGCATGATGCACCACTGCAGCACCGGCGAGTTACTCGCCGGGGTTGCATTAATGCATCATGACGACAAATGTAATCTTTTAACGACATGACATCCATAAAGGGTTAAGAGTAGAATCTGATATCTGAATCAGGCACCACCAGTGTTACTTCTTTCAGCCTGATTCTGAGCAGAGAACCTAAGGCTAAGGGCTCTTCTCATCTCATGTTTCTTGAAAGCACAAATATCCGCTAACAAAGACCTATTCATAGCGCCTGCTCAGGTTTCTTCCATTACCGTGAAGAACATGACAAGAGGATACAAAGCCTCTGGCTAGCACTATATATGCATAGCTAGTATTTCTATGTTGTGAAACTATTTTTGTATTCATATAAATGTTCATTGATAAAGTCCAGGAAGATGATAGCCTTATCTTGTATGGGACTTGTCTTCCGTAAGACGGATTGAGATTAAAAATGGAAAATGTGTAATATGATACCATGTACTATGTACGATTACTATATAGCATTACTTTATGAAGATAGAAGAGTGTCCTCTTTCTTCACATATAATGCAGATGAAAATATGGAAGAGCAATTTAAGCAAATAATTTAGTTTCAGCACTTAAACAAAGTATTTCTGTTGCTGTTGAAAATTGCTCTTTACCATTATCCTTTTCCGTGCTTGTGGTGTGATAAGCCATGAGTGTATAGGTGAGAATCCATTGCTCTATTTGAGCTTCAGAGACAGAAACACATCCACTTAGTTATTTTTCTAGCTGGTGGGAATTCAAAAGACAATGGTCATTTCTATGGTTTCTGCTAAGGCCAACAAAAAGAGAAGGTATGTTTCAGGTAACATGGCAAGAAAATGTAGGGTCGGTAGGTTGGATATTTCTTTTTTTAACTTTTTTTTTAAACATGAAAGTACTACCCAGCCTCTCCGAAGACCCTAAAATCGACCCAAAAAGGGTAAAAATACGAAAAGAATTCAAAATTGCATAAAAGAACACGATTTTTGATAGGGTCGGTCAGGTGACTTGAAACAAAACTTTTTCTTCTTTTTGGCCTAACTGGGTCGAACAGGGAATTTAATATACTACTGTGTACTAGGTGTTTACAGACAAAGCTGCCATTTCTATTCTGAACTACCTGGAACCAGCTTCCCCTACCTGTGTGTTTCTACTAATGACATTCAAACACCTTCAGTATAGACGTGGGTGTGAGGACTCACGTTAGGAACATGCTTCACTAGACTTTCAGATTGAAATTCCCTCACTTTTCCTGACCAAATTGGCCATTTTCTAACCACATTTACTGCACAGATGATAACCACTGTCGATCTACAATTTAATGCATGAATGCAGCCCCACAAAGGCTACATTTATACATCATGCTGACCCTTCAGGAGTATTAGCCCTGTCGGGTTGACATGGTGCATGAATGCAGCCCTGGTGAGTAACTCACCAGGGCTGCATTCATGCATCATGCCATCCAAAGGCATACTGTATCAATTCACTATGTGACCCTTAAAGTGTTACCGTAAAGTCTCGAGGCTTGTACACGAATCAGCACCAGCTTTAATTTGATCCCTAACATGCCTATATGGGGTGCGGCTTATATGAGGGTTTTTGGAAGTGTACTTCAGTACCAAAGTCGCCATAATTAAAACGCAGATTCGGCTCAAAGCATTTTCTTAATTTAGGGGTGTGGCTCATACGAGGCTTGGGCTTATACATGAAACTTTATGGTAATTAACCCTTTAAAGGCGGCATGATGTTTTAAAGCATCATGCCCTCGGTCATTATGATGCACCAATGCAGCCCTGGTGGGTAACTCGCCAGTGCTACATATCTGCATCATGCCGACCTTTCGGGAGTGTCTCAACCCTATAGGGTCGTCAAGATGCTTGAATGCAGCACTGGCGAGTTACTCGCCAGGGCTGCATTCATGCATCATGACGACCAAGGCATGATGCATAATGCCATTCTTAAAGGGTTAAAACCCTAATCGGGTTGTGGTTACTCACGTGTTGTGTGATGAGGAGATGAAGTAGTGTGAGAAGGACTGGTCCATGTCCTGACACACCTTACGCTGCTCGCTGTCAAAAATATCACATTCTTCTGACAACAAGTAGGCAGTGAACCCTGTAAAATAGAAAAATATCACAACTTCTGAATATAAGAAGGCAGGGAACCCTGTAAAGTAGAAAAATATCACAACTTCTGACAACAAGTAGGCAGTGAACCCTGCAAAGTAGGAAAATATCACAACTTCTGACAATAAGTAGGTAGTGAACCCTGCAAAGTAGGAAAATATCACAACTTCTGACAATAAGTAGGTAGTGAACCCTGTGAGGTAGAATTATATCACATTCTAACAGGGGCAATTTGCAATTCCATTATTTAGGCCACGCCCAAGAAAGGATGGTTAATGGAATTTAAAAACAAATTTAATCTGACTCTAGGATTAGAATTCAATGGCCCCACGACACCAAACATTTTGGTCAATCCACATGAGATCAAGAAAATAAAGAAGTTAAGATAACGTCTGGCCTTAACTCTTGTTGTTTAGGACAAATCTCTCATCATTTAAATGTTTTAGGTCCCTGAAGGTAAGAGTACTCACCGTCTATACCAAGCTGTCCTTTCCTCCGACCCTCTTTGGAGGGTTCAAAGGTGTTTACAATATCCAGACATTTGTCTTTGGTGACTCGTGCATGCTGCAATCAGAAAGTGGTCCAGGTATTAGAAGTGCTGATCATTCAAAGGAAGAAATGTCAAAAACCAGCAGGAACTAAATATAATAAAGGCTATCCAAAATTTATAATACATAATCTGTCCTTGCTATTACTTGGTTTTGGATAAAAAAGGAAGCTTTGAATATAGAGCACGACTTTATACAAGAAATTAACTTATAAGCTATACCACTTTGTTTTTGCTACAATGGACATCAAGGTTAAACTTAGTTTTTGCTGTAAAATGGTATATTGGTATATTATAGGCATAGCTATGGAATATTTGAATTTAATCCACAATGAAAGTAAACTGGTAGTTACCCCTTGTTCCGCTTCTAAAAATAGTAATAAATCGTCTGTGGACATACAATCTGAACAACTGGCGTACCTGAAGTAGAAAAAATGATTTAAGTGTTAAATATAAAATTAATGAATATAACTTTATCAAAAGCATTAATTGATAACTTTTGAATGAAGGACCTCAACAACTGTAAATGAGGTCGTCAGAATGACTCCAAATGCACTATACTAGAAGAGGCAGTGAGGGACAGAATAATGCCACACCTCACATATCTATACATATATTTATATATATATATGATATATGATATGATTCTTATACAAAATGTCAGCTTCTCCAATGTACAGTTTTATCATACTCTGTATACATGATGCAGGAGAGTGTGGGTAGTAACTATCACTAGCCATACAGATATGTTCAGATTACTATAGTACATGTATACCTATACCTCAACCCCAGGTTATCAGAAAATACTTACCGAACTAATAGGAAATATATTTCTGGTCGTGTAGATATTTCTTTGAATAAGTTTATAAATTCTTCACTATTTAGCCTCCCCCGCTCGCCGTCTTTCGTTAATGACAATTCCTAGAAATTCAAAAAAAGACCGCATTAGTCATTAAAAGGGAGTTTCCATGAAGCGCCTCTCACAATCTGGAAATGTTCATGGTAAATGCACATCTGAGGGTGCTGGGTAGCCTTAAAACATCTCAGGATCAAATGAAATGGACATGATGGAAATTGAATGGTTCTCTGACATCTGTCCTATGACTTTGGTTTTCATTGTCAGTGGCTAGTCCTGGACCGACATTATTTCTATAATAGGCACAACTTCAGGTATCACAGACATATCATAGACATATCATATGTACTGTAATGCCATCCACATATACTTTACCATTGCCCACGACACTCAGTAAAGCCATTGTTTAATCTAATTACATCAACTATATTTCAGTTAAGTCAATGTGTAATTCAATTACATCAAAAATAATTCTAGAATTCAAAAAAGAAAAGAAAAAAAAGAATGATGAGCCACATGAAGTTTATTCTATTAGCGCAATATCTCATTTTAATTTCCTTTATTCCGTCCTCACAAACAGTCTTCCTCACTGAACACCTGTCACGGACTGAATTTAACTGAATCAGGTTTTGTGAGGCACTAACGACATTAATGTTGATACCCTTGACTGACCTTGAGTTTTTGTTGGACCTTGACTGTGGTGAGGCCTGTGTTGAGCTTTTTGATGATGGTGACCACCTCAAACTCATCCAGCTGGCCCGTCCTGTCTGTGTCGGCGCCCTCAAACACCTCCTGTAACCACCTGGCGACGTGTTAAGGAACTAGCACCAACACTTCAATTTACAGTACAATAAGCCGCACCCTGAGTTTGAATGAGATCCTATGAATGGCAGAGGGGGTTTGAATATAGCGCCTTTAGTATTGTATGATCCTGGTGACAAAGCTCGTGTTATAAGCCGCACCCCCACCTTGGGAGAATCCTATAATCCAACACTACTTGCCCGATATTGTCATGCGCTATGTGATTTTATATCCAAATTAAAAAAAAAATTTAACTACAAACTACAACTATTTCTCTCTTGCGGTTTCTAGGCGAAGATTTACAGTACATGTATTTATCTTATGCGTAATAAGTTCCATTTGCCTTTTGTTATTAAGAGTAACAATTAACGTTTATCATTATACACAAATAGAGGGCTCAGGATGCCGAAAAATACCGGCACAAGCCACAGATCTTTTTAGTAAAGTGGCATAGCCTAAATACTGTAACCCATCTAATAATATAGCTATCTGTTTCACCCCCACCCCCGGTCAACGGGTCGAAATTTTTACCCCCCCTAGGGATCGAAAATCTGCACGCGCGGACCCTGTGAGGCATAGTAACGCACAAGCTTTTTGGCCAAAAACAGGTTATTTTTTTCTCCCCCCTCCCCCCAGAGTGTTCCAAATTTTTTATACACTCCCCGGTCAAGGGGTCAAAAATTCTTTGACCCCCCCCCCCCCCGTTGATAAAAAATGTTCACTCCCTAAGGACGTGTGTGTGACTGTGTGGTGGTGTGTGACCAGATAAGGATACTTGTCCCGCATCTGTTGCCGCTCCTCTAGAGAGTCTCCGCCTGCCGCGTCTGAAACATACAAACATGCACGAGGTTAATCAGACTTACACATTAGTAATTACTACAGATTGATTGATTTGCTTAACGTTCAGGCGTACATAGTACCATACTGGGCGCTTATTTAAATGTTGCTTTCCCAATGCAGCAGTGATCACATCTATGGATGATTGCATCTATGAGATGAGTGATCAAATCTATGTGGTTAGGGAGAAAACCACTACCAGGGCACGTCGCCTCCTCTTTTCAAAGGATAGAAAGTGTTCTTTTATTTGCCTGGTCCTACAGATCTCACGGATCCTCTTCACCAGAGGCCAATCAATCATGGATTTAAAAAAGAAAATCTGACGAATTTCTTCAATTTTCTGTATGTTATTTCCATGAATTCAATGCAGAAATTCCGACAAGAATGTAGAAATTCCTGGAATTCCTGCCAAGTTTTAAAAATTGGTACCTATGCCGTACAAACGAGTTGCAGGTGGCAAAGGAACAACAACGCCTTAATATCAGACTGCAGGTAAATAGATTGATGGTCATAGAGAAATAGTGTGTATCATGTTGAATTATAACATAGTACGGTACAACCGAGTAAAACATCTCTTTATCCAACTACTTCTTGTTATTAACACTAAGCCCATGAGAAATTACCAAGGTAATTGGATAATTAGAGAATCTAATTGCTAGAGCGCGGAGATAAAGACGTGAGGAAAGAAAGCTCATTGGTAGATTAGAGGGGAATGGGGAAGGAGCCTGTGAAGCCGTGCAGTTTTTGAGTGTGAGATACTGAATGGCTAATAACGACTTCATCCCATTAACACGCCTAAATACATTAACTAGCATTTGACCAATTTAGTACATTTTCATTAAATTCAATTGGATGAGAAGCCACGAGTTGCATATTATACCATTATGCCCCCCTTTATGTTGTTAGAATTACAATTTAGGTATATTTAATTTCGTGAATTCGCACAACTGTTTTCTAGTGGGAAATGCTGTGTGCTTTTGTTTTGTGATGCAAATGTGTCAGGATACCGGGTCCGACACTATAAACTGAATATATATATATATCGCTGCTCTGATCTCTACGTTTTCAGATCAATTAAGCATTAGTCAGTTCAACTGTTTTCACAACTTATAACTCCTTAGATTTAAATTTATACCGGTCTATTTCCTATCACAGCAACATGCTGAAGTCTGTTATCAGGTCTCCCCACCTCATTTAGATCTATCATAAGGCTTCATGTTACCAGTATACTTAGTATAGATAAGCTCCGCTCCTTATTCCATGACCAGTTTACAATAGCATCTACTATGCGGCACACACTAATTAGCCCCCTGCTGAGGGTGGCCACTATGTTAGATCCTATGAAGAGCAGGTTTTCTTAGATCTGACAGAGCCTTGCATAATTAATTGAAATTAAAAGCCGACATCTCCCCAGACAGAGTCAAAACCAGCATCTCACCAGCCAGAAGGGCTTACCTTTCTCACAGAATTATATTTTGTTTTATTTTAGCAGAAAAGTTTAATGTCGGGCCTCACGAGAAAACAAGTTGCATAAAATTGGAGTAAGCAAAGTTTCTCAGGCAGCATTCAAACTTTCCATCAGTACACTACACATAGTTGCCACATAGGCTTTTGTTTAAAGTTTCTTATTAAAATTTACTTACTGTAGAAGTCTATAGCGGACCATTCAATACTTGTGACATACTATAGTGTAGCAGGCTGGTTGCACCATGTGATGTTAACAGCATGTCGCTAAAAGTTGACATATTTTTGTCATGATGCACCAATGCAGCCCAAGCGAGTAATTCGCTGGTTCTGGATTGGTGCATCATGCTGACCCTTCATGATGCTTGAATGCGTGTATGCATCATGACGACCCAGGGCATGGTGTATTAAGGCATCATGTCGTCCATAAAGGGTTAATGTTGAATGGAAACACAGTCCGCGACAATGAGGGCTATAGGGCCTACTGATACAACAAAAGGGGGCGGCAAGAACGGAAAGTACCAGTATAATACCAGCAGGCAAGGGGTGGGAGCAGGTACTTGAGTACCCTGAGATTTAGGGGTCTATGCCTCCTCCTGCTACTGCTGCTTTAAGAGATAAGGAGGTTTTGAGGCATTTAGGTCTGGGACAGACTCCTGATGCTATTTTAGATATATAGACTGCACGGGGAAAGATTGTAGTCAAAGACTAAGAAAAAAGAAACAGGTGTGCCCAAAGCTCAAGTAAGAGTTAGATAAGGAAGGGGGGGGGGCGTACTTCACGGAACTGTCTTTTGAATTTTTCCTTTTCAGCAATCAAATGCTAGTAGTATGCGCTCCAGTTCATAGGAAACCTACCATTTGGAAACATGAAAAAGAGGAAAATATAGGGGCCTGGACAGAAAAATCTATTGGTTGGCCTTGCTGTCAGACTTGCACAGAAAGGACCGAGAATTAAACATGTTACTATGTATACATATATATGCAGTTATTTCAGTGCGTTACGTTATTATTACAGTGATATCAACAGTGGAAGTAGGACATGAATAAGCAAATTCTAACTTTAAATTTGCAGTTTAAATCTCATCTCATCAATTTCATGTGAACACAGCAGAGAGTGTCTTGGCTTTCTTGTGCACACTAGTCCCTCTGCACCTATCACTCCTTGTTTGTTTCAATGCTGGCCTCATCTGCCCCCCATCCTCCACAGTGGCATCTTATTAACAATACAATTACCATTTCAGTGAGTGTCTGTAAAACACCTTCAAAGGCCTCAGCGAGCCAGGCTTTGGACCCCTTGGTAAGAGCACCCATTGATGGAGGAAACTTGTGTCCTCCTCGAGAATCTATTCC
Organism: Harmothoe impar; assembly: GCA_947462335.1. NCBI lineage: Eukaryota > Metazoa > Annelida > Polychaeta > Phyllodocida > Polynoidae > Harmothoe > Harmothoe impar. Next base: position 66,546,003 of record OX381711.1, read on the forward strand.
GGGTACAAATAATCCTTTAACATTATCGGATGCTCCCTGTCTTGCAACGAGGGCATCCCATCTCATTCAGACTGCAATCGCAGCCACAGCCAAAGTGACTGTATTTGAGTTAGTGATAAGCACGGCCAGGGAATACACTAGAAATGCAGTTCAGAAATTGGATATGGCCGAGCGGGCGAAGCGCCTATACAGCCGAGCATCCCTTTGTGTGGCCGATTCCGCACTAATCCCATTGAAACCAGAGGGACTAGGCACAATGGTGGATGGTGGTGGGGCTGTTTTTGAAAGGAGGGCTGGCTGTCTGGGATGGAATAAGGGGAATAGTGTTGGGGGTGCAGTTGTGGCGTTGTGCTAATATGGTTGGAGGATGTGTACAACTCATCATACAAGTGCTGTGTACGAAAGACAAAGTGTGCTCATGTCGCGTATTGATTCTGGTATTGCATCCTGCCTTGTCGGAAACCGACTCATTAAAGTCACACTCTCACCAAAGATCTGCATGCTACTTTCATGACACTCTCATGAGGATACTGTAAGTGGTGAGAGTGTAGTTTTAAGAGGACAGAATTGTGTTATACCAACCACTTTAGCACATAATTAACCCATCTGAGACCAGAAAAGGACTATCACTGTCTTTTACCAACTTAGCTCAACTTAGTTTCGTCAGGTTTAGAAATATTTAAACCTGCCTGGTCAATTGTGCTACGTAGTGCTTGTATAAGCCCAGGTTTATACACGGGGAATAATGGTATATCGAGGCAAATATCAATGGGGATAAAAAGATGCTACATATCTTCATGAAAGTATTATGACATGCCTAATTTTTAATGATTGTAAAGAAAATGTGCTTCTTGCGTTTTTTAAATAATGGGCTGGTAACTATGGTAGTGTAAGGCTTTGAATAAGGCAGAACCAAAGCCCCAAATCTAGACGACACCCCCATATTATTGAGCCAAAGTGCCCATCCGCTTGAATCATCCCCTTATCGACACAAGTGCTTGGATTAATTAGGACCTTTATAAGCCACTAAAGGCTCTCGAACACCTCCAACTTTCCTCTCAAGCCTTGCACTTTGCGAATGCACCAACACTTTTTTCTCTCTCCTTTACTTGTCGCGATGGATTGTCAGTTTCAACTTATTACCATCTGGTCTTGTTAACAGGATTTGACTTGCTGGCGCGTCAATTAACCTGGCAAAGTTTGGCTTTGATTCCCTTTTTAAGGCACTTTGGTATTGAAGAAACTGTAGGCGTAATTTCCTTTATCCTTTTAACTTTGCAGATGCTAAGCTGCCTTGTAATTGCCCTTTGAGATGACTGTGATGGCTTGTCGTCCAGACCTTTGGTATTTGGGGGATCTTTGTTGTGGCTTCGCAAAAGCCAAGTCTTTTAAACCCATCAAGATATATGAGTGCTAACATCAAGAACATAAACATACAACTAATTGCCTTTCTTGCAGCTGGAGTTATTTACATGTGCCTTTTTAATCAGCCAGAACTCATGGAGTGCAGACCCACAGCTGTCCCTTTAATACTTGTGGGTAGGGCCGATTACAGACTATTGCATAGTGCTGGTGAAACCAACAAGTAACAATTGGTACAACAGCCCTGTAACAGTGTGTTATACAGGCATGATGAGGGATAGGGGATGATACACAGCCCAAACTGAGTATTATATGGGCTTGCTGTAAAAGGGAATGCATGCCCAGCTATTACAAAGACCACAATACACTATTCCTGAACTTTTTATGATGCTTGAGATTTTAATCAATTTTAGTGAATTATAACCAAAGGCATATATATTATATATTAAATGGGGATGGGGAACATACATAAATATGGTTCTAAGTCTCGGATCAGGTTGGGCTACATCCATTTGAGAGAAGGGCTGGATAAATATGGCACTTAGTTGAATGGCCGGTGTTGGAATGGGATGGGAGGGGGAAGTGTTGTGGTGAGGTTAGGAGGTGGATGGGGGTAGGGGAAGGGATCAATAGCCCTGGCCTGTAGTCACAGGGATTCCCCCAGCAAAGAGCCAGGAGGCGCGTCTTAAGGAGTGGAATTGGATGATGGCGTGTGTTGGCTTGGTGCGCAGCGGGAGGTAAGAACCCGGCCGGGCTGTGGCAGAAGACGGTACTGTGACAACACACTGCCACCCCCTGCCCCGCCCATCAAAGGTCCCCCTCTCCGGGCTGAAAGACTGCAATGAGCCATGGTAGCAGGGCGCGGGGTGCGGGGGTGTTGACCAAGCTTTTAGGTGTCTGTAGAGATGAGCTACACACACAGTGGGCACCAGTGATCTGATCAGCCCACTCGCCGCCCCGCCCCGGCCATCACGCACCATTGTCAGCCTCTTCCGCGCCATCGAGAGAACAGCACGTTGCGGCCTATGGCGGAAGTGGGATGGAGACAGCCGAGTGGTGGGGTCAACATGGGGCCAGACAAGGCGTAGGCAGCAGCAGCCCTCCCACCCTGCAGACACATAGGGGTGGGAGGACAGCCTCACAGGACATGTCTATTATTAACCTGGGACCGGGCAGTGTGGGCGCTTGACACAGTTGTGACATGGGGTGGAGGATTTAGCTAGCTCCAACCCACTCTCTTGATGTCTCATTATGCACTGCTTCCAATATCAGAATATATAATTGTAGTTGTCAGCTGTAAGTAATCATTGATGGAAGGTGTGAACCCGAAGGGAACAACTGGTCATTAAGGTAGTCTACAGACAGTAAATGCCTCTGGTGCTCCAGAAGGACATAAATCCTTCCCATGCATCATGCCCATAAAAGATTATATTGCAATTATGCCGCCAATAAAACACTTTTAAGGACTCCTTTGAGTGCCCCAAATATTGTAGTTATTAAGTATTATGTTAATTTGAACTGATTTTGATTTTGGCTGATGAAGGTTAATTAAGTTGACCAAAACCTCTACCTCCTCCACCTTCGTTGAGGTGATCATTATCCTAATAACTCAACTGGTAGTGTGTAAAAAAACAGACACTCCAACTACAGGATATACTGTAGTGGCTTGAATAAACGCAGGGGTCTTATGTAAGCCCAGGTCTTGTATAAGCGCTATGTACCATAGAAATTCCAGCCATTATGGTATACACTTATTTAAATTAACACCCCCAGCCACAGTTAGATGCCATGAAATTCAAGGTACTAGGGAATATATTTCTCTAAACAGACCCCCCCCCCCCGACAGTTGGATCTCCATAGAATACTCACGGTTGTTGGCCCTGCCTGTGATGAGACATGTGACGCCGGTCACCCAGATGTTGGCCTCGTCGGGCGTGTTGGCGATAAGGTCCATGGTGTCAAAGTTATCCCCGTAGATGATGGAGAAGGCACACTCGTCCGGGTAGTGCCCCGCGATGTCCTTGTTTCGCAGCACATCCGTGTTCTTACCGGTCCGGATCTCCTTGATCTGCCCGATCGGTACTACAAAGGAAACATGTTATTCTTATTTTTTTCATAATAATATATTTTCAGTATATTATAATCCTCATATTAATTAGAAGTAGACATAAATGAAGTGAGATTGAGGTTCATTGAGAAAATTATCAGTTTGAATTTGTATTGCAAATGGATATTAACATTACACGGGTGTGTTCTTTTTCAGTTAATTGCCAAGTATACGATAGATACATAAGATCCACGCTGGTGACTGCTGTGGTTTTTGATGGAAGGCCTAACAGTAATTATGTTGAAATAAAATTCTGTAGCCATGACATCGTGTCAGAGAAAATGTGCCTCCTCTATGATTGATTGAAATCAGGGGCCGCACGATTTTAGTGCGGAGGTTTTATAATACACCAATTGTTTATAATTATCATGCCAATTTGGTTTAAGTGATTTGCGGCCCTCCCATCTTTAAAATTACATTCCTCTTTTAGCAAAAGTCATCGGATGACCTGGGGTCACGCCTCTCAATCACCCAAGAGTACACTTGCCCCAAAACGGCACCATAGTTACTATGTAGGACCTTCCCAGAGCTATTCTCGAAGCCGCTTTATAGCTTTGACAATATAGCGTCTAGTGTTTCCCTTTGCATGGAATAGGAAGCCTTGTAGCACCGTCCATTCAAACTTATCTTTATTAACTGCCAAAAGTATGGCTACTTAACACTACTAACAACATTTCTAAATAAATACAGCACAAGTTGGATTGTATTCACTGTGGCCATGTATTAATGTAACGTAACAGTAATGTAAGCTGTTTAGAATATTAACACATGTTTAACTGCAATACACTAAGGGAGTGCTCATTTTTTAACAACAGGGGGGGGTGGTGGGATTTCGCGCGGAGCGTGCGAAATTTTTTTACCCCCCCCGCTAGAGGGGTAGACATTTTTTACCCCCCCCCCCGGCAGGCCGAAAATCGCGCGCGTTCGCGCCCCTTTGTAGCATAGTAACGCGCGGGCTTTTTCCCTCGAAACAGGTTGAATTTTTTTCACCCCCCCCCAAGAGGGGTCTAAATTTTTTACCCCCCCCGGTCAAGGGGTCCAAATTTTTTACCCCCCCCCCCCCCAAATCCACCATCCCCCCCTGTTGTTAAAAAATGAGCACTCCCTAAGGGCAGTTTTTACCTATAGCAAGAAAAACTCTACTGACAGAGTCTAGGATAGCGGGATCATTGTCTACTATAAATAGGTTTTCTTTTCTCAGAATTAAATATTACGAACGGTGTTTCACTGTGACTTTGGGAGGCTATTTTAATATCGAACCAATGTCCAGTGTTTGTGGTAACATGCATTAAGTACATTCACACATACAACTGCGAGTCTGAGTACAAGTATCCTTTATTTAACTTGTGTAACATCATTTAAACAGATACATTGATGTCAACTTATGTTAACATTGAAGGCAGGCGGCTTGTAAGCTCATTTGGTCATTTTGTGGCATCAATATTATACCAATATCACTATTTTCCCTGTAGTTACCGTATTTCCCCGTGTATAAGCCGGGGCCCATGTATAAGCCTGCCCCGTGTATAAGCCTTGGGAAAAGCCGATATAGTGTTGTATAAGCCGGGCCCCGAGTATAAGCCGGGGGTAGCAATATGTATTCAATAAAATTCATATTTCAGGCCATAACTCGAATTCTACTTGGAGTATTCACATAATTATTTCGGCTCTGGAACGCGCCCCATTTAACCTCATCACTGTCTACAACCATTTTAAGAGAAATACGCTTGAAGTTGCGAAGAAATTGCTAGAAATATTGACATAAATAGTAGATAATTCTAGAAATTAGGAGAATGTAGCAAGTGTGTTTTGTCAGGTTTAAGAATATAAGCCTGCCCCGTGTATAAGCCTGCCCCGTGTATAAGCCGGTATAAGCCTGGTCAGTTTTCCACTTAGTGGTTGTATAAGCCCGGGCTTATACACGGGGAAATACGGTACTTGGTTGGTATATATGGTGCTGGTAATAAACCACCTTAAACTAGTGGTAGTTTAACCAGATTTCATCATCGTATGCTGAGATCTCAGTTGTGTCTGTGATACAATATCTGTATCAATGCTTATCAATAAAGCCAGGCATGGTATGGGCCCGGATCATTTTAATATTTTTCAATTTGCCTTAACTGTAGCACAAGCAAATGTTACCATATGAATGGGTAATGTTTCACTAAGAATACATTTTATTGTGCAATGGTAGAAACTCTGTTGTACTGGAACAGATACGCGTAGCGGAACAGATCCGTACCGGAACAGGTCCATATCAGAACACAATCACATCAGATCTGTATGTCTCGTTTACGACTAATACTTTACCTCATGCTCTTGTTTAGGCAAGTTGAAATCTATACCGGTGATTGCTATCGATAAAAAGCTCATTGTATGCAGGATGGGAATGCTACTTTATAGACAATTATAAAGTTGAACAATAAGATACCCAATGTATTTTGATGATACATAAATGTAGAGAGAAGGAAGGTAATTTACAAATAAAAGTTAACATTTCCAAGACTAGCAGTCCTAATTGTATTTGACATGATATGTAATATTATCTCTTGGTGCGAGTTTATAAAAATCCACAGTACTACCGGTAGGTAAGGGCTTAAACAAATAAAAAAAATCTTTCAATCAAACATAAGGTGATCATCAGAATTCACCACCTTACTTTATTGCAATTCCTTTATAAAATCAGAGAGGAAATGAGAACTTGACCCCCCCCCCCCCCCACCCCTCACCTTTATTGTTTGTGTACAGACAGGTCCCAGCTGTACAGTAACAGGGCTCGGGTGAAGTTTGCAATATCCGCAAGTTGATGGATGAATTGTGCTTCCCACTAAAATAACATAATTGAACAGAACATGTCAAACACTAAAACTAACTGCCCAAGGTGTATGACTTGAAGCTTCCATCACACATGGCTTTGTTTAAACCCCTGACAAGCTGAATCAGACTTGTAACTCTATCAGATGGGTGACATGACACACTTAAATAACTAATGGGACTGTTCTGGATTTTTTTTTAACCTTATGAATTCACAAAGTCTTGTTCAGAAATGGACAAAATCTGGATGCTCTTTGCAGCAGATGTCTAGCCTTCAGCAGTCACATGACAGGGCCAGTCTTGATGGCCAAATAACTGCTTCGTCTTGTATTGCATTGACTTGTTTTACATTTCTCAACATAGTTATTCAAGACAAAGGCTTTAAGAGAGAGTGTGTCCTTCATTAACTCCTCACAAATCACAGTGCTTACTTTGAAGGGTTATCAGCACTAAAGGTGTATGTATATGATCATTGGAGGTTCACAGACTGGTAGTCCTGATACAGTCTTGAGAAAGACAGTTTTGAGAAAGACAGTCTTGAGAAAGTCCCAAGCAGTGGTGCTCCAGTGTATTGTATACTGAGTAAAATATACACCAATTAACTCTAGTTCTACAGCGTTCTCGTTGCTGGATCATACCGATTGTATACCCGGCAGAGGTAACGGCATGTCTGTCTGACGGTTACAGTCCTGTAGCAGCAGGAACTGGTGGATGGCAGGGGGTACTGGTAGCTTGAGGACAGGTCCCCACACTGACTGCCCCCACCCTGGGGAACACTGCAACCCCCCATGGTCAACCTCCCTCAGAGCTGACCGCACCGCCATACGACTCCAGTCGGTCAGTGCATAGGGCTGCCTCCTCACCTGGGCAGAGTCCAGCAGGCCATGGCGGCTCGGATACCGCTCCTGTGGTAGCTGACCCCCAGGGGTGGTCACCTTAGCGGAGGGCGGCAGCGCCCCGCTTAGGACCCACAGGTGGGTGAGTGTGGGTAGACCGTTAGCGACAAAGTCAGGGTGGGCGGTAAGGAGGGCCTCGGGGTGCAGGAGGGAGCCGTGCTGGAGGAGCACCATCAGGGTGGTTAGCACCTGCTGGAGGGACCTCACCTGTGGATGGGGTCCCGCCCGCAGGAGGAGATCCAGCGGGCGCAGGCCCCGGACATTGCTGAGGTTAAGGTGAGCTCCAGCTACCAGCAGTGAGTGTGTGAGGTGAGGCAGACAGTGGTAGGCAGACCAGTGCACCATCCCCTGACCCTCAGTGTCCACCACATGCAGCTTAGGTCCCAGCGTCAGCAGGTACTCGGCCAGGTCACAGCGACCTTGTCTCAGGGCGCACAGCAATGGGGTGTTTCCAACAAGGATAGCGTCCTGTGATCCTTTCAGTCTTTCAAAGACTTGCAGACATTTCTCATCGTCCGGGTCAAGTCGTACTCTATCAACATCAGCTCCTGCAGAGGCCAGAAGTCTGAGCAGCTCGACAGGTCCCTTCCGGGAAGCCGTGAGTAGCGGTGTGTCATCGCAGCCATCGGGCAGGTTGGGGTTAGCTCCATGTGAGAGGAGAGCCCGGGTAACTCCAATGTGTTGGTGGAGAACCGCGATGTGCAGTGGACTCCTCAGGTCTACTGTGAGCTTCTCCACATCAGCGCCACACCTCAGGAGGTGCTCGACAACCTCAATGTAGCCCATCTGTGCGGCCAGGCTGAGTGGAGTCAGTCCCTTCTCCCAGTTTGTACTGTTGACGTTGGCACCGGCCTCAATGAGGTCGTGCACCATGGCCGGGCTGCGCTCGTGCAGGGCTAGGTGTAGGAGCTTGTCCATGTGCCGAACACAAGCTCCTCGTGCCAATAGCATCTTTAATATATGTCGGTAGCGCTCCTTTACTGCCACATGTACAGGACTGGTACCTAACTTATCCACAATATTGACATCAGCCTGGGCGTCCAGCAGTAGCTTCACCATGGGGACGTCCCCGTTTCTGACGGCCGTGTGCAGGGCGGTGCTCCCCTGACCGTCCTGGGCCTGCACGTGGGCCCCATGCTGTAGGAAGCTGGCCACCATGCGGGGGTCCCGCTGCAGGGCGGCCGCATGGAGGGGGGTCTCACCCTGACCGGTCACCACATCCACACGAGCCCCCTTCTCCAGCAGCACCTCCACTATCTCAGTGTACCTCTTGGAGGCTGCCACAAACAGCGGCGTCTCCCCACTGTAGTTGGACAAGTCTGGCTCTGCACCGTGGTCGAGTAGAAGCCGGGTGAGGTCTGAGTGGCCCTCTGACGCGGCTATGTACAGGGCGCTCTCATTGTGCCCGGTGGGCATGTTGAGGTTAGCGCCCCCCTCCAGGAGCAGCTCCACCATCTCCTGGTTCCGCTCGCTGACCGCGATGTGGAGCGGCATCTCCCCGTCTGCAGAGTACCGGTTTAACAAGGCCCCGCCCGCCACCAGGAGCCGTGCGACACGAGTCTGTCCCCGACCGATGACTCGGTGCAGGATGGGCTCCCCATCTATGGTCTCTAAGTCACAGGAGACTCCTTCCCGGAGGAGACGCTGTACCTCCAGGAGGTCTCCATGCTCTACGGCAGCCACCAGGGTCTGGGGGCAGTCTCCTCCAGCAGCCATAACTACCTTAATGGCACACAATTGTTTAAAAATACACCTGAAATGTTCAATTGTAGGCCTTTGTATAGAAGGCTTAGTATTGGTCCTTGGAACCTTAAAACATGATAAAATCCAGGGAAACACTTTTAACCATGATGTGTGTGAGTTATTATGAAAGTCCTCTGAGCTAACAGTTCAAATTAGTCCGTAGCATAGGAGGTAATTTGTGTTGATCACTGATGATATGCTATTGATTGGTTATTCGGATACCTTTTCCTGTCGATAAATGTGGTAATAGCTGCTATTGATCCACACTGAAAAGCACATAACTGCATTTAGTAAATGCACAGCCCAACACTCCCCACTGCTTGTGTAGGATTCCAAACTTGAGCAGACACTGTTCACTTGGTACAATAATAATCTGTAGTAATTTAGTAGAATCTATTAATGCACCCTCAGCCAAGATACACCTGCCGTACTCTGCAGGGTATAGTATTTCCTCTTACCAACAGGTTGACGCCTATGGCCTTGGATGTAGTCTATAAGTTCAGCTAGGTGAGGAGAGCTGGTAGACTTATCCAGATGTGATTTAGCAGGGTCAATTAGTCCATCCTCCTGACTGTACACCCAGGGTAGGTCTGCCTGCTAGTTAACATGCTGTAACCGCCAGACCCTGGAGGAGGAGGGTGTATGGAGGAGGGCCTGGGGGGGGGGGGGTATTGACAGTGAGGTAATTAAGTCCATATGGTGCAGGAGGCAGGTCCAGTGCAGTGGTCGTCACTTCCACCTGGTAAGGACCACACTCATTATGTTTCACGTCACCTGACCATGCTTAGCAAAAGGGGCCTGCCTAAATGTTTCCTTATCAAAATTTTAATTTCACCCCCTCCCTGAGTATATTTTCTCCTTATTTTCCATCGATCCTGTGGATGGTGTGGATATTTTCCTCATTTTCTTCTATTCCGTGTTGATGTCTTTTTAAAATAGGGTTATTACCACATCTTATGTAGGTTGCACCGTGAAATTGTACTTTTAGACAAGTTTTTTCCCTGTTTTTTTTCTACCAATATCCTCCCATAATATTATCATGGTAAAACTAAGTGTAAATATACAAGAGCATTTTTGACCAAGAATTTTGTCTGAAACAAACAAACACGTTTCCTTTGGCCTAGGTGTGGCCAGCCGGAGTGTAACACAAAGAGTGGTCAGAGAATGTGTGACCAGTCCGTGTGTCAGCAACATATATTTGTCCAGCCTGGACTCAACAAACAAACACTCAGGTCAGGGCTCTAGGTCATGCTTATATAGAGCTTATTTATGTAAGCACCAGTCCCAATATGTCAAATAATTTCATAAATAGTCCCTGGGTACTATCTAAGCACTTTAGTTTTTTTTTAAACTGAGTATTCTGATTACTAGCAGCAGTCAAAACCATCCCCTCCTCATTATTATGAGTCCCGCTATATATCATTATGTCATCCAAAGTGTCCCGCTTGTTATCATTACGTCATCCAAATTGAGCAAATTTATGTCATGCACAGATATTAGATTTCATAATTGGACTAATATACACGCGAAATCACACAGAGGCTAACCCCCACATGTGCTCCTGTGTCCTGTGATGGCTTTGACTGGGGACTGTATAGACCTAATCCCATACTGCTCTCCCCATAGTGGGACTTTTACCTGCTAATGGCACCAAACCAACAGTTTCCCTATGCAATAATCCCGCGACCCTTGTATTCCCATGAGGCTGAGCGGTAGTATATAATCTCTATATTCAGATTACCAAACTGCTGTGTCAGCATTATTATCATTACTATTATTAAGCTGTATTGTAAGCCTTATCCGGCCCAGAAGCAGACCCCCTGGTAGGGTACGGTAGTTGTAAGGGTTGCCATGGTAACACCCATGACTAGATTATCGTCATTCTATTAGATACCCCTCTGAAGGCACTGCACCGAATTCTCAGATGGACGAGTGGTGATTATTCCGGTTCTCTGCAAGGCCATAATATCAGGGCACGGTAATGTTTCATTTGTATGGATAGGGGCAGAGTATTACATCACAGAGAGCCAATTGGCCATGCTGGTGGTGGGACTGGTGACCACATCAGATAGCCATATGTCCTATACGGCTGAGGTTAATCTGGGAGGGTTATTAGAGTCAGTATATCATAGTGTATAGCGGTCATAGCATCCAGCCCACTGGCTGTGTGATGAATGGCCGTCAATGTCCAGAATCCAATCTCTTGTGTGGCATTGTCTGCTACCCCTCAGTGCGGCCTAACTGTATAGGTATATTGGGTAAGATTGCATATATGCGATATCAGGGTAGGATGGCCACAATACGTGCGCATTTTGACCATATCGAATCTGAATGATGCCCTCTATAGGTATGTTTTTTCCTTATTTTCCATCTACTCTGTGGGTGGTGTGGATATTTTTCTCATTTTCCTCTATTCTGTGAACGATGTCTTTTTAAAATTATTATCACATCTCGTGCTAGTTGCACCGTGAAATTGTACATGGAATTGTACAAGATCCCAGGTTTATGTTTATTGTACAGATCCATGGTTACACTCCCATCCGACGATGTCACAACATGTTCAGTACAAAAACCATCATCTGGCATTTGGTGGTCGCCTGTGCTCTCTCCACATCGCTGTGATTATACACCAGCATGTCATAGGCAATATGTCACAGGGACCCAGTGTAAATAGGAGGTATCAGAGCGTATCACATGGTGGCTGGAGGAGGTGTGTAGTTCAGTCCTGCTCCGCTAGGGGTTGGTTCCTGGTTCCTCTTTGGACTAGGAACCCCCCTATAGCGATGATTCGGTTTTCTCTGTATGGGCGGCCATGTTAGTTCTGAGCTCGCAATTTATCGTGAGACTTAGGCAGTGACCAGACACTCACACGCCATAGCTTCCGGGGAACAAGCTGCAGTACGAGAGCAGAACCAAGGTCTCACGAGATTGCTGGTGTCAGTGTAAACAATGTGATCACGGGAACAAGTCCACACCAGTTAGAGGCCTATACTGCATTCCTCTAATACCAATAGCAGCAATAGTCGGTATCCGCCCCGCACTGGGTCCATACAGCATTGTGCTCTATGGCAGGTTATATGAGAACTCCAGTACTTGTATAAGTAGCAGGAGGAAGGCGGTCCCTGTCCATGCCCTGTGTGTACAGTAGGAGGGGCACACACTGGTGTCGTGTTGTGGTGAAGTATGTCATCAGGTCGGGTACAGTGACGTAGGGACCTAGCTGTGCAGTCACTGTGACCATACTACATGTACCGGGTAGCAGCCCTGAATGGACACATATGATAATACAGTGAGCCCCCACTTCCTCGAATTTGAAAAATACAAGGAAAAATGTCTGAGGAAGCAAATTATCCGAGGAATTAAGTCAGAAATATAATGGAACATATAGGGGAGGGTTGCCAGGCACCTGTCTGAGGCAGTGAGGGATCCGAGGGAGGAAATGTTCGAGGGAATGAGGGTAGATTGTATCAACATTCAGAATTTTAAAGTAGGAAAGCAGTTTCTCTTTATTTGGGTCAGGAGATGGGTCAGGGAAAATCGATTTAGCATCCAACCACAAAGTGAAATATTTGCACTACCATTGTATTTTCATCACAATAATCAACTATTAAACCTTAAAAGGCAGACTCTCCCTTGAAGGTTGATGCCCCCCACTCTTGTTGTAAGCCTAGTCTGAAAGCCCAGCTTGTTTAGTAAAATTTACCCTCTACTTTTAATCTTGATTCATTATATCAGCAGGAAATTTCTATTTAGAAGCAATAGCTGTAAAATTCTATTGCCAAGGTCGACAGAGGAATATGGCCAGTAATCATCCAAATTGTGTTAGATGCAAAACCATAGTTAACTAATCAAATAAAAGATCAGTACAAATGAGCTTCGCCGCAGGAGATTGCATGCCCAAAATAGACTGTTTAGCACGAGTAGCATCCAATGCATTGTGCTTCTAATTACAACCCCATCACAATACTACAATGGGATTATTAATGACATACTAAATCACATTTCTCCAATTCTGGAACTGGGTGGTGCTGTCTGTACAGAAAAAGTAAAGAGGGATCGGTATCAACAGAATAGAGAGTCTCAGATGATCTCAGAATGTGACATAAAAGACTCGCATACTTCATGGAGGATTTTATGGAAGGCTTTAAGATTTAACGACATGTCTCATGACTTTTCAAAGGACAGCAGACACATTTAACATGTCCTTTCTATCTTAGAAACATGTTGAGCATTAAATGGTACCTGTTTATACATCAATCACACCAAATGATGGGCTACTCCACTGTACAAGTACCCACTAAGCGGTATAGACATGTAATATTCAATACTCTGTCACTTCACATAGCTTTTGATTTTAACCCTTGAGGGGCAGATAGTGCTTTCATGTGCTCTGTCTTTTGTCGTTATAATGGATATTTATACTCATGGGGCTCTTGCTAGTATCTCACCAGGGCTGCATCATATCGACTAGGTGGGTTAGATTAACTTTTAAAAGGTCGGAATGGTACACCAACACAGTGCCAGCAGGTTACTAGCAGTTGATGCAACATGATAACAAATGTTGCTTTATGGAATCCTGTGGTCTTTAAATGGTTAACAACTGAAGAAGCCCACCAAGACAGCAGCTCTGTCAGCCTTGGCAATCCGCCATCAGCACTTCTTTGATGTTTTCCTCCCATCTCACACATAATGAGTTCAAACCTGGGGGGACGCAGTGAAAAATGGACATAAGATGTCTCATGTAGATGCCATTCCTTATGATACATCTCCATCTTAAAAAGCAGCCCTATTCTAAAGACCCGTAAGACTTTAAGTAGATACTTCAAGTGCGGCTCGAGAATTCCTCTTCAATTATATCGGCCACCTCGACGTAGCGCAGGCCGCGAGACAATGCGGCAAAGTGCGGGAACGTGCCTGTGAGCGGGTGATGATGATAATTAGCATGCGCGGGGCTGTAATTAGCCCTCTGTCACAGACAGGTTTTAGACAATGTTAGAGACAGGCTAGACAGGCACCAGTCACCTACCAGGCTGCTCCAGTCTGTGCTGCTACTGTGTAGGATACCAGGGGTAGCAGGGTTATCTTGTGAGTAGGGAATCCCCAATGGAAGTGGTGACATGACCTATTACTAACAGTTTGAAGCATATATGGCCTTGGATGTGAGATAACTCCCTGACATTCATTTTATACTTTTTAGAGTGCAAATGATACTTATCGCGATCACGGCTTATCTCGTGGCTCTCACGGGAATTCGACGACACTGCACACTTTAAAGTGAAAAGTTAGGGATTACCGGCTATAGTCCAGAAAGCACATTGGAAATTTCAATACCGCTTTTGAAAGTGACCATTGGATACCATTGCCCGTTTACAAGGACAGGGTGTATTTCACAAACGTGATTCCGTCGCCAGATGAAAGTTCACAACTTTAAACTTATGGACGAATCTCGTCCAATTGACGGAATCACGGCTGATCACGTTAGTGAAATACACCCTTTAAGGATGGAATGATACCTCAATGAATCATGTCCTCGGTCGTCATAATGCATGAACGCAGCCCTGGCGAGTAACTCGCCAGTGCTGCGTTCATGCATCATGCCGACCCTACGGGGTTGCGACACTCCCAAAAGGTCGGCATGAGGCATCAATATAGCCCTGGCCAGATACTCGCTGGGGCTACATTGGTGCATCATGTCAACAAATGTCACCTTTTAGCGACAAATGTCCTTAAAGGGTTAAGAATGCCTTCTTCTGATGGCACTGGCAGGGAACACACTAAGTGTGCACATGCAGCTCTTGTTAGGAGCCTGTCCTGTTGCTGTGAGTGGGTCTGGTGGGACTGGTCGTAGAGACGGCTCCCCAGCAGGTCTGAGGCAGTCTGTGCAATTAACATGACCTGAGACGGGGAGGATCAAAACCGGCAAGAGGAGGCATCCTTATGGACGGCCACTACAGGGGCTGTATTCTTCTCCGTCTAATCCTAGCACACTAGGAACTATTCCACTATTTGGGTCTCCATCTCCTTTTCTATGTAATGGAGATTTTCAAAGGGTATTAAGCTTTTTGCTCCTTATGTGATTGAGTCTATGAGATGAGGACAGGGATTTATAATGCTGCTTGTTGGCTACAGCCGTGATTGTATTTGGATAGGAATGATGCTTATCCAATACAGCAGTACCTGGCATCATTATGATGACAGTGGTGCCTTCTGTTTAAGTAGATATGTAGTGGATATGGTACAAGTGAGTCGCTGTATACGTGATATAAGCCATGGCCAGGGTAATTGTCCAAGGCGCCAGCCAGGGAAAATTACCATTGTCCAGGGCTTATAACGCCTGTGCATACTCACGCGTGACCATAATTATCTGACTTATCCCCAGTGATTGCTTTCCGATTTCTTTGTATGTATTATACATACAGCCAGTTTCTTTTGTTCTCTGAGCCAACTGTGACTTAAACAATACAAACCTCTCCATCTCTGCTGTGGGCATGCAGGTTGGGGCAGAGACACAAGTTGTGCGGTACTTACTGCGTGCCTTCTGTGGCTTCTTGGAGGACGGGTGCCAGCGGATCTCCTGCAGATCGTCGTCTAGCGTGAAGAGTCGGTGGTACTGCCGGCTGTTGGAGCGTACCTTGATGAGCTCACTGCCGTTATGCATGAAGTTGAGGCAGTCTGGGGCTGCAAGCACACAGAGAAAAAGACAAGTGTTAGTTTAGGTGTTATCTTTATACTTTGTTCTGGCAGTAATCTGGTGGGTATTTGGTGCTGGCAAATATCGTTTCCATCGAAAATTGGCATTTGTTACATAAATGCTAAATGCAATACCGGACCAAATGCCAAGCAACATAAACCGCATTTAGGGCATTTTTTCGAGTTTCCAATTGATCTTTCTATTGTAATAATACGCAAGTTTTTTTCCTTTTCGCACCGCCCCCCCCCCCCATGCCACCCCCCCCCCCCCTATCCCATGAGGGAAAACCAGTACCTATTCAAAATTTGACGTTCAAAATGGTTGAATAATCATAACACTTTCTTAGTGATATTAATTCATACTGAGAACTAGCTCAGCCCGCATCTTGCTACATGACGGCCTGGTCGTGTCGCCTGTCTGACCTGGGTGACACGTCAAAGACACAGGAGCTCATTTCAGCGTGTGGGTCACAGGGGCCCAGTGTAGGGCCTGACCCCTGCCACCTCCTGTCAGCTAGGGTCAGGGGGCAGTAGCGACTTCTTTGATGTATACCTGATCTTCTCTGGCACTGAGCTGAAATATGGGAATCTCAATTTGGCAAAAAAGTGATAGGAAGGCCGTTGGCTGAAACGCCGGATAAATAACTAGAAGCATAGCAGCTGAGGCTTTTAATCACAGTTCATATCATCTATAGGCATCTGAGAAAGCTGCAGTGAGGTAAATGTATAGCGATGGCATTAACCATGGTAGACTGGTCCCTTACTGTATGTACTATAGTCACCTTACGTCTACACGGCTCTATACTGAGTGGCTACACGAGCAGACCCGAGCAGCTCCCTACAGCTCAGTCCCACAGCCCTATGGCTCTAGACCCCTAAATTCGACATGGTGACATGGGCATTTCTTAAAATCGACATGTGACATGAGGCCTAGTGACATGTGACATGAGGCTTAAAAAGATAGTGACATGGAACATGGACAGTTCTTAAAATCAACATGGGACATGAGCATTATTAAGCGACATCGACATGTGTCATGGTCATATTAAAATTGACGTGCGACATGGGGACCCTCTCCCCCATCAAGGGCCCCAGCCCTCGGACGGCTCAGCCCCACGACATTACAACTATAGTGACTGGGAGGTATTAGGTAGCGTGGGTGGAACCTTAGATGTTACAGTGTGTAGGCGTTGGAAGGAAGTTGGAAGGGATCTAGTAAGCTCACTGTATGATCAAGGCATTGAATGGCCTCACCAATAGTCACTCACCTCTCAGGCAATCGCCATATTTTTATGGTCGGCTGTGAAATAGTGTAAACTTTGATCTCTAGATGTTCTATAGATAGAGCAGCTCATAGCAGCCCCCAATATTATGTTGTAAACACGACACCATGATTTAGATGTATGTGTTATGATGGATGTGAATGTTGTTACTGTAAAGTGTATACACTTTGCCATAGACAAACATATTGATGTCTATGATTTTGTTTCCGGACAGCATTTAAGTATGCTTCCTTTATGCTTTCATTCTGTTTATCATGGACATGTTAATGTGTGGGCGTGAATTTGAGGACGGTAGGTAACCGTAAACACATCTGGACCCGTTTAAAAAAAAAGGGGGGGGGGGGTCGAAGATAATTTGGAACTGTCAATGTGTATCAAACAAGCTATTAAACAAAAAAAGTTAAGCGACGGGCGATAACATAAATCCCCTCACCAAGGCCCAAATGCATCACCCAAACACCTATAGCCCATTGACCATATTCCACTACACTGGTGTTATCTCTCTATGTACTTGACTGGGGTACTTGACAGAGGCCGGCCACGTGGGCGTCCTCCCCCAACAGGGAATCCTTTGTTCCACAATGTGTAGCCCCCGTACCAGACGCAGCCTAATGCACCCACTGACCACGTGATTAAGTGGTTTAACCCCTGCTGCCCTCTATCACCAGAGGACGGAACTAACTGGCCCCTGCTCGTGGCCACTGAGTGTGTAGGCTTTGTACGATTATAGAGGATGGGCTGGGTGTGTTCAATATTTGTCTCTTTTACAGGATGATTGAGTGTATTACAGTACAGACTGTATACA
Organism: Harmothoe impar; assembly: GCA_947462335.1. Taxonomy (NCBI): domain Eukaryota; kingdom Metazoa; phylum Annelida; class Polychaeta; order Phyllodocida; family Polynoidae; genus Harmothoe; species Harmothoe impar. Next base: position 66,563,703 of record OX381711.1, read on the forward strand.
ACACACGGGGATCTCAGAGGTGCTCATTATGGGCACACTCAATGCATCCTTGGGCTGCAATAGTTTATACTACTGCTATATGTAGGGGCTTCCTGAGTACTATGGCAGGATCTGTTATTTCCACCCTTTAGACGCATGTCTGCCTTTACTACAATTATGGGGGTAGACCCCTAAATTTGACATGGTGACATGGCCTTTTCTTAAAATCGACCTAGAGGCCTAGTGACATGTGACATGAGGCTTAAAAATATAGTGCCAGGGGACATGAACGTTTCTTAAAATCGATATGGGACATGAGCATTATTAAGCAACATAGACATATGACATGGCCGATTCTTAAAATTGAGATGCGACAAGGGGACCCCCCCCATCTATACCCCCACAATTGTATAATTGGAGTTAATAATAACAGACCTCCAACTGCAGTATGATGTGAATAAAGTATAGCCTGGCCCATAGCACCATCTCCATACGTTACTCACCATCTCCATACCCATCCTAGTTGAAGTTACCCACACCACAAACTCATCTTTATAAATCGACGGACTATATTGTAGGTCAATCCTTAGGTAACCCACATCATATGTTGGCAGACTTGTCAATAATCCTATGTACAACTATGTTTGTATTGAATTACCCGACATATAGGGAGAGATATTCTGTAGTAAAAACATCCAAAGGACACCTTCATATACATTGACTACAGACTGCAGTATCCGTCGGCCCAGAGGCTGCTTCCAGGCATGAGAGGGTTCTAGACCCCTAAATTGGACATGGCGACATGGGCATTTCTTAAAATCGACATGCGACATGAGGCCTAGTGACATGCGACATGGGGCTTAAAAAGATAGTGACAGGGCACATGGACAGTTCTTAAAATCGGCATGGGACATGAGCATTATTAAGCGACATAGACATGCGACATGGTCATTTCTCAAAATTGACATGCGACATGGGGACCCCCCATTAAGGGTCCCCAGGAGGCGTGCCGAGAACAGAGCAGACACTCATTAACCATGGAGGAACGCAAGACTCCTCAGCCACAACACGTGCCGTAGGGCATCCACGGCTAATGCCACATTAGTCCAGTAAACGAAAGGAAATATATAGCCTAGTCTCAACAAAATTGCAAGAAAAGGTTTCTCAGTGGTTTTCACCTCTTTGATATATGTACTTTCCAGAAAAAAATTGTTTCCGGCGATCCTGCCTGGGGAAGTGCCCCAAATCCAACATGGCCGCCACTAAACCAGGTCAAACAGGAAAACTGCTATAAAAATGGAACAAATCATCACATTCACACATATGATGGCTCTATTAACATCAGCATGAACAGATCTATCCAATAGAACATGTCTCTTAGTTTTGAAGTTTCAAAGAATAGCGTAAAATTCAAAATGGCCACCAAAAAGTCGTTAAAATGCATGAAATGATACATCTCTGCTTCTAATCAACATAGAGATACATATGAAGGTTCAAAATATATGTTTCTAAGGTCAGAGAATTAGAATTTACTATGTGTGAAAAGATAAATGGCAGCCATTTTGAATTTTTAATGAGGTCACTGCTAAGGACTGTTTAGACTACCACCGGAAAAGAGGATATTTTGCATCTTTTGTCCTGATAAGCATAGGTATAAGATTTGGAATAGAAAATTCACTTTTGTGAGATCAGATATATGAGATCTAGCATGTGCATGAGACATATTCAACATCCACATTGTTTATTTAATTAGAGGTGCCTGCCACCAGGTTTGAGCAAACTTAGATTTAAGTTCCATGCTCTAAACGTTATCATCTTGTAACATTGCTGGACTAAGTAGTATGGGGGGGGGGGGGAAGGTTTAGGTGAGGACAGCAATTTTTACAGCAATTTACACTTTATAGGTTTGACCTTTTTAGGGTTTGACAAAAGGGTCAGCACTCCCTCCCCCATCAAGCTAAATGCTAGTTGGACCTATAGTAAAGGTATGGAATATCAGAGTATAATTATAGCCAGTACTCTACCAGTTGGCCATCATGGCTAAGTTATGATAGAGACCTATAATGCTGCGGCTACCCATTGATATAAGATTAATCTTAGTGATTGGATGTTCAGGTGGCTGCATGTCTTGATATTTGAGTCACAGCTATAGCGTTACAAGTCTGAGATTCCGAAACAGTTTAAACAAGTTGAGGTATTGTATATTGTTGAAAGTGTATTCCAGCCATCCATTGACTTATTGTCAAGGTGTGTAGAGAGAAGTCAGGAAAGAGGAGATACATACATGAATCTTTAATACAATAAGTTCCATTGGCTAATTCATTATCATGAGTTATAAACATTTCCCCTTGACCACCTACTCTGTTGATTGATCTAGGGAGTATGTGATAGGACATCCATAACATAAGAACCACCTCTGGAGTGCAGTAGTCTACATGTCCATGTGTAGTTTTAGCAGACCATCAGTGGGATCTGGTGGATACTGTATGCAACTATACCTACTGAAGGTCTTTATCATCTCCATCCTAGCAATGTTGTGTTTGTTATGGCCACTGAATTACCTGTTGTCACAAGTCATCAAAACAGACTTGAGACATTCAAGCTGATTTACCTCCACCAGTTATATCATTCCTCCTTCAAGCTTCCCTATAGGGACGGATCCAGGAATTTTGGAAAGGGGAGGCATGAAATAGGCAAATAGGTGAGAGGGGGGGAGGGCTGTAGCCTACTATGTATGCGTGTGGGGGGGGGGATGGGGGAGGGGGGTAATCCTACTTGGCAGTCTATGAAACTACTATACTACCAATAACATGCTCTTTGATAAACAGGCACACAGACAAACACTCAAACATACACTAACAACTTCCTCCCTTGTATGATATTCATATCAATACCATGAAGTAGGGGAATTTGTAGCTAAGTGTTGAGGGAATGGTAGAAATATAGGGAGACATATGCATGTGCAGGAGGTGTTGAATAAAGCACTTACACTGATAGTCCTAGGCTCCCTATACCCCCAACCTCTCAGTCACTAGTGCCTAACCTAGTTAGTCATTTTTTGGCTCCCTATACGACCAACCTAGATTAGTTATTATTGTCAGGTTGGTCACTACTGATCAACCCACCTTAGTCTCTTTAGTTCCAGGGGGAGCCACTGAGTGGTCATCACAGGTGGCCCCAACTAGTGGTATACAAATACAACACACCAATGATGGACCTAGGTTTAGGCACTACTGACTGACCCCTTGGTCATTTTTGTATATAACTTTGCCATTGTGACTAACACTCATGTGACCAACCTGGGTTAGTCTGTACTGACTAACCCTTTCAACCTATGGATTTTCAGTGTAATAATGCTTGTGTTCATTTGGGAGTAAGAAACCAACCAAAGGAGTTATTGCAGGATTTGATCTATGTTTAGCCTGGTCTTGTTAATCCTCCTCTCCCCATAATGCATAAGGTCAATATAGATAAATAATACTTTGTACAATTAGAACTTCCCGTATTGCATTACTTCTCATGTGTCTCCACAAGTATGTTGAGAATATACAGCAGTCCAACATTATAGCACTCCAATGCACTATATGGATATATATCTAAAACTGGACATCGACATCCATGTAACAGAAAGCTATATTTATTAGAAGTAGAAATCCATGAATATCTATATGAAGGAGAACACCATGTTCATGCCTATATGTCTGTGTGTATGTTCATTTCGAAATTCAAGATTGCAACCATTGATTGAATGCCACCATGCTTTCAATGTAATCTCGAATTGCAGTTGCAGTAGTTTGATACTAATAAAAAAAAATCTATTCTATTTTTCTTTCATGAACAGTTGGCATCCCATAGATTCAAGATGGCTATCACTTATTGAATGTCCCGATGCTTGAAATGCAATCTTGACTTGTAGTTGCATTAATTTGATACTATCAAAAAAACAAATCCTATTTGATTTTTCCTTCATTCAACCCATTCAAGATGGCTACCATTTAGTAAATGCCACAATGCTTTCAGTGCAATGAAGAATTGTAGTTGCATTAATTTGATATCTATATAAGAACATTTCTATTTGATACCTTTTTCAAACACAGTTGGCACCCCATAGGTTTAGGATGGCCACCATTCATTGAATGCCACAATGCTTTAAATGCAATCTTGAAATGTAGTTGCATTAATTTTAAACTGTTAAAAACATCCAATTTAGTTGTTTTTTTCATGAAGAGTTGGCACCCCATAGGTTCAAGATGGCCACCAATCATTGAATGCCATAATGTTTAAATGCAATCTTGAGTTGCTGTTGCATTAATTTGATTCTTAAAAAAAAAACTTTCTTTTTTTTCTTTCATGAACAGTTGGCACCCCATACATTCAAGGTGACTACCAGTCATTGCATGCCACAATGCTTTAAGTGCAATCACAAATTGTAGTTGCATTAATCTGATACTAATAAAAAAACTAATTCTATTCTTTTTTTAAATTTATGAACAGTTGGCACCCCATATATTTAAGATGACTACCATTCATTGAATGCCCCGATGCTTGAAATGCAATCTCGAATTGTAGTTGCATCAATTTAATGCTAATAAAAAACTAATTCTTATCAATTTTTCTTTCATGAATATTTGGCACCCCATAAGGTGGCCACCATTCATATTAATGCAAATAGAATGCTTTAAGTGCTATCACGACTTGTAGTTGCATTAATCTGATACTAAAAAAAAAAATCTATTTGAATTTTCTTTCATGAACAGTTGGCACCCCATAAATTAAAAATGCACCCAGCACCCAGGTCAACAGCTATATACAGACATGTGTACCTCCCCTGCCTGTTCTCCTTCAATGCACAGTGAAGAGGGTGGGAGGGGGTGACCATCAAGAGTGCACAAACACTTTGATTGGATGACAATGCAGTTTTTATATTACAACCTAAATTTGTGCAACGAAAATCATCAAGAAATACTAAGTATTTTTTCCAAAGAATAGCTTTTCTAGAATGGCTCGGTATTCAGGAATCCTACTGCGAATAAAAAAATGTCAAATTCTAATTCTAAATACCTGAAAATTGAGAAATGCTGACGTTCACGGGTTATGTAGGAAATGTACTAAAAACAGCAAAAAAGGGCAACAAAACCCTAATTTTCTCAAAAACTGTTCAGTAGGATTTTTTCTAACTGAGGTTCCACTGTTTTCTACCCTCATATTACACATTGGCATAGAGAATATATTGACACCTAGTCAGGATTTTGCGCTAGGAGCAATCTGTGAGGCGAAAAACAGCCAAAATGAGCCACTGGTCTGAAGTATAAAACTGGGCATCGATCACTATAGAGCTACAAAGAGACAGAGAATCGATGTCCAGTAATAACTATTAGATCTAAATGTCTGTGTTTGCCTTTATCAAAGAGCATACATAGTGGTAGTAGTAGTAGTAGTAGTAGTAGTAGTAGTAGTAGTAGTAGTAGTAGTAGTAGTAGTAGTAGTGGTCTGCTCCCTGGGGCTGCTGCCAGGGGCTGCTGCCATACCCATGCAGGTGTGCTGGACGGAGAGAGCAAGCGGGGGGTAGGGGGTCTCTCCAGGCTAATTATAATGTAAAAGAACCATTGTGTACCCAAAAGTACAGACCGATACTGGAAGCACAAATAACCAATATATTAATAAGAATTAGTACAATTAAAACCGTCCTAAACTATAAGAGACCAAAAAGTTAGGCAACAGACTTATCAAAGACTGATTAATCAAGGTCTTACTGTAAAAACCTGGAAATGATCTTTTACCACAAACGATGCTGTCTTTGGGAGGTAAAGATGCTGTATTTCAATTCTGCACAATATCTACCCTGTGTTGTCCCATAATCTGCTGGAATGCATACCCTTGTTGGTTTGGGACAGGTGTGAAGACAACAACACTATATAGTATATGCAACTAACCAGGACCTTAGTTGGAGGAAAGTTTGACAAGCACACATCCCAGTGGGCTAGGACCAACTTAGGTCGCTGACTAGGATTGGGGACAAGTTCAATTTGTGATGTATGGTTGGTGACATCTGGTTCATTATTGGTTACTATGCCCGAAGTATCAGATTCTTTCCAGCTTGTTTCAGACAATACCTCTATTTTCAGATAATACACTGATGGAAGCTATGCCTCTATCATCATATACACAAAATTGTTGACTGGAACTAACAATTCAATCTTAAAGTTGATTCAGGATGTTCACAAAAGCCATACCTCTCTGCCTACATCTGCACTTCATTCAGATTCTTGTTATCTTGATCACAGTTGATGTTATTACTCAATATGGCCAATGTGTTAAATAGAATTACAATTTTATTCTATCCATTGATGATCCCCTGTAAAAGACCATGACTGGGCTCTATGGGTCCCCATTTCTGAGCTCTTATTGCCCATAGAGACCCATTCCCTAGATATTATACTGTTACAATATTGGAACATATTTAGGTGGGATTTAGAATTTGTAAATGGTAAATGGATGGTGAATCTGTATTTTCTGACCTCAGAATATTCTGAATGTTTATAAACTTGAATCATATCTCCATACTGATTAGGGCTAGAGATTTGCTATTGTTTGATATAACTAAGAGAGTGCACATAAACATCACTACCTTTAATTTTGATAAAACCTGGTGGCAGGCATCTGATTAGATACCCAAAACTGCAGATATGTGCACAGGCAAGGGAAGAGGGGTGTCCCCTGGTGGCTAAAATCAGAACTAACCCTGCAGGGAGTATCCCTTCTGCTTGCCTGCTCACATATATGTTTGTCCCTTGCAAATGCTTGAGTTCATATTACTGGTCTCACAAAATGTTATGTAAGTCTCCTTCCCAAATCTCATCCCTAGGCTTATTGGAAACAAATCAGGAAAATATCCTATTTTCTGGTAGTAATCTGAACAGCCCTTAGCAGTGACCTCATTAAAAATTCAAAATGGCTGCCATTTATCTTTTCACACATAGTAAATTCTAATTCTCTGACCTTAGAAACATATATTTTGAACCTTCATTTGTATCTCTATGTTGATTAGAAGCAGAGATGTGTTATTTCATGCATTTTAACGACTTTTTGGTGGCCATTTTGAATTTTGCGTTATTCTTTGAAACTTCAAAACTAAGAGACATGTTCTATTGGATAGATCTGTTCATGCTGATGTTAATAGAGCCATCATACGTGTGAATATGATGATTTGTTCCATTTTTATAGCAGTTTTCCTGTTTGACCTGGTTTAGTGGCGGCCATGTTGGATTTGGGGCACTTCCCCAGGCAGGATCGCCGGAAACAATTTTTTTCTGGAAAGTACATATATCAAAGAGGTGAAAACCACTGAGAAACCTTTTCTTGCAATTTTGTTGACATGAATTCGTTCGTTTACTGGACTACATTCAGTAACTTTTAACCCTTTAAGGAAGGCAGTTCGCTAAAAGATGACATGTGTCGTCATGATGTGCAAATGCAGCCGCTGCATCAGTGCATCATGCCGACCCTTCAGGATTGCCTTAAGCCCATAGGATCAGCATGATGCTTGTATGCAGCACTGACGAGTTACTTGCCAGGGCTCCATTCATGCATCATGACAACCAAGGGCATGTAATGATGCATTAATGCATGTTCTCCTTAAAGGGTTAAATTTAGTGTAATTTTGGTCTTTATAAAATCTTGCAGAGTTTTAATATGTGTCTTTAACGTGATAATAGATTGTTTTTAAAGGCAACCCTAATCTTTATAAGTGTTCTTCAAAGGATAGAGGACATGTGTCCAATTCCACCCTCTGTGGCAGCTCTTCCATGTGGCATGTATTGTAGCACTGTCAATAAACCCTTACATGTGCATGTCCCTTTAGACATTATAAGCTATATAGACAAATGCCAACGCCCATTGATACTGTCCCTGCTGTATGTCATGAGTGGAGGCTGGGGCCATATCCCACGAAGCTGCAAGCTGAGTGGGTTATGCCCCAGCCCCCACGAGGGAAATACGTCAGAAAGCTATCAATGTAGTTGGCATTTGCATTTATCTTTTAATTCAAAGCTATTGAATGAAGAAAAGCCCATTGAATATGGCCACATTGTATTCAATGGGGGGCATTGAATACGGCCCTTCCTGTACTTAAGCATAGTGAATCTTGTATTTAAAAAAAAACCCACAGATGTGCAGCTTGGTGACATACAACAGGATGGGTGGTGTATCCTGTGTGTGTCTAAAGTGTCAGACAGCTGCCAGTCTGGGCTGTCCCCCTGTAGTGGCTTCACTAATACAGACTGGTGAAGGCACGGTCAGTCACCCCGAACCAAGCATGCCACAGCCAACTCTAACCTACTCTCGTTCCCAAATCCTTCCGAAGGAAGGCTCTGGTAACTGCCAAATGTTGGGATTTTGCTGGGTCTGGGCAACCCCTGCTGGTAGCTTGGAACCAGCGGACAGGAACAGGAAATGGAACCAGACCCAGCAAAATCCCAAGTTCAAGGTCATTTGGCTGTCCCCAGAGCCTTCTAGGAAGGATTTGGGAACGAGAGTAACTCTAACCCAGCATTGTGTCTCAGATTACATGTAGTGGTTATAGGACGAGTACCAAGCTGTACGTGAAATACAGTGAAGGGAGCCTGAATACCCCTACAGCTTGGTACAAGGCTTATATCTACTTTATACCACTAGCTGTGTGCATTATACAAGGGGTGTGAAATGCTTTGTTCTCTGTGCCCGTTGTGGTATAAAGCTTGGTAAAAGGCCTACAACTTATTTATACCACTAGCTGTATGCAGTATACAAGAGGTGTGAAATGCTTTGTTCTCCGCACACCCGCTGTGGTATAAAGGACCTATTATAAGTGTTAACTAATTCCTTATGTATACACCTCTATAATACAGAAGTACATCTTTTTGCATTTAGTAACTGTATACTAACCTTGTTGAATCATTAATACAAGCTATCGACAATAGGCCCTCTACTATGGTATGTGGAAAATACATAAATTAGCTTCTATGGCTGGACAGGGTTGGGGAAATATAAAGATATCAGAAACTGAAATCTCTCCCTGGTCACCACCATTGTGCTTCCAGTACTCCAACTCCCCCACCGTGCCAGACTTGGGGGACAACTAGACGAGGTCTATTCAATTATTTCAAGTCTACTTCAATTTCCTAATTTCATCAAGAGACGTGAGCAGGTCTAGTCTTGTGCTGGGGGCCCTGGAGGGCTTTACGACGTGCTCCCCGGCAGCAGGTCGTCAATAGGTGTCGGGCTGTGATCTCCAGTAAGCCCTACACGGGGTCAATACTCGGCTCCCCTGGTGCTACCCCGCACCTACCTCCCGGACATGGGCAGTGGGATCACCAGACACCCCCCACATCAAAGGCCGTCTATGTTAGAGGATAGGCTACATGGGGGAGGAGGGAAACATCCCCACCGCCCCTTCCAGAAAAAGATAGAGATTAAAAAAACACAGAGAAAAATATGTTTCTGATGCAGATTCAGCACCCAGGTAGACCTTAACATTAGTTTCCAGCATACTGCAGTGCAACCTCCAACGTCAATTAGAAAATAAAAAGTAAGAATTAACTTTTTTCCCAGCGCCCCCAGATAAGCTTCTACATGTAGCCTATGAATATATATATATATGTATATATGAACATGTACATGAACATGCACATACATATGTACATATCCCCTCTTTTTACCCATCCTCCTCCTTTCCACCTTTTACATTTCCACCTTTCCATCCAAACATGGAATATATAGACACCCGACTCTCCAATGGTCAATCCAACATATCAGATTCTCAAAAGAGCTATAGAATTAAGGCGCCCAGACACCTGATGCTGGTGCCTCCAGGGAGCCATGCACACCGACATAATGCGCCTGATGAATGGTAACTGATGACAAGAGTGAGTTCATTAACACCAAATCAACACCTATCAGTGGCACTATTAGCTGAAACACCACAGGGGCCAGTTCTAGCCATGGCAACCAGGCTGGTGTATGGTATCCTACATACAGGTTCCATCATGGATATATGTCTGCTAATAGAGCAGTTAAAGGTCACCATCCAGAGCCATCTGATGGAATCATCTAAATCTGATCCCACCAATGCATGGCTCTAGTGGAAGCACAACTTACACCAAAGCCAATTTCACCAGATTTTTTCATTGGGGAAGATATTTTACTGATCATTCTATTGGCGACTGATTATTACCACACTGCCAGTAATTGTTATTCAGCTATGAATCAGTTTTGATCCTGTTTGCTCATTGGGAACAACCCTTCTAATCTATCCATCTAGAGCTGGATATCACCAGACCGATTTTCATCTGCCTCTGAATCGGCTTGTAAACAAGAGGGGGTCCGCCATATTCTCATTGCTGCCATTCATAAAGGTATTCGAGCATTATCACCACTGTCTGTAATAATATCTCTCTCTAAGTCCATGGTGATGTAAGATCTTCATACAAATCAATACACTTCTTTCTGGATATCCATGTTATAATATCAGCATGGTAGGGTAACCTTACCAGCACCACCACAGCAGAACTACCAGGCTTATCATATTCATGATTCAATGCTACACTATTGTGAAGGTAAGGTCCCTATGAGAAGACCATTGTGGACAGTTCTCCGATGGCTGATTTTGTGTAAATTGCGGGATGGCAAATAGGTGTAATCTCAAACAAAGATCAATAGCCACTTACTGTGGACATCACAAGAAGCAGTTGTGAGATGGAAACACTCAGGGTATTCATCCAGACGCCCAATAACTGTAATTTACCATCTTTAGCTGCTCACAAGAAAATGTGTTTCTTCTTCTCTGCTGAAGATGCTACCAATCATGCCTCTAGGCAGCCCTAGGGCCCTCCTAGCATTAAGTATGGAATGTCTAGGGTATCGATCTAATGCACCTACCTCGTCTATTGGTTCTATTATGGAGACTCAGCTCTGAGGGCTATGCAGGAATGATACTGTGAATTCAGGCCATAGAATTGTATGTTATCCATAGGGAGTATTTTCTTAGAACTAAGAAACAAACAGCCACAGCTTCCACTGAATTTTCACAATATACAGACATATCATAGCAGAAATGTGCGTTGTATCATGCGGACATACTTATATGTTCACTTTAATACAGGTTGTTGGTTGGTTGTCCAGGTTGATTTATGCCCTAGGTAAAAGGGTCTTTTGAAGGGTTGTGATAGTGATCAAATCTATCAGATGTGCGTAGGTAGAAATTGTGCCCCTACACATTTGTAGAGGTAATGGTTGTTAATATCACACAGTTCATAGGTAGTGTGTTGATGAATATTTGCTACAACTATATCTGTGCTAAAATAGTGAATGACATGGGGATTGACATGACATATGGAAAGCTGGCTCAGCCTTTAACTCCTAGTAGCTGTCACCTGCTGTATAAAAGGTGTAAAGGTGTAGGCAGAGGTAGACAGCTGGTAGCAGTGCTGGAGGTAGAGACCAGTCCCACTCACTCTGTGATCTATAGCACCTGAGGACAGCACAATAAATGTTTTTATGTTGCACTTCTCATATATGCAGCTGCAGTTTTCACCTGGAGACTATTAATCAGTTGTCTTTCCATAAGTCATAAGCACCTTTCTCCCTGTCCTGTACCCCTGGTGGGCATTATTCTTCTTATCTACATCTAGCTCGAGTTCCCACCTAGTGGCATCCGACAGACTCATTCAGGTATTTGGAATTAAGCTTGTGTATAAGCCACACCCTGACTTTAGGCCGCACTGGTGATCTGATTGTGGGTACTTATTGCTGTATTATATAAAAGCAATAACTTGCGTATGAGCCACCCCCTGACTCTTAGCTGCAGCCTATATGTGAGGTTTTATGGTCATGCTCTTTGATTAAGACGCAAGTGTAGGGATATCATCTCCAAGCGATGATTCAACCCTGGTCGCAGCACTAACCTACTATATCCCCTTCACTGTACTAAGACTCTTTAGCAGATGGTAAATAGAGATGGGATTAAACACATAGAGCCAACTGTTAGTCTTGCAGTCAACTTGGTAATTCTGCCACGCCCAGAGTAATTGCCATATATCCTTTACCTTGGGCAATGAAAGGTGATTTTATCTGTGTGCCAATCCAATACGCCAGTTTATGCCCCACCTGGGAGGTGCTATAAATCCCAGGTAGAACCTGGCATTATACCCTCAAGGATGTCATAGTGCTTCAAGTGTACTATACCATTTTATTGTTGTGGATGCAGCTCTGGCAAGTCCTGTATTCATGTATCATATGGACCCTACCGTGGTGATGTTTGACGCTGGTGAGTTACTAAAGGTTCTGGTCTTGCGTCAGTGAGTCATGACTACAAATAAACTTTGATCTTGAAGGATATTGCATTACTTAATGGGTTAACATGGCACAGCATGCTGCTACCTCCACCTATACATCTCATTTCCTGGAGGTGATTGTGGTGTCGGAACCCGTAGTTCGATACCAGATATCATTAAGCAGATTTATCCATTCCAATGTAATACCATCTACTGGACAACCTGACCCATCATGTAAACATCCTGTTCTTTTATTGGACTTTGTAATCCAACTAATGAGGAATAACCCTATTATGAACCTCTCTCTATAAGACAGCTTTAGTTGAAATGACCCCTTAAGGACACTCCCATTAACAGACGAAAAAAAAGGAAATACAACAAGACAGGACCTTCTAACGCCCCTGGTCCTTTTGTTAACGAGGCAGTAAAGCAGAGAGACCTCTGGTGGGTGATTCTGGAACCGGTCGTCACCGGGGGATAGCAGTGCGCATGCCCAGTTGGTGCCTAATTCTTGGTACTGATCACAGAGATGGATTTTAACCTCTGCCACCCACCTCTACCCCATCCCCTTAGATGGAGGAGAGGCAGGACCGTGGCGGCCTGGGTGGGCAGTTTGACCCAAGCACAAATCAATAATGTTCAGTGGTAAAGCGGGCAAACTGGTCACAGATCCTATTAAAGCCCCTGCACATATTGCAAAAGATGGATTTGTTTTGTATCTCTTTCATTTTCTGATAATTATATCACAGGGACCTCTTCCCCTTTTTGGGGGAATAACAATGATTGATCCAGGGATCTGTATTTCAAATCCACAATCTACAAAGAACACATTTCATATGTATGCAGGTTCAAATTTGGATCTCACAACCAATGGTTCACAAGTGACAAGATGGGAATGTAATGGCTGTACCTTTAAGGATACAGAGATTGCAGCAGAGGTATTGGCGATGAGAGCTGAATAAGGCAGCGTGGTGGAGTCCCATGAAGCCAGCTGCATGTGTCCCCCGCCAGCTGTGTGGTCTTCTTTCATATTGATACACTGGGAAGAGGGACCTATGTGGGAATTTAAAGGGGGCCCAGTAAACATAAAAGCACAAAAAAGTGGATTTTGCAAACCATATTTTTAGAATTTACCTACTTTTCTGAATTTGAAATTCCCCCACACTATTTTCCTGATCCCACAGATCAACAACTATCTTTGTCAACATGTGTTCACCATGGGTAAACCATTATCAGAGAGCAGCTCACACAATAATTGTTGGATATTCAACTTTTTGACAAGGGATAATAGAATCTTTGTAGCGATGTAAAATCTATAGAACTGTTTACTTTGGTCTAGCCTATGAAAAGTTCAGAACTATATTCAGCCTTGCCCTGTTAGATAGTGAATGTCTCGGCTAACCCATGCCAATATATTGCCGACCACCAGTGCCGGTAGTTGGACAGCACGTCATGACCTCCTTATGGTGTCAGGGAGACCAGCGTCTGTAATTGGGGAACGCGTGACTTGGGGATGCTATGAAAGATGGTGAGAGTCACGGGAGGTGCCGTAACGAGGTGTGTGGGTGACTGTCGGTACAGTAAGCCTCACCTCACAGCGGGCTTCCTACACTGATATTCCTAGGCTCCCTATACGCCCAACCTCTCAGTCACTAGTGCCTAACCTAGTTGGTCATTTTTTGGCTCCCTATACGACCAACATAGGTCAGTTATTATTGTCAGGTTGGTCAGTACTGACCAACCCACCTTAGTCTTTTTATTTCCAGGGGGAGCCACCGAGTGGTCATGACAGGTGGCCCCAACTAGTGGTATACAAATACAACACACCAATGATGAACCTAGGTTAGCCACTACTGACTGACATTTTTGAATATAACTTTGCCATTATGACTAACACTCATATGACCAACCTAGGATAGTCTGAACTGACTAACCCTTTCAATCTATGGATTTTCAGTGTATGCTGCTACAGACTCACAGCGCCCATTGTATCACCCCCTTAAGAACTGGGTGGTGCCTAAAGGCCCAGGTTCATTGGATGTCGGGGTCCAAGACGTACCATTGCCTTAGTGCATCATGGCAACCCTTCAGGGGCATACCACACCCATATTGTCTGCATGATGCATGAATGCAGCATGGGCAAGCTACTCACCAGGGCTGTATTTTTGCATTCTGATCAGCTGATGACTTAGACTATAGTTCATTTGATACAGATTACCACACATCCCTTAAACCACGACCTCCATCCAGTGTATGTCAGCCTTACATAGCCCACCCTCCTTACATAGTTATATTTTTCAATTTGAGGAAATAGATTAGTTGAAAATGATATCAACAGGATGTGGTGCTGGGGTGTTCAGACTTTGATAACACTACGGAAAATTGGCAGTGGGTGGGAATTGATTACTTCACTTTGCAGCTCCACAGATATTAAACCATGGGCTACTGTAGTCATAGCAGCAGGATATGTTATTCACTAACAAATCTAGTATTATTTCCACTCTTTTTACCCACCTTCCCCTTTCCCAAGGATGAAGCTTGAAGGGCCAGTGGACGTAGTAATCAATTTTATATTACATTTCCATCATTCCCTTTATCGGATATACATTTATACATATATGTAGACCCCATGAATCCAATCCTTGTATTGATCAAAAAGTGATGTTCTCAATAGAGCTATTGAATTAAAGTTGCCAGGCACCTGATGCTTGTGCCTCCTGGGAGCTATGCAAACCAACATATTGACCCTGATATTAACCCTGATATTAACACCATATCAACACCTATCAGAGGCACTATTAGCTGAAACAGGGGCCAGTTCTTGTCTACCATGGCAACCAGTCTGCTGCATGGTATCCTAAATGCAGCCAGAGCAGCTGTTAGGTCATCTTCCAGTGCTATCTGGTAGAGTAGACCTTCCACCAAAATCATTTTCATCTGACTTGTTTTTTATCAGTCCATCTAGCACTGCCCATAACTGCACTGGCACTATTCAGCTCTGAATCAACTTAATCATATTCATGCTTCAATGCTAGTCCAAGTGAGAGTAAGACCATTGTGGACAGTTCTCAGATAGCCGACTTGTAAATATTGCAGAATGGTGAATCAGTGTAATCTCAAAAGATCAATAGCCACTTACTGTGGACATCACAAGAAGCAGTTGTGAGATGGGAACACCTCAGGGTATTCATCCAGACGCCCAATAACTGTAATTTACCATCTTGAGCTGCTCACAAGAAAATGCGTTTCTTCTTCTCTGCTGGAGATGCTAGCAATCATGCCTCTAGGCAGCCCTAGGGCCTTCCTACCAAGTATGGTATATCTTGGGTATCGATCTAATGCACCTAACTTGGCTATTTGTTCTATCATAAATATCCAGGTCTGGGGGCTGTACAGGGACATAAATTAAGGCCATATAATTGTATGTTTACTCATTAAAAGTATTTCCTTAGAACTTGGAAACAAACACCCATGGTATTAAGATATATGAATATTAAATAGCAGCCACATTTGTATATAAGATTTTATGATGGTTATTAGTTGATTTCCGAGTGCTTTACGCCCTAGGTAACAGCTCAGGTCTTTCAAGGGTTGTGATGGTGATTGCATCTATGAGTGTAGGTTGAAATCATGTGCAAACATTTTTACAGACTCAAATCAATAGTCAATGGAGAAATATAGGGGGGGGGGGGGTCACTATGAAAAATGTAAAGCCTACAGAGCCTATATCTTCTACTAGTCACCTGCTGTGTACAGGTTAAACACAGAGGTAGACAGCTGGTAGCAGTGGTAGAGGCACCCGTCCCACTCCCTCCGTGATCTAAAGCACCTGAGGACAGCACAACATCTTTTTTATGTTGCACTTCTCATATGCAGCTGCAGATTTCACCTGGGGACCATTAATCAGTTGCCCTTCAATAAGTCATTAGCACTTCCTCCCTTACCTGTACCCCTGGTGGGCATTAATCATACTATCTACATCCAGCAGCCCGAGGTACCACCTACTGACTGGTAAATGGTAGACTTAACTTAACCTTGGAGATAGGCATTACTCCTATGTGCATTCTGACTGCATGGATGTTCTCTGTAACCTATAATTCAACCATGGTTTCAGCATTGAACATACCATATTGCCTTCCCTGTACAAACATGCTTTAGCAGCCAGTGGATAGACGTGGGATCAAACATGGATACATGGCCTACTGTTGGTTGTGCTGCACCTTTGAAGTCTTTTTCAGCCACACCCAGAGTGATTGCCATTTCCAGGCACTGTGTGTGAATCCAATACCTCAGTTATGTCCCACTTAGTAGGAGGGGCTGTAAATCCCAAGGTAGAACATACCCTTAAGTATGGCATAGTGCGTTAAATGCACTATACCATTTGGGTGTTGTGAATGCAACCCTTACCAGAGCTGCATTATATACATGGACATCATGCCAGACCCTACAGCATTGATATGCATCAATGAGACAATTTTGGTTGACAAGTCAGTAATGCACAGAGACTTCTTGTGGGTGATTCTGGAACCAACAGTCACCAGGAGCTAACAGTGCGCATGCCCAGTTGGTGCCTAATTCTTGGCACTGATCACAGAGGTTGATGTTAGCCTCTGCCTCACAGATCTATATGGGGAGAAACGCAGGACTAGGCCAGCCTAGGTGGGTAGTTCGACCCAAGACCAAATCAAGGATGCTGAGCACTGAAAACTCGTTTGTTTTGATTTCATTATTAATAGGGAGACGTGTGTTACACATTTCCTAAAATGCATATTGGAACAAGGAGATACTTTGCTGGGTGGAGGGTGGGGGGATTCTTTGATCGGATGAACATGGACTTCTTCAGGAATCTGTATTTCAAATCCATCTCCCACAAAGGACACATTGAATCAAGTTGAATCTCCCTACTAATGGTTCACAAGTGAACAGATGATAATGCAATGGCTGCATCTTTAACGATACGGAGATTGCAGCAGAGGGGAATGGTGAGTGCTGACCAGGGCTAGGCCTATGATATGTGCCCCCCTCACACCACACCATACCACAGCAGTGTGGTCCTCTCCCACATACTAGGCATTCATGTACATATGAATTTAAAGGGGTCCAGTAGGGACATCAAATCACAGATTTAATGTACCATATTTTCCCTACTACTTTTACTTTCTTGAACGACATGGATCAACAAATATCTATATGCACTTTTCAAAAACTATCAAAGGAATTGATAGCTATCAGAGTCTGAAAATTCTCTGCCCAGAGGTAGACCTTACTTCACTGGGATATAGCTCACAGCTTTATTGGGTACAAACTACAGATTTCTCCCGAAGGCTTTTTTCACAAATCTCCTATATTAAACTCAGACAGACACTAATGACATGAACATTACACCTTGGGCCTTCTTCTGTGTTTGATATATTATCTGCCCCACAGGCGATGTGTCGCATACAATATCTTCATCACACATATCTATAGGATCTTAATATCCACAATATTAAGAAGTGCCACTATTCAATACATCGCAATTTGGCACAAAGAATGTAAATTCCCCAGATACAGGAATCCTTAGGAGAGGCAGGCATGTGATTAGAGCGAGAGAATGCCATTAGAACCCCATCCGCGTGCTGAGACTCTAAGGCTTTCTTGTGATGCTCAATGCCGATCCATCGTCATGGAATGCCGATCGGTCTTCATGCCGACAGCCCACACAATGGTCTCTAGGCGGCTGTGGATGTTGGGTATAGAGGGCTGAACATCTTAAATAAACAAAATGCCGGACATAGACATGGAGGTTATTACATGCCATTATATGTGAAGGGCTACATATATTATGACATAGTCAAGGGTTATATCACAGTTCACCAATGTAGAGAGATGCATCAACTGTTTACTCATCATGTACTTGTTTAGTATCGGAGTGGAATATATACAAATTTCTATGTTCATGAAAACTGAGTACATGCAAATCATACTGCCATTACTGAATCACAGTTATTTGCATTCAATGTTGATGAATGTATACCTCGTTTCGCATGTGTTTTTGTAAATAAAAGAGTTCCTTTAGAGCTCATTGAACCAAAAAGAAACAGCATAATAATCACAACATTATGCGACTAATCAGAAATACCACAGGTATAGGACATTTCTATGGTTTAAAGGTTGCCATAGAATGTGTTTAAGGTTTCACAGGTCTACATACCGGTCACATTAGGTGTTAATGTGGAGAGGTCACACTGTGAGGCCTTACTCAATCACTGCTCCGTATATGTATCAGCTCCCCCTCCCTGCTGCCAGCCAGTAGCGAACACTTATCTTCTATCTACAGACTATAGCCACATATCATACAGCACATTCGCCACACGCCCCTCAGATACCATCGGAAATAGCTTATATGGCTATACCATTCCCCGCTGAGGAACTGTGTCAATGACCGATCCTTCTTATGCCGTTTTATAGCGTTTAGAGAGTAAAGGAAGAAATTGGTCAAGACCTTGTAAGGAAATGAACTTACCAACAAAAACGCTGGCAAAGGCTAGAGAAGTGAAGCCTTTAGGTATCAAGAGGGCGGGGGCAATTGCTACTTGGCCATACAAAGACCTAGTCCTTGATATGATATACATAATGTCAGTGCACAAAAGTCAATGTTAAAATCAAATTGGCTGGACCCCACGTTAAAAGTGCCCCATGAGCCATGGCCTCCACGAGAAGATAAGGGACACTGATTCAATCGCCATCCTTTATATCCTACCTGTTAAAAAGGGCATCAAACAATCAACATCTCAAACCCTGTGCCTATACCTCCTGCCATCACAAGAAGGTCGGTCTCAGGTGCTGACTGTCTGCCAAGCTGCTGAGGGGACAGACATAAAAACAAGTAGATGTGTCCCTGTGAAGCCGGACTGGTGGTGGTCCAGGGTAATTAGTTTTAGGGAGGTGGGCGGCACAGGTATAGGTGAGGGAGGCTGGTTGGTATGCGGCATGGCTGCTGCAAGCTGGGTGATTGTCGGAGGAGATGGGAGAGCTAGATAGGACCATGGTGCTGGTGGTGATGTGGTTTACAATTGCAGCCATATAGGAACTCAGCTTGTTTATTTAACTCAAGAAGTCAACAAACGGTTGAGACATAATCAAAGCTTTAGATACAATGGCAGAAGGACAGATTGAGTGGGCAAAGATTTTTGATTGAGTGGGCAAAGGTCAAGTCTTTTTTTGAAGATGACTGTAATTTTCCTAGATTTCAAGAAAGCGTTTGATTTGCTGGATCACTTGAAACCACTTGGCCTCTGTGACGACACTATTGCATGGTTTAAAAGCTATGTCTCTAACAGAAAGCAAAACACAGTTTGTAATGGCTCAAAGTCTGAATCACGCGCCGTGACCTATGGCACCCCCCAAGGGTCCATCCTTGCCCCCTTGTTATTTGTGATTTATGTTAACTCTATGCCAAATCTCAATGTGACAGCTGAAATTAAACTCTACGCGGATGACACACTGTTGGTATACTCTGCGAATACGATATAGGAGAGCTAAACCGGGTTTTACAAAATGATTTAAATACTGTGGCTGATTGGTGTAATGTTAATTCGCTCACTATTAACCCAAACAAATCTAAACAAATGTTAATATCTCACACAAAGGATGTAGTTCTAGATTTAAGAATTGGACAAGTGATCTTGGAGTCTGTTACTAAATACAAGTATCTAGGCATAACTCTGGACAGTGAAGCCAACTTTGGTCCACACTCGAGATGTATGTCCATAAGACACAAGATCTGTATAGTGTTACAAATAAGGAAATATATTGATATGTATAGCTGTATTCGCATACTGAAGACAATGATCATGCCATACTTCGACTATGGCCTAGTCTTTACTACGGGCCTAAACCTAAATGTGGTGAACAAATTACATGTTCTATATAATACAGCTATTCGTATATGCATGGCGGTCAGAGACCCCCGAGATATTCATGTCAAAACCCTATACACCATGGTCAACATGTTACCACTTGATCTCAGACGTATTTACCTACAGGTTACTATGTGTCATCGGTTGGTATACTCAGGGAAACTGGTGATTAGGCCGTATTCTGGCACAAGGGCAACTGAAGCGCCAGCAATTCTCAGGTCAAACCCCAAGCTTACAGGTTTAATACATGACCCGGTTTACCAAGCCTATATACAATGGAATGACTTGGACCCTGCGTTAAGATGGGTCACAAATAAGCCGGCTTTTAAAAACCAGATTAAACACCGGCTATTTACGTACTTCCATAGACATTGGAGAGCTGATAGATTGCAATTACTGTATGATGGGAAAAGTATAATCGCCGACCCGCCAGTATAAAGTATAAAGTATTAAGGTATAATGTGTTAACCCACGTCCAATGTACATTACTGAGTCTGTTATCATAAATTGTGACATAGAGAACATTGTAATATTGCCAGAGGAATGGACAGAGAGAATATAACTTATAAATGGACACAAGTCTATAGATTTATAGAAACTTCGCTGTATGTTACTACATTAGGGCTCTGCCCCCGTTATGTAAAGCAACCCACCTGTGGGCCTGTTGTCGGCCGTCCTATACCCTCCACCCTAGTAAACCTACACATGAACAAGACAATTGTATTTTATTAGACCTTTATCACTGTTGTACATACATTACTTAGGGGCGTGCAAGGTATTATTAGATGATTCATATTCATCATTAGCGAACAAAATGTAAAGAAGGGGTCAGAACCTTGCACGCATCATGACACCCCCCCTAGACGGTGGATGAAGGGAGACCAACTCTGTAACACGAGATGAATGTACCTCTGTCTAGGACAAATAAACCTTTTTGAACTTGAACTTGAACTTGAAGAGCATACTTCCTTTGCTCTCATTCCCTGTAAGTTAGATTTATCTAATTGTCTGAATTATGCCTATTGTTCAACTTTTCCTACTTCCCCTATTGGGAATACACTGTAAAGGACCACTGTCATCACCCCTGAATATGGTACTATCCTTGATATCCTTAATATGATACTAGCAGTAAATGTGGTATACATTTAAGCAGGATTTATGGGGACAAAAGCAGACATGGCAACTTTGAAAGGCCTGCCTAGCAGAGATCATTTGGTGTATCATAGCAGCACACATACATTGCAGGGTATCTCATACTCCTAATCTTATCCATTATGGTCATGTTTTGGTGTCCACAATAATAAGAAAATGCATGAAAAGCTGCATGTTAAAATCATATGGAGATCATATTGCATGTGTCCAAGAAAATGCATGAAAAGTTGCATGTTAAAATCATATAGAGTTCATAGTGCATGTGTCCAGTGGAACGAAAGCCTCAGGGAAGGCAGAGAAGAGGAACAGTGGTAGGGTGTATAGTGAGCAGGGCGGGGCGAGAAGAGGCTGCGGTGGTTGCAGGGAGGGTGTTATGTTAGCACTGAACAAAACCTTTCCACCTTTGGCAATAGAGTGTGCATTCGGTCAAATCGTATTGTCTAGAATTTTAGATGCAACGTATATAAGAGGGGACTGTTTTTCCAGAATAAAGCATCACTTCTGCTGGGGGAATCTTCTCAAGTACTAACATTAGGAGGATCAGGGGTAAGTAGAAACAAGATTTATAACCTCTCCCTTCCAATGCTGTTAAAGTGGCATAATCACCAAACGTATCCCACTCACAATTCTAGTACTGTTCTAGCTATTATGAGGTTAAGTGTGAGCGGTGAGAATGCCCCTTTAAAGAGTCGGGGAGGGGTAAACATGCTGGCTGGACCCTTTCATATCCGCATAGTGCCTGTGGCAAGGAGTGGGAAAAAGCACAAATAGTATAACGTATTATACAAAACAGTATTCACAGTAATATACATATCATGTTGGTACACATAAGTCAATGTTAAAATTGAATCAGCTGGACCACGCATTAGAAGTGCACCTGAGCCACTACCTCCATAAAATGTTAGGGGCACTGATTCAATCATCATCACTGCCCTGTGATGATATGCTACTTGTGAAATAGGGCATAAATCAACCAACATCCTAACTCGATCCACATACCCAGGACCATCACCCATGGTCTCTGGTACTGGCTGTCTGCCAAGCTACCAAGAGGACAGACAAAAAAACAAGTAGATGTGTCCCTGTGAAGCCGGACTGGTGGTGGTCGGTGCCAGGGTAATTAGTTTTAGGGAGGTGGGCGGCACAGGTATAGGTGAGGGAGGCTGGTTGGTATGCGGCATGGCTGCTGCAAGCTGGGTGGTGGTCGGAGGAGGTGGGAGAGCTAGATAGGACCATGGTGCTGCTGATGCTGCAGCCTTGTAGAAACTGCTTGTATATTTGGCGCGATAGGTAGGTACCAATTAAACATAATTTGAGCTGTAGACGCTATGTCAGAGGGAGGAATAGTCTTTATTAGAGGCAGCAAAGTGAAAGTGAGAATGTCTGTGGATCAATCTTCTTAAATATGAAAAAAGATCATACATCCTTTGCTACTACTACCTCTACTCCTATTTCCAGCTACAGTTAGATTGATCTAATTGACCGAATTATGCTTATTGTGTTACATTTCTTACTAGCAACTATCGAAAATACACTGTAAAGAAACTCTGTACCTGTCTCATACATATATGATAATATCAACCTTCAGAAGGCTGTCCAGCTGGGGCCATTTAGTGTAGCATAGCAGTAGACATGCTTTTCATCTTTAATGCACTCGGCCCCATCTGATCACGGTGGCATAGGAAGTCGAGCGAATACTATGAGTGGGAGAAAATGCTGAGGATGTTGCAGGAAGGGTAATACCTTCTAAACAACCTTTCACCTCTGGCATTTGGGGAGATTTTAGCACTTATAGATGGCCTTCAACAGTATTCCATGAGGACCGTTCAAAAGGTAGGTATGCTTTCAGATCTAGAATTTTAGATGCAGATGCCCCCCGTAGAAAAGCATCCCTGCTGTCAAGGCAACAATCTCAAGTGCTACTGTCAGAAGGATCAGATGGAAGTGGAAAATATTGATATCAAGATTTGAAACCTCTCACTTCTCCTCCTCTTATGGGTGGGCATTTATAAACGCAGGGCACCCTTTTCATATTTTTGAAGTGCGCATTGCAGAATTAAGTATCATAAATGGTATACGCTATCAATGGAGGATTTTTTCACCTAAAATAAAGGTGCAATTTGCAATTTATATTGTGTTTCTCTTAGTTTTCAAGATTATTTGGTCTGCATATCATATGCCGTATCCCAAATGGCTAAAGGTTGGATGCTTTTGATGCAACAAATTGAGTGTTGGCAATGATAATATAATAGATAGATAATGCCTATGGAAAGCCTGATAGATGCATGTACTGTTAATACAGCCAAGACATGACACATGAGTATCAAACATAGGTTACCATAACAAATTGATCAATAAGCATCCTTTTAACCTATTGCCCTGTACTAGATGCAAGCACAACCTTCTCCCCTGGGTCGTATACTTTAAGCGGCTTAGACCGCCTGTGTGCGGAGGTAAGGCCTGGTGTGAATGCATTGTGCCCATTGCAGGGGCCTAAATCTACTTTCCCTAAACTACCAGGGCATTATGCAGTTAGCCTATGGACCCCAGGGGTGCCGGCCATGGGACCATGGGCAGGGCGGGCAAAGCGAGGTGGGGCAGACCCGCGTGGGCAAACAGCTGCTGACGATCGAATCACTTTGGCATGTAGATCCTGCTCCACCGGATCAATTTCCATAAATTAGGGATCCGGAATGCCGCACATCCCACTCCTCTCCTGCATCCATATAGTGCATAAATCTATGTTGGGTATGCAGTGGGGTGAGGGAGGGATGGCACTCTGGGGGCTCAGTTCTGGATATCTGGTGGTGGGGCCCATGCAAAGATCTATTCCTAACATCCACAAAATACATACACATAGGGGCTATACATACATATAGAGAGGGTAGACATTCTTGTTTGTCTATCCATCTCTCTTTCTCTCACTCATTCTCTCTCTCTCTCTGCCTCGTTATAGATTTGAGCAACACAGAAGAGCTTTCGGATGGTTGTAAATCCCACAAGCTGGTGTTCAGTGGGTCCTTCCCGCCACATCCACATGTAGTCATCTTAATGGATACTCAATTGGACAAATATTTCCCATTTATAGACGGCACAAACAAGGGCACATCACGATATCAATATTACTATATTACATTTTTAAGAAAGAAGTGTCCTATATAGAATATGAATATCCTCTAGGCAAAATGAAAGTACTCCAATATGAAGAGCCCTTCGGTGACAATCTGTCAACTGTCAAGAGATAAAAAATGATAATGAAGATACCCTACTGCGACTGCATGCACAGACTATCTCTCCCATATATATCAGAAGAGATAACAGCCAAGAGTTTTATTGTCCTTTCAAGGAGTTATCCAGATGCCCTGATGATAATGACCTCTATCTACTGAGCTATAACACATATATAACGAAACAGTGCAGATACAGTGACACCACCTACACAGAACAATACCAAAGTGGGTCACCTTCCAGATCTGTTGTGGCAAATTTGAAGTTCAATTAGTCTCTATGGCTGAGAAGAAGCCGACAAAAAAAGCTGCCCAACTGGCAGCATTATTTTAAGCTGCTGCAGCATACTTAATGAAGCTGAGAACAATTAGCCCAGCACTTGCTACTAAAACACTGAGCCCCACTTGATGTATTTATAACAAAAAGTCCATAATAAACACACACTGACGGCTTAAGCTTACCGCCTACATTTAGCATTCTTCTCCAAAGGGTGCGGTTAATTCTTGATTTATTCAAGAGAAGGATTTGTCTTTAACTGCACGGTAGGCCAGTGGTATGGTCTCCTCATATGCAGGAGGTCGATGATTGTACGTATCGCAAGCAAGTAGGCAGCCTGAGCAAGTACTCTGAAAGTAGTTTATTTCGCGGGGTATATATATTTTTTCGCAATATTCGTGGAAATGAAAAAGTTTTTATATGCTTAAGTATGGAATGAATAAGCCAATTTTCATTCATCCGCGAAAATTTAAACCCATGAAAATAAGTACTTTCACAGTATACATCCCCCCCCCCCCCAAAGGACCCAGCCATCACACACACACACCCTCGTCCCCACCCAGGGGGCTGGCGTACACACCATCTTCCTGGCCACTAATGAACCACTCCATCTTACCTAATTAACAGTCTGGTCATTTTAAATGCCCATTAAGGCAGAGAGAAAGAACTTTTGTTTCCTTCTGAGGATTTTAACACGAAAACCACTTTTCAACTGTCATGATTTAACACCCAAAGGCTTTTGGCACAGTAAGGGAGTGATCGTCTTTTGGTCACCATTGTTGAGGAGGGGGGTGCTTGAGAGTGGGGAGGGGATGTGGACCCTTCTTGGTGATGTAAAAAGTGTCACCCCTTTATAGCAACAGCTTTTGCGCATTAGGTAATTTACAGTATTTTAACAGTCGCGGGAGACAATGATTCGCTACTTTGCAGTTGTCAGGGTGCATGATTCGCAAACAGAAAACAGAGTGCCTTAAACAGAGTCCTGATCTCTGCAATAAGTACACTGAAAATACTCAAGGCTACAAACTCGTCCCTTGTATATGTACATATATATAGGTATTTGTACCCAAAACAGGCTTATTTTCACTAATGACAGAGAGACCTCCTCCCTATAATGACATCAGAAACCACAGAGTGCACAGAGACAATGGGACAACAATAGCTACATGCAAGCTACCTTACAAGCTTTCATCTGCCTCCTTGTCATCAAGCCCCATCCTGATTTATGGGTGTGTCTATTTTTAGCCACATGTCATCCATCTAATTGCTGCCACCTCAGCCAGTGAGACTACCATCAGCAACCTGTGTTGGGGAGTGGCTCGTAAAGAATGTCAATCTCCAGCGGTGGCCTCTGATTACCGCTCCAGGTGGGTAGAACTGAAGCCATGAGGACTTAACGACATGGTCTCACGATGAGGTTAGCTTCAGAAACCTCCATATATCTTGTCTGTCACAAAGTGGCAATGTCTAGGTCATGCATAGAACTGACTCTTAACTCCTCAATAACCATATGACAGGTCACATATCCCTTACATGATTATGTCATAGGCCACCAATCTCTCCCATAATTAAGTGACACAGATCACAGATTCCTCCCAGAACTATGTGCCATAGCCTAGGTCAGATATAGCTGCCAAGCCTCAATCCTTCAAATTCATAATTTTCAAGACAGAATTCCTACTATAAGCAAATGGTTTAAGTCAAATAGCCCTCCCATAACTAAATGGCATATCTCACAGATCCCTCCTATATCAGTCCCATAACCAAACCTCGTCTACCAGTGCAGCCACTTGGTATAGCATCAGTTTCCTTTTAGATAAGGAAAACAGAGGGTTAGACAGCTAGACTCAGCACCATAAGATGCTTGTGGAGACGTCTGGTGGTTCAGGGGGGATTATGATGGGAAGGCAGAGGGGGTGAAGTCAAGTGACGTCAGGGCCACAAATAACATGTAAAACAAACATCAGGTCTGTTAACTACGTCAATATGCAGAGTGCAATGCGACATAACCAGAAATTAAACACCCTCCCCTTTGCGCCTCTCGACTGTCGCCCACAAGGGGAAGAAATGCCGGGAAAAAGGAATTAATGAATCGAAACAGAAAATACATAAAACAGAAAGAATCAGACCGAGCATTTTCTTAACGCACTCAACTGCTTGAACACAGAGGTCCCTCTTAGTGGTTCCAACTCATGGTAACCATGGCAACCAAGAACCCTTCTGCGCATGCACCTGGTCCTTGAGTCTTGGTTGCTAGGTGCCCACCCTGTTAGAATCCCCCCAGCTCGGGTCCGATTAAGCCGAACCGCCTCATCTCCAACGTGGTAGGAGAGATCTTGGGCAGTTAAAAAATGCATTCGCTTTAGATTACATTTACTTCTTTTTGATAGCGAGTAGACACCTCTTTCCTGATTTATCATCAGAACTTTGTGTTACCATGGTAACTATGGTAACTCTGTGATGTCATCAGTCACGTGACACCATGATGAGTTATTGATACTCAAAGTGAGGCATGGAGATTATTATACGTATATATGATACATGGGGCTTCCTGTGCATAAACACGGGGTCCTGTTGTATTTGAGGCTATATCCAGTGCCTTATATGTGATTTATATGTCATATCATTATACATCATACATCATAATCTATACATTTATCCACCCTATAAGTGTCACATTTTGGCATTCTACATATCCGTATCACTCTATTTCCCATTTGCCATATCCATAGACTCATATAGTAAATGGATTAGAAACTATTTTGATAAATTGTTATATTCCAAGTGTTCATTTGAACCTACATTTCGGCTGAGAAGGCTAAGGCAGTTGCTTCGTCTCAGCCTTGGATAACCAGCCCTGGTGCTGGATGGATTATCCATATACCATTTCCTTACTGGCTCACATTTAACACTGTCCATACCTTAGCGTCGTATCTCTTCTCATCTAATGCTTTCTTTTCTATTTATTATGAACCTTAGTGTGTAGGTATAGATCTTGCTGAAAGTGGCTTAGTCGCGGGGCGGCAGGTGGTGGCGGGCGGTAGCAGGGGTAATTAATTGGGGTTCTAATTGACAGTGACGCATGCACGTGTTATCCTGGTGGGTACCCTGGTATCTTCTCATTAGTAGACCAGAGCAGGAGATAAGACTAGAGACTAAACCCATGGTGGATATACAATGTAGCAGTATCAAAATCCTGCAGGATCAAAATAACCTTCATATCGAGAGATGGATTGCTTTATGATAAGGAGACCATGGTGTTTCTTCATGGAATATGGTTGGATACTATTATATATAACGGCGACAAAGTATAGTTACATTCGTTTATTTATACAAAGATGATATCCCACTCAAGGACTTCTGCAAACTCATATGATATGTATTGATACAACTCATAGACACTAATAGCCACTTTTATATGGAGAGGTGTTATGAACCTAGCATAAACTGCCTGGTTCTAGTACACTACAAGGTGTATATACATATATATGCCTGATAATGGGATGATATGCTCATATAAAAGCCAATAACCTGGTTATTAGGCTAATAAATTGACACTACAAGGTGTATATATATATATGCCTGATAATGGGATGATATGCTCATATAAATGCCAATAACCTGGTTATTAGCAATTGATGTTTATTGGTGGACTTGCCATTGCGAGCCACTTACACTTAACCCGGCGTCTACTAAGAACCCTATTGTACCATTCTACATACTTCCCAGGTGTCAGACCCTTACCTGTTGCCGCCATTAGCCTGCTTCTGTCAGCCAGAGCTCATTCATGGGCTAGGGTTTTTAGTAAGGACTGATTCTCCTAATATCATGGCATTTCATTCTAAGGTTTGGCGACAGGTGTTTCTTGGGTAAATCAAGGGTGCTAATCATGAATCTGCCACTTGCAGAGTTGATAAAATGAAGATTTTAATGGAAACGAGCCGAAATACAAAATAGCCACTCATAATGCCTCAGAAAGCATAATCTCTATATACAAAAGCACACTTGATCAGTTAGAGGTAAAACCAACCATGGATATCAGGTCAACATGCGGTCTCTAGGCCATTGGAAGGATTTTAATATACAAGCGTGCACAATAATGCACTACCTCCGTACCTCTTTAAAAGTCTCGCAGTAATTCTACAACTCCTCGCCTGGCCTAAAGTACACTTATGTAACAAATGCCTTTTCTATATACTACTTTATGTAGCAAATTGCCTTTTCTACACTGTAAGAAGTTACTGTATTTAAACAGCACAATGTGCTGTACATTAACAGCACTTTTTGCTGCAGTTGTTATTACAGCACTATTTGCTGTATAATTACAGCATCATGTACTGTAAATTGGGTCTCCGGCAATGTTGCTGTACATTTACAGTACATTGTGCTGTAGATTTCCGCCGCCAGGTGGCAGCAGTAGACCATTTCTGTATTAATTATTCCACCCGACCCTTTCCCGAGTCAAATAAAGCCTCACAAACTCTCAAGACATCGTAGAATAAGAATGGATGAGAGAGACTGAATGCAGTTATCATAAGGTGTATTGATATTTGCATAATTGTGTTGAATAATACAAAAAAAACAGCAAAAGTATAGAATAGACACCACATTGGTGGGAAAAGCTAGTATCAGATACGGTTCAGCTGTATTGAAGCAGGATTAAACCATTACATTGTGTAGTGTGTAATATCCTAGCTGAGATTGAACTATTATGCAGGAAATTATTCTCCATGCATGCATATTAATTGATATAAATTGATGAGAACAACAATTTGAAACCTACAGTAGAAATTGCTGTAACTTTACAGCACCCAGTTGCTGTACATGTACAGCAAAATCTACTGGTAGATGTACAGGTAGATGTACAGTAGAAGTTGCTGTAAATTTACAGTAGAAGTTGCTGTAAATTTACAGCAAGTCAGTTGCTGTACACCTACAGCAAAATCTACTGGAACGAAAGTTGCCAGCAACTTTTGCTGTAGGTGTACAGTACTTACTTTTTACAGTGTATATACTATTTTATGTAACAAATTGCCTTTTCTATATACTACTTTATGTAACAAATTGCCTTTTCTATATACTACTTTATATAACAAATTGCCTTTTTCTATATACTACTTTATGTGACAAATTGCCTTTTCTATATACTTACTTTATGTAACAAATTGCCTTTTCTATATACTACTTTATGTAACAAATTGCCTTTTCTATATACTACTTTATGTAACAAATTGCCTTTTCTATATACTACTTTATGTGACAAATTGCCTTTTCTATATACTACTTTGTGTAACAAATTGCCTTTTCTATATACTACTTCATGTGACAAATTGCCTTTTCTATATACTACTTTATGTAACAGATTATATTTTCTACATACTACCTCATGTAACAGATCACCTTTTCTATATACTACTTCATGTAACTACAAGTTTGCGTTTTCTCTATACTACTCAGTATAACAAATATGCTTTACTAAATACTACTTTGTGTAACAAATTGCCTTTTCTCTATACTACTTTGTATAACAAATCGCCCTCTCTATATACTTCCTCATGTGGCATACTGTGAAAGTACTTATATTCACGGGTGTAAATTTTCGCTGATGTGGCAAAAAAGACTAATTCGCGGGTATTTATTCCATACTGTAGCATATAAGAATTTCGCGGATTTTTCATTTCCGTGAATATAGCGAAAATATATACCCAGCGAAATAAAGTACGACCACAGTATTGCTTATTCAATGTAGAAATACAATGCTATGTCACAAATGTACTTTTTCCCTTCACTTCTTAGTCAGAAATTGAATTTTCCATATACTACTCCATAGAGCATATTATAAAGCTTTATTTATATGTACAAGAGCTGGAGTGGGACTAACTGTTTTTTTCTATATACTACTTCATGTAACAAATCACGTTTTCTATATACCGTACTTCCTCATAAGGCACATTGCTTATTCAATGTAGAAATACAACGCCATGTCACAAATAGATTTTTCCCTCCACTTCTTAGTGTCAGAATTTTCCTATATACTACTTCATATAGCAGGTTATGAAGCTTTATACCATAAATATATACAAGAGCTGGAGTGGGACTAACTGTAGCTTCTACCAACACCAACACTGTGAGTTGGCGCAGCGTCCAGGCTGCACTCTGCACCCATTACGGTCAGCACACACCGATACACCCCCGGCCCCTGATTGGTTATCGCTCCCCGGCCAGCAGTGACCAGAGCGACAGGTGCATGTTTGGCCTTGAGAAGACTGCTTACAATGGCGGACAGGCAGATTGCCAAGCCAATAATGTGTGCATATTGGGTGCTTGTAGTACGCCTTATCTTACTGCTGATAACATCGCCTTTATTTAGGCCACACAGAGGAGCTTTCCTTAGGGGTAATATGAGTGGATACCTCACTCAGATTGTATCATGAAAAAAAATCTTATCTTGCTTCAACATAGAAGTTAGTGAGGAGATTTTCTCAGTCCCCTGTATAGGCAATTACTTCCATTGTCAATTTTGATATGAGAAAGATTACCTGCAATAAGGAAATGTTGACGTGGTGCAGTCTTGGCAGGTATAGGGTCAGAGAACCTGTTGTTGGCCTTTTTTTTTTTTTTAGCTTGATGTTTAATCAGCCGGAGGTCAACCAAACAGTTTTGTGCAAGTTTCAAGTTATGTAGAGCAGACTGTATTGCCTTACTGTACCCTGCCCCACGCCGCCCTGCCCCGGCAACCTGCACCCTATGTCACCTGACACGTCCTCTATATACTGTGTGGCTAGTTAACCCTTTAGGGACGGCATGTCACCAAAAGGCAAAACTTGTTGTTATGATGCCCCAACACAGCGCCAATGATCGACTAACCAGCACTGCATCCGTATATCATGCCTAGACTTCAGGGGGGTATCAACCCTGTAGGGTCAACATGATCAATGGATGTAGCCATAGTGAGTTACTCACCAGATACAGAATACAGAGACAAAAAACAGAGCACAATAAAGCACTCTGCGGCTCTTGGAGCGTTAAGTGGGTTAACAAACGGTGCCAGACCTCATCAGTCCGCCCTGGAGCAGCCCGGCCGGCTCGGCAGCCGCTCGCGACGGGTAATTGAGTTCTTCCTGGGCATTTCCTCCTGTAGAGCCTCTTGTAAAGAGGTGGTGGGTTTGGTGGAGGAGGGCACGACTCAGTGAGCAGATTGCTGACTCATCAAGCCTGTACACCTGGGTATAGGGTGAGCTACTCACCCCACCATCCACCTCCCTCAGGCCTACTCCTGACTCTTGTTTAATGCATTGTGAATGGGAGTTAATTGTGGTAAATGATGAATTGTTCTCATCAATTACTTCATAACTTACGGTTTATATAAATTAGCAATTTATTAGAAGATCGGTTAGCATCTTCTTGCCTAGCCTCTATAAGCAGCTCTGTGTACTGGTCCGATCCTCTCCGTAAACTCTCACCGTCGCACCGATAGACTGCAGTGATACAGATGATACTTAATCCACTTCTTGCCAGGCCACTTCTTTTCATACCTATTCTGCATCAATTGATAAGCGGTGACATTTGACCTCCCCCCACCTTAGCCAATTAGACTATTCATGTGTAGCTTCCAATATTGCCACGGTATGCCTTCAAAGAGTAAAACCGAGACCGACCTAGTATTAAATATTATAAGATTTTATTCCTGTAAGGCTCTACTATCTCAACAATATCAGCGACAAGATGATTCTCACACGCAGAGGAGAGATGAAACGAAATGTGATTATACAAACTAAACTCTCATAGAAAGTCCTACAGAATGCACAGAACCTTTTTGACCTAATCATTAAAGCCAACAGCCATAACCATATCTCTGTAATGCAATTTGCAAACACCAGGTAAGTGATATGACCTACATGGAGATAATGTCGGAAGGAAGCCATTCAAAAGCATTGCCTGAAGCCAGATTTTGTGTACCTGATAAGGCATCTGGATAATACAGTGTTGGTGACATGTGTACCTAGATGAAGGTTTCATTTTTAGACCATTTTACTTGAGCATTGAAAATGGATGGTACTATTTCAATGCTCTCGACTGCTTTTCCCATATAAACTACTTAAAGCTTCAAATTGCCTTCCCATATATTATTTAAAAGCTCCAAATTCCCTTTTCTATATACTACTTCAAGATACAAACTGTCTTTTCAATAAATCCTACGTCAACGCTCCAAATTTTCGTTTTCATATTTTATTTCAAAGTTGCAAATTGCTTTTTCCATAATACTATTTTACATTTCAAATCGCCTTTTCCATATACGCCCAGGGCATGTCACAAGGTGACAAACAACGTCTGAGTGATATGAACTGTAAACTTATGATACAAACGTCCTACCAGTCAGCAAGCTGCTGCATTAGGCCTTAACTCACCTGAAAATACAAGGGATTGATACATATTAGGTATTTGTGAAAATACAGACGTTTACATATCAGAACATATCAAAATGTGGTCTAAGTATACACATAATAAGTGCATAAATAAATGCAGTGTGACTAAAGAGAAATTGATAGATACTGTTTCATTACTCATTGTACATTTGACTCTGTTTCTGACTTTATCATTTATTGTTTTACCCATGTACACATTAATCGGTGTTGTCAGTGCATAGTGCACTTAAACCACCTTGTGTCTATTATTGGTTGTAGGAAAATACAGTACTATAGGGGCGGGTAATATGCAAGAGGCTGGTAGTACGCGAGGGTTTACGGGATGTCGCATACAATAGGTGTCTAACAATTTATCATATTTCATGGCCTGAAGCTGCTTTAATCTGCACGTGTCGACCAAAGAGTGTGATATAACACCAGAGCATTAGAAAATGTTTGTATATATCTCTTATCCCTTTGATATTTTCATATTCATATTGATGGAAACTGATAGTACCGGTATGGCCAACAGGTATAATAAATTTATGTACTTACAAAGGTCCGGGCTAATTTATTCAACAGAAAATCTCCATTGGGCTATCAGGAAGTAGAAGATCAGGAAGTAGAAGATCAACAGTAATGTCTATTTATTAAGAAATGTTACCTCAATATAAAACTCTAGTGTCTAGCCCTGTAGTTGTATCCTACTACCGGTAGATTTTTAAGGCTGCCCTGTTCCATTGCAGTCGTGTGCACCAATGTCATTAAATAAGTAAAGGCCAGCCCTAGGAACAATTACCTGTAGAATCAAAAGATACCTATATAATTCCTACCATTGTCAATTATGTACACTGCTATACCTGCCTCCCTGCACACATAACGCCCACTGTGATACCACCCATGCATGTTCAATACTCAATTAGTAGAGTCTAAATGCAGCTTGTACAGCAGAATGCCGCCACATGTGCTGCATGTCATGCATCATGACCCCCATGGTCACATTGCATTAAAGCAGTATGCAGTCCCTAATGGATTAGCACTGGACACGTCACCAACCCCGCACCCACCAGGCTCTACTACTTGGGGACAAGGCCTGTCTGCACCATAGCCAACTTGTAAACGACCCCCCAACGGTGTTTCGATGCAAGTCATTCCACATGGTAGATATGATACAAGTGACTTGCTGTATGAGTGATATAAGCCAAGGACAGGGTAACTGTCTAAGGTGTCAGCCGTGGATAATTACCATTGTAAAATGGCTATACAGTACACAGGTGACGACGAGTCCGGTACGCAAAGCCGCCATATGGTGACAGTAAGGATTGACTTATTACATGAGCCCCATGTGTAATGTCATATAGTCCTGGTCACTGCAGGATGGGGCTAGTGGTCACCAGAGCAGCAGACAAAAGGGACAGCTCAGGTTGTTACAGGTAATGCTGTATTACATGTGAAGGGGCAGGGGCCCAATTAATGCTTATAGCAACCCCCATTTGGAATCCACCCAGGCCTAATCCTAAGCCTTAACCCACACCAGTACTTCTGGTGTGGAACACATGAAGGGATCTGGACGGAATTGATATAGTTTTATATAGGGTACTTTTCACTCATAATTCACCTTTCCCCATAAAACCCTTTGTGATACCGATGATTTTTAAGTATTGATTAATAATAATAAGATCAGACAATTCCTGGCTATACCTGATTTCTGGTCATTGGTCTTTAGATATACATGTAGATGTACAGATGCTGGGACGAGGACGTAACGATGGGGATATGTTTACACCTTGCAACCCAGCACCATCAGTAAAAAGGCGGATCTGGTAACACTATTACACTCCTGCCGGAGATGATCATACCAGAGTGATGCCTCTGATCATTCCCCATGCATGGTGATCTGATCCCCAGCACTACACATACATCAGAAAGTGTGATCCGTATATCAATACCACTGATTGTCCACTATCGAAGAGGGTCTACAAATCACACAGCGCTTTGAGGTACTTCTTTTGTCGCCAAAGCTCATTATTTCTCTCCGTTGAACACATATCCAACTTATAGCTGACAAAGTGAAACGCTGACCGTGCATCTTCCAATAGAATTCAGTACAATACATCTATATCAAATTGCAACACCGTGTGGGGTAGGGACTCATTACAATGTTGTTCGTTTTTATTTCCAGGTAACACTTGTATAAGCCTCTCTTTTTTGGGTCGTAGTTACAAAATCACTACGTGATACAGCCGAATAGAGGGATAAGGCTATAACGACTAACCACTATTTATGTTTAATTTACTTCTATTTTTTCTATTTTTTTGGAGGGGGGGTGGGGTGTCAGATTGTGTCTTTTTTTTAAATCAAGAATAAATTGTTGCATCTTTTACATCTTTCTTTCGGCCCACAGCAATTACACTCAATTTGTGCTGGATTTCACGACCAGTGTGTAACTAGACATTACGTCAGAGTTTCTGTCGCGAAGTGGAATCATGTCTCCTGTGTCACTAATGGTGCCCATTGCTTTTTGCTGGCACAGCGATGCCTTAGCTGGTTTCCTAGAATGCGGGCTAGATACAGGGTGGTCTTATCCGACCACAGCCAACACTACGGCAACACTGCTTAACCCTTTGATGAAGGATGTCGCTATAAGATGACATTTGTCATCATCATGCACCAATGCAGCCCCAGGGAATAACTCACCGGTGCTACATGGGTGCAGCATGCCGACCCTACGAGTTACTCGCCAGGGCTGCATTCATGCATCATGACCACCAAGGGCTTGATGCATTAATGCATCATGCCGTCCACAAAGGGTTAAATCTGATCTGCCCCTCTTCCTACACACATTCAGCTACTATTAGGACCTTGCCATGTCCTCAATGGCTATAGTACACTAGCAGGGACCAGCCGAGACAACCTGCCCATCCGGGTCTACCGTCTTCTAGCGTCAACCCAAGAGTAGCCATGGTGGTGGTACAAACGTAGAATCCGTTTACAACTGTGGACATCCATGATTGAGATGAAAGGACTATTTAAGTAAAAGGTGTCTACATATGCATGTTTGGCAATATGTTTTATAGCCGCCTTGGGTTGGATATGTATGTGGGGTTGGGGGAGGGGGCTGCAAAGGGAAAAGGTTGGTACTGTCAATATCTTTTTATATTTTATAATATAGCTATATTGATTTTTGAACCGGCGTTGCCAAGAGGTATTTAAGCCCTTACACCATATGTGCATAATGCGGCCAGTATAGCGATGGATCTGGTTCCTGCATATGGGCAGCCATCTTAGTTCTGTCCTTGGAATTTCTCGCGAGATTTAGCCTGGTATCAGACATCTACATTCCATAGCTTGCCAGGAACAGACTACGTTCTGAGAGCAGAACCAACTCAAGAGAACTGCTTTGCCAGCATGCACATGTTTAACACGCGTACAAGTCCACTCCCGGTACAGCGCTATAGCCACCTTGAATAATCAGAGCCTTGTTTTGTTCCTCACACGGACATGCTGTAATTTACCTTTACAAGTACACATTAAACTCCCCCGTCACAACCACAGCTTTCTACACACCAAGCAGACCCCTTCCCAACCCAACCTTCCTCCAGTACTTGACAAGCACTCAGGGCCTGCGGACAGCAATGCTTCCCTTTGAAGGCCCAGTCTGCCTTTAACCAGACACACAGACATGTAAAAGGAAGCCCGCGACGCCGCCATGCTACTTTTTATTACCTTCCCTTTTAACAAACTGCGGTTTTTACTCGCCCGAAGTGCTGAGGACAGGAACTAGGCCCGCGGAGAGACGGCGGATAGACGGCCACTCATGGGGATAGCGGCCAGCCAGGGAGGGGTTGAAAGGTGGGACATGTGAGTGGTTAGATGGGGGAAGAAGAAGTCAGGTAAATGGGTGTATACAGATAGACAGCTGTAGAGTGTTACAACGCTAGTCTTTGTACAACCAACCCACCCTTCACCATGTTACCCATCTGATCTAATGCAGCCATGCATGAGTGATCGTTTCTTCTATCCACCATTTATACCAAAGCAGAACAAAATAAACTGTCTCTCTGTATAACACATACAACACAATTGCTGGGTCAGATATGGATACGCGTGAGTAGATGCATTTATATGTTATTATAAGCCTTGGACAATGGTATTTATCCACGACTGGTGCCTTGGACAATGGCCCTGTCCTTGGATCATAACACTTATACACCAACTCACTTGTACCATATCTACTTAAAATGGCCCATTCAAAGATTCAGAGATGTGCTAAAGGTGAACCCATCAGCTACAGGTGCGACATCAGCTACAGGTGCGACATCAGCTACTGGTGCGACATCAGCTACTGGTGCGACATCAGCTACTGGTGCGACATCAGCTACTGGTGCGACATCAGCTACTGGTGCGACATCAGCTACAGGTGCGACATCAGCTACTGGTGCGACATCAGCTACTGGTGCGACATCAGCTACTGGTGCCACATCAGCTACAGGTGCGACATCAGCTACTGGTGCGACATCAGCTACTGGTGCAACATCAGCTACTGGTGCGACATCAGCTACTGGTGCAACATCAGCTACTGGCGCGACATCAGCTACAGGTGTCACATCAGCTACAGGTGCGACATCGGCTACAGGTGCCACATCAGCTACTGGTGCGACATCAATGGGTGTGGACCACTAAATTCGACACGGCGACATGGCCGTTTTTGGGCCTAGTGACATGGGACATGAGGAAGATCAGAGATAGTGACATGGGACATGACCATTTCTTAAAATCGACAGGGTGACATGGCCATTTCTTAAAATCGACAGGGCGACATGGCCATTTCTTAAAATCGACATGGGAAATGGGGACCCCCCCATCCAGACCCCCACATCAGTTACTGGTGCCACATCGGTTACTGGTGCGACATCAGCTACAGGTGCCACATCGGCTACTGGTGCCACATCGGTTACTGGTGCCACATTCGCTACTGGTGCCACATTCGCTACTGGTGCGACATCAGCTACAGGTGCGACATCAGCTACTGGTGCGACATCAGCTACTGGTGCCACATCAGCTACTGGTGCGACATCAGCTACTGGTGCCACATCGGCTACTGGTGCCACATCAGTTACTGGTGCGACATCGGCTACAGTTGCGACATCGGCTATTGGTGCCACATCGGCTACTGGTGCGACATCAGCTACTGGTGCGACATCAGCTACTGGCGCCACATTAATACTTCTCTCTCCACGCACACACACACACACTTAGATAAACGTACACACATGGCTCTTAGCTTTGATCATAGCCACAGGAAGGGATAGAACTCAGTGCAGTAGTATTTTCACCACAGGCATATGGGCAGTGCTGGTAAGCATCCTAAAAATAGTGGGTGGGTGGCCGGGGTCATAGAGTATAGGTAGAGGTAGTGGTGAGTTATAGAGTAGGAGTCTGTTAACCCGTTAAGGACGGCATTCAAGCATCATCCCGACTATTTGGGATTGATACACCCCTGAAGGGTCGGCATGATGCGCCAATGCATCTCGCCGGTTCTCCATTGGTACATTATGACGACAAATGCCACCTTTTAATGACATGCTGTCCTTAAAGGGGTAAACAGCTTTACAGTGTACTGGTGGTTGTAGTGGTGATGGGCTGAGGAGGAGAGTGTGGTGAGGTGAGGGTGTGTGTGTGTGGGGGGGGGGGGGTGCCCTTCTACAAAGGGAATAAGCCGTGTAGAGAGACTTATACAGTGTTCAGACTACGGCTGCTGCTGGAGGCTTTTATCACACAGTCACGCCAATAATGGCCCCCTCCAGTTCACATCTGGATTTATCTTTCCTTTGATATTATGGGACCATATTGAAAACGTCCACCTAGTTGCCCCTGACTGTCAAATCAACTAGAATTAATCCCCCATCCCCCGTTAGAAGACGCCACGTAAGGTATGGACGGTGCAGAGTCCTATGCCGACACTGCACTTCACAAGGACATCACAGGCCGACATAACTACAGGCACCCCTGTGTTCAGTTCACCAAATGACCACCACTAAGGGTTTTAGTAGGTAAGGAAGGACACGCAGTCACCATGGCAACCAGTACTGCTAATGTGACACGCCATTGGCCGACTTTGACTTTGGTACCAGCCAATGGTGGCCGTTGTTATTTACCAGTAGCACCTGATGTCTTGGATTGACCAATGAGAGGGCTTTGCCGAAAGCCGGAAGTCAGATGGACCCCATGTTCAAGCTCCATCTCGAGTAGTTCCAGAGACTTGACCCCCCCCCCCCAAAAAAAAAAAAACCCCACAAAAAACAACAACAACAACAACAACAACAACAACAACAACAACAACAACGACCACACTCCGACACTGATAGTTTGATAGCTATTGTATCCACAAGCTAGCCCTAAGTAGCCAAGAGTTTGCACGGCATCCATTGGCCTGCTTAAATAGACTAAGCTACTCAGACGGACCTAATGGCAGTCACGGAGTGACTGATAAGGGCTGCTACTAAACAATGCATGACCAAGGCTAAGACACATAGATTAAAGACAAGTAACCCTTCAAGGACAGCATGATGCCCTGAGACAAGATTTGTCAACAACCACGTAGGGTCGGCATGATGCACTGGCGAGTTACTCACAAGAACTACACTCATTATCTTAACGACAAATGGTATATCACATTAAAGCAAAATGCCATCCTGAAGGGATAACTTAATTGGCGTGGCTCTATTGCAGGGCATGTGTGTTATTTCAGTGCACGTAATCCAAAATCCATAGAGTATTTACTAAACTTCAACCCAATAAATTACTACTTGTATCACTACCACTGTTGTAGCTATGGTTGCGTAATAATTATCCCATGAGTGTATGTCCAAACGACCTATGAGGGCACCAGCCAGTCTATTGTGGTTATTTTGACATACTCTCAGTTACGCATGGGGTATCTATTACATACGTCCAGTGTTCTCCGAGTGTCTACTGTTCCAGACACCGTCACAGGATGAGGCCGCATCATAATACTCACTGCCCCATACAACAATACACCAAGCCCCAGCTCCATATACTACTCACACAGGTCCCACTACTCCCTGCCCCAGACAACAATACAACACGCCCCATCTCCATATACTACTCACACAGGTCCCACTACTCACTGCCCCATACAACAATACACCAAGCCCCAGCTCCATATACTACTCACACAGGTCCCACTACTCCCTGCCCCATACAACAACACACCAAGCCCCAGCTCCATATACTACTCACACAGGTCCCACTACTCACTGCCCCATACAACAATACACCAAGCCCCAGCTCCATATACTACTCACACAGGTCCCACTACTCCCTGCCCCATACACCAAGCCCCATCTCCATACACTACTCACACAGGTCCCACTACTCCCTGCCCCATACAACAACACACCAAGCCCCATCTCCATACACTACTCACACAGGTCCCACTACTCCCTGCCCCATACAACAATACACCAAGCCCCAGCTCCATATACTACTCACACAGGTCCCACTACTCACTGCCCCATACAACAATACACCAAGCCCCAGCTCCATATACTACTCACACAGGTCCCACTACTCCCTGCCCCATACACCAAGCCCCATCTCCATACACTACTCACACAGGTCCCACTACTCCCTGCCCCATACAACAACACACCAACCCCCAGCTCCATATACTACTC
Organism: Harmothoe impar; assembly: GCA_947462335.1. NCBI lineage: Eukaryota > Metazoa > Annelida > Polychaeta > Phyllodocida > Polynoidae > Harmothoe > Harmothoe impar. The sequence continues at coordinate 66,604,652 of OX381711.1, forward strand.
ACACCACAGGGCAATATCCAGTCACGTAGTGAGTACTCCATATCTGTCTGTACATAAATAGATGGCTATGTCATGAAATACATTGTTGATGTATAAGCCTATTCACATATACCTAGAGAACTATGTATGGTCTAACACTACAATTTGATTCTAATAGATACGTACAAATTGATTCTGACATTAACTACAAGCTAACACAACTTCGATGGCTTATAATGACACCCCATGTTAAGAGTGTCCGGGCTTGTCCAATAGGCTTGACTCCCTGTATAGCTACCAACAAGCTGTACTGTCTACCAATGACTGGAAAAAAACCAGGAAGACCTCCAATAAGATGCTGCTTATTGTGGTTTGAAAACTGCATATATGAACCAGGGGGATACAATTGAAACCTTACAAAGAGAGTCCAAAATTGGGACACTGGAGCAATGCCGCAAAATGCATCTAAATACAGCCTAGTTCAATGTATCACTGGACGTGACTGCCTTGGACGTACGGGATATAAATACTAGTACACGAGATTGCTCAAGGTTAATTGGCCTGAGGATCCGTTTTCTGGGAAGAGTTTAGAGCACTGCATTGTCACCAACTGGAATGACCTTAAAAAAGTCCCAACGCTAATTACTAATAGACCAGCATTCCACAGGTAGAATCATAAAACAATCTGCCACCCCCAGCACCTAACTCCAATATCTGCTACAGCGTCGGACACAGTTATGCCCTGGATATAATACCATCGTATCCAGGGTTCTACAACCCCAAACCTTGGGCTCATTACCATTAAGCCCAATATAAAATCCCAGTATACTAATACTGGGATATCTACGAGGTTCCTAATACTATTCACTGGCATTTAGCCTTCATTACTAATCATATGGCTTGGGATTGCATAAATTCATAACTGACTATTAGATGTTAGCCTTTACCAATAATCGTTATTGGCTGCTACCCTCAGAGCTACCAGACAAATGAATTCCGTAACAGCTGCACAACAGCATTATGACTTGTACTGATTATTATCACCGTTTGATGATATATAACTGTATGATTTTTCCACAGGAGCTGGAACTCAGAAGTTTCAGGATAAATAAAAGAATATCAGACTAAGTTCCCTGTTTACCTACCAATAGGCTGCACTCCCTGTCTACCTACCAACAGGCTGCACTCCCTGTCTGCCTACCAATAAGTTGTACCCCCTGTCTACCCACCAACAGGCTGCACTCCCTGTCTGCCTACCAACAGGCTGCACTCCCTGTCTGCCTACCAATAAGTTGTACCCCCTGTCTACCCACCAACAGGCTGCACTCCCTGTCTGCCTACCAATAAGTTGTACCCCCTGTCAACCTACCAATAGGATGTACATATATCTCTGTCTACCTACCAATAGCCTGTTCACCCTCTCTACCTATATAGGCTGCACTCCAGCCTCCAGTAGTAGGCGTCATGTGTAAGTGTCTGGCAGCTTGAAGGTGGGGGGGGGGGGGGGGAGGGGGGAGGGGTCAGAGGTTACAGCTCCTGGTGCTATAACTCACCACTATCGGGACAAGCACCCTGGATGGGCTGCTCAAGTACAGCGGAGCTATACAGGGTGGTAGGAGGTGGACCTGGGCAAATAGTAGAAAGCTGGGGTGCCTTTCTGATTGGCATGCCGAGTCAGGACTGCCAGGATTTTGCTGACAGAGGCAGAGATGTTGTACACTTTGCACACTGATTTTGACACGTGTCAAATATACATGTAGATACAGTTTGATGTTTTAGTAAGTTAATTTTATTATCTAAATAATCTGAAATCAGGAGGCAATGAACGTATCAGTGGGTGAGAGAACCGAGGTGTAGGCCATTCAGGCTTTATTCACCAGAGGCATAGAGGAAGAAACATTGAGGGGAATTCAAGGGTCCTTGCCCTGGCATTTATCATAAACCAATATATATGCATGCTTATACGTGCGTTTGCATGAGCTCATGCTCAAGATTGGGTCCCTCCAATAAGAAATCGCACCCAAACGCTCCTCACCCCTACTTTCTCTAGCACGTATGTACAATTGGCTGTGGTGCATTTCCTGGCATTATCCAGGGGAAGAAATCCTGGTGACTACTGGTTCCAGCAACCGTCATGTGTAGGCTGGTTCAGGCAGATCTCGCGGGAGGTTAGCTCTAGTCTCTTTGTGCTGCTGGCGACTAACTAACCAAAACTCATGCGGGGGTGCATCTGCGCTATCTATGTTCTTTTTAATCAGGTTAGAATTGGGTATTGAATGATGGAATAATGTAGCCAAAATGTCATAATACTTTGTAATTAAAATATTATTTTCTTAATGTTATTCGTCGACTTGTCATTAAGTCGACCAAACAGTAAATCTTCCCATGATGTTCCCGACTGCATGTGTTACGCTTGTGTTACATATCCTTGTGTTATATCTCCTTGTGTTATATCTCCTTGTGTTACATCTCCTTGTGTTACATCTCCTTGTGTTACATCTCCTTGTGTTATCAGCTCGTGGTATGGGTTATCTGGCTGGTCAGGAGGCACTTAGACTAATGCAGCCTTTTGGCAGACCTCCCTGCCACCCTGCTGGAGGCCCACCCCAGACTCATGCCAACTAAATGTTTTCACTGGTTTGCAGCCAATTGGGGATTGTCTGAGAGGTTCCCAGGGTCCCTCCGAGCAGCAAAAGAGGCACTGACAGGACATGTACTCAGGAAAGGATGGAGTGAAGGGAGAGGCAGCAATTAACAGTTAAATGAATTGCTACTTTGAATGAATTGCTAGCGTGATCCTAACTAGTGCCCAGTGTGGCATCCTAATATGCACCACAGGTGGTCAGTAATCTGTGAGCTCCCCTGTGGCCTGTTATGAAGAAGGTAACGTCTAGGCCCAAGGCGACTTCACTGTCAGCAGGACAGAGTGGCAATGAGGCATAACTAGCAGTCTAACACAATTTAATAAAAAAAAAAAATGCAGACATCTTTAGCAAAAGGCAAATGACAAATAAAAACGAGGACAGGAAGTGAGGTCAGAGTACATGGGTCCCCTGACCATCCAAGATGGCGGCGCCCATGTTCGAGCGAAGAAATTCAAGTAATGCCGACATGTGATCACAATCAACTTACAGGAGTGTTAGTACTACTGACCCCCGGGAATGGATGCGCCCATAGCCTAACTCCAAGGCTCGCTATATGTTTCACCCGGGGAATGCATTGTACAGGAATGTTGCTCGTTCCCAAGGCAGTTCCCAAGCCTCCTTCTCTAGTAGGTATTTATCTTATCACCATAACATTTTCTACACTGGTTCCTGCTGCAGTTATTGCTACCCTACTTCAGGACATGGACCACGCACGCGCAGACAGTCCACTTCCAGCCATGCGTAGACCCCCACCGGAAATGAGTCAGCAGTAAAAGATGAAATCGGCTTAATCTACGAGAAAGCCGTTGCAATGGGATTGTTTGCCCTAAGGTGACTGAGGGGGTCGCTTGATTCATAAAGGGTCAGACCTATCCGTCATATTGGAATATACATGGATATTAGTTTTACTTCTATGAATTCTACAAGCCACCGGATTGCAAGTTGTAGTGAGAACTTTGCCTTCATATATTGATTTTTTTTCTTACTGAAAAATCAAATCAAAGTGGGATCTGAATGCTTAAAATGAACTCAATGATGAATCTCTCTAGGGGCTGGGTCCCTTTGAAAGTTACAGAAGTATGGTTTACTCTTTATTATAAACGCAGGCGACATGATGTATTGTGACATAATGTGATATCGATGATGCATTGCCACATTGTGTGACATCAATAAGTTATGTCAGCAATTAAAACTGTAGTTGATGGGACTAAAGCGTCTTCCTCTTCCCCTTCAGAGAATGTATGAGCTCTAATGGGAGCTTATAGCTTTGTGTCATATGTCTCAATTCATCACCAACTGTGTCTTTGCCTTTGATGACATTGCACTTGAGAGTAAAACGTAATGCCTAAAGTCTTGCATCGTAGGCAGGAGGACTACAGGGGAAGCTTCTGAAGTAAAATTATCCCACGCCTGTTTAGCATAATGTGGCAGTAAGATGTTCAACCATGGGCTATATAACTCATAGATAGTCTCAGAAGCTATGGATATTCTATTATAGATAACAGGGGCGTGGCAAGCAGTTTCAAAGTAGGGGGGACCGAGGGGTATTTTGACCGCTTTTGACCCCCTTTTGCTTGACCATTTTGGTTTGACCTTTTTTGGGGTTGGTCAAAAGTGGGGGGGACATGTCCCCCCCGTCCCCCCCGGTTGCCACGCCCCTGGATAATAAATTCTGGTATATATAGGCAATCACGAAAGACATTGATTTTCAACATTTTTTTCTGCCAATGTGCTGTAAAATAAGCTTTTATTTTGAGGACTCAAACCAATGTTGCCTATAGTATATTGTTAGCTCTATATATTAGAGATGTCTGCTTTTGAATAGCACTGCGGTTCACCATTATGCCACCATTGGTACCTGTATATGGTGCTGGTATAATGGCATATAATCGGTCCCTTTATTGGTACCAGCATACATCCATGGGGGCAGAGTAATAGACTGTCAGACATCCCGCACCCAGCTACATGTATAATCCATCATCAGCTCCACCGACAGAAACCACTGTAGCTATAACACAAACTGAAATACATCCCTCTGCAACATATGTCTGCAACACCTGGGATATGTATCTAATATTATAATCTTTTATATGTGTCTCCATTAATTTCATCTTGTTAAAATGACAAGTACAGCAAAATCCTCTCCTCCATCAGTGACAATTAAAAATGTCAATTCGGGTAAGTAAGAGTCATGATGGATATCCAGTTCTCATGAGATATGGATCGTCATGACAGCACTTACAAACTGTAATATACTACTTCTCCCAGGGAGGAGTATTCCAATACACTATACTGTGACACATGTAATACCTGTTAAATGTACTAATACATTGGTTCATTTGGGGGCAGGGTGTCAACCACATAGGGTCGGCATGATGCATAAAGAATCTAGTGCGTTACTCGTATTATTGCATCTTGACGATAATCGTACCAATGTACTTCCCTTAAAGGGTTACATAGGTAGATGTGGAACAAATGAGTCACTGTATAATTGTTATGAACTAAGCCTTAAGGACAGGGCAATTGCCCAAGGCGCCGACTGAGGATGATTACCATTGTCCAAGGTGTATAACACTGATGCAACTACTCCCACATATCCATATCTAACTTATACTCAGTGATTGATTCCTGATTGCATGGTACATGTTATACAGACAGGCAGTTCCTTGATCCCCCACACTATGAGGGTCCCCACCTGGGGGAGACTAAAAGGTGTCCAGGTGTAATTACCGGTCATCTCCTGTGGGTGCCTCTCCTCCAGGGTCCCTCCTCCAGCCCCCCCCCCCGGCTGTAGGTGACCTTTACACACCCCGGTCTGGGTACCTACAGGAGGAGGTCTATAGGATGGGGGCGTTGTATACCATAAACCATCAGGGAGCTGCAGCTATAGGTTAAACCAACCCCCATGTTGTGATAACTGCAGCTTTACCCTCCTGACCATTGCCCCTAAAGGGAGTGTTCATTTATTAATTACAGGTGTGTGTGTGGGGGGGGGGGGGGGAGATTTTGTGCGGAGCCACAAGAAGATTTTTACACCCCCTCGAGAGCGCATGGAATATTGTGGGCCCCCCTCGCCAGAGGCGCTGAACACTTTTTGCCCCCCCCCTTGAACTATAGTCACGTGCGGCCTCTTTTGCTAAAAAAGGGAATACTTTTTTCACGCCCCCCCCTAAGGGATCGAAAATCTTAATATCACACCCCCCTATAACCAATAAATGAACACCCCCCTAAGTCAGCTTACTATGATAAGGAATGCTTGCCTTGTGCATACATTTTCTAGACCTTTACAGACTTTTTTTTGTCAGAGTTGTATACACTGTGGGACATCATGTAGAATTGACAGTGTGACTTAACTGGCTCAGAGCTTATCAAAATCAATTCTCAAATATGCTATATAACATCTCTAACCCACACAAAGTTTATTCCAAATTACCTCCACCACTTCTCAGACAATTGAGGTCCCAGGAGAAGTAAGTGTGATGGCTTATGCTGGTACCGGAGATACTTTAGGCTACAAGTCACATGGGTACCATCATATCATGTATGTGTGGAGTACTGGAGAGGGTGTTGTGACCGAGTGTAACAGGCCATGTATTAACATGTAATGATGCCACTGGGAACAAGTGCCACATGCCCGAGGCCATATGGAACATTTAATAGCAGGCAGACAGGATACAGCATGTGTCATTTCTATGAGTGCTATATGTCAGTCCTTAGGTCGGCACTCAAATAGTGTAGTATAGTTAGCCTCCTGTAGAAGTACACCTCTAACCCAATAGACTTGGTATCACATGGCTTTTAAAACTATGTTGAAGAAATGTTGATACTATAAGCAAATATATGTCAATAAATCATAACATATTTATTAGGATCAAGTTCATTACACCAAGACTTGTCAGCGGTACACATTGGCCACAACCCCATGGACTTGTCTGTGAGCTCTTTAAATGTGGGCATGGCTTTAGTGAGGACGTCAAAAAGATACAAATTGCGTCAAGGCTGCAACCAAGATGTGCTTGTCATATTAGAGTGGACGTCAACGCTCAGTGAACCCGAACAAAATTGTATTATTGGAGGCCAAACACACTCCAATCACTTTCCTGGCTGTATGGTTGGCCATAGGGCACTAAGCCTCAGATGGAGAGTGATGACCATGTACTGAAACTCCCTCACGCTTATTACACACGGTTCCACCCATGTGCCCTGCCTACATCCCACAATATAGGAGCATAATAGGGGAGCTGCAGGTCTAGATGGTACAGATCCCTGTCCTCAGTCTCCAAGCTGAAAATTCCTAATCCCCATTTTATTGTCACACCGTAAGACTTTCAGGTCCCCACTATGACTTGGCATCTCATACAAAAACGAAACATCCATGCCTAAGTGTTCCTCATAGGTTTTGGATAAATGACATTGATGACAATAATGTGGCATGTTTCCATGTGCATATACGCCATGCTTATAGCAGTGACAGAACTGAAACAAATGCCACATGTTGTCTTTGCTGGTTCCTACCATGTTAATGGGATACAAGTTAACTTTCTCCGAGGGGGTGGTGATAGGGGACAAGATGGTAGCCTACAGTGTTAAACCTGTTGTACCACTATATTGCCTTTATAATGACAGTCCTCTGGCCGGAGCTGAGTGCAGAAGGGGTGGCTTCACAGCATGTCTCAAATTCAAATCACTACCTGTCAGTGCCATCAGGCTGCCAGAGTGACATGAGTGGCGTTATGGTAACTCAAGCGAACACACCTAGCACTACCCGTAAGCAGAAGATCCCACTACAGAATTCATAGAAACCTAAACAAATCAAGCTGAAGCTTGATGTTTCGCTGTCCCACCTCCTACTGAAACATGACGTCTCCATGAACTGCACCTTTTGCAAAAGCTAAACTGTTTCTGAGACAGAAAGTTAAAACAGAGTATTGGCTCCTTATTCCTACAATTGGTCTGCATCTTTTCCTATTGCCTTTTTAATTCAGACTTGGAATTGTATTAGTCTTATTTTTGTCTGTTGTCAATCAGACTGGGCAGGCTGTTAAGTTACGTCTTATCACTACATTTTTAACTATTGGTCCTCCTGACCAGTGATCATGATGAGTGGTGGAAGGCTCCTATTTGATGGTGGCTGACTCGGGAGGTGTCTGTGGCATCTAAACAGCCTCTTACAGAAAGGTCAATAGCATATCCTGCCCAAATGTATTGCACAAAGGTATTGCAATGCTCGAGTCAATGGTATAAGTGAGGTAAAAACAAAGGTGAGATTTATATTAAATAGTCGGCAAAAGATGCAGGCTTGGCAAAAATAGGAAATAGCTGCCTTTGAATCACAGATCTATAGGACAATATAATGATGGTCACAATATAACTCGGGCAAACCTAGATCTATAGGCGTCTAGCTGGATGCATTATCAACCAATGAGATAATTCCCTGGCCTTCAATGCGGAATTTTTAGGGTGCATTATGTAACAGCCTGTACCCATTGTGATTGCTGTATCAGTGCTTATCTCGCCGGTTACCAGATCAAGCAATGGATGCGCCCACAGGGCGACCAGACTGACCCCTATAAAATGAAAACTAACACAGCTGCATTTTCTTCCAATCAGAGCCATTGAAATTCTAATTTTAAAGGCAGAGCCTATTATCCTGCCTCTAGCCTTGAGAAGGCAGCATTGGGTAAAATGCCAATTCCCAATGATGAGGACATGTCTTGAGGCATCTGAGGACAAGATTCCACTTAATTTCTTTGGAATCTGAGTACCAACAAAAGAAATTGAATCAGAGTCTGGCAATTTCAATTATCAGTCTTTCAAAGGTTATTTGGATTGCCTATAGGGTCAAGAGTAGATATTACTGACTGTCCTGACTGAGCAAACAGCCCTTTGAACTATCTGAGGACAGACATAGAAGCCATGTATTACCAGTGACAAGCCAATTATCTCCAATTGAGGACCACTGACTACAATATAAGAAGTACTATTGGGTCGGCTTCAAACAGCAAACTTCAAAGTATAAAATAAACCTGTAATACATGTATCAATACGTATATGTTGCCTACTCTGTATAAAGTTTGCATTGCTACTTACTAACCCTATAAATAGATCATTTAATCATATTGAACCTCGCAGAAGGCCTTCCTCAGATCTCTTTCACAAAGCTGGATATAATTATGAAAGCTTTGAACTGGTTGCCTACCCAGCTCCTCACTCTCCTCCACTCGCTGACCCTAACCACTAACAGTATCAGCATGAGGTTGTATTGGTAAAACATCCATTATACACCAACACCTAATACCCTAGTGTGGGCTGTAGGCCACTGTGCAGCTTCCAGCAGGGTGTAGGGTTCCTTTCACAACTATTAGACTTGGGTGCAGTCAGGATGCATTGATCTGTTTTGGGCTATACTTTGACATTTGGTCACCTAAAATACTGTTTGGTACCCATGTACCGGTACTTTGATACACACATTTAATGGCTATCACCTAGCCAACAAACATGCCATCCGACCCACAAGAGAAAAAGAGAATGGTATCTGTATTCTTCATTGACTGAAACCCTAATCTCTCTGCTGCAACTCGCCATGAATATGGCCTTAGTTGTCGAAATGGCGTTAAACATCCATTACTCACTCACTCACTCACTCTGCTGCAACTGAAGCACCTAGTATGTGTTGGTCCCTTCAAAATCTGAGGTCCTATATATGTATATATATGTATAGACGTCCTGAGAACTATGTTTCTCCTACCGTGTCCCCTGATCATCTCCACAGAAGATTCAATAAGGCACTCACCTGTATCAAGACAAAATGGCATTTATTAGTATTGTTAGAAATATGGAAAAGATACAACCACGGAAGATATTACAGTTTCTCAATACATGCGGTTGTACAAAGCTATGTCATATACTGACAGGAATCTTTAGCCCCTTCTCCCTCATAACATCTCATGTTATATCAATCTCTTCATCAAGCAACTTTCTGAGGGAAAGATAGATCTCATTGAGGTAGCATCTTGACTATGGATTAGCTGTCGGGTTAATTCTGAGTGGCACACTCTATTTAATATAACACACTGCAAGGTGGGGCCAGCTTGTGGTAAATGGTGACAGAACACAGCGGCGCAATCAATTACAATGCATGGCTACTGGGCCCTACGTGAGGATCGGGACTGGAACACATCTAGCCCCAATAATGGGTACACAGCAGTGATGTATCAGGTTAGTGACAGGATAAAACAAACATGATACTAAGTGTATGATGCTTGTGTACATCACTCTGCAGTTAGCAGGGGTCTGCTATTGGTCTGATTAAACCCCCTGGGTATCCTCACAATAGTGCATTTAACTCAGCCACTCATCAATTGTTATAGCACTACTTGCATTATGTAATCTGATAACTACAAGTGCACCAATGTCCCATGTGAATTTCACTGTTGTATTTAGATGGACAATATGGAGGTTAACTTCCACAGAAGAAGACCAATACTGAAAGTATGAATTACACATGGTAGACATGGATATGGTCACAACTAGATGCCTGACTGGGTTCACCTTATTCTTTTTCCAAATACAGCAGCACTATCTATCTATATACAGGGCAGAGTTCCCATCCTGCATGAGGGGATACATAGTCAGCTGCAGACAATGCAAAAAGAGATCTTCATTTTCCCACCATCTCCCCCTTTCAAGTACTCATCTATTGATATTTTGTGTTCAATGGTGGAAGTATTGGGTTAACAGTAAAATGAAAACCTATGAAAGTGTACTTTAGCGCTTACTAACAATCAATAATGATTCACAATTCTTTCAAGTATGATCTACTATCGTTTTCTATTTACGAGAAAAAGGGATCACTCTCTTTCAGTTTTGTGTTGATAGATGATGAACAAATATGAGCACGTCCTAATGCGATGCTATTTATCCTTCTATATACTAAAAGGTCCATGGGGAGAATTGAATAATATATTATTAATGGGATTAATTAGAGCAGTATACCTCATATGCAGCATATCAACTGCCACTCACAGCAGTATCATTTATATATTAAGTGCATTAATATACACTACATTACACTACATTAAGTACCTGTCTGAAACGAGCCCTACTTCACACTTCAGAGCCTCCCACCAGTACACCTGATTACTCTAATGCATACAGGGCCCCTCTGCCTACACATACACATTAAGGCAGCAGGAGAGCTTTGTTTTTACTCCTTCTTTCATTTCAGTAATGGTCGAGACTGTCCTAGGGAGCCATAAAACACTCTAGCTGATGATGGGGACAGAGGGATGAGTCTAGTGCTTACAGTGACAGACCTGTTCAGTATGTGCAGGCCCATCACTATACACTCAAGTGTTAAGGGTGTCTTTGTAGTGGTTCACACTATATAGACACTCCAGACATTATCTTGTTCCATATACATATATATCTATAAATATCTTTCCTATTAATGTGTGCCTATTCCAAACTTGATAAAGGACACATGGCACTTAAGCAATACTTCAACTCCTCATTTAACTGAGAATGTTTTATTTTATATTACAGGTAGCTATAGTGTATTTATCTTTTAATTGACCTCAATATCCTCTTGCTGGGGTAAAATATGAAACAGTTCACTAAACTATGCTTATCAGAGAATCATTAGATGACAGGCAGAATAAACTTCTAATGCTACCGAAGATTGTGCATATCCTACTTTCCAGATATTTGGCTGAAAACTTATTCGTATATCAATATAGACATTGAATAATGTGGATACCAGTTAAAATATTTGGCTGGGATTTCTCCTTCATGGTTCCTGTGCAGAACATATCCCCCATTAGACACAATATCTGTCTCATGGCATCCTTGGTATTATTAGATTTAAAAGAGGAGGTTAATCAATGTGTTTTCTCTTCCAACTATCCCCCCCCCCCCATCAGTGTACAGGTTAAAGCTGGAGAGGCAGATTTAGTTCAAAGAAAACATCTTCCATTTTCTGCCCTTAATGCTAGTCTTTTATGGCACTTCCCAGTAGAAACAGCACAGAACAGCCACAGGAGTTCCATCACTGCAACTCTCATGAAAACAACATAAGAACTGCTTTCTGTTTGTTTCACTTGTTAAAAGAGTTGTGTGAGGGAAATTACATAACACCCTACTTCAATCAAAAGCAGACTATTTCTACAGAGGCAACTAATGGTACTCAATGTCTGACCAAATGTAATGCCATTTCAACCCCCTCCCTCTTAGTTATCATCCTCTTTTTTCAAATCACGTCAATTTTCCTACAGCGAGCATTTTGATAAAAAAGGACAGACTGATGTCTTTCCCACAGGAGGCTGGAGCAATCAGCTGGTAAGAATTTTCTGGCGCCAAAATATAATTATGTGATCCATCAATAGGCAGTCTGGTGAATACACACTTGAAGGTTTTCTACTAATTACTGCTGTTAGTGGTTTTACCACAAGGTTTTATACCTGCACATCACTAACCATGTTTGATGTCCAGTTATGATATGAAATCAATAAAACAGACCTGTTCTCTATCTCCATTTCTTTTTTGTCTCAGTTCCTAGACTGTGGTATGTATAATATTATGTATTTGATTATACAACTTCCTAGGTCCACCTACATATCAGACACATATCAATGACATAGGTTATAGACCAGGTTTAATCTAAAATGGAAGTTTAAAAAAAATCAAGTTAAGCTTTATTTCCGAATAAATTTACGCGTTCTGATTTACCCTGTATGAGATAGAGGTGCACGTCCAGTATGGTATCAAATATAAGGAGTGAAAATGTCAGGGTATATTAGGTTAGAAAGAGAGTGTATTACAGTTGTCAATTTAACATTATTGGTTTAATAACAGGGTATAGATATATGATGGTTTGAAATATTTGTAATGGTAAAAATGGTTAAATGTCTGTGAGACAAAAACACACTAAAAAGATCATCATGGATCAGACTATCATCTGCACCCACATTGTGCAGGCTCCAAAACGATAAATAGGCAGCTTGCACTTCAGCAAGTAAACTTTTACAACTTTCCATTGCACCCCCCAATCATCCAGAGCAGGAAAAGCCATGAAGTCATTTTTATTTTTGTTTGTATCTTTAACAGCTGCAAGGGAAGAAATCTGAGCACCCATTTTGCCCCTCCCCCCAAGTCCTCCAGGTGGCTGCTTCACAAGGGCCAAAGGTGTCGGCCAGCTGCAGATTACTGCACACAGGGCAGGTGCGCAGAGAAGGTCATAGTTTTAGGTGTGTCTATGGTTTTAGAATTTTGGCTCAAAATGGTTACAAGTTGGAATGGCTTTGGCTAAGAGTGAGGGGTATCACACTGGGTAGGAACTAAAGATTAGTGTATCAATGGGGTGATACAAGATGGAACTAGCAATTAGTGTATGGGGTGGGGGTGGGGGGGTGCACAGCACAAGATGGTAGCCTCCAGTGTTAAGCCTATTACACTACATTATTGCCTGCATGATAAACATTGTCTGGCTGGGGCTGAGTGTAGACGGGGTGGCTTCACAGCGTACCTCCAATTCAAATCCCGACCTGTCAGTGCCATCAGGCTGCCAAGGTGACATGAGTGGGTATTATGGTGACTCAACCAAACACATCTCGCACAACCCACAAGTAGAAGATCCTACTACCAAATTCATAGAAAGCTAAACAAGTCAAGCTGAAGACAGCCTAATGCACTGCTAGCTATCCCTTCTTCAGAAATACAACCTCTCTCTGCATCACTGCTCATCTTAAAACTCAAAGCAAAAAGCAATGCATTGCCTTCTCATTCCTTCAATCAGTAATTAAAACACTTTGACCAGCTTCTAGTTGGTCTGCGTTCTTTCCTATTGCCTTTTTAATTCAGACTTGGAATTCTATTAGTCTTATTTTTGTCTGTTGTCATTCAGACTGGGCAGGCTGTTCAGACCTTTTGTCACTACACTTAAAACTATTGGTCCTCCTGACCAGTGATCATGATGAGTGCTGGAAGGCTCCTACTTGATGCTGGCTGACTCAGGAGGTGTCTGTGGCATCCAAACAGCCGCTTACGGAAAGGTCAACAGCCTACCCTGCCCAGAACACTTAAATGAGCAAATAAAGGGATTTTGAAATAAATGAAGTGGTTTTCTTTTGTAGAAATGTGGGGAAATCATGCAGACAGGGTTTAAGTGATGTGCAAAGGAGTTATCGAGTACTGCTATATTCAGGGATGTGATGTGATGTTGCGTAACAGGATGGTGAGGCTATCTAGGCTGCATCTACACCTCAGCATACTACATGTCATCAGAGGGACCACTGTGTTAAGAATCAACTGTTGCACTCAATTTTTTCCTTTCATATTAAAAATATATTACTAGGTACCGACAATAACTACCTGTAGCCCCCCCCCCCTAAATCAACACAACAACAAAAACCTAGACTTGATATTATACTGATCTTCACTCTCCCACACTATTATAATCATTAGGGATTACATGAACCTTACATTTTCTAAATATCCATAAGGCAGTAGAGTGGTTTCATCATAACACAAGCAGGAGCGGAAGTGAGTATTAGCACAGCTGCATTTTCAGAGCCATCAAAATCCTAATTAAAGACAGAGCCTACGGTCTTGCCTCGAGCTTTGAGTATTGGATAACATCCAAATTCTCCATAATTAGGGAATGTCTGAGACATCTGAGAACAACCGTCAGGTTAATCCCTCCAGAAGCAGAACACAGACAAAAGAAATTGAATCAGGGTCCGGGAACTTCAATTTTGTGTCTTTGAAACAGCATTTGAACTGCCTGCTTCTAGTAGATATTGCTGACTGTCCTGATTGTATAAGCAGCCCTTTAAAGTAACTGAGGACAGATAATAGACACATTTGAATATTACATGCATGAAAAAGAATTATATCAGGCTCAACCATCCTTTAACATAATTTCAGACGTATGATTCCGGCCACTTCAAACAGCAGATTAGGACTCTAGAATTACAACTGCACTCCACTACCCTGTATGCAAACTCCTAAAAATAGGTATTCCACTTAATCATATAGAAGGCTCTTCTCAGAAGGCATTCCTCAGATCTGCTACACAAAGTTGGATACAGCTTTGAAAGCTTTGAACTGGTTGCCTGCCCAGCTCTGCACTGCCGTGCTCCACTTGCTGACCCCACCCATGGACGGTATCAGCATGAGGTTGTATTGGTAAAACAGCCAACATCCATTTTACACCAACACCTAATACCCCAGTTTGGGCTGTAGGCCACTGTGCAGGCACTAGGTATTGTGTCAGTTCCTTTCACGACTATTGGATTTAAGTGCAGTCGGATGTAAGGTTCCATTTTGGGCTAAATGTGCACATTTAGGACCCTAGACTGCTCTTTGTGTAAAGGGAATTGTATCCTGATACACAGCTGGTACACACATTTCAGATGTCCCACACAGCTGGGCAAAGTGCTATATAGGCTTAGTTGTCTCACATCACCTCATCATCATTTTCTGTCTATAGTAAGAAAACTGTGAGTTAATCCTACCGTGTGCTCTGATCATCTCCACACAAGAGTTAATAAGGCACTCACCTGTATCAAGACAAAAGGCACATTTATTAGTATTGTTAGCAATATGTGAGAAAATATGGCAGAGCCAATATTAGCACAATGTCAATGGAAATAACCACAAACACACATGTATCGGCCTACACAGCTGGTAGATAACAGCTCCCATGTTAACCTTGTAACCTCATATTATAGGTTTATGTTCCTACTGAAGTATAGTATACTGGACACCAAATCCCTGCCCCTATATTTAATGCATATTGCTTCATTTCCCCACCCATGTCCATCATATTGTATTCAGTTCATGGATAACAGAAGTACGACCCCATCGAGATTCTGACTAAGGCAGGACAGCGCTTCCTTTAGCCTCTTACCAGACTAGAGCCAGCAACACTCCTCTGATCTCCCTACCAGTACCACCCCTCACCACCCACCACACACACACAGTGTCCACCACATGGCTTTTAAGGCCTCCCTGTATGAGGTCTTAGTGGAGACTAGCTGACAGATCCCAACAAGATTGTTGGGGCTGCACACTGCTACCTCATATTGGTAGGGACCTCTAGTTCCTCTTACCGTATGACACATGGTGCTATATCACTCTACATCAAGTTATTTTCTGCGTAGGAAGATACCTTTCTTCTTCAGGTTAGCATGTTCTCATCTCACCCTTCCAAGTACTCCCAACAGGGCTTGCTCAGGACAAGCATTTAGTACATTATCACATTTTAAATACTGCAGTACCCCCATTGCTAATTCATTACCACAATTATTCAAAGACCCGGCACTTAAACAGGCCATAAGGGTATTGATATTATTAGGTTTGATGGTGGAAGTGCTATTTGTAACAGCATTATTGAAAGGATATCAAAGGGTACTTTAGCTATGACTAGTATTTAACAATGTGTTAATAATGATTCATATTCCTTATGAATAGCATGTCATGTGCTTTGTTACAGGTAATGCTTTGAGGTCATTAAAACCTTTCAGCTTTATTATTAGTGATGATTTATAAATCAAACAAATGAGCACGTCCTGAACAGATAAATAGCTTATGATTTACAACTCTGGTAAATATCTTTTAAATTGTATCATACAATGATAGCGGGAATTTAATGAAAATGTGGTGATATAGTACCATTTACCTCATATTTGGAATAACAATGATAGCTCACACCAGTATCATATATTAAGTGAATTAACATACACTACATTAAGTACCTGTCTCAAAACAAGCACTACTTGACACTTCAGGGCCTCCCACTAGTATGCCTGTGTAATAAACGATACTTTGCTCCTCTGTGATATTGTTATAGTATCAAGTAAAAGAACAAAGTCAACACAGTTCGGATCAAGTGTTACAGGTTGCGAATCAATAGGTTTATTCAGTAACCTAGACAGGCAAAGCTCTAATCATGCGAACTCCCTATAGAGTTCGGAACGGGTCAGTAGGCTAATCAGCCGCAGTGATCTCGGGGTCTCTTCACCAGCGTGGCTCAGAGTAACCGACCAGTCCCATTGGATGCTGGGTATATATAGGCAGCCAGCCTGCGCGCGCACACGCAGACCGGAAGCCTATAGCGACCTCTGTCCATACCCCAAGCCCGAAGCAGGTGTCGCCACCTGCCATCGGACTGAAGGGTTCGGACTGAGTTCGCAACACAGCATCCAACAGAACCCGTCATGTATAACCCTAGCCCCTACACCTGATTACTCTAATGCATACAGGGCCCCTCTGCCTACACATACACATTAAGGCAGCAGGAGAGCTTTGTTTTTACTCCTTCTTTCATTTCAGTAATGGTCGATACTGTCCTAGGGAGCCATAAAACACTCTAGCTGATGATGGGGACAGAGGGATGAGTCTAGTGCTTACAGTGACAGACCTGTTCAGTATGTGCAGGCCTATGAGGATACACTTAAGTGTTATCCAATATACATCATGTATGTATAGATCTCTTCTCTATAAATATGCACTTACTGTGAGCATATTTGTTATATTCAAGGGTATACATTTTCACAAAAGAGTAAAAATTTGTAGATTCGAGTGCACTGGCTAAATGGATACTGTAGCATAAAAAGATTTTAAATTTCCGCCAATTCCACGAAATATTTACACAGTGAAACAACAGTATTCTGAATTAGATAGAGAACACATCTTTCGCAATATAGATATAAAAAGTGTGGATAGTTCTCAGATGTTTGACTAACATTTCTCTTTAATGGTTTCAGCAAAGATCATTTCGGCTATAACCAGTTTAATATCCTGTATACGGACCCCGGGTGCTGCTCCACTGTTCATTCACACTTCGTAGAGCTCAGTCTTATGTTAACCCTTTAACGACAGCATAATGCATTGATGCATCATGCCTTTGGTCATCATGATATGTAAATGCAGACATGGCAAGTAACTCGTTCTGCATTCAAGCAGCATGCTGACCCTATGGGGTTGAGACATGCCTGAAGGGTCGGCATGATGCACCAAAGCAGAACTGGCTAGTTACTCGCGGGGCTGCAGTGGTGCATCATGATGACAAATGTTATCTTTTAGGGACATGCGTCCTTATAGGGTTAAGCGAGTCCTGGATAGGGAGACCATCTATTTTGGTCTGTAACAAGGAAGCTGGCACTGAAGTGTAGATATAAAACAAGGCTCATAAACACTAGTAGTTTTTGGGTCAATTCCGTCTCTGACAAATATATGACTCTATCATATTGCAATATGACTATCATAGGATCAAGCTTGTGAAACGTTAGTGATGGCATGATGTTAAATATATATTTTTCCAATCACAATCTTAGTGAATGTACTAGCAATTGGTACTCATAACCCTGGTTATATATATAACAGTTAATGTTAATTAATTCTCTAGTTATAAATGGTATTTTAGAGATAGGACTTTCCCCCCTTGTGTACAGTTGTAAGGTGGAGTGGCACATCTAGTTCAAATTAACTATTCTAACTTGTCCTGCTCATGCAAATCTTTACTGACAGGTGCCCACAGCAGCACCACAACATGGCAAGTTCCATAACTGCATCTCTCACCAAAACATCATAAGAAGTCTCATTTGTTTGTTCCGCATGTTAAAAGAATTGTGCAAGGAAAATTACATAACACCCTATTTTTCAATCAAAAGCGGGCTATTTCAGCAGAGGCGACTAATGATAATCAATGTCTGACCAAATGTAATGCCATTCCCAAAACCATTCCCCCTTTGCTCTGGTTCTCGTTGTTATTATGCACTTTTTTGAAACCGCATCAATTTTCCATTTGGAAGCAGTTTGATGAAAAGGAAGGACTGATGTCTTTGGCAAGGGAGGCTGGAGCAATGAGCTGGTAAGAATTGTGCGGAACCAAGATAAAATTATGTGATCCATCAATAGGGGCTGTTAAAGAAAGCCGTCTGGTAAATACACAATAAAGGTATTTTCTTTCAGGTTTAACCATGTTTTATGTTGTACAACACTAGCCATGTCTGATGTTCACTTTTATTATATATATATTCAAAAAAGAAATAATATTAATACATTACTATGTCTCTCCATTCTTTGTCAATCTAAGTTTTTTTTCTCATAGTGTTATTCATAATGTTGTGGTACAGAATTTTCTCGTTAGAGCTATCATACAGTTGAACTTAATTTAGTGAAATCCTTTTTTCAATTTATATGAAATGTCTCCAAGACGATAAAAAAAAAATCCTCATGGCAACGATCTGTTGCCAAAACCTGCAAGTTCCAAACCCATCACAGCACTTCTGCAAGTAACTTCTACAACTTTCCTAATATCTTTGCCTTTTGCTGATCATCCAGGACAAGAAAAGCCATCAAGGGTTTCTTCATGTTGGTGGGTTTTTTAAACAGCAGATGGTAAGAAGTGGTAGCACCTCATGGTGCCCCTCCCAGGTGGCTGCTTCACACAGGCTGCCTCTTGGAGGTGGCTGCTGCAGATTACTACACACAGTTGGGTGCAGAATGGTCCTACTTGGCTAAGGCAAGGAATTGAGTTAGCCACTCGCCACATCGCCAATGGCGAATCGAAGGTCATTTTGGCTAATGTTACCACTTCGCCAAATTGGCTACCATAAAACCTAGCGTAGAAGCCGCGGCTAGTATGCGAGTCAGATTGGTGGTGTGGCTTATAGGATCGGCCCAGGGTCAGGGTGCGATTTATACTGGTGTTTTTGTCACTATGGTACAATACTAAAGTCACCATTATCAGACCCATGGTGTGGCTGGTAGGATAGGCCTGAAGTCGGGGTGCGGCTTTTACGTCAGTTATGCTTGTACGCGAGGTTTTACGGTAATAACACTTCCACACAACTTTAGAAATATTGTTAACTTCTGGCTAATTGATAATAAAAATTCTAACTTAATCAAAATTCGTCAAATTGGCTAATAGAATACACCTCCTAGCGGGAACCCAGGAAAGGAGAGACTAAGGGTGGAAATTATGTAGGTCCCACTGCTGTATGTCTAGGTTAATCTATGAGCTATACACAGTAATAAACTGTGACCGAGGGTATTCTTCATAGACAAGACCTTTTTATACCAAGTCTCCCTGAACTGATGAGAAAGCAATACACAGAATCCCCGCTATTTAGTGCACGGGGGATGGATGATTCCATCCCCATAACTGCCCTTGACAAAGAGACCATCTGTTGGGGTCCTACTCATCTCTTAATCAAGATACATGTCACTTACAAAAGAGAGATACTTATAAGTTCGGGATATATCTTAATGTTTAGCACAAATTTCAAGACTCTCCTACCCGTTGCATTTTTTAACATGAAACCGGTGCTCTTTCGAAACACGGCGCTTGACCCGTATGCAGTGTTGTATGGGGCTGGTGCATCTCAGTGTGTTGCCCCTAGCCGGTTCTTCATGGTTTCTATCTGCTCATGTAAATACTGGTCTCTACCTCCCCCACACATACACTCCCCTGGGTAGGTGTGAAGGTTACCAACACGAGCTGCTCCCAGTGGGCGGCGGTATGGACGAGCAGCTCCCACCGTCACCTGAGCAGGTCGCGGAGAGCGACCGGGCCCGAGCCGCTAATACAAGAGTATTGACAGCTGACTTAGGTTGTATTGACACACACTAACCCTGTAAGACGTATAGTGCTTTAATGCATCATGCCCTTGGTCGGCATGATGCATGATTGCACCCCTGGCGAGTAACTCACCAGCTCTGCATTTATGCATCATGGAAACACTACAGGGCTGGTATACACCCAAAGGGTCAGCATGATACATCAATGGGGCTGCATTCATGCATCATGATGACCAAGGGCATTAAAGCAGAATGTGGACTTTAAAGAGTTAGGGTATGTTCTCACCCCTGTAAGGGGAAACCTCAGGCTGCATGGGGGAGTGGGTGTAGGGGGTGTTCATCTCAGTCAATATTGACTGTATGCCACACAGAATAAATCATACTCTAGGCTTTTTTAGTCTATCTAGAAATGCAATACATTGAGAATCATAAAAACCAATTGATTGTAGGAATGATTTCTGTTCCGTGTATCTAAGATCAGGTATATCACCAATCTCATGCCAATGCCCTGCAGACATTTCAACATAGGCACCAGCACAAAAAAAGATTTACTCATAACGCTGATTTAAACAAATACACAGAAATAATCAAATTAAATCAATATTTGATCACTGGTCATTGACCATAAATTCTGGTGGACTAGTATACTCAGAGCCTACCTCTGAGAGCTGACGTGTTGAGGTTGAGCACATTGTGGGTGTAGGTGCCATGGGGGACCGAGGTGCCCTCCCGCTTGGACTTCTTCTTTCCTGATTTGAACATGGCGCTATGCGTCCAGTGTATGTGAGTATGGTGGGAGTGCCAGTACCAGGCAGACAGCTGTGTGCTCCCACTGCAGCTGTACTCTACAACCAGGGTGGGACACCAAGTGTGTAGGCCCTACTGTTAACGTACTGAGAGGGGGGAAGTGGTAGATATACCAAACAAGGTCCAGGAAACTTCCCACAGACAGGCTGATGTGTTATTGTATACCAATGTAATAACTGCCTATACGTCTAATCCAACTGTGCATATGGTAATCCTTGATAATGATAGTCCAGTGGTGTAGAGGCCGTAGTGAGATATATTCGAGTCAGTAGTATGATTATATCATGTTATCATAAGGACAGATATACTGCGATAGCATCTGGTAAATCGTCTAGTCTAATTAGTAAATTTGCAGCTTCAGTAATGACTAGCTGTAGTGTAGGCCATACTCAGATATATATTCCAGGTAATTCATAGATCCTATCGTGTAATCATCTAGGTCAAAGCCAATGTTATGGTCCTGTATAAGAGGTTTATGACTAGTCCACCTCCTCCTCTATCATTCTGCGACTAGTACCATCTCCCACTCACTACCACGAGAAGGGACCATGGCATGTAAGTGTAACATAGATACTGGAGTGCTAACAAGCTGCAGTCATAGACTGTAGTGGTTACTCAGAGGCTGTGGTCGGTTCCTGTACACAGGTTCCAGTTTGAGGAAACACACTCATGTGTAACAACACACATGTAAACACACTGCGGCCCAAACACTGACCCCAACATGTGGAGCTTAAGGCACACTGTGGGCTGGAGGTATGGGATTAATACATGTCCACCTTGAGTTGAGGTACTTCACTTGAACATATCCAGTGCTCTAGGGTACAGGTATAGGGCCTGGTATTACTAGCTCTGCCCAGGAGGAAGTTCAATAATGGATACATTTATAACCCAATCACTGCTTCAGGTACCTGCCACGGCCCCCTAGAGACGGGGTCACTGAGGGATTACTAACACGAGGATCGATTTAGGAACTGCCCCCCCCCCCACCTCGCCTCGACTAGCACCGATGAGATTCTGCGACTTATACTTTGGCTATTACATTTGTACAAGGCTGCCAGTGTCAACAACAATAGTGTTACGTATGCCTGCTGAGGGCTCTGCTGTGAGGCAAAATGGTATTTGTGTGTAGGAAGTTACATGCATAGTTTACATAGCCTTGTGGTAAATGTTTAGTTGAACTTAGAGACTAACGCCTATACCAATGGACAAACTTGTTCATTTGGATGCCCATTGATGCCTACTCTAGTTAACGAAGTATGTGTTCGTTTACGTCTACAGAGCATTGTGGCATATATTGACACATTGAGCAGGTCTCGTGGGTGGAGCTGTTTTTAGAATGGGTCTGCAATTTGTTCCCTATGTGCGTCATCGCAGTCCATACTTGTAAAAGTTGCCAATTTGCGCTGTTTGGAATCACCTCCTTCTATGCTCATGAGGCCAGAAGAAACATGTTGGTTTCCAGTAACATGTTTTGAAACACTAGGCCCCGCAGATCGATATAAGTGATGCTGCATGATGGCTTTTTTTGGTATATAAAAAAACATTCACTCTAGAACCCCTAATATAAAGTATTCCGATTGACAAACTGTAAAAAATGGAATGCAGCCTAAGAATAAAAGAAAATGGTCAACCCAACTTCTTTTTGATCTAATAGCAACCCTACTGCAGCAATTGTTCCCAAACACAC
Source organism: Harmothoe impar (assembly GCA_947462335.1). Lineage (NCBI taxonomy): Eukaryota > Metazoa > Annelida > Polychaeta > Phyllodocida > Polynoidae > Harmothoe > Harmothoe impar. The sequence continues at coordinate 66,627,353 of OX381711.1, forward strand.
ACAGAGTTGAAGTCACAATGTGTTTTTTTACTGAATAGCATGCTGGACAATCAGGGAGTGAGTAATGGATGTTTAACGCCATTTCGACACCTAAGGTCATATTCATGCTGAGAGAGCTACATTAGAATACATTTTAGAGATGTATTCAGGCGTCTGTGTCCGCATTTGCGCAAACAAACAAAAGTAGGACAAAATAGAGGAGATAACACCCCCTTAAGATGGGATAGAGAAGCCCAGTTTCAGGCGAAAAACGGCATTTGCACACGTACTGGGGCTTTTGCACCCTGGGGCTGGGTAATATATGTTTTCTTCCATACATTTTTCTAGCAACGGTATTTTTTCTTTTCGTCCTCACAGCTTACAGTAGTATAATGAAAGTAGCACCGAGTTACCCCCTCAGCTCGCTGCCCAGCACACCTGGCCTTTCTCACCCTGGGTGATATATATGTGTGTATGTTCTTCTATACAAAATGAAGAGTTTTATGAACCACTCTGAGTATGCACAATAGGTGAGAAAAATGTTTCTGTCACCGAGTACATCGAGTTTAGGGTACAATAATCGATGAACTTTCTATGAACTTGGCCTTTTATCTAGCAACGGTGTTTTTCTTTTCGTCCTCACAGCTAACAGTAGTATAATACAAGTAGCACCGAGTTCCTCCCTCAGCTCGCTGCCCAGCACACCTGGGGCTTTCTCACCAAGCAGTAGATATGGTACAAGTGAGTAGCTGTATGAGCGTTATAAGCCAAGGACAAGGCAATTGCCTAATACGCCAGCTGAGGATGATAGCCATTGTCCAAGGCTTATAATACTTATAAATACAGCTACTAACGTGTTTCCATATCTAGCTTATACCCAGTGATTGGTTTGTGAGTGGTTTGTGTGTGATTTACAGACAGGCAGTTTTTCTTGATCTCACAGCCAGCTGGGGTATACGGTAAGTAGATTAGCTGGTACAGGATGCTGACCCTTTCTTGCCTGTCTCACGATGTCTTACTAGCACAGCCCATGTGTTACATCTACAGGGACATCTCATTCTGACCCGCATAGTGCTTTAAGTGCGACATGGCCTTTGTCGTCATGAATGCACCCCTGACGAGTCTGCCTACCTGAGCTGCATTCATGCATGGTGCCAACACTTTGACAGTGTACCAACACAAGTTGTGAGGTTCCCGCCTATATAAACCAATACTTTATTCGAACAAATGTGGGGATTAGCATGCTTGAATAAATACAAAATGCAATGGACCATAGCAGACCATTCCAGGTTATTGCAACAAATGGTCATGTGGGAAAAGATCCTCAAATTTGTCTATATAACATGGAATAGCCCAAGTGTCTAAAGATCAAGGGACTCAAAGTGAACCTTGAACAATGGTAATTATCCTCGGCCGGTACCTTGGACAATTACCGTCCTTGGCTCTGTGGCGGATTCAGGATTGTCTAGAGGGGGGGGGCCCAAACCTGGCCAACCTGGAGTGACTGTCGGCTTTCAGCGCGTGACGCGCAAGGTGGTACAGGGTGCATGCCCCCCAGAAAGTTTTGTTTATCTAGACTTGAAATGGTGCATTCTCATGCATTCCAGGACATCCTCCTCCCCAATCCAAATCAGGGGCCTTCAGTCAGGCCCTATGAGTTATAGTCCACAATCTCTTTCCCTCTTTTCTTCTAGTTTCTTTTCTCTTCTTCTTTTTAAAAATTTCTTTTAGGAGGGGGGGGGGGGGCAAGGCCCGTCGGCCCCCACCCGGATCCGCCAATGTTGGCGTATAACATTTGTACAGCTGCTAACTTGTACCATATTTATCACAAATTGATGGTCGCAAGGACTAGGACTTGTGTGGGTTGGTGAACATTAATATTGACATTGAGATACTACAGTATATATATGAATAGGGGGTATTTTATAGTTCTGTCCAGATATCTTTATTGTATTTGGATATGAACCGGCTATATATACGTTTTCCCCCAATGATATCTAATTCATATTTGGCCACACTCCATCAAAAAGCATATAAATTCTGTACGTTTTATTCTGTTATATATTCTGTACGTTTTATAGCGGGATAGCGAGAGACATATACCTATACAAAACGAAGGTGAAGGAAATGGAAGGCGTACAAATAAGCTGTAAGAAAGTTCTAGACAGGATAGCGAAATAGAATGTGCACCAACGTGCAGGAAAAGAGAGCTTGGGGAAGAGAGAGAAAACGGCGAGAGAACTGATAACAATATCTCGCCATTTACTTGTCATTTCCTTAGACCAAAAAAAAGAAGGTGTGTTTCAGGTTACATGGTCTGAAAATCTAGGGTAGGTAGGTCGGATTTTTTTTTGTTTTTTGATATATATTTTTTAACTTTAGCCTGAAAAGTACCCAGAAATCGACTCACGAACTACAATGCCGACTTGCCCATGACCGCCTCGACTCCTGAACTCTCAGATCGACCCTTAAATAGCCCCAAAATGACCCAAAATATAATTATTTTTCAAAATTGCATAAACATTTCTAGGGTCGGCCCTGTTTTGCTAGGTAGGGTCGGGTAACCTGAAACACACCTTTTTTTATATTTGGCCTTATTGTGTCACGGAGCAATCAGCAATTCTCCAACAGCCTTGGGTGTTTTTCTTTCATATCAGAAAGAAAAAACACCCATGTCTCATTTGCTGTTATCTTGGCTCTGTCTACCAAGGCCTCTGCTTATCACTTTAGAACCAATAAGTGATACCATGTCCAATCAAACCAATAACCTTGACGTTGCGAATGCTGTCTGCGTTTGCAGTGCAATAGGTTGAAGTGCAATGAGTACAAATGGTATCACCTGTGGATTAGATAAGATGACAGTCTGGTACCTAATCCAGACTATGCCACCACCACCACTCTTTTTATTTACTGATAAGCTGACAAGGGATGGCTTATCCTCTCCCCTCCCTTGAGCATCAAGCCACTTCCTCATATTAAACCTCACAATTTCCTTTCCACGAGTTTCACATCCTTTAGACTGAGATAATGACAAATGGCGTCCTCTGCGCCTGCGCCAACCAGATACCCCCATCTTATCTGCCAACAGTGCCTCCCGACGGGACGCCGACAAACTACTACCACTCACTCCCCTAGCAGATAGCCTGCCTGCCGTGCTAGCAGTCAATGACCACAGACTCTGCTGGGAGACTCAGCTTCCGTCGGCGCACGCAATCTGGGGTTCCCCCAATGCATCATGGCGGTGACGCGGAGAAACGAGTTTAAAATAAAATCCCTATTTGGGAAATCTATTTAAGGGTAATTTGAGTGGGGGAAGAGACAGAGGCTAATGTAATATGTCTCGTGATTAGCCGTTTTATGGGTCTAGAGGCGGGTCTTTAACACAAGGTCACATTGGATCGCACAGGGGACACTTTTATTTTGCTTGAGTCACTCTAAAAGAAGCGAATCAGGGCCGAACGTTCATGGTTTTATGCAACATATTTTCAGAGTTCTTTTTAAAGCAGAAAATCTATATAGAATGTACTCGAAGCAAAATCGTGTGGTGCTGCGAAAAACAGAGGTTGATTTTTTATTTAACTGGGGCAACTTTACGTTTCGGGAATATTGAAGAAATATTAAAGAATCAATCTCATTATTGTCATATGTACAATAAGGACTGACTGAGAAGGCCCTGTGTGACCTCATGAGATAATCTAAGACAGGCAAGTGAAGTGGTTGTGCTCAATAATTTTGGCATGTCTATATTCAACAAGTGCAGTCTCTGCGAAAAACATGCAGGACAGTGGCAATATCCACCAAAAAAGCACCGGTCCAGCATATGCACAAGTGAAGCAGGACCGAATGTCCAGGCACATGCTGAGTTTTCTTAACTCAAAGAATCTAGTGGGGTTGCTAAAGCTGAAATATATTTGTCTATATATCTACTGTGTGAACCTATGTATCTATCCTTTTACTTCAGAGCACCATATTTATTGTCCTAGCTTCAGATCTTCTTTGAAAGTAAAAAGTTGGCCAGCTGTTGTTGTAGAGACCAGTACGAGGTTGATACTCTCCATAAGGGTGGGCATGATGCATGCATGCAATAAGTCAATGTGCGGCCCTTAAAGTGGTTAACCCTTTAAGGACGGCATGACGCCTTAAGGATCATGTCCTTGGTCGTCATGCAGCCCTGGCGAGTAACTCGCCAGTGCTGCATTCAAGGATCATGCTGACTTTATGAGGTTGAGACGCTCCCAGAGGGTCGGCATTGGTGCATCATGACCATAAATGTCATCTTTTAGCGACATCCGTCCTTGAATTGGTTAACATACGTCAGCAGAGGCTGTGATAATTTTACAGTGTTCACCCACCCACTAGGGGCTGGTTCCCACGCCACACACCAGCTCCCTTTTTAAGACGTGTGGGCGGTATTGAACACTCTCCATACACATACTCTAGTGAGGGGTGCACAGATAAGGGGGTTCTCAAGATGAGCGCCTGCGCTGTGGAGATTGTGACATCCGGGCTATTTAAAGGGGCTTTCTGTCCTGCCTGCTAATGTGATTATAACTGCTAGCGAGTTTAATTTCAGATATAATCTGTATTTGAGCACCACAAAGACCCCAGTGAATTACACTGATATCACAGCCTCATGCTTCAACCATTCCCTCTACTACAACATGGGCGTTTAGACATTTCAAGGAATATCCGATCTAACTTTAATATGGGAGCATGACGATATTAATCAAAAGTTGCCAGAAGGGTGTGGTCCTTATCTGGCCTGAAGCATGAGTCCTCGCTGGCTTACTCACATCCGTCAAAATTTGAAAGAAAGTAGCAGCGTTTAGTGGTATTTTCAATCATAGATGCACCTGGGGTATTGGACCCCCGCCCCCCCCCCCCCTCACCCATATATAGGGCTGAGTACCTGTCCCAGCTCCACTCCAATTGTTACTGTAGGGGTACCAACATTTGGGTCTTTAGGGGACAGGGCACCGCTGCTAGTCCAGCCCCGATTCCTACCGTAGGGGTAGTAAGAGTTGGACCATGTAGAACATCTACACGGGTATATATAATATGCATCTACAGAGATGTAAAGGGCCATGACGAGGTTCAGCATGGGAGTGGCCTCTAGCCGTGCAGCGGGCTATACCTAGCCTCTACCTACTCTCGTTCCCAAATCCTTCCGAAGGAAGGCTATGTATGATGGTAGTTTTAGGTAGATTTACCATCAGCCTTTCTGGTTCCATTTCCTGTTCCTGTTCGCTGGTTCCAAGCTACCAGCAGGGGTTGCCCAGACCCAGCAAAATCCCAACATTTGGCAGTTACCAGAGCCTTCCTTCGGAAGGATTTGGGAACGAGAGTAGCCTCTACCAGACTCCGTCCCCTCTTTACCCCCAACTCGGCTACACCAATTATTCATCATTATTCATGGCCGCTAACAGGCGTTACGGAAAAGGCCTTAGGAATGTGGCTGGTGACAGGGTAATAAAACCATGTCTCCACCCCCCCTCCCACTCACACCCACTGTCCTGCTTGCCTGCCTAGTCCCAGTGCTATGGAGACACGGGGTAGTAGTATAGGGAGATGGGGACCTGCCTCAGGCTCTCCGACTGTCAGTCCTCAATCAATACACACCCTACAGCCGTATACTCAGAGTGGAGGTAGGTGGGGGGGGGGGGGGGGGGCTACACCCGCACCTAAACACTTAGTGGGGGGGGGGGGGGGGGGGGACACAGATACTCACATACCAGTGCCCCCTCCCCCCATCGCCACACATAGCGCCATATTGTACATGTATCTGAATGTCTTGGGAGGGGGAGGGGGGCACCAATATACTCCTGGAAAAAGGTCTGAGTGGTGATGGAGGAGAGAGGAGAAACCCCTCAGGGGGGAAGAATTATATTCTCTCGTCTTTACATGGATGCCTCGGGCCCCTGTAGGGTGCTCGGTGCCTGGGTATAGGGGGGGAGGAACAATGGGCGTGTAATGACACCCCCCCCCCCCCCCATCCCACACACACACCCCCACACACACACAGAGACAGGCCCCTGTCTGTGGTGTATTAGATTGGTGGGCTGTATAGATGTGATTGTCTTAACCCGGGGATGGATGGCCCCTCACAGAGTGTGTTTGTATCGACCACCAGGTAGCGCCACCAGTCTCAGTGGGCGTCTTTAGGCCGCATGGCGCCCTCCAGGGCCACAATTGTGTTTCTAACGATCCTCCCTCAGACCTGAGCGGCAAACTAGGTATTGAATCATCATGAGACTGAGGGAAGGGTGGGGGGGGGGGGGGGGCTGGGGGGGGGGGGAAGTGAAAGGGGAAATAGGCAGTTCATTGTCCGTATTTCAATTGACTGGCTGCTGCTATGAAAACGGGACCTTGCTAGTATAAGGGATGCTGTCGTAGCAGCTGCGGCAGGGATGGAACTAAAAATAAGAGTTTTTATAAACTGAGCCCATGTTATAGCCTCTATACTATATTACCTCTACAGACACCTCGGTAGCGAACACAGTATACCACAGAACAAAGAAGATCTACCTCTCCGCTGCACCCCCACCCCCCGCCCCATACCCCCTCTCTGTACCAATTGAATTTGGCATAACCCGATTGGGTTGGTAATGACTGGGATGTGTCTTGGGGTAGCCAAGACAACAGGATTATGAGCTGTCAGCAGGTCCAAATAAGGCAGGGGAACCAGACTTGGGGATGGGAGATGGGGCAGGGAGGGGGGGGGGGGACCTGAGGGGGGGGGGGGGGGACGCTGTGTGCGGGCTGAAGATTACTGGCAAGTAAAGGCATGAGCTCTGTAGGAGACGAGTCAGGGTCCAATAAACTCTAAAGTACCAAAAAGCATAGCGCCTCGAGTAACGTTGGATCAAAATATCATTCGAAAATTATGTTCTTTCTTTCCTTACAGGGAGGGAGGTTTCAACCCCAAGATCCCCCCCCCCCCCCCACTAGATGCACCCATGGAGTAATAGGTGTAGACGAGGGTTCGCCTGGGGATGGGGATAGGTAAAGGGAGCACAGAGTTAATAATATGGCAAGACAGTGTGAGATTAATTTATCTCTATTTATCTCTTGCAGTGAAAGAATATTGGGATGAATCTATATGGCCCGTGTATGTGGTGAAGCATTGTAATCAAATGAACTCAGCTCTGCCTTGCTGGGTTACGACTTTAACCACACTCGTACAAGATGAATACAGTCCTGACCACTCACATAGACCCACTCTGTCTGACCACATAGCAGCACTCTAAGAGGCAGGTCCCCAGGTGGCAGCACTGGCACCTGAGACGGGGACTTGCTGTCAGGCACCACCCAGGCTTCTTGGTGGTCCCTGTAGACAGCACCAGGGGACATGATGACCGGGTGGCAGCAGGAGCAGGGAGGGGGAGATGCAGGGACTGTGTCTCTGTGTCTAGGCTGCCACATCAGGAGGGCTTGCAGCTAAATGGGCCTGGTCGTGATTACTCTGACTGAAGCCAGATCCACGTCTGAGCCCTAAGGGGGGTCGCTAGAGCACTGGTAGTTGTGCAGGATTGCTCCTGGATGTGGGGTTGGGTTGTACTTTAGCCCAGAATCTGGGATGATAGAGGCATGTTACATATATGTGGAGTTGGGTAGCAGTTGATAGCGATTGCTGCTGGATGTGGGGTGGGGTTGGGTGGCAGCTGATAGCGATTGCTTCTTGATTTGGGGTTGGGTGGCAGGGTCTTGCTACGATTGCTGCTTGATGTGGGGTTGGGTGGCAGGGTCTTGCTACGATTCCTGCGGGATGTGGGGTTGGGTGGCAGGGTCTTTCTACGATTGCTGCTGGATATGGGGTTGGGTGGCAGGGTCTTTCTACGATTGCTCCGGGATGTGGGGTTTGGTGTCATATTTTAGTGGCCTGGCATTACAGATATGGATGCCTAAGTACCCCGAGGATTTTACGAGACATGTCTCGTAAAGAAAATAGATGCATGAGACAATGGTACAGCATAGGGGCCTATATCTGGTACAGTAGAGTCATCCACATGTCGAATCATACCGCAGAAACACTGATAGAAGTCATCTAGAGTCTCTAGCTGACTGAGTAGAGTATGGTAATATGTACAGCAGATTCTACACTTTGTAGTCAGTTTCATTATAAAGGCACTTTCCTTTAGTCTTCTATAGATTGTATCAACATGGTATGTCTAGTGGAAGTAGACATTGAGTCTACTAACATCTAGTGTGGTCTAAAACCAGGACAAGGGCATCAAGCAGCATTTACCTCACTCACGTGTTGTACACATTTAGCCTTGTCATCCATTATTTAAACCTACCCGGTCAGCTAACAGGGTTGTATCCTGAACTGTGCCATTACTGTACTCTATAGTCTACTATTCACCTATAGCGATGAAATGGGGAGGAACTTGTTCCCTGGACTCTTGTGTGGTCACTGGCACAGGCAGCTAACGTGAGATGTTGGTTCTGCTCTCGTAACGTAGCTTGTTCCTGACAAGCTATGGTGTTTAGATGTCTGGTACTAAGCTAAATCTCGCGAGAAATTCCATGGACAGAACTTCTATGGCCGCCCATATGGAGTTGTCACTATATAATATATGCCTTGTAGTCGACCCTAGCCACAAGCACTAGTAGACTGGATCTATTCCAGACACATCTCCTCCTTCGTCTATGTAGTCCATTCTAATGTCTTCAGCACTGTTGTATTGTGTCGCTACACCCGCCTGGAGCTGGAATAGACACGGGGTGAGCAAATAGTGCAAAGCAGCAGTGACAAAAGACACAACTACCATGTCTGATATGATGAAGCCAATGGAAGTAACATCTACAATTGGCATCACACAACGTACCAGACTGGTATGGCGAGGAGCGTCAAAGCAGCAAGAACGCATTGTTCATGTCTACAGAACAGCACAGCTCTAAGGGCCAATGTAAGCTTTGTCATTGGAAGAAGAAGAAGACATCTAAAAAGATGACACACATCTAACATCCTCTCCCTCTGTACCATAAGGGATGCCATAAGGCTCTATGAGAAGAGCAGCCCTTTTGTTGCTGACACAGGAGGCAGGGGGAAAAGTGAAGGGGTGACAAGGGCTGTGTATAAACAGCATCTTTTACATAGATATCATCACTTTTGCCGGCAAGTTCCGTGTCTAGGATGTTAGTCAGAGCTGTATTGTTGAAGCCGGTCGCTGCCTTTCATACTCAATAGTATCTAGATACCTCCCTGGTGAAGGGAAGGCTGGGTACAGAGGGGGTCAAGGGGTGCACCATCTACCATATTGTGTGTGCCCACATATAACAGTGTGATTATCCTATGTTAAAGTAACACAAGGTAACTTCAGCCATCTCAATGCCTTAAACAGGTGTGCCTTTCCAGTCACAAAGGGAGAAGAACAACTAGAATGCATTGTCCCTGTGTTCACATATTGATAAGGCCAAAGAAAAGTTAGTTTCGGGTCACCCGCCGACCCTATCAAAACAGGGCCAACCCTACGCTTTCTTATGCAATTTTGAAGAAATATTTATACTTTTACACCTTTTTCTGGTCAATTTTAACTTTACAAAGAGGCTGGCTGCGATTTTCTTCATTATTACATAATGTGAAATAGAAATGCAGCATGGTACAAAGTGGGAAAAATTCGACCTACCGACCATATAGTTTCATCCCATGTTACCTGAAACAAACCTTTTGTTTTTAAATTTGGCCTAACGGTGGGAACTGGCTTTGCCGCTGGCAGTCAGCCTGTGCATCAATAGACCCCTCTGTACCACCAACCACTGTGACATAGCAGGTACAAAGAGAGGCCTCTGACGTGCCGCAGATTACTTCATTGCTGACCTTGTGTTAGGTAGCAGTACTTGGCCTCATATGGAGACAACAGAATGTACAGACAGAGATCAGTCTCCTTGCTGTACAGTGACTTCTGTACGTACTCTACCTCCAGGCTCACTTCAGCCATCTCACATGCCTTAAGCCTTTACTGACAGTATGTCGCTAAAAGTTTACATTTGTCTTCATGATGCACCAATGCTGCCCCGGCGTAACTCGCCGGTGCTGCATTGGTGCCCGGGATTGGTGCATCATGCCGACACTTTGGGAGTCTCCCAATTCTGTAGGATTGGCATAATGCTCAAATGCAGCTCTGGCGAGTTACTCGCCAGTGCTGCATTCATACATCATGACGGCCAAGGACATGAATCATGCATTAATGCATATTACTCTCTTTAGAGGGTTAAGCCAGAGTCGCAAGAGCTGCATTCATGCATCACGACGTGCCTTTGGGAATGTTTGACCCTTTATGGTCGCCATGATGCAAGAATGTAGCACTGGCGAATTTCTCAGCACGGCTGCATGAATGCATCATTGCGAAAAGGGGCATGACACATTAAAGCACTATGCGGCTCTAATAGGATTGACACTGACTTCTAAATGAAGCTGAGAGGGGGAGCTACAGGCATAAAGGGTGCATCACGAGGGGCGTGGCAGCCAGATTAGAGGTTGCAGCTATGGCAGTATGCTGTCTATTCACACGTGTTTCAGTCACGTGGGAGGGGTGGCATTGGTAAGGATTAGAGGAGCTTAGGGCCGGGTCATTTATTACTAGCTGGGGGTGCTTGGCAATTTTTATTCTGAACCCTCCCCCCCCCCCCCCATCAATTTGCCGAAAGTAATCTCGACCTCCCCCCCCCCCCACCCACTAAGTTAGGATTTTGAGAAATGCCCCCCCCCCCTAAAATCGCTTGCGCCCGTGGAATCATGCGTGTTTGCGGGTATCTAAATGGACCATACTTAATTATGACACCCCCCCCCCCCCAGCATGGAGGCTTTTCCAGTTATGCCCCACCCCACCGAGAGCCTTCTTTTTTTAAATTATGACCCCCCCCCCCCCTATGTCCACCAAGACCCCCCCCCCCCCCAGTTGGCAATACATGACTTGGCCCTTAGATGCAGGGCGCATCAACACGCCCATCAATGATGACTGAGTTCCTCTTAACCTGGCTTAACGTGCAAATATAGCAATGCTTACGAGTGAGAAATCGATGAGTTTTGATGATTTAAATCTGCTTCTATAGCACAAATATGTGTATATCTTTGCCATCATATCATTGGGCACAAAGAATGGGTTGGGGTTTCCTGATCAATCCTGAAGAGTTGGCATGATACACAGATGAGATATTCCCTGACGCTGGCATCAAAACACCCGCGGGGGGGGGGGGGGGGTAGTTGTAGGCCACAACACGAGATGAGCATGTAGCCTTGAGGCATCACGGCGCGTTAAGCACCAAGTGGGATTACCGGCTTACAGCTTATTAGCTGAGGTCAGGGGCAGGCATGCGGCTACTGCATTAGTACACACAGACCCCCATCACACACGTACACTACCCAGCCCAGGGCAGCAGCAGCAGTAGTAGTAGTCAGAGAGGGGGCAATTCAATTCCAGCTCTAATGCATAATTCTCTATGGTACACCTACACAGTTTGAGGCCCTCGGGGGAGGGGGGAGGAGGGACTTTCCGTTCAGGAAATTGCAGCCCTCTGATGGAGAGATGTGAGCAGTGTGTAGACACTTAGGTACAAGGTTATCCTACACGGAGGGTTGCTTCTCGGTAGTAGAATTATGTGGTGCTACACATACACCTGACACGATAAGTGAGAGACGACTGGTGACAAGAAAGAAGGTTTGGATTTAAAATACAGTGCATTTACCTACCACTTGGTGGCAAGCACCCCCCCCCCCTCCCCTTCAGGTCTATGCCCTCTCTTGGGGGTAAGGTTTTTCATATATAGAATTGAATCCGACAGTCGTTCAAGAAAGGCTTCTCCAATAGCACGCTATGCCTTTTCAAAATCCGAAAAATGCGAAAAAGACGAAGCATACGATAAAGTTATAATATGTGATTGATTGATTCATTTTGAAGTTCCTACTCGAGGGACAGGCACACAACGCCATTGTAGAATATATGTATGTTCTATTGCATCCAGCAGTCTTCTCAATGAGACTAATAGGGCTCCAGACAGGTAAAATCGACAAGGGGCCAAGACCCTATTTAAACCTTTATGGACAAGGGACAATGGAATGCTGGGGGTTGTGACAAGGGAAAAACCGACATCTTTAAATCAACAAGGGACAAGACTCATTTCTTTGGATCGACAAGGGACATTGGCGTTTCTTCGGATCGACAAATGACACAGCTACCCAACTTACAGGTTATACAGGTTGGATTTGGTTGTAAATGTAGCTTAACGCCTTGGATACCAGCTTAGGTATTTCTAAGGCGTTGCCTTCCCCTATATACCTACTGAGGGCTCTCTTACATAAGATACAACTTAGATGGAATAGTCTATTTGATTGTCAGCGTATGCAGCTCCTATGCAGTTATACACTCATTCCCCCTAAGGAATGATACTTTTTTAAAGGGGGGAGGAGGGGGGGGGATTCTTAGTGGAAAACCTTGACACGACTCCAAATCCTTTCGACCTGGCCCCTATTCTTGAATAGAGACCACCCTCTAAGAAGCCCCAAAGGCAGGAGCAGCTCAACCCAGCTCTTATCAGGAAGGAATCGTATGGGCCTCTTAAGCACTCATTGCAGTAAGGACTTGTACCCAGCAGTAAAAAGGTGGTATGTTATAGAGTGTAGACAGTAGGCGGCGGGGGTTGGTGTCAGGGGCAGGGGTCTGCTGTCACAGCTGCCGACACCTGCCATGTTAACCCATATAGACGCCCTGCCTGCTGTTGGAGCAGCTCCGAGCAGCTCTGTAATGGGAACCACCTGAGGGTGGCTCTGTGAGTGGCTAAGGCCATAAAAAAGAAATTGTGTTCAGGTATCCCTAGCGACCCTATTGTTTTGGCCCTACCCCAAATAAAAATGGGAGGAATTTTCTCTCCAAATCCTTTTTTATTTGGTAAAAAAAACACACGACCTACCTACCCTATTTTTTTGGGCCATGTTACCTGAACACAACTTTTTTTTTGGCCTAACCACAACAACAGGCAGCTAGCAAGGGAGCATTTCCTGTACAAAACATGACAGAAATGTTTTATTTGGGCTGGCGGCATATAGAAATCCATCCACTCCCAAAAGGGGTCGGAAATATGTGTGTGTAGCTATAATATATACTTTACTTTTTTTGTCTCCCCTAAACACTGGTAGAGCAGTTTTCCTATCAGTAAGAATATAATACTGAAATCACTTTCAGACGCTCTGAGCAGCCATGTACAATGTAATGGGAACTACTCTGTGAGCGTCACACCACAACAATAGGCAACTACCTACATAGGGAGGTAGCATTTTGTTCACAAAACATGACACTCTATGAGTCTTTTTTTCTCGGGCTGGTGGCGCATAAAAATCCATCCCCTAACAAAAGGGAGCCATTTTGCACCCTACCAATTGTGTAAAGGAATGTGAGGGCTAAAATTCGCCCTTCCCTGATTAAAGGATTGCTCCCTTCTTCTTTACTCTCCATGTATAGATACTTTTTTTTATCTTCCCTAACACTGGTAGGTTGGGAACTAGCAGGGGCAAAGTAGGGATAAAGTAATTTTCTCATCAGTAGAAATATGGGAAAGATGATCTACTACACCTTAAATCATGGCTGACATAGCTGATACATCAGGAGCACACCTGAAAACACCATTTCCTCGTTATTGGCGGATTACCTAATGTATTCACAGGGTACGTCATATAGGCCTAGTTCTCTCCTGAGACACCAGAGGGTGGAGGTTCCTTAGTTAGGGAGTCTGTAACGGTGTACCAGGCACCATTCTGAAATCAGCGAAAGCAATCTCTACCGTAGGCCCAGCTTACCCCACCCCCCCCCCCTCATACATCAGTCCTACAGACAGGCTGTACATGCACTTCTTTACTGTTACAGCATGACTAGGTACCCCCCCCCCCCTCATACATCAGCCCTACAGACAGGCTGTACATGCACTTCTTTACTGTTACAACATGACTAGGTACCCCCCCCCCCCCACTCATACATCAGTCCTACAGACAGGCTGTACATGCACTTCTTTACTGTTACAGCATGACTAGGCACCCCCCCCCCCCCACTCATACATCAGCCCTACAGACAGGCTGTACATGCACTTCTTTACTGTTACAGCATGCCTAGGTACCCCCCCTCATACATCAGTCCTACAGACAGGCTGTACATGTACTTCTTTACTGTTACAGCATGCCTAGGTACCCCCCCCCCCTCATACATCAGTCCTACAGACAGGCTGTACATGTACTTCTTTACTGTTACAGCATGCCTAGGTACCCCCCCCCCCCCTCATACATCAGTCCTACAGACAGGCTGTACATGCACTTCTTTACTGTTACAGCATGACTAGGTACCCCCCCCCCTCATACATCAGTCCTACAGACAGGCTATACATGCACTTCTTTACTGTTACAGCATGCCTAGGTACCCCCCCTCATACATCAGTCCTACAGACAGGCTGTACATGTACTTCTTTACTGTTACAGCATGCCTAGGTACCCCCCCCCCCCTCATACATCAGTCCCACAGACAGGCTGTACATGCACTTCTTTACTGTTACAGCATGACTAGGTACCCCCCCCCCCTCATACATCAGTCCTACAGACAGGCTATACATGCACTTCTTTACTGTTACAGCATGCCTAGGTACCCCCCCTCATACATCAGTCCTACAGACAGGCTGTACATGCACTTCTTTACTGTTACAGCATGACTAGGTCCCCCCCCCCTCATACATCAGTCCTACAGACAGGCTGTACATGCACTTCTTTACTGTTACAGCATGACTAGGTACCTCCCCCTCATACATCAGTCCTACAGACAGGCTGTACATGCACTTCTTTAGGGCTGCCTCATGATCAGTAAACAGCCTGAGCAGCAGCCGAGGGTGGAGAGCAGCTCCATGAGGGGTGGAGAGCTGCTCCATACCAGGCTGAGTCAGTAAACATGATAAGAGGCAGTAAAGATGCCGGCACAGTGCCCAGCACCACGCGCTGCTCGCTCAGCCCGACATACGAGCCGTGCTAACTAACCCTGCCCGGCTATAGCAAGCCTCGAGCACACATTCTCTAATTGAATGAGTAAATTAACAACAAGGTGCAAAGGTCAGTGTAACTACAGCAGCGCTGTTAGATCGATTTGCCTTCAGGTAGGTTAAAAGGGTCAGTTCTCAAGGGTAGCAGATATATGAAGCACTAATGCATGGTGTCCAGTCAACCCATTAAGGGGTGTCAGGTCAAGTTGCTCAGCTTTTCTGACCATGCAGCCTCCTGAAAACCACTTTTTTCTTGGCCTAAGATAGTGAACAGCCAGGCAGAAGCTTCTTATGCTGTTGTCAGTGGTATAGGGGGTGGGAGAGGCTCACTTAGCGGCCATAGAGTAACTGCTCACGGTGATGGAGTAGCTCTCAGAGCAGCTCATGGTGGCACCTCTTCATACATGTGTGTTCACCAGGCTATAACAAATGCATGCTTCAGGTGGTTGCATGGTCTGAAAATCTTTGTTCTTTTACCTTCTCTCTATTTCTAGAACCAAGGAGTGTGACCTATTCTGCCCAACTCATAGTGTCTTACCTCTTACCTATACCCATTACCCTCAACCTAAGATCAGGAAAGTGGATTTTAAAATGTATGGATGATAGAAATTCAACACTGCACTTATCATGTATGGTATCAATTCTTCAAAGGGGCCTCTCCACCAACATTCAACATCACCTAAAAGTTATTTACTTAATGCCAACTGTTGAACTTGTTGATACTCCTCAGAGCGGCAATTGTTGTAAACCACTTTTCATAATAAAAACCAACAATTGAATTGAGATGAACCGCGTCTGGTTTTGTGTGACATTTCAACCTCAGTCTTTCAGAGCACATCCTTAAATAACCAAGCTTAATTAAAGAACCAGATAATTTAAGACCAGACCAGTAGCTCCCGATAAGGTACTGAAAGCTTAAAGGACAATCGTCTAATAAAAACATACTGGGCAGTCAAGGGAATGATCCATACCTAGCATCAGATATATATGTAGCATAATTTAACCATGCATCTATCATCCCAGATTCTGGGCTAAAGTTCAACCCCCCAACCCCACATCCAGCAGCTATCTCTATCAGCAATCCTGCACAACTACCAGTGCTCTAGCGGCTCCCCTTAGGGCTCAGACGTGGATCTGGCTTCAGTCAGAGTAATCACGACCAGGCCCATTTAGCTGCAAGCCCTCCTGATGTGGCAGCCTAGACACAGAGACACAGTCTCTGCATCTCCCCCTCCCTGCTCCTGCTGCCACCCGGTCATCATGTCCCCTGGTGCTGTCTACAGGGACCACCAAGAAGCCTGGGTGGTGCCTGACAGCAAGTCCCCGTCTCAGGTGCCAGTGCTGCCACCTGGGGACCTGCCTCTTAGAGTGCTGCTATGTCGCCAGGCATGAAGGATGTAAATATGTGTATATAGGGCCATAAGCATTCTTCATGGGCATTGTTGAAATGGTAATATAATCCAATGAGGTGGGGCTATATTTATTCATTAGGTAGGAAAGTTAAGGAGGAGAAATAAAAGCATGTTATTTGTTCTTTGCCAGGGCTGTGCAGAATAGATTGAAACCAAGGTATATGATGGGTTATGCATTAAACATTACTGTAGGTGTTTGAGATTTATGAGAGAAAAAGGTCATAAATTTTCTTTCTACAAAATTCCCAGAGGCCATTATATGGGACTTGCGGTAGGCTTACAACAGAGGTGGTTAGCCACCACGTTTTTGGCTATCTCTGTTTTAAAAACCACAAGATGCGTCTTGAAAAAGGGCGCTGTCAGGTGCACCATGTCGGGGACCGACCTGCAGTTGACAACAGGAGCACGAGGGGCGGGGTGTGTGGGGTGGGGAGGGGCATTATCCAGGTCCATCTTCACCTACAGGCAAGGGTCCACACGTCACTGCACTGGTACATGTACATTATTAATACTGCAGGGAAACTTTATTTAATCATTTATATAAGTTTACATAAGATTGCAGGAATTCGATCTCATATCAACTGGACGTAAGAGAAGTAGAGTAGCTTCTTAAATAAGTCATATTTTCTTGACATATTGGTTTAAGGAATCAAAGTCATGGGGTCCAAATTCTTTTGACCCACTCCCCAAATTTACCCCCGCCCTTTTCTCAAGATCCCTTAGGCAATTCTACGTCTATACTATTGAACTACAAGCGGTTCTCCCGCTAAACGCCAGACGGCGCAATGGGTAAATGCACCCAATATCGCTCACGTTTGACGGGCGAGTCTGCTTTTCTTGCTACGGGAAAGATCATGTTTCATGGCCTAGAACCATTAATATTGATCGTGCAAACAAACCATGGACATCTATGGACTCGTGACGGTATTTGCTAGTGATATTTACTGCTTTAAATCGAGTCACCATGAGAAATTCACATTAATAGGCATTAATAGCCATTAATTTCAATGGTAGAGAATGGGCGATCTGCCCGTCAGGGGACCCGGATATTGGGGTTGGTGTGCGATGCCACTAGCTGTTCTGGTGCTGATAGATTAATAGTATAACAGTACAAGGCGGCTATACCTCAGGGGGGAACCACTTCTAATATTAGAATACTTACAGATTACGGTTTAATGCAATAAGCATTAGGAGGAAGGCCCAAGTGAAGCGCCAGTAAATACATTACAGTATTGGGGTAAGCCACAGCCAACTGACAGTCTGCATGGTACACCACCCTGAGAAGATATACCCTCAGTCCAAAAACCGCAATGTTTAGTAAGTGGTAGATATGAAACAAGTGAGTTCTTGTAGAAGTGTTATAAGTCAAGGACAGGGTAATTGTCCAACGCATCAGTCGAGGATAATTACCTTTGACCAAGGCTTAGAACACTTATAGATGCCTACTCACTTGTATCAATATCTCACTTACACTCACAGTAGGAGAGTGTGCTAAATGGACTACAGTGAGACACAGACCTGTATACATCTTTTATATAGTCAGGCTATAGCTTTTGTTCTCGAAGCCAACTATGGCGTATGTAGTAGATACCCAACGACGGCTGTTGTCCTCATTGTTATCGTTACATAACATAGTTACGAGGGAGTATCTGACTTAACCTTTAGTAATGTAATAGATAGACTATGGTATGGAAAGGTATGTAAAATTTACTACAGGTTGCTAGTAGGGCCAGACGAGGGCGAAGCCCAAGTCGCCCTACCAGAAAGCTGTGGTTAATCCTATTTACCTTTTCATAACCATTGTCTAGCTATTTTAAACCACAGCAGTAAGGTTATGTTAGGGTTTACGAAATACCCAAGGTGCGAAGTCCTTTGTCTTACCCCTCCGCTGTGGTTTAAATGAGGGTATACAAAGTACCCTTTGTCTTAGCCTTCCATGGTGGGTTTAATATAGTGGCAGTGATGTGTGGGAGCTAGCACGTTGAGGTATGCCGACCTTGGTGTGTGGTATGTGAGATAGAGTGAGCGGGGTGACGGTGATTAGAGCAGATGAGACAACACGCGCAGGGACGAGCAGCTCGCCGCCCGTGGCATCCTCTGCCAATCTAATAACACAGGCTGTAAATCGCCTTACTCAGGGTCTAAGACACTTAGTGTGCGCTCTAACTGACTGAGGGACTAGCTGTGTGTGTGTGTTGGGGGGGGGGGGGGGTTCTCTGTTCTATAGCTCCTCATTTGGGCAATGTGCTAAATGGATGTTCTGTATAGAGTGATAATTCATGGTATGTAAGAGATGAGGAAGGCAGTCTATACGAAAAGTTTTTCGCCTTGCAGGACATTCGGTCCTGCAGATTTGTTACTCTGCAGGCCCGGCTAAATGTTTGCAGGCACGGATACCCAGAGGAAATGATTGAATTAAGAAAAATTATTATAAAGCTAGAATTTACATAGGAATTGATCATGAATAGGGGTAACTGGTATATTCAAATCATTTTGATAATTACAATTGTCTAATTTTGGGTAACTTTCTACAAAATATCCAGGCTTTCTAGTTTACTCTCTAGAAACCTTAATAATGGTCCGATTCACAAGCCGTAAAAACTGGCAAGTAGACAAGGATCATAGCCAGCCGGCAGACACAGACTTTATGCCGGACCAGCAGGCTTTTAGCCGGCCATAGCCGGTGTCCGGCAGGTTTTCGTATAGACTGGGGAGGGGGTACAGGATTGTTTTTGCAAAAACTTTCCAATTCTAAAACTAGCGTTTAAGGGCATTGTAAAAGATATTAGTGGTCACAGTTTAAATAATCAGACGGAAGTCAACTATTTAACTTTTAAGAGACGGCTCTTGCACAAGACTTTTAGAATAAATATACGCCTGTTTTGATACTGTAACCACTGGGAAGTTTCTTGTAAAATAACTTCCACACACCTGTCCTGTAAATCTCAGTCATTGTCATGGCATCAAACATCAGCCCTGGGAGCTCCCTACATTGTGTCTTGGGACAAGTGTACCTGTGTCTGTGAGCACCTGGGGTGGGAGCAGATACAGGGATCAGCCACCCCAGCATGTAGACATGTATCAGGCTGTCAGGGGGTGCTTTATGGTATCAGCCACCCCAGCATGTAGAGATGTATCAGGCTGCCTGTGTCAGAGGGTGTTTTATGGTATCAGCCACCCCAGCATGTAGACATGTATCAGGCTGTGTCAAAGGGTGCTTTATGGTATCAGCCACCCCAGCATGTAGAGATGTATCAGGCTGTGTCAGGGGGTGCTTTATGGTATCAGCCACCCCAGCATGTAGACATGCATCAGGCTGTGTCAAAGGGTGCTTTATGGTATCAGCCACCCCAGCATGTAGAGATGTATCAGGCTGTGTCAGGGGGTGCTTTATGGTATCAGCCACCCCAGCATGTAGAGATGTATCAGACTGTGTCAGGGGGTGCTTTATGGTATCAGCCACCCCAGCATGTAAACATGTATCAGGCTGTGTCAGAGGGTGCTTTATGGTATCAGCCACCCCAGCATGTAAACATGTATCAGGCTGTGTCAGAGGGTGCTTTATGGTATCAGCCACCCCAGCATGTAGAGATGCATCAGGCTGTGTCAGGGGGTGCTTTATGGTATCAGCCACCCCAGCATGTAAAGATGTATTAGGCTGTCTGTGTCAGGGGGTGCTTTATGGTATCAGCCACCCCAGCATGTAGACATGTATCAGGCTGTCTCCCCCGCCTGTGTCATGGTGGGTGCTTTATGGTGTGTCGTCCTGACACTGGAGGCGCCCGGAGGAGGCGGCAGGAAGGGGCTGTCAGCACGGGTGGGTTATACCTCCTGGTGCCGACACACTCGCTCCATATGGTCGTTAACCCTTTAAGGACGACATGTAGCTAAAAGATGACATTTGTCATCATAATGCACCAATCCGGCCCCAACGAGTAAATTGCTGGTGTTGCATTGGTGCATCATGCCAACCGTTCGGGAGTGTCTCAACCCTGTATGGTCGGCACAGTGCATGAATACAGCACTGGCGAGTTACCTCCATGGCCAGGGCTGCATTCATGCATCATGACAACCAAGGGCTAAAGTTCCGCCAGACAATGACAGATAGCAGTTGCCGATCCAGGATTTCGCAGAGGGAAGAGAGCACTGTTGGAATATTTGTCCTTCCCATCGTTTGGGCCAGATGTTGCGCCCCCCCCCCCTCAACATCTGCCATTGAACAGCACAGGTGGCATTCTGGTGGGAGGAAGAGGCGGAGGGAGACATGGAGTGAGGCAGTGAGATAGGGAGGCAATGGGAGAGGCAAGCATGCAGGCAAGCAGGAAGGCAGTGTCAGAGGGAGGCAGGCAGTGAGAAAGGGAGAGACAGCGAGGCAGACAATGAAGAAGTGAAGTAGGCAGGCACTGAGAGCGACAGGCAGGCAGGCCGACAGGCAGGCATGCAAGTAGGGCATGAGGGAGACAGGCAGGCAGTGAGGGAGACAAGCAGTGAGGCAGACAGGCAGGCAGTGAGGGAGACAGGCAGACAGAGAGGCAGGCAGGCAGGCGGAGTAGGACAGGCAAGGTATGGCTCTGAATGAAGCTGGCGTCTAGCTGGATGCATTATCAACCAATGAGATAATTCCCTGGCCTTCACTGCGGAATTTTTAGGGTGCATTATGTAATAGCCTGGACCCATTGTGATTGCTGTATCAGTGCTTATCTCGCCGGTCACCAGATCAAGCAATGGATGCGCCCACAGGGCGACCAGACTGACCCCTATACAATGTACTGCACCGACTCACATCCCAGAAGTCGACCAACCTGACGTTAACAGGTAAACCAATCTCGCCATTATATACAGTAATTGAGTAGCTTATTTCAAGTAAATACAATATGACGTCCTGAGGTCCACAACCAATACTTCTCGTGATTTTCCATTTTGTATCCGAGTCCAAGTGGCACACTCTGTTTCCTCAACATTCCATTACAGTTACATGTAAACGCAGAGATCCCACTCAATCTTTTTAAGAAGTAGGAAATCCTACAATTTTGGTAGATTTTCTGCAGGAACATAATTCAATTGCAGCCAAAAAGTAGGAATTCCTACAGAAGTAGGAAATGTGGCATCTCTGTAAACGGACTTATCTGTTATCTTGCGAAGCCATCAGGAGGACCACACTTACCTGAAAGGGGTAAATGATAAGTGTCATTACAATAATAATACCGGTAGTACAATGTATACAATGATGTGAGTTCAACAGACTTAGAAGTGGCATTAATCATTTTTTCAGGGGCGAGAAAATGGTCATCTAAGACATTGGGCACATGTATACTGCGCATGACCAAATTCTATAATAAGGCCAAAAACAAGGTGTGTTTCAGGTTACCCGACCCTATCTAGCAAAACAGGGCCGACCCTAGAAATTTTTATCCAATTTTGAAAAAAGAAGAAGTATATTTTACCTAATTTTAGGGCTATTTTAGAGTCAATTTGATAGTCCGTGAGTTGACACTGTTGTCGGCGAGTCAGCGCTGAAGTTTGTGATTCAAGTTTTGGGTACTTTTCAGGCCATGGGGTCAATCTGTCTCTATAAAACAATTTTGGGGCTATTTCCGAGTCAATTTGATAGTCCACGAGTCAACGCCATTGTCGGCGAGTCAGCGCTGAAGTTTGCGAGTCAATTTTTGAGAACTTTTCAGGTCTGAGTAAAAAAAAAAAAAAAAAAAAAATCCGACCTACCCTACCTAGATTTTGAGACTATGTAACCTGAAACACACCTTTTTTTTGTTGGCTTAGGTGTGCAAAAACGTCCAGTTTGGAAATGCCACACCTCCGCCTACATGATTTATTAAATTGGTTCTTCTTCATATTGGTGCAACAATGTTAAACCCACTATTGCTCTTCCTCAACCAATGACAGCAGACTGAAAATACACTTTGGTAAGTAACTCTGTTGGAGTAGAGCTCTTCCCATCAGATATACATGCACAGTCAGTGTATAAGTCCCTCTCTAAGTACATTCAGCAAGTAGGCCAATACGTATATCTATGTATATATATATACCCTAATGCGTTCATATCTATATAGTGACGGGGGTCCCAGAATAGTTGGATGGTAATATATGCTAATAGACGGTATCTAGGTCATGGAGCTATACGCCGGTCATGACCTACACAGCGGTACTACATCTATATATATATATATATATATATATATATATATATATATATATATATATATATATATATATATATATATATAATATATGCATGTATGCATTTATCAAATTCATCATATTCAAAACAGCTGCGTACGAATGTGAGGAACCTAAAGGTGTAAAATCAGAAACACGTCTATATAAACTCAAAGAGGATTGATATTATAGACCGGGGTCCGATTGGCCTCAGTTGGACATGTGTGAGCATCCTCCACTCGGACTATCCTTTCTGTGTGACCGCTCACAATATAGTACATGATGCACCCCTTGACCCCTCAGCAGCCTTCCTTCACCTGGGAGGGATCTATTTACCTACAGGATATATCCTACAGAATATGAGGGGCGACAACTGACTCCAACATCCTCCCAGCCTCCTGGAGACGGATCCTGGTGGTGGCAAAAAGGCTGATGTCTATGTAAAAGATGATGTATCTTGTCACCCCTTCACTCTTCCCCCTGTATCCTGTGTCAGCAACAAAAGGGCTGCGAGGGGCGGGGTGATGATATACAAAGCCTCCCACCCAGAGTGGAAGTGGGGGCAGTGGCAGGGGTCTAGTACATCAATGAGCAGCTCACCGAGCAGCTCACACAGCAGCCCCTCAATAGGCAGCAGTAGGCGTGGAGCACCCACTACAGCCTGTATACCAGTCAGCTGTACCTTAGGACACCTGTGGTGGGGGGGGGGGGGAGGAGGGGGGAGGGGGAAGGATATCCACTTAGGGGTATAGGAGGGGGGGTGGGAAGAGGTATATATCCAATGGCAGCGGAAAGGGGCAATCTCAATTTTCGAGCAAAAAATAGGGTTTTAATGTTAAATGCGGATGGTTTTGGTTTCTGTAGAAGAGTGCAGGGAGCTCAGTGTTTTAATATTGCAGGTGGTAAGTGCAGGAACGGCACTAAACAGTGCACTCATATATAAGCACTCCCAATGCCGTACAGTAAAGAGATGGGCGTGGCCCTCACCTTGTACCCATATTGGCGTTGTCCTGTATGTAGTACGTGTGGAGTGTTCCGTCTATATTTTGGGAGGCATTATGATTAAACAGACTGTCAGGAGCAGGTTCAGTTCGTAGAACGCACCTAGTTCTCCCTCTAGGCCCCATACATCCCATTTCCATCCACCTGTCAGGTTTCTGTAGGACAGGAATTTATCCCTATATATCTATAAGCATCTTTATTGGAGTGGCCACATACCCTAGAGATGGACATGTTATTGTACTCCTATATTGTGGTAAGGTATTAGTACAGCTATGATATTGGGAGATTAACACAAGGAAGCCTGGGGGGTTTATGTGAGCAGCCACGCAGAAAGGATGCTCCTCGCACTCCGCCTTTATAGTTTGTGCCTAACGTTAGTGTGCTTCTAAACTCCAGTGCCTGTATACTACTTGCTCTGCCCAACGCTCCCTGCTCGACACCTCTCTACTCTGCCCTGACCCGCCCTACGCCCATACCCCCCTGCGCTCCACATACATACCCTCCCACCTACATACATGAGCAAACATCACTGGTCATGCACCTCGATATCGCCAGTGCTGAATTCGTCATGCATCATGTGATACTGTCCTCAATTAACTATTCGCCGACACTGGTGTCAGTGCATCAGGACAAAAAATGTTGCTGTAAGGCAACATGCCACCCTTAAGTTCAAGTTCAAAATATGTTTATTGATCATCAAGACAGAAGTAGAATCACTGATAACAATGTTTTCCCTTCATAATCAGTCTTGGGAGGTATATCTATAGCGTCCTTAGGTTATGACCTCATCTTTACAGGCTAGCCGCTATCTAATACAGTTTTAATACAATAATAACACCTTGGACGCTCCTGACTAATATCAAGAGAACAGAATTATAACTTCTAATACAACAATGTTGATTTGGTGGGTAAGCATACTCAGATTGGAGTCGGGATTAGAAGGGGACAGTGGGTAAACAGGTGTGGGATCTTTACAGAACAGGCGGTATTATCCCGGCTACATAAGGTAAAGATTGTCCATTAAATAATATTCCAATTTATACATTTAATACTAGAACAGGGTTCTACAATGCAGAGTTGCCACTCCCTTGTCGACAAAAAGTAGGAAATCCCGAGACGTTGGTCAACTTTCTGTAGTAAAGTAGCTTAATTTAATACAGAAAATGCAGTGAAAAAGTAGGAATTCCTGCAAACGTAGGAAAAATGCCACCACTGAAAGGTTAAGTGTAGGACTTCAGTATGTCCCTGTACTAATCCCCCCGGGGGGGGGGGGGGGGGGCAGTCACACTCTGATGCTAGGTACCAACTGCAAAACTACAGCCCCCCTATATGGTCATTTGACAGCCCCTTGAAAATGTGCATTATTTTAACAGCCCCCTATTTTCTATAAGGTGAGCTGACAGCCCACCTCTTCCATTTTTTACTTTTTACTTTTATGTGATTAACAGCCCCCCTTTTCTCTTGCTTCCGCGCGCACACAGCGACAGCTCTTTGGGGTCGTTACCGCAGTTGGTACCCATTCCTATACTGAGTACCCCCCCCCCCCGAGACTAATCCCCCGGCACCTGCTGACCACCCCCCCCCCCCGCCTCCTGGTGCAGCCCTGGAGAGTGGCTGATGCAGCAGGTACCGCAGCCTGACCCGCAGCCTGCTCCCAGACTGCTGTAGGACGTGATTACCGGTACGGGTCAGGGGCTAGAGAGCCTCCTACCACTCACACTGCTGACATCTCACAGTAGCCTCTGCTCCTAAATGAGACTCACATTTTTTGCTTGTTATTCTGGAAAAATGTATATAGCCAGACATCGAAAACGCCTAGCGTAGTAACCACTGATTTCAGCCATTTTGGTGTTATAACCCAAGAGACTACATCCTCCCCTAATAGAAGCTTTGCGACCAGAGATTGTATATAGTGATGGGGAGAAGAGCAAGGTTGTGCTTGAGGAGTGTGTAGAGTTATGCCCTTGGCTAACCTTCGTTACACCTCCGTGGGTGTTGCACCTCCGTGGGTGTTACACCTCCGTGGGTGTTACACCTCCGTGGGTGTTACACCTCCGTGGGCGTTACACCTCCGTGGGCGTTACACCTCCGTGGGCGTTACACCTCCGTGGGCGTTACACCTCCGTGGGTGTTACACCTCCGTGGGTGTTACACCTCCGTGGGTGTTACACCTCCGTGGGGGTTACACCTCCGTGGGTGTTACACCTCTGTGGGTGTTACACCTCTGTGGGTGCGCTGTGTGGTAGCATCTTGTGGGGTATTGCAGATCCACCTCCATCTAGGTAACATTAAGAGACTGCATGCTTGTGTGGATACGGGTGTCTTCAGTAATCTACTGCTGGCACGTATTACCAGCTAATAGGGGTGCAGTAATAACCACTCTAATGCCTACAGCCTGAGCCTTAGTGACTCCTCAGGCTGTTCGTATCTCTACTGCAGGCCACAGAGTGTTTCCATTTCACAGTCTATAACGCCTGATTCAATTCCCACAAGTCGCCCATACCCTTAACACTGCAGAGATAATCTGGGATTGCCTGCATTATTATATAGATCAAGTTTCTGCTGGGGAGATGCTGCTGTAACCTACACCCTATAGCTGGGATATAAATATCAGCTCTGTTAGCAAGATATTGTACACTTGTATTAACAGCATGATTCTCAATGATACTTGGTTCCTGGATCGCATGATGACCAACTAGCACACCCACACATTGGTGTGATTTGCTATTGCAACATGAGATACTTGGTAGCTGGTACTGACAGAAAGCAAGGGCAGATCGGGAGTATTGCATTTCGGAAGCAGACATTTCGGAAGCAACTTTATGATAGTAGGCCTAAAGACGTCTAAACTAACTTCTTTTGGCCCTTTGGTCTAACATTTTAATAAGGGAAAATGATAAATCAGTGGCTGTTGAAGGGGTTTGCGCGCCCCAGATATACTACCAAACTACCAATTATTACAAGAACATTTTAACATTTAAGTTATATTCTGTTTCTTGTTCTACATTTTTTCCGTATTTATAAATTTGGTGATTCCGGAAGGTCCTGCAGTTTGCACCTGGAGTGTCCTGCTTCCGAACTTTAAGCATCATGCCGACCGTACAGGGTTGATACACTCACGAAAGAGTCGGCATGATGCATGAATGCAGCACTGGCGAGTTACTCACCAGGGCTGTATTTATGCATCATGAAGACAAAGGGCATAGTGCTTCAGGCATTATGCCGGCTATAACGTTTTAAGGTCAGCTGATTACAGTGGATACACATTTACACTGTTATCGTAAACCGATTGTGAGACCTACATTCAAAAAGGTCACAGATATATCTCCTCTGAGCAATATCCTATGTTGATGATGTAAACACAAAAAGTACTTCTCTTCTCAACCAATCGCTACTACTGAGAAATAGGTTTATCATGAGATAGTGGGGTTATGATACAGTCGGATATAAGTGTATAAATGTTGTGTATTTTCATTGTTATCTAATTTGTTATACATTATAGAAAATGGTATTATTCCAGGGCTAAAACGTTACGATGTATTTCTATTCCGCAGTTGTATGTTGAATGTAGATGTCACCTTTGGTACCCCCCCCCCCCCCCCCGATTCAAGACGTGGTAAGGCATTCTTTACCCCCTTCAACTTCAAATAATAGTCACTTGTGCATATTTTAAAGTTTTTTCAGTTCATATAAAATAATCTGATACCAATAAAAGCCCTTTGGCTCCCAAGATAAAGTCAGCGTACTTCCGACACCCCTGGGAGCATAGGAGCCTGCAAATGCACCAGGTCATCTATAACATGAAATCTAACACTGCACAGCCATGATGGACCATTAGGCCAAATTAAAAAAAAGGTTTGTTTCAGGTAACATGAGATGAAAAGCTAGGGTCGGTAGGTCGGATTTTTTTACAGCCCCTCTACGATACCAAAAAAGTGTAAAATTGGGGGGGGGGGCAATTTTGGAATTTTCGTAAACCTAAAATTGACCCCCAAAAAGTGTAGAAATATATAAATTTCTTCAAAATTGCATAAAAAAAGTAGGGTCGGCCCTGTTTTGATAGGGTCGGGTGACCTGAAACAAACCTTTTTTTGGCCTTACCAACACCAGGCACACTCGGTCCGCATCCTCCCAGGTTAGGGCCTGAGATGCCTCCTACCCTTCCTGTACCCTCTTGTTACATGCAGTTCCTAGTAAGGCCAAATAAAAAAAGGTTTGTTTCAGTTAACATGGGCAGAAAGTCTAGTGCTGGTAGGTCAGGACTTTTAAAAAAACGTTTTCTTCTTCTTTTTACAGCCCCTCTATGATACCCTTATATTGAACAAAAAGGTGTAAAAATGGGAAGATTTTTTTCAAAATGTTTGTAAATCTAAAATTGACCCCCAAAAAAATTGCATAAAAAAAGTAAGGTTGGCCCTATTTTGATAGGGTCGGTCGGGTGACCTGAAACAAACCTTTTTTTGCCTAATGCCCCCCCCCCCCCTAGGTGGTAGCAGTTCTGTGAATCCAGGGACCTTGGTTAGGGGCCTGGGTGTGACTCCATCAGGGCCTCAGTATCCAGTCTCCATACCTGGTTATTAGCAGGTTGTAGAAGCTCATTACCCAAGAGGAGGATCAGGATCAGGATTACTGCATGGTTCAGGGTCTTATCTGTTACATCATGTCCCAAATCCCTAACGATACCTGCCCATTCCAATTCAAATGTAGCTTGATGCACTGCTAGTAAACACATGCTTCTCAATAACTATAACTGTCTGGAGGACTATCATGTCGCTTAACCCACGGTGGAGGGGTAAGCACTTCACACCTTGGTTTATATCCAAGAACCGGAGGACAATGGTATTAGTGCCCTCCTTTAGCTTTCCTTGTTTAAACCAATGGCTCTGTTGTATTCCATAAAACGATAAAGTAGGAGGGGGCCGGGTTAGGTAATTTTATCAAAATACAGCAGGAGGGGTACAGGGCAACCTCAGGTCTGGACACACTGTAGTATGTCACAATACAGCAGGAAGGGTACAGGGCCTGGTAACCTCAGGTCTGGACACACTGTAGTATGTCACAATACAGCAGGAGGGGTACAGGGCAACCTCAGGTCTGGACACACTGTAGTATGCCACAATACAGCAGGAGGGTACAGGGCCGGGTAACCTCAGGTCTGGACACACTGTAGTATGTCACAATACAGCAGGAGGGGTACAGGGCAACCTCAGGTCTGGACACACTGTAGTATGTCACAATACAGCGGGAGGGACACAGGGCCGGGTAACCTCAGGTCTGGACACACTGTAGTATGTCACAATACAGTATACAGGGCCGGGGCTGGTAGCAGGCATATAATCACCACAGCCATGGGATGAGGAGGCCACTCAGGCCAGATGAGAACTGCTCGGGACGATGTGATCCGTCGTGTGAGCTGCTCGGTGAGCTGCTCTGCGGGGCGATGAGACAGGGCCCTGAGAGGTTTGGGTGAGGAGGTCGGAGCTCTCCTCAGACATGTGGTTAGTGTGGACGGACTGGCCATGTCCTGTAAGTGACAGGTCGGCATGAGAGCCGCTCAACGCTATACTAAGCTGCCCCCATCTACCCTGAGCTGCTCGCTCAAACCCCAATCTCCGCTAGCCATGAGCTCCTCAACTGAGCTGCTCCCACTTTATCTGGGCTGTTCCCCCTCCCCCTGAGGTGTTCCCCTTTATCTGTGCCGTTCCTCCACCGCATGAGCTACTCCTTCAACCTTTGAGTTGTTTCCTCCCCCCCCCCCCCGAGCTGCTTTCCCTCCCCCATAATTTCCACCCCTTCCGACTCCCCCACTCATCGAGCTGAATTTTAACCCCCTGAAGTACTTCATCTCTTCCTGGGCTGCTGCCCCCCCCCCACCCCCTCCGAGTTGCTCCACCTCCCTTCCATTGCCCCTGAGCATCTTTTAGTCCTGAGGGGTTGCTTCTTTCCCATTGCTGTTCCTCATGAGGTGCTGCCTCTACTATTACTATTGCTTGATCTGCATCTACCCCAAACCTGCTGCTCCCTCACCCGGAACTGCTCCCTCACCAAGAGCTTCCACTTACCCATTGTGCTGCTCCCCCTCACTAATCCAAGTGTTGCTCACTTCCAACTGGGGGCACTCTTACCGGTCCCCCCTCACTCAGGCCAGTTCTAGATGGCACTTCACAGCCCCCCCTCACCATCAGCTTAACTCGTTAATCCCCCTCTCCCCACCTCAATCCTACCACATATCTCAGCTGTCCCGCACAGTATGGAGCCTCTTAGGCAGCCTTTAGCTGATATACTTCCAGCTCCGATTCGTTCTTTTAGCCCTTTAGGGGTGACATGGTGCCTTGATGCATCATGCCCTTGGTCGTCGTGGTGCATTAATATAGCCCTGGCGAGTAACTTGACAGTGCTGTATTCAAGCATCATGCCGACCTGGGGTTGAGAGACAGGTTGGGAGAAGGGTCGGCAAGATGCACCAATGCAGCCCTGGAGAGTTACTCGCCGGGGCTGCATTACAGCCTCATGACCACAAAGGTCTTTTTTTTTATAGCGACATGCTGTCCTTAAAGGGTTAGCTATGATATGGTCTCTCAAGCCATCTCTGACCATCTGCATTTAGCTGATAATATTTTTAGCTGAATTTGAAACTCCCATGGTGCAGGTTCTCCCTGATGCAGAATTATTTTTCCTTAATCCTTAATTATACGGCACTAGCGCATTAGGCTATGGAGGCCACCATCTTGAATCAGAGCAATGCATTCTGGTTAAGCCGCCTGGCTCCAGAGCAGTGCATCATGGGTGAACTTCTTATCAGTCCCTTTGTTCTGGGTGTGAAAGGAGGGGATTAACCTGATAAGGAGATAGGGGTTTAGC
Source organism: Harmothoe impar (assembly GCA_947462335.1). Lineage (NCBI taxonomy): Eukaryota > Metazoa > Annelida > Polychaeta > Phyllodocida > Polynoidae > Harmothoe > Harmothoe impar. The sequence continues at coordinate 66,657,790 of OX381711.1, forward strand.
ATTCGACTACCTGAAGTACCAGGATGTGCTAGTGCCATATACCTGCTCTCACATCTAAAATATCTGCCTCTAACCTTGTCCTTTCAATCCTCAGATAGCTCTTGAGTAGCCAGAGAGAGAATGGGTGAGGAAATTGAACAGAATGTGTAGTAGTGGTGCCCTTGACCATGTTCGTGTTTGGGGGAAATGAAGGTTGTGTGTCGTGTTAGTAATGAGGGGCTGGCGTCAGGCTACCCTGGGTATAAATAGGTACTAGGTGTTCACTATCAGCTGTAGGTGACAGGGTGGGTGGGTACAAAGCTATAAACACTGCAGCCTCACCACATGGGCTGCTGCAGCCAACCCCTCAACCTGAGTGGGTGGGTTTAGAACGCATGTATACTGAATACTTGTACATCGATGTGCCTTATGGAAATAATAACCCTCTAAGGATGGCATGATGTCTTAATGCATCATGCTCTTGGTCGTCATGATGAATCAATGGAGTCCTGGCGAGTAACTCGCCAGTGCATCATGCCGACCCTACAGCGCTTACACAGTCCCGAAGAGTCAGCATAATGTGAGTTACTCACTGGGGCTGCATTGGTACATCATAAAGACAAATGTCCCCTTTTAGCGACATGGCATACTTAAAGGGTTAAGCAGTGATTTCAGAAAAGAGTGAATCCTAAAATGGGAATGAATGGTCAGGAACTAATGAATTGAATACACAGAGAGTGCATGCTGTGAAACACCTCAAGTTCAATTCACAATCTAATGGACGGCCGAGGCGTCCTTCAGCCAGGCGGAATAGACTCAGGTGTTGACTCCAACTACAAAGGTTATTTTGACGGCACGAATTGTGTAGAATATGAGAGGGTTATCACCATGACAAAAGCTGTAGTGAGGACGCGGCCCCCGCACGGCTCACACTTTACGACATGGCCCTTTCACGACAGCAGAGTGTTTTAATGCACTATGTCCCTTACTCGTCATGATGCATGCATTTAGCGCTGGTAAGTAACTCACTGATGTTGCCTTGATGCAGCGTTCATTGGGTGGTGCACTCCTAAATGGTCAGTTTGATACACCAATGCAGTCCCAGCGAATTACTTGTCAGTGCTGTGTTGGTGCATCATGACTAAATGAGCATGAGACCTGAGGCATCATCCGGTCCTTAAAGGGTTAACACCTAAACAATACGTTATGCAGCAGCCAAGGTTGTTGGTTGGGTAATTGAACTTCCTCTATGTCCTTATTTGGGAATACGCAATTCTCATTAGATTATATTTTCACCAACTTAATGCAGACTATTCAGATTGTACTAAACCCGGGTGCTAAATCAGCTTGGTGTCCACGTCGGTCATTTCTTATATACACTCAAAACACTCCGGTTTTACACAGCTTTAAGATGGAAGTCCGGTAACATTTACTGAAGGGTTCTTTAACTTCGTAACGTATGGAGTTGAGATAACAGCTGCACTCCTGGACAACTGCCCCCCCCCCCCAGGACGATTGGCCCCAAGACGAATGCCCCCCCCCCCCCGCCACCCTCCAAGGACGACTGGCCCGATAACTGCCGTTAGGATGACTATATAGCTACAACACCCCTAGAACGCCCCCCCCCCTCGCCCCTGGACGACTGGCCGCAGGAGGACTGGCCCTGGGATGATTAGCTCCACTAGATAACTGGCCCCAGGACCACTGGGCCTCGGTACAACTGTCCCACCCCCATTGACAACTGATTTCACTTAGCGCCTGCCACATGTTCAGTTTCTATAATAGAGTACATGTGTATATAGGCAATGTGTCAGGTGATGATACCATGGAGAAATGAGCTTTAAGGGAAACATGACATTCCTGTCCTCACCCAGGATGCCATATATCCCATGTTGTGTTGCTGGACAACAATAGGACACGCATAATGTCCTCCTCGTGTTACAGAGACCATCAACAGTACGTGGTTAATCCTTTAAAGACGCATGTCGCTAAGAGATGATATTTGTCGTCATGATGCACCAATGCAGCACAAGTGAGTATAACTCACTTGTGCTGCATTGGTGCATCATGCTGGCTCTTCAATGATGTCTGAACCCTGTAGGGTCGGCATGATGCTTGAATGCAGCACTGGCGAGTTACTCGCCATGCCTGCATTCATGCATCATGGTGACCACGGACATGATGCATTGAGGTATCATGCCGTCTTTAAAGGGTTAACACGATGGCGTCATGCTGATTAATACAGCATGCACGTGTTACGTGAGCTGGTGTAAGCAGGCAGTGCGGCTACCTGGGGTACACACCACGCAGGGTGAGGAGCAGCTCACAGCGCTCTGACTACACACTACAGGCCACATTATATAACAGGGATCTGAATTCAGAATCTGGGTTATTCTGGGTAGTATTAGTTTTGCATGCAGCTCGTGCCTGGAGTGTGGCTGAGGATTACCCTACATGTCCACACGCCATGCACTGGTTATGGTGTGAGCGTGTGTGTGTGTGGGGGGGGGGGGGGGGGGGTTATTGGTGGTCACCGCGCTGCAATAATTACTATTCACCCCATCCTAACTGTGCAGGGTGGTCAGTGCGATAGGATTCAGCATGCTCCATCTTGGAGCAATACATTAAAGCTGGTGTTGGTGCAATGTGGCAGCACAAACACGTAGTTAACTCTTTAAGGACGGCATGATGCATCAATCCATCATGCCCTTGGTCATCACGATGCATGAGTGCAGCCCTGGCGAGTAACTCGCCAGTGCTGCATTCAGGCATCACGCCGACCCTATGGGGTTGAGACACTCCCAAAGGGTCGGCATGATGCTCTAATGCATGACGCCAAATGTCTTTTAGCGACATCTGTCGTTAAAGGGTTAATACTGCCCAAGGGTGAGACACGTGCATGTATGGGGTATTATAGTATGCCTCGCAAGGAGTTTGCATTATTTTGTTTCTGGTACCCATCCAACATCAATGTGTTGCTATGGAACACGAGCATACTGTGCTGACACGTCTCCAGAAAGGCTGTGTATACAAACAAACTGAAGAGTAGGGTGCAACAAATTACGATGAAAATAGATAAAATGGCTGAAATCAGTGACTCAGGGTTCATAGGACGGAAGGGGCCAAAACTGTAGCTAAGCCTGCGGCAATAAGTGCAGCAGAAGCTACAGCAAAATACATATGCGGCAGAAGCTGCAGCAGAACTTGCGGAAAAACCTGCAGTATGAGCTCCCCAGTGATGCTTGAACGGAGCACTGGGCATCATCGCGGATATACTGACATGTTCATGCAGTTCTGTTTGTACCTGTTTGTTCATGCATACAGTTTGTGCTGGCCAGCTAGCGACCACAACCCACCCACACATATAATACCTACAGAGTTATACTGTATACGACCATGCTGTTGACGATGCTGTGTCCACAGTACATTTACATTTACATAGTGGGCATCATCGCAGAGAATTTCAGCGATTTGTTTTGACTTTTTTGTTTGTTTTGCATTTCCCATATGAAATTAACCCCCCATCTTTATATTGATGGCCTTCCTGTCTGCCTTGAAATGTAGCACATGCCAAATTGCAGATGATTTGATGAAAAGGCCGCTCCCTTTCATTCAGTGGACCCCTGAGTCAGCTAACCACTTCTTGGTAGACTTGTGCTTCTTTTCTCTTCTTGGCATGGATACATTAAGTTGAATACAACGTGAAGGCTCATTAGAAGACACATTTCCATGAATCCTATTAATACTATTCCCTGAATACCACTCAAGACAATGCTGTACATGACACTGTGTCTGAGTCTGTCAGCAGATCATTTATAGCCGACCCTATTTATAATATGTCAGTCCCATTCCATGGTAGATATTAATATCTAATAAAATAATGCAAGTCAAGTCGGGCACGTTATACTGTCAGCATAGTATTTGTATCTGACCCTATATTTTCAGTCCCATTCAAATGTGGATATAATTATTATCTAATAAAACGATGGGGGTAAAGTCGGAAAAGTTATAATTGCCATCGTTAGAGTAAGATTTTTCTAGATATATAAGTTAATATACTTCACCAATAATATAATTGATAGCCTCCCGGTACTGTTGGGAGACACGCAGGGATATCCAACAATATTCAGAAAATAAATTTCAAATTTAATTCCATTGTGTCAGCATTACAAAATGTCATCCCCACACAGTGGGGTTGACATTGTTAATGATATAAATAACAAATCCCAGCATATGAATGATCAGCAAAGTAAACTAACATGGTCACATGTCATGACATGAGAGCTGGGGAGGGTAAAAAAAACGTATACCTGTTCAGATCTGACTGAGTGCTGTAGCAGAGGTACCACACTGTCCCACCTATACTTTATGCTTTACCAATATTCCAGTCGCACAAGGGATCTTTCATTTCCCTGTTCAGAAGACACTGGCGAGTAACTCGCCAAGGCTGCATCCATGCATCATGTTGACCCTATAGGGCTTGGTGCACCCAAAAATGTCGGCGCAATGCACCAGCACAGTGCCGGTGAGTTACTCGCTGGCGCTGTATTGATACATCATTTATATATGACTACAAAGGGCCATGGTGCATTAAGGCGCTGTGCTGCCCCTATAGGGCTACTACTAGAGCCACCATTACATCAACGCCCCAGGTTAATCACAGGTTCTCATGTGGCGTGAGGGCGTCATGCTAGCCTCCCATCCCCCACACACCACATGCATTAAGAGATATAATTTGACCAGAGAGTGTTGCATCTATATTGCTTTCTGTCATGGATGTTGGACAGAAATATACCTAGTGTGCTAGTAGTGCTTCGTAAACATTATGCTTTAATATTGGAAAAGATTGGTGGTGTAGGAAGGGGGGTTGGGGGTGATCACCTGGCGTATGTGTTAATTGGGATTTCTACATTTTATGATCAGGGACAATATTTTCACAGTCCCAGAACTACCAGGCACGCTTAATATTTATAAATGGGTATACATTCTTTATTGGCATTGGATCGGGGCTATACTCCCTGGAACAAAACTACTGTTCCAGATGGTTCTCTATGACGAAATATGATAAGCCGTATAAGAAAAACAGCCCAAGAAAAGTGGCTGCTCAGTAGTGCTGGGGACCCAGGAAGTTGTAGAAAATTATACTTTTCAGCTAGCTGGACTGACCCAGAAACCCCAGGCTCATCCAATTTTGACTTCATATTCTGAATGGCAGTATCTATTCAGCATTAATTTATACTTTCACCTAATCTAAAGATTTCGGACATGCCGATGTACTATATATTGCCATATAATACGGCGTTATTACTTAAGTGCTACTTCTCAATTGGGGCTGTGAAATGATACTAACTAATGAATGTCTACTTTGGCAATACTTCCTAACAATACTTTTCCTATAGGCCTACTTGTTCAATACTTATTTCTGTTGCAGAGATCCAGTACAGACTGGTGGAAGAGGCACTTTATACCACACATGCTGACAGGCAGACCCCCTGCACCACCAAGTACCCTGTTAAACACCACACAAAATGAGCAATATTTGGCCGGCCAGAGCCAGCCATGAAGTCCCTGAGGACGAGGGGCAATTACCAAATTGAGAGGGTGAAGAAGATGCAGGGGATCATCCCCTTTTTACATTATAATTAACACGGTGACCACAGCCTGCTCCCATGATTATCGACATGAGGCGCTTTTACCATTATTTTCATTTTGTGAAAGACGAGATAAAAAGCTCATTCTCTCACATGAAACGCAAGATGGCCGCATTATCTTTTTTAGGGAATGAAAGCAAAGACCTCCATTCAATTTAATTTACAATTGATTTAACCAAATTCACCATAATTTTGTTGGTTAGGGAGTTTAAACCATCTGAGAGGTTCTTGTAGTATCCTCGGGTGTCAATATTATAGGCTAACTAGGCCATGGGCGGCCCAGGTTACCTCGGCCTAAAGGTATCATGTAGCACAGATGCCACCCCTCGTCAACAAACTGCAGCAAACCATACACTCCTGGTCAGCTTTCTACAGGAGCAGCAAATAAACCGAATTTGGTTCAGAATTTCCAGCTAAAACGTGTGAATTCTTGAAAATGCAATAAAAGTGGCATCTTTGACCAGTTGGACCAGTATGTAATGTGTACACGTATTTACTTGTGCATGGACCATCTCTTAGACAACACTCCCCCCCCTGCCACATCCACATAGAAGCTTACCATTTCTCTACTCCATCTGTCCTTATAAGTAAGATAGTGGTCATTTTTTCAAGAACAGGGGGAGGGGTATATTTTGCGTTAGCACTGAGTATTTTCAATCACGCCCATCTGGGAAAGGGGCGCATATTTTTTCCTGCCCACCCACCCCACCAGATAGATTTTAATTGATCTGGGCCAACCCATTTGAGCTCCAGAAGTGGGCGGAGATTTTCACGATAAATATTCGCCCCCCCCCCAAACCTCTCCCGTTGTTGAAAAAATGACCACTCCCTAATACATGAACACTACTGTGCAAGCTCACCTGTTAGCCACGGGTTTACCAATTATGGAACTTACCTGAAACAAAAAAGAACATCAATTAGCTTCAATGTCACATCTAATGTGTGGTACTTACAGGCCTATGAATGAGATAATCAAGGCTTTCATAGCAATACTTTTCTTGGGTGGAGTCAATGTTTCTAGGAAATAACATATCTCAACATCAATTTACCGGTGTATGACTGTATGCTCGGGGGATGAATCACTTGTGAGACTTGCTGAATGTAGTTATCAGTGACAAATAGGGTGGGGCCAAGTGTGCAGCACGAGGCAGTTATTAACCTGTCTGGTACCTGTACCTGTATACGGGACTAGCGCATTAGGCTATGGGGGCCGCCATCTTGGCTCAGAGCAATGCATTGTGGTTAGGCCCCCGACTCCAGAGCAGTGCATCATGGGAGACTTTCTTATCAGCCCCTTTGTTCAAGGTGTGAGGAGAGGAGATTAACCTTATAAGGAGATGGAGTTTAGCCCCCCACTACTTCCGGCACGTCTCAGAACAGCTACATCCTGGGGCGGATACACGATTTTGAAAAAAAAAGTGGAAGGGGAGTGGGGTATTGTTTAACAATCAATAACAAAATATGTAAGTTAAAAAACTCTAATTTCGGCCACAAAAAGGGGCGCACGCAGTTGACGCAGCCCCCCCCCCCCCTTAATCCGACCATGGCTACATCTCACTTATATTACAGATGTATGCAAACATCTATTGTTTTAGACTGGTGCCGTGGTATAACCAGAGAACGTGTACTGCTAGAGCATTGCAGATCTTACAGGAGTGACCATTTTAGTCTCCAGAATTCCAAAATTCCGGAGTATTTTTTTTATCATGGTATTCTTCTTTTCCCTTCAGGAATATTCAAAGTCGGAACTGCTCTTCAAATGCAGCACTGAGAGGTATTAGAAGTCCCTTGATGAGGGGAAAATACAATAGTGGAAAAGGGATAAGCCCAAGTCTATACCTCTGCAGTTTAAAGAGAGGTGTAACAATTTCTGCGGCTATTCTGGTCCATGCTGACCACCCCGCAGCGGCTCACATAGACCTAATTATAGACAGACGCTCCTGTTTGGGAGTGTTTTTTGACAGTTTAATTTGTGGCCGCCATTTCCTGTCATTATTGGCACACATCCGGCGTGGTCAGAGCGTCTGGGCGGCAACGACCTTTTAACGAAATGGCACCCCCCCCCCCCCACACACACACCAGACTAGCCATTACCTACCGTCATGATCGCCAGTTTATATTAGAGCAACTCCTACTCTTCTACAAGCACCCGGTAAAGGTCCTCAAGGATGTGAATTGGAAAAAAGGCAAATAATCTGAGGATTTTCCCAGACGAGCGGAGCAAGCTGAAAAAGCTAGTTTCCAGTTGCAAATCACATGCCTCCCAAAAAGATTTAGTAAAATCAAGAGGGTAAATGGTGCAATTTGATGTATTTTTGTATTCTGGTCTGTTGAAATTACCAAGTCCCCCCCCCCTACATAAAGTGAAACAAATTTCTCGTTGGATCTGGACGAATCACAAGAATGACCAATTTGAAGCCCCAAAAACCTGAATTCCTATTGTAATCTCAGCTTTCATATAGGGGCCATGGACACTCTATACATGCCCCATCTGCTGGGTGGTATTGGTAGGGTACTACACCTTTACCTTCAGCTATTGCAATAACCATAGCCAGGGAACTACTTAAGCTCAAAACCCATTAGTCTAACTTCGGTTTCTCAGTGTGATATGGTCTTTCCAGAGGGATTGGCTTACAAACTGGCGACCGTACAGTCTAAACATCCCATACCATCAGTAGAAGCCATCAGTAGTATGGCTGTCCACTACAGTTACTAATGTCATGGCTGATTTTGTTGTCTTGGCATGGAGATACTAAGGAGAATGTTATTAAAGGGTTCTCTGCCTCTAAGTACTATTCTCAGACCCCCACCCACATACTGCTTTTATGAACATACCACCCACATACATGAAACAAACTGACGATTTTGACACAAACTGACGATTGTCAAAAACGGACATTCTTAGATTTCCTTCAATATCCTGCCGGAAATCAATTTTATTAGTGAAATCCAAGAATTTCAGAAATGGGACGGAGACATGCCAATGGTGCCATCTCTAATCTAATTTGAATATTTTAAGGAGATTAAATCACTAAATTCCCATCCTTATTATGCAGGAGCAGATGGGAGAAAATAAAGTGCATATCGATTTAAATTGGCCGTCACGCCTGGAGGCGGGTGTGCAGGAGGAGACACCTGTAAAGGGGCGTGTGGGCCGTGTAACCGTGTTTACCCTGGAGAAGGCCTGTTAACCCTTTAAGGACGATTGTTGCTAAAAGATGACATTTGTCAGAATGATGCACCGATGCAGGCCTGGCGAGTAACTCGCTGGTGCTGCATCGGTGCATCATGCTCACCCTCTGGGAGTGTCTCAACCCTGTATGGTCGCCATGATGCTTGAATGCAGCCCTGGCGAGTTCCTCGCCTGGGCTGAATTCATGCATCATGACGACCAAGGGCATGATACATTAAGGCATGATGCCGTCCTTAAAGGCCTATTAAGCACATCCTCCTGTAGGTGGTGATCGATGGGTGTATTTGTTTAATGGCTGGCGGCAGGGGGCTCACATACTGCAGGGTTGTTCCCTGTACACATGGGACAACTTCTCCTCAATTTACAGCACACCCAATCTACCATATAGGGGAATTTACCTTCTCCCTCTCCCGAGACGTAGGAAGAAAATTTTGATTTGGGGGGAGGGGAGGAGGGCAGCGGGGGAGGGCCCCCCAGGAGCCCAACCAACTTTAAATATTGGTTTTCATACATAATATAGCATGTACTAGCATGTAATGTAGCTCTGTGATTGGTGGGGGGGGGCAGGGGATCAGGATCGACAGGGTTTAAAAAGGTAGAAATTTTACCTGTTTTTCTTTTTTTTATAATAGGATGCAGCTACCGATGGGGATTGTCTAAATGGATACCTTCTATAGTATTATGTCCTTGCTTTCAAATAAGGGACATGCTTGAATCGGCACTGGCACTATGCCGTCCTTAAGGGTTAAGGGGGACTGTACGGAGTATATCTATAAATATAAATGAGGCGCTCTCCCCATCTAAATCCGTCCCCGTCTCCAATAGGCACATTAACGATAAAAGTCCCATTTTGGTCTGAAATACCTGATCCAATAACAGTCGTGGAGGTAGAATTCACTCCACATCGCATGGCTCCCCACCCCCTCATCACACTACAGCCAACCCATAGCATAAAAACTGCTGACTCATCATATTCTAACACCATTCATGTGCTGCCAGAAGGCCCCCTTTGGTGCCATGATAACTCTCCTGCCCCTACTGCTGAGATCTGAATCTGATAGTCACTGTGGCGGGCTGTGAAGTAAGGGAGCGTTCATTATTTATGACAGGGGGGGGGGCGGGCGTTTGGCAAAACGAATACGTCAAAAAAAAAAGACACCCCCCCTCTGAATGGGTCAAAAAAAAAAGACCCCCCCCCCCCTCCGAATGGGTAAAAAAAAAAGACCCCCCCCCCCCTCCGAATAGGTTGAAAAAAAAAGACCCCCCCCCTCACCATAGACGTTTATAAATACTTAATAATGGCATCAACGACATACAAAGTCCACATAGTCCTATACTATAACCTATTATAGCATGTGCTTAACCATTATTTGAGGGAGTGGTTATAGGGCATAACAATATGGTGAATATATTTATGTGGAGAGCGCGCATTTTTCTGTTTCCGTGGCACGTTTGATATTTTTGCTAAAAATTGGTGTGATTATTTTGGTCCCCACCTACAAGTCCTGCTAATACTGTTTGGTAGAAGTACCATGAAATGGCCCAGCTCAGGGGCCGCGGAAGGTGGATAAAGTTGGGGGGCCCAGCTCCCAAAGCCAGCTGATGAGTGTTGGTTAGAGGGAGAAACAAATGGTTGTTTTGTTAGGAATTTGACCTTTATATTAGTGTATTCAGAGTGGTCTGAAGTCTACCATATGATCCTGGGAAATTTTGTAATTTTACATTGAAATTGATGTGTTCTGAGGGACTTTGAGCATGTCTTTCAAGAAAGTTTTAGGAATTTTACCTCGAGATTGGTGTATTCTTGGGTACTCTGAGTCTAGAATGTTCATGTTTCCCAAAAAGATTGGCTCCCCCACTTTACTAGGCCCACAGCCCCCCCTCTGTTCCGCGCTTCTGCAGCTTAAAACAAAGATGTTTGATGAAGGGATGCTCTGGAAATTATAATAGTGGCAAACCTGAAGAAAATTTTGAAAATCTAGAGGTCAATCGGCCCATTTTAATGTATCCTGGTATTATAACTTGCAGTTAAAGGAACAAGATCACTATTTAAACCTAGTTTGGTTTTCCAAAGGCTAGGATCAGTAAGAAATAGGGAGCTGAGGGTGAGAATTTGAAGTTGAACAAAGAGTCACAGGGGAATGTATCTTTGTTATATAATGGCACGGATCAATTACAATCGCTTAAGCCATCAATGGTATGCATGGATGTTACGTGCACCATAGTCGATAACCTTTATTTGAGGAAATGCCATAAGGTACCTGCCTTCAATGTTCTAGTGTGTGGTCAGTATAACCAAGCCATGGGAATGCATTGACTACAAAAAAAATAAAAGCTTTAAAATAGTGATGAATAACTCACTGATAACCCTGCAGAGCATCGGAAGCAACTTGACCAGAACCAAATATAGAGCTCTAAAAATTCTGATGAGGCCAAGTAGCGATGAGTAGCAATATGATTATTCAGTGCCTGATTTCTGTTGAAGCCAAAGATGAACTTAGAGGGAGATTTAGAAATTGGCGACAGAAGGAGTGGCATCCGCAGCAGAAAACTCTGTGTATCTGGTGGCTATTTGCTACATTTCAAGGCATTCGGTACACCGATTTATAGTGGGATGATCATGTCTACTCTATGAGTCTGCTGATTTTATAAGTCCTAGAATCTGTGAGAAGCAGGCAGCTATCAGGGAGATGGTGAAGGTATTCTAAAAATATTGAGAGCTCTGCAATCAGAACGCTGTGGCTCATTTAGCAGGGTCTGGTACAAGATACCAAGGAAAAGTGTGTATCATGACTAGTGTAATCACGCCTTTGACTGGTGGAGTGGACCTAAGCTACAATTTATCAACATTATATGAGGTAGATCTGCATCTTGCATACTATGCATCTGCTCCTCTATTGGGAAGAAAGGCAGGGTCTAAAAATGTAGGCAAGTTCACCCTTGCATATGGATGCCAAAACGTGATGGGCAAGGCTAAAGTCCAATTAACCCAAACTATTTTGGATACAGTACTGTCATATTTCGGTGCCACAATAGCATTCATCTAACTGCACACTGATAGCTTTTCTGTTTAGACCCCCTACATTCTGTACTCTTCTCGTGTTGAATTAATGCTCTTTCTCCAGTTAATTATTGTTGCTTTAGGAAAAGAAAAGTAGTGAATCATTCATGTGTCGATTGGTAGGCAAGAAATTTAGCAAAGTTCTACCATCTTTATGACCCCAATTCGCGACATGTGTCGTGAAATTCGCGTCACGTTGTGTCAAAAAATACCCCCTCCCAAATAAATACCCCTAAAAAAAATGACCCCCCCCCCTCAGAATAGGTTGAAAAAAAAAGACCCCCCCCCTAAGAATAGGTTGAAAAAAAAAGACCCCCCCCCCTCCGAATACCCCTAAAAAAAATGACACCCCCCCTGATTTGCACACCCCCCCCCCCTGGCATAAATAATGAACGCTCCCTAAAATGAGAATGATATTCGTGGATTTCCTGTAATCTGTTCTCCAGGACTTATAATCCACCCTTGCCTAAACATACTCCATACAGGAGATGCGGACTACCCACATTTTACTTCTTTTTTAAAATTTTACAGCCCCTTTACGATACCAAAAAAGTGTAAAAATTGGCAAAGATTTTTTTTTTTTTGTAAACCTAAAAAAGGGTCGGTCGGGTGACCTGAAACAAACCTGTCTTTTTTTTGGCCTAATATCACCCACACTGGAGTTTTGGTGTAATACGATATAGATGCAGGGTGAGGGATATCAACGATATATTGACATACAGGCAAGGGTAGCGGGGAGGGGTGGCTCAGATGGGCAGCCTTGGACCTAAATGAGGTATAGTCAGGGGAGGCTGTGACTGAGAGTCTCCTGGGTAGCCTTAGGGTGAGTAGTCCTACACAAGCAAGAGACTGATAAGTCTAGTGGGAATCATCGTTTATACAGAGACTAATGGGCACCATGGTCCGGCTGGGCATCAGTCTATTTATAGACTGAGCCCCATCCAGGCAGATAAGTAAGGGGATTTAAACTACCTACACAACCCCGAGCCCTGATACTGGATTCTAGATGAATATTCCAGAACAGAAACTCCATTCATGTCCCCAGTGCGACACCAACAGGCTCAGTTCAGATTCTATGAATGTATTTATGTGTTTCAGATGTATGGTGATAGACAACATTTGGGTAACTTATACATGAATGGTGTGGCCATGGTATAGATGATAATGTTACCTGTGGAACTACCATGGTCTGGTCGGAAGGTTATTCCTTTGGCGAGGGGCCTAGAACTACATGTACTAATATGTAACTAATGAATGCAATACCTAGCATCAGCTAGGCCCTAGGGGATCTAATATGCTTTATTGAGAAGTTTCGATCATAAAGAGCAAAGTAATGATTTCTGAGGCTGTTCTGAAAAGCATAGATCAGCTTCACCAAGTGTATAGGGACCATACCAAGACTGATGACATCGCGCTAGATACGTTTACAAACATACCATGATTATCACTGAGGAGGTTGATAAAGCATCCCTGTGGAACTCCTGCCTTGTGTACTGGGATATCACCGGAAGTCAGCACTGTTCAGGTTGATGCATGCGGCCGGAAGTACAAATCCCTATGGTCAAGGGGCTCGCCCCGCTATACTGTCCCTCTGCAGTGCATTGTGGGTAATGGCGCCACCTAGCGACATGTCGGGGAAACAGAGTCTTACAACAAAGGACATCAGGGTTAAAGCTACCCTGAGCAAACCTCTGGGAGGAGCAAGCTTCACTCATTAGCCCTTTAAGGGCCGCATAGTGCATTAATGCATCATGCCCTTTGCCTTGGTCGTCACGATGCATGAATGCAGCCCTGGTGAGTAACTTGCCAGGGCTGCATTCAAGCATTATGCAGACCCTACAGGGTTGATATACTCCCTGGGGGTCAGCATGATACACCAATGTAGCACCGTTGAGTTACTCGCCGGGGCAGCATTGGTACATCATGATGACAAATGTCGACTTTTAGCAACATGCCGCCCTTAAGGATCATTCGGACTATCTCAAAAAACCGCATAAACCCTTTGAGACTTCTTATATGTCATTTACAACATATAATCAATGCTCAACACAGATATGAAAGTGATTGACCACACTATATTGATACTGAAGCCTTCCACAGAATCTCTACATTGAAAATGACAGAGTTCTGATAACATATCAAAATATCAGAGTGGGTTATCATTATAATTTCTATGATAACTTAGGAAATGAATAGCCAACATATCATCCAAATGGGACATTCTAAACTATAGTCATGAACCATTGACTATCTCATCAATAGACCATGCTGACACTTGCCTGGTTAGCTCAGTCGGTTGGGTGCCTGCCTCTAAATACGAGGGTCGAGGGTTCAAGGCTCTCTTGTTTTCAAAAATTAGCCCTGAATCAACACACACCAGGGGGAGTATGTGAATTTCTAAAGATTCTGAAAACGTCCACCAGCTGGGGGTAGTGAGTTTCTAAAGGTTCTGAACATCTTCACAGGGTCTGGCCACCAGTTTGTCCGAATTATCCTTAAAGTGTACACTGATAATAAAACCTATAGTCAGTACTGACTATACCACCATATTTTGACCCCCGTAGTCAGGTGATTATATATGTTAGTCACATATTAGTCATAAGATAGTCAGGAGTGACTATATGTGGATCACACAAATTGATGATGTCACAGGAATGTTTGCACAGGAAACAGTTAGGATTCAAAATTGAATGCTCAACTGACTTCAGGTAAGCACATCTTATTCTAGCTAAACTACTCATTTACACATTTCCCTGTGCATTAGCTCTTGTGTTAATGTTGATTATGTTTACTTAAGGCATCATAGGACACATGCATTCTCAATTTTGATTGAAGTATCATGTGGTTTTGTTCAAATTCTGATCATGTAACTGTGGATCTCTAGGCTTCCAGACTCGAATATACAGAAGACTGTGTGAAGGGTTATAGTGTGCCAGGTATATGGCCCATGCTCATCTACTTTATCCAATGATGCTAGAGCAGGTACCCCCGGACATCTGCCCCCGGACATCTACCCCTGGACATCTACCCCCAGACATCTACCCCTGGACATCTACCTCTTGAGAATCTACCCCTAGGATATAAAAGTCCAGGGGATGGATGTCCTGGGGGTAGAAGTTGTAAGGGGGTAAAAGCCCAGGGGATGGATGTCCAAGGGGTAGATGTGCTAAGCATGCTAAACATTGCCACAACATTAACACCTGGACTTCTACCCCTGGAAATCTACCCCCTAGGACTTCCCCCCTAGGACTTTAATCCCCTTAGACATCTATCCCCTGGACCTTGACCTCCTTACAACTTCTACCCACAAGGGCAACAATCTCCTTGGACATCTACCCCCTTTATCCTCTAGGACTTCTACCCCTGGGGACAGCAACCCCCTCCAAATGCCCATGACAAGTCATATCATGTGGAGGGGGTAGATTTCTCTAGGGACATCCGGCATCTATCCCTGGACATCTACCCCCTGGGAATCTACTGCCTAGGGCATCTACCCCCAGGACTTTTATCCCCTTCGGCACTTATCCCCTTAGGACTCTACCCCCTAGGATGTCCGACTGCTTGGACACCTACCCCTGGACATTTACCCCCTGGACATCTACCCACTAGGACAGCCACTCTCTTGGACATCTACCCCCCCTTCTCCAGGGACATCCGACATCTACCCCTGGGGACACCAATATCATGTGGAGGGAGATTTCTCAAGGGATATTGGACATCTACCCCTGGGCTTTTACCCTCTTAGGATTCTACCCCTAGGTCTTCCACTCCCTTGGACACCTACCCCAGGACATTTATCCCCTGGGACATCTACATATGACTCAACCATATGGGCATGTCTAGGAGGTTGATGTCCCAAGGGGTAGAAGTCTTAGAGGATAAAGGTAGTAGACATCCAAGGGAATAGATGTCTTAGGGGGTAAAAGAAAGGGGCTAACGTCCAGTGGATGGGTGTCCTAGGGGGTAAAAGTCATAAGGGGGTAGATTTCCAGGGGTAGATGTCCAGGGGTAGATGTCCAGGGGGTAGATGTCCTGGGGTAGGTGTCCAAGGGGGTGGATGTCCTATGGGGTAGAGTTCTAAGGGGGCAAAAGTCCAGGGAAAAGATTTCCAAGGGGATAAAATCCTAGGGTGTAGATGTCCAAAGGGGTAGATTCCCAGGGGGTAGATGTCCAGGGGTAGATGCCTGATGTCCCTGGGAAAATCTACCCCCTCTACATGATATAACTCAACCATATGGGTATGTGGGAAGAGGGGGGGTTGATGTTCCCAGGGGTAGAAGTCCTAGAGAGTAAAAGGGGTAGATGTCCCAGGAGGTAGATATCCAGGGGGTAGATGTCTGGGGGTAGGTTCCAAGGCAGGGGATATCCTAAGGGGTAGAAGTCCTAGGGGGTAAAAGTCCAAGGGGTAGATGCCCATAGGGTAAAAGTCCTAGGGGGTAGTTGGCCTGGGGTAGATGTCCTAGGGGGTAGATAGAAGGCACAAGGGTTGATGTCTTGGGGGTAGATGCCAGGGGGGTACTTGTCCTAACTTATTGTCCTGCCATCTCATGATGGACTATATCTATCAGTCAGTGTGACTACTTTAGAGCATGAAAGCATTAAATTCATAGTCACTTGACTATATATCCCAAATCAGCTCTTTTAATGCATGACTATAGGTTGACTATATGACTAACTTACTATAGACATAGGTGACTAACTTGGTATAGCCATTTTTTCTACGTTCACGTGACTATAGAAATGTAGTCTGTAGTGACTAACATTTCCAGGGCCATTATTATCAGTGTAGCGGCACTCTCACCAAGGGTATACACAATGCATTTCTCATATTTTCGAAATCTCACAGCAAAAAACAGCGGTTCATGTTAAAAATAACGTTTGGAGGTGATTCATCAGTACCTGGTATTCTGCATTGGAGGCTCCTAATTTGAAATGCATTCCCATTTATATTCAAAATGTTATTCAAATTTACCAACACTGAAATCAAATGCTATAGATCTGTCAAGATAATGAACCCGAGAGCGATTATACTGCAGCGAGTAAAACATTAGAGCTGTTTACTAGAACCAGAATTAATATAAATATTCATTCAGCGCATGTGCAGTAGCAGATAGGGTACCACTGCAAGCTGGTACCACCTCGACCTCTGTTTCCAAGCACCATCGCTGGCACCAAAGCATTTCTTGGTGAAAATAGTTCCAATGCGCTGGGTGTTGTGATACTATAAATGAAGGTAGGTACCGTGGAAGGATCCCCCCGAGGTGACGCGGTTATGGCCCTTCAGATACCAGCGATGTCGCTCGGACGCGTCCGAGGGGGAATTGGTACCAGCTTGGGTCCCACTGCAGTGCCCAATATTCTGATCGGACTCGGGGGAGGGGTGCATGGGAGAACATGAAGGGGCAGGGGAGGCAGTTAAAGCCATAAAGTCACAGGACATTCTTAAGATTGGTCATTCTAGACATTGCCACTCGGAAAACACTGTTATAGGGCTCCTGGGTGTCACTCAGGCGCCCCCGCTTTTAGACAAGTGACAGAGTGCAGAAGCTTCAGTTCCCATATACCCAGAGGAAGGTGTTCAATAGTATCAGGGGTTCAGTCAATGGTGAGCGTCCACCTGTTATTACCTGAACTACTGCCCCCCCCCCCCCCCAAACATGAATGCGCCCATGGTCTACCCCTAGGAGCCCTATAGGTCAGGTAGAGACTGCTAACTATATACATATTTATATAATTATAATGCTCTTGGTCAATGCTCCGATCTAAGACTGTAACAGGTGGGCCATCAAAGGATGATACACAGCCTGTGACCTGCACCATGTTTATTCTGAAGGTCACAGTCCGATTGATCAGACCCCAGCAATGCCACCAATGGTCAACAAAATGTAGGAATATATTGGTCTTCACACAACTGTAGATCTAACTTGATACAGAAATACCAGGGTAAAGGTATCAGACATTCCTACAAAGGTGGCCTCTCTAACTGAGCCGCATGTGCTGCATACAGCTGGTGCTGCTGAGGACCAGCAGGCCATACTGGTCAGTGTTGGAAATTGTGGATCCTGAACACTGGCTGAGAACTCACTCAGTGCCTTCTTTGTAGCTAACTGCAAGCGGTTAACCCTCTAAGGACGGTAAAAGGTGACATTTGTCGTCATGATGCACCAATGCAGCTCTGGCAAGTAACTCGTCAATGCTGCATCGGTGCGTCATGACGACACTACGGGAGCGTCTCAACCCCATAGGGTCGTCATGATGCTTGAATACAGCCCTGGCGAGTTACTCGCCAAGGACATGATCCATTAAGGCATCATGCCGTCCTGAAAGGGTTAATGATATATGCATAGATCAATGGGTCAACCAACTCCCCCTCACTCCATTCACTGCTGGGCACAACTCCAAAACTAAAAGACTATTACTATGCCAGGCTTCAGTGTCTTCCCCATAGTGCACAAAGTAAATTGTCAGTGGTAGCAAAGCACACTATAGACCATGTGTGAGGCAGCAGGTGAGAGGCAGGTGTGAAGGGCTGCTCCTGTAGGTGAGGTCCACACCTGGGCAGCAGCCACACCGTGTGGACACAGGTAACCTATAGATCAGGTAAAGACTGACCACAACTCCATGTGTGAGCTGCCAGGCAGAAAGGGTGCTCCACACAGGGGGCACGGGGTATCTGTTAGACATGCCGCTCATGTTGACTTAGTATGTAACCACCAGTGCCAGTGGCATACACACTAATGTTACAGGGAGCAGATCCTAAATGTAACCCCTCTGTGGGGTTTGAGTTATGTATGGGGTGGTTTAGGAGCAGGGGGCAGTTAAACTAACATTGACCTGGGTGCATGTAATCTCCGCAGGTGAGGCGTGCGCCACCTACCTGTGCTAATAAGGTGTGGGGTGGTGTGTACCTGGGGTATCGATCATCTTAGTCACAAACATAATCTACTACTCTACTGCCCTTTACTACATACCTTAGTGTCACAGAGACCCCATGCAGGCCTCACTGCCCTTACTATACACATCTCAGTGGCACAGAGACCCCATGCAGGCCTCACTGCCCTATCACTCCCAGGAATGAGATGCCCGGTCTGCGTGGTCAGAGCATCATAGATGGTGGATTTGTTATTATTGCTCCAACAGAGAAGGCAAGATTGCCTTATTTCTAGTGACTTGTGGATGCTTAAACTTACACATGATGATCATAAGCAATTAACAAGGCTATAACCATTCATTATTCAATGTAAACCCCACAGATTAGTGAGAAATATGGATTTTGTAATTTCATGGTGATGCCCGTAACACACTGCCACTGATGCCCGTAACACAATGTCAGTGCGTGAAAGTGATGCTCCGTACCACAGTTCTTTTGGTGTATATACATGTATGTAAGTGTTACTGAAATTCGTCCAAAAATCAGATTTCTGTGTTTTTTTGCCTCCATACTATTCCTATTGATTTTTATACAATCACTACCATTTCCTCACGTCCACTACCATTTTCTCAAGTCCACTACCACTTCCTCACGTCCATTACCATTTCCTCACGTCCACTACCACTTCCTCACGTCCACTACCATTTCCTCATGTCCACTACCATTTCCTCATGTCCACTACCACTTCCTCACGTCCACTACCATTTCCTCACGTCCACTACCATTTCCTCATGTCCACTACCATTTCCTCACGTCCACCACCAAGGGGTTGGACGTGAGGGATGGGGTTGGACGTGAGAGAAAGGGTTGGACGTGAGGGAGGGGGTTGGACGTGAGGGAAGGGGTTGGATGTGAGAAGGGTTGGACGTGAGGGAGGGGGTTGGACGTGAGGGAAGGGATTGGACATGAGGGAAGGGGTTGGACGTGAGGGAGGGGGTTGGACATGAGGGAGGGGGTTGGACGTGAGAGAAGGGGTTGGGCGTGAGAGAAGGGGATTGGACGTGAGAGAAGGGGTTGAATGTGAGGGAAGGGGTTAGACATCACATGATTTATTAGAGAGGGTTGGACATATGATGTGGACGTTAGATTTGTGCCTACAGGCCGGGGGCCTGTAGTCAGGGTGGCCTAAAGGCAGGGGGCCTCAGATCCGGAGGGCTAGGTGGGCAGGGGGCCTGTGTTCCGTGGGCCTGTGGGCTGGGGGCCTACAGTCAGGAGGGCCTGTATTCCGGATACCCATGCTCCCGTGGACAGGGCATCATAGAAATGTGTTACGGGCATCACAACAAATACTTTGACATGTGGCAAGGGCATCACTGATCGATTCTAGGATGCCCAATACAGTAAATTTAGCCTCCTATTGCAGTGCAAATACTATCCAGATTGTTTGTATTGATATTTAAGCCATACCTACTGAGTTGTACAACCTGCCACCCCCCATAACACCCTTAAAACTAGCAAAAACAAGCCTCCATTCAACCTACCATCCGCCATCTTTGATGCTCTGACCACGCAGACCGGGCATCTCATTCCTGGGAGTGCCTATACTATACACATATCAGTGTTACAGAGACCCCATGCAAGCCTCACTGCCCTATACTATACACATCTCAGTGTCACAGAGACCAAAGGCAGGCCTTACTGCCCTATACAGTCAACTCCCTCCTAAATACCACCCCTCTAAGACGACCACCTCGCCATTGCGACCACTTTTGGAGAGTCCCAACCATTTTTCCCTTTGTTTTAATGTATAAAACTTCCTCTGATGCGACCACCCCTCTATTGCGACCACCTCACCCTCCGACCACTAAAATTCCAGTCCCAAAGAACGTTTTTCTCCCTCTAATGCGACCACTGTGTTAGTTAACTCATATAGATTTTTTTTTAAATTATCACAGAACCCCCATCCCCTCACTTGCCTGGTCAGTGGTCGGAGATCTGAGGACAAGAAGCCCTCCCCCCCCCCCCCAACCGCCACACTCTCTCTCTCTCTCTCTCTCACCGCCACTCTCTCACTTGACCAGTGGTTGGACATCAGAGGGACACCTCCCCCCCTCCCCCCCCGCCGCACATCAGAGGGACAGAACCTACCCTACCCCCCCCCCAACCCCTAGCCGTCACACTTGACCAGTGGCTGGACATGTGCGAGGGGCTTATGCCACTCACAACAAATATCATGTCATTAGTACTCATGATTCATTGAATGCAGCCCCAGTGAGAAACTTGCCAGTTCTGCATTGATGCATCAAAACGACCCTCTGGGAGTGTATCAATCCCGTAGGGTCTGTATGATTCTTGATACAGCACTTGTGAGTTATTCACCAGGGATGCATTAATGCATCATGCTATACATAATGCAGCCCTTAAGGGGTTCGTAATGGTCTTAACACTGTGTGATAATGAAATGTTATTACGGCTGGAAAGAAATTATGAGAATCAAAAACTTTGAAATAACCCAATAAATGTCTTGACTCCCCCCAGTGCGACCACCCCACTATTGCGACCACTTTTGAATAGTCCCAAGGGTGGTCGTAATAGAGGGAGTTGACTGTACTATACACATCTCAGTGTCACAGAGACCCCATGTAGGCCTTACTGCCCTATACTATACAGATCTCAGTGGCACAGAGACCCCATGTAGGCCTTACTGCCCTATACTATACAGATCTCAGTGGCACAGAGACCCCATGTAGGCCTTACTGCCCTATACTATACACATCTCAGTGTCACAGAGACCTCATGCAGGCCTCACTGCCCTATACTGCAGATCTCGGTAAATCTCCATTTTCATGAAAAGTGATGACATTTATTGAGTGGAAAAGTTTCCACAGTTCAACTAAATTACTGCTAATACAAAGTCAACAACCAACCAGTATTGAAACAAAATCCTGAGTTTTAGCCGTTGACATGTTTGTGGGGTTTTCTTAAGTGCATGAAACATTAGCCGAGGATTCACTCTTGCTATTAATTTTTGCCCTGAATATCGCGTCCAAGAAAGATGTGCGTTTTCACTCAGACAACTCAAAGTTCACAGTTAACACACAACAGTGGTTTATCCCCTATGTCCCACACATAACCAACAATGGATACATTCTGGTGAGGCACCAGCCTTGCATGCATGCATCATACCGACCGTTCAGGAGTGTATCAACACCTATATAGGGTCGGCATGATGCATGAACGCAGCCCTGGCGAGTTACTTGAGTACACCAGGACTGCGTTCATGCAACCTGACGACAAAGGGCGTATCACTATAACAATAATAATGCTGCCTTAGAGGGTTAAAAGGTCCCTAATGGATGCTGCCGTGTACTGGAGGCACCCAGCGCTACCTTAAGGCCTTAATACCTGCAGCTTACTCCACACTAAGTCTCCTGTTTACACCTCCCGGCACGGCACACGGTAAACACACCACCGGGTAATCAATGTCAGGGCCAATAACAGGGGTAGCATGGCGAGCTGTTTCTGCAACCCTTTAAGGACGGCGTAATGCCTTAAGGCGCATCATGCCCTTGGTGTTCATTCATGCATCATGCCGATCCTACGGGGTTGAGATATTGCCGAAGGGTCGGCATGATGCATCCATACAGCCCCGGTGAGTAACTCGCTGCGGCTGCATTGGTGCATCACAACGACAAATGTCATCTTATAGCGACATGCTGTCCTTGAAAGATTAACCATCAAACTTTTCAGGAACTAGCTGCGTTCTGAGATCAGAGCCAACTTCTCATGAGAACGTGCCAGCGTTGTAACATGTCTCCTTATAAAGTATTAAACCACAGTGGAAGGCTAAGACAAAGGATTCGCACCTTGGTTATATTGCATACCGTGGTTTAAAACAGAGACAGTGGTTATGAAAGGGTATTAGGATTAACCACAGCTTGCTGGTAGGGCGACTTGGGCTTCGCCCTCGTCTGGCCCCCACCAGCAAGCTGTGGTTTATTCTACATACCCTATCATAACCATAGTCTATCTATTACATATCTGTATAGACCAAAAGCAGCCCTCACGATTATCTATTGTACTGTGGAGGTTATTTTGAGGAGGTTTGTGGAAAGGACAAATCCAGTTTTATAACTTGTGAGTAATACAGAACTACGTTTGGTGGAACTTAAAGAAACCAGGGCCCGTGTTTGTCGATAGCAAACAAACATGATAATTTAAATGTGCTCTGTGTTTTGATGGATTATGATTCTCCAAACCGTCCATTATAATAATCTATATGAGACGATGATAACAGTGCAATAGTTCCCTCAGTAAATCATAAATAACGGATGGTGTTTGTACAAATTACAACTTAATCTTGTTGTTCCGTTGGCTGCGGAGAGATAGGAATTTAATGCATCCCATAATAGACCTTTATTACCATTCCACTGTGGCTTGTTATGGCATGCTGTGAACACCAACGCTACACCTCCCCTCCCTCCGTACCCCCCCCCCCCCCCCCACCCCCACACACACACACCAGAGACAGAAAATGTGACATGGGAAGAGGAAAACATATTACATGGACGTATAATCGATTTAACACAGCTATTGGACTGTGTTATTTGCCCTGTCTCCACTAGAGTATAAAGCCCCCAACCCCCTGTCTGTCATCATATACACATAACCATGCTGGTTCCTTGTGACAGGCCTGGTTCCCAGAGCCCCACAAGGCCTATTGATTGTGTGCTGTCTAGCTGCTGCTACCTCCTCCTGTCCTCCTCTAACTCTGATTCCTGCCACTACATCAACTCCAGTTGCTACACTTCTCCTACCCTCTATAGGCCGCAGTCTGCATTAATGTGATATATGTCATTTGTTGTCATGATGCATGACTAGACCTACCAGGGCTGCATGATGCCAACCCTTCAGGAGTCGGCATGATGCATTCAAGCAGCCCCGGAGATCTATTTGCCAGAGTACATTCCTGCATCGTGACAACAAGGGGGCTTTAGCATTAAAGCACTATGCGGCCCTTAAAGGGTTATCCCCTCCAGAGTCTGGAGTGTGGGTGGAGGGTATGGTGATAGATCCCATTGAGTGGGCCATGAGTTGTATGGCTTACATGTGTATGAATGCATTGTCCCTCCAGCTAGTGTACGGGCATGCAGATACTAAAGTATACTGTCATAGCATGGATAGAAACTATAATACAGAATCCTAGAAGCGCAGTAATCTGGCAGCCCTTTCCTGTGGTAAAATAGTGACAAAATAAAGGAGTTTTTTTGGGGTGCAAGTCTAGGATATATCACTATGATGGATTAGGATATATCACTATGATGGATTAGGATTATATCACTATGATGGATTAGAATAGATCACTATAATGGATTAGGATATATCACTATGATGGATTAGGATATATCACTATGATGGATTAGGATAGATCACTATGATGGATGAGGATACATCACTATGATGGATTATGATATATCACTATGATGGATGAGGATACATCACTATGATGGATGAGGTTATATCACTATGATCAGGGTTCCCACAAAAATTTCAGATTGAAATTCCATGACATTTCCATGACATTCCATGACAAAAATCTCAAATTTCCATGACATTTATAACATTTTTTTGGGTCTGGGGGCTTGGCCCCCGAGAAAATTTCTAAAATCAAGAAAGCAAAATGGAGATTTCTAGGAGATTTTGTGATATCAATTCCATTATTCCTATTTTCCATGACATTCCATGACACATGACAAATTTTTACAAAATTCCATGACATTCCATGACTTTCCAGACAGCTTTCAAATTCCATGACATTCCATGACTTTCCATGACATGTGGGAACCCTGTATGATGGATAATGATATATCATTATGATGGATTAGGATATATCACTACGATGGATTAGGGTATATCACTTTGGTGGATTAGGATATATCACTATGATGGATTAGGATATATCACTATGATGGATTAGGATATATCACTATGATGGATTAGGATATATCACTATGATGGATAGGACATGGTATCAGACAAGAGGCCGTCCTGCATGTAGACAGGTGATGTCTCTGGTAAGACAACAGAGACACGTGGGGGTCGGTTTTATGCTGTCCTGATCACAGTATTATGGAGAGTGGCAGGCCCAGGCGGAAGGCACATTGGGATAGAGATCCCAGTGTACACTGTTGGGGGATGTTCAAGTTCAAGTTCAAGTTCGATAAGCTTTTATTCTAACCTAGACCACAGTACATTCATCATTAGGGTGTGTGTGTAGGGGGGGGGGGGCTCTTTATGAAACAACTTAAAACAAACAAAATAGGAGGGAAACTGTTGACAAAGGGGTAAATGCAAAGTGCATCGCATGCCACCCCCACACTGGCGTGGTATTTATCTGTACTGTACTGTTTCCTGCTCTCCAATAACAAGTTAATTTCTTCTCTTTGTTATAGCCTACACTAATGTCAATACAACTTGTTGAAATCATATTAATTGCCTTAATCGCAGCCCGCCCCCTCTCTCCTACTGTTTACACCTCCACCACCTCCAGTATGTAGGAGCTCTGCGCAGTGTCCTCACTAACAACCTCCCTACATCAGCTGTTGTCGGAGCTGCTCCCGTACTACGCAGCCCTGGGCGAGCAGCTCACCCCAACAGGTAAACTGGGGCACACCTGGCTGTAGTCGTATACTACGTCTCTGACCTGTAGGTAAACTGGGGCACACCTGGCTATAGTCTTATACTGCGTCTCTGACCTGTAGGTAAACTGGGGCACACCTGGCTTTAATCGTTTACAGTGTCTCTGAACTGTAGGTAAACTGGGGCACACCTGGCTATAGTCTTATACTGCGTCTCTGACCTGTAGGTAAACTGGGGCACACCTGGCTATAAGCGTTTACAGTGTCTCTGAACTGTAGGTAAACTGGGGCACACCTGGCTACAGTCGTATACTATGTCTCTGAACTGTAGGTAAACTGGGGCACACCTGGCTACAGTCGTATACTATGTCTCTGACCTGTAGGTAAACTGGGGCACACCTGGCTGTAGTCGTATACCATGTCCCTGAATTGTGAAATTAAATGAGACTTACCAGGGTAAGGTGATATTTGATTATGATTTTGCCGAGGGCACCACGTTGTGGTGCAGAGTATACAGGAGAGGTGGAACCGAGGCTTGCGCATGCGTACTAGTCAGGATTTAGAGTATTAATACTAGAGATTCAATCATTCCTTTTTTAAAAAACTTTTTGTGGAATAAAATCGATATTGATCCCACCCAATTTTGCTGAGTCATTTCCCCAGCCTTAATTCTTTTTCGATCCAGATTCTTGCCAAAGAGGGTAAGGGCGGGTTGGGCCTGTATACTCTGCACCACAACGTGGTGCCCTCGGCAAAATCATAATCAAATATCACCTTACCCTGGTAAGTCTCATTTAATTTCACAATTTTGCCTCGTGCACCACTCTGTGGTTCGAGGCTACAGGAGACTTTAGAGTAGGGCACCTACTTTTTTAAAAATCTTTGTATCTCTAGAATTTCCAATCTTTCCCCTCTTCATTTCCTTCAGCGTTAAATACCCGGTATTTTTCCCCTGAATGAAAGAGGCGACCATCTTTTCATACACATTCTTTGAATTTATTTAACACATGAATAAATTCATCTGCGTTCACAATTTCATTTTTGAATCATCATCAAACCGTGCATTACAATTTCATTTTTGAATCATCATCAAACAGTGCATACACAATCAATCAAGTTATCTCGATTTCTGAGCTGCTTTGCGTTTTTTGGACTTCTTTTTCTCCAACGCAGCTGTGAGAATTGTTTCTCCAAATACATTTGGATCGGTCTCAATTGGCCTGTCATAGTGCTTGGCAAAAGACGACGCATTCCTCCATGCTGCTTTCCTCATTATGAGGTTGATGGGGACTCCTAGTCCTTTGGCCTTGGACGTGACCGCCCCTCTGGTTGAATGCGCTCCAAACTTTTGTCTACCGTATTTCTGCACATTTACTCCGGCCAAGTCCAACACTCCCAAAGTCCAGTGGGAGAGTGTGTCCCTCTCTATAGGCTTATAGGGGGACCTGAAGCTGATGAGCAGCTGTTGGTGTTTACTCTTCTCTGGGTCCTCCATTCTCAGTGGTTTTGTCCTTTTGATATATTCTCTCAAGGCACTCACTACACAAATGTCCACATCCTCCTCAAAGGCCTGTACTGAGATAACATCTAATGCTTCCCCCGGCCTATTGTGCTTCAACATCTTTTGCATGAAGAATGTGATTTCTTTCCTTTCTACAATTGCATTTTCCAACGTTAAATTTAACACCGTCTGCCCACGCTGGGCAGTAACTAGAAGTAACAACATCACAACTTTAAACCCCAAAAGTTTTAACGATAACTCCTTGTTTGGACCCCACTCTTGAAAAAGCTCCAGCACCTCCAAAACGTCCCAGAACCCAGTGTATCTGCCTCCTGAGGGGTTTCTGATGCCCGCTCCCCTACATAACAGAGTCACCTCTTGAACCGCCCCAAATGTGGTTCCTCCAAATTTGGGTAGCAAGGCTGAAAGGGCACAACGAGCGGTGTTTACTGCAGAATACTTCGCTCCTCTATCTGACAGTTCTGTTAGGAAGTTACATGCTTCTGCCAGTTTTGGATTCATAATGGACACTTTATTTCGCACACAGTATAGGGCCCATTTCTTCAAATAGACCGTGTATTGCCCTTTTGTGGAGTGTCTATAAGAATTCATAATGAGGTCCACTGTAGCCTGGCTATGCCCCTGCCTTAATAGTCGCTGGGCGACAAAAGGCATGCCACCATTGGGCACGACGTCATGGCTTCCTTGTTTCTGGGCTTCCCGTGGCCGACCAGATTTCCTTTTGCTTTTCTGAAGAACAGCTTCCTGTCCGCCAGGTTTATGAGATGACTGTACCACGGCTGCCCCGGCCAATCTGGGGCGATGAGAACTGCCTTTGTCTTGCATTGGATCATCCTCTGGAGGACCTTCCCGACCAAGCTGAAAGGAGGGAATGCATAGAAGAACATATCAGTCCATTGAAAGGAGAAAGCATCATGTTTCCATGCCCCCGGGACTGGGTCCCAGGAGACAAAATATTCCAATTTGTGGTTCAGCCTGGATGCAAATAAATCCACCTCTGGCTTCCCCAACACTCTACACATTTTTGAGAATATTTTGTCACTGATCTCCCATTCTATGTCATCATTGAAATTTCTGGACTTGAAATCTGCCAATACATTGTCGACCCCTGGGATGTGTGCTATAGTCAACCAATTTTCATTCTCTTCAGCCCATTCCCATATGAGCCTCGCCACTTCATTACACCTAGGAGATGTCACACCCCCCATGTGCTTTACATATGCCAGTGCTGTAGTGTTGTCTGTCAGCAATCTGATTTCCTCCCCCACTTCAGGCACCAGCGACTGTAGTCCAAACAGAATAGCCCACAGTTCTTTCACATTTATGTGGTCTGGAAGTTCTTCTTCCCCAAACCTTCCTCCAGTAGATAGTGTGTCCCTATGGGCACCCCATCCCTCCTGTGAGGCGTCTGTCACTACCACAATTTGCTCTAGGGCATACCTTATCTTCCTTACTCCTACTGGGATGTTCTCCAACCACCAAAAGATCTCCTTTTGTGCAGCCGTGGACACCCGGGTCAAAGCATCAAAGTTACCACAACACCTCTTGAGTGCCTCATTCTTCTCTCGTTCTAATGTTTTGAGATGTGCCCCACCATAGTCAATACCCGGTGTGTAGGCTACCATCAGACCTATTAAGCCTGCTATCTCCCTTATGGTGGACTTCTTCTTCAGTAGTACTCCCCACGCTGCTCTATGGAATTTCTCCACCTTTTCCTGTGTGAGTCTTACTGTCATTTCCCTGGTGTCCAGACTGAACCCCAAGAATTCAATACACTGTCTAGGCTGTAGCACTGATTTTTCTTCATGTATTACAAACCCCAAGGAGTCTAACGCCTCCGCCAACTGCAATGCTGACTGACTGCATTTTTCCTCTGAATCTGCAATGATGAACGAGTCATCAATGTAGAAGAAACATTCATTTCCTTTTTTCCTTAACTCCGAGAACACCGGTGTTAGGATTTTTGTGAAAATCCGCGGTGCACAAGCTAACCCGTTTGGAAGTGCTGTGAAGTGGTACAAAACCCCCCTCCAAACAAATTTCAGGTATTTTGTGTATTCTTCCTGTACCGGTAGCGTATAGTATGCGTCCCGTAGATCAACTGATGCTAGCCACGCCCCCTCCCTCATAAGCTCAAGCGCAGTTTTGAGAGAAGTCATTTTGAAGTGTTCATATTCTACCACCTTGTTCAGCCTTGACAGATCCAACACCATCCTGAAGTTCCCATCCTTCTTTGGCCTTAAGAATACATTAGACACCACCTGTCCCACTTCATGTTGGCTTTCCACTATCACCCCTTTTTTCAACAATTTTTGAATCTCAGCATCCAGAATGTTTGATTCAGTCTCATCAAAAGTCAAAGGGAATTTTGTACTCTTGTCACTCGTGTCACCCACAAACGGTATCTCTACCCCCTGAATCTGGCGTAACACCCATGTGTCCTTTGTATAATTTCCCCATTCAGTTTTGAAGTTCTTTGTATTCCCAGCTTGAAAATTATTGACAGTATTCAAAAAAGACGTACCAACCTGTCCTACTTGGTCGTCTTCTTCTGAAAATTCTGAGGGTTGGCTGAAGCTGCCGGCGGCGCTGGAGCCCTCTGCCTGTTGCCCTGGGCATGATACCTGGGTCTGAAGTTTGGGATGAAGTTGTTCCCCAGGTAATTTGGGTTGAATCCCTGTTGTGGCGTGCTGAACTGTGGACCCTGTACATAGTGATGGCCCCCGAAGTTGTTCTCGCCTGTTTGAGCTGTGGTTTACCATGAAACTTAGCTTTCTTGGCCGCTGGTGGCTGAGAAGTTTTCTTTGCGTTGGATCCCTGTGTATCCTTCATAGCGCCTCTCGCCGCTTTCTTGGTCTTTTCATAGGTACTGACTGCAATCTCGACCGCCTTCCCATAAAGCCAGTTTGGATCCTTGTCTGCCTCCTTCACCTTCTGAATAGCTCGTATAAACTCAGGTTTCATAAAAGGCTTATGGATCTCATTCCTCTTGGCTATGAGTGCTGCATTTGTCAACACAAAGGTGCGGACTGCGTCTAACACTGATGCTCCTAGCTTATCCAGCGTGTCATCTGTCCCTCCCCTCTCTACCATCTCGTGAAGCAGGGGTGTGAGGGCTGACAGTCCGGCTATCAAGCCCTCCTGGGTATCTTGCAAGTCTTTATCTAAAGTCTTTATAGGCCCTGGCAACTCGAGGAAAATCTCCTCGTCCGTCTTCTGTACCACTAGTTTAGGGATGTTACCTACCCCCGGGTACTGGGCTGTCAGCGCTTCCAACTTCTTTTTGTCAAACTTCTCCCCGAGTAAGCGTTCCATATTGTCCGCTAAATGGGGGTTTACCTCCTTTCCCAGTTCAGAAGTAGTTGACTTTTTTACGTCCTCTTGGAACAGCGTCGCCATGGCTCCGTCTTTCAGCGGTGGCAACTTTGGTTTGTTTACATCAGCGCCATCTTGACCTACTTTAGTTTCGTCGCCTTCTGTCTCCGACTCGCCATCAGAGATGTCATGTTTGCCATGTTGTCCGCTAAGGGACTTTGTGAGTTCATCATCCACGGCTTGTCCAGCAACCTCCCATTCCTGGTGATTAAACTGATGCGTATTCCATGGATTGAACATTGGCGTTGCGAAGCTGTTATAGCCTCCGAACATCGACATGCTGGCCATTAGTTGTTGTTGCTGCTGGAGCAGCGCCTGCGTCTGCGCTTGGATAAAGCGCGGGGAAAGCTCTGTCACTCCCGCGGAGTGCTGGCTTCCCATTGGCTGGCTGGAGGGGCCGGCGCCGTCACTAAGCCCCGCCCCTCCCCCACCTCCGCCGTGCGTGGTGGTCGCTGTCTTTTTGTTGGGCCCGTCCTCAGTGACTGATCCCGACGTTGACATGGTTTCGTCTTCTTTTTCTCCCGAGGATGTAGATGATCTATCTATGTCCCTGTCTCTTTGTCTCTTTGCACGTTCCGTTTCTTTAGAACCAGAAGACTTTGACATACTGGAGTAGTTTCTCTTCTAAACGCCCAAAGCCCGCGGCAATAGCGCGTCCAACAATCCACAGTTTGTAGGTCGAAGCCCACGATGTGTGTCTGTCAAACAGAAGTAACGAAAACCATTAATATATGACTGTAACCACCTAGCAAAGCGATACAATAATGTCACATAAGTTTTCATGGACCTTATAGGCCTATTTTTACTTCCCCCAACCAGTGGGGAATTACTAAAACTTGGGATTTAAAATCCCAATACTCACCTAACGATCTGCCTGTCTGCAAGGACGCTCCATGAAACTGACTAGTACGCATGCGCAAGCCTCGGTTCCACCTCTCCTGTAGCCTCGAACCACAGAGTGGTGCACGAGGCAAAACTGTAGGTAAATTGGGGCACACCTGGCTATAGTCTCATACTACATCTCTGACCTGTAGGTAAACTGGGGCACACCTGGTTGGTCTTATACTAGGTTTCTCACCTGTAGGTCAACTGGGGCACACCTGGCTATAGTCTTATGCTACGTCTCTGACCTGTAGGTAAACTGGGGGCACACCTGACCAGTCTTATACTACGTTTCTCAGCTGTTGGCACAACAAGCCAGTCGTATATTACGTACCTCAGATATTGGTAAACTGGGGGACACCACCTCAGCCCTAGCCAGCTGATGAGCCATATACTACTGCTCTCAGCTGTTAGTAAACTGTTGTACAGTGTAGGGGTGTGCTCCCTCCTCTTTGTGGCGAGAGGCCAGCATTAAGAGAGACAGCTTCTAAACCTGCAGGTATCCATCAGAGGGCAGTACCCTGGGACATACCGCGGGGGTGTTTTAAGCTGTATACAAGTTGTAGGTGAGTAAGGGGAGGTTGCTACCCGACTGACCCCCCCCCCTCTCCACTCTCCCCGCTACTCAGCCCACTCCCATGCAGCTACTCTCTATCTCCTAGATGCTACAGTTTGAAAAATATCTACTTTTTGAAAGAGAAAGTTCTGTAGTAGATTCCAACCCATAGATGGATTCATTATTTTTAATATGCATGGAGGAAGAAGTGCTTTGTCAAATTAGTTGAAGTAGTCAATAAATTAAGGTGACCCAATACATGGATTTGGAGTTGAGGTGGGTCGGGGGGGGGGGGGGCACTTGTGAAAATGCAAGGGACTGTGAATATGCAACGTTACAATCACGTCCACTATGCAGTTTGCCTTTCGCTGCCATAGGAGCCACACCTATCTTTTGTACCTCACAGACCAACCGCCAAGCAAAGTACGTCACTTTTAATCCTTGCAATGTTTTCAGGTAGACTTATACCTGCCCTGCTGTAGAAACCAATTATTTGGCATTAATGTCATAGTGGCCGGTTTCTAATAGTGAACGTACTCCAAGTGCTCCAATTAGAAGAAAGCATGACTATGGTCATTTCGGCATAGTTTAGTCATAATGGCCCAAATAATCTTTCAGAAACTGTTATGCAGGTGGAACAATGGGTTTTTCACTGACAGTGATACATGATATGGACACATGCAGAGAACAATGGCCTACAATTCCATATGTTCACACATAGTGAGTGTCATTGACATCTCTATCAAATCTAAAGATAGCAATTACACAATGAACGTCTTTCACATCAGATATATATATACCATTAGGGAGTGGAGTATTTTAACAACATGGAGGGGTTTTGGATTTTGGGAGGACCAAAAGAATTTGGACCCCTTGAAGGGGGAACCAAAAAGATTTGGACCCATCTTGAAGGGGGGGAGACCCCAAAAAAAGCACCCATTTTTAGCAAAAAAAGCCCGTGCATTACAATAGGTCAAAGGGGCTGGCCACACTCAATTTCAACCTGCCAAGGGGGGACCGAAAAAATTTAGACCCCTCCCCCGGGAAAAAATTTAGATCAGCTTGTGCGAAAATCCACCGACCCCCCCCCCCCCTCTCCCCGTTGTTAAAAAATGACCACTCCCTTACTCAGTGATATATTGACAGAAGGATATCTATAACTTGTCGCATACAGTCAAATACTATCAGGTGGCTGGCGGCGGATTGAGTGGGTGGGTGGGTGGTGGAAGGTGATCTCGAGGGGGGATTCATTTCAACGATGCACCTTACAATAGTAAGAGGAGCCTGTACAGGACTATACAAATCGATATGCACCTGTTGAAGCTTAATGCTGTACTATTTACTGCATTGATTTGTGTCTCCATTGCACACTGTGTGCATTCACTGGCGGCACTGACTACCTACTTATAATGTATTTATGACTGCTGGTTTATAAATACTCCGAAATATACCCTCTATGTCGGTATAAACACAATGCCCCTGTGGATAGGAGACTGGTTATGCAAGTTTAGACTATGATATGATGGCACACACCTGGTTTCCTACAGATAGACCCGCTATGCCGGTATAGACCCGGTTCTCTACAGATAGACCTGCTATGTTGGTAATGGGTATTTATTTCATGTGGAGAAATAACTTCACCATTGTTTTGTATGGGAAGGGCCGTTCTCCACACCCCTGTGGTGAAACTGGATATCATTCTTCATGGCGCCATTCTCCACAGTATAGGCGGTGATCCACTGCCGCAAATTTGTTGCGATTTTGTTGCGAATTACACTTGTGCGAGTTAACACGCAGAAAACGTTCCATCAGTGGATCTGCTGCTGCAAACCCTGCAACAACGTCGTCGCGAGCCACATGCGGCATGCAAGTACATTCACAGAAATCTAAAAGTTTTGTTTTTAACGAGTCGTACGATGACATTCGAAGGAAACTCACAGGAGTGGATCACCGGTCTATAGCTGTGAAACCAATCTTTAATTGTCATTTTTGAATGGAATTAATCAATATTCACATGAAATAAATACAGAGATCCACTCAAAATCAGTCTAAACTCCTGGTTTCTCCACGAGTGGGACCTTGGGTGGTATCACACGAGGCACATCACATATAGCATCGATTTGGCGCAGCCTCATGTGATACCACCCAAGGTCCCACTCGTGGAGAAACCTGTCGTTCAGACAGATCATCGTAGACCTCTGTCTATATATATCCCAAGCATATCCCTGTAACTGGGGTAGATGCAGCAGGCCTTACACACCATACACCGATCAGCGCGCCACATTTACACTGCGGGCGCCGTGTGCGTGATAGAGAGGCGCTCTCTGACACAGAGGCCTCCCCACACCTACTCTCGTTCCCAAATCCTTCCAAAGGAAGGCTCTGGTAACTGCTAAATGTTGGGATTTTGCTGGGTCTGGGCAACCCCTGCTGGTAGCTTGGAACCAGCGAACAGGAACAGGAAATGGAACCAGAAAGGCTGATGGTAAATCTACCTAAAACTACCATCATACATTCTGGTTCCATTTCCTGTTCCTGTTCACTGGTTCCAGCCTACCAACAGGGGTTGCCCAGACCCAGCAAAATCCAAAGTTCAAGGTCATTTGGCTGTCCCCAGAGCCTTCCTTCGGAAGGATTTGGGAACGAGAGTACCCCACACCAGGCACCTGATCTGTGTGTAAAAGGGGCTCTGTGTGCCACCCATTGAGGGACCCGTCCATTTGGGGCTGCGTGACTCCTGAGGACAGAAAGGCTAGTGTAACCTGAGGTGTATTGTGTCGGGTTTAGTCATACACTGTGTGCTGTGTCATAATGAAGGGATGCTATGTGCTGTATTGTTGTATACCTATTGGGATAGCACGGACCAGGTATTTGAGTGCCGCACAGATCACCCTTTCTGGGGAACTGTAACTAACTGTCCAGTAGCTTCAGGGAAGTGATTGGCGATGTTCTCCCTACATTATAGTGTCAGAGCTGCAGCAATAAAAAAAACAAATCTGCCCTAATAAAGCTGAATACATAGAAAATGTATCCATGTAATTTATTTCTCGTACAGAAACATATCTATCATTCATGATTGCGAGCAGCCTGTTATATGGTCTATACTCATAATGAGTTGGGCCTGCCCCTATGGGGTATCTGCATACAGTAGGCAGGTGTTATCACCTATGGATCTATCAGCAGCAGGCCTCGTTATAACACCTGATACAGCCGTGCCCACAGCCTGGGAACATATACTAAGTCAGAGGGCATGCATTGTATTGGTCACTTCACAATTTGCATATCTCTGGAAAGCATTATTCTCATTGGACAGAGGGCTGGTTGCTGGTAATCATCTATCAGACTAATAACAGCAGTGTGCACAACATTCCTAATCTATCAGGGATGAGTTGGACTAATTGATAGGCATGCCATAGACCATGTCCTACATAGTGACCCTCATTACAAGGTAATACCAATAATGACTTAGCCAGAATAGCTCTATAGAAGCACAACAATGTGTACCAATCCAGATGATCGGCATGATACCTAAATCCAACACTGACGAGGTTACGCACCAGGGATAAATTCATTTATCAAGATCATTGAGCATTAAAGCACTATTCTTCCCTTAAAGAGCCTAGCACTTGTATAACGGGTGTACCCCAATTCCAGGAATGTAAACCTATACTCCTGAGTGTCTGCGTAACAGCATATTTCTTTACCTGTTGCAAAACATCCGCAACAGCGAACTGGGTGGAGTTTTATGTGAGTAAGCGTAACGAGTATTTGTCACCTCCAAACCGCATCACACTGCCACTTGACTCACACAAAAAGAAGCTCCTTGGGACTATTATTGAAAGGAGCATTTCTATTAATTAATAATGATATAAACAGGAAGGTTGGCACAGAGATTGGGAGAAATATATGCCCCCTCCCCCACACAAATACATAGACTGAGTGCGCTATTTTTTTCAAGTAGAAGAGTATGCTGCGTTACCGCTCATAGCCCTGGGCAGGCAGCATGAGTGCCATGGAAATTAACATAATACCTTTTTGTTGAACATTAAGAGTGCTGCAGGCATCTCCGGCTCATCAGCTCACTCTGGCTGTCAATCAATATGCACAAAGGATAATCAATACCGGGGTCAACTTTTATCAAAGAAATGTCCTGGAAAGGAAGGGACATTTCAATGGGATCGATGGTTGTTTTGGGCAAACACCACTCAAATAGTAACGCTGCCCCAGGCCTGCATTCAACGAGAAGGACGCTTGCAGGCAAGAACCTGACCAAAAAGGCTGATCTGGGATGATCGCTTGTAATTGTCCTCCTATGAGGATAATTAATACAGGTTTATTTTTAGAAGGCTTTGTGAGAAAATGCAGTCTACATTTGATCATTATTTCTTAAGTTGACTTGATAGTTAAATGTATACCTGCTACTTTGTGAGGAGAAACTGCTTGTTTTCTGCTGTATACTAACACAATCATCAACAGTGGCTTAAGTCATGATATCTATGACCAAGGAAGGCATCACGTGCATGTAATAGATATAACACGTGAGCTAACACACTCTGTCTCATTCTAAATCGAGCATGTACACCATTGAAAGCACATTATTTGTAACCCAAAACTTCCTAATTCAGAGCAAAAACATGTGCTGTGTTGGTGTTATGTGCTTTCACCTCTACCATGTGATTTGCGTGTTACCATGGCAACATAGCTACCGCTACAAAACAGCTCATGTAATACATCCATGAAATACTCATAGGCAGTGCCCGGCAGACCCTGAAATGCTTTGATGGATAGCGGTTCTGCTGAGTCCGGATCTTGGGGTTTGCGTGCTTCAAACTGATTTGAGGCCCGGCAAAGCCGTTCAAAGGCCCTTACCATTGAATTAACTCCGTTCTCATTTGAGGGACTGAGCTTGCACCAACTCCAATGGTCCTGAGTTCGATCTTCAAGTGCAAGAAAAAAACGAAAGTCAATATTATCAAGGCCATGCAGTCCTGGAATGATGAATCTGCCAGATGTATTGTAGCAGTTTAATGTGATCTATTTTTCATATAAACATCGCAGCCATTCAAAAATGAAGTGTCATGCCGACGCTACAGGGCCTGTATATCCAAATACTCCCCAAGTTCAAATTTGACCGGGCAAAGGTTGGCATGATACACAGCGGAGTGACTCGCCGGGGCTGCATTCGTGCACCATGATGACAAATATCATTTTTTAGCAACATGCCGTCCTTAACCCTTTAAGGGCAGCATAATGGATTAATGCATCATGCCCTTGGTCGTCATGATGCATGAATGCAGCCCTGGCGAGTAACTCCCCAGGGCTGCATTTGAGCATCATGTCGACCCTACGGGGTTGAGACACTTCCGAAGGTTCGGCATGATGCACTAATACCGCACTAGCCGTGGCTGCATTGGTGCATCATGACGACAGATGT
The DNA here is from genome assembly GCA_947462335.1 of Harmothoe impar. Classification (NCBI taxonomy): domain Eukaryota; kingdom Metazoa; phylum Annelida; class Polychaeta; order Phyllodocida; family Polynoidae; genus Harmothoe; species Harmothoe impar. The sequence continues at coordinate 66,694,952 of OX381711.1, forward strand.
AATCTTTTAGCGACATTTGTTCTTAAATGATTAAAGGGGTATACCCCGACGAGACAGCAGCAGCAGCAGCAGCAGCAGCAGCAGCAACCTCAGCCGTGGAAAGACTCCTGGTGGGGTGTGATACCAATGCCAAGAATGGAACTCCTGTTTATTTAATCTTTGAATTGGATTATAAACACTAATTAGATTCCTTATTACGCTGGCAGTCGACCCTACTCCCTGCTGTGTGGGAGTATGATAAAGCAGTTAGCTGCCTAAGGCCATACCTTTTTCATGTTATGAGAAGTGAGGGAAATACTCGGAGGAGCAGCATTTGCCAGCTACCGATAGCCCCAAACGGGTGTACCTAATGGTATTCACGTAAGGATTCAGAAGAAAAGTTCCCAACTATGTAAATACATGTCTGATGACGATAATACGTTGCGCTTCACTTACCAGTATTCCCCTAATCTACCCTTGGCATGGCCTTTGCTATAATTGGAACACTGCTCTATCATATATACGTACATGTGTATAGACACTCACTTCCTCTATCACCAAGCTTTAGTCATAAACAGAGGATTGAGAAGACACACATCAAGTAGTTAGATGGTACATTCTGTCCTCCAGGTCCCCCTGCTGTTACCCTGATTAAACTGTATGAACCCTTTGTAGTGGTAGCAGTGGCGGCAACCCTACCAACCAGTATTACTCCAACCACCACCAGCAGTAGCAGTAGCGGTAGAAACAGTGCCTGACACAGTAGAAGCAGTGTCTGCTGCCCCCACTGACCCTGACGCAGTAGAAGCAGTGTCTGCTGCCCCCAATGACCCTGACACAGTAGAAGCAGTGTCTGCTGCCCCCAATGACCCTGACGCAGTAGAAGCAGCGCCTGCTGCCCCCACCGGCCTTGACGCAGTAGAAGCAGCGCCTGACACAGTAGAAGCAGTGTCTGCTGCCCCCAATGACCCTGACGCAGTAGAAGCAGTGTCTGCTGCCCCCAATGACCCTGACACAGTAGAAGCAGCGCCTGCTGCCCCCACCGGCCTTGACGCAGTAGAAGCAGCGCCTGCTGCCCCCACTGACCCTGACACAGTACCTGCTGCCCCCACTGACCCTGACGCAGTAGAAGCAGTGTCTGCTGCCCCCACTGACCCTGACACAGTAGAAGCAGCGCCTGCTGCCCCCACTGACCCTGACACAGTAGAAGCAGTGTCTGCTGCCCCCACTGACGCTGACACAGTAGAAGCAGTGTCTGCTGCCCTCAGTGACCCTGACACAGTAGAAGCAGTGTCTGCTGCCCTCACTGACCCTGATGCAGTAGAAGCAGTGTCTACTGCCCTCACTGACCCTGACACAGTAGAAGCAGTGTCTGCTGCCCCCACTGACCCTGACACAGTAGAAGCAGTGTCTGCTGCCCCCACTGACCCTGACACAGTAGAAGCAGTGTCTGCTGCCCCCACTGACGCTGACACAGTAGAAGCAGTGTCTGCTGCCCTCACTGACCCTGACACAGTAGAAGCAGTGCCTGCTGCCCCCACTGACCCTGACACAGTAGAAGCAGTGTCTGCTGCCCCCACTGACCCTGACACAGTAGAAGCAGTGTCTGCTGCCCCCACTGACCCTGACTTACAGGTTGCCGTGTGATGGGTCCTGATCAGGTGCTTCTTTACATGACCAGCTAAAACGTGTCTGTTGTTGCCCCCCCCCCCCCCATGCCCCTGCACCCCACCCCCTCCCGTCCCATCCCCTACCGCTGTAGACATGCCTGGCACAGTGCTGCTGCTGTCTCTGGACCATGTATTTGCCCGTAGGCCACATTCCTGTTACAGAGATGCCACTCACTTGTCGAAAAAGAAGTAGGAAATATTGTTATTTTGGTCGATTTTCTATTAAATAGGAAATTAACATGATTCAATACAGAAATTCCAGCCAAATATTAAGAATTCCTGCAAAAGTAGGAAAAGTGGCATCTCTGCTGTTATTCCTGTTGCCTGAAATCCTAATTTTGGAGAGCTATCTTTTTACTGATTGAAAACACAACATTATGCCTTTAATTTCACTTGGAATTGGCCCATTTAGTATAATGACTGGCCGCTGAATATAGGTCAATGCTGAGCATTAGGAATAGATGTGCCTCTACATGGGTGCCCATCTATAGCATTGACCGTGTCGCCGTGTCGAATTTTAGCAAAAGTGCTGTGTCATCGTGTCAAATTTTATGTACATAGAATAAACTAGCCTAACTAGGGCCTTATATGAATGCCTGTGTCCGTCGAATTTTAAAAGCGCCGTGTCACTCGTGTCACATTCTAAAAGGGTCGTGTCGCCGTGTCGCACATGTTGAATTTTACCCATGTAGAGGCACATAGATGTCGGTTTTCTTGTCATCAACACCTGTCCACCCTTCAGCATTACTTCACACCATGAACTGCTCTGCTGTGCACGGGTGTGTGTGTGGGGATGGGGAGGGGGTATCGATAAGTAGAATAGCCTCATCAAGAGCCGCCCATGGTTATACAAGTGGTAAGCCGGACTGTATGAGCTGACCGAGCCATGAAGGATTCACATGGCCCGGAGCATGCCCATCTTCTCAGGGCATGACCTCTCACTTGTAATCCCCCATTCAAAAGGGATCACGTCCGAACACTGTCGTCATGAACCAGCTAAATCAAGCACACCACCTACTTTTGGAGGCTGAGGCCAATCAATTCTGGGGTCCATCATCTGATCTGGGAATTACCTTTAATTCAAGGCCTAACTTACATTTATACCAGAAAGTGTTTGAGGGCCCGCTGGGCTGAAATAGGAAGTATTGCATCTACACATTAACTTGGTATAAGGAGAAGTACCTGCTGGCTATGGTATACAGTTTCTGGTATGGGCCTTAGTAATTATCAGCAATAGGCTGATTTGATTATCAGTAATAGGCTGATTATGTGGGGTCACAGACGGCCTGCCGGGTTATATCACACCTCTAGGAATTTTGTGTATAACACCGGGTCCTAGATGTACTTACACCACACTTGGCTGAGAGAACAAAAGAAATGGCCTGACTGTAATTTTTAATAATACATACATGGCTGTTTGTTGATGCGCTTCACTGAGCACACTCTCCTACTGTGGGTGTAAGTCAGATATGATATGCATGACTAGCTGTATGAGTGTTATAAGCCTTGGACAATGGTAATTATTCGCGGCTGACGCCTTTGACTATTACCTTGTCCTTGGCTTATATCACTCTTACAGCAAGTCACTTGTATCATATCTACCACATAAAGGCCTACATGAGTTATTATATATTGCACTTATACCACAGTTGGCTCGGAGAACAAAAGAAACTGCCGTCTGTAAAATACGTACAGTAAAGAGCCGGTAAAACCATCCTCAAAATCTCAATATTTTGCTGCAGTGTCGTTTATCAAAAACATGTTATTGTACAGCTATCATTAGTATTGGGTTTGATTGAAAGAGAGAATAGCAATAGGATGATTGATATTATATCCCCCACCCATATCATATGGTGTATTGACCATTACAGTACAGATAAGAGAGCACAATGCGACACGGGCATTGTGTATACATGTATATACAAATATTTGATATCCCATAAAAATGAAGAGTGTACCATACAAAGGAAGTTCCCTTATCACTCCTATACTATACATGGAGTATGTAGAGATTAATCTATGTACATGTCTATAGTGCAGGCCTGACAGTGTAGATATAGGTCCATAGTAAATCACTCTGTGGACGTCAATAAAAGCAATCCAACAATGAATAAACCAGACAGTCGCATCCATCACATCAGGCATGGAGCTGTGCATAAATCACAAGAGAATGACTTCATCGCCACTATGGACGTTGGGACTCTACAAATCAAATACTAGTAGATAAATATCTATATCTATATAAAAGGTATAGCATGGTTCAGGGCGGGCGACCTTGCTCACTATAAAAGGTAGACATCAACCGTCTTTTACAATCACTTGGCCTTGCTCAGCAAAAAGGTAGACCTCCGTCCTTTCATTGTCGCAATATTGAAGGCAATTTTATATCATGAGGCAATTATTAGCATCTTCATTGTCAAGGGTGGACCCTATGGGACAAAGACACATTTTCCTCACAGCCAAAAATAATCATCTCATTTCAAGAAAATAAGATAAATAAAACTCGCCAGGTGGACAAATGACTATTTTTGAGAAAAAATAGTTTTCTTAAAACCAGTCATTTGTCCGCCAGGCGAGTTCGTTTATCTTATTTTCTTGAAATGAGTTATTTTTGGCTGTGCTCATCGTGTACTTTCTATATGGGTATAAGCACAGAGAGAGTCTCTTTATAAAGTAATAAAGACACGTTATTGTGAAAAAAAAATCAGCCATATAGCCACCGCAGATCTTCCTACACTGTTATCTGATGTACAGTATTTGTATTTTGTCACTTAATATATTGGGGCCCAGTCGTTGGAAATAAGAAGTGGCAGGTGGGGTAGGGCTGAGTGGTTTACAGCGTATAGCGTTACTTAGACATGTCTACAATTCCCAACAGGTTCATCAAGTATTCATACAAAACATCAGATTAAATCAATACAAGGAAATCCTATGCTTGTGTTTTATTGCCAAGCCATATATACCAAGTAGATATCAGTTCTCATAATACAATATGTGCTTACCAAACTTGTTTTCCCTAAACCACATATACAATTGTTATATAATCATCTCGATTTCACATCAAGCAGACACTGGTAGGGCCAAGGAGTTCTATTCTTATTTCTGATTTTAGATTTTTCAACCTCGCGGGCTGAAATGCATAGCACAATGTGTGCTTTTTGTGTATCAAGATTCACATTTTAGTGGTTAAGAATTTATTGATCCTTAAAAGTGGGGAAAATATGAGTTATTTCTAGCCCACTGTAATCTACCATTATTAGCTTCGATTTGATACCAAATGTGCCAATTCTTTCCCGCGTTATCATGTTTTTCATAAAGAAAGATTAACCAAAAAAAGAAGAGTTTTGATCTCTCAAAACCTGATTTCTATGATACGCGTGGTGATCATGAGAAACATCATTGAGTGGCCTTACTATTAAATATGGTAGAATGAGGATCCAAGATTTATTCCAGACTAGATGGTGTTCACTTGGACAGGTAGTCCAGGTAAACGTGATTCCAGTTTCCATTTATGTTTTCTACAGGTGAGAACACAATATACATGTGTGAAAACTGGGATCGCATTTACCTGGACTACTTAGAGCCCCATCTTGTGTACTCTCGTTCCCAAATCCTTCCGAAGGAAGGCTCTGGTAACAGCCAAATGACCTTGAACTTGGGATTTTGCTGGGTCTGGGCAACCCCTGCTGGTAGCCTGGAACCAGTGGACAGGAACAGGAAATGGAACCAGAAAGTATGATGGTAAAATACAGTAAAACTACCACCATACATTCTGGTTCCTGTCCACTGGTTCCAGGTTATCAGCAGGGGTTGCCCAGACCCAGCAAAATCCCAAGTTCAAGGTCATTTGGCTGTTACCAGAGCCTTCCTTCGGAAGGATTTGGGGACGAGAGTACATCTTGTGTGGAACAGATCTCGGGTCCTCCATGAGACTAGATTGTTTAATATGGACATGAGCGGGGGGGGGGGCTACAGCTTGTGAAGCTGGATGGATATAAGTGGGTATTGTAAGATGGCAGGCACCATCTGATTCTGTCAACACGCGTTATCTCCTTTTGTACCACCAGGGGGCGTCTGGCACCGGAAGTCGGCCTGTCACTTCCGGTTTGTGTCAGAGGGAGGAAACTGCTAACGACCAGGGAGTTTAATATTCAATAGTTCAATGACAGATACATATGTATACGGGATGCTGTATATATCCCCAGCTATGTCAGAGTTCTGTATGGGGGCAGGGGATCATCCACAACAGAGATAAGCGAACCAGACACCCGGACCCTGTACGTTGTAGTTAGGCCTATCGCGATATCAGCTTCAGAGGGATGGATACTGCAGCATATAACTATTGGCCTAACTATCTAAGGACGGCATGTCGCTAAAAGATGCAGGGTTCCCGCAACAATTTCAGATTGAAACTCCATGACATTTCCATGACATTCCATGACAAAAATCTCAATTTTCCATGACATTTATTACATTCTTGTGGGGGTCGGCAGGCTTGGTCTCTGAGAAATTTTCTAAAATCAAGAAAGCAAATGGGAAATTTCTAGGAGATTTTGTGAGATTAATTCCATTACTTTCATTTTCCATGACATTCCATGACACATGGCAAATTTTTACAAAATTCCATGACATTCCATGACTTTCCAGACAGCTTTCAAATTCCATGACATTCCATGACTTTCCATGACATGTGAGAACCCTGAGATGACTACAGCCCCAGCGATTGACTCGCTGGCGCTGCAATGGTGCATGATGCATAAATGCATTATGCTGTCCTTAAAGGAATAACGATGCTATAATTATGTCTGTATTTATCACACTTGGATGAGGTTACATATAGCACGCAGGTCTAGCCCAGACAATACCTGAGTAAAATCCACTTCCCTCTATACTACTCAGAGTCTATTTGACATCAACTAGATCCGCCCATATAGTGCTACCTCCCTCCTTGCCCTGACTTGGTCGCTATTCCATCAACTTGTTATCTCACGTATATCAGCCTGTCACGCTATATAAAGGTATTGGATTGTTATCTACGATATCATTCAGTCATCATACAGACTTACCAGCAGTGATACTATCCATGTAGACACATAATGACACAGGAGATCATCTGAGATGGCATCTAATCCCCTACAGAATATTGGTTGACATCTTAAGTATTACTACATGACTTATTACAATACATAGGGAAAGTACACACAGAAAAGAAGTAGAATCACTGTGACTCCCGACATGATCACTGAGGGAACTCTCCTCAGGACTCTAAAGTGACTCTATAATGACTCTGTTTTAAGACTCCCTAATGATTCGGAGTCACTTTAGAGTTGTGGGGAGAGTTGCCTCAGTGATCTTGATTGGACTCCCATTTGAGAGTTGCAGTGATCCTACTTCTTCTCTCTGTGTAGTGCTGGGGCCCGGGTTGTGTAAATAGACAAATACCAACACCCATTGATACTGTCTCTGCCATATTTTACGAGTGGGGGCTGGGGCCATATCCCACGAAACCGAAGGCTGAGTGGGATATGCCCCAGCCCCCACAAATGAAATACGTCAGAGAGGTATCAATGTAGTTGGCATTTGCATTTATTTTTTGACTTGAAGCCATTTAATGAAGGAAAGACAGCTTTTTCTTCGTCCATTGAATACAGCCACATTACATTCAATGGGGGGCATTGAATACGGCCCTTACTACACTTAAGCATAGTGAATCTTGTATTTCAAAAAAAATAAAAGCTGAATCCCACTTAACAGCCATCATTATTGGTGCCATGTCTCAGCGCCCATATAAAGGTGATATCGGTAACAAGCTACAGCCATGTGCTCTCACTCTCCAAGCAGACCCTTACCACACATAGGCAATAAGGGAGCATATATCTGCTGGGCGAGTGGCTGGGAGGGTTGGTCGGGAAACATCACATGGGTCATGCTAGGTGGGAGGGTGGGTTGATAGGGCTTGTCTGTATGTGTGGAGTGGAAGGGGGTGGGGGGGGGGGGGGTCTTACATGGGCTTACACACCATGGAGTAAGAGATAAAGGGGGCTGATCAACTTGTTGACATTGTTCAGTTGAGATTATCGTCAGTGGCCAGCTGTTCTCTTAGTTGTGGTTGCGGGTTCTGGATCCAGTCTGTGTGTGTGTGTTAATTAGCTGTGGTATTGGACCCAGTCTGTGTGTGTGTGGTGTGTGTTAGCTGTGGTACTGGACCCAGTCTGTGTGGTATGTGTGTGTTAGCTGTGGTACTGGACCCAGTCTGTGTGGTGTGGTGTGTGTGTTAGCTGTGGTACTGGACCCAGTCTGTGTGGTGTGTGTGTGTTAGCTGTGGTACTGCACCCAGTCTGTGTGGTATGTGTGTGTTAGCTGTGGTACTGCACCCAGTCTGTGTGGTATGTGTGTGTTAGCTGTGGTACTGCACCCAGTCTGTGTGGTGTGGTGTATGTTATCTGTGGTACTGCACCCAGTCTGTGTGGTGTGGTGTATGTTAGCTGTGGTACTGCACCCAGTCTGTGTGGTGTGGTGTGTGTTAGCTGTGGTACTGGACCCAGTCTGTGTGGTATGTGTGTGTTAGCTGTGGTACTGGACCCAGTCTGTGTGGTATGTGTGTGTTAGCTGTGGTACTGGACCCAGTCTGTGTGGTGTGGTGTGTGTGTTAGCTGTGGTACTGGACCCAGTCTGTGTGGTGTGGTGTATGTTAGCTGTGGTACTGCACCCAGTCTGTGTGGTGTGGTGTATGTTAGCTGTGGTACTGCACCCAGTCTGTGTGGTGTGGTGTGTGTTAGCTGTGGTACTGCACCCAGTCTGTGTGGTGTGGTGTATGTTAGCTGTGGTACTGCACCCAGTCTGTGTGGTGTGGTGTATGTTAGCTGTGGTACTGGACCCAGTCTGTGTGGTGTGGTGTATGTTATCTGTGGTACTGGACCCAGTCTGTGTGGTGTCAGTTAGCTGTGGTACTGGACCCAGTCTGTATCTAGTATGTCTGTTCAAGAAATCCTATTACTATATCCTATGTGGTTATGGATATTTGGAATCTAGTACTTCAAATCGACCAATCACAGGGCTGGATTTGAGAGTGTCTATATCCCGTAGACCCCGCAGTATTCCGCTCTTCATGTAGGGAATTAAAAAGGTAATAAAAGAGCAATTAAATACCAGGTCCTAAGTTGGATAGATCCCATTAACTCGCGGACTATGTCATTTAGACAGCCTCCCTACGGTCGGTGTCTAAATGCCATAGACCCCTCATACAAGGATCTAGTTCTGTGTACAACTGGTCCATGGTCATAATAAAGCAGAGCTGCCAACCTCAAAACTTCCAAAATCGTATTTTTTTGGGTCATTTTTGCATGAAAAGCGTATTTAGCGTACTCCCTTCCCCCCAAAAGCGTACTAAATGCGTACTTTTGATTTAGGGTGCCTGCATTAATATAACATTAACAAAAACACGATAATTTGTCTGTTCCATTATAGCCAAAGCCAAAAAAATTGGATCCCTTGAAGGGGGGGGAGGTGAACCAAAAAACAGGGCCGACCCTACTTTTTTCTTATGCAATTTTGAAGAAATTTCTGTATTTTTACCCTTTTTGTGGTCAATTTTAATGTCTTCGGAGAGGCTGGCCAGTACTTTCATGTAAAAAAAAAAAGTTTAAAAAAACACCTACCGACCTTACATTTTCTGACCATCTTACCTGAAACAACAAATTTTTGGGCCTATTAAAGCGAGAATTATCTAGAACTAAAATGTGTACTCAATATATATGAAATAATAGCCAATTAAAGCAAAAATGCGTACTGCATACCTCAAAAGCGTACTAAATCGTACTCAAAAGGTAGTCTGGTAATAATATCAATGCAATATAAAAGTGTGTCTCTAGTGAGATGCTTACAATATCTGAGGTATACCTATCTCTAAACATATTCAAAAATAAACTTAAATGATCCTATTTTTCCTCACACAGCACAGTTGACGGAAGTAGGGAGGGGACTATTAACTTGTATACACCTACTCTGAAATATATAAACCTAGCCGTTTCTGAGAGGAAAATCACTCTTTCTTTCGGCATGGAAGGTGGATAGCTCCCGAAGGCAAACTATAGGAAGAAAATCATGTGTTGCTCCCATTAGGAAGATAGAACTTAGACTGGCAATTTTATTTATGTACGGTTTTTAGTTCTGCTTAGCATAGAGGCAGTTTAAACTATAGTCGGTGCCATGGCAGGCCTAGCGTTGACTATAGTTGACACTATTTACATAGGATTACTATAGGAATTGATATGAGGTTCATCCTCCTGGGAAGTGCTAGGTTTCAGAGGTCGTCCCCACAGCAAGCCATGTAATTTTGGTCAGGATTCAAAGGGTTAAGCTTAAAAGGCTGTGACACACTGAGTTAGTAGAGTAATACCCTGCTCACAGCAGTGTTTTGTGTGTATAATCTCAGAGTGGTGAGGCAGTAAATGACTGCTGCCGACAAGGATGGCAAACAGGCCTGTACCCCACCTGCTACCTGCTGACTGCATGTCAGGTGCTACACAGCACCTGTGTCCTTCTACCCATTCGGCTTCTTCTTGGAAGACGCTTCCCCTCCCCCCCCCTCCCCCATCTTGTATTTTAACTGGGACTGATTTGTTATTCTGTCGGCATGAACTGCGTACCAGGATAAGGGAGTGATCACTTTTTAACAAGGGGGGGGGGGGTGGTGGGTTTCCGCGGGTTACATCCCCCCCCCCCCCCCCCCCGGTCAAGGGGTATAAGTTTTTACCCCCCCCCCCCCCTTACGGTCGAAAATCGGCTCGCGCGCGGGCCCTTTGAAGCATAGTAACTCGCGTTGTTTTTTTTTGGCTCAAACCGGGTTCAATTTTTTTGCCCCCCCCCCCCCGGTGAAGTGGTCCAATTTTTTTGCTTCCCCCCCTGTTGTTTTAAGAAAAAATATTTTCTCAAAACTAGTCATTTGTCCGCCAGGCGAGTTTGTTTGTCTTGTTTTCTTGAAATGAGAAAATTATCTTTGGCTGTGAACTTAATGCAGTTCATTGTTACACAAGCAGCCTACTGCTGCCCCACACTGCTGCCCCCCCCCCCCCCCCCATTCACACAGGCTCCTATTGTCACTGACCCTGTGGGTTACAGGTAGGATGCTGCGTGTTGCTGGCATTATTACTCATTTAAGGGCGGCATTATGCATTAGTGTATCATGATCTTGGGGACCCCATGAATGCAACCCTGGCGAGTACTAACTAGCATGTTGCACCAATGCAGCACTGGCGAGTTGCTCACTGGGCCTGCATTGGTGCATCATGATGACAAATATCACTTTTTAACAACATGCCATCCTTAAAGGGTCAACGACAAACCTAACTAGTTATAGACAACTCCAAGTGGTGTCCTATATATGGAACACACGTACGTTTTAAACGAAGGATACATCTCTTCAAAGTTCTTTTATCATAGGAAACAATGTTTAATGAGTGGTCCTGTTTCTACATGTAACTGTACCCTTCTACACGCGCCCACACATTGCCTATGACACAAGTAGTCCGGGCACCTTCCCACAGTACCCTCCTGCTAGTGATAGCTTTGTGCCTCTACATGGGTACCCAAATATATGACCGTGTCGCCGTGTCCATTTTTAACGGAGGGACCGTGTCATCGTGTCGAAAAAAACCTGTGGGTCGATATTTACCCCCAACTTTCCTGTGTCTGTCGATTTTTAAAAGGGCCTGAAACGGCCGTGTCGCCCGTGTCGATTTTTACCCATGTGGAGGCACAGCTTTGTAAACAATCTCAGCTGACCCTCTCTGTGGTCTTGTAATGCATTGAATTTTTTTTTCTAAAACGGAGTGACATTCTATTGGCTTGGGTTCAAGTTCGTTTTGCCCCCAACAACCCCAAAGACCCCCCCCCCCCCCCCCCCACTGTTGTTGAATACTACCGTGTACAAAGACAGTGAGCAGTGAGGGTGCATGGACATAGACAACCCAAATTGTCTAAATCATCGGTCATGCCTTTTACACTTGTATTGTTTTAAGAATGACTATTTAACTAATTAAAAGAAATAGTTTAAGGAAATTTCCAATTTATCCTCATCAGGTGACTGGTGCTACTGAGATAAGGATTGGTAATAGAAAATTCACTACGAAAAAAGACACCAGCTTACTCCTATCTTCTGTAAAACGTGTACCTCCATCAGGTCTTGGACGAGCGTCTAATTAAAATTAAGACTGTGTCCTAATTGATTCCTATTCAGACCTCTGATTAAATATGCAGATTAATGAAGATAATCCCCTCTCGGACTCTATCGGGCAGGACTTTGGCTTGGCACCAGAATTGCACGTCTCAACACGTTTAAGTTCATAAATAATTCTTTCCCGTGAATTTGTCTCCGTCTGGATGATTTGATTTGATCGATAAAATATCGACAAGTCAACCCTTTGGGGATGATTGGATAACAATTTCCCCAAGTTTATTATTTGGGGAAGGGATTTTATTTGCTGTTTGAAGTTGAAAACTTCTATGAAATTGAAAATAATATTCTGTGCTCGAGTTTACAATAAATCGAATTTCAATTGTTGTAGATTTCACTCGTATGAAAAGAATATATCCCAAATCAAAAAATTGCTGTATTGCAATGAGATATGATTGATTTTTATCCCTGACTGATGTTATACACTGCAGGATAAAGAAACTCCCTTTTGGTGTTTTCCCAGTGCAAACTAATGTACCGGTATGTACACAGGTGATAATTCTCCATGAACGCAGGTTTCAGCGTGGGGGAAAAAGATGAGAAATTCAAAGCCACAATCTCGCCACCATATATATATATATATATATATATATATATATATATATATATATATATATATATATATATATATATATATATATATATATATATATATATATATATATATGTATATAAGCCTATCTATGTAAGGGGGTGGTAATCTTTTAACAACATGGGGGGGGGTGGTGGATTTGGGGGGGGGGGGCCAAAAAAATTGCACCTCTTTTTAGCGAAAACGTCTGTGCGTTACTATAGCTCAAAAACACACAAAAAAAAGTGCGGAAAGCCAGTCAACTCCAAAAGAGAGGGCTTGATGCATGGCCTCCCCGGTACATGGTACCACTCAGGGGAGGTCAGACATTAGGCTTGGGAGAGTGAGAAATTTTCACCAAAAAATAATAACCACTATAGCTGAAAGGGGTCGGCCGCGCTCAATTTCAACTTGCTTGAGGGGGGGACCAAAAAATGTCAACCCCTACTGTGGGGGAGACCAAAAAAATTGGACCTGCTCGGGCAAAAATCCACCGACCGCCCCCGTTGTTAAAAAATGAGCACTCCCTAAACGTCAAATAAATGGTTCATGGATCAGCCAGCAGCTGTCTGTGACGTCACAGCTAGACATTACGTCATCAGTTGACGTAGCATGACGTCACGAGCCAACTGTAGGTAATGAAGCAGGGAGGTAGTCTGACTGGAATTATCAGTATGATAACATGGAGGGTGGGGCCACTGGTGGAGCCCCCAGGCGTGAAAATAATACTGGAGTCGGACAGATGTTATGGGGACTGTATAGAGGCAGACTGATCCTATAATGCTGTAGGTATACACGGGGGTACTCTACCCCCAGGGCTGTCCGGTACAGGTAGTACTACTACACCCAGCACGACCACATGACATAACTTAGGGAAATGATATGCAATTCTAGTTTAAAGTTCTGTTTTAGTTTGGGTATGGTCAAGACAAATTTAGATTAGGTATGTCTTCCCATAAACATGTCCATGGGGTCCCCAACTTTTTTTTCCTTTCGTAAAATACATGATGTACACGTCCATATGTACACGTCCTGGGAGAAGAATGATTTATAATTCATTGAGACTTGACTAGGGAAATATAGACCAGTTCAGACTTTTACAGTCTGAAGTAGCTACAACTCTTCAAGGACTGAATACATCTCTCGTCGTGACCCTTAAAGTTGTTCATGCCCAGGTCCTACCGTCAGCTTTCTCAATAGAAGCGTGAGAGGCTGACATATACCGGTACATAGACGCCCATTGGTATCTTACTGAGCTTAGTCCGAGTCTTGATGTAATGTGTATGTGTACATGTATAGTACATGTATATATACAGAACTCCTGCCCCCCTAATCGACCCCTATCCCTCTTTCAAGCAACCCCTTACCTTACTTAACCCCCCGCCCCTCTCATATCCCCACCCGGGCCCATCCCACTGTACGTTTCCATACTGTATCATAAGCTATAAAGAAAGTAACATGCAAGAGGTTGCTGAGCTATTTTACCCAGCCCTACCATGCCCCAGTAGTCAAGGCCACCCGTCCCATTTATCTGAGGGCCTGATCTTTATAAATATAGATCCATCCCACCGCCAAAGGTCCATGCTGTGGCCTTTAACAATACCACATCTCAACTGCTTTTGGCTAAGTCTTTAAAGATCAATGCCAGCAGTGGAGTCGGACATGATTTCTGAGACTTTGTTTTATAAACTTTCTATCTATCTACTTACCTTACCTTTATACCTCTAGTGTAAGGTAAAGGGTGGCAGGTGTGGGGTGTATTTCAACCTATATTGTCAGATTTATTCAGTGAGAGCCTACAGGGGTGAAGTCAAGCACTGCAGGGGTCTATATTCGACTCTTTCGGAGAATAATGATTATCATTATTTATTACCGGTAGGTGTCCCACTAAACACGGCAAGGTCAATGAACTGAAATCAGGACACAGGTAGTATGTTTATACCGGGGTAAGTTTGCCGTCCCAGCTTTTACGCCCCGTATTCTAAGAATTTATCAGCCTTGACGTTCACTCATAAACAACGAAAGAGAAAGCGCAGGTGGCAATTACCCTGACATCTTGTTACCAAAATAGCATTATTCTTTTACTCATGTGAAAGAAAGAAATGAAGGAGGGAAAACATAAAGCACCACCCCTACACCCCAGGGTAGACAGGTTCCCATGGCTCACGTACTGCACTGACGTCTACATGTATAAGGATAAAACGGGTGGGGACTTGTTCCCGGGACCTGCACATGTAGGCTGACACTAGCACTAGCAGCTCTCGTGAGATCTTGGTTCTGCTCTCGGAAGGTAGCTTGTTCCTGGCAACTACACTCTGTTGGAGTGTGGTACCAGCCTAAATCTCGCGGGATATTCCGTGGACAGAACTGACAATGGCCGCGCACATGGAGGTACCCGATTTATCGTTATAACCCTCACACTGCCCCTCCCACAAGGTGCACCCTGCACCAGGTGTAGTACTATTAGGCTGTAGGCTGGGATGTGTGGGATATAGACTCAACATCAGTGTATGTCAATGTTCATGATGCTCTATTGGCTGACACTACACTGGCATTGAGCCAGAATCCCGGCCCGGGCCACCAGGGTTTACTACTACAAGTGTTGTAGTGGAGCAGATAACAAGAATATCGTGCAAATGGTGGTACAAGTGTAAATATTGGTATCGTGATTCTTTATACATGGCTCCTAATTTTGGCTCCATTGGACACTCAACTGTTTTTGTTGTTGCCATGGTCACAAATCGTCCCTTGGAGATACATGTATTATGAATTATAGAGCCCTAATAACAAACCATAATTATGTTTAAACATCAGTTTTCCAGAGCAACCTAGCATATTAGATAAATATCCTCAGCTATGACTTATAGAGACTTCTAAGTTTTATTCTCTAATTGAGTTGACCCTCAGGGGTTTAATGTAGCCATTAACAGTTGCTAGTTTAACTGGATGCCTAGCATCAGTCATCCTAAGTGTTTGTTTGCATACATAGAAACACTAAGTCTTGCTAAAAAGTATTTTTCAAAGATGCCTAAACTGATGTTGCTAAACAACCACTTGACCCAGAAACAATACAATGACACCAATAGATTTATTGAACTCAATATGAGTGGGGCATGCATTGTTAAAATTCTCCAAGAGGATAAAATAATGCTCATTGTCAGGGTTCTGAACTGGTAAAACAGATTTCTCATTGGATCTGGACGAGGCACAAGAATGACAAATTTAAAGAATCTGAATTCAAAGATCTGAATTCAAATTTTAATCTGAGCTTTCACAGCCTTGATTGTGGAGGGCTAAACAATTTGAAACCTTATACATATTATTACATAAGAGTCACTATACCGACCTACACACGTGTATCACCATTTGCATGATTTTGGTGAAGATGGGCTCTTTCTGCCGCACTATTGGGATGCACTTGAGTGTGGCTAGGGAAGCTTGCTATCTCTACCCCCTCCTGCCTCCCTTAGCATGGGTAGTATACTCTGCTGTCTACCATCTAAACACACTATCAGCTGATATCAGGCCGCCTCATATACACACAGCGGGTAGGGGGAGGGGGTAGGGGTGTACAGCCTGCCTTTACCTACTGGAGGAGATCAACTCAGTAATGCTGCCCATCTGGGGTAGGAGTAGGAGGGGGGGGGGGGGTATGTAGAGGAATATGTGTGGAAGGGTTGTACGAGGCAACTTATCTATCATTAATAACAGCACATGTAGACGTAAAATGTCTATGAAAACGTCTTTAGGAATCATCATTCCTCTGACAGAGCTAGGTGCCAAGTTACCAGTTAGTATTCCAGTACTAATATACTCAGTTGTCTATACACACTAAATGCACTATTTCAGTGATTTTACAAGCCCACATTCACTGGGTGACTCTCACTATTTATAGGTACAAATAGAATGGGGAAGAATACCACAAACCGAACAGACCACGTGAATATGATGTTCCGGTTTTTATTCCCTAGGTGGTTACACTTGTTGAGTTTGAGGGGCTATTTGAGGATAACAGTTTCGGCAGTAGTAACCTTCATCAGATCCTAGCCTATACTCACTTCAAAGTTGGCGTTATAGGTACGCTCAACTCATCGTTTGGCCTAGGTCATGTTCAATAATTTGAACATAAACTTTATCATGTTGAACTGGGAACAATGTGATGTACAGATCTCTATCCTAGATTGGGTACAACCAGAAAATAACTACTCTTTCCAATACAATAAATATAGACTATGGTAACATGAAGGGTATTATCCCCTGCCGCCTGTCTGTCTGCCCAAATCCCCTTAATCCCCAACTAACAACCCTAACCCCCCTCCCCCAACCTCCCCCCTCCCCCACACACTACACCAGCCGCCCAGCCTGAAGCATGCATACATAAGGTCAGTGATGTGGAATTAGTGATGGGGATTTAGTTTCCCACGTATTCCCGGGCCAGAATGCAGTGGAAGGACAGTGTTAAGCCAGTGCTAAAACAGTTGAGTGTGACAGTAGTGCTTCAGTGTTGAAACAGTGTCAGTAACAGTGCCAAATCAGCATCCACTGCCTGTTCACTGCCGAACATTACAGAACAGGGTAGTAGTGGTCCAGTGATAGAGCAGTGTATGATCAGTGTGCAAGCAGTAGTGGATCAGTATGTCCGAAATATGTAAATGAGGTGGTAGTGCTTGATCAGTAGCCTACTGATTTAGCACTGCTGTAGCAGTGTCTATTCAGTAGGTGTTGTAGCCCATAGAAAACTGGGGTTGTGGCAGTATTGGATCAGTACTACTGATCAACCACTGTATTAGCAGTAGCTGATCAGTAGACTACTGATGAAGCACTGCTGTAGCAGTATGGCATCAGTAGTACTGATGCTAAGGTGAGCAATCAGTGGATATAGAAATGTATATACATGTACAATTCAAAAGGCCTTTCAAGATGTTGACCCAATAGAAAGAATGAGGCTGTTAGTGTGAGAACAGGTCTGTGTGATTTACTTACCATAGTCAATTCCTAATTCTATTTCAAGTAATCCACTGTGATCACAGGGTATTGAATGTATTGTATGCCCATTCTTGTAGGATTGAGTAGCCTCCTTGTCAGATATTTCTGTAAAATATGCTCCCTATGTGTTTCTCTGTTGGTCCTGCTGGATTCTGGCGCATTCTGTCTAACTGTCAGATTTGAATGTGTCTAGTAACTCAAATAAAAGTAGGCCATAAGTACCAGTATGTCAGTACTGAATCAGTGACTACTGAATTACACTGACACTCGCCCGGGACTATGTCCCAGAAGTGTTGGATCAGTAGCCCTGGAAATAGCCCATCATCTGACAAAGAGATAGCAGTGGAAGTTCAGTGGACTACTGGGTCTGCACTGAATAAAGCAGTGGGGGATCAGTAGTTTTGGGAGTGTTGGATCAGTCCATACTGACATATGAAGTGGTGAATCAGTTTGGTTTCAGTGGTCACTGATTTAAGAAGTAGCTACTGCCTTCTGGCCCGGGTTACCTCTGCATAGTAACCATAAAACCTTGCGTACAAGCCTAATTCGCGTATAAGCCGCATCCGACTTTGGGCTGATTCTATAAGCCATAGTAGCAAGAATTCGCGTATAAGCCACACTCCAACAATCGGCCGGTGCTACAAGCCGCACTGCTGATCTGACTCCCGCACTAGCCGCAGCTTGTATGCAAGGTTTTACAGTAGTGCAAAAGGGTTGATTGGTTGTGTTGGGTCACTTTATGACCATTTAACAGACAAGGTCCTATCAAGAGCTGTGCGAGGGTGATTGAATCCACCAGGCGATACAAAGGCAAGAATTCTGTCCATAGGATTTTAACACAGAAAGGGTTCTCCAACACTACAACGCCCATCAGTCAATCATGGACATTAATATCCGCGAGCACCGGCAACTCATAATTATTGATTGTGAACCAGCGATGCAGGTCTGAGCAAGGACCATCTTCAACCGCGATCCCAGGTTGGATCCTGTGCATTGCACACAATCTGCTCTCATCAGAAATCATGGAAAGCCACAATAGTGTCACTTATCATGTGGAGTAGCCAGGCTAGGGGCTTTAGTGCATCATGCCCTTGGTCGTCATGATGCCTGAATGCAGCCCTGGCAAGTAACTAGCGAGTGCTGCATTCAGGCATCATGCCGACTCTACGTACGGGGTTGAGACACTCCCATGGGGTCAGCATGATGCACCAATGCAGCACCGGCGAGTTATTCCCCTGGGCTGCATTGGTGCATCATGCCGACAAATGTCATTTTTTAACGACATCCATCCTTAAAGGGTTAACAGAGGCAGGATGAGGGACTGCAGTGTGTCTAACCACCAAGACACTGCCTGTTTAGCTGCTGCCAGTGCCAGGCCCTAATGATGCAGCCTCAGCCCACTCTAATGACCACACTTCCAAAGCAGGACGCATCCCCCCAGCGGCAAAAAGCAGAACTCTAGCATTCGAGGAAGTTGTCTGCGGGTGTAACAGTGGGAGCGGGTTGACAGTCTCACAGATCTACAACCATAGCAACCCCTGTAATTTGCACAACTCCAGGGGCTGGGCAGACAAAGAGGATTTACACAAGGTACATCCCAACAGTAACTGACTCATGGGCGGTGGCCTTATTAGTAAAGCTGCAGTTCACGACTACCTGTCTGGGATTTAAACTCTGCTATCAGCTTTAGAGAGGTTTTACACGGTGTTCAGTGAGCTTTGATGCTACTGGATGTATATCAGCACTGGTAATAGCTACTGCAATTAGTATAGTTACCGTTACCGGGTGAATTGTGCGAGTTATCTGATTGGTACCTAGAGGTCAGTTATATGTGTCGAGCCATCTAATGTTTCATAGACCTCAACTATTACGTATTACATGGGATAACATGCCCATGCAGTATACACCTGCCCTTGAAAGGTACCATGGTTTCAGCATCTTCCCAGACAAGCTATATGCCAGTGATGAGTTTTGACACCAGTTAGAGAGCTAGAGCGGGCCAGCTTGATGTATAGGGGTTAACCAACATTGCCAGAGTTAGAGTATACAAAATTGTTATAAAATAGATATACCCCTACTTTGGATAATCATACCTAGACAACAAGCCATTTCAATGATGTAGCCTCTTATTGTTCTCTATCAAATTTTTCATCCTTAAAAACAAATCTAATTGGATGAGTGGCTTTGCTGATTGTATTCATCATTTTCTGATGGATGAACATCTATCACCATCATCTTGCCTCTACTAGTACCTGGAGGCTTAGTCTATAGCTCAGACACCCAAAGCAACCATTCATACCGATTAGTCCCTCAAAGTGTAGATATAATTCCGGTAAGTGCTTCTCTAGTAGATGGCTCTATATATGTTATTCTTTTGTATAATACAGTAGAGGGGAACTGAACTACAGGACAGAACTAAGAAATGCCACAACATAATAAGAATACCCACATGTAGAGGAGAATTCCTCCGTGTCTGGTATTCTGTGTGCTGGTACCCAGTCAGCTTGTAGCCATACATCACTGTCAGACGGGACCAGCCGGCAACCAGCAAACACTACGTCATTACAGCCAACCTGCTCCTCTTAACTATAGTGCTATTGGTGTTACCATAGATGTACTGAGATAGCTCTGGTGTTACCATAGATACACTGAGATATCTCTGGTGTTACCATAGATACACTGAGATATATCTGGTGTTACCATAGATGTACTGAGATATCTCTGGTGATACCATAGATGTACTGAGATATCTGTGGTGTTACCATAGATGTACTGAGATACCTCTGGTGTTACCATAGATACACTGATATATCTCTGGTGTTACCATAGATACACTGAGATATCTCTGGTGTTACCATAGATACACTGAGATATCTCTGGTGTTACCATAGATACACTGAGATATATCTGGTGTTACCATAGATGTACTGAGATATCTCTGGTGCTACCATAGATGCACTGAGATAGCTCTGGTGTTACCATAGATACACTGAGATATCTCTGGTGTTACCATAGATACACTGAGATATATCTGGTGTTACCATAGATGTACTGAGATATCTCTGGTGCTACCATAGATGCACTGAGATAGCTCTGGTGTTACCATAGATGTACTGAGATATCTCTGGTGCTAGACATTCCCTGGTGATAGTAAAACTGTGAGAAAAACTTTGATTGCCCTAACACTGTGACCTTACTATGTTACCCTCAATATAAACGCAATGGGTGAATGATCCTCAGGTATGCCAGATGCATGAATCAGTGTTCAACTTGATACTTACTTCTCAGATTTCTCTAGAAGCAGTCTCCATATCCTAGAGATGAAAGTAACTTACCTGCAAAGAGAAAGAGAAAACAATAAATTAATGTAGATTACAGACAAAGTTCAATATTTCAATACTGTAACTTCTCCTAGGAATCAGGCTCAGTTTTAATTTGATATAAAAAATGCCTTAAATTAATAGGATGCAGGTTATATTCATGAGAGTATACTACAATACTACACCCCTGTTGTGGATTATATAATGTTCTCAAAATCTAGGTGCTTTGTATGCGAGATACAGGTTAATTTACAGTTGATGCAAACTGGTATAAAAAAATAGTGTAACATAACCAAGAGTGGGAAGCTTAGATCCTAGATTTTACTGGTACATTGTTGTACACATGTATATACGTGTAGGCAGGATGTAGCAGTTATACAATTAGATGTACATTGATCTGATTTCTGACCCGCCACCAATAAATAGGACAATTGGAGCTAACCCAGCAATCAGGGCACAAGGTAGAAGGATAAATACAGTATGTCAAGGACAACTGCTTGTTGTTGTAGGCTCTTCACGCTGTGAAATTCCTTAATCTTTAACCCTGATACACTATTACCATTTCTAATATACATTCAACAATATATTTCTAAATCAATATTACGAGAGTTCTGATTTTACGCTTATAAAACAGAATTCTTCATAAAAGAGATTTCCTATTTTTATAAGTTATCCTCTAGCAGAATTTTAAATTGTCTGATTGCCATGAAAGGAAATCACAGCTACAGCCACCTGGAATCATGAGTCCATTTGGAGATGTAATTATCAGGTTAGCAGTGACCGGTTGGCATATGCAAAAAATGCAGAGATGCCAAGTTAGCCCATCCCTAAATCGTATTTCTTACCATTTTTAGACCCCAAAATCGTAACAATTTATGGCTGAAATCGTAACAAAAATCGTAACAATAGAATAACATTTCTAATGGGTCAGCATGATGCAAGATTGTATTCATGGTTCATTGAAGTGGTAATCTCACCCATCATACAAATAATCATTTGCTTGTTCCTCAATGTATACCGTATTCGACGTAATAAGCGCACACACCCTAATAAGCGCACACCCCCTGTTTTGGGGCGATCTTTAAACTAGAAATAACCAAAAATATCTCAAGTTTTTACCCCAATTAAACTCTTAACTACTAAAAGGTGTTCAGAATAATTTTTTAAGCGCACTGTGCGCTTTTTACGTCGAATACGGTAATGTTATATTTCTAGATCTGTTTGCTTGATGAGCAGCAAAATCTAGTTTTGTTTGTAGTAAGTAGGCTATTTTCCCCATATCACTTGGCATCCCTGAAAAATGTGTTTTTGTGGTGAGGGTTCTGAGGCTGTGGGGACGTCCACTATGTGTGTTAATCTAGGCATGGACCCTGTGACCAGTGAGACAGGTCAGGCTACAGAGGTGTCGGGCGGTGTCAGATGGCAGGCTTCCTAATTTCCCCTCGGTACGGGGTAAACATGGGTCAGCTGCATCCAGAGAGGATGTTAGCCGGTTAAAAATTGGGTAGCACAAAATTCTGTATTTTTCTGCGGCTCACTCTCGCGGTTGGCCTACTTTCCAGGAAAAGATACCTTGGTTACGGTGAGAAGCACTAAAACACTGATATGACTTGGAGAAGCCTGTCCATGGATATGGGGATTAACCCAATATGGTATCTCTTATCAGTGCATCTTACCGTAAGCAGCATATATCTAAATGTAGAAATTTCAGTAAAAATGTAGGAATGCATACAAATGGAGGAAAAGTGGAATCTCTGACACCGCGAAATAAACAAGCGACGTATTAAGGATTGGAGGGTTGCAGGAAAGATGTTGGAGTCTGTGAGAACTGCGAAGATACCGGCTACATTTTCGATCAAGGGGCACAAATGAAGCTCAGAATGCTGTGTTGGCAACTACAGATGCTTAATACTGCAGGGGCAGGGTGGGTACTGAATAGCTTCAGAGTGAAGACTGAACAACAGCCCTTCTGCTGCACCAATGGGTGGTGGTATTGTGTTTGGCATGTTGCTCAAGGCCACACAACCTGTTACCCTACATCAGCAATGTACTACTTGTGAAAGCTACAATGATGCCATTTTAAAAAGAAATTTGCTGAGTCATGCATGTGGGAAAGTGGCTGAATGAACATGTTACACCCCTATACCACCTGGGTGTAGCTGGTGGTGGAGGTGGTGGTGGTGGTGGTGGTGGTGGCAGCAGTCTTAAGGTGGTGCTGATTGTGGTAGGGGTGGTGCTGGAAGAAGAAGCAGGGTGGTGCTGCTGCCACCACTTCCAATATTCCCAGGGCCTGCCTTCTCAGAGCGGTACCTTTGGAATTCTTCCGCCTGGATCTGCCTGCTTACTTCCAACCCCAGTATATTCATTATCCTGCCAAGGCTGCAGCTCAGCTAATACCACATGCTAAGCCTCTGCTTGGAGCAGTAGGCAGCTGAGACTCACTCACCAAGCTGATATGTCAACACCTACACTAGCTGCAGGGTATCAACCTGTAGCAAAACCAAGCTTCTAGTTCTAGTGTGGGTGGTGTGTGCCTCTGCAGTCAGGAACAATGTCTACTGGTATTTTAAGATGATATATTATGCACAAAATAATGACCTTGGAATCAATATAATTAAGCTAAAGTATACAGTAAACGTACATATTTCCGTGCATATATATTTTCACGATTTGGCTATAAAGTAGAATTTGACGCGGATTTAAATTCACACATTTTGAAATATAGTAATCATATATCTACCCTGGATAAATATTCACACTGGACATATTTCGCGGATTTTCATTTCCGCGAAAATATGTACAGCGTGAAATAAAATACGTTTACAGTAAGTAGTTGGTACCTAAGTGGTTGGTTTGGATAGAAAACACAGTGTGGTTCATAGCTGTAGTGCATTTAATTACAGTTTTTAGTGATAAATAAAAGGGAATTGACTTTGTGTTGTTTTCCTTTACATGAAAAAACAATGTCTTCATTCTATCGATTCCAATGCTTCGTCGATATGCAGCAATAGGTAATCCAGTATCTTCTCCAAGACCTTGGTCACAAACACTCTGATGATGGGCGACTTGGACAGGCAGCCGGTGTCCATTCTCAATAGGGCTTTCAATACAGCCAGGACAGTAACAGCTAGTGACTGAATAACCGCTGGCTGGTGAGGGGCTCAGATACCCTCCAACTCAAGGTGGCACTTGGCCACTGGGTAGGGGCAGGCAACCTGCTAGAGGCTGGAGGCTTCTGTGTGGGGGGTGTTGGCCTCACTTAGGGCCCTGGTATCTCTGACACAACAAGTTGGCATGCTCAATTCGCCCCATTACCAAGACATGATGTAACCCAGAGTGCTGCTGCCTCACACTGTGTGGGGCTTAGAGAGCTGCACCCAGCCACTGCCGGGGGTGTAGGGGGGCTGCTGGTAGCATGCAGCATGGTGGCTGTTAGCATGAGAGCTGTTGGTGCAACATGTGGGGTGTTAGTGTGCAGTATGGGGGCTGTTAGTGTGCAGCATGGGGGATGTTAGTGTGCAGCATGGGGGCTGTTAGTGTGCAGCATGGGGGCTGTTAGTGTGCAGCATGTGGGGTGTTAGTGTGCAGCATGGCGCTGTTAGTGTGCAGCATGGCGGCTGTTAGTGTGTAGCATGGGGGCTGTTAGCATGGAGGCTGTTAGTGTGCAGCATGGGGCTGTTAGTGTGCAGCATGGGGGATGTTAGTGTGCAGTATGGGGGCTGTTAGTGTGCAGCATGGCGGCTGTTAGTGTGCAGCATGGGGGCTGTTAGAGTGCAGCGTGGGGGCTGTTAGTGTGCAGCATGGAGGCTGTTAAAGTGCAGCGTGGGGGCTGTTAGTGTGCAGCATGGGGATGTTAGTGTGCAGCATGTGGGCAGTTAGTGTGCAGCATGGGGATGTTACTGTGCAGCATGTGGGCAGTTAGTGTGCAGCATGGGGATGTTAGTGTGCAGCATGTGGGCAGTTAGTGTGCAGCATGGGGATGTTAGTGTGCAGCATGGAGGCTGTCAGTGTGCAGCATGTGGGCTGTTAGTGTGCAGCATGGGGGGTGTTAGTGTGCAGCATAGGGCTGTTAGTGTGCAGCATGGGAGTATTAGTGTGAAGCATGGGGGCTGTTAGTGTGTAGCATGGGGGCGGTTAGTGTGTAGCATGGGGGCCGTTAGTGTGCAGCATGGGGGCGGTTAGTGTGCAGCATGTGGGGCTGTTAATGTGCAGCATGGGGGCTGTTAATGTGCAGCATGGGGGCTGTTTGTGTGCAGCATGGGAGCTGTTAGTGTGCAGCGTGGGGGCTGTTAGTGTGCAGTATGGGGGCTGTTAGTGTGCAGCATGGGGGCTGTTAGTGTGCAGTATGGGGGCTGTTAGTGTGCAGCATGGGGGCTGTTAGTGTGCAGCATGGGGGATGTTAGTGTGCAGTATGGGGGCTGTTAGTGTGCAGCATGGCGGCTGTTAGTGTGCAGTATGGGGGCTGTTAGTGTGCAGCATGGAGGCTGTTAGTGTGCAGTATGGGGGCTGTTAGTGTGCAGCATGGCGGCTGTTAGTGTGCAGTATGGGGGCTGTTAGTGTGCAGCATGGAGGCTGTTAAAGTGCAGCGTGGGGGCTGTTAGTGTGCAGCATGGGGGCTGTTAGTGTGCAGCATGGGGGCTGTTAGTGTGCAGCATGTGGGCAGTTAGTGTGCAGCATGGGGATGTTAGTGTGCAGCATGTGGGCAGTTAGTGTGCAGCATGGGGCTGTTAGTGTGCAGCATGTGGGCAGTTAGTGTGCAGCATGGGGATGTTAGTGTGCAGCATGTGGGCAGTTAGTGTGCAGCATGGGGATGTTAGTGTGCAGCATGGAGGCTGTCAGTGTGCAGCATGGGGGCTGTTAGTGTGCAGCATGGGGGGTGTTAGTGTGCAGCATAGGGCTGTTAGTGTGCAGCATGGGAGTATTAGTGTGAAGCATGGGGGCTGTTAGTGTGCAGCATGGGGATGTTAGTGTGCAGCATGTGGGGCTGTTAGTGTGCAGCATGGGGTGTTAGTGTGCAGCATGGGGGGTGTTAGTGTGCAGCATGGGGGCTGTTAGTGTGCAGCATGTGGTCTGCTAGTGTAGCATGGGGGCTGTTAGCATGGGGCTGTTAGTGTGCAGCATGGGGGCTGTTAGTGTGAAGCATGGGGGCTGTTAGTGTGCAGCATGGCGGCTGTTAGTGTGCAGCATTAGGGCTGTTAGTGTGCACACTAACATGGGGCTGTTAGTGTGCAGCATTAGGGCTGTTAGTGTGCAGCATGGGGGCTGTTAGTGTGCAGCATGGGGGCTGTTAGTGTGCAGCATGGCGGCTGTTAATGTGCAGCATGGGGGCTGTTAGTGTGCAGCATGGAGGCTGTTAATGTGCAGCATGGGGGCTGTTAATGTGCAGCATGGGGGCTGTTAGTGTGCACACTAACATGGGGATGTTAGTGTGCAGTATGGGGGCTGTTGGTGTGCAGCATGGGGGCTGTTAGTGTGCAGCATGGGGGCTGTTGGTGTGCAGCATGGGAGCTGTTAGTGTGCAGCATGGAGGCTGTTAGTGTGCAGCATGGGGCTGTTAATGTGCAGCATGGCGGCTGTTAGTGTGCAGCATGGCGGCTGTTAGTGTGCAGCATGGCATGGGGCTGTTAGTGTGCAGCATGGGGGCTGTTAGTGTGTAGCATGGGGGCTGTTAGTGTGCAGCATGGGGGTGTTAGTGTGTGGCATGGGGGGCTGTTAGTGTGTGGCATGGGGGGCTGTTAGTGTGGGGCATGGGGGTGTTAGTGTGCAGGATGGGGGCTGTTAGTGTGCAGCATGGGGGTGTTAGTGTGCAGCATGGGGTGTTAGTGTGCAGCATGGGGGCTGTTAGTGTGCAGCATGGGGCTGTTAGTGTGCAGCATGGGGGCTGTTAGTGTGCAGCATGGGGTGTTAGTGTGCAGCATGGGGGCTGTTAGTGTGCAGCATGGGGGCTGTTAGTGTGCAGCATGGGGGCTGTTAGTGTGCAGCATGGGGGCTGTTAGTGTGCAGCATGGGGGCGGTTAGTGTGCAGCATGGGGGCTGTTACTAGTGTGCAGCATGGGGGCTGTTAGTGTGCAGCATATGGGCTGTTAGTGTGCAGCATGGGGCTGTTAGTGTGCAGCATGGGGGCTGTTAGTGTGCAGCATGGGGTGTTAGTGTGCAGCATGGGGGATGTTAGCATGGGGGCTGTTAGTGTGCAGCATGGGGGCTGTTAGTGTGCAGCATGGGGGCTGTCACCATGCTGAATTTGGGCTGTTGACATATGCAATGTGGGCTGCTACCTTGTGGCACATGGGCTGTTGACATGTAGCTGTTCTCTCTTCGTGGTAATTTGCAAAGTCCTAAATTGCAGGGAGGTCAAATGCTGTTGCCCGCAGCCCTCTTAGTCATATTTGTTAACAAGCCAAAGTGGCTTCTTGTGCCGGAGGTGGTCCCTTACTTCTACTAGTACTACTACTGTAAAACTCAGACTTAGCTTTCTTTTGATACCAAACATGCCTATATAGGGTGCGGCTTATATGAGAGTTTTTATAAGTATACTACAGTACCAAATTAAAAATTCTCAGATAGCCTCTGTGGCTTATAGGATTGCACCAAACTTGGGGTGCGGCTTATATGCGAGTTAGGCTTATACGCGAGGTTTTACGGTACTCACACTTTACACACTTTGTAGGCCTACGCGTGCCTGGACAAAATCGCCTCCCATAGTCACAGAGTATATATGTGCCTCAGGAGGGCTGGGCACAAGACTACTAGTGAGTGCTAGACATGAACCATGTCCCTTGGTATAGTCATCCAGTGACACCTAGGGGTAAATGGAATATTCATTTAGTTGTACTGGTCTAGGTGTATTTAAATGTGAAGTAAAATGACTTTATCTCTTTTTCATCCAGAAAAAGAAGAGAGCTAAAACCCTATATTAAATCAGCCGCTGCTGGTCTCTATACTGGTGTTTTGCACATTAAGTGCTGGTTCCCGACACACCAGCTACCAGAAGTGGCTGGTACCTGGCCCGCCCTACCCGCTGGTTACCGACGACTCATAGCTTATGCTTGTCCTGCAAGCTAGGTCCAGCCATCGATCTCCAATCTCCCAGCAGATATCTGCTTTGCTCTATGCCCACAGGTAGTGGCAGAATGTGCTTGGTGTGTATCCAGCCGGTGTGGCGGTTGGGGCCTTTCAGGTAGCTGAGGACATATGGGAGGCAAAAAAAAAAGAAAAAAAAAGAAAAAAAAAAGAGATATGGTACTTATGTGATAGGAGCAAGATGAGGAGAAGGACCAAGAGGAGGGTATGAAATATTCTCTGGATATTGTGGCTACTGATAATGCAGATCTCATGCTTATGGTGTTCACGCAGTTTGATATTGCTCTGAGCAGGGATGAAAGTGGCAAATTTCAAACAAACCTTGATATTTCCTTATGGAGGTTTATGCATTTAATTCAAATATAGTATATATGGTATATAGATTTGGGGTGAGATACCACAAACCAGACATATGTATTATACAGTTTTCCTTCAGTGGATTAGCCCAAAAACCTGAGCAAGGTTTTGGGAATATTTACCATTCTAACAATAGTTCAAATAGACTAAAGAATAGGTCTTTGGGATATGAAAAGTTGAAATCAGGGAAACCTCCAAAACCTCCAAAACCTCCTGTACACTGACTATAGGTAGTTGGGAAAAACGTTGCCGGTTAGGAAGAAATCTGCCACAGCCACCAGCCCAAGTGTCTGGCAGCAGTCCATTTAGCTTCATAAAGCAGCTTTTACATTTAAAAGAAACAAACTGTGTTTCCATCACAGAATAACAGGATTTGTGCAGGATGGCAAATATTCATCTCTAAATATAACTCAAGCCAGATCATGAATATCATTTCATTGATAAAGAAACAGTTGCTGTATGTTCTAATGGGTGGAGGTTGGCATACCTAGACCATACATTTCCCATAGTGTCTGGTGTAGTATATATTAGTCAGGGCCATGTTATGTTGTTGCTATGCCATTCCTGGCAACAAGTGTCAAATACCTTTCTTTTTTTAATCCTTTCTCTACCATAACCATCATTCCATTCCTGACAAGCCTTGTCAAATAAATACATAATTCATCTCTCCCTTTTTATCAAGGGCCAAAACTGACACCTGCATGAAGGCCCAACTAATCCTTCTCACATACATGGAGAGCCTTTTTGTGAATAGTCACCATTGCCTTACCTGTGCACATTCACCTTGGGGGCACCATGTGATTCTCTATCTAATATATTACTATTAATCTGCACCTTAGATGGTCAGAGGATCTAACCTAGATGGCCCCAACCCAATTAACCTCCATATGAACCAGCCTCCAGCAGATCCCAGCTATCATATCAGCAGATAACAGGCAAAAACAATTTTATAAGAGCCCTGCTGCCCACTACATTGGGTGTTATCATAGGTTGATATGTGATAGCAGCCAAACACGTGTGCAGCACTCGTGAACTAGAGGATATTAATGGGCATATAGCGTGGTAGATACACAAGGTACTAGACGGATCATACTGAGTGATGGTACACTAGGGTGTTCAAGGGCTGGCTGGTACATTGAGGATCACCCAAGCCATAGGCGAGGGCGACCTGATATTGATGATGCTCAGGTTATTAACAAGTTCTGTGGGAGTTTTTCTCACACCCGGTAGCTCTGGTTTCTCTTCTGACTGAACAGAAACCTGCGATTAATTACCGGGGTTAAATATCAGTATAGAAAGGACGATCCGTGCCACCACCCATCCTATCCCTTTCCATTCCCACACATATCTACGGAAGCCAAGAATGGTCACAATGATTAAATAAAAATAACTTTTGAATTTTTTTCATGCTAAAGTATAGCTGTCACAAATGGGGGAGAAAAATCCATGTTGACAGCAACTTTTTCGTTCATATTGACAGGTTGACAGTTTTGTTTTTTCTAAATATTATTTTGACCCTTCTCGGCTTCCGTACATGTCTAATAGACAGGGACTCTGTGTCAATAGTGCTTTGTAAATGAGCATCATCGAATAGGCTTATCACTCTACATCCGCCATATCAGGTCAACAGTTACACCAATATTAATGGTGGGTGCCTTATCACCTTATCTCCTCTACCTGAGTCAATCCTGCACCATGG
The DNA here is from genome assembly GCA_947462335.1 of Harmothoe impar. NCBI lineage: Eukaryota > Metazoa > Annelida > Polychaeta > Phyllodocida > Polynoidae > Harmothoe > Harmothoe impar. The sequence continues at coordinate 66,724,848 of OX381711.1, forward strand.
AGGCTGGTTTATAATCTACCACATATGACTTCATTAGTGCCCCCCCCCCCCACACACACACATACCACAGTATAACCATTTAGCCCATTGGGAACCTCGTAGTTTGTTTTAAAGCCTTAACCATATGATATTTAGCGTTAGTGTCATGGATACTGGCCATGACCTCGGCATTCTAACAGTCATAACATTTTCCAAATACCCCTAACAAAATCTTATTTAGGCCCATATAGCTTTTAATATATAACCATGTGTAAATTCATTTAATTCATTTTCATGCAGGAATTATTTACTTTTGTATACTTGCATCTAACATGCCTGTGTGATAGGGAACTGTGCATTAAAGATCTTCTGACACAGACTATACCTTGGTCACATAAGGTATTCTGTAACACTGAGCCCATCTGTCTAGTGTGTAGTCTAGGAGAAGGACTCTCACTGTTTTTCATCAACAGCGGGTCTTATCTTCATGCCTTGATAGATCTAAGGACAATGCCGCAGATAAAAACCAACTTCAACTGTGTCTAAAATAGTACACTCTACACCGTATGGTCACGTAGTGCCTACATATATAGTGTAGTAGATAGAGGAGGGTCTAGTGTGACATGGTTCCTACACTGTAAGGTTGGGGTCTACTGGTAGTGTAGCAGACACAGGGTCTAGTGTGACATGGTTCCTACACTGTAAGGTTGGGGTCTACTGGTAGTGTAGCAGACACAGGGTCTAGTGTGACATGGTTCCTGCACTGTATGGTTGGGTGTCTACTGGTAGTGTAGTAGACACAGGGTCTAGTGTGACATGGTTCCTACACTGTATGGTTGGGGGTGGACTGGTAGTGTAGTAGACACAGGGTCTAGTGTGACATGGTTCCTACACTGTATGGTTGGGTGTCTACTGGTATCGTAGTAGACACAGGGTCTAGTGTGACATGGTTCCTACATTGTATGGTGGGGTGTCTACTGGTAGTGTAGTAGACACAGGGTCTAGTGTGACATGGTTCCTACACTGTATGGTTGGGTGTCTACTGGTAGTGTAGTAGACGCAGGGTCTAGTGTGACATGGTTCCTGCACTGTATGGTTGGGGGTCGACTGGTAGTGTAGTAGACACAGGGTCTAGTGTGACATGGTTCCTACATTGTATGGTGGGGTGTCTACTGGTAGTGTAGTAGACACAGGGTCTAGTGTGGCATGGTTCCTACACTGTATGGTTGGGGGTGGACTGGTAGTGTAGTAGACACAGGGTCTAATGTGACATGGTTCCTACATTGTATGGTGGGGTGTCTACTGGTATCGTAGTAGACACAGGGTCTAGTGTGACATGGTTCCTACACTGTATGGTTGGGGGTGGACTGGTAGTGTAGTAGACACAGGGTCTAGTGTGACATGGTTCCTACACTGTATGGTTGGGTGTCTACTGGTATCGTAGTAGACACAGGGTCTAGTGTGACATGGTTCCTACATTGTATGGTGGGGTGTCTACTGGTAGTGTAGTAGACACAGGGTCTAGTGTGACATGGTTCCTACACTGTATGGTTGGGGGTCTACTGGTAGTGTAGTAGACACAGGGTCTAGTGTGACATGGTTCCTACATTGTATGGTTGGGTGTCTACTGGTATCGTAGTAGACACAGGGTCTAGTGTGACATGGTTCCTACATTGTATGGTGGGGTGTCTACTGGTAGTGTAGTAGACACAGGGTCTAGTGTGACATGGTTCCTACACTGTATGGTTGGGGGTCTACTGGTAGTGTAGTAGACACAGGGTCTAGTGTAACATGGTTCCTACACTGTATGGTTGGGGTCTACTGGTATCGTAGTAGACACAGGGTCTAGTGTGGCATGGTTCCTACACTGTATGGTTGGGGGTCTACTGGTAGTGTAGTAGACACAGGGTCTAGTGTGACATGGTTCCTACACTGTATGGTTGGGGGGGGGGTCTACTGGTAGTGTAGTAGACACAGGGATCTAGTGTGACATGGTTCATACACTGTATGGTTGGCATCTACTGGTAGTGTAGTAGACACAGGGTCTAGTGTGACATGGTTCCTACACTGTATGGTTGGGTGTCTACTGGTAGTGTAGTAGACACAGGGTCTAGTGTGACATGGTTCCTACATTGTATGGTGGGGTGTCTACTGGTAGTGTAGTAGACACAGAGTCTAGTGTGACATGGTTCTTACACTGTATGGTGGGGGGTCTACTGGTAGTGTAATAGACACAGAGTCTAGTGTGACATGGTTCCTACACTGTAAGGTTGAGAGCCCACAGTCCAGTGTGGACCGATCGATGGTTATATTTATTCATCTTTATTTTTTATGTATAGTTGTCTGTGCCAGTGAATCTGTTGTAAGACTGTTCATTGATACTCACTGAGCTGAACAAGCTCTTTTATATGTCTAGTATAAGTAAACGGGATAGGTACTTTCTTTTACAACATCAAATCAAAAAGGATCTAGTGTGACATGTTTCCTGCACTGTAAGGTTGGGTGTTTATAGGTAGTGTAGTAGATACAGGGTCTAGTGTGGAGTGTTTCATACGTTGGTGGCTAAGGAGGGCCTATAGTCCAGGCCTATAATACATGCAGTGGATCTAATATAGCATGTTTTCTATACTTTAGCATCAAGAGTAGGGATTATGAGAAAGAGATGACCAGAGGGCAGCACTAGAGCACCCACAAAGAGGGTTAGGTTGGCAGGTAAGGGTGAGGGGTGGGGTTGGGTTGAGATGGAGGGCTGTGGCCAGGGGTCGCGGACCCGTTGGGCCTGTTGCCTGTCGGGTCCCCGGGAATAAATCCCATCAGGGTGTTCACATGAGACCCCGGGGGCCGGACGAGCCCGGTCCAGCGGTGATCCGGTTTAGCTGGCCTCCCCGGGCCAATAAGCCGACCGGCCCCAACTAAGGCTATTCTGACCCCCACCCCTACCCTCACCACCCCATCTCCACATAGGGCTAATAATAGCCTCCAGTCTGGGACCATCAGCCTCTGGAGATGAGGCTGCTGCCAGTCAAGTAATAGATCTATACAGCACAGTAAAATGGGGAAGCCTCAGATCTAAGAATACACACACCAAATAATGAAGTGTCACAATGTGGCCTGTAGGTGAAGGATCACTATGCCCAAGGGGAATAAAGACCATACACAATGTAATATGCATTTACCTATGGATGGGCATTTTCTATGGTATTGAGATCAATAAATTGCCTCCACCAACACTAACTCATCGAAAACAAGCGAAATGGAGCCTTTAGAGTATTGGACAGAGCTTTAGTATAGAGAGAATACTGAGTAGTTTAGAGTAGGCAGTGCTGCCTTTAGCATTGAGCTCTATAGACATTGTAATATATTCTGAGAATTAATCAGGCCAATGGAGCTGAATATGTTTAACCCACGGTCGAGGGGTAAGACAAAGCATTAGCCCTATGGGGGCACCAGCCAGTCTGTTATGGTTGATTTTTAGAGACTTAAGTTACATTTGGGTAATCTATTACAGGCTACCGGTATGTTTCCTTTCAATTTGATCAATTTTCAATCGGAAGTTAGTGTTGATTAATACAGAAATCCCAGCGAAAATGTAGTAATTCCTACAAAGATAGGAAGAGTGTCATCTCTGTTAGAGTAAACCAGTACATGTATTGTCTTTCCCAACGTAAGTGTCGGGCATTGAGGTATTGAGGGGACTAGCTGGGCCTCGAGGGGAGAAACTCTGTAGGAGTAAGAAATGGCAGCAAGCTAAAGTTGTACAAAGTTAACCCATTGAAGGGATTGGCTTGTATCCAGCTGTTTCTGTTTAATGGTGCCTTGTATATATACATGCTTGTGTAAATATATACAAATAAATGGGTATACATAATAGCCTTCACAGAACATGATTTTAACCACAGTATTGCACCATGTTTAAGTGTTGGTGATAGCCAAATGTAATTCATGAATAGGACGAGCTTCAACAGTGCGCCGTGGGGTAAAGGTATGTCATGTCATATTTTAGAGTCTAAATGAATTGTACTATGCGGGAACAAAGCCTCAAAGCGATGCAGGGGCCACGTTTTCGTCCACTGGGATTTTCTTATAGATTTATACAAATTTGATTTGGTTATTGCATTACAATAGCCACATCTTGTATAAATATATATATATATAATACTATTAAACTCTGTCAGCACATTTTTTGTACATACTTCAAATGGCAGTATCATACATGTTTATAACACTTGCACCACTGGTACAGTGCCAAAACCAGGTCTGGCCTGATTAGGAGCTGCCAGGCCTTAGTACCATTAAGCTACTAGAGGCCGCATGACTTGGCATGGAGACGGACATTAGACTGGTCCCCGTACAACCTGGCCGAACCTTTACATTAGATTAGATTCACTACTTACCCTAACCCTAACGTGACCCCACACGACTCGCTTAGAACTATCGGTATTGACAAATTTAATAATACCGGGTGAGGACATGGGTTCCAGAGGAAGGGTTATGAATCAAGCCATGGCTTATGTAATCCACGACTGTAAACGCAGTTATCAATTTCAGTAAATATTCCTGAAATACAACTTTATCTGCACTCAAAACTCAAATACGTGATTTTTGAATTTCTGAATTTCTGTTGTTGGATAACTATATTGGATATATAGTCGCGAAAATTAAAAATTCTCGGATTTTCATTTTTTGTGAAATTCACGAAAATATGTGCAGGGCGAAATAAAATGCTTAAACTAGTATTTTCCCCCCACAGAGGTCTGCATCAAGAAAGCCTGACGTTACTATAGGTCAAAGGGGTCGGCCGCGCTCAATTTCAACCTGCCCAGGGGGGGGGACTGAAAAAATTTGGACCCCTGCCGCGGGGGGGGACCAAAAAAATGTAGACCTGCTCGCGCGAAAATCCACCGACCTCCACACCCTGTTGTTAAAAAATGACCACTCCCTTAGGGACAAAGGTGAGTTCAGAGCTTTTAGGCCTCTTGTATGATAAATGGAGGGAAGTGACTTTTAGTGCTTTAAACCTTTAAGTGCAATCTGCAAACAGAATAGGGCTGGTGTACATTTATGACTATTTTAGCTAAGCTGTCGACGCTGCTCGCTCGGCTATACATGTACTATGTTACAACCTTGTTTGTTTAGGTGAATGATTCCTCTATTGGACTAGTATCAAAAGGTTATTTAATGCTGTAGTAATTAGATTCAAAAATATAGGGTACAGTTGTAGCATATTCAATGTGGCATAACATAGTCCCTGTACCATCGTTCAGTATTGTATCGAAAACATTTGATATGATGACAGGAGTTCTGTAAATGTATGGAGCTGCGGTCACATTATGGTGAAAGGCTACATTTTAAATATACATGATACCATGCATATCCCATAGGCAGAATGACATGTTCATCTCCCAGGCTATTTCAATGTTCAGATTGTTCCAAAATGTTTCAACCGATGTCATGCTTAAATGGCGGGCCATAAATTCTAGAGCCATCATTCTCTTGAACTTCAATACGTTTTGTGTGCAGTACCATAAAACCACAGGTACACGTCCTATACGGGACTAGCGCATTATGCTATGGGGGCCGCAATCTTGACTCAGAAATGCATTGTGGTTAGGCCCCCGACTCCAGAGCAGTGCAGCATGGGTGAATTTCTTATCAGCACCTTTGTTCTAGGTGTGAGGGGAGGGTATTAGCCTGATAAGGAGATAGGGTTTTAGCCCCCGACTACCTGAGGTTCCAGGATGCGCTAGTCCCGTATAGGCCTCGGCGAGTATGCAAGTCAGATCGCAAGTGCAGCTTACCGTACCATCGCCGGGTTTTGAATAAGCGCCAGTATTGTATAAGCGCCGGAGGTATGGGGGTCTTGAAATAATTCTTAAGCACTAAATATGGATTTTGAAATAGCGCCTGTCTTGTATAAGCCCCTCCGAAGTTATTTATAAGCGCCGGGGCGCTTAAACACGATGGTACGGTATATGATCAGGACAAAGTCAGGATGCTGCTTATACGTGAGTTTTTAGATGTATACTAGAGCCATAATTAGAACTCCTGTGAGGCTAATGGGATATTCCCAAAGTCTACCGTAAGTGTGGCTAATACACGAATTAGGCTTATAGGCAAGGTTTTACGGTAATCATTCAATTAATACTGCGCCCATGTTAGCCATGTTGGCATGCCACAGTCCCTCGTGGCACGCCGTGTATGTGGACAGTGGGATGAGTGGCATGGTTTCTGGGTGCACATGGTTACCATGGTACTAAACTGTTAACAAGCACAGGCACTCATCCTATGGGGAACTACCGGTAGACATCATCCTACCGAGAATTAGACGTCATGTCACACTAGCTGGACACAGGTATCTCGTCTCAGGGCTCCACAAATCCCTGTGCCCCGTGCCCGAGACACACAAAATATGCACATGGCACAACTTTTCAAAAAAAAATAAACGGTTGTCCACTGTGGACACAGTTGCCAAAATGGTACAATATCCGGATGCTCTCTGATTAGCCATCTTTAGCCATGCATTCTCATCCCAGACTGAATGGCGCATCAAGAAGGGGGGAAGGTTTGGAAATTTTTCTCGTTCTCATACAAACTTCAACCGCTGTTGTTAAAAAACCTATAAGGGTGCCAGCCAGTTTACTGTGGTTATTTTGAGTTAGACTCTCATAACCATAGTCTATCTATTACATAGACTACACCTGGACACAGTTCTCCCACATACCCACTGCCCACTGGTCATCGACCCCGTCATCGACTCGGTGTATAACACCTCATCTTGACCCTGTGGGACAGTAGGTATATGGAAGAACCGTGTCAAGGTCTAGTCTATCTAATACATGTTGTATTTTTACATTAGCTGCCGCTGCCTATATAAAGATGGCGTCAAACATACAGAGACTACTACTATGGAGCTTGTTGCCACTCTCGGCACAGAGTGGCAGGTGATGGGGCTGCAGCCTGGTGACTACTGCGTCACCCAGCTGCCACAGGTCGCGGGGGGACACATTCCCACCACCACCACCCACCATCAAGGCAGGAGGGGCAGGAGGGGGGGGGGGGGTGAGGGTCATCTTGACCACTTGTCGCAGAGTGGCCTTGGTATGTGCTGTACACGGCTGTATGGCTACTGGGTGGTGTGAGGACAGCCTCCTCACTGGTATCTGTCGTACACTCAGCTACTCGGACAGTATTGACCCATTAATGTATTATGTCATTGGTCGTCATGATGCATGAAGGCAGCCCTGGCGAATAAATCGGCCGTGCTGCATTCAAACATCATGCCGACACTACAGGGTTGAGACACTCCTGAAGAGTCGCCATGATGCACCGATGCAGCCATAGCGAGTTAATCGCTTGGGCTGCATTGGTGCATCATGGCGACAAATGCTTAGCGACATGCCATCCTTAAAAGTTAAACACTGGCGTTAGTGGTGTTCATTTTGCTACAAAAAAAATGGTTGATATTATCAGTAGTCAGAAACGTAGTTACTCTGGAATTATTTGTCCAATAAAAGTGTCATGTGGCGCTGTGATGAAGCCAAATGGATTCAAAGGGGAAGGGAGGGGTGGGAGATCAAACGGGCTGTATTTTCTGTCACTTCAATGCTGTAATAGCCTGGATCAGCCCAGTCTCCATCAAAGCCCCTGTTTGGCTGTGTCCATGTGTCATCAGAGACTGGGAGCTGCCTCTATTGGTGCCAGATCTATATCTAGGTAGTCAGTAGGCCTAAAGGCCATCAATAGAGGGAATGAGAAATCAAACCATAAAAGTCTAGACTTCATGATGTTTACACTAAACTGTACAAAAGGCAGAGTAGATACCACAGTTGTCAACCTGGGTAAGAAACTACATGTAGCAGTTTTTCATTTGAGCCCATTTTTGAAATGACAGTGAAGTCTAGTGTAGACAGGTCCTCTTCTTACATGGATACATCCCACCCCAACACCTTACAATACCGAAGTTCTTACTTACCGATCCCTTTTTAGATTGACCTGCCACAGCTTACAAATAGCACAAGGTCTATTTTACTGCTTTTCAAGGTGAAAAGACTACCTCTGATAATACCAGGTGATTATGGTTATATATATATGGGTCTTTTTTTCCTTCTGCATTTAACCCCTGGATATGTTATGTTGTCACATAGGCTTGACATGGACCTGACTCGAATTGCTTATATACTATCCTTGGCAAACACGACAACAACTTTATAAATATAAATTTGGTGCGTAATAAGATCTTCAGGGCTGGGGTGTAAAGGGGATGGGATACTCGTTGAATTCTGGTGGCTAATTATTATTGGTCAATGAATCTCAGATCAAAAATGGCGGTTATTATTTTATTATTTTACCCTAATGCTTCATTTCATGTCAGTAATTACCGGTGGTTAAAAACAACGCTAATCCCCTTAACCTAATCAATCTGACAGCCATTTACCTTAATAGTCGTGAATTTAATTTGAGAATTCCATGGAAAGTGCTATTATTCATTTATGAAGTAATTATGTTTATTGTGACACTAGAAGATCAATCAGCTTTTTATGAATAATATGCTTTCGGGGGAGTGAATTGATGAGATTGGTGACCGGAGCTGCCTTTGTTTTTCTTCTATCTTATTCTATAAGACCCACACCCCAACCTTCTGACTGTGTATGACCTACACCTGGGGTTTAAGTAGTATATTTCCCGTGGGTTATATGCGGTAATTTACGTTTCATGTAAATTGAGCCCGAATAGGGTTTACTTCAGCTCAGTTTAACCCTTTAAGGACGGCATGTCGCTAAAAGATGACATTTGTCGTCATGATGGGCCAATGCAGCCCCGGCGAGTAACTCGCCGACCCTTTGGGAGTATCTCAACCTTATAAGCTTGGCATGATGCTTGAAGGCAGCACTGGCGAGTTACTCCCCAGGGCTGCATTCATGCATCATGACGACCAAGGGCATGATGTATTAAGGCATCATGCTGCCCTTAAAGGGTCCAGCATGGTATGTGCACGTGCAGCCAGCTGTGGCCGGCATGGAGGTCGTGCTGGTATGTCTATAACCCATAACTGGGCCCATAACCTTAGACCTCAGACCTTGTAGTGGCAGCCCAGACACCAGGAACACACCTAGGACAAATAGCACCCCTATACACTCATATTGTAGCCCTTTAAGAACAGCATGCTGCATCAAGGCTCCATGGTCACTTCTCGTTATGATGCATAAACGCAGAACTCGACGCGAATATGATCAAATGACCCTTTGGGAGTAACAGCGTTGCCAAAAAAAAATAGTAGGAAATCTTAGTTTTTTTGGTCAATTTTCTATATCAAATTAGTCTAATTTAATACAGAAATTCGAGCCCAAAAAAGTAAGAATTTCTGCAAAAGTAGGAAAAGTGGCATCTCTGTATCAACTCAATATGGCCTGCAAATAATTCACCAGGGCTGCATCAATGCATCATGGCGAGTATTAAAGCACTATGTTTCCCTTAAAGGGTTATACAAACTCTAACGTGTGCAGGAGCGGACCAGGCTGGCCTCTACAGGTAAGACCTGCAGTAAGTCAGCTGAGTCCCGTTACATAACAATGTTATTCTAAATTATTCTGTAACAATCTCCTGGGCAGAAGCTACACCCGTCAGCAATGTCCACAGGGCTCTGCTACTGAATTAATGAATTATAAATTATCATGTTTTTATTCGGTCATAGCTGTTGCATATTTACTAACAGTGCGTTGTGCAATGCTACTGCTTTAAGCTGATCTCACAAAAAAATAATATTTTGAGATAAAATAATATTTTGATGTTTTTCATTTGGTAAATCATGTATAAAACGATACTCAATATATTTGTGGACGATTTCTGCACTTGTTTGTGAAACAGACCCCAGGAGGTGTGCTCAGCCCAGTGGCTACAGCTGGTGGTAGGTAGACGTGTTTCTGGGTACTTGATACACTTCTAGGAACACGACTGTCTTCTGTGTAATGCCTGAAAGATGGTAACTTGTCTACCTCATATATTAACCAGACCCTACTGAGCAAGGCAGTGCTGACTTTCATGTTGCTTGTCGTGTAGCCCTCTTACCCATAAACTATGGGACGGGTGTGCAAGGGAAACTGAAAACCCATCATGGCAAATCTTTCCGTCTATAGCCTCGAGAATTTTCTAAGGATTATTCCAATGAGTTACGACCTAGGGATGTAATTGGTATCGAATTTCAGAGTTATCAGTTATTCACTATTTTGGTGTCGATTTAGGTAATATATCAGTTATTCATTATACAGTAACAAAGAGGTATATTAATTAGGCCACATTTTCTAAGTTTTTAGGTTACAGACACTGTTACAAATTACAGCACAGACAATGAAATGAAAGAAAATTTTAATGTTTGTTCTTTTTGGTGATTAAAGAATAACACTAACATTTGTAATATTTAGAATAACATTTTGTCTTTGACTTTTTACTACCTAAATACCTTAATAATGGTCCGATTTACAAGCCGTAAAAACTGACATGTAGCATAAAAAAATCCAAGATGGCGGCGTATCGATATGCATTGATTGTCGATTCGGTTATCTGATACATAAGAAATAGTGATGTATCAATACATAGGATACCAATGACATCCCTATTACGACCTAATAGGGGACAGGGCCATTTTGATACACTTTTTTTTTTTAGATTTTTTGTTGCTGACATTTTGGCGATTTTACTACTAAAATTAGTTTTATGACAAAAAAAACGACTTACCAACTCTATTTCTTTTTGGTCATGTTACCGGAACACAACTTTTTTTTTGGGCATAAAATGACAGGACTGGCCAAGGCTAGTGTGGCTGTACAAGTTATGACATAATGAGGGAGTGGGCAGGTCTAGTGTACAAGTTATGACATAATAGTGGACTTGGCAGGTCTAGTGTACAAGTTATGGCATAATAGGGACCTTGGCAGGTCTAGTGTACAAGTTATGGCATAATGGGGGACTTGGCCGGTCTAGTGTACAAGTTATGGCATAATGGGGGACTTGGCAGGTCTAGTGTACAAGTTATGATATCATGGGGGACTTGGCAGGTCTAGTGTACAAGTTATGACATAATGGGGGACTTGGCAGGTCTAGTGTACAAGTTATGACATAATGGGGGACTTGGCAGGTCTAGTGTACAAGTTATGACATCATGGGGGACTTGGCAGGTCTAGTGTACAAGTTATGACATCATGGGGGACTTGGCAGGTCTAGTGTACAAGTTATGACATCATGGGGGCCTGGGCACTGGGCAGCTCTAGTGTAGGGTGCAGCAGGGGCGGGGGGGATGCCCAAGTTATAACACTGCACCTGGGTGCTCCTCATCACTCAGTGTGACATGAATATTTGATACGCGATTGTTGACATGTGGCGGGCTGCCAGTCCATCAGCTACCCCCCCCCCCCCCACACACACACAAACATACAGACTCACTCTAACCTGGCAGAGACCCTATAGGCCTTCTGTGCGTGGCAATCAGGGATGATAGGGGTCCCAGATCCCTTCAAATCCTCCTTTGCAGCTTATTATAGGTCATTCACTGAGGGAAAAGGGTGTATTTAAGAGTGCTATTTAGGACAACTTTGAAAGTTTGATTGCTGCATGTGTTGGTCGTTGTGATTGATATCGAAATGGTTATGCGATGTAAATATGCACACCTTGCATTCATCATACATACAATTACAGGTAAAATACCCGTAGTTATATATAACATGTATGATCGTACGGGGCATGCTCAGGTCTATATCTAATTAATCAAATCTAAAACAAGTCATCACCACAATCTTATTTGGCTTCATGTGGTTTCTGTGAAATGTGCTCTAGTCAAAATAAACACATGAGTCATGCATGTCTATATATGTGTTTAAATACTTCTCTCCTTACCCGGCAGTGGGAGTTTTATTAGGCTATATCCAGTTATGGCCAACAATTCACGCAATGTGGAATGTAAGGGGTGATGCGTTTCATGTAAGTCGACCCTGCGTACAAGACACCAATCCTGTATGTATAGACATAGCAGGAAGTCATGACTTTAGATAACGCTACCTGCCACATTTATTTCATAGATTATTCAGAACGTCTAGAATTCAACGCAGGGGTGTGGCAATCGGCAACCCCCCCCCCCCCACGTTTGACCAACCCCAAAAAAGGTCAAACCAAAAAGGTCACGTAAAAGGGGTCAAAAAGGGTTAAAATACCCTTCAGTCTCCCCTACTTTTAAACTGCTTCCCACGCCCCTGAGTCGTGGAGCAGCGTAGAAAGGGACACTTTTCTCTTCTAGAAAGCTTAGTGACTGTGTCCTCTTTGATTTCATTTTCGAGCTATAGCAGAGCCCGAGCGGTGTTCAGGCGGAGGTCAAGGTTCCGTCTTCTGTCTGGTCTGTTCTCTAGACCGACTGGGGTTTGAACCGCCAGCCTACTGCATGTGAGTGCCTCTACATGGGTAAAATTCGACACGGGCGACACGGCCCTTTTAGGCCATTTTAAAAATCGACGGACACAGGAAAATCAGGAGTAAAAATCGACCCACAGGAGGGTTTCTCTAAGTTCTTATATACCTAAAAATCGACACGATGCCACTGCCCTCCAGCTTAAATTTGACACGGCGACACGGCCAAAATTGTGGGTACCCATGTAGAGGCACATGTGAGGCAACTCCCGACTACTAGTATTGCAGCACCACTGCAGACTGACCTCGACCCTGGAAGAGTCAGACCCCCTGCGGGGTGGGTGTGGGCAGAGGGAGACCCCCCGTGGGGTAGGGGTGGGAGAGGGAGACCCCCCGTGGGGTGGGGGTGGAGAGAGACATGGCTTTTAGATCCCTGTTGTCCTTCCATGTGAATTATTCAGCTCCTGTTTGTGCAGAGCCAGCACTTTTAGCCCCTGCGTCTACCATTGGTACAGGCTGCGACAGGTAACCCGATACAATGCAAAAACAGGTGACAAAATACATTTGTACTCCTGTTTCAGAACAGGAAGCGATTTCACCCCGGCCTGGGGGAAATTATTAATTATCAGCAAATAAAGATCTCTACTAGATAGCCATGCAGAAGTTTGTGTGACAGACCTGTACCATGAGTGGGATTCATAAGACATTCTCCTGTATGAAGAAATATGGAATAATTCCCGAGTGCCCATATTTAATAAGTACTGGTCCGTGGTTTCCTGTCCTGAATCGAGGGTATTTTATCTCTCGTTTTTGCGTTGCATCGGGTTACCTTTAGCACCCTCTAAAGGGCAGTCTAGCGGACAGCTAGTGCCATCAAGCCCTGCCTTATCTCCAGTTAGTTTGGGCCGGTGTGGGGTCGGGGTTATGCATAACATGCCTGCTGACACATGTTGTTTCTGAAAATAAATCCTCTTCTCTCTGAAAAATGTAGCTCAGGTGAAACAGTGGAGACTGATCGTTTAGCAGATGCCCAGTAGGTTGGCTGCCACACCAGATTGTATTACTGCCGCAACCCGGTAGTCGTTATCTCCATTTAACGCCTGGGTGGTGCCTGCGAATGACTGGGACCGGCTTCACCACTGGAACTCTTGAAAATTCTCCGAGAATTAATCAATTGCCTCTAGATTTCAGAATTTTCATGGGAGAGAATGATCACACACACACCCTTTACTTAAAACTATGGTGCTTGATTGTGAACGACATCCTAATACATGTAACCACATGTTTATCCCTGTTGTGGGGGTGGATGGCTAAATTCGACACGGCGACATGGCCATTTCTTAAGATCGACATGCGACATGAGGCCTAGTGACATGCGACATGAGGTTTGAAAAGATAGTGACAGGGGACATGAGCAATTCTTAAAATCGACATGGGACATTGGGATTATTAAGCGACATGGACATGCGACATGGCCATTTCTTAAAATCGACATGCGACATGGGGGGCCCCCCATCTACACCACCCCTGTTGGTGCTGGCACCATGTACTGGAGGAGGGGCGGGGCATGCCTACGATCACACATCCCCTTCTCAGGCTTCTGTCATCATGACCATCCTAACCTTATCTAAACCTTCCATCCTTAGACTTACCAGAGACATACATGAGTAGCCTCATTGGACTTACCATACCGGTACCGTAATTGAGATATGAAATGCACCAGAATGAACAACAAGAGTTCTAGACTATCAAGTTTCCCTGTGGGTATGCCCGATGACCGAATATTCCATCATTTGTTTAATAACTTACTTCCATTGTGCACGAGGTTTTACGGTACTACGGGTAAACTGCTAGATATAAGAATGTTCTAGGTACCAGTAGACAGTAGGGAATGGAAGAATGGTTATCATAAGCCTGATAAGGATAGCCCATCTCTAAGTATATGCTACCTAATTAAGGGAGTGCTCATTTTTTAACAACAGGGGGGGGGGGTGAGATTTCGCGCGCAGCGCGCGAAATTTTTCACCCCCCCCTAGAGGGGTCGAAATTTTTTCACCCCCCCCCCGCAGGCCGAAAATCACGTGCGTTCGCGCCCCTTTGTAGCATAGTAACGCGCGGGCTTTTTCCCTCAAAACAGGTTGAATTTTTTTTGACCCCCCCCCCAAGAGGGGTCTAAATTTTTTACCCCCCCCCGGTCAAGGGGTCCAAATTTTTTACCCCCCCCCCCCCAAATCCACCACCCCCCCCGCCTGTTGTTAAAAAATGAGCACTCCCTAAGTTGTATACGGTAGGCCTACACTACAGAGATTTGATTTTGACTGCTAGAATTTTTCAAGTTTTTGGTGGAGGAGGGGGTGGGGTGGAATCAATACAGGTCTACTCGGGGGTTCACCTTGGCTTAAATTAATAGTAGGGGAAGGTGGAAGGTGGAACTCTTATTTAGTCCATTCACCACTGACTCTTTAATAATACATTGAAAGTCCTTGCACACCCCCCCCCCCCCCCCTCTCGCCCCCCAATCTGACGCTCAAGGCTGGATACGGTCCTGATTCTCTCGATCTAAAAAAAGCTCTGGATCCCGGGGTCTGGATCCTGTTCGGCTGCCGGTAGTGCCGGAACTAGACAACATCGGTAGATATCTGATCTGACAAATCGTGCGTTTCCCATTTATTGTATGATGTCTCTCTACCAGCCAACCTTGCGTCAATATATTATAATCGAATATGAAAATGTATATTGCTGAGTTGTGACTTGTCAGTCTTGTCAGCTGCAACGTGTCCTTTCTTCAACTTGTCGGACTTGAATTAAATTGAAATGGCAATCATGTTATGACATATTGACATGCCCTGGGATGTGGTTGAAGCTGGGGCGACGTTTCATCCTTTTAATAGTTGAGTGGAGTAAAGTAGAGGCCCGACCCACCCGAGTGGTTGATGATGCTAGATGAGCACAGCTGATCGCGGCGAGGCGTGGCGGCGAGGCCGGGAGGTTGTGGCGGCTGCCCCCGGCATCTCGCCCCAGCTGCCGCTAAGATGGGTTTACCGACAGCGGATCAAGGGGGCTCTCCCATCCCTCAAGCCATCGTAAAACCCGTCAGCGTCTCGGCCAAATAGCACCATGACTGTCAATGCTGTCGGCTTGTTGATTTAGCGGTTAGGAATGGCCATAGACTTAGGTGGAGGAGGGGAGCGGGCACCTACCGTTTACTACTGTCTTCTCGTTGGGCATGGAACTGAACGACACGGTCTTCTTCCGCTGCTGCTGGCGCCGACTGGCATCTTTCAGGAGGCTGCTCCGGCGCGGTAAAACTCCCTCGTCGCTCGTACCGTATTCCGGGGTTAGCATGGTGTCTGTGCGTTCTTCATCTGCCTCACCATTGAGGAAAACCTCGTCTTTAGTGTCCAAAGACTGCATGTTGTTCGCATCGTTTTCCTCTGCGTCGGCCATGTTGACATTTGCACCGGACTAGTCCAACGCGCACCCGGCTGTCCATCTCCGGCTGTCTGCACCAAGGGGTGGCCGCTTGTAAAACGCTTCCGCATGTTTATTGGCTTATGCTTTTCTATCTTTTCAGAAACCACCGAGAAACTTACGAAATTCGATTCAATACGTAGCACAGACATTAATGAATGTTATAACGTAGAGTGTCCTTCCGTGAATGCCAAATAAAATGAAATATAATGGGATGTTTTGGACGATACCATTATGTAAGGAATTTAGTTCGCTGATGTGTCGTTAGGCGGCCACCGAGCACGTGTGGCGCCACCTCACGGCGGAGACAAGAACTAGGCCGCATTGCTTTGTGGGTGATATTTGGCAAATATGGCGATGCATGGCGCAGAGGCCCTACGGAAAGACACCTACTAATTCGTGTGATTTTACAGGTTTGTGATCATTATATACCAAATTGAACTTCAGGCATGCAAAGTAAGTCGATAGCTTGCTTCTAAACAAGTTTCTAGAAGATATTGAGTTTGTTTTCAGTGCGAATTTAGGAATTTGGGGACGCGTGTCCGAGTGATTTGTTGTCACGTTTTTTCTTATTGCCAGTTCAGAAGATCTCGTGTGGATCTTTGTTTGTGGATCGATGGTCATCCCTTTGAAGGGTTACTTCATAATCACATGAAATACCTCCGAACTAGTCCACAGTTGACAAAGAATGCATTTACTAGACAACCAGTGTCTTGACGATTTATTTGCAGGGTGCAATCCGTAGGTATTTCTGCGGAATGAATAAAATATGGACTCGAGTCGAAGTCGTCGCCCTTGCCTGGTTTGTTTTTAGTTTTTGATGGTGCAACTCTCGCAAAAAGAACTTTGTATTTTCGCACCATAGATGGCTATCACACTCTTAGTGATCGATATCTAAACCAGCATCAGATATGTGTAATACTGTAGGTTTTATGGGCTGAGATGGGCCAATTTGATAAGAATCGGTCCGTTGGAACTTGGACGTGTCAGAATTGATGTCGCACAGTTGGGATTGGGCAGCGTGGAGACAATGCCACTTGACGCCTTCACTTGCCAGAGTAGTCAACTTTTGGGAGGGAGGGGGGGGGGACGGGACAAATGTGGATCCCTGGCCTGAGTCTTGGGGTGGGCAAACAAAACTCTCTTGGTGGGGCAAGGAGGTAGTGGAAACTACCAATGACTAAAGGCCTACCTCCTCACCCTAACAAGTTACATAGCTCTTAACAGCCAAAATAGTAGGCCAGATTCTACACAGGCCCGCCCACCCGACCCACCCAACCGGAACATGTGGATTAACTTGGCCTTAACTTAGGTTCAAAGGTCAACGGTAGTAAGTAGCAAGTGCATTGCCATGGGGATTTGTTGAAACACATACCAGCACTTTATTTTACAAGAAAAGGGAATCGGGTTATCTTTACAACGTGGAGGTATATCTGCTGGGGCACGCCCCCTCCCCCCTCACCACCTGGCTAGCACCACCCACTCAGCCACTGCTGGCACTGGCCTATTTCCTCCTGACGTTTTCATTCTGATAGTTAATTCTAAATATGACAGTCACTCATTATTGACTCAGGGGGATCATGTGATCCTTAGGGTCCTTTTTGACGGGTTTGCAGGACAAAATGGGACCAAAATTACTTTCTTCTGAATTCATTTGTGATGTAAACCACACGTTCTATCTTGGACTTTTTTTCAAGACTTTAAACCCATTATATCACATAATTAAACAAACAGCTGGTAACACCATTTAAGAACTTCCCCCAGAAATAGATGAATAACCCATTGATTTGTGGTACAGCAATTCGTGTGGACGGTAACCACGTTTCTAGGGTTACGTTTTGACGTAACCACGCACGGACGCCATACTGTGCCGGGTACACTTTGGTACGCTTCAGTATGGGCGGCGATTTCCGATCTACAATATTTTCGGAAATATGGTAGTTTGTGGTCTGATATTAATACAGATGAAACATATGACACCTCCGGCCATGTTGTGTGAACCAGTAAGCATTTAGAGCAAAATCATGGTCACAATCGGCCATTATCTATGCGCAGGTTGCCAGTGTAGGCCCTTAAAAACGCAGAGCAGAGAGCACAGGCGACGACATCGTACCCGGGACAATATGGCGTCCGTGCGTGGTTACGTCAAAGGCTCACTCTCACCAAACCAGTGCAACTAAAAAAGTGACGTACATGATCGGCGGACGTACATGATCGGCGGACGTACATGATCGGTGACGTACATGATCGGTGACGTACATGATCGGTGACGTACATGATCGGTGATCTATTGACTGCCCTACCCTTTCTGAAGATGATTAAACATAAATAAACCTTACCAAGGTGTACATACGATGTGTCTCTTGAAATGTAATATGTTAGCAATGTATAGATGCGACTATTAAGGTCATTTTTCATGGCATTTTAATACTGATCATGTACGTCATGTGACGTACATGATCGGTGACGTACATGATCGGTGATTTATTGACTGCCCTACCCTTTATGAACATGATAAAACATGAATAAACCTTACCAACGTGTACATATGATGTGTGTATTGAAATGTTATGTGTTAGAAATGTATAGATGAGACTATTAAAATCATTTTACATGACATTTCGATCCCGATCATGTACGTCATGTGACGTACATGATCGGCCATTATTTATTGACTGTCTTAATTACCCTTTCTGACCATATATAAAACATAAATCAATCATAGCAAGGTGTACATATGTTGTAGGTCTAAATATGTATAATCATAGACATGTGAAGCAGTGGGTAATGAGGAAATGTTACATGACATTCCAAGCCGATCATGTACGTCATGTGACGTACATGATCGGTTACACATTGAGCCCCCCCCCTCCGGCCCCTATAAATATTTTGGGAGGTTTTTTTTTCTAATAAACTCCCCAAAGATACATTACAGCCTGTAGGTATGGTTGGGAGAGTTAAACATCGTAGTGCAGGGGGTAAAAGATGGGTTTTGTACTCTGCCGATCATGTACGTCCGCCGATCATGTACGTCCGCCGATCATGTACGTCACTTTTTTAGTTGCACTGGTTTGGTGAGAGAGAGCCCAAAGCGTAACCCTAGATACGTGGTTTTCGGCCCAACGAATCACATGGTTCCCACGAGTCCGTGAAAGTTACGTCGTTGAGGAAAGTCATACTAGCCCAGGTATGTAGGACCAGGCAAATAAAAGAACACTTGCTATCCTTCGAAAAGTGTAGCGGTTTTCTCCCTCACCTCATAGATGCAGTCATTCATTTCATAGATTCAATCATCCATAGATGCGGTCACTGCTGTATTGGGCAAGCAGCATATCAGTGTTGCCGAAATAACGCCGGCACGCCGGCTTTTGCCGGCGTAGAATCTTAATGGCCGGCGTAGGGCCTTAGGACGCAGGCCACAATGGCCTGCCATGATCTCAGCTTCCTAATGGTGAAAGAATTTTTCGAATCGGCCAATTAGAAGCGAAGATAGGGCCACATTTGTAAAATTGAATAATTTTTCAATTTCTTTCAAGTTTTTGCATAGTAAAACAAGTTATAATGAAGTTTATGAAGGTACCTTGAAATATCAAAATTCATATGTACTCATATGGCCTGCGTGAGTATGAAATGGCCTGCGTACGATGCCAAGACGCAGGCCACCTTGGCCTGCGTTGAGAAAAATATTTCGGCAACACTGCATATAAATATCTGTCTTACTACTGCGAGGCAGACTACCACTATTTGTGGCGGACTCCTTGCCAACTTGAGATATGTCCCAGGTGTCACAGTACACTTGGACGTAAAACAACCCAATCAAACAATCAATCAATCATCAAACTATCACCATAAATTCTCACATATAAGCCTGACCCTCGTAAAGGCTGCACCCCTAACTTGAGAGAATCATATAAGCCGCAAACAAGCTCTAAAAATTGCTAATTTAGGACTGTGCTATACAAGCAAAGAACTAGTATAGGCCTCACCCCCTCTTTGAGGGAATCCTGTAATCAGCAAGGGGGTTCTCGTACAAGCCGCAGCTTCTACGCAAGAATTTACAGTAAACAAAATCCATTAGAATGTGATTTTTCTACGTCAAATTGAAGACCGCCTGCGCAACATCGTTGCAATACTTTAAATGTTGTCTGAAATCTTTAAGGAAACCCGGAACCAGCGCCTGACAAGTAACTCCTCTATGATGTATATGTAATTATGATATAATCCCCCCACCCCAACCCCTGAGTTTAGAAAAAAAACACTCCATAAGAAATAATCACTGACCATTGTATCTTCCTCTTTCAGCAGCCAGCAGCAGAGTGGGACCTAGCCCTGCCTCCCCCCGCGTACACCCCCCACAGTGTGTGTTAGTGCAGGTCGGGTGATGGTGCCCGGCGTGTCCTAGTGTCAGCCGTAGCCGCGGGCCGGGGACCAGCATGGACAGGTGTCGTCACGTGAGCCGGGTCCGGCCGGCCGCCGACCACTCCATCCTCAACCCACAGAAGTGGCTCTGCTCCTTCTGCGGGACCACAGAAAGCGTCTGGGTGAGTAACTCGCACCTCGTATAATTGGAACAGTTGAAACAGTCCGTCTTGAGCAACCAAAATCCAGATACAGTCAAACCTCGATAAACAGACCACGCTCTTTTAAGAAAAACATAGCCGGATGTTAATGATCAGCCGGATTATCGAAACATATTATGTATAGGACTATGCCATATTATAGAAGGAACCGGATTATTGAAGACCAGTTAAATAATTGAGGTGTGACTGTATGTGTAAGCATGTTTACAAGATGTGATGGTGACTAAGTGAACTTGAACAAGTTATGTGATAGCGACTACATTGCATAATATATCACATCATGGTGCAATGCAGTATTTTGATTATCGCAGTATTGCACAATATATCGCATCTTGTTGTAATGTGATATTTGACCATATAATGATTTTATAGTGGCACATATACCCCATAGTTCCTGATACCACAGGTAGGGGAGAAGAGATAGGGGCAGAACCAAAAGAAAGTACATCTCGGGAATATTATTGATTCCCTGAGGTATTATGTTGACCTAGAAAGTATGTTGCACATTATCGGTAGCAATTAAACATGTTCTAGAGCTAAGTCTTTATTGGCCGGCGACGGAGTCCCCGGCCATGGTTAAGGAGTTCACTTTTCCGTAAGGTTTCAACAGGAGTTGCGCGTCCATAGGATTAGCATTGGATCGTTTGCTTTTTGCACCCTACATACACAGGCTCTATGGTCTCCCACCCCTCAGCACTGCAATCCGCTAAGGTGTGCTTCTCACTCCGTCCGCTGTCCGCTGCGTAAGGCCTGTAGTCCTCCACCCTTCAGCACTGCACTCCGCTATAGCGTGATCAGAACCCTGCGTCGTCTGCTCTATGGTCTCCCACCCCTCAGCACTGCACTCCGCTGTCCGCTGATCAGAGCCCTGCGCTGGCGGCTCGACCTGCACCGCCTTACAGGCAAACACTCTATTATAACCCAGAATGCACTGCTCATTCCGGTCTGCTGAGCTTTCAACAGGTACAATGTTTTTCACACGTAGTGGTCTCCCACCCTTTAGCATTGCCCTCCGCCAGAGTGATCCGGCCTGCTGCACACCGGTCAGACGATGTTGTTCACACCTCAAAGCCTCCACTATAATAACCTCGGCACCTTTGCATGGTGGGTGGGGGTTAGTATTAGCTTTCTGAGAGCTGCCTGACCAAGGTGTCTATATGTAATAACCACGGCACCTCTCCCATACTGTACTGCAGCCAACATACAGGTTGTGTGAGGGTTAGCTCGCCATGTCGCCTTACAGCCCTTAGTACACATAGGCAGGCAGCTCAGAAAGCTGATCGTTCCCCTCACTCAACTATAACACACTCGGCACCCACCCCTAAAAGGTAGCAGCAGGTTGGTAAGGTACCATCATTTATACAGTCCGAGTTTCTCTCTTGTAGGTAATGGATATGGTCGGCATGATGCTTGAATGAATTCATACTCTGCTGTCATGATGCATGAATGTATTAGCCCATTATGCAATCATGCATCATTAGTACATCAATTATGATTATAGACTAATATATGTGATCCAGAATCCTTGATGGAAGCCGGCCACCACAACCTATGGTGTGGGCTTCGTAGATCATATACCTTTAAATTCTAGTGTTTTATATATATTTGTGTTCTCACAGGCGTGTTTAAGTTGTTCCAATGTCGCGTGTGGACGATACAACGAGGAACACGCTATCAAACACTACGAACAAACCAAGGTGAGATTAATGTACAGTAAGATTTATCTACTTCCGTAAAACCTCACGTATAAGCCGCGGCTAGTACGCGAATCAGATCGCTGGTGCGGCTTAAAGGATCGGCTGATATGAAGGTGCGGCTTATATGAAGGTTTTTGCTACAATGGTACAGTACTAAACTCACCATAAACTTATCGCTGTTGCTAGGTGTGGATAATATGCGAGTTAGGCTTATACGCAAGGTTTTACAGTATCCGTCCCTCACTTCATGGTACAACTGAAAGTTTGTACAAAGTGATCTTTTACAATCTTTTAGTTTCCATCATAATCGCAATCATATATTCCATGATACGCAACATTCAAAGCCATTCTATAATTGTGTCCTTTAACTTTCAGTCAAGAAAGATTAAGATTGACTAAGGCGCTGGTTTTACTTGATTTACCTTATTCATTTAAATGTTATGTCATAGAAAATACATATACCTGTAGTATGAGGATAACATGTTTTCTTTTTGATATGAATAATAGATAATTATGCAATATTATATAATGGTTAGAATGTAGAAGTAGCATTGAAGTAATTCATGTTCTCATAATATTGCAGCACCCTCTAGCTATAGAAGTCAACGATAAATACGTCTATTGGTAAGTTCAGCTTATAATATATATAAACTATATATACTTGGAATACCTTTTAAATGGTGCAAGCAGTAAAACTATATTGATTCAAAAATGGGTAAATATATAGTTTAAATCCCATTTTCTTGTGCAGCCTATACACACTGTCAGACACCGTTTATGTTGCTTAACATGCAAAATTCAGGAACATACCGGCAGTTTCTCTCTGCTACAGTTTGAATATGAAAATTCTGAAATTGGATTAAATTTCATTTGTTAAATGAACAATTTATGAGATTATTTTTTTCCAATTCACAGCTACATCTGTGATGACTACATCCTTAATGACAACGCTGCGGGGGACATTAAGATCCTGCGCAGTGCGCTGAGTGCCATAGCCACCCACACCTTCAGTGACTATGAGTCACGTGGGAAGCGCGTCCTGCGCTCCTTATCCTACCCGGGGTACGAGAAAAAGTAAGTCAAGGACCACACTGACAGGAAAAATAGATACAGGATAGTTAATACATGTACTGTATTACTCCAATGTGAAAGTTTGCAAATGGGCTGGTCAGTTTCAGTTTTTACCGAGTCAGAATGATTTCTAATGGTCTTGAATAGAATTGGCTGTTTAAATTTATTTTTGATATCCTGACCGATTATAAGAGAATCTCTTGAATATCAATGGAATATATGAGAGTATTGACACTTAAAAACATTGGATTTGTAAATTAACCAAAATTCATATGTAATATTTATTGCTTCTACAGATGGCAGGACGAACAGAAACTTCTGAACCAGGACCGTCAGTTCACGGCGCTGAAGTTCAGGAGGTAAGGAACTTTAGTCTAATCTTAGAATAATGATAATCTTATAATAGAACAATAAGTGCATCCAGTATCATAGTATGTTCATCCGTTGTATACTCTGGGCTGTTAGAGTAGTATACCGAGTGTTGACAGCACTACAACTCTTTGTTTACTACCGTAAATTCCCGCGTATGACCCCAGATGTGGGTTATATGATTCTCCCAAAGTCTGGGGGTGGGTTATACGCGACGTGCGAGTTATACACAGGGATTTACGGTACATGTATATCGCTTTGTACATCTAGGCGCATTTTTTCATTGAGAACAATCTGCTAGTCTTGATATGTTTGCACTCAGTGCTGTAATGTTATGGTTCTAGTTTAAAGGTACTCACTGCAAAAGTTTGTGCTGGAACCTTGTGTATGTCAGGAAAACTACATAACACTATGTGGCTTGTGCTGCCCTCTCGTGGCATATGTCTATAAGATATGTATGGTACACTATCCCCCCAGCTTCAGACATTGACACCGGAGTTGGTAGTATAGTGGTTACCAAGTCTGCCTTCAAATCAGAAGGTTGAGTGTTCAATCCCAGCAGGTCCCAAGGGATTTTCTTTGATTGAAAGAAGTTGTTATTTTTTTCCAGAAAAAAAAGGGGGGGGGGCACATCTTGTCTACATGTATTTTGAATTGTCATATAGGCCTAGACTATAACAGAGGACTATGGTATGTAAGTGCTAACTTAAATGGCATGGGTTAGATATATAGAATCAATAGTGAAGTTTATTTTCTTAGGATGAGTATTACAGAAAAATGAACACTGTGACACGTGATTTTTTTTCCATTTCCTACTTGATTATGTTTTTAACTAATATAATCCAAAGTGATTTGCAGATGGCAATAGAACAAGATGTTCATCTGACCACCAAACAAAGGTTCTCCCATAGCCATAGTTAAGAGTTAGTTTTCATGTGGCTTTCACATAGAATTGAGCACCGTAACATGGCATTTTCTTTACATTTGTTACTTCCTAATATGATAAACTATTTCTATGTGCAGTTATTTGCAGATATCAATAGACTATCTAGATCATCTAACAGGTAGAAATTCCCTTTAAAACAGACTGGACATATACAAACCTAAATAGAATGCAGTGGATACAATATTCTACTTACTTTATGTTAAAAGGTACTACATTTTGGCGGGGATGTTTAACACTTGGAAAAAGAAAACAACATCACTACCGCTGCCTAAGCCTCTACCGAGAGTTCGTACCATGCCAGCCAAGACGCCGCCCCCTAAGGCCAAGACAACGACCACGCCAACCAGAGCACCCTCCAAAAAGACATTATCCCCGTCCATGCGAAAACACACCATCCCCTTGGCAGCTACGTTACGGAAGCGGCCTGTCATCCCGGGAGTCACCGGGCTCCGTAATCTGGGCAACACCTGCTACATGAACTCTGTGCTACAAGTCCTCAGGTCAGTCCTACAGTAACGTATGGTTCCCGCAGCCCTCAGGGTATACTCTAGGGATGAACAACTTTTTTCCCTGGATTTTAATTTTGTTAACTTTGCAAAGACCTATAATTACATTTACATATTGTATATGTTAGCCCCTATTCAGAAGACTCCGATTTGAACATTTGAAGATTGATCCCTTTGATTCTTGTTTACCACACTGACTATTCAATATGGAATACACATTTTTATGTCTTATCTGCATTTTATATTAATTGTATTACGGTAATATTAGGAAAGTGAAAATAAATGAGGTTGTTTAGGGTTAAAGTCTTCATAAAACCTACATTACCCCTCCTTACACCTTAATCAAAAATTCTTTTGAAAACGCTGGTGGGAAACTAAAATTATGCCACCTACTTTACTTTTCTAATATTTCTTTCGTGTGACATTAAATAACTTACAAGGGGTAACCGTGTAAATAGTTTCACACTGAAAAAATTATATAAACAAGGTTGGCGGATTAGGGGCCCTGGGAAACTATGAAGCTCCTTGTCGTCATGGATGCTTCTTTCTTTAGATAACTTTAGTTGGGAAAAAGAGCAGTGCTCCCATTTTTTTTATTTAAGAGCCACACATTTTATTAATACCTGATCCAATAACCTATTAATGACGCACACCTGTGTTGATGTTACTATGTTTCACTCTTCATGTTCTATGTCAGCTGATACTAAATAACTAAATGGTTATCTGTTGTCATGCGCCATCTTTATACGGCATGTTTATTGCTTCTGTATTAGAAAAAAACCTAAAGGAGTGCTCATTTTCTAACAATGGGGGGGGAGGGGGGATAAAAAATTTAGAGCTCTTTTCGTATAAAGATGAGCACTCCCACACCGTCCACTGCCTTGTTGACTGTTCTGGGATGGGAAACTCTGTTACTGATTATAAGCAAATTTCTAGCACGATTTAACTCTGAACTACTAAAAAAAAAGTTAGAATGATACTATTAAAAGCACGCCATATATGTGTACAGTATTTTATGAAATCCAACAAGTCGGAAAGGGTATGACAAATCAATTTTATCAAATATTTCCAAAAAAGAAAAGAACCGATACTAAGAAATGCATATAAAGATGTCAACCAATTATGCGTTTCCTTATTTCTCAAGCCTTGCTTTAATATTTCGTTCACATTGCATTATATCACATGAATTGCCCTGCATATTTTTTATTCTTATAGTGAAACTAACTTCATTGCTAATTTGCTACACCTATAGCATTGATCTTATCAACTTTTATGTTCTGTAGAGATTTCTTTGTTGTCAACTTAAGCCTTTTTCGAGGTATTATGAATATACATGAGATTTTTTCCTGACTTTTGATGATCTAGTAGAAAACATATCCACATCTCACAAGCTAATTCATCCATTCTGTGTCAGAAATTAAAAAAGAAAAATAATTAAAAAAAAGAAGGTTGGCAACAAAGACTGCTCACATTCTGTTAATGTTCTGTCCAATCACATCTGTTGCTATCACTTAACCCATCCTCACCACCCCAAACCCCACCCTACCCACCCCTGTATGTATCCCCCTCACATCCCACCTCCTCCTTCCTCCACCCGGCTCCGGGAGCACAGTAGGCAGGGCTAGGACCAGGCTAAGTCAGTTTTATTGTTATGTTTCTGAGCAGGTCGTTCCTCGCAAATTTCAGTCACTTGCATGAGTTCAAGGAGTACTTTCTGGCACTGAAAAACACGGAGGAGAAGGAGTCTCTGACGGTGGCCGAGGTCACACCGAGTACCGCCGACAGTCCGCCCAAGGCCTCCACGAGTAGCACGCCCTCACCGGACAGACGCGAGACACGCCAGTCCCAACAAATGCTGTTACGGCAGAGTACCATTGAGTGTTTTAAGGTTTGGCTTTTTTCTAAATATCAATCTTAAAATTTTAATGTTTTGTTGATAAAACGGATCCGTAAAGCATGCTACGTCAATTTAAACCTGTCTAAAATGGGACAGTCTTTCCAATATAAATGTTTGAAGTTTCTTTTGCTGAATGATTCAAAAATGAATTGAATGAATGCTGAGGGGATTGAATGCTATATCAATATATACTTGACAAAACGAGATATTTCAGCTCTTTTTCTCGACAAAGGGCATTGAGATAAATCCTTGCGGAGAAACTGTTTAATGAGTTAGATAATACAAAAAACATGAATTATTACAAAATACTTAAAACAAATCCGCTAGATTTAACTTCTGCATATATTATAATTTTAAATGTCTTTTCCCGTGCAGCACATCAGTGCTGGCCAACCCTCCGTGAGGAAAGGTGGCTTGAACGGCGGCGGTACCATGCAGAGCCCACCCCACAGAAAACAGATCAACGGGAAAAGCTCGCAGCAAATCGCCAAAGAAAACTCTACATAGTAAGTCCTAACTCTCAATTAACAATTGACTATAATTATGTATACCAGAGTTCCCACTAGCCATAGAAATCCTGAGGGAAAGTCGGAATCTTGTGAAATGTTGATGTAGGGAGTCAGGGAAAGTCATTTAAATTGGACGGGGGGGGGGGGAGGGATAAATTAACAAAATTCGCTTTGAGATCTTATGAAAAGTTTCCCCATCAAATTCAATACTGCCCAGCGCTATATCGTGATGGTACAGTAACTATTGACAAAGAAAATGGTAATTTTTTGGTCAAGAAAAGTCAACGAAATTCTCTTAGATTGGGATCAGCTTCTTGAGGTGCTTAAGGGTAAAAAGAAAAACACCATTATTTTATAATTATATACATAAACAGTATTGTTAATTGCCTGTCTATGTCCAGTACGTTGTGTGAGGAGCTGCACGCGTTGTTCCGGGTGATGTGGTCCGGTAAGTGGGCGGTGGTCAGCCCCCACAAGATGCTGTACGCCGTGTGGAACATCATCCCCTTCTTTAAGGGCTACACACAGCAGGACGCGCAGGAGTTCCTCTGGTGAGAAACTACTCTCTTGTCAGTCACAAGTGTAACTGTTACTCAAACAAGTCATACGCAGGCCAATCTTAGGGCATGCATAAAGAATTTTTACGCAGGCCACTTTCTTTCGACACAAGTCCGCTAAATGCCAGGCTCGGCCAGAGTCTATTCTACCAGTTGGATATGACATTGGGATGGTTGTTTGAGACTGGCGTAGAAGTGTTGCCTAAGTATTGAACAATTGAAATTGCGATAATCTTGCATCTTATATTTTGGAGTTTTTATCAAATCCTGTCGCTAATATAATGCTGACGCCATTCTGTTGAAACCTTCAAAATGTGAAGTAGCTAGGGATGCTCATGAATAGCAAGTGGCATGTCTTGTAAGGTTCATGATTCTGTAAGGCAGTGGCGAGATGGCATTTAATGGGTTTGTTGTCTTTTACTTTCTATGGAACTTATCAAACTGACGAAGAGATATTGTGACATGTTAAGTATAATAAGTGGACGTATTAAGGCCACTTAAAATCGATTATCAACTTTGTGGATACCACATGGCTTTTTGAGAGAAAAAAATATGGCCAAAAATAGCGCATCTAAGAAAATCTCAAAATACAAGGTGAAAAATGATCCAAAAAAAGAAAAAGCGGCCCCTGCCCCCTTTCCCCCCCCAAAAGTCTCTGCAAAGCTGATAATCGATTTTAAGTGGCCTAAGATAAAGAGATTTGTTAAAACCACGTGTGCTTCTCACTGTGACAGTGAGTTTATAGACAAGGTGCAGCTGGAGATGACGCACGGCGTGCCGGGCGCGCCCTCCTCCCTCCCACAGACCACCCTCATCAACGCCTCCACCAACTTCATCTCCAACCTCTTCCAGGGAAAACTGGTCAGCGAGGTGAGTAGGTCAACACATATACAGCGGTATATGGGCAGGTAAATCATCAGAGATGCCACTTTTCCTACTTTTGCAGGAATTCCTACATTTTTACTGGAATTTCTGTATTAAATGAAACTATTAAATTTCCTTCAGAAAATTGACCAAAATCTTAGGATTCTCTACTTTTTTTCGACAAGGGAGTGGCATCTCTGAATCATGTCGAAAATCTACTATGACGATAATTATGGGGATATTAGGAAAATTGGCTGATCCATGCTATTTGTAATGAATTCTACATTTCTCCTTGTCAAAATTACCGTAGTTTGAATTGTTAATTTTAATACTGGTATTTACACTAATTCTTACCGGTTAAACTAAACTCACCTGTGTAGCAAACACTGGGGATTTCAACTTTAGTATAAGAAACATGAAGCGATGATAACACGTATGTAAACCCGTCACATTAGTCTTACTTCCAATGGTGAAAGCCTATTTTAGACTGTACATCACAGTACCAGTACAGTCTTTGCGAAAACTTTTTCGGCATGCAGGACCGACTGTCCTGCAGCTAGCCAATTTTGCAGGACCGGATAGATTTCTACAGGACCGAATACCAAAATCAAAGTTTTGCATACTATTGAGAATAGAATAACATTTATAAAAGAAATAATAACAAAAAAGTTGCTCTAATTTGCCTATACAGTGAAATCTCGTTATAAGGAGCACCTTTTGGCAAGGCAAATTTGCTCGTTGTAACCAACCTTCCTTGTAACCGATTTTGGGCATATGTAGCTCTTAAATGACCCCCCCCCCCCCCCCCTTCCCCTCTCCTTGCTCCTTGCCCCCCCCCCCCACCCACTGTCCTTTCCTACCCTCC
Organism: Harmothoe impar; assembly: GCA_947462335.1. Classification (NCBI taxonomy): domain Eukaryota; kingdom Metazoa; phylum Annelida; class Polychaeta; order Phyllodocida; family Polynoidae; genus Harmothoe; species Harmothoe impar. The sequence continues at coordinate 66,754,549 of OX381711.1, forward strand.
TGAGGCCGCCACATGACAGAAGGAAGCCCTCTCAAAGCCCTCCTAAGGCTGCCACACCACAGAAGGAAGCCCTCTCTAACCCCCCCCCCCCTCCCCCTGCCCCCCCCCCCCCCTCACTGGTCCGTTCCTACCCCCCCTGCCCAGTGGGAACAAAGTGCAGTCCGACGTTGAATCAACATTGTATCAACATTGAATCAACATTGACAACCATATATCAATGTTGATTCAATGTTCTGTGCCCACTGGCTGAAGCCGCCACATCACAGAAGGAAGCCCTCTCAGAGCCCTCCTAAGGCCGCCACACCACAGAAGGAAGCCCTCTCTAAGCCCCCCCCCCCCCCCCCTGCCTCCCCCTGCCCCCCCCCCCCCCATGGTCCGTTCCTACCCCCTGAGGCCGCCACATCACAGAAGCAAGTCCTTTCAAAGCCCCCCCCCCCCCCCCCCCCTGTGACAAAAAGCACTTGGTTACAACTAATTTTCTTGAAAATAATGAATCATTTGGAAGAAGTATACATCAAAATCTGCTATAGAAAACTATAAAAAAGAAAGTGGCAGAGCAATTCTGCTCCATATAAACGTTTGCTCCTTATAACCGTCCTCGTTGTAACGAGATTTCACTGTATTAGTGTGCACTCTAGAACTTGTAACTTCTGTTCTAGTTGGAATATTAGAATTTTTTTTTCAATTTTGGAAAGCCCAGAATGTGGAGGACATCTGGTCCTGCAACACTAGTCATTCTGCCGGACCAGAGCCATTTTAAGCGGACATTGGCAATGTCCGGCACGTTTTGGCAAAGATTGCCAGTAAAGCTTTGGCCAACGCCTTATAATGTGCTATATTGACGTGGTGCAGGTGCGGTGTCGGCGGTGCAGTCACCAGTCTCAGACCTACGAACCCTTCATGGACCTCTCCCTAGAGTTCCCCAGAAACTACCAAGCCACAGGCGCGGCCGGCGCCAACAAGAAAAGTTGTCACCTAGAAGGTAAGTGGGAAAAATGATATTGATGATTTTAAGAAACAGTTGGTTCCCTCAAAGAAAGGAGTTGATCCTATCTATGTCCTCAATGAATATGCATATTAGGCCACTTAAAAAAGATAATCAGCTTTGCAGACACCGCCAGCATCAGTTAAAAAGGGCCGCATAGGTGCTTTTTATTTCATATTTGCATAAAAAAATCTGGCCAAAATTCCGCATGCATGAAGAGAATAACATGATTTACAAAACTGACCATATCCCAACGATTGGTCTAGGAACTAGATTTTAATAGCAGTTCCCTCCTTATTGCAATGTCAACGTATTTAGACTATTATATGAATTAACCTATCCAAATTTTCTCAAACCTAAATAAAAATAAAAATGTCCCACCCTCATGGTCTAAAATAGGAATACCAAATAAAATAAAAAGCCTCCCGCCCGCACCTCTTTTTTCCCAAAAGTATCCGCAAAGCTGATAATCAATTTCAAGCGGCCTTACATTGATGTGATGTCTCCAGAAAAATCAATAAACATTCTCCTACGCCATTCCTAGTCCCTCCTTGCCGACCTTCATTCCTTTATCTCTTTTGTCTTTCAGCAATGCTTCAAGGATTTACAGAAACAGAAAAATTGGACGGACAAGTCTACGCATGTGATGAATGTAACAGTAAGTATGCTAACAGATTACTCTCGTGTCTTTACCATTTATAATAATGATCATTCGATTTTAACAATATATTATACCACACTTGGCCGGCAGAACAAAAGAAATGCCCTGACTGTATATGATGTACAAAAGGTGAGAAAAACATTCACCACTAGTCTGGCATAAGTTAATTATACAACACCCAGAGCTCTTTGCTCAGGATAATAACTTAGTCTCGGCTGAGTACACTCGTCTGCAACTCTTGATCAGCCTTGACTGTCGTCATTATCCTGAGTAAAGGGCTCTGGGTGTAGTATAACTACTACTTAATATGTCATCAATTATAAAGCCATTATCGTCTGATACACAAAAGTGTACACCATTGGTACTTGGCTATAAAAACGCAGTAACCTATTTAACATTATGACACAGTGGCGGATCCAGGATTGTCTAGAGGGGGGGGCCCAAACCTGGCCAATCTGGAATAACTGTCTTTTTCCCGTGAGCGAAGCGCAGCAGCCATACACGAGGACTTTGATTTTGATGGTCTAGATTTGAAATGGTGCATTCTCACACATTTTAGCACAGAATATTTTTCTCTTTTTTTTTGGGGGGGGGGGGGGGCCAAGGCCCGTCGGGCCACCCCCCTGTATCCGCCAATGCTGACACTGTGACCCCCTTGTGTTCTCTGTAGAGAGGCGGCGGTCGGTTGCAGCACGACCAACAGTACGGACAGAGGCAGAGAAACAACTCCTCATCCAACGGCTACCCCCCGTCCTACGGCTACACCTAAAGAGGTTCATGTAAGTACCATGTACACTATAATACATGGTAACTATTTACATTACGTACAACCCGATGTAAGTTACTGATCCCCTACTGATTATTTCAATCTGTCTGGATGAGCATTTGTCAAGCATAGAATCAAGGATCTTTACTGCCGATATTATATGTATAACATTGGTTAGTAGGTCGCCCCCAGATGGCCCTGCTGTAGCTAGCAGTCCTTCGCTGCAGCTGTTGTCATTTTGTAGCGAGAGATGGCGCCACTCACCAAAGTCCAATCACCTCTTTGTACGATACTGGTGTCTTAATCAACCAGTGGATAATGTGTGTAAAATAATGTACCTACATGTAGTTCTGGGCATAGACCAAGACTGTGTTGGGAGGGTTGAACGCCTCAGCTGGAGAGTTGAACCCCACAGAGAACCCAGAGAGGCCCTGACTCCTCTGTTGCAGAATGTGGAGCTGTACTAACTTGTAGTTGCCGCTTTGTCCTGTAGGTGGGGTGGCCGTAATAACCGGGGTAAGATCACGTCGCACGTGCAGTTTGAGGAGGAGTTGGACATGGCGCCGTACTGTCACGGTGACGTGGACGCGCTCAGCTTCCAGTACGAGCTGTCGGCGGTCGTCATCCACCACGGCCGGGGCTTCGGGTCCGGGCACTACACCACCTTCTGCTACCACCGGGAGGCAGGTCAGTCACACAGGGCAATTTTCCTGCTTATTCAGGAATTCCTGTTTTTTTCCCCACACAATTTGATTTATCAGATAATGTTAGTTTCCTGCAAGGAGCTGTCCAAAGTCAATACCTTTCCTCCATTTTGTTGTCCAGCAAGTATCTGTGGAAAAATGCATATAGGCAGGGTTGCCATTTGTTTGAAATCGATAGTTAACATTGGGATTTGTTGATAATGAGATGATTTTTGTTTTAAAATGATATCAACGTGGTGAGTCATATATTTTTAACACAAAATTGAATTCTAACCTCACCGCTCGATTTTTGATTACACAATTATACCACATAATAGGGGGGCCAGGGTGTCAGATTTGAAATAGGTTGGACTGGGCTGCTATAGTTGGTATGAAGGGCTTATCCCCCTATTTTTGGGCTGAGGAATTCGAATCTGGTGTGTGTAGAGTCATACAGGTGTCGGAACAAGGTCAAATATGAGGTCAAAGGTCAAGGTCATCCAAAAAATAGGTCAATTCAGAAAATCTACTTACAGGGGCAGTACTCAGTTAATGTAAATAGCAAAGGTCTGATATTTGGTGGGGTGATAGAACTATATGAGATCAACATCCTAAAAAAAGTAACATGACCTTGGCCAAGGTCAAGGTCATATTTTCCAAGGTCAAACTTTGAAAAATTGGAAAAAATTACATATATACCATCTTTCAATACTTTGTACTTGGGGGAATAGCATCTCAGATATGATTTTTCATGTTTACATGATGCCGACATAGCTCAGGGTAAGAACTGACTTGAAATTTCTGAGAAATATGTTATATTGTCATGGCAACTGCCAGCAAGGCACCAAGGTCAAATAAAATGATTGCACCAGATCAAGTCAGAAAATCTACTAATAGGGGCAGTACTCGGTTAATATAAATAGCACAGGTCTGATATTTGGTGGGATGATAGAGCTATATGCGATCAACATCCTAAGAAAAGTAACATGACCTTGGCCAAGGTCAAGGTCATATTTCTCAAGGTCAAACTTTGAAAAATTGGAAAAAATTACATATATACCATCTTTCAATACTTTGTACTTGGGGGAATAGCATCTCAGATATGATTTTTCATGTTTACATGATGCCGACATAGCTCAGGGTAAGAACTGACTTGAAATTTCTGAGAAATATGTAATATTGTCATGGCAACTGCCAGCAAGGCACCAAGGTCAAATAAAATGATTGCACCAGATCAAGTCAGAAAATCTACTAATAGGGGCAGTACTCGGTTAATATAAATAGCACAGGTCTGATATTTGGTGGGATGATAGAGCTATATGAGATCAACATCCTAAGAAAAGTAACATGACCTTGGCCAAGGTCAAGGTCATATTTTCCAAGGTCAAACTTTGAAAAATTGGAAAAAATTACATATATACCATCTTTCAATACTTTGTACTTGGGGGAATAGCATCTCAGATATGATTTTTCATGTTTACATGATGCTGACATAGCTCAGGGTAAGAACTGACTTGAAATTTCTGAGAAATATGTAATATTGCCATGGCAACTGCCACCAAAGCACCAAGGTCAAATAAAATGATTGCACCAGATCAAGTCAGAAAATCTACTAATAGGGGCAGTACTCAGATAATATAGATAGCACAGGTCTGATATTTGGTGGGATGATAGAACTATATGAGATCAACATCCTAAGAAAAGGAACATGACCTTGGCCAAGGTCAAGGTCATATTTCTCAAGGTCAAACATGGAAAAATTGACAAAAAACGTCATATATACCTACTTTTGATACTTTGTACTCATAGGAATAACATCTCAGATATGATTTTCCACTTTTACATTATCCTGAGATAGCCTAGGGACAGTATTGTCTTGGAATTTGTCAGAAATATGTTATATTGCCATGGCAACAACCAGGCAATCACCAAGGTCAAACATTAAGATCCCTAGTAGCAAGAATTTCATCTCCAATGACCTAGATATGGCTTAAAATACTTTTTTACACTGCCTACCCCCACTAATTTGGACCCAAGGAATTCAATGGTTCTATTGGTTTGTTTCTAAGACAGCTGGTTGCTTAGCAACAACTGTTCTAATTGTTTATCTGCCTAGCAACACAGTTTTCCATGGTCCTGAGGTTGATTACAACCATACCTACCCCCCCCCCCCCCCCTACATTAGACCAAAGGAATTCAATGAATCTATGGCTTTGTTTCTAAGCCTAGCAACACATATTTTCATGATCCTAAGGTTGATTATAATCATACCTACCCCTTTAAACTGGACCCAAAGAATTCAATGGTTCAATTGGTTTGTTGCTAACATAGCTAATTACTAACACAGCTAATAACAATGACTGTTATTATTGTTTATCTCACAACACATATTTCCATGGTCCTGAGGTCCATTATCAACAAGCATGGCAACAACTAAACAACCTTGATCCAGGCTATTCTATGGTTCGAGGTTGATAAAGAAACAAGCTCTGTGGACCATTCAAGTAGCTCTTGGGACCCCTTCAGCAGCTCCTGGGACCCTGCAAACAGTTCTCTAAGAGGCTTTGTTGGACCTTCCAGTTGCTCTGGGACCCCTTTAGTGACTCTGCAGACCCCTCCTGCTTCTCTGTGGACATGTTTATTAGCTAGGAGGTATACATAACAGCTAGCTACATGTGGATGTTCCCTAAGAGTCCTTGAGCTTCTCACGGTGGGGGGTAGGTATTGTTATAAAACTTGGTTGATTAGGGACCCTTCCAGTGGTTCCCATCAGCTCTGTGGACCCATTCAGCAGCACTGTGAACCCTTCCAGCGGCTCTTTTGACCCTTTTGGTGGATCTGTTGACTGCTTCTGTAACTCTGGGGACCCTTCAGCTGCAACCCGGATACTGGGGGAGGTGGTACAGTCATCTGGTACTGGCAAAGATGATCTAGTCATCCCTGATATAGGAGAAGATGATATAGTCATCCCTGGTATAGGGGAAGATAATAGTCATCCCTGGTATAGGGAGATTGATCTAGCCATCTCTGGTATAACTATAAGGGAAGATGATCTAGCCATCCCTGGTATAGGGGAAGATGATCCAGTCATCTCTGGTATAGAGTCTTCCTTGGTACCAGCAAAGAGATCTACTAATGCCGGGGTATGCATACCCAGAGCCCACCTGGGTGTTTCCAGGGCTAGAGGTGGTCATAGAGTCAGCAGAGGTGTTCACAGAATCAGCAAAGATGCACCCACAGCCACCTGAGGTGCCACCACAGTGTACAGAGGTCCTCCTTGAGCCACTGAAGGGGTCCACAGAGTCACTGAAGGGGTCCCAAGACCCACTGGAATGGTCCACAGAGCCACTGAAGGGGTCCCCAGTGTCACTGAAGCAGTCCAAAGAGTCACTGAAGGGGTCCCAAGAGCCACTGTAGGGGTCCCCGGACCCACTGGAATGGTCCACAGAGCCACTAAAGGGGTCCCCAGAGCCACTGGAACGGTCCACAGAGTCACTGAAGGGGTCCCCAGTGTCACTGAAGGGGTCCAAAGAGTCACTGAAGGGGTCCCAAGAGCCACTGAAGGGGTCCCCAGACCCACTGGAACAGTCCACAGAGTCACTGAAGGCGTCCCCAGTGTCACTGAAGGGGTCAAAAGAGTCACTGAAGGGGTCCCAAGAGCCACTGAAGGGGTCCCCAGACCCACTGGAACGTTCCACAGTGTCACTAAAGGGGTCCGCAGTGTCACTAAAGGGGTCCCCAGAGCTACTGGAAGCGTCATCAAAGGGGTCCCCAGTTTCACCGAAGGGGTCCACAGAGTCACTGAACAGGTCCCTAGAGCAACTGGAAGGGCCTCCAAAGCCTCTGGGAAGGTCCCTAGAGCTGCTTGGAGGGTCTACAGAGTCACCGGACCCAACAGCTGGTTGCCTAGCAACGACTGTTCTCATTGTTTATCTCCCTAACAACATATATTTTCATGGTCCTGAGGTTAATTATCAACAAGCATGGCAAGGACTAAACAGCCTTGGATCCAGGTTATGCTGTGGTGTGAGATTGATAAAGAAACAACCTCTGTGGACTTTTCAAGTAGCTCTGGGGACCCCTTTAACGGCTCTTGGGACTCTGCAAGAAGTTCGGGGGACCCTCTCAGAGGCTTTATGGGACCTTCCAGTTGCTCTGGGACCCCTTTAGTGACTCTACGGACCCCTTCAGCTGCTCTGGGGACCCTACAAGCGGCTCTGTGGACCCTTCCAGCTTCTCTGTAGACCCCTTCAGTGACACTCTGGACCCCCTCAGTGACTCTGTGGACCCTCCAAGCAGCTCTGGTGACCTTCCCAGAGGCTTTGGAGGCCCTTCCAGTGACTCTGTGAACCCCTTCAATGACTCTGCAGTGACTCTCTGTACCCTTTCAGTGACTATGGGCACCCCTTCAGTGACTCTGTGGACCCCTTCCAGCTGCTCTGTGGACTCCTTCAGTGATGCTGGGCACCCGTTCAGGGACTCTGTAGTGTAGACCCTCCAAGCAGCTCTGGGGACCTTCCCAGAGGCTTTGGAGGCCCTTCCAGTTGCTCTAGGGACCTGTTCAGTGACTCTGTGGGCCCCTTCGGTGAAACTGGGGACCCCTTTGATAACCCTAGGGACGCTTCCAGTAGCTCTGGGGACCCCTTTAGTGACACTGCGGACCCCTTTAGTGACTCTGTGGAACGTTCAAGTGGGTCCGAGGACCCCTTCAGTGGCTCTTGGGACCCCTTCAGTGACTCTTTGAACCCCTTCAGTGACACTGGGGACCCCTTCAGTGGCTCTGTGGACCATTCCAGTGGGTCTGGGGACCCCTTCAGTGACTCTGTGGACCCCTTCAGTGGCTCAAGGAGGACCTCTGTACACTGTGGTGGCACCTCAGGTGGCTGTGGGTGCATCTTTACTGATTCTGTGAACACCTCTGCTGACTCTATGACCACCTCTAGCCCTGGAAACACCCAGGTGGGCTCTGGGTATGCAAAACCCTGGCATTAGTAGATGTCTACTAGCTCTGAAAATCTCTTTGCTGGTACCAAGGACGACTCTATACCAGAGATGACTGGATCATCTTCCCCTATACCAGGGATGGCTAGATCATCTTCCCTTATAGTTATACCAGAGATGGCTAGATCATCTTCCCCTATACCAGGGATGACTATTATTTTCCCCTATACCAGGGATGACTATATCATCTTCCCCTATATCAGGGATGACTAGATCATCTTTGCCAGTACCAGACGACTGTACCACCTCCCCCAGTATCCGGGTTGCAGCTGAAGGGTCCCCAGAGTTACAGAAGCGGTCAACAGAGCCACCAAAAGGGTCCACAGAGCCGCTGGAAGGGTTCACAGTGCTGCTGAATGGGTCCACAGAGCTGATGGGAACCACTGGAAGGGTCCCTAATCAACCAAGTTTTATTACAATACCTACCCCCCACCGTAAGAAGCTCAAGGACTCTTAGGGAACATCCACATGTAGCTAGCTGTTATGTATACCTCCTAGCTAATAAACATGTCCACAGAGAAGCCGGAGGGGTCTGCAGAGTCACTAAAGGGGTCCCAGAGCAACTGGAAGGTCCAACAAAGCCTCTTAGAGAACTGTTTGCAGGGTCCCAGGAGCTGCTGAAGGGGTCCCACTTGAATGGTCCACAGAGCTTGTTTCTTTATCAACCTCGAACCATAGAATAGCCTGGATCAAGGTTGTTTAGTTGTTGCCATGCTTGTTGATAATGAACCTCAGGACCATGGAAATATGTGTTGTGAGATAAACAATAATAACAGTCATTGTTATTAGCTGTGTTAGTAATTAGCCTCTGTTAGCAACAAACCAATTGAACCATTGAATTCTTTGGGTCCAGTTTAAAGCGGTAGGTATGATTATAATCAACCTTAGGATCATGAAAATATGTGTTGCTAGGCTTAGAAACAAAGCCATAGAACCATTGAATTCCTTTGGTCTAATTTAGGGGGGGTTCGGGGTAGGTATGGTTGTAATCAACCTCAGGACCATGGAAAACTGTGTTGCTAGGCAGATAAACGATTAGAACAGTTGTTGCTAAGCAACCAGCTGTCTTAGAAACAAACCAATAGAACCATTGAATTCCTTGGGTCCAAATTAGTGGGGGTAGGCAGTGTAAAAAAGTATTTTAAGCCATATCTAGGTCATTGGAGATGAAATTCTTGCTACTAGGGATCTTAATGTTTGACCTTGGTGATTGCCTGGTTGTTGCCATGGCAATATAACATATTTCTGACAAATTCCAAGACAATACTGTCCCTAGGCTATCTCAGGATAATGTAAAAGTGGAAAATCATATCTGAGATGTTATTCCTATGAGTACAAAGTATCAAAAGTAGGTATATATGACGTTTTTTGTCAATTTCTCCATGTTTGACCTTGAGAAATATGACCTTGACCTTGGCCAAGGTCATGTTCCTTTTCTTAGGATGTTGATCTCATATAGTTTTATCATCCCACCAAATATCAGACCTGTGCTATCTATATTATCTGAGTACTGCCCCTATTAGTAGATTTTCTGACTTGATCTGGTGCAATCATTTTATTTGACCTTGGTGCTTTGGTGGCAGTTGCCATGGCAATATTACATATTTCTCAGAAATTTCAAGTCAGTTCTTACCCTGAGCTATATCAGCATCATGTAAACATGAAAAATCATATCTGAGATGCTATTCCCCCAAGTACAAAGTATTGAAAGATGGTATATATGTCATTTTTTCCAATTTTTCAAAGTTTGACCTTGAGAAATATGACCTTGACCTTGGCCAAGGTCATGTTACTTTTCTTAGGATGTTGATCTCATATAGCTCTATCATCCCACCAAATATCAGACCTGTGCTATTTATATTAACCGAGTACTGCCCCTATTAGTAGATTTTCTGACTTGATCTGGTGCAATCATTTTATTTGACCTTGGTGCCTTGCTGGCAGTTGCCATGGCAATATTACATATTTCTCAGAAATTTCAAGTCAGTTCTTACCCTGAGCTATGTCGGCATCATGTAAACATGAAAAATCATATCTGAGATGCTATTCCCCTAAGTATAAAGTATTGAAAGATGGTGTATATGTCATTTTTTCCAATTTTTCAAAGTTTGACCTTGGAAAATATGACCTTGACCTTGGCCAAGGTCATGTTACTATTTTTTGGATGTTGATCTCATATAGCTCTATCATCCCACCAAATATCAGATCTGTGCTATTTATATTAACCGAGTACTGCCCCTTTAAGTGAATTCTTATAATTTGACCTATTTGAGGGTGACCTTGACCTTTGACCTCGTTTTTGACCTTGTTCCGACACCTGCAGCACTCTACACACACCAGATTCGAAATCAGCATACCCAAATTAGTCTAAATCAACCTTCAAACTAACTATAGCATTCCAGTCCAACCTAAATTTAAATATTGATATTTGGCTTCGTTGGCCCCCTTACTAACAGTTATTGATGCTCTTCACGTCGCCGTTTTATGTATTCCCAATCTTATCTTCATCCTGGGAGTCTTCTGTATATGAGTTATAACTTTACGTCCGTGTTTTCTCTTGCCTGTAGACTCGTGGGTGCACTGTAACGATGCACGTGTGCAGCTGTCGAGTATCGTGGAGGTGCTCAAGGCGCAGGCCTACATCCTCTTCTACACACAGAAGCGCATCACCAGCAACACCATCAGCGAGGAGCCTGAACCCAGCACCAGCACCGACCAGACCAGCAGCGACTCTGAGCAGCTCGCCGACGAAGACATTGTTTTTAAATTACCAAACACGGACGTGCCCAAGTTCCTCGAGTTGAAACGACGACTGAGCGAGGACGGTACGGAGGGATCATCCTCGCAGCCTGCGTTAAAACGGGCTCGAAGTAACATTTGGTGAAGTTGGTGTAGAGAGATGAATTAAGGGTGGTGCCTACGATGTGGGTAGTGTGATCATGCAAAATTATTTTTTTCTACTGAAGATTTATTTGGGTGTGAATGCAGTTAAAAGGAGCTGAATGAAGAAGATAACATGGTCTTACAATATGCCTGTGTGATATAGATTTTGTAGAAAACACCCTCAAGGTAGCATCGAAATGAAGATATATGTAAAGTTGATGCCATGTTTATACATATATATCGTTATTTTATAAAAAGCCATTTATTTGTCACTTCCATGTGGAAGATGGTTTTGTTTCTTATTTGCACAAAGTGAGAGTGAATGACACAGATCCTGCCTGGACTAACTTGATGTTATATCAAACACATGCTGCACGAGTCATGGCAGAGGACACTGCAGTATACACTAGTCACTTGTCCCAAATGTGGTTTCAATCTTTAATGGATTGATATTGATGGATTTCTCTCAGAGTTCACTGGGACCAAAGTATATTTACAGCTCGTCCTCGTTGTAGGGGACTGCTCGTGGCTGCCTTCACCCCACTGTGAACACCCTCTTGATACCGGTACTCTTTGATAACCTGTGGTTTGTTCCCATTCTAACAAGCTGACCCCCACTCGCTTACCACAAACCAGCATTGGTATTCACGGCCTCTGGGAAAGCTACCCCGCTAGTGTGTGCGTATACATGTCAGCATGCATTGGATACTTAATGCAAACCCTCTCATAGTCCCAAAAAATTGTAAGGATCTTTTGGACAATTTCGGCTTATACATTTTCTAAACTGGGTTGTTGGCTTTTAAGGTAGCTGTATTAAACACACAAAAAAAGTTGTTTAAATTTATAATATCCAAAATTCGGCTAGTGACTTTTCCCTTGAACTATGGGTTAGGTTATAAAGGGCTTTGTGGTAGTTGCTTCCACTGAGGCCATGGCTTCTGTCACTGGTTTACCATCAGGGGGTGGGGAACAGCTTGTCCATTCTTCTATAGAATTGGTGTGGTGGTACTCTGTAGAATGTGATTTGTTAATTTCCCTGTTAGTTTTTTAGCCTCTCGTATCGGCACTGTCAAATAAAGGTGTCAGCGGCTGGTGCTTTGGTTTCAGTAGATGTACAGAAGTTAATTACCATTATTGTTCCTGTTCTTCTCCTTTTCTGTTGATGTTTAGTTATAACAAAGTATAATATAATATGTTTTTATACGTGTGTTGAAAAGACAATGCAAATATTAAGATTAGTTCGCTTTTTATGGAATACAAAATGATGCAAGGACGGAACAAATTGAATGTCACATATCCCATCCCATTCCGGAATAGTACACTTTCCTTCTTGATTTAAAACATAGTTTTATTCTCCTTATAATTGTGTGTAGAGAGAGTGAGCCAGTGACTGGGTGGGAGAGGGTACAGTATTGTACATGTAGGTTTCTACTCCAGTATAGGAAGAGGTTCCATGTTACCGCATCCACGGTGATCTCAGGCATGCTTGGGGGGGGGGGGGGGGGGGGTCAGAAGGGAAGGGTATATATACATGTGTATGTAATTTTCAGCTACAAAAATAAATGACGTTCGTGGGTGGGTGTGGGATGGGGGTATAGTATATGAAACCAGAATGTTATCTCAGTATACACAGGTATGGTTGCCTCGCAGCCTCGCAGTGAAATCAGTCAGCTGAGAATGAATCTTGAAAATTAGGCTTTCTAGAATTCAGGCGTAGATGGACAACTAGCGATGTTTCTCTAAACTGGGAGACACTGAAGTGTTTGGGTTTGGTGTAGACCGGTCAGGGTATGACTACACACACGCTACATTCTAACACCCCTAAATTCTCCTAATTGGTATACTAAAATCACACCCCTGCATATGCTGCATTATATAGAGAAAAACAACTGTTTACTCTCACTCACCCATGCTCGTTTATCCAAGATTTAACAACAACAAAAACGAGCACTACCTCATCAATAATAAAGGGCAATAGCAATAAGAACCTTCAGATATGAGTGGATTATTCTCCACCACTTCTATGCTCATCGCAATATTAAAAGAATATTACATTTGTAATAAACATCTAATATTCAACCCATCATTGATTCCTTGGTTAAATATGTTGGTTCTACATTATGTACACAATACAGATATGACTAGTGGCTTTTTGCCATCCCCATTATTAGGTCATGGGGAACTCAGGTAACGCATCTATTTGCACACCTTATCAATAAAAGGTACATCATTTGTCTTTTAAAACACAAGAGCTGTCTACCATTGTCTCTGTATATCGAGTATGGACACTTTATGTTTCATAAGTGACAGTTTTATCGGTTTTCAAGTTATTTTCACAAATACTACTCCACGTCAGTGACCTGAGTTTGTAACAATAGGGTTTCTGTAGTGGTCTGTACAGTTGAGGTATGTGTAAATAAGGTACTTTATGCTACACGTGGAGCTCTATGTGTTTGAGGATGGAGCATCCTTCTAATCTATGGCTTACGTTTTACAGAATATGTCCAGTTGTGACCTTTTCTTTTAATAACACATGGAACCATTGCGTTCTCTTGAGTCCTTTTTCAGTTATAAGAAGGAGGTATATTGGTACATAACCATGGTATAGATATCCAAGTGCACTTCCCAGACGTGTATTGTATATTACTAGATTGCGGTCTTGTCATCACAAGTTGGAGGTGTTCGGCTGTAGTAAAGTCCAAAGAGTTAATACTGAGTCTCACATACCTTAACACCATATTGAGCATATGTATGTATGGTACTTACTATATGTGTATTCTTAAGTTAAACTAAACTGGGGTTCATATCAGAAGGAAGACGTGTACTGTATATATTATATTCAAGACAGCCCCAGAGTTAACGAGTGCAACCCCAAAGATGATATAAAATGTATGATAACTTTTTCTGCCAGGATGTGCTATTTTCATAAAAGTTGCCGAATGTCTGGTTTGGTTATGGACATGTCAGAAGTAAGGATGTGGTTATGTCATTCACCCGTACAGCGGTCACAATGTGAGTACAGCTAAATGAATGTCTGCATGGATTTGTATAAGAAAATGTGAATAAAATGAAATGAAATAAAATGTGTTCCTGACTCATAACTCGTGGGACCATCATCCCATTTAAAAAAAGGTATTAATACCCCTAGATCTTAATTATATTATTTATAGTATCGGTAAGTAAAGAATATGTATTTTAATGCAACGTTAGCAGGCTATTCACAGATGTTCCCTACTGCTTTCTCACAAGCATAGTGATCCACGTGGTGGGTTTGTACTTTAGAGGGGGGGGGGGGGGGGGGGGAGGGGGTTGAGGGGTCCGTTGTCATGCTGTGTCAAACCAGGGATGTAGTTATCAAACTCCCTATACTTGGAGGTTCTGTCTATAGTAGAATGTTTTAGTTCTCCGAGACCGAACATGTATTATCCCGATAGATGTATCTGCTGTGCAGCAGTCGGCTAGAGTACTCATTTAGCCCACCAGAGGGGGTACAAGTGGCCTGAAACTCACATTGACCGACACTGTAAACTTGGGTCTCCTCTGTGAAATGACCGTATAATGGGGGGCAACTGTATTTCCATGGGATTTTTGTGGTTATGGGTGTTTCTAAACTGATTTCTATTGTTTGAAAGTTGCTATTTTCTGGCCAATTAATGTAAGTAAAGCTTAGTAGGGCTCTGTCTCTTAAGAAAATAGAGCTATCAATTTTTCTAACACCTCCCCCCTCCCCCCCCCCAAAAAAAAAATCAAGTATAGAGAATCTTGTGGTAAGATTTACTTTCCTGTATTTCTAATGGTTGCCTAGCATATTTTGCTACTTATCTATAGTAACAGTGTCAAATACTGTTGCATTACAGTTGGATGTTATAAGGACAATCTTGCAATGTTCTAAGGGAATTGTATCAAACTATGCACAAATAGGGCCTAATGTATTGGCACATAGCTTGCCTAGCAACAGACATACTTTGCTTTTCTTGCATAGCAACAACACCTCTAACTGAAGTTATGTATAGCATCTTGTTCATTCTACAGTAAGGTAGGTATATTATCATGATCTCTATACATATATCATATATACACATAATATAAGCCCAGATATTGCCTAGCAACACACATCCGTGTCTTCTTTACCCCTGCAAGTAGGACTCATTTAAACCCATTAAGCAAACTATTATCATTATTACAAGTTGCTTGGTCTCTAGCTGAAAAGAATGAAGGTATTACATAGCATCTTCTTTATTCTATGCCAAGGTAATTAGGCCAAAAAAAAGGTGTGTTTCAGGCAACATGGTCCAAAAATTAAGGGTAGGTAGGTCGGATTTTTTTTTTTTTTTTTTAAATGTTGGAGGTACCTGGAATGAGTCACGAACTGCCACATCGACTTGCAGGTCATCAAGAGGACTCACCGATTCTTACTATAACTAGGAATATCATGAAATTATTGGACATTCTTATTAAAAAGCAACACAGTTAATTAGGCATCTGATCTGTTCTTCCTGACCAAAAAGTAATAATTATTGCTAAAATTTCCGAAAAAATATGAAAATTTTGCTAAAAAAAAAAAAAACATTCTCCAAAATCGGAAAAAAATGCTAGGGTCGGCCCTTTTTTTAAACTAGGGTCGGGTTGCCTGAAACACACCTTTTATTTTTTTTGGCCTTATGTCATGAACATATATACTAGCCCAGATGTTGCCTAGCATAAACTCATCAAGCAAACTACATGTATTACAAACAAAAGTTTTGTCTGTGTTAATACTTTGCTGCTTATTAAACTAGAAATATCTGCTAAACATCTATCTTTTTTATTAAGAAAAATCTATCTTTATTTACCAAATATAAATCCTTGCGTTTACATTTGTACTGAGTCGTGTTAGTGATGTTTGACTGTTGTAGTTCACCCATCACTGGCGGCCATATCCCTTAGATGTTTACAGAAAAACATTTTTAGACCTTGCCATCAATAGTGTATTGGTGAAGGGAGCACTGGGACCAGGTGATTATGCTGTCCTGGCCTGACAACTTCAGTAGGGGGACAATGAATCAAGCCTTGCTTAAATTAAATAGTCTGTAAAAGCATAATAAAACTATAGTAGGCCTACCTCTTAGATTTCATGATTACACATCAGCAGATACACACATTATACAGTGGTATCATTGGGCATTTAGATATTCTTTTCCCCCCAAATTAATAGCATGTGGCCTATTCAAAGGGGAGTCTACCTTTTCTGTGGACACACTGGTGGGTATCAATAGCACTCAATACTATACCACTGGCACAGTCCAACTGCTGGTCACACCATACTCTCGTTCCCAAATCCTTCCAAAGGAAGGCTCTGGAAACAGCCAAATGACCTTGAACTTGGGATTTTGCTGGGTCTGGGCAACCCCTGCTGGTAGCTTGGAACCAGCGAATAGGAACAGGAAATGGAACGAGAAAGTCTGATGGTAAAACTACCATCATACATTCTGGTTCCTGTCCTCTTGTTCCAGGCTACCAGCAGGGATTGCCCAGACCCAGCAAAATCCCAAGTTCAAGGTCATTTGACTGTTACCAGAGCCTTCCATCGGAAGGATTTGGAAACGAGAGTAGTCACACCAGTGCAACTTGTTTAGACCAAAGGACTGCTGGAAAAGAACAACCAACAAACTATTTGTTGGTTGCCTGAGCCTTTATACTTGGGGTATTTTGCTCAAAGAATACAGGCTCACAGGGATAGCATATATGCCTGCATGTAGGGATTCTGCTTGTGTGATTCTAAATATAACTCAGGTGTTATATAATCTATAGCAGCTTATATCTGCCCCCGCACTGTCCGCCCGTTTCAGGTACATAGAAACAGTTCACCCCCATTATGTAAATCTCTGTGCGCCATGTCAATTAGTGTAGGATAATATAATGTCCCAATGCCAGCACAATGATGTGTCCATCATTGTTGTTACGTGGGCAAATAGCCCTTTAATGACGAATGTCGCTGAAAAAGATAACATTTGTTGTCATGATTCACCAATGCAGCCCTGGTGAGTAGCAGCCGCTCGCCGGTGCTACATTGGTGCATCATCCCAACCCTCCGGGAGTGTCTCAACCGCGAAGGGTCATCATGATGCTTGAATGCAGCACTGGCGAATTAATCGCCAGGGCTGCATTCATGCATCATGCTGACCAAGGGCATGATGCATTAAGGCATGATGCCGTCCTTAAAGGCATGGTCTGGCATGCACAGACTGGTTACATCACATGCCCCACACCTGACTGTAATGTCCGTATACAGCTCAGCCCACTGTCAGGAAGCGGCCTGGTGGTGGTTTTAGTGACGGCCACACGGGGCAGCACTGCTGAATTCAATGATCAGTTCCCTCGGCAGGAACTCGAGAGTGTACACGGCATGTGATTGGCATAATATCTCGCCTACACAGATTACATACATGTTAGATACGGTCCAAGTAAGTGGCCATACAGCTGTTACAAGTCAAGGACAGGGTAATTGTCCAAGGCGCCAGCCGAGGATGCAGAATAGGCAGTTTCTTTTGTTCTCTTTTGTACATATTATACAGGCATGCAGTTTCTTTTGTCGTTCAACCTAAGAGTGGTATACATACAAACATACAATATCTCACATGTGTGAATAAGTCATTTTCACATTTCCTGTCTCCCTGACCTTCTAAAGGCCTGTCCTGAACTTAAGCTACTCCCAAGGCAGGTCCATCGCATATTATTGGATACCCTAGACATATAGCTATCTGAATATTAATAGTGGGCAGTGTCTCACCAAT
Source organism: Harmothoe impar (assembly GCA_947462335.1). Lineage (NCBI taxonomy): Eukaryota > Metazoa > Annelida > Polychaeta > Phyllodocida > Polynoidae > Harmothoe > Harmothoe impar. Next base: position 66,772,301 of record OX381711.1, read on the forward strand.
TCGGCACAAGTTGAAAGTCTATGGCCGGCCGCAATCTATGACTGGGTGCAATCTATTACCGGGTGCAATTTATGACCGGCATGAAAGAAAACGTCTATTCAGGACTCTTAAGTGAATCCCTAGCATTAGCAGGACTCTATAATAACTCTATCATGACTCCAAGTCTAAGACTCCCTAAATTGGAAATCACTTTAGAGTCGCGCGGAGAGTTACCTCAGTGATCGAGTCCAGATTCCCATTTGGGGGTCGCAGTGAGTCTACTTCTTTTCTCTGCGAACATGAAGGGTAAACGAAGGGAGTACCTAACAGACTAAACAGAGACATCCCGCCAGGACATGCTCCCTCCAGTTATGCTTACAGCATTGAATACACAGGTATAGTACAAAGGCGATATATGTCACACAGAAATGCTAACATTATCAGTTTCACCCATAGACTAATGTCAGCTGTAAATATGTATATAATCTATTGATATAGGTACCACACCCTCCAGTATAATGATCATGTCCTTTCACGTCTTTTCTTTGTGTACGTCAACATATAAGTTTTTATTTACCTTGATTTATTGTTGTATTTAATTTCACCATGTGCGACACTGAAGTGACATGGTGAAATCTTAATAGTTCTTAATTACAACCTATTACGTATCATAGCAAAATGATGCTTATATTGCTGTGAAGAAACCCTTTTGTTGATAATGGTAGGTATATCATTTTTAAAGGATGGGATACTTCAGTATCACCTCCTGGCTATGAAGAGTTGTTGCGGGAAAGTCGACTGGGTAACTTCTGCTTGTAAAAAGGAGAGAAGGACAAATGAACGTTGGTTGATATTTTCCTTTACTGTTGTGTATAATATACAGGAGCGCTTAAATTTATAAAAGGATTATAAATTTTACTGGCATTTTCCATGGATGTATATCTCAGTGTGGGGAAAAATAAGAAGGAAAATATCAATCATGAATTGATTCGATACCTCACCTAAAATTATATCTATTGATATGAACAGGTGTAACTTACCTATTATATTTTATTGATTTAAACTTATAATAAGGTCCAGCACACAGTGCTGCCCCAGCCAAACCAACACTGGACATAAGTCCTATAATATAGGTCACCACAATTTGTCTCACTTGGTCTCAAAAACCGGTATAGGCAGGATTTATAAAATAAATTCTGTGAGATAATACACTAACTGCTGAATGTCTACCTGATGAATCTTTGAACAAGATGAAACACTAGAACTCACCTCCAGACATGTCCCACCTCTCATATAGGCATGACTGTGTGTTGACAACACACTAAGTCACTCAGTCACACATTTTTCCATATACATTTTGTATCAATATGGAAAAAATTCCTACTAGTACTAGCTAGGTATAACTGCATGTTTTCTTTTTCAAGAATTAATTTTCCTTTATAAAGAAAACATCAGGATTTTTTGACTGAACGCTCCCCACAGGGAGACTACTAAATAACAGGCCTCAGCCAATGAAAAGAGAGTATGGGATTTTTTCTGGTCACATGACAGTGGCGGCCATATTGGGGCGCCAAAAAAGTTTACTTACCTGTTCAGTTCTAAGTGTAGTAGCGGAGGATCAACACACCGTCTTCTCAACTCGACAAATGAACGTTGGCCCAATCCCAGTGGGCATGGAACATAAGATCAACATTGACAAATGGTTAGCAATTGGTTCAATGTTGATTCAACAACGATTTAATGTTAAACTACATTCTGTGCTTACTAGGGTGTCGGCATCTGACGTCAGTCCAATCCTATAGCTACTGTTGGCCCAACGTGGCCCTAACTAGCTTTGCTAGCTAGTCAAAGTACTGGTACTACCTATTATGTAAGGTAGAGTTACTTATACTTGATTGTTTTTATTTTATGGGAGGTGGGCAAACAAACCATTTGAATGTGACCCCTAGGTAGGATAACTCTGAATCATCCAGTTATATATCAATATAAATAGCCACACATGTATTATGTAGACATACTGAAAGCTGTATATTACTATAACCCTGGGAGAATTAAACATTGAGTTTAATTTTATGGCCCTGGTGTGGTGATGATCATGGTGATGTTAGCTAACCATGTGTTCTGGTAGTCCTTGCTTTACCACACTGCGACCTTGCAGAACCGTATATATAACCTCGACCTATATAGTTGGCACACTTGTTAGTATTTGGCATTTGGCCCTTAGTATAAGGAAGGTACTAAAGTACACGGTGTTGTGATTGGACCTCTTTAACAGTGATGGGCTTGTGTAACCAGATCAGAAAAGAAGCACATACACAGCCACACCTTCTCTCTAGCAGACACATACCCGCTTTTATACAGTAAACTCCTTTTTTTGTAACAATTTTATTTGGCCATTTTTTCAATTTCAACAGTAACACAAAGTCCTTCGATATATAATCGGGTATCCTGTATTTTCTATGATATACACGGAATGTAAATTACCTGGCGTGTTGTTGCATAAATATTGTGTTAAAATATTAAAATAGAATTTAATATTTTAACACAATATTTATGCTTACATTTTACCAGGCAGTAAATGGCATTCCCATGTACAACTTACAGGGTGCCAGGATGTAAATAACATTTCCATGAACTAGCTACTAACAATGTGCCAGAATGTAAATGGCATTTTTATGTACTACTTACATTGTGCCAGGATGTAAGTTGCATTTCCATGTACTACTTACATTGTGCCAGGCTTTAAATGACATTTCCATGTACTACTTACATGGTGCCAGGCTTTACATGACATTTCCATGTACTACTTAGGCCTACATTGTCAGAATTTGAAAGATATTTAAATTTACTATATCTACCTATATTCTGTCAGGCTCTGTATGAATTTTTGCCATGAATGGAGAGAATTCTTTCATCAGTCTAAACTGTATTCAGCTACTGGTCTGTATTATAGCCTATGTACAAAATGCCCCACGTACGACCCCCACCTCCCCCACCTCCCCCATCACTTCCTGCAATCATCAAAACAGAGGTTGTGCGGACACTTGGATCCGCACCAAAACAAAGACCAAAGTGCTGATAAAGAGATAAAAGGTGCGAATTGAGAGCCACCAAAACGGGCACGTGTATCTAAGGCGCGGGAAATGCGCGTCGACCTGCAGCAGCCGACAATTGACTGTGACAAAGGCTGGCCGCTGATTGGTCCACCCACCGACGTCTGCCCCTGCCGCCACTCGTAGCCAATAAATCGCTCATGAATACGGGCGGAACGATTCGGCTGACACGCTCCCTCTGCCCACTGGGCGGCGAGCATATCAAATTTCCTGTGCCGTCCCATGAAATTGCCAACCTTTAGCTTCCTCTCTATCCGTGACGTACCATTAGCCCACAGTGCGCAAGCGTCAGCACGAGCGGCTACGTCATTTCCGCTTTCCGGCGTCGCAAAGTGGCGGTAGTCGGCTAGTGTGTGGTAGCAAAACAGGGTGTCCGTTTGTAGGACTATCCCTGTAAACAAAATCGTATGACATCTGTATAAAACGTGTCAAACTAGGGTCAGGCCGGGTATACCAACCCATACAATTTTTTTTGCCCCCCCCCCCAAACCCACCACCCCCCCCCCCCCCTGTTGATAATAAATGATCACTCCCTAAGTTTCAGAAGTGTTCGTTTTGGCGACACATAATTCACATTTTGCTTTGTGTACGTACACCATGAACGCATTCTTGATTGGTTAAATCTCAGAAATCTATTTTACAATTGTGATAGCTTTAATAAAACAGAGTAATACTTGAAAGTGTAGATCTACTGTGGAGGGACACGTAAAGGTCATACACAGAGAAAAGAAGTAGACACACTGTGACTCCCGACTTAATCACTGAGGTAACTCTCCCCAGGACTCTAAGACTAAGTGACTCTTGAACGTTAGTAGGACTCTATGATAACTCTATAATGACTCCTATTCTAAGACTCCCTAATGATTGGGAGTCACTTTACAGTCATGGAAAGAGTTACCACAGTGATTGAGTCCAGACTCCCATTTGGGAGTCAACATGTGTCTACTTCTTTTCTCAGTGTAGGCCTACCCTTAATCCATTATTATCATATGGATATGCCCGTCCACCAGGGTGGGTAGTGGTCACTATAGTTGTAGTGCTTGGCGTAGGGAGATCCTGGTGTCGGAAAGTCCTTGTAGTAGATAACGGGACCTCCTGATAACCAGGCACCCCACCAGCCAAAGGTGCTGGCCGCCTGCACCACTGCATCGCACAGCGACAAGATAACCAGGTCTGCAGCTGCGTTATCTGTGTTAGAATAGACAATGTCCTCTCCCTGGATGTTTCTCTTAGTCCAGTCCATACCATCACTACACACAATAAAGACCACGTGTTGGCCTTTATATCTAGAACGCATCATGTCCATGCTTTTAATAAAGAAGCCCAGAGGTGCGGCACAATTGCCTGACTCTGTTGGGGTTTTAGCAATATCTCCTCTCCTAACATGGACCCCTATCTTGATCTGTGTTTGGCCAGTAGGAGGAGGCTTTGTTTTAAGTAGCTTGTCCATCTCTGCCTGTGCTAGAGTTACTAAGTGCTGCTTAAAGCGCAGCTGGCGCTTAATGATGTCCTTAACGTGGCTGAAGTACCTCCAGGACTGCAGGTATCCTTTTATAATCACAGTCTTGGTGAAGCCCAACGTTTCCACTGATTTGGTATACTTCCCTGCGGCCGACTCCTTCGTCCATGTTTTCCTCCCCTTACCACCATGCATCTCGGTTTTATTCACACAAGGAACTGAGATCTCAAAAATATCCAACAGATAGTGATCACAAGCTATAACAGCAACCAGGCCGTTCATCTCTGCAATCCCCAGCACCGAGGCAAACTGGAAGATTTGGTTTCCTAAGCGGACAGCCCTTGGTTTTAATGGATACATGGCCAGGAAGTTGGTCTGTTTGAAGCGTTGATATTTGATGTGAGGTTGTAAGACCATATAACTGTGATTGGACTCATAGAACATGTTCAGCATAGACAGGGTGATTAACACACAGGCCGCAGGTGCCAGGACTTTGAGCAAGTTTGCCATGGTACCTGGAAACCCTGCAAAAAACAAATGGTATATGAATCATCTCCGGAAGATAGTATCAGTATGGTAATGGCATGCAAAATACTATACGTATGACAATGGTTAAAAGAAAAGACCGGCGTTATTTTAAGTGGACCTCTATCACTAGTAATGGCATTGATTAACAATATAATGACATTCATTCTCTTGAAATATTTACCATACAGCATTAAGCGGGTAATATATAATACCAAGCCAGGACAAGAATGATATCACAGAGCACCAGAAAACAGCCAGACATACTCAGCCCATCTCCATTGATTGGTCTCGACACCGCCATAACAACTTCTTGATTGGTTTCTAGATAATCTACACCAACATAAGTTTGCCCAATGGCCAATTAAGGGCCGCTCAAGGGCCAATCATGGGGCAGTGTAGCTGCAGACGCTTTTCTATTTTTTATTTGCTTCATTTGAATAGGCTTTTGTGGCCTTGTTGATAATTATTGCTATGCAATGGAAGGGATAGAGCGTTAACAAATACCTTATGAACACAATAAATAGGTGCATAATCATGCATTTATTGCCTGATGCATTGTAAATGATAGTAGAATATACTGTATTTGCATAGACTTAATATGGTGGGCCACATGTTTGGTCTCTTGTGACGTCACTCTCTCCAAGTCTATTTCAGGTTTAACTGCTTAGTGATGTATATATTGATAGTATATGTGTCAGAATTTTGTTAATTAAAACAAATACTAGCGTTAGAAGGCCACATACAATTTACGCTGGTCTTTTCTTTTAAAGTAATCGATTGTTACAGTTATGAATTATTACTAGAAAGAGAGAAATTATTGTCTATGACATCGCAGAACCCCCGGTATATGAAAAGAGGCATTGTCATTAATATTAGAGCCTCAATGCTACCAGCACAGTGTTGCCTCACCTACTATCGTAATTAGAATTGCGGTAATTCAAGATGGCTACAGGTGAGTTTGCCAATAAGTGGAAACAATTGTATGTGTTGCCATTTCAAGGACATGCCCCTAGGAGATAGATCTTGCCAGCATTTTGCGATCAAGATGCCAAATCCAGTTGAAAGGGTCTGAACATTCAATCAAATAGACTGGTCGGCGGCATAGTGGGAAAAACTCCTAAGGACATGAGTTGAGTTTTGAAAAGGTTTATTGACACAAATATACACAACAAGTTGCGACTTTCAATAAAGTGTCATTGAATGGTAGTAATATATTATGATCACATACAAATACATATCAGAGTTACAGATTCAACTTGCATAGCCAAGCCATTCAAACAAGCAATAATTCTTCACTAACTATCGCACAGAAAAAACAGGACATACATAGTAGGCAATGAAGATAGCAGCACATTCTTATTCATATTGAGGTGACCCAACAGGGTACTAAAATCCTGTCTAGGTAACGTATTATTTCCTAACTTTGGTGTTTTTCTTTTACTCTAGTAATCTATGTTCTATGTTATGCTATAGTGGGCAAAGTACCGGTAGGTGGACTTAACCGCCCGTTGAGTATTATTTTGTAAGAATGCCACATATGAACATGTGGAATCATAAATGATGTAACCCGACTACTAGAGTCAACCATATTGCAGTTAGCATATGGAAGGTAACATCCGAATATTTGTATCATGTGTACTATTATCGTTATTTACAATTAAAGCGCTTGAGCTATTAATGTAGACCACCAACTATATGGTATCGACATGTACAACTGGGTAAGATGCCCAAACGCTATGCACTATGGAAAAGAATGCAAGCAATATTGTTAATAGTTACGCTTGACAAGCAACGTGATAACCACAACGCCAGTGGGTACTTATCTATAAATGTATTTATATACTGAAATCATGTCCGAATGTTCTTAGTATTACAAGAATTAAATGTATGTGAAGTCTATTTTTTCCCCGAAGGATTGGTCGGCCAATTATTGTCACTGAAGAAAATGTATTTTATGTGTGCAATAAAAACCCTTGAAATTGAAATTGAAATTGAATTGAGAAAGGTCTAGGTCCGGACACGCACTAGAATTCCATTGAGCATCATTTACACATCTATACACAATAAATAACAGCTATCTGGCCAAGTTGGCATTACCAAACATGTCAACTATCCAATTCAATCACACCGACCCTTTTAACGGTCATAGCATACATTACACAGCACTAATGTCATTGGCCCAGATAACAGTGACAATAAGGAGCCTAAGATGAACACCATGTCCTCCACTATAATTATTATAATTATAATTAGGCGTAGTGACAAAAAGGCTAGCAACTCATACGACAATGGAATAGGTACCGTTATCAACATATTATTACACTGTGAGTTTTACAGATAATTCTGCACATAGACATCATATTTTAGTCATGAACAAGACGTATGTAGCAACATTCTGAATTTGAGCGTCTAATTTATCCCACATTAACGTACATCAAACCAAGTATGCTTCTACGGCGTCTAAGTGAGAGTCTTACACTCTCACATCTGACGTGCAACGCATCTATGGAGATTAAACGGGGGTCAATAATTCCTAAGCAACAACGTAAGCAGTGGTTTTGTATCGTTTGAAGTGCCCTGCAAAAACCTTCTGGACCGCTTTCAAAAATAAATGAGCAGTACTCCAGAGCAGGAACAACCATTTGTTTGTACATTAATAGCGACAAGGATGTGTCTACATGTTTCTTTAACCTGCGTAGATGAGTCAGCTTTACATTTCCAGAATTAAGCACCTTGTTACAATGACCATCAAAACTTAATGTCGCATCAATCACCACACCCAGGTAATTGAAAGTAGACACAACCCTGAGTTTATTATGCTTAAGCCATATGTCAATATCGCCCGGAACCCGTTTATCCCCTATACCATGACACCAGAGCACATTAGTCTTACTTGAGTTTACAGTTAGCATATGGTTATCACACCAAGCAACTAGGCTATTAACATCCACCTGTAAAAGTGATTGTACAATCTTGGGATCTTTGTTACTCACTAGTATAGCAAGATCGTCGGCATACATGTAATAATCACAGTGCTTTAGAGAATTTACAATGTTATTAATATAAATATTGAACAATAGGGGACCTAGCACGGAACCCTGGGGAACACCACAGGATACCGCACATTCATCAGACATAGATAGCTCATCACCCACGCCAGGCGCCAGTGTAGATTGACTTCTACCGGTAAGATAGCTTCTAAACCAGTCAACACACAATCGACTACAACCAATCGTATATAACATGTTTAGTAGGATGAGGTGGTTGACTGTGTCAAAAGCCTTCTTCAGGTCGAAGAAGACCACAGCAACCACCTCACCCCTATTAACACAGCCAAAAAGTTTTTGGATCAACCCTAAGCAAGCATCCGTAGTCGATCTACCGGGCATAAACCCAAACTGACGTGTACTAATTATATCATGTTCTAATAGGTACGACATCAACTGGCCATGCACTGCCTTCTCTAGCAATTTAGAGAAAACACTTAGTTGACTTACTGGTCTCCAATTAGTTACAAGTGACAAATCACCACTCTTCGGTAGAGGCACTACCACCGCCTTTTTTAGGCACATGGGAAACTCACCCTTTTCAATAGATGCGTTTACTATTGTCAACAAAATACCTGGTATATGTATCAGTACGTCCTTGATAACATTGGATTTAATATCCTTGATGCAGGATGATTTATTTATTTTAATATTCCTAACTAATTTCATAATTTGTGCAACATCTAGTGCATGTAGAGTCAGTCTCGGCCGTTCCAAAAGTACGTCTGCTTCTGTTAGAGCAGGGGGAATCTGAGTATTAGTAAACACCGCGGCCAGCTTCAGACCAATCTCGCTATAATATATATTTATGTAATTGGCTAGATCAGTATCATCTACAAAAGCCCCATCATCACGCTTTAGCTTCATTCTAACAGATCTTTTTGGCCCCTTCCATACCACGTTCACTTCTGACCAGAACCGGGCAGGGTCATCCCTGTAACGCTCCAGTTTTGACTTAATATACTGTTGGCGGTTTGTAGATAATAAATTACCAACTTTTCTATCAATAGCTCGTATCGCAACCACATATGTATTAAATATTCCAGCCTCTACGCGTCTTGACTTTTTTAACAAACGTTTTTTCAGATCTAGGAGCCTTATAATCCGAGGCGTAAAACCTTTCCCTAGATTAGTGTAGACTTTAAAGGTCTTTACAGGGTGTTTCACATCCAAATAAGCACTCAGTCGTTCTAACAAAACAGTAATGAAAAGCTCGTTATCAAAATCAGCGCCGACGCCGAGGCTCCAATCATATCGATCCAAAGATCTTCTCATGTCAATACAGTCGTAACCTTTATATGACCTACCGGTAACCATTTTGGTTTCTCGGTCATTGACCACGCGTTTTTGTTTTTTAATGGTATATACAGGAGCATGATCTCCATACATATCATTAATCACACCAGAGGCTTGTACAAACTTGCAATTAGTATACACGTGGTCCAAAGTGGACTTCCCATATGGATGGTAGTGGGTTGGTTTCGTCTGAAGATATTTTAACTTACTGGTTTTAAGAAAACGGAACATGGATTTACATTTAGCACTATTTCTTTGTAATGTATTTATATTAAGATCACCCATTAACCATAATTCTCTATTTTTACAAACTGGGAGTTTTAATAATTTCTTCAATATTTTGTAACAATTATTGTAACTAGAATCTTTCGGTGGCCTATATAGGGTGAGCAGTATACGGAACTTTTGACCAGGAAACTTAGTTATAATCCCCAGGCATTCCAGATCCTTATGAGTGAAAGTTAGTTCATCCACAACAGAGGTATACATAGCATAGTGATTGGGTACATAGCACCCCACTCCCCCACTTTTCCTTCTAGCTACCAGTCGATCCTGACGATAAAAAGTCATACCGGGAAGTTCAACTGTCCAGTCAGGATCGGACACATTTAGCCATGTCTCGGTGACACTGATGTGATCGACATTCCAGGAAATTTTCCTGATTTTTTCTATTTTGCTTCTAAGACTTTGGACATTCATATTGACAAGTTTGAAACCTTTACTCTGACCAAGCTGTGCGTAATCAAGATACGACATCATTTGCTTCTCTCAACCCCCAACCATATCTACTAATAGTGTCCACTATGCCTACATCATCATACACAAACTTAATTACTAAAAGTGAAAACATAATGCCTCAGGCGCTAACAAGTAGGGCACAGAGTGCAAGGCTGTGTTGTGAGACTTCACGGTACAGCCCTAGGTGCAGTTACATTATTATAACAATTGCAAACAATAGAGGGGCATACTTATGATGCCACAAGTAAGTCTGTATTAGGTAGTCAAGACCTATTTAGAATGTCAATATGTTAAGTCCGTAGCTGCAGCATCCAGACCATATAAACACATTACCTCAACATACCAAAAGTCATCAGAACATCTAACATAAAGACAAGTATCCAATTATGACGATTCTAAATATATTCTAAATTATGTCAGTGTTGTTATCAATTAGTATGTCCAACATTTACAGCGTCCCCTGTATTTAGTAGTTCAAATTCTCTGATCACCATAATATCAAAGTATTAATATACTCAAGACCATACAGTCATACATTGCTGCCTACAGTTTTGAAACCAGTCAATACCTAAGATACATACTGAATCCATGCATTACTATAGACGTTATAGACATCACATACAATACCAATCATGGAATAATATCATCAAATATATATAAACATCAAAAAGTAATTTAAACATCACAAGACGCATTAAGTATACATCAGCAGCCTTTCACTTTGACAGTGCCACATTCAATGAAACAATCAGTGTATATGATTGAAAAATGTATTCAATTCGTTGAATAAGGTTAAGGTGTTCACCAACAAATTGTCACAAAAATATTTCATTGATAAATTAAGTTATTGCTTAGTCGAGAAATGATCAACTCACATACATAAGTTACCGGTAGTAACAAGAGACTACACATAATTATTATATAATTATCCTTTACAGGCTCCATAGAGAAAAATATATATCCTTAGGAAACTACAGACCAAACTACTGACAGCCAGTGTTATTGACAGTAATTACCAATCAAACATCAAATAGTAATTTAAACATCACAAGGCGTATTAAGTATACATCAGCAGCCTTTCATTTTAACCGTGCCGCGTTCAATGAGACAATTGGTGTACATGATTGAAAATGTATTCATTTCGCTGAATAAGGGTAAGTTATTCACCAATAAGTTGTCACAAAATACATCGTTGATAAATATTATATAATTATCCTCTACAGGCTCCATAGAAAACTATATATCCTTGGGAGACTACCGGCCAAACTACTGACAACCAGTAATTACAAATCAAATATCCCATCTACACATCTTGCAATTTGGTCAATAGTTATATTATGATAGTCGTGACTAGCTCTAACACCGTCGTGCAGTCTGAAGTAGCTGTGTACCCAGCGCCCAGTAGCTGGATTCTTGTTGTGTAAGATAGAGTCAATTCTGGGTGTATCCATACCTCTATTCCTATTGAAGCGTAGGACGTGCCGATTGATACCGTAGACTATACACTCAGCTAGCTTTTGGTGCGCAGTTGTGGACTTGTCTAGGTTGGTGTAGTCGCCCAATACGTCTAGGTTAGCCTTACACATCTTTATACCGTAGATAGTTCCAATTATCACTGATACTCCAGGCCTGATGGATCTTGCCATATCAACTAGTCTCGCCAGTTCACACATTACATCGGTTACCATTGTGGTTATATTATGACTCTTTAATATAGCACTGCGCGGTCCTGGTCCTTTGTCATGTTTAGTTACCTCATACTGAATGTCTATGAAGTCATTCACACCCGGTAGTATTACTACCACATCCAATGGGGTTTCGTCAAGTAACCTCATCGTTAGCAGGTCCGCCATGTTCCGTATTGTTCCACCGTCCAGGATCGACACACGTTGAAGGATCGGCAGCTTTGGGTCGGCATAGTCCTCCAACCACCTCAGCCTGCCGTCCCCTATTATCTCAACTGCGGGGCAACGTAGTTCCATTGTTATTCGTCTTCCCAGATGCCTTCTATCGAGGTTTCTGCACTCGTGGTATGAGAATTTGCAAGCAACGTATCGTCCTCTTCTTCTTCGTCTCGCCCGGGTCGGCCATCAATCTCGTGTGAGCTAACGTGTGCGGCGAGAGACCGAGATTCACTCTCACAGCCGAGGTCGCGCACTAGTGCTGTTGCTTGGGACGCCGCGCTCGCTACACTCTCCGCCGGAATCTTTGTCGATTTTCGCGCCACCGGCCGTTCGCCCTTCTCTAACTGATCACGTAGCTCCACCAACAGTTTACCCAACATATTCTGCCCATGAAACTCGCCGGTGTTGAATATTTTGTCGCCAAATTTGGCCCTGGCCCCCCAAAAATCATTTAAAGTGCATTCTATCAGCGGCACTCCTTTAGTATTCAACAAAGCAGTCTTCTTGTCTGGGTTCTTGGTGAACTTGCGTAGAAGACACATTCGCATTGCAGGAATCTCCATATTGATCCATTCATCACTGACCTCACAATCAAAAGCCGCCCTTTTTGCCTCTAATCCCGTTGTAGTTTTAAGTACCGCATCAGCTTTAATTAGATCCCCATTTTCTGTACATTTTAGGTACTGAAACAACTGTTCACTACTATGGAACTGCATACCCTCGTATTCTAGTAGGCACGGGTGAAAGTTACTCAAGAAAGAACGGGCACCATTGAAAGTAATACCTGCAGGAGTAGATTTGTGATGCAGGGGGCCCCCTTTGGCTATTGCCTTCGCCTTTAATATGCGTTCCGGTATAGATAGTACAGGTATAGATGTGACATCGGGCTCCTCATTGCGTACCGCTTTCATGGGGTTCTTTTGCTTTCTACGACTCTCAGGCAGCGTTCTCACTGGACGCTCACGTAGTACAATACTAGACTTTATAATTTCTTTCTTATTACCATTCAACTTCTTAACCCCTTTGTCTTCAGATGTAGCTGCTTGACTAGTAGCTGTTGCAGGTATGAACGGTATGGGTGTAGATGCCTTAAACTGTGCCTGACATCTCTGTTCCTCAAAGTCAGCAATACGCTGCCTTGGTAGTAGCTTTCCACCATCACCGGAATCCTGACCACCCACACTCATTGAGGATGCACCCAGGTTGTGTCTGGGGGACTTTCTCCAATCCTTGTCAAGGTCACTCGTGAGCCTTGTCTGAGGTGGAGTTACTATTGTGGGCCTACCCTCAGTTGCTGCGTTGTGGTGGTCCTGATAACGTGATCCCATGTGTGTACTTCCACTGCCTTGATTGTGTCTTATCCTGGATCCACCCCTGATAACTTCCCTCCCTCGATTTCTATCCTCATCAGACCGGAAGTTTGCTCTGTCAATGTTCTCCTGTCTCAGATCCATTGGTTTGTACCGATCAGGGATGCTATTAAGATTGAAAGCGTCATATAAATCTCCCTCAATCATTATACTAGTGCCTTTCAGTTGTACATCACAGTTCACCACATCCCGACAGTGCCTACCTATCGCTCTCACGATACCTTTCACCCTTCGAGTGGGCAGATCCTCATCTGCATTTATAAAGATCGATTTAAACTTGTCTTTAAACTTGTCATCATGGATGAGCAGGTGTTTCAGTTGAAGGCAATCATCTCTGAGCCACAATGTTGTAAAGCATACCAGCATTGGCCTAGGGCCCATAGATGCACTAGATGATCTATTCAAGCGTTTCACCAGAGTTAATTCATGGGGGTCAACATCCAGACCAAGTTCGCTCAGGAAATTAATCACTTGTACATGGGGTTTCAAACCAATGTTCTCTGGCAGCCCCTCAATCATCACATTTAGGCGCTTTGGAGAGAAATGTCTGTCTTGATCTACGTCTGAACCATCAATGCCATAATTAGGACGCGGATCCCTCCTCGAGCCCCCCTTTGCCAGGGCATCAGAATTTTTAGAGACCATTCCCCTAAGCTCATCAAGTTCACGTCTAGTATCAAGGTGTGCTTTATCATACTTCCCCTCCATTTGTCTGATTTTCTCATGGACCTCAACATGATTTTTGTCCATTTTATGGTGCACTTTACCAAATTCCTGACGCATGATAGCAGTCAATGTGACAAAGCCCTTTTGCATGGGCGACATTTGTTTGAGATTTGGATCCCAATCATTCACGTTTCCTCCAGGTATGTGCTGTGAACCAAGTGACTGCATGTTGTCAAAGGACATGAAATCAGATTCATGACTACCCATGTCATGCGGGCGGAATTTCCTTTTGCTACTCGGTTTCCTACCATTACTACCAGCAGGCTTCCATCCCACAGGCGAGGGTGTACTGTCAGAACCCGATTCATGAACCCTTTTGCGTTCGCCATATTGTTTACATTGGCGTTGCCCATATTTCTCTGATACCGAGGGCCAGTCATCAGTATTGAAAATTTTACCTGGGGATTTACTTTGGTCGAAATTGAAGTCATCGTCATCATTGAGACTGTGTTTGTCCATGTCTCTGCCAGATCTTGGTGTAACACCCTGTGGTGTTCTATTCATATTAGGGTAGTAGCGGCCTAGTCCACGCTGAGAACCGCGTCTACCACCCATTGCAAAGTGCGTGAGTACAGGTGACACGTTGTGTAATGCTGACCTATTTCCAATACAGGTGAGTGCTGCAGCCTTCGTCCTGTAGGTGCGCCGGTCGTCACACTAAATGCCCAAAATGCACGCTATACGTACCACATTTAGTATTTAAACACACACAAATACATGCACCAGCACTTCATAGCATGTGTCTTCTGCACCTGAGGTATTAGGCAGTCAATATCCTAGATTAACATCGATAAACAGGGGAGCCTATTTTCAGGTCTACTCGGTGCGTGACGTCATCTCGTCCTGTCAGTAGAGCTAGGCAACCTGAATTTATTACACCTCTGGAATGTACTGGATCTGAATATCGATGTTGCCCAGTTTGAATCTTGTTTTTTTTAATGTTTAATCTTCAAATGAAAAAAAAAGTTTGAAAAACACCAATAATTGAAATAATAAATTTGAAAAAGGAAAATGCCATATAGACTCAAACCCTTGAGATATACAAAGCCTAGAGTCGCTTTAACAATCACGTATGAGATGGTTATCTTTGCATGAAGGTCAAGGTCAACAGAGTCAAAAATGCTGGAACAGTGGCTGTTGCTAGGTAACTAATACTCTTAGCAACAAACAAAAATCACAATCACAATCCTTGGTGCTACTTTAGGTGGAGTAGGCATAGTTAAAATTCAGCTAAGGACCCTGTAAATGTGTGTTGCTAGGCAAATAAACAGTAAGAATGACTGTTGCTAGGCAAAAAACTGGAACAGTGGCTGTTGCTAGTGTAGGGGCATGATATTACATATTAATCTCATACACGGTATTTCCGGGTAACGTCTGTTTACTCGGCTTCTCCACCTGGAGCTAGTGCACACAGTTCCCGGGAGAGGGCGCAGGTCCTCTCCAGGTAACCGTGTGCCGCTCTCAGGTGGGCTGCCGACCCACCCACCTGGCCACGTGACCTAAGAGCCGGTGTTATATAAGACCCGTGTGTTTACCTGGAAGGCAGTCAGTGCAGGCCCGACTGACGATAGACTTCACATGTCCAACCGTGCGGACAGAGTTGTATGCTAAGAGTTGTATACTGACCGTTTCCTCTATTTATAGAGAAACCTGATTTACCTGTGTGTATTGATTCTACACTGATCGTTCCCTAGTAAAGGAACTGGAGTTGTTATTCTTGTGAATAAAGACAGATATATTCTCGCACCTGGAAACTGCCGTGATCGTTGTTCCTTAACCTAGAGTTAACTACGAACCACCACACTGGTGCCGTGACCAGTAGCAGTAAGGGTAGCAGAACAAGGTAATTGTTCGGGAATATGTTCGGGTTATACTGAACAGGAAGTCCTTTAGTGGACCGACAATGGCTACCGGTGGTAGCCTGGGGGGCTCTGGCCCAGAGCTGAGTGAAGGGGAGTTGGAATCAACTCGCCTGGAGGTGGCAGGGTTGGACCCTGTGGAAGGCTTGAAGCCAGAACAAAAGAAGAGGAAAGTGCAGGATCTTTCCTGGGTAGAACCCTATGTAGGGGATGAGAGATTCCAGAGGGAATATGACGAGCGTTTGGCTCGGGAAGAGGATGACCTCTACTGGGAGAATGTCCGATTGGACAAGCAGTCAATGGAAGACCAATATGCTGCATTGACTGAGGAATTGACATCCCTGGTAAAGGAAAGGGATGAGATCCTCTCTGAGAATCAGAAGGTAAAGGGGACTCTGATAGAAGAGAGGGAACGGTTGATAGAAGACAACCGGTATATGAAAAAGAAGGTTGCTCAGGAATCGCATGAATTTCAAAAGATTCAAGCAAAGATTGCTGAGAACCGGAAGGAGAATGAACACTCCGAATCTCTTAAGGAGAAGTATGAGAGGGAGTTGAAACAATACTCTAGAGAATGGTATGTCCTGAAGAAAGGGACAAAGGAGCTCGAGAAGGGCAGAGACCAGTTGGTCAAAGACAACGAATCTACCAGGATGCAAATCCTGGAAGAAACGGAAGAATTAGAAAGGAAACGGAAAGCTGAGGTGGAAGCTGTCTGTTCCCTGGAAGCCAGGAAAACTCTCCTGCGGGTTGAATTGTCGAAGGCAATGGAACAGCAGGGGGAGGAACAGGTTCCAGCTATCAGGCCGGAAACTGTTCTGGACAGCACTCTTACTGCTAGTAAGGTGGATGCATTACCTCAATTTGATCCATTTATTAATGATAATGGATTGAGGAATGTGTATAAAAACAGAGGGAAGGATTCAAGGAGAGTGAATGTCACCGGGCGCTCTCTTGAACGGGAACCAGTTAATCATGCCAGTATTGGTCAGGTTAACAGGGAAATGTCTCCAGAGGAGGAAGTGTCTCGACATTATAAAAATAAATTTCGAGATGAAGTGGTGAACCATAGTTATGGCTCATTGAACCCCTTTTCGGGAGATGACCCGGCTCTATATGGGAACCCGGGAGGTTATGACAGCAAGGGTAATTATAGGTATTGCCCAGATGCAACTTATTCGTATCCACCTCCGGCCACTGAAACACACTCGGGAGTCAATAAAGACCCTGAGAATAGGCCGAGGGATAGTTTGAATAAGGGGTCCCAGCAGGGAACAAAGGGAAGGTCAAACCCGGTGCATAAAAACACTGAGGGATTGTCCGGCTATCAAGGCCCACGCTTTGATGAGGGTACAGAATCGGAATCAGATAAATCTTCTGACGATATACCCAAGAGAAAGGTTCCTTTGAACCGGCGGGTCACAATGACCCCGGCGGAGCACCGATTACATAATCGAGACCCCGCCATAGGTAATTTGGGACTAGATTGCTCCAGCCGAGGTCAAGACGGTACAGACTTACTGGCTTGGAGTAGACGCATGTCGGGTCAATTAGTGCATTCTAATTATGCCGCTAAGAGAACTGCACGCGTAACTAAGCCTTACAGGGGTTTACGACCCTGGAAGGAAGAATATCAATCACTTTTAGATGATTGTAAGTACAATTGCTGGAACAAGGAGGAATCCTTGGGAGCTTTTGTGATATGGTTGAGTGACGGCCCGGGTAAGATAGTGGTTGAAAAATGGAGGGACACTTACGGGCCGGAAGCCACATACGACCAGCTGGAAGTATTAGCTTGTTATACCGTTGGGAAAATGGTGACAGTAGATCACTGGACTCTGTTTCAGAGAAGAACGCAGAAACCGAAGGAATCTGCTAAAATTTTTGGGCTAGAATTGCAGCGATTATTGCGGCAGGCTAGGCCAGAATGGAGTAGGGATGCTGAATATTACATAGAATCCCTATTTGTAAGATTTATTAGTGGATTGAGTGATCCTGAACATGCTAAAGTTTGTGGTAGAGCTTGGGGAGCTGGGTCTTCCCTAGCGGATTTGTTCATGGCGATTGATCAACATGACAAGAAGAAAATACTGTTGGCTGGTATGATACCCGCTAATAGGGGACAGCGCGTCTCTGGAATTGAACATTCCTTAGATGGAGACGATTCTTCCACGGAAGAATCTGAAGGGGAGGAGAGAGTAGACGCCCTGAAATTCAAGGGTCGACAGAAATCTAGCTCTACCCCAGCTTCCGGGAAGCTTCCTAGTAACAAAGGTTATTCGGAAATCACCCGGAAACCCGACACTCGGGAACCTCAGACTGATTCCAGTCAGAAAACCCAGACCCCGGAGACGACCACTCCGGATAAAACAAATGCGTCAGGAAACTCATTAAATACCTTAATGGAGTCCATGATTAAACGCATGAACGAGGTGTTTGATAATCAAACCCGGCGCCGCCCTAGGGTCGACCGTAACACTGTCCAGTGTTACAGGTGTCAAGTCAAAGGGCACTTTGCATCTGAATGCAAAGCAGAGAAACCTGTTTTAAGAAGTGAGGTTTCGGGAAATTAGAGGGGGTTACCGAGGATGGCAGGACGGTAACCCCTGAGGAAATATGTCAGATTATCACCGACGTTGGCGGTGAAGATTCATTAGCAGTGAATGCGTCCAGCAAGACGGGAGATGGGACCGTACATCCCGGAAACCATGAGGCTGGGGAGACTGGTACAACAGGCGCCCAGGGGTGCGCATATGGGAAACCTAGTACCAGTTTAGAGGAGTCAATAACCAAAGAGTTGGTTAAGGTTGGAGGAACCAGGCTTCCCCCGGGTCATCCTTGTCTGGAACACCTGAAAGGATGTGGATTCGACCTGGGCACTGATAGTGACCTTCACCGGTTTACTAGGAATCCCTCAGTAACTGATGGGAAGAGGTGGTACGTTTCCTGTTCCGTACAAGGAAAGACTGGGGAATTTCTTATGGATACTGGAGCTAGCCACTCCATGGTCTCTAAGAGATTCATCAGCTTATTGCCGAATATGTGTGAGAACCTCACAATGAGGGTAAACGCATGTACGGCCGATGGTACCAGAATGAGGACATTTGGACGGACTTTTCTGATAATCTCTGTGGCCGGGAAAGAATTTGTTTGGGCCCCGACCATAGCTGAGATTGAAGATGATGGTATTCTTGGTTTGGATTTTGCGGCGCTTTTCAGTGCGACTTTGAATCCGAAAAGTGGGAAGTTGAAGATTGAATACCCGTATGATATGACCATACTCTGTAAGTTGAGAGTGATAAGTAGTGTTGCCAGTGTGGCACAGACTGTGAAGATTCCCCCGGGAATGACCTGTGACGTGTTAGTCAGTTCAGGGAGGCTAATCCAGAGAGGATATGGCTGTATTATCCCGGAAGGGATTGGAATCTGCGGATACCCTAGTAGGGAATTCCAGATGGACAGTGACACCCATTTCCAACCCCGGAAACTCCACAGTATATCTTGAGAAAGGCACTGCAGTTGGGAAAGTGATACTTGCGGAGGCAGTCACCGGTAGCCACCAAGACCTGAGGTTAGAAGAAGGAGGGGAAGAGGAATTGCATGAAGAGTTAACTAAGTTGTTAACAGGATCGTCCATAACGGATGAGAATGATCAGGAAGCCCTAAAGGCTATGCTGAAGAGATGCAGGCAAGCTTTTGCGGCCCCAGGGGAACCCCTGGGGAGAACCAATAAGGTATTGCATGAAATTAAAACCGGGGATAACCCCGCTTTTAAGATTCCTTATAGGAGATTACCCCTCAAGAAGAAGATTGTAGCTGAGGAAGAGATAGCGAAAATGCTGAAGGATAATGTTATTGTTCCCAGCATGAGTCCTTGGTCCTCCCCTGTGTGTATGGTAACCAAGAAGGATGGTAGCATACGGTTCTGTATTGATTACCGGAAACTGAATGGGTTGACTAAAAAGAACTCCTATCCTCTTCCTAGGATAGATGAGACGATTGATTCCCTGGGAGGGAATGAATGGTTCTGTACCCTGGATTTACAGTCCGGGTATTGGCAAGTAGGCATGAAGCCTGAGGATATGGAGAAAACTGCGTTTTCCAGCCATATCGATTTGTTTGAATATAAGGTGATGCCATTCGGGTTATGTAATGCGCCGGCCACCTTTGAAGCCATGATGGAGACACTGTTAAGTGATTTATTATGGCGGAAATGTCTAGTTTACTTAGATGACTTAATTGTGTTTGGAAAGACCTTTGCGGGCTGTTTAAGTAATTTAGAGGAAGTCTTAAACCGAATCATGTCTAACGGTCTCAAATTGAAACCAAAGAAATGCAATCTGTTTAAGAAGGATATTAACTACCTAGGGCGGATTATTTCCACCGAGGGGGTTAAGGCGGATCCGGAAAAGATCAGGAGTGTGACTGAATGGGAAGTCCCCAGGGGTCCTAAAGATGTGCGATCCTTCCTAGGATTCTGCTCATATTATAGGGATTTCCTGCCGGGGTATTCCCGGGTAGCCTATCCGATCCAGTGTTTGTCACACTGGACTCCCGGAAATAGGAAGGAGGAGTTCCCATGGGGGAAGGAACAGGACACAGCTTTCTTAGCAATAAAAAAGTTGTTTGTGGAGACCCCGGTGTTAAAGTATCCCACCCCGGATGGTCATTTTGTATTGGATACAGATGCTAGCAATGAGAGTATTGGGGCCGCCCTCAGTCAAGTCCAAGGCGGAGTGGAGGTGCCCATTGCCTTTGCTAGTAATACTATGAGTAAGACTCAGCGAAATTATTGTACCACTAAAAGGGAATTGTTGGCTGTGATAGTTTATACTAAAAAGTTCAAACATTTCCTTTGGGGGTCAGATTTTACGCTGAGAACAGATCATTCCTCTTTGAGATGGTTATTGAATTTCAAAGATGCGGAAGGAATGATTGGACGTTGGCTAGCACACCTTTCCGAGTTCGGTTTGGAGCAAAGTCAGATCCAGCATAGAGCTGGGGTAAAGCATGTAAATGCTGATGCACTTTCCCGACGTCCTATCAGGAAGTGCGAAAACACCAACTGTGATGACTGTGGTCAGCATGAGGCTGTCATAGCCGGAGCAAGGATTCCCTTTGAGATCAAGGGAACCGGGGTTCTGGAGTGGTCCATGGGAACCATCCGGAAGTTCCAGGAAAAGGATCCTAACCTTAGCCGGTTGTTGGTATTGTTACCTAGGAAGATACGGCCCCCGCGGCCTGAGATTTCCCTGGAAAATCGGGAAATGAGAAGGCTAATAGCTCAATGGGCAGAGTTAGAAGTCCAGAGCGGAATCATCTACCGGTGGAAGATTAATTCATCCGGTAGGAGAGTCCGGCAAGTGGTCATACCTTCCGGCATGAGGAGGGATGTTATGTATTATTGCCATGGACACCTGACCAGTGGACATTTCGGAAAAAAAGCGTTCCCTGGAACGTTTGAAAAGGAGATATTACTGGCCAGGGATGAGTAGTGATCTATTAAGATGGATTGCTACTTGCCCGGATTGTTGTAAAAACAAACCTGGACCTGGAATGGGTAAAATGCCCTTGTCCCAGGAGTTATTTGGAGTAAGATTTGCGCGAGTCGCAATAGATATTATCAGTGGGTTTAAAACTACCCCTGAGGGTAATACTTGTATGATGGTCGTCACTGATTATTATACTAAGTATACGAGAGTGTTCCCATTGGCGGATCACAAGGCAGCAACCTGTGCAAAAGCTTTTGTTAAAGGTTGGGTATTGCATCTTGGGGTTCCCCTAATGATGCATAGTGACCAAGGTCGGGAATTTGAATCTGATCTTTGGCAGGAAATGTGTCACCGATTGGCGATTTGTAAGACGAGAACAAATCCCTACCGGCCACAAAGTGATGGAATGGTTGAGAGATTCAATTGTACATTGATTCAGGTGTTAAAATCCCTGGTGAATGATAAGATGGATGACTGGGATGAGCAGTGTGATTATGTATGTCATGCATATAATAGCACTGTCCATTCTAGTACCTCCTGTTCCCCGAATCTGTTAGTTTTCGGGGAGGATTTAATAATGCCCGCTGACCTGGTATTTGGGGTGGTAGGAATGAACCCGGAAACCCCCTGCCATGTTATGTTTGTGGAGTCATTAAGAGATCAATTCAAATATGCTTATGAATTGGTGAGAACTGAACTACCGAAGAATGCCACCTGGCAGAAGACCGGCTATGATCTAGGCCTTAAGCCGCGACGATTCAAAGTTGGTGATCAGGTGGTAAGATTACATGAGCCGTTATCGACTCTGAAACTTGCTAGTAATTGGGATGGGCCCTTTGTGGTGACCCGCATAGTAAGTGACAGTACTGTAGTGATACGTTCATTACAGGGAAAGATGTATAAATCTAATGTAGCTCGACTAAGAGAGTGGAAGGGGAGAGATTTGTCCCTGGACTCGTATGAGTTGGAAGTTGATACTTTGATAGAGGAAAGTGAACAGCGGAAATTAGTGAAGGAACCTCCCCGGAAACGCGGAAGGCCGCGGAAGGAGGTTTCCCGGAAACTAATGGTGCATAAGCCCGTCATCCCAAAAAGATCCGGGAAGAAGGCGGCTAATAAAGTCTCGCTGGCTGAAGGGAAAAGGACCCGGAAGGGTGTGATTAAGGCTAAATCCACCCTGGAAAAGGCGTGTCCTAGAACCAGGTCTAATGTTATGCCTAAAAACATAAGACGCAGTCCCCGGTTCCTAGCTAGGGATGGTATAACCTAAGCCGGTACACAACGAGTGTGGTGTCCTGTAATCTTGTTAAATATTTTTATGTTGTAATTAGTTATGTGTGGAAGTAAGTACGGTCGGGATGATCGTGATAGTCCCCCTGTCAAGGATCCCATGGGTGATGGACGGATAATCCGGTGAATGTGCTTTATTATGCCATTCATATATATTTCATTGATACTCTCGACGAGTTGACAGAGCGTAAGGATTAGCACGTGGAATGAGGGTACCTGTTTACAATTGAACGCGCGGGTGACCTGATTCCAAGGAACTGGGTCACGGGACGTGCGGGGTTGCGCATGCGCGGTGGCGCGCCTTATATAAGGCACGCGGCTCGGCGGGAATCGCCAGTTGGGGTTGAGAGGAGGTCCAGAGCAGACGTGAGGGCTCGGACACGACCATACTTACCAAAGGGGAGGTGGACCCCCTATAATCCATCAGAACACTTTTCTTGAGTGTGATACCATGTCTTCCGAGACAGACCACCAGCCGGTGGACCCTCTTCAGGAGGGCGACTCCGCTAGCGGAGGGAACGTGGTTGATAATCAACCTGACCTCGAGGACCAGGAATCTATGGATTTCCTGGGACAAGGGGAGATAATGGACGTCGACCTTGACTCTCAGTCATCGTTACGTCCAGCAAATGTCGCCGCCAATTACTTGGAAGGTTTAGACATTGAGGCCATCAGTCCAGCTGACGGTCAAGTTGATACCAGCGAAGCTGAGTATCAGGAAACGGGTACTGTGTACCATGGTGAGCCGCCGGTGGACGTTGAGAAACCCCGCCCGGCAGCGCCCACACTAGCAGGTTTCATGTCCAATTACGATGGACGTGAAGTGGACCTGCACGAGGACGTGCTACGTCTAACGGCGGAGGGAGCTCCCCGCCGGATTGACCCGCTGGTAAGGCAGGCGATATTGCTCTTCCTGTTAGTGGAGGAGCAGGACGAGTTGCCCCCGGACTGGTTTGTGTACTGGGAGGCACTCCAAAAAGGACTGATCGTATGCTACTGCTTACGGAGAGCTGTGTTTGATCTGCACATAGCAGACATGCAGCGGTTAATGCCAGCACTTCCAATTCTGTCCTTGGACCCGAATTGTGGAGTTGCCGGGATGTTGTTGACAGGTGTCAACAGGTACCGGGCACGTATCGGGAAGCTCCGCGAACCGAAAACCCGGAAGGAGTACGAAATCGCTGCTGCTAGCGCCCAGCGAGTAGTTTCGTACACTTTGGATGTAACCACTGTAGAGGATTACATGGATGCTCACGCCGTCACACGGGAAATTGCCATATCCTGTTTGGTGGATGAGGCGGTTCGTACAGTACGAACCAGATCTTCCAGTGCGGAAGAGAAGGCGCGTATAAAAGCGCTGAAAGCCACACCCAGGGGGCGCGGCGGTAAAGGTGAGAGGGGAGCCTCGAACCGGTCAAGCTCGGCTGACAGCAATCAGTCGGACGAGTTTGTCCAGGAGAGAGGGCGTCAATCTCGCCGGAACCAGAAGGCAAGACTAGCTAACTTGCCAGATTCTGTATTAGCAGAAGGATTACCGGAACTACCTTCCGGGGGACAGCCCGTCTTTCCATGGGCTGTGGAAACTACGGATGAGGCTATGGATACCAACGAAGCCAATACTCCAGCACCATCTACCACGGGCGTCACAGTCCCCATACCGGCCCTTGTGGCAGATGTAACCGCCGCAGCTGGTGCAGCTGCCGCGGTTGCGGCTGCGCTGGTGATAAACCCAGCGCGTCTCAGCCCTCTCCGTAGTCCGGCTCATTCCGACGAGGAAGAGGGGGAGGTTCCGGCTAACGCCAATGAACCAGGAAACGACCCGGAAGACCCCATCCCGCCAAATGACGTGATGAGGAGGGTCTGGCAAAACGCGAACAATAAGTTCCGCGTGTTTATTCCCAATTCGTGGGAACAGTGTCCAATTGGTCCAACCAATTTTGGATGCCCGCTCCCGACCAACTGTAAAGGTCAGAGCGATGATGAGGATTGGATCCGGAATACACCCCGGGACCGTCCTCCGTCTGCTTTCTATCAGCAGTGGCTAGATCAGCTCAGGATCTTGCCGGAAACCTACTACAGTAGGGAGCAGAAAGAAAAGCTTCTTTTTGCGAGCACCCGTTGGTATAATCAACGGGAGAGGAATTGGTGCCCGTTTGCCACGTGTGTAAACGAGATGGGCACAGACCGAACCATCTTTGTAACAAAGCCACGGTTCCTGAGACACCTCTGTGAGAATCACATGCACCACTGTGTGGTGTACCACTGTGATATTACAGTAGGTAGGGAGTCACAATTGTGCAACGGGTGTCTAGAACCCCGCAGAGGTGAGCTAATGCGCCACATGAAGGATTGCCATAATATGGGAATCAGTGTAGCCCGCAATCGTGTGAATGCGCTACATGATGCCGTCTGTGACCAGTACAAGTCACTAACGGACGATCAGAAGGCTAAAATCCGGCCGGCAACTCCCTTTTTCTGCGAAGTCGCAGACGGGAAGTTCAAAGCTAGGATAGCCAGAGTGGACGGACGCAACAAGTTCGCCATGAATGACGAGGAGTATACGGTGTTATGCACCACCCGTACTGCTCGGAGAGGCGGCGGTAGTTTCCGCCAGCCGGAAACTCGGGGTAGTTCCCGAGGAAAGAGCCGGTCTGGCCGAGACCGCTCCCGGTCTCCTGCGGTCTCTCCCGGACCGAAACGGAGACATGCCGGATCCACTTTGGAGGAACTCGATAATTCCTATTATGGGAATTATCAGGCCCCGGAAGGTCGCGAATATTATCGCGAGTATCCAGACCCACTGTATGTAGACCGGAAAGATCGGAAACGTGATTCCGGTGGACATACAGCGGCTTCCAGCAGTATGGAGTACCGTACCAGACGTCTGAGCAGTTCAGACAGTGCCAACAGTCAACCTGACCATGGCGGTGCCCGGCCTAAAGAGAGCCCGGCTACCAGATCAAAGGCTTCTCTGCCTTTGACGTACCATTTGGGGACAACTACAAAACCCACCCCCAGGGACGTCCGGTCTCCCACCACCCCAACCCGGGGAATGGAGAGTTTGACCGTGAAAACTGAGACCAAATCCCTGATCTCAGTGGTGGCTCCTCGGGGTATAACTGTCCCGAAGCCTGCAGCGGCTGCTAAAGCACCGCAAGTGGATGTAAAACCCATGATTCCTGCCAACCAGGAACCGGTTGTCATCCAGCCAGTCGCGGGTACCTCCCGCGCGGAAACTACCGGAGGCGTAAAATTAAAATACGTCCCGATAGTTAACTATTTCTCTCGGGAAGAGAAGGCGAGCTGTGAGGTGGGACAGAGAATTGTTACCGAATTCCAGGAGTCCCAGCGACAGCTAGCGGTGGAGTATTCCACCAGGATGTTAGGCCTGTTTACGCATGGTCTAAAGATTGCCCACAGGGAAGAGAAAGCATTGGTTGCCGCTGGCAATGCTGACTATTTGGCTAAAAAGTCAAAGGAAGCTGCTACAGGCCAAAAGAATGCTGAGGCCGCAGCGGATTTTTCGCCAAGAGAACGAGAAGTTAACCAAACCGTTACAAGATATGAACGTAAAATTTTACGGGGTGTTCGGCGTGACTCTCGATACCTGGGATGGCACGGCTGAGCACGCGCTTGCCTTAATCAGGGCGAGAGATGAACCATTAGGTTAATAACTAATAAAAGGTTCAGAGTCTATTTCTAATAATTTTTTTTAGAAATAGAAGAGGAGGCTATAATAGTTTCCGGATAGATTAATTGTTCTTTAAGTTAATCGGATGTCATAATTTTTTTATGACGAGTATCCCTCCTAGAGGGAAGATGGGCATCTTTTTAGATGCAACAGCGCGGGGGAACCTTCCGCGGAAGCTCTGGACTTACCTAACTACTCAACTCTCAACTCTAGCCGGTCTGATGGAGAATCAGGACTCCACCAGGAAGCTACCAAACTAACGTCCCTGAAACTAACTTTTGGGATACGTTACTATTATGTGTTCCTGATACTATTATGCTGTGTTATAAACTGTTCCCGTCCAAGGATTACGTGTCAAACAGACAATGCTCGTGGTTCCAGTTATACTTATATATATCATGAACATTCCTGGAGCTAGGATTACGTGTTAAACGGACAGTACTCGTGGTTTCCAGCCGGATTATAATTATATATGTCATGAACATTACTGGAACGAGGACGGGATACTTAGCGAGCTGTGTACATATGAACTTACCTTCGGGTGATATTTATCCAAGAAACAGTATTAAGAAGCGGAGAGCACCTGACTTATTCATCTATAAGAAGAGGAGAGCACCTTACTCATTCGTCTATTAGAAGCGGAGAGCACCGTGCCCACAACTAGATCACCAGTAAGATATATTTTTGTGAGGGTTTCCGGGTACACTGCCAGGTTACTCATTAAAACATAGTTAATATATATAATAAGTTATCGTATTGTGATACATATCACCCCAGGTGTTCTACTATGGTATTCTCATATTTACCATATTAAACGGGTTTAATATTATGCTATATATGAAGATTGTATGATCTGATAAGCTAGCAGATGTGGCTACCCGTAAAAAGTCTGTGTGTGCAGTCGTTAAGACTATGTGTAAATCATACATATATACCATTGTGTATTGTCGTGTGTGTCGACTCTGTTATATGTTGCGAGAGGTATTAAGGTCTCCGGTTATATAATCGGATTACCCAGCTCAAACAAAGGCTGTGGTTACTATTATCCATTGTGTGAATGTATTCATTAAAAACACATATCAATGTAAGACGCTGGCGGTTGTGAGTCCTTATCAGGACTGGTTTTTAATTAACTTTTCTGTTCAACTTAAATATAAACACGCCCCACGCGCATTTTTTTAATAACCAAGTAATAACTTCATAAGGAAGTCATATCGAAATGTGTCAAGCCGTTCGATTGTGTGTATGAAAATGTATTATGGTTGCTAGTACAGTGTAATGCCATATATTTTAATGAGTTCATTGATCTCGCTTGTCTAATCGTCGTGATAATATGTTACGCCCCTAGTTACTGTATAGACAATAACTATAATACGTTTGTCTAAAGTGTTTTCTATATGTTAGGAAAACCGTACATATTCGTTACCACCTAGTTTTGTCTAGGGGGGGTAGTGTAGGGGCATGATATTACATATTAATCTCATACACGGTATTTCCGGGTAACGTCTGTTTACTCGGCTTCTCCACCTGGAGCTAGTGCACACAGTTCCCGGGAGAGGGCGCAGGTCCTCTCCAGGTAACCGTGTGCCGCTCTCAGGTGGGCTGCCGACCCACCCACCTGGCCACGTGACCTAAGAGCCGGTGTTATATAAGACCCGTGTGTTTACCTGGAAGGCAGTCAGTGCAGGCCCGACTGACGATAGACTTCACATGTCCAACCGTGCGGACAGAGTTGTATGCTAAGAGTTGTATACTGACCGTTTCCTCTATTTATAGAGAAACCTGATTTACCTGTGTGTATTGATTCTACACTGATCGTTCCCTAGTAAAGGAACTGGAGTTGTTATTCTTGTGAATAAAGACAGATATATTCTCGCACCTGGAAACTGCCGTGATCGTTGTTCCTTAACCTAGAGTTAACTACGAACCACCACACTAGGTAACTAATACTCTTAGCAACAAACAAAAAACACCATAAGGATCCTTGGTGTCACTTTACATGGGGAAGGATTCATTAAAATTCAGCTAAGGGCCCTGTAAATGTGCGTTGCTAGGCAAATAAACAATAAGAATGCCTGTTGCTAGGCAAATATTTGAATTAGCAACCAGAAAATAAGCTCATTAAAGTCAGAAAGGTGCATTTATTGGGGATGGGCAACCCAAAATTGTTTCTAGAGGGTCTTTCAATGTTCGTGCTGTATACAATGGGCTATAAGTTTAGGTTGCTATGGAAAACTGCTGTTGCTAGGTAACCATTCATCCTGGCAACAATTCATGAATACCAATACATTCTTTAGGGTCAATATAGGGGGGGTAGGTATCCATGCAACTTTTCTAATACCAATATATATACTCATTATTGAAGGTTTTGGTGATTTTTAGGGTTGCTAGGGAAAATGGTTGCCATGGCAACAAGAAAATGAAATTTTCAGATGACAATACGGGTCAATTTTAAGAATAACCCATAAGGAGTCACTATACCAACTTTCACGCTTGTATCGCATTTTGCACGATTCAACTGGTTATCTGCCCCACTATGGGCCTTATCAATAGCACAGGGAGGGTTGGCCCTCTTAAATGACTCAGGGGTCATGCCCCCTAGTAGTGAGCAGTCATGACCATGCCCCCACCACCCAATCCCTGATTGTATAATATCAATCAGTCTGTAGGACCTGACAGCATGATGCCTGCAGGGTTAGGCCAAAAAAAAGGTTTGTTTCAGGTAACCCGACCGACCCTATCAAAACAGGGCCGACCCTACGTTTTTTATGCAATTTTGAAGAATTTTAGCTTTTTTACCAATTTTTGGTCAATTTTAGGAGTTTCAAAAAAATTGGCTAGTACATTCATGTTAAAAAAAAAATAAGATAGAAAAAAATCCGACCTACAGACCCTACATTTTCCTCCCATGTTACCTAAAACAAACCTTCTTTTTTTTGGCCTTAGGGTGCTGGTCATTAAACAATGGATACCCCTTTACCATAATACCCATCATTAGACTGAATGTACAAAATGGTTGGTAGACCAAAGTCCTCATTGCTCTCTGGAGTGAACCCTGCCTGCACTCCATGAATAATGACTTGTAGCAAGTAGTAGATACTCTCCAATCGTAGTGTGTCATATGAATCATGTTCTTACATAATAGTTGAATAGTTCTTGGGGCCAATTTCCTTGATGTAGAAAAGGCTATAGAATAGAAAAAATAGAAAAAAAGATGTATTCTAGCAGTTGGCATTGTAACTGCTGTTGTTGTCTCAGGAAGAGTTTATATAGGTCTTCTGTGTAGTCTTAGCATGGCACAGATTGGCCCTGTAGAATATAAAAGTTATGATAGGAATCCCACTATGCGTTCCATACAAAAAGTCCCAAAATGGAAATATAATCACATTGGAGGCTCATTGTAACAAGTTGGGTTAAGGACTCTCAGCACCCAAATTGCAATAAAACAGTTTGAGGGCTATACTTCCAAGGAAATGTGTTAAACCTGTACATATTATACATCAATTGAACCATCTATAATAGCTTTATCAAATTCATTTTAGTAGCCATGGAATGTGGATGGAACAAAAACGTTCCATTTTCAGCCACTTTTTTTTCCAACAGCATTATGGGATGGAAATTGGACAAAATTCTTGAATTTCTCAATTGAAAACTAAAATTCATGTCTATACCTGGGGTCCTTTTTTTTCGTTTCCTGATATTCCAATTATTAAGGCCTACACAGCTCTTCAAGGTTGCATAGTTAGCTAAAAAGTGGGTGATAATAGGGGTAAATAGCCATTTTTACCTTTTTTTAGTAACTATGCAACTTTGAAGAGCTCTGTAGGCCTTAATAATTGGAATATCAAGAAAAGAAAAAAAAGGACCCCAGGTATTGACATCAATATCAGTTTAAAATAGTTAAACCTAAGAATTATGTCCATTTTCCATCCCATAATGATGTTGAAATGAAAAGAAGATAAAAAGGAACGTTTTTGTTCCATTCACGTTCCACAGTGACAAAAATTCCGAATAATGGAAGGAATTTGATAAAAGTAGTGTAACAGGCAGCGCAGACTGCTGTGTTATTTGTATACCTATTCCATGTGCACTGACCGTGACGGTTTCATAACAAGTTACATAATCATCTACACCAGGTGGCTCTGGTGGTGTGGTCAGGTGACCCCCACAGGCCTGTATATAAGGTGACTGCTTCCCCATTGGAAGCCAGTCAGGTTTGGGACTGTCGTGACAAGACCACCCTGTGCTCCGGGCTTAACTCTATGCTGTAGGGTTGCCCCACTGTATTATAGTGATCTGATCTGATCCCTGTATAGCTGATGGTTATACTTGTCATTATAATACTCCAGAGTTACCCTTTTTAATAAAGTCGCCGTATATTAAAGTCTAATTTACCTTGTCCGGTGTTTGATTCTCATGCGTTACCACTCGTAGTACTCGACCAACTACATTGGTGCCGTGACCATTTGATCGAACCGACCGTGATAAGGTATTAAATAGGCTTATAGTGTATGGATTACCTATACGATATTGTCAGCTCGTTCAGCGGCAGGACTAAAACCCCTGCTGAGGAACGTGAGGAGGCCGTACAAAATGTTCGGTTCTTCACGGGCAAATCAAATAGGGGGGAGAGCCGGGCAGCCTTGGAGGTGCCCGGTGACGACCTCTCCCAAGGAGCAATAGGTGATCCTATTGTGGAGGCTTTTGCCAGAGGTGAGGACGGAGAGCAATCTCCGGTCCCAGGATCCTTTGATATCAGCCCCAGGAGATCGTTGGACTCCCTCTCCACGAACCTTTTCTGCCCCGAGGGTCAGAAAATACCGGGCAGAGAGACGCGTTCTCTCGGCCTTGCTCCCGTCTGTTCCACACCGACGGTAGCGGATCCTTCATTGGATCCAAACACGCCCGTGTTTACCGACGGTGGCTCCGACACACCCGAGGGTGCAGTCGGTGGTAAACCGTTGGTAAAGAAAGGCGTGGCGGCAAAGGCTCCTGTAACTGGGACCCTGCCGGCTACAGAGGAACCATCCAGCTTACCGCTGGATGCAACTCTGTTGGCTGACATGGGGATTGGGACAAAGCAGCCTGAACTGCGGAACCTCGAAGAGGCCCGGAGGGAGCTTGCTTCCATCAGCAACACTAGGAATTTATTTCTTAGGGAAGTTGATGAGAAGAAAAGGTTCCTTCTGGAGCTCCAAGGGGAGTTGACTTCTCAAAAGGCTGAGGTTGATAAGCTTGTGCGACAGAGGGTGTCTGGGGAATGTGAGGTGGCGAGTTTGAATACCTTGGGAAAGGATTTGAGCATGCAGCTCCAGTTAGCTAGGCGGGACCTCGAAAGCTTAAAGCAAACCAACCTTGAGCTAAAAGAGAAGTCAGAACAGGTACCACCACCAACTCCGGTGGTACCACCGGTCGTAACTACACCTAATTTGTACACATCGGTGACACCTTCTGGTGTCCCGACGATAGTACATACTACGGTCCCTAGTATGACACCTCAGATGGGGGCAAGCTACTTACAGACTCCGGTCTGTGGTGGCGCCTTTGGGGGTTTGGCAACACCTCCAGGGTACACCCACCCATCTACTGGTTCAACGATGTTGAACCAGCAGCAGACCTTGGTCTCGGTTCCAGTACCGAAGCCCAGAGCTAGACAGGGTTTAACCCCTGTCCAGCGGGCTAAGTACGACAGGAACCCGGCCATAGAGAAGCTGGGGACAGACATCGTCCCGCGGGACATCGATGATTTGGATGAACGGTATGCTCCTTTCAACTTTGGGGAGACCAAACATCCAGATGCAGCCCGTCAAAAGGCCATCGATATTCCGCCTTTCACAGGGTCGCCACCCTGGAGAAAGTACAAAGTTCGGTTCAAGGCTATTGTGGAGAGCAATCGCTGGAACAATCAGCAAGCGCTGGTTGCTCTGAAGCAAGCACTCTGCAACGGGCCAGGTGAACCAGCCCTTTTGGCATTTGAGACGGTGAAGGTCAAGACATTGAGCTCACTTGAGGAGACTGCTGAATGGGCGATTGGTAAGATTGGTGAGCATGACCCAAGGACTCAGTTGCTCAAGCGTGTACAACGCAAGGACGAGCATCTGAGATCCTACGGATTTGCTTTACAGGAACTGATATCCGAGTGTTATCAGGGATGTAGACCTGACACACCCACTATCATCCAGGAGTTAACCTCCAGGTTTGTCAATGGGGTCAGGGACACTAATCTCCAAGCATATCTGCGGGAAAAATGGCAGCCGGACTTGTCTCTGGCTGACCTGTTTGACCATGCAGATGTGTATGAAACCAAACAGGCTGTTTTTCCAAGTGGCGGTGTGGCGGCATCCCCATCTGTAGCCCCGAAAGGAGCTCAGGTGACGGAGGCTGCTACAAAGCCACCAAAGGAAAAACAGCCCGCCTCTAAGGAGGTGGCGGCAGTGACATCTGAAAGGGACATGGAAAAACTGATTGAGGGTTTGTTGCGGAAGCACTTGGAAAAGAGCTCCGCGTCCACTTCTGACTCTGGAAGGAGAAAGAGAAAGAAGAAGGACACAAAACCTCAACCATGTCGACGCTGTCAGGAGATGGGTCATTGGGCTAGCGAATGCAAAGCCCCTGAACCTGTTGCTGCTAAAACCGCAAAGGAGACGGAAAACTGAATGGGGCCCATCCTTTTGGCGAGGATGGCGCCCCCACAGTTAGCCATGCCTGTAAGGGTTTAGTAGACGGTGTTAACACTTCCATGAACCAAGGCCGCGCAGAGGCAGAAGGGTCTGATCAACCTGTAAGCGTCTGGCAAGGCGGGGCTGGCAAGGACAAACGGAATCCTAAGGATTCTGTAGTCGCTGGCTTAGAGGAGTCTTGGTTAGAATCGATTGCCCAGAGCAGTGCGATTCAAGACTCCCCGAGCGACCCATGTTGGGATTACCTCCTGACAAAAGGGGTTGCTATGGATGGAGGGGACAGGCCGATGCTGACCTCTGAGTGTGTTCCTTTACGGGGACAACGTTGGTACCTGAGTCTGGTTATTTCCGGGACGCGTGGTGAATTTTTGGTCGACACGGGTGCATCTCACACCCTGGTTGATCGTAAATTCATGGCCCGTCTTTGCAACCAGCCCGATGCTCCGCTACTAGGAGTAAAGGCTCGGACTGCTACGGGAGATAGTATGCAGACTTATGGCAGAACTGTAAAACCTATGTTGGTGGATGGCAAGACATACTGGATATGTCCAACCATCACCGACATCACTGATGATGGCATCCTGGGGATGGACTTTGCTGCTCTTTACGGAGTGACAATGAACACCGCAACAGGCCGACTTCAGATTAAACATCCTTATAAACAATCTGTACAGTGCGTTTTAAGGAATGGTTCTTCTGTGGCGTCAGTGGCACAGGACACAAAGCTAGCACCGGGACATGTTTCAGATGTCCTAGTCAGTTGCGTGGGAGTGCAGGCCAAACGGCCGGGAATGTTTGAACCAGAAGATCAAAAGCTCGCCGAGCTAGGTCTTGCTGGCTATCATACTTACCTGGCCAACGCTCGTTGGGGGGTGATACCAATCTGTAACTCGAGTAGTAGAGAAGTCACTCTACGAAAGGGGACACCTATTGGTAACACTACGCGAGCATATGGTGTTGATTCGCTGACTACGGATTTTGTGGACGTAGGTCTGGTTGCTGGACATCCTGCCCATGAGGATGCCCTAGCAAACTCCAGCCTACCGAAACATCTAAGATCCCTGTTGTGTGAGTCACACCTAGATACCCTGGAGAGCGAAATGGTGGCGCATGAGCTGTCAGAATTCTCTGACGCTTTTGCGCAACCAGGAGATCCTCTAGGGCGTACCGACACGGTACAACACCGGGTTGATACTGGGGACGCGCTTCCCAGTAGAATTCCCTACCGTCGGTTACCCATGGCTAAAAAAAGTGCTATGGAGGCTGAGGTAGAAAAGATGTTGGATGAAGATGTGATTCAACCTAGCGAGAGTCCATGGTCAAGTCCTGTGGTGATGGTCACCAAGAAGGATGGTTCCTGTCGATTTTGCATCGACTATAGGAAGTTGAACGGACTCACTAGGAAGAATGCATATCCTCTACCTCGGATAGATGAATGTGTGGAATCTCTGGGTGGGGCGAAATGGTTCTGTACACTAGATTTACAATCTGGTTATTGGCAGATCGGCATGGACCCCCGGGACCGAGAAAAAACTGCATTTTCTACCCATATGGGACTATTTGAGTTCAACGTCATGCCATTTGGGCTATGCAATGCCCCGGCAACCTTTGAGGCAATGATGGAAACCATGTTACGGGGTTTACTTTGGAAAAAGTGCCTAGTTTACTTGGACGACATCATCGTCTTCGGGGGTTCTGTGGAGGAAACTCTACAGAACCTCCAAGCTGTGCTGAAACGCATCTTATCATATGGTCTGAAATTGAAACCTTCAAAGTGCAAGCTTTTTAGGAAATCAGTTGAATACCTAGGTAGAATTGTTTCTGAACATGGCATCATGGCTGATCCTCATAACATCGAAGTGGTACAGAACTGGCCTCGTCCGATGGACACGAAGGAGATACGCTCTTTCATCGGGTTTTGTTCATACTACAGAGATTTTATACCTGGATTCTCGAGAGTCGCAGCTCCCTTACAAGAGCTGATGATTGGAGAGAAGAAGGCTAAGGCTAAGATAGTCTGGTCTCCAGCCGCAGAACAGTCTTTCAGTGAGTTAAAGAGACTCTTCTTAGAAACACCTGTTTTGCACTACCCTGCACCTGTTGGTAAGTTCATCTTGGACACTGATGCTTCTAATACAAGTATTGGTGCTGCCTTGTCGCAGATCCAGGATGGGCGAGAAGTGCCGCTGGCATTTTCGTCCAACAGTTTAAGCAAAACACAACGTAACTACTGCACAACCAAGCGTGAACTCTTGGCAGTGGTGGTTTACACAAAAAAGTACAGACATTTCCTATATGGTGGGAATTATCTCGTACGGACGGATCATTCATCTCTGCAGTGGCTCCTTAACTTCAAGGACGCTGAGGGGATGATGGGTAGATGGTTGAACCACCTCTCTGAGTTTGGCATGACGAATGAGCATATCATACACAGGAGTGGAGTAGATCATGTGAATGCGGACAGCCTGTCCCGCTATCCTATCCGGAACTGTCACCGTGTAGACTGCCGAGACTGTGGGTCTCACAATGCAGTGATTGCGTCTGTGGGTGCGAAAGTTCCTAACTGGACGTTGAATCACTTGAAGGATGAGCAGCTTGCGGATCCGGCTATTTCGAGGGTGTACTCCTTGAAGTTGTTGGGCCTGTCCAAGCCTGTTCGCCCCGCACTTTCGCTGGAATGTAAAGAAGTTAGACAACTGTTAGCGCAGTGGGATAATCTTTTTATACGGAACAGTGTATTGTGCCGCTGGAGGGTGCAACCTGGCAGGAAGAGAACAGCTCAGTCTGTAGTGCCTTTGTCACTCAGACTACAGTTGCTCAATTACTGTCATGGCCACCGAACTTCAGCACACTTTGGCAGACAACGAACTGAGGCAAAGATTAAGAGTAGATATTACTGGCCTGGTATGACTTTGGACATACGGCGTTGGGTGAAGCAATGTCCCCAATGCTGTTTATCAAAGCCTGGACCTGGTATCGGTAAACTACCTCTAAGTCAAGAGCTATTCGGTGTTCGGTTTGCCCGGATCGCTGTTGATATCATTAGTGGTTTCAACACGACCCCCCGTGGGAATACCTGTATGATGGTGGTACAGGACTACTATACCAAGTATGTCCAAGTATATCCGTTGGTAAATCATACAGCTGTTACCTGCGCTGAAGCACTTTTCGAGAATTGGATCCTCACGTGGGGAGGTCCTTTAATGCTTCACTCCGACCAGGGTCGTGAGTTTGAATCTCGACTGTGGGCAGAATTGTGTAGTAAAATACACATCTGCAAGACGCATACGAACCCCTATCGACCACAATCGGACGGTATGGTGGAACGTTTCAATCGGACGTTGATCCAATGTCTCACGACAATGGTTAATGAGCATCGAGATGATTGGGATGAGCACGCTCGCTATATCTCTCATGCTTACAACGCTACCGAACATGCGTCGACGGGCTGTACGCCCAACATGCTCGTAATGGGTGAAGACATAGTCATGCCGAGTGACATGGTCTATGGCGTGCAGGGACACCAGCTCGAGCAACCCTGCACAGTAATGTTTGTAGAGTCATTGCGACAATCATTACGCGAGTCCTATGGAGTAGTAAGGGACAACTTGGAAAAATCTGCTACTTTGCAGAAGGTGGGCTATGACACGGGCCTTAAACTCCGCCAATTTAAGGTGGGGGATAAGGTCGCAAGGTTTAGCACACCTAATTCCAAAGTCAAGACCCTGTACTCTTGGGATGGACCGCATACGGTAACTATGGTGGTTAGTGAAACTACTGTGGTGATCCGTTTGAAAAAGGGAACATTGACCAAATCACATGTGGCAAGACTCGGACCTTGGTATGGGGTGCCATATGTAGATGACGACAATGAGGCCCTAGGCGCTGACACTGGTCCAGTGAAAGCGCCGACCGACCCTGTGCCACCGACGGTACCTAAGGTAAAACCGACAGTTGAACCAACGGTACCAACAGTGGCACGACGACGGGGTCGTCCGAGGAAAATACCGATTGAACCACAGCCGTGTGTTACCAAGCCCAAGCGTGGTAGGCCTCGTAAAAAAAGGCCGGCTACGCGCAAGGGGCTGACCGTAGACGCCGGTAAACATAGTAGTTCGGTACCACCGGTACCGCAACCGCTAGACTTACCGACAGAAGGTCTACGGAGGAGCGCACGTGTTCGAGAGCGAGAAAAGAATGTGTAAACGTTTTCTTCTTACCTTGTTGACGACAAATAGCTGTTGGCTTGATTATATTTCCCTGGACTATTGAGTACTGGGGCGGTGGTCTCCGTTCCCGGTACACGATCACCAAAACACAACGAGAAGCAGAGGGCTATCCGGTGTTGGTTATCCGTTGGAGGTAGAAAAGCACATGTTCGGGGCGGGTGACTGGCTTCGCCGGCTAATTCTAAGTAAGGGATTAGCTTTGATCACATATCGCTAAGAAGCATGCTGCTGTATCATATCCTCCAACGCTGGTACACTATCACCGTATTTCCCTGTGGCGCTGCCACAAAGAGTATGTGTGGGATGCGACGAATGTATCGTCAAATACCACACAGGAGGAGGTCTCACCTGGTTGTTGATGACAACCAGGGTGATGACCAGCAGTCGACTGGGGCGTCAACCCAGCCTTCTGGCCCTCCACAGCAGGAGGCTCACTCATCACCTCCACAGGTGGTTGAGGAT
This sequence comes from Harmothoe impar, assembly GCA_947462335.1. Lineage (NCBI taxonomy): Eukaryota > Metazoa > Annelida > Polychaeta > Phyllodocida > Polynoidae > Harmothoe > Harmothoe impar. Next base: position 66,810,164 of record OX381711.1, read on the forward strand.
GGTGCCTCTGTGTCCGACCACGGGGATGCTGAAGGGCTCGGGTGTTACCCTTGTAGCCTGGAGACATGCCTCGATTTGATGCTGCTTTCTCTGATCTCTTGGCCGCTGGCTTTGAGCTCCTCAGAGAAAAGTTGGCAGTCAACTCAAGTAGACTGCTTTGGTATCAAGGCACCCAAGTAGGAAGGTACTACTTCAGCAACCTCTGGTTGTTGGGAGTGGAGGCCATTCGACAGGGTGTGGTACGGACGGCTGAACGTGCCAGACTGCTTGCTGAGAGTGAGCAGAATCTGGATCAAGATCACGCCTTTGATAAGGCAACGATCACCCAGCTCGAGTTCTGACTGAGTACTTGTGACGCCAGGTTGTTTGGGAAGTTCGGGCTAAAGCTAACAGATTGGGAGAGGGCTGGTTTTCCAGACCTCAGGACAGTTTTGGGGCTGCCACCAAGGCCGCCATCATTACTGACCACCCCGATACTGTTGGCTCAGCCTCCTCGGTACGATGCTCCCTTTGCATTTTTGGGCAGCATACGGCCTAGAGGCTGGTGGAGGGGTATCTGTGACCCCTGCTACCCCGAGTACTTCCTCGGTGGCAGCAGGTGATGGCCTCTCCTCTCAGGTGGTGACTAGTGTAGTTTGCGCTGCACCTGTCTCACCTGAGAAAAGCCCTGATAAGGTGGAAAAGCCGGCTGGTGGTGTCCCTCTAGACACCTAAAGTCGTGCCTTATCAGGCCCTCTGGGGAGCACTGTTCCGCTCCTCGGAGGTAAAACTAAACCGACATCGCTACCCGCCCCAGACCGGAGAGACGCAAACCGACAGTGGAGTCGCTACCGACTCCTGAAGGAAGCAAACCGATGGTACTACCGTGGCTACCCTAGGCCACAACCGTCGGTCATCAACGACTCTAACGCTGGCCGGGGCTACCGATCCTGTGGTCATTTGTTATTGACCTATGAACTTTTAAGGACCGCCTTCCTGTGATATAATTATATATGGAGGCATGGACCTGCCTTTTTATACTTTATTTCACAAGAGATGATATTACACTATACCAGTGTAGGACTTTATTCATCTCTACCACCATGAACTGCTAGGTACTGGAGTACCAACCCTAATAAGGATGACGATTTATCCCACCTTATTTAGGATCTGCATTTATGGATTTTATATATAAACTATTCTTCGCCGGAGGAAGTGGGAACTACTATAGTTCCATTATTTATATATAAGGACACTAACTCCACACAGATTCGCACCATTGCTGAACGTAGTAGGTGATGTGTTGAGTTTCCAAAGTGGTTATTGGTGCCTTGTTTTAGTAACTGATACTAGTCAAGGACTATCAGTTGGACAGTTTCTACATCATGTGCCTACGGGACTATGGCTTTTACAAAGACTATATTGTTGATATAAACTGTTATGTGCATGTTAACTTGTATGTTCATGTATGTATGCCTGTTTTAACTATGAGTAAAAATGTTACTTGTTGCTAAATAGATATACGTGGTATATAATGTATCTAAGAGGTATTATTATTATAATTCCAACCCTACCTACATTCTAAAGGGGGGTAGTGTAACAGCCAGCGCAGACTGCTGTGTTATTTGTATACCTATTCCATGTGCACTGACCGTGACGGTTTCATAACAAGTTACATAATCATCTACACCAGGTGGCTCTGGTGGTGTGGTCAGGTGACCCCCACAGGCCTGTATATAAGGTGACTGCTTCCCCATTGGAAGCCAGTCAGGTTTGGGACTGTCGTGACAAGACCACCCTGTGCTCCGGGCTTAACTCTATGCTGTAGGGTTGCCCCACTGTATTATAGTGATCTGATCTGATCCCTGTATAGCTGATGGTTATACTTGTCATTATAATACTCCAGAGTTACCCTTTTTAATAAAGTCGCCGTATATTAAAGTCTAATTTACCTTGTCCGGTGTTTGATTCTCATGCGTTACACTCGTAGTACTCGACCAACTACAGTATTATAGATGGTTCAAATGATGTATAATATGTAGAGGTGTAACACATGTACTTGGAATTGCACCCTCATAACCGTTTTAGTGCAATATGGGTGCTGAGAGTCCTTAATTAGGCACATATATTCTCTCTGCAACTTAATGCTATGATGAGATTCTTTAAATTGCCACAGTTACATCGAACTATTCACTCCCTAGGTATATCCTCAGTCTAGCATCATATTATGTAGGGCCTAACCTTTGTCCAGCACATATACAGATCACATACTACATTTAGCTTGATCTCACGTCACCAATTGCCAGATATTCAGGGGGACACACAACTAAAAAGCTGTTAACTTTACCTTGTAGTTAGCTAAGAAATAAATGTAGTGTAAGATGAGTCCTCATCCTTCCATGTCCATGACCCGGCATCATCGTAGGTAAATGTTAAACGTCTTGAAGCCTCAATTCTCTGTTACTATAAAATATAATGTAATATAATGTAATTGTCACATGGGGATTCCTCCAGTTCTAACCTGAATACCGAGTACGCATACACCCTTTCCTGTGCCAATCAACTGTTATCAGAGCATGACGCCTTCTGAATTCTGGTCATGCACTGCTTAGTATCACGCTACACTAAATAGTTAAACCAGAAATACGTCCTTTTATACTGAGGGGGGGGGGGGGGGGTAAAATAGTTTGACCCCTTGACTGGGGGGGGGGGGGGTGTTGTGTGTAAGGAAAATCACCTGCAGGTGAGGGGTACACCAGAGATCTTCAGTTAAAAATGGGAGGGGGGGAGGGGCTCAGTTTCTCAAATGAGTACGTACTTTAGGGGGGGGGTCACCCTAATGCGTACATAATGCAACATGGGGGGTGGGGGGGGTCTATTTTCTGGGAAAAAATGCGTACATACTTTATGGAAGCCCCCTTATATGACCAAACATTCCACTCATAATGAGGAATTCCCACCCCACGGTGAGTTCAGGCTACAGGCTATAATTTACGTCCATCATTTCTTAGTCTAGACTATATCTAACTATCGTTGATGGATATAGATGTACGACTCTTTTGATGGCCAAATAAGTGTGATACTCACTGGTGATACATCAACAAGGCCTGAAGAAAAGTCGTGTTTAGGTAACATAGCCTAGAAAACCAGGTAGGTAGGTCGATCTCTTTTGTTTTACCTTTTTTTTAAAGGATTAGGAAAGAAAATTTCTCCCATTTTTCTCATCTTTTCTGTCCATTTTTATAGTAAAATAAGTATTATTTTAGCAGGAAAAACTCAAAAAATGCCTTCAAAAATAAAAATAAATAGGGTAGGCCAAAGAATAGGGTCAGTCGGCATACCTGAACACAACTTTTCTTTGGCCCACGCTTTTTTGAGGAAGGTTATCAATCTTTTATGTACACCTGTATTCATAGCAATGTTATGGGTGGGCGGGGAAACAGGTGGTCAGCATTATATCTCTAATTATCAACTTGTGTTTCGCGGAAAGCATTTGCGGAGGCCCAAACAACATTTAATATGATCCGCAATTATTGGCATCGGTGGTAAAATGCCTCCAATGCCATTGAGGGATTGAGATATGATTGGCCTCTAATTATGATGCTGTTGTATACAACCCACTATACTACTGTGTCAAGTATACACTGTAAATAGTTAGTGTAGGTACACAGTAGAATCTACTGTAGATCCACAGTAGAATCTACTGTAAAAGGGCTTTACAGTAAAAGAAATCTACTGTATATTTACAGTAGATTCAACTGTTTACCTACAATAAACTGTACACCTACAAAAATGGCAACCAACCTTTTACAGTGTAGTGTTGATGATACATTTAAAATGTTTATGAAAACAAGACCCTTTATATAGATGTGTTGTCCTTGGGAACACTAAACTGACCAATGCCCCCTGCCTCTCTGGCTGCATGGGCGTCAGGGTTAGCAGGACAAGTGGGCAGTGTGTTTGAAGGTAACTGATAGGGGGGCCGCTTAGGGTGGCAATAACAAGGACGCCCATGATAAAGGGGTTCTTCCTGTTGGTATGAACCTTGTCTGCTCCCTATCCATACGTCACACCCTGCGGTAAATGTCACAGCAGGAGTTTATGGCACCTTAGACTGGGCCACTGGTTGTAGAACTACATATATATATATATATATATATATATATATATATATATATATATATATATATATATATATATATATATATATATATATGTACGGCAGGAACTCCCTACAGAGAGGTCCCAGCCACTGGGAGGTCGCTTTCTGGGGACATGTTTACAAGATGAAATTCATCTCCAATTATATCATGCTATAAGTAGTGGTTACAGAAGGTGGTGTCTTGTAATGTTATTCTATAGTAAAGGATGGACTAGGTGTCCCAGTAAAAGAAATGTGATGGGACAATATTTCACGATGGGAACATCAAAACAGTTGTAATGGACATATTCAGGATTGAAGAAAAGAAAAAATATAACGTTCGGGTGCATGGGAACACCCGCTTCCAACTAGACTACAGGTCACTTCACTCAGCGGGAGGAAAAATGGAACTAACTGAATCAGTGCCTTGACAAAAAGCATATATCCCTCATAGTCTTAAAAGCATATCCCCCCGTAGTCTCAAAGAATATTCCCTGTAGTCTGACTGCTCTATCTGGGCACTATCCCTCCAGGTGGTGCCACAATCTCTCCCAATAAACTAAAAAGGTGAATAGTCTAAAACATAAATGGGTTCGGTTATAGTTGTGTTATCGAGCTAACAAAGAATAAGAAAGAAATGAAGAAAGAAAATGGGGTTTGGGGCAGAGCCCCCGATTTATAGCAACTACTACCCTCTTTATTGGTAGAGATTGTGTCACCGTCTAGGGCCAGTAGAGTGATGGAGCAGTGATACCATATGGGGGATATGCTTTGAGACTTTGGGAGGTATGCTTTGAGACTACGGGGGTTATGCTTTCTAAGACTATCGGGGGTATGCTTCTTAAGACTACGAGGAATTTGCTTTTTGTCAAGGCACTGGTTTCACTTAGTTTCAACTGTTCATGAAATGTTCATTGTCGCTGTGCAGGCTTCTGTGTACAATTTAAATTGGCGCTGTGCAGGCTTCTGCTTGAGCTTAGGCCAATCAAAAAGAAAAGGTTTGTTTCCGGTCACCCGACCGACCCTAGCAAAACAGGGCCGACCCTACTTTTTCTTGTGCAATTTTGAAGAAAATTTCATATTTACACACTTTTTGGGTCATTTTAGGGTTTACACGGAGGATGGCTAGTACTTTAATGTTTAAAAATAAAACCTACCGACCCTACATTTTCTTTCCATGTTACCTGAAACATATCTTTAATTTTTTTGGGCCATATAACATTGGCACTGTACAGGCCTTTTTGTGAAGTTTATATCGGGGCTGTGCTGTGCAGGCATCTGTGTACAGTTTAAATTGGCGCCGTGCAGGCTCCTTCATGAAGTTTTGTTCGTGCTTTTCGAAGTCAAGGTCCCATTGTATATAGATAATGAGATGGGACATTCCGCGTGCTAGCCGCTTTTAGCCACTTTATACCACACCTCTTCTTATTTCTTGTGAACGTACCCTTTTTCCAATCATGAACAATCATCTTCAAGCCAGCTGGTACACGGAATTATCTATATACAATGGGACCTTGACTTCGATCACATTATCATTAACCTGATTTAACTGCACGTTCAGATTTTAACTGATAGTAATCTCTAAGCTGTTGTAGTTGTTATTTACGCCCACGGTGAAGACATTGTAAATTAACTACATGTCTAAGCATAAGCTTTCTTCAGTAATATTTCTCACTTGCCATTAGTGTGCACTGTTCTCAATGTTGACCTTCCTCTTGGGGTAAACACGATTAAATTGCCCCCTTATCGGCTTTCTAATTTTTAATTGGAAATTGATGGCCAATGTTAAAATACACTTATCTAAAATGAGTCAAAAGATAGGAGGGTGAGTGAGTGTGGTGCTGGCAGGACCAACATGGAAGCAGTCTGTGCTGGGAGAGTGGAGTCAACTGATGAGCAGTGTTAGGGGGCCATGACTGATTGTAACATTTGTTGATTAAGGTTAAATTAATCTCATGTGTGCTTCAGGGATTAGAGAATTAGCTAAAAGGGTTGGAGGGGATTTGTTTATAAATTGTGCAGATGATGATGCATTAGTTTGCTATGATCATGTACTGACATAGCTCCATGAGAATCCCTTAGAAATACTGAGTTAGGATGTGTGAGAGAGACTTGTGATAACATTTTTGTGTTTTTGTTGTGTGTTTAAAAAGAAAAGGTGTTGTTTGTAGTTTATACCTAACTGCTTCTTAATTTGTCTGCCATGTATGGCTCTGATATAGGGTAGATTCACCACTTTCGGACGCTCGTTGGCGTTGCAATCGTGACCCTTCTTGTATGAGCCACAGCTCTGTTACTATTCCACATAGAACTAGTCTGAGGGTATCTATGGAAAGAGGGGTATTCACACATTATGAATAAACTAATATACTGTGCAATATCTGAGATAATAAATAATATATGTCTCTTCAAAGTTAGGAAATTAAATGCCCCAATTTCACCTGATGTCGGACACCTTGGGTTTCCTTTTTTTTTAAACTAGTAATGTTGACTGTTTTGTGTTACTAGTGTATCAGGCATGACAAAACTCATCCAGGCTGTGGATATTATAAAAGAAAATAAACATATCTGCACCATAAATATATGTTTATCCCCATTGAACGTGCCCCATATAGTAAATCTATATATTCTTCCTTTATACTGACCTAAATTAATATATTCTAGCCAATGGTATCAAATACATGATTTTGAATGATATGTACCTCATAATATTTACTGGATAAGTATTAGCATTGTTTCCTTCATATTTGAGGTCATAGAGAAGATACAGTGCAGAGTGCTGTCCGGCTCCAGGAGTAATTATATCATATAACTGAGAGGTCTTTAAACATTATTTCCTAATAATAACTATGTACCTTTTTGCTCTAATCAAGTTTGAAATTCATATACCTTATTGTCTATGTCCATATATATTGCCTGGGTGTAGATAGAACAGCAGCATTCTGCATGATACTACCCTGTCCGAGATGAGGTATAATATAATAAGTCACACTGCACATGTCATCCTCACTCTGAAACAGGCCTACTTCAGGGCATGTTTAGACATAGATAAGACTGGTTTGCATGTATATCCTTTACTTTATAGGTAAGAAGAACACTTTATTTTGCCGTGGTGTGTACACACAGGGCAAATAGTTCATGTTGTCATTACAATTTTTAGTGTTGAGAGTGTCCGACTTAAGGCGTGTGTCCGTCTTTGGGTGAATCTACCCTATGGCCAGTGGTCAGTCATTAATACGGCATTTGATTAATAACAATTCGTAAATATGGTTACAAAAGCTATATCTATCTAAAGTGTGTGCATTGTGCGATATCGTGAGAGGGATACGCAGGGCCATTTGGACATAATATTATCAACATAAGTACACCCTTTGGAGGGAACCAAGCATTACCTGAACAATTCAGTCAAAGTCATTAATTGATACTGCCCCAGCCGCCACTCGTGACATACAGCAGATACGGTATCAATGGGCGTTGGCAAATGTCTATAATATATCTTGCCAGAAAAGTCTATTCGAGCCAACTTTGTATCATATAGATCTATATATGTACTTCGAACCATGGGGGAATGCTTAGGGTTGATGCATGTATACCCACGCAACCAACGCAAATGTATCCCTCGCAGAAAGGATGATGCAAGGCATGGAAATCAAACACAATGATGTTTCACCCATGTAAATATGGTATACAGTGACAGAGGAAGGACTATCCGTGCCCACTGCCCGGAGCATTCATTCTGCATGGCCGCTCATACATTATGATAAGCACGCTTGGTCTAACTGAAAAAGGTGCATGGACAAAAAGCAGAGCTCCCATAGTCTTACTGCTCTATCCCTCAAGGTCTATGGAGTATGAACTGAAAAAGTAAACTTGTTTCCAGACTCGTCGAAGTGACTATCATAAATTTATAAACTAGTCAGAGTTGTCTCACCTATCAGGTTACCATCCAAATAGGGGGGGTGGGACGTGGCTGAGAGGTAGAGCGTTTGTCTAGCACACACAAGATCGTGGGTTCGAGACTCAGCAGCGCCCTGCTGATTGAGCTGCAACCTCCCCCCTGCTGTGGTAGACATACAGCATATCAAAGGCCTGTCCATCTCACACTATGCCTATGTAGTGTGGGATGTAAAAGAACCATTGCCTCGGTAAAAGTGTAGGGGCGTGCTTTCTACCTTCAGTCATACATAGATTCGATCACCATCACCGCCCTTGAAATGACCTCAGCTGTTAATTAGGGCGTAAAGCAACCCAACAACCAACCAACCAACCATCCAAATAGAATCTGGAGCTGGCAAATGTCGGGTTTTGGGCTGGCACATGCCAAGTGGGTCTTCTATCTCCAACTAGAAGACCCGCTTCCTTGTCACTCAGACAATTTTTGACTCGTTTATTTTATGACCGTCACTTGGAAGAGTCTGGAGACAAGTTTACTTTTTGAGTGTGGTGCACCGGGATGGTGCAGCAAGATGAACACAATTCCTCAGGGTGGTAGTTGCTATGTATTGGGGACTCTACTCCTGAACCCCGTTTTACTTATTTCTTTTTCTTTGTTAAAATGATAACACAACCATAAAGTTCTGAAAACCCATTCCTGTTAAGGCATTAGAGGTGTGTCGGAAAGTTAGCGGTTAGCATTTTAACACTAAGTGAGATATGCATATATATATATATATATATATATATATATATATATATATATATATATATATATATATATACACAGTATAGACCTATACCCGTATAAACCCAGGGCAGGGGGGCGTGGCATCGAACCGCTGGAGGTAGTTCCTCCAGCCCTCCTGGGGGGCGCCAGCGGCGCCCTAGGAGTTCCAGCGGCCGCCGGGAGGTGGCGCCCCGGAGTGACGTCATCCCCAGGCGTGACGTCACCAGCCGTGACGTCGCTTAGCGACTGTTCTATCTGTTGTACGGGGACTAGAAAAGGACACATCCTTTGAACGGTGGTCAGTCGGCCGGTCAATCTCTTTGTGTACACACCTCCCGCAGAATTTTCAAAATTTCCCGAGGCTTTTCCCGAGGTCTACTTGAGTTTCCAAGCTACCGAGGGCGTCTAAGAAGTTACAATGGGTCGTGTGAAGAAAACCCCCAAGAAGTCGGGCCGGCCGGCCGAACCTGAAGAAGATGTGGGCGGGGCAGCCCAAACGAGGGATCTTCTCGAGAGGACGAGGGCAGCTGTCGCAGAATCCGAGGGCAGATTGGCGAGGGTAGAAGGAGGTTTCTCCCGGTTGGTGTCGATGGTGGAGAAGGTCCAGGAGTCGGTAGAGAAGAGTCTCGAGGGCGGCAGGATTCCCGAGGGCTCGACCAGTCGCCAGAGCAGACCCAGGAGGAGGCGTCAGGAAACCCCACCTAGGTCTGAGAGGGACTCATCTGATGACTCGAGGGCTTCGCCAAGACCCGAGGGCGCTCGCCACAAGAGATCCAGAACAAGATCCAAGTCTAGTAAGCATTCAGAATTTGCCCAGAAGAATTTTCTCGAGAGGGGGGTCAGAATTGATTCCCTCGAGGCCCTATTGCTTGTAAATGTCAGAACCGTTCTAATCATGTTGAAACAAGGTATTGATGTTGAGGGATTGTTAGCTCACATGGAACTCATTTGTGAGAAAGCCCTGACCAAAGTATACAGGGTCAGTTCCCTGATCTCATATGACAAGTCTGTAAGGGGTAGGGCAGATGAGGGGGGCCCGGAAGTTTTTGGGCAGGTATCAAACAGTGACGTGTTGAGATACTTCTCGTATGATAGCACTATCATTTCTTCCAAGGGGGGAAAGAGTACTAAGGCCACCTCATCCAGGGGAGCTGAAAAGAGGCCCTGTTTCAGTTTCAATAAGGCCCAGGGATGTGATTTCCAGGGGTGCAAGTATCAACATGTGTGTATGTTTTGTCGTAGCTTGACCCATGGCTCAGCAGCATGTAACATGTCTAACCCTAAAGCTGATAAGTAGGGTAGTAAGGGTAGGCCTAGTCTGGAAGGTGTCGTATGTAGTTCCAGCGAGGCTATTACCCATGATTCGTATGGCCATGACAAACCTCCCCTCTCCCTTAACCCTAATTGTCAGGAATTTGTCCCTAGGGGGGGGGGGGGAAGGTAATTCAATCGTCTAGCCAACTAGAGGTATCAGACACCACGTATAGAGTATGCCCTGTTTCAACTTTGAATCCTATGTGTGAGGAGTTCATCCCAGGGAAGAGTTTTAGCACTGGTGAAGTTTTTCACCCGTGTGGTGCCTTAGCATTGAACCCTATGGTAGTGTCGAGTTTGGATCCAACCTGTCCACCCTTCACTCCGGGAGCAGTAGCACATGATTTTGCACCTAGGGGTAGGGTTCTTTTATTTACCATTGATGGTAACCGGGATATAGGGGATGTTAGAGTCTTTAGTGATTGCCTAACCGGTACTTGTACTTGTACGTTTTTTATTGGCTCTGAAATTACCCAATTAAAACCCTGTAGGTTTGCTGCCTTTATCTCAGGCAGCGGTAATGTTTTTCCTGGCAAGCCCTTAGATGCTGAATACATCTGGGAGGGGGTAAATAGGGGTTTTAAAATTGTTGATGAAAATTGTGATACAGAGTACTCCTGTAGCAACTATAAGACTATTTTGGAACCTCAATTCTATTCTGAAATGTGTGATATTATCCGCCAGGAAGTAGCTGATGGGTATGTAACAAAGGTTGCTCACCCTCCTAGGTGTGTTCATGCTATGGGGGGGGTGGAAAAATCAAATGGTAAGCTCAGACCCATCACTGACTGCTCCATGCCTGCTGGTAAGGCGATAAATAACTTTATGTGTACCACGTATGAGCCTTTTTCATATAATTCAGTCTATACGGTAGTGGATCAGTTGGATCAAGGCATGTTTATGTCAGTGGTGGATTTGAAGTCCGCCTATAGGTCGGTAGGGGTATATGCTCCACATGCTGAGTACCAGGGGTTCGCTTGGGATTTGGGCAAGGGTAGAGAATACTATATAAACAATAGATTGAGCTTTGGCCTCAGATGCGCTCCAAATATATTTAATGCCCTGTCTAATTTCATTGTTAAGGTTGCAAAATCATATGGTGTAGAGAAGGTGGTTAACTACCTTGACGATTTCATTGTATTGGCGAGGTCAGAGGCCGAGTGCTTGCGCCAGAGAAATGTATTAATTGAAGTAATGGAGTTTTTGGGTTTTGGTATATCCTACGGTAAGGTTACCACCCCCAGTCAAAGGACTGTGTTCTTGGGTATCACTATTGACTCTGCGGCTATGGAACTTTCCCTACCCCCGGAAAAAATTGTTAAATTAAAGGATGCCCTCGACGAATGCTTAGGTATGCAATATGTACATAAGAAAAGGTTGCAAAAAATAGGTGGGTTGATGTCCTTTTGCTCTCAGGTTGTTAGGGGGGGTAGGACATTTAGCCGCAGGTTATACGATCTATGTGCTAAGGCAAGAACAGGTAGAGCTATTTTCCTCTCTCAGGCTACTAAGGACGATCTACTATGGTGGAGACAGTTTTGTGATGTTTTCAATTGTCGTGCCCTGTTCAGGAGAGAGCTGGTGGACCTACCCATGGTGTCAGACGCATCTAAAAGAGGTTTCGGCGCCTGGATGGGATCAGATTATTTTTACGGTTGTTGGGAAGGCTTTAGTGTTAAGGGTATTAGTCCGCTGCATGAGGAGGCTGCCCCAGAGATGGACGGTATTCGGGTACATAGAGGAAACATTAATGTTTATGAACTTTGGCCTGTCCTAGTTGGTCTGAAGAGGTGGGGTGCTGCCTTTAAAAATAAGAAGATTAATATAGTTACTGATAATATGCAAGTCCTGGCAATGGTTAATACCGGTAGAAGCAAGAATAAGCTATGTATGGATTGGTTGAGAGAGCTGTTTTGGACTTGTTTTATTTTTAATATCGAGTTGCACGCTACCTATATAAGGTCTAAAGATAATGTTCTGGCTGATGACCTGTCGAGGTTACCCTATAAGGGGGTGGTAGATAGGTGTAAAAAGAATTTAGTTGTTTACGGTATGTCTGATTCCCTTTTACAGCGGTGAGACTTCAGGCGCTGCGGACTGCTCAGTGGATCCTGGCTGACCATGGTGTTGCCCCTACTACTAAGGCGACGCGTCTGGCTCAATCTAAAAGGTATATCAAGTTCTGCAAGAGTTTTACCCTTCACCCCTACCCTAGCTCCGCCAGCCAGGCTTGCCTTTATGCTACATATTTGGACTCTGTAGGCTTTGCCCCCGTTTCTATTAGGAACTATCTGTCTGGTTTATGGTACCATCAGAAGATGCTTGGATTTCCAGGTTTTGCTGAGGATTTTATATTAAAGCAAACCCTTAATGGTATCGAGAGGAAGTATGACTCCTCCAGGAGGGTCACTAGGTACCCTTTTTCTCCTAATGACTTGTTGAGAATTTTTTCCCTGTTAGATATGTCTAATTCTAATGATGTTTTGTTCTGGGTTGCAGTCCTGATTGGGTACAGATGCCTTCTCCGAGCCTGCCACCTAACAGCTTCGCAGCACAGTATTGGCGTGAGGCATTTATTAAGGTCGGAAGGGTATATCCGTATTAAAATTGTTTCCAGTAAGACTGACCAGTTTGGCAGAGAGGATTTATATGTTTATCTACAGGACATGCCTGGTACCCCGTGGTGTGTGCGCCCTTTACTTGACCAGTTGTTGGTAGGCGCCAATCCTGGGGACCCCCTGCTATGCCACAGGGTGGGTAATACGGTTTTTCCATTCACTTATGATGAATTATATTCCAGAATCAAGTATTTTGCGTTGGTTTTAGGCTTGCCTGTTGATAGAGTGTCTACCCATTCCCTCAGACATGGCGGCAGTACCATGCTACAGGACCTTGGTATGCCTGTTCAATCTATAATGAGGAAGGGCAATTGGCGCTCAGCGGCTGTGCGGCGGTACCTACATCAATCTGTATCAGAATTGTCTGTGTTGGAGCAGGTCCCCTGTACTTATCTAGCCTCTTTGTAATCCTTCGGATTAATGTTCCATTGTGTGTGGCGGTTGTTGTTTGGCTGTTATTTAGGTACTATATATTTCCACCACACTAATGTCTCGTGTCTTCTCTTATATTAATATTATATTAATTATATTAATAGTCTATATACCGGTAGCTTATCATATGGGGATATCCCCAAGTTTCCATGGTAACTTATCTTTCTATTATAAGCCTAGCCCGAGTGCTGGCAGTAGTCTATATATTATTATTGTGTGCTAATAATATCTTCCACCCCACCTAACCCTTTATACACAGTATAGACCTATACCCGTATAAACCCAGGGCAGGGGGGCGTGGCATCGAACCGCTGGAGGTAGTTCCTCCAGCCCTCCTGGGGGGCGCCAGCGGCGCCCTAGGAGTTCCAGCGGCCGCCGGGAGGTGGCGCCCCGGAGTGACGTCATCCCCAGGCGTGACGTCACCAGCCGTGACGTCGCTTAGCGACTGTTCTATCTGTTGTACGGGGACTAGAAAAGGGCACATCCTTTGAACGGTGGTCAGTCGGCCGGTCAATCTCTTTGTGTACACACCTCCCGCAGAATTTTCAAAATTTTTAATTTTGGGGTAAAGTTTCTACTAAATATTGAATTTTGGGATATTTATGATATTTATGATATTTGTGATATTTATGATATTTATTGATGTTCATATTTATTACTGTTTAATTCTATTCACCTGTCATCTTAGCTGCTGTGTCTGTTTAGACCTGTGTTAGGCGCTAAAGAATGCTGTTATTGCGATACAGGACCGTGGATTGTCCTAGTCTGCTGTGTTATTTATGGTTATTGTTGGTTATTGGTTATTGTCACTAAAAAGATGAGTGTGACGGCTATTTGTAACTGTGATAGTACTTCAGTGTTAATAAAAATATAGGCTGTTATTTAGGTACTATATATTTCCACCACACTAATGTCTCGTGTCTTCTCTTATATTAATATTATATTAATTATATTAATAGTCTATATACCGGTAGCTTATCATATGGGGATATCCCCAAGTTTCCATGGTAACTTATCTTTCTATTATAAGCCTAGCCCGAGTGCTGGCAGTAGTCTATATATTATTATTGTGTGCTAATAATATCTTCCACCCCACCTAACCCTTTATATATATATATATACCGTTTTGACATGGTGGTGTTGGTGAGTCTATTCCTTAAGCTGGCATACTCCCAGTTAATGTAGCAGAAGTAACCTACCCTGACAGGCTTAATGTGCTGCCTACACACTGGAATAAACACCTAGACCTCACAGTAACCATCGTGCTGCCCGAGTCATAGCCACACTGATATTCATAGGCTCCCTATACGACCAATCTCTCAGTCACTAGTGCCTAACTTAGTTAGTCATTTTTTGGCTCCCTATACGACCAACCTAGGTTAGTTATTATTGTCAGGTTGGTCAGTATTGACTAACCCACCTTAGTCTTTTAATTTCCAGGGGGAGCCACTGAGTGGTCATCACAGGTGGCACCAACTAGTGGTATACAAATACAACACACCAATGATGAACCTAGGTTAGCCACTACTGACTGACCCCTCAATCATTTTTGAATATAACTTTGCCATTGTGACTAATACTCATATGACCAACCTAGGATAGTCTGTACTGACTAACCCTTTTTTTTTTTTAAAGTGTTTTTATTAAGGATAACAGTTATTATGTAAATACATAATCTGCCTCTGGGCTCGGCAATGCCGTTATGCTGCCCAGGCCTTTTTATGGTTATTTTTCTCTTACTAGCTAACGTGTAATGGCGTCTTCAGTTTCTCAAAAGTTGACAAATGGGAAAAAAAAAAAAATCCATATATGAACCGTCTTTGTTATTAACATGATGAGGGATGAGATGAGGATGAGGTATTATAAGATTACAATGATTTAGAGGCAACCAGGTACATTTATACAGTTCAGTGGTATAGCAATCATGTCTTACAAAGAAAAATGGCTATGTCCACAATATATCTTCCTGTCGTCAGGCTTGTATGTCCAAAAATGCAAATAAATATGTGAAAAATGGTGGATATATTGTGGTGAAAAAGGTACTATACTAGTACCCTGTATTGGTCATTTATATAACACTTAGGATAGTTTTTCTTTACCTTTTCCTTAAACACACATTTTTTCTCAATCAGGGTATACTCTGTTTTTAGCTTATTCCACCTCCTAATGGCTTCTCTGTGGAAACTGTTATGTACAATTGTGTGTCTGGATATTTTTTGGACATATCTAAGCCCATTTGCTAATCTCGTCAGTCTGGGCCTTACATCCATATACAGCGGGTTATTCCTAATATCAAAGGCATATGTTAACAAATGAATGTCTCTTCTATATACTAAAGGTTTACATCCACTTAGCGACTGCATCTGTTTGGTACTATACAAAGGATTTTCCTCTAGTTTAACTTTATAGATAATTCTCATGGCCCTATTGTGTATATATTGGATATCCTGTTCAAAGCCGACCTTATGGTTATCCCAAATGATATCAGCATAATCAAATATGGGTAATATCTTACTCTTAAATAGTTTCAGGGCTCCATGTACATCAAGATATTTCCTTATTTTTGCCATTTGTATAACTCTGAAATTAGCATTTTGTGTGGTGTTTTTTCTTTGTGTTTCAAAAGATAGCTTATCATCAATACAGATGCCTAGATAATTAAATTCATTCACCTTCTCCAGCAGATGTCCATCTAGATATATATTTTCATTGTCAGCTATCGGTGGGCCTAGTGAGCCAAACTTCATCCATTTGGTTTTATCTTTGTTTATGGTCAAAAGATTATTGCTACACCATTTACTAACAATGGGCACCAGTCTTTGCATATCAGGTAAGCTATTGACCGACATAGCTGCATCATCAGCATAAAGTACAGTTTTACATAAATTCGAACAATTTGGTAAATTATTTATATACAACGTAAAAAGTATCGGGCCCAATATAGACCCTTGTGGGACTCCATATTTGACAGCTTTTACCTGTGAAAAAATATTATTTGCAAGCACTCTTTGTGTTCTACTAGAGAGGTAGTTCAAAAACCAATTACAAGAATTTTGGGAAAGGCCTAAATTTTTTAATTTATTTATAAGCAGGGGGTGTGAGACTGTATCAAAAGCTTTGGAATAATCGAGATATAGACTATAAATTTCATTATTGTTATCAATGTCTTCATAAATGGCATTTAAAAAAGTAGAGATGCCTGTAAGTGTCGATCTTCCAGGTCTAAACCCATGTTGTGCATTGCTCATGATATTTCTATCTTGCAGAAAAGACCTTAGTCTATTAGCCATAACCTTTTCAAAGATTTTCCCCGGTATGGGCAATAAACTGATAGGTCTGAGATTAGTCACTAATTTGCAATTACCTTTTTTGGGAATAGGCATAACTGTAGCTATTTTCCATAAATTAGGAAAACAATTCCTCCTACGGCATTCATTAAATATAAAGACTAGCTTCTCAGGGGCACAGGTAAAAGCAATCTTAAATACAAATGCCTTGATATCTTTAACATTTGAGGATTTAGTACAATCAATTTTCTTAACATATGTTAGTATTTCTTCACTCGTGAAGGGTTGATCCATCAATTCAGTGTCATCAGGATTATTTTCACCCAAAGGTGGGATCCTAACAGGGGGGTGTTGCATCGCAAGCTTCTCCCCAATTTGTGAAAAATAGTCATTTATATAATTAGCTACATCACAAGTATCACTGTATCAACGTATGGATTTTCAGTGCAGGGCACCTCCAGGGTCCTAACCCACACCACCCTTAACCCTTGTGGCACCATGGTGTATTCATCAATGCCATGCCAATTAATTGACCAGGGCTTTATCCTTACATCATGCAGACTATACAGGTTGATACACACCGGCAGGGTTGTTATAATGCACCAAGTTGGTGTCGGCAGGTTATTGGTCAGTGTGCCAAACAATCAATTATGTTGCCAAACCATCGTTGGCCTAAAGGCATTATGTTGTTGCTACAGGGTTAAGTGAAGAGACTGAGTTTTACTCTCTAAGTAATGGACAGATAAATAATGTGAGGGAAAAAGGTATTTCGGGCAGCTTAACCCAAGTTGCATATTCCCTGATTTTGGGGATTTACATTCATTTTGTTATACAAATGTAACAACCTACGCTCCAAGATCCTTACATTGTGAAAGCATCCCACTAACATCAGTGGCATAAAGAAATGTTTAAGATACTTATTCAACCACTCATTGACATTCCTATAGTACATGTAGCAATATATTTAGTGATTCCCGGTTCTTTTACAATTAGATGTATATCCTACCTACTCTGACTCTTAGTGTCCTAATGCATAAAGCACACCTTTATATCTATGATTGACCCATTCCTATTCTGAGAATAATTCAAAATGGGTAACGCTTATCAAAACGCTTATCAGAACCCATGCGCCACTCGCCAAGGGCTAATAGTTTGGTAATATGAAGTGAGCTACATGGTGTGGCAGCTAGAATAGGCATTGAGCACTACTACACGTATATATATATATATTTCTTTGGGCATAATTATAAGGGTCTGTTTTCCTAGAGAGCCATTTTACGTAGTCATTATTATGATGAACCTATGGCAACACAGGACTGTAATCACTAAGCCACCATTCAGTTATATTTGAAAAAACAACAACATAAAATTTCATCCATACCCTCTCCAGAGAAAAATTGGGTTTTAGGTCCATATTGCTAATCATTAGCTATTCTCTAAATAACCCACCCTTGGAAGGGGGCGGGGTGGTCGTCCTTGCTGAAATATTGATAAACCAGCCGTTTTGCAGGCTTTCACATACAATTCAGTCCTGATACTGCCCTAGCACATCAACATAAGATCAACATGTGGGCCGTTAAGGTCGATATAATGCGTCAGGTAATATCATTTCTTGAGTCATTCATCAATTTCTAAATGCAGTGGGACCTTGTTAATCCATCATATTCCATTTCTGCTAGAAATCAGATGGATGAGGATTAAGTTGGAGTATACAATCATGGGGGGAGGGGGCGGGAGTGATACCAATAACCTCCAATGATAAGCCTCAATTTGTTTTAGTTTACACTACTATCATATGCCATTGTTATATATCCCAAGCAAGTAGCAACTTCAGTTAAGTGAAATTTAAAAGCAAGGGAAAATAATAAGGTACTTAATAACGACTCTGAACAATTGTTGTTTGTAATGTTGAGGCAAAAATAAAGCAATATCAATATACTGTGCCTTGAAATAGCCCGGCAGTGCCAGTAGGTGGATATGGCAGAAGATGAAGGCATTGTCAATGAGAATAGATGCCTCTCCAGGCATTTACTGGTGGGTCTTATGGGTTATGGTCAGATTAATGAGGTCCCACTGTGTTGCAGTATACTGACATCACGGTGATCAATAACATGTGACTGTGGAGGCACCAGAGTGATTATTAAATACAGTCTCTTATTTCGTCTCGGCAGGACACGTGACTCAGACCGTATGGTTGGCGACAAACGGACAGACATACCACCATGTGCTGTTCATCAGCCGTACGTACACCGCACATCCGTTCATGACCCTGTGTGCCTTATTTGGGCATGGGGCTGGACTAAGGTCACTCACACATGAGGGTGAGACTGAGGAAACTCAGAAAGGGTAGCGATGCGACTCGCCAGAGGCCGAAGGCCTCTGGTATGTCACAACACTCACAGCCTTCTTATGCCCCTAGGGGGTGGTAATTTGTGAACAACGAGGGGCGGGGGGGGGGCTGTTTTTAAAGAATTCACTTCAAGTGGCGCATTTGAACATGTACCTACGACGAAAACAACGACGCGGTTATTTAAGCATTTTAAACTCTTTATTCTGTGAGTAATGGTAAAAGTGAAGTGTCATTCTTTTAAAAAAACACACTTGAAGTTGTATTGTACATGAAAAACTTCTGTCCGTCTGAGGCTATTTGTCCGATTCATGGTGAATCTGCCCCATACCGAAGGACATTGGATATGTTACTGTTCCTCACACAGAGAAATAACATAATGTCAGCTAGTAATGTAAGCGGACAATATTATCAGTAAACCAGCGGTAACAGCCTAATTAGATTCCTGTTTGGTTTACTCTACACTTGGCTGGGATGGGGACACGCATGCATCTATTTAGATTTATAAGTGTCAAGCAGATCAGTGACCCTGACCCCCCCTAGACTCTGGGAGGAAAACGATTCCAGAGAATTATTATGAGAGAAGAAAAGTGAGCAGCCAAGCAGAAAAGATGACCTAACCGCCTCCGTGCAGAGCATCCAACACAGGCCAGCAACAACGCCCATATATATCCTTCAATCGATCCTAAGGGATAGATTCATCACAGCCTTTAATCACTTAGGGAAAGGCTTGCCATATTTTGTCAGGACCTCAGATATTGCTAACCCCCAACCCCTTATCATTAGTGTATAGTTGCAACTTTCAGTAGTTAAATATACATTTTGTACCGGTAGCAGAGGAAAATGGACAGTTCATGTATGAGTGATGTACCATACACCCTCAGAAAAGTGAGAGTCATTGTCGCCAAAACTACCCTTACCTGAGAGTCAGGCAGTGCTTGACCCTCAGGTGAGGGTAGTTTTAGCGACAATGACTCTCACTTTTCTGTGTGTGTATATGTGAGTGAGTTTCTTTCAACTACCACTGAGATGACACCCCCTGGACGCATTCACATCTATGAGGTCCCACTGAGCTCATCTAGACCCCCTTCTCCAAATAACTATTGATTTTGAGAAATTCTCCATTAGTTTGTGTTTCGGCTAAATGCTCGGTGGTCTCAAATACAACAAGCCGATCATGTATATTTTTGAAGCCACCCCACATCATTTCCTTTCTATGGCCCACCATGAAAAAATTAAAGTAGGATGGTCAGCGTGGTCCCACCATGGGATGCTCTTTTATTATTTCCCTCCCTTTCCCTAGATATTTTAAGGATTTGCAGTCCAGCCCATAATACGGAAATGGCAGTTAACTCAACTTAAGGAAGAGTTTAAGCCACTTCAGCTAACATAGCAGCTCTAAGTATTGCTCAGTGTGTTTCAATGTGTCTCAAACTGTTGCTCGGACTGAGGAGTAAAATGCCGGCCTCTTTATCAGCATTTCCTGGTCCAACCACACTCCTTACCTTACTGTGGAATTATTGCTGTAGCAGCATTTTGAGCATCTGTTTTGGGGTAATTTGCATGTCCTATGTTTGCACACAGGGAGGAGTAAGCACAAATACTCAGAGCTGAGACGTACACCCTCAGAAAAGTGGGAGTCATTGTCGCTAAAACTACCCTCAGCTGAGAGTCAGGCAGTGCCTGACCCTCAGGTGAGGGTAGTTTTAGCGACAATGACTCTCACTTTTCTGTGTGTGTAGATTTGAGGTCCAATTTACCCATGTATATAAATAAGTTGGTAAATTGACTTCCCACATAGTTAGGTTGTGCGTGCTAAAAGGGCTATTGCCAAACCAATTGAAGCCGGTGTTAAATCTGACCAAATGGTGGATTTGGCTTTATTAGCACTACCTCAGGACTATCACAAAGACAGCAGTAATACAGTAATACCATACTGATGGCTCACAGCTATGTTCCCATGGAGAGTGTGTTTATTTACAATAACCCTCTCGCATGCTGCACGCTCCAGCCATTCTGTCACGTGGCAAATGCTGCATACCTCTCTGGAGTGTGTGGACAAACGTTCTGAGCATAATCTTAATGTATAATCTCATACATCTTGTATCTGCCACCTAATGTCACTTACTTAAACCATGCTACCTAAGGTTTGCCATAAAGTATATGCCCTACACCCAGACATGGCAATATAAACATCTGAAAGAAAGCGGAACACCCCGAAAAAGGGGGTTGGGAGGCAGAGCCCCTCATGACATATTAGTTAACAAGGCTATCCTACAATTGTCTGTTTAGGCCTACCACTATTAGTGGAGCCAACTGCATTTCGTGAGTAGGCCAACTCTTAAGGTTTTAAAGATTATTAAAGATCATTAACATTAAAGGTATGCTCAGAACGCTTGTCCACACCTGCGGGAGCTATACTGCACGTGCTGTCAAGTGACCCTCGGGAGATCAAAAATGAGGATCCTGGGAGGAGAGAGAAGAGTTCTTGATGTAAATAAAGGTAGTTTTGTCTATTTTACATCGAAATACCCTGGAATGAATACAGAGCGTCCCTTAAAGGTAACCTCGAAAGTGGTTACTCCGCTTGCAGGGCCCTGGGCGTATTGCTGTACAAGGCCAAAGCCTGAGTGCAGAATGCCCAGGCCCCTGCTCATTGAGTTGCCCAACCACATTCATTTTGATCATTATATTGCTATTCCTGACTCTCAATAATTTCATAAGTAAAGCATGTGTATTACTCAAAAGACAAACCATTAACTAAAGACTTATTTGGAAGGTAACTGTTCATGGGGGTACAGGTGAACCAATAAAGCACATCCACTGACCAACCCTTTTGGTAATTTGGTAGCATTTTTGGTCCACAATGGTTTAGTGGAAGTGGTCATTTGAATTTTTTTCTCTAACTTTGCAGTTCAAGTCGTCTCACTTGAAAGCCAAAAAGCACTTCCTCCGCTAGCTTTATTAATACTTTTCATTGTAAAAGGCTCAATCTCCCCGGGATTCTCATAAGTGCGGCCACAATAATGTGGCGGTGGAATAGGCCCTTAAGGTAACCTTGTGTGGCAGTACAGTATTGGTTAGATATCAAAGACTTTTTTTTCAAGGTAAACGTGTATAAGAGGATGCATTTTGATGCTATGATATGACCTCTCAGTTTGGCCAGATGTACGCGTATGCCATTTCCTGGTGGAAGTGGCCACGGCTGGCCCACCGTGTGATCTCTGGCCCCACTTGACATTTGACATTCCTGAGCAGTTAAGCCGAGTTATAAGTAGCCATAAAGGATGACTGTGGTCAGCTGGTATTTGGCACGGGTCTGGTCAGTAAAGTAATGAAACTTTAAGAAGTCGTTCATCAATCAAGTTTTTTGATGCAAGAAAAAACAGCTGACAACTATTGGACAAGGCTTAGATTTGCTCTTTTTGCGGAATTGCATTTTTATGGACATCTTACATATCATAACCCAGCTAACAAAAAAAACCCGTTATTTTACGTCAAAATAACGTTCTAAAACTGTATATAACGTTATGCCATAGTGAGGAGCCTGAGAGAAACGTTATATAACGTTAAATAACGTTATAAAATGTTGTATAACGTTTTTTGTTTACTGGGAATGCACTAGAATCAGCTAGGAAGTATCTCAAAGATTCACGATGGCCACCATTGGTAAAAGACATAATTTCTCAACTTTCTGAGTATATTTATCATGAGAAAGGGGGGATAAGGAGGGAAGGGAGGAATGTCACTGGAATACAGCATATATATGTCACTGGAATACAGAATATACCTCTATATCAGGTTCAACATGCAACTGCTAACTTTATTGCATGGGTTCCTATACTCAGGGGGGCACACGCAGAGAGAAGAAACAGCGTCAAAAGGGAGTCCAGGCTTCCTCCAGAATGACTTCCCTGTTTGACTCCCCCAAGTGACTCCCTAAGGTCGACCAGAGAGTCACCTAGGCTCCCTTAGTCGACCTGGACTCCCCTAGAGAAAGGAGTCATTCTGGAGGCAACCTGGACTCCCTTTTGACGCTGTTTCTTCTCTGTGTGCATGCATGAGGATTTGGTCTCAAATTGAGGAGACCTGAAGCAGGAGGCAGGGTCACCCGATCTGCAGCTATACTATATCAGAATGCAGAATATATGCAGAACTCTTATATCCACATGAGAACCAGATCAGCTATCCTAAAGGTCCTCTATTCTGAGGGATAGACCTGTGGAATAAATTGCCACCGGCCTGTTTAGAAAATAATTGATGGATAAACCAATCTTAACAATTCAAAAACGGTCTAGTCATCAACAGGTTACAAAGTCTGTAGATCTCAGCTTGGCTGACCTTGTGTACCCTGCTAACTTGTAGGTTAGTAACGCTCTATTGTGGAGTCGTTCTATAGCATTGCTTTTTAGGCACTCATCATTTCCAACATTCCCTGGCCCAATCAAGTTTGCTATTCCATGTAATATTATTTGCAACCTGACACTCAAACATAAGTGACTCTCTTCCGCACTGGCGTACTAGGACTAATATTCAGCCAACATATTGATATAGATGCAATATAGGGTCCACATTCCACCTACTATATATATTGGACACTCACGGCTGCAAACCAATCTCCGTGCCCGGATTATTAATATCCAGACAGAATAGATACAACATAGCCAAAGTAGAGAAAGGTGTGTTTGAAGTTCCATGCTCTGAAAATCTAGGGTAGCTAGGTCTGATTTTAAAATAGCCCCAAGAAGGCCAAAAATAATCCCTTCTTTTCGAAATTGGATTGACATTCTAGGGTTGGCCTTGGTTCGGGTAACTTGAAACACACCGCTCTCTTTTGGCCTACTACTTCACCGACACTCAATGTGCCCAACTGAAAACAACACCAAAGTTTATCATTACTACTAACTCATTCCATTAATTAATGTGCCTCTTTCAGTGAATACCAGAGCTAGTTTGTAGCATAGTTAAAACCAAAGTTCACTTATATTAGCAATTTAGATATTGTGATTGCCAGCTCATTTCATATTCAAATTTTACTTGATAGATCATCTTCATGATATTCAGTATTCTGCTTTGAAAGCTATAAGTTGTCTGTTCTTAAGTCTCCGGTAATTACTTCAGACATGCTGCTGTGTTTCTATTCTGATTATAACCAGAGCCCTCAGGCGTTAGCCAATTCTGACATCATGCTATTTAAGTATTATCTCCCTCCAGGTTGAAGAACATAACGCTTTTTGAAGGAGAGAATTAACTGCTGACAAGAGACACAATGAAGAAAATAAAGACTATATATATTTATATATAAACATGTATGGTAGCTTGAGTAATAAGAAAACGTGTTTTTTAAAATCGAAAAAGACCTACAGTGCAAAGAGGTATGATGAGGAGTGCACTTTATGAATCAATGAATATTAGTAGGAAAGACAGGGTTGTGATAAACACTCTTACACACTCATGCAGTCTGTCACTCACACATTGACTAACTCGACACAAGACCGGCTCGACTCCAGTGTTACATACATACCTCCCATTGTCCCTTACTGCACCTGAATACCCATACCCTTATACCATTCTGAGCTGCTTCCTTTACCTTTACCCACCCACTCCCTGAAGGAGCAGCTCCCTATTCACACCCTACATTGCTGCAGTATGGCACTACACTACAAGTATAGTGCTGACATAAAGGTCCTCCCTCTATAGCCTTCCACTCAGCTGGGTGGTGAGCTAGTGTACTGTTATTAGGTACATTAGTCTAATAGAACATACAGGCATTATAAAGGGGTGATATGTAACAGAATCAAGATTTCGCATTGTAAACTATATACCTCAGCAGTATGTGTCCAATATTGTGTAATTATATGTAACCAATAATGGTATATAATTCATGTAACCAAATGTCAGGTGGCGGGGGATGGACTATAGTCTAGTTCCTCCCACACTCCCCAGGGCGTCCCTACCAACCTCCTTTGTTATAGTAACCACCCAGTCCCCTCCATTGTAGCTCAACAGGAGTTGGTTAATGCCCATTGCCCAGAATAAGTCTACAACTGCTCCTTCCCATCTTACACCCTAGTATCATTGTTTCCTTGTATGATAATCAAAAATGTGTACATCCAACGGATAGGGCGATATGATCCCAGGAAAAAAGTTTACCTCAAAATGAGTTTGAGTTGAGCTTTCAAGGTTTTTATTGGCCATAAATTCATGTCGAGAATCTTTTCAATTTTTCAGCCAGTTGACGAACAATCGGACGGGACATAAAGTGTCCGTCTCACTTAACTAACAGGGCGGAAAAAAATGTCCAATGCTTTGTAAGCCACCTTTATAAACATAGTAAATAAATTGATGCATCGCTGAGGCCTTTCAGTAAGAGTACAGAGTGTTTCTAAATGGTTTCCACCAGCAGTTTGATCGTAATACAGCATTCCGGGGATTTAGTTAACAAATGAAAGTCTGAGTAGTGTAGTTGGTCAGACAAAGGTTTACAACACTAGTTTCGTAGCCAATTTCAGTTTCAATAGATACATTGTAGATATCATGACATTATTGGCCGCTAGGATTCGGCGGTGGGTGATAGGCATTAAATATGATATAATATAAGATAGTATCACAGTGAAACTTGAGTACACATAACCCAGGCTTAATTCGCCGTACAGGTAGATACATACATTGTTATTACACAGTCTAGCTATACAATGATGGATTTAAAGACTGAAATACTGGCTGCATGGTGTGCTTTAGCATCTAATTTAGACCACAGCAGCATGCACTGGTATAGGGGACTCCCACGAAAAGACTCCACAACAGGCCTATTGACTTTTAATTTAATTTTTTCGTGTTTCCCCTTAGTAGTCTTACAGGGACCACAGTGTTGTCAATATTTCTAGATAACCTGTATATCAGAGACAGCAAGTGTATCCTTCTCCTATCCGTTATTCTAATAACATTGCATAACACATGTAACTCGTCGGTACTGATATCACGCGGGTCGCGTATACCCAGACAGAGCCTTAAGCATTTGTTTTGGATAGTTTGAATCTTCCTGACTCGCAGTTATGGGCCAGAGTCTAACACATAATCACAGTCATCTATCACAGGAAGTATCATGGACTTATATATAGTTAGAGACAATTTCTGGGATATTACCTTCTTAATGTCGCACAATTGTAGGAAACGTGAATTTGCCATAGAGATAACCTTATTACACTGATTCCTAAATGACAAGTCCGTATCAATTATAACACCCAGATAATTTAAGATAACAACTCTCTTAAGTACACAGCCTGATAGTAGCACATCACAGTTATTCAGATCAGGAGGATGCCTAACAGGATAGCACCAGAGTATCTGTGTCTTTTTCACATTGACAGTTAATTTATTAGAGTGACACCAGCGACCTATATTACTTAGGTCTTCTTGGATCAAGGCAGTTATTATGTTTGGAGATTTGCCACTCACTAAAATGGCCAAATCATCAGCGTAGAGGAAAAAACGATAATTTTTAATTACAGAGACAACATCGTTGATATAAATTATAAACAAGAGTGGCCGGAGGACCGAGCCCTGGGGGACTCCGCACGTAATTAATTTTGTATCTGAATAGGCATTATTTGCTAAGGTTTTCTGCAGGCGGCCACCCAGGTAGTCCCTGAACCAGGATATACAATTTTGACTACAATTTATATATTCTAATTTCTCGAAAAATATGTCATGATTTACCTTATCGAATGCCTTTTTCAGGTCTAAAAAAACGACAGCAGAGTATTGGCCTCTATTTCTAGATTCAAACAGACTCTGTACCAAACCATAAGTGGCATCCGCAGTTGACCTCCCTGGCATGAAACCAAATTGCATGTTGCTAATTAATTTATGCGTAATTAAAAATGTTAGCAGCTGCTTATGCACAGTCTTCTTTATTAATTTACTGAATACATGGAGTAGGCATATGGGCCTCCAATTTGCAACATCATTTAGAGGGCCGGTTTTAGGCAAAGGCACAACACAGCCGGTTTTCAACACACTAGGCAGATGTGAGCCACCAAGTGAGTTATTTAACATGTGGCAAAGGATGGCCCGGTTGCTAGAGAGGGTGTCCTTCACAAGTCCGTATACCATTAATACCAGAGCTCTTATTAATCTTCATGGTGCTTATTAATTTCCTGGCATCATTAGCATTGACAGGCACAAAGTCAAAGGTCTCTACCAAATTTACATTTTCATGCACATTTACATCATTATGTACATGTGCAGTTCTGTGTGGGGGCACCGGATCTGTCTGGCATACACCAAACATAGCAGCTAATGACTCACCTATAGTCACATAATAATTATTAATATAATTTGCTGTGTTTTCAGAACTTCTTTGTTCCCCAGATTCATCAGTAAATGGATCAACAAGGGAAAAGGGACCTCCGTGCAGGGTTTTAAGTACCAACTTTGGTCACCAGGGGGCCCCATATAGCCAAAAAAGACCAAAATATAGTAAAAACATATCTATACTACTTTTTTATGTAGAATATGATAGGCCACATTAGAAGATTCCATCTTTGGTGAAAACATTCCACATTTGGAGGGAAAAGAATGTTTTCACCAAAGATGGAATCTTCTAATGTGGCCTATCATATTCTACATAAAAAAGTAGTACCGTAAAACCCCGGCTTTAAGACGACCCCGGCTTTAAGACGACCCCCCAACTTTGGAAAAAAATCCGTCTTGTACAAAAAACGTTTGAAAATCGATTTCACTATTATCTATGATATAAAAACCCCACCTTTAAGACGACCCCCTAACTCTAGAAAAAAATCCGTCTTGTAGAGAAAAAAAACGCCAAAAAAAATCCGTCTTAAAGCCGGGGTTTTACGGTATAGATATGTTTTTACTATATTTTGGTCTTTTTTGGCTATATGGGGCCCCCTGGTGACCAAAGTTGGTACTTAAAACCCTGCACGGAGGTCCCTTTTCCCTTGTTGATCCATTTACTGATGAATCTGGGGAACAAAGAAGTTCTGAAAACACAGCAAATTATATTAATAATTATTATGTGACTATAGGTGAGTCATTAGCTGCTATGTTTGGTGTATGCCAGACAGATCCGGTGCCCCCACACAGAACTGCACATGTACATAATGATGTAAATGTGCATGAAAATGTAAATTTGGTAGAGACCTTTGACTTTGTGCCTGTCAATGCTAATGATGCCAGGAAATTAATAAGCACCATGAAGATTAATAAGAGCTCTGGTATTAATGGTATACGGACTTGTGAAGGACACCCTCTCAAACAAAAACGCTATTGACAGTTCGAACTGTCAATAGTGGAAGATATTTCTCTTATTGACAGTTCACACTGTCAACAGTGGAAATTATTCCTGTTATTGACAGTTCCTCATGCAAACTGTCAGTAGTGGAATATTTTTGTCTTATTGACACTTCCCACTGACATTGGAGTAAAAAAGATGTGGTTTTCTTTTGCAAAAGTGTTGTTATTCACCAAAATCGGATTTGCCCCCAAAATCAGTTTGGGACCCAAAATCAGTTTGGGACCCAAAATCAGTTTGGGACCCAAAATCGGTTTGGGACCCAAAAAACGGATTTAGACCCTAAATTGGTCTTGTATCCAAAATCGGTTTTGTCCCCAAACTTGGTTAAAATCGGTTTTGTCCCCAATATTGGTCAAAATCGGTTTTGTCTCCAAAATCTGTCAAAATCGGTTTTGGAGCCAAAATCGGTTTTGGAGCCAAAATCGGTTTTGGAGCCAAAATCGGTTTTGGAGCCAAAATCGGTTTCGGGGCCAAAATCGGTTTTGGAGCCAAAATCGGTTTTGCCCCAAAATCGGTATGGCCCCAAAAGTTGGTTCTGCCCCAAAAATCGGTTCTGCCCCCAAAAAAACGACTTTTCCACCAAAACGACTTTTCCACCAAAATCGACTTTTCCACCAAAATCGACTTTTCCACCAAAATCGACTTTTCCACCAAAATCGACTTTTCCACTAAAATCGACTTTTCCACCAAAATCGACTTTTCCACCAAAATCGCTCTCAGGGTTGTGACGGATAAGGAACTGTCAATAAGAGAGGAAATTCCCACTATTGACAGTTCACTGAAGAACTGTCAGTAACGCTATAATTTACCACTATTGACAGTTTGAACTGTAAATAAGAGAAAAATATCCCACTATTGACAGTGCGAACTGTCAATAAGAGGAAAGTTTTCCACTATTGACAGTGCAAACTGTCAATAGCTGGCCCAAGGTGGGCCGGCTATTGACAGTTCAAACTGTCAATAGACTAAATCAATCTGCTTATTGACAGTTTGAACTGTCAATAACAGAATAAAATTCCCTTATTGACAGTTCAAACTGT
The DNA here is from genome assembly GCA_947462335.1 of Harmothoe impar. Classification (NCBI taxonomy): domain Eukaryota; kingdom Metazoa; phylum Annelida; class Polychaeta; order Phyllodocida; family Polynoidae; genus Harmothoe; species Harmothoe impar. The sequence continues at coordinate 66,839,304 of OX381711.1, forward strand.
CAATACCAGGATATAATTCCCTTATTGACAGTTCACACTGTCAATAGTGGGATATTATTCTCTTATTGACAGTTCCTTTTTGGAAGTGTCAATAAGAGAATTGTTTTTCCCTAATTGACAGTTCAAACTGTCAATAAGGGAATTATATCCTGGTATTGACAGTTTGAACTGTCAATAAGGGAATTTTGTTCTGTTATTGACAGTTCGAACTGTCAATAGTCACGGCCGTGTTGAAAACCGGCTGTGTTGTGCCTTTGCCTAAAACCGGCCCTCTAAATGATGTTGCAAATTGGAGGCCCATATGCCTACTCCATGTATTCAGTAAATTTATAAAGAAGACTGTGCATAAGCAGCTGCTAACATTTTTAATTACGCATAAATTAATTAGCAACATGCAATTTGGTTTCATGCCAGGGAGGTCAACTGCGGATGCCACTTATGGTTTGGTACAGAGTCTGTTTGAATCTAGAAATAGAGGCCAATACTCTGCTGTCGTTTTTTTAGACCTGAAAAAGGCATTCGATAAGGTAAATCATGACATATTTTTCGAGAAATTAGAATATATAAATTGTAGTCAAAATTGTATATCCTGGTTCAGGGACTACCTGGGTGGCCGCCTGCAGAAAACCTTAGCAAATAATGCCTATTCAGATACAAAATTAATTACGTGCGGAGTCCCCCTGGGCTCAGTCCTCGGGCCACTCTTGTTTATAATTTATATCAACGATGTTGTCTCTGTAATTAGAAATTATCGTTTTTTCCTCTACGCAGATGATTTGGCCATTTTAGTGAGTGGCAAATCTCCAAACATAATAACTGCCTTGATCCAAGAAGACCTAAGTAATATAGGTCGCTGGTGTCACTCTAATAAATTAACTGTCAATGTGAAAAAGACACAGATACTCTGGTGCTATCCTGTTAGGCATCCTCCTGATCTGAATAAATGTGATGTGCTACTATCAGGCTGTGTACTTAAGAGAGTTGTTATCTTAAATTATCTGGGTGTTATAATTGATACGGACTTGTCATTTAGGAATCAGTGTAATAAGGTTATCTCTATGGCAAATTCACGTTTCCTACAATTGTGCGACATTAAGAAGGTAATATCCCAGAAATTGTCTCTAACTATATATAAGTCCATGATACTTCCTGTGATAGATGACTGTGATTATGTGTTAGACTCTGGCCCATAACTGCGAGTCAGGAAGATTCAAACTATCCAAAACAAATGCTTAAGGCTCTGTCTGGGTATACGCGACCCGCGTGATATCAGTACCGACGAGTTACATGTGTTATGCAATGTTATTAGAATAACGGATAGGAGAAGGATACACTTGCTGTCTCTGATATACAGGTTATCTAGAAATATTGACAACACTGTGGTCCCTGTAAGACTACTAAGGGGAAACACGAAAAAATTAAATTAAAAGTCAATAGGCCTGTTGTGGAGTCTTTTCGTGGGAGTCCCCTATACCAGTGCATGCTGCTGTGGTCTAAATTAGATGCTAAAGCACACCATGCAGCCAGTATTTCAGTCTTTAAATCCATCATTGTATAGCTAGACTGTGTAATAACAATGTATGTATCTACCTGTACGGCGAATTAAGCCTGGGTTATGTGTACTCAAGTTTCACTGTGATACTATCTTATATTATATCATATTTAATGCCTATCACCCACCGCCGAATCCTAGCGGCCAATAATGTCATGATATCTACAATGTATCTATTGAAACTGAAATTGGCTACGAAACTAGTGTTGTAAACCTTTGTCTGACCAACTACACTACTCAGACTTTCATTTGTTAACTAAATCCCCGGAATGCTGTATTACGATCAAACTGCTGGTGGAAACCATTTAGAAACACTCTGTACTCTTACTGAAAGGCCTCAGCGATGCATCAATTTATTTACTATGTTTATAAAGGTGGCTTACAAAGCATTGGACATTTTTTTCCGCCCTGTTAGTTAAGTGAGACGGACACTTTATGTCCCGTCCGATTGTTCGTCAACTGGCTGAAAAATTGAAAAGATTCTCGACATGAATTTATGGCCAATAAAAACCTTGAAAGCTCAACTCAAACTCATTTTGAGGTAAACTTTTTTCCTGGGATCATATCGCCCTATCCGTTGGATGTACACATTTTTGATTATCATACAAGGAAACAATGATACTAGGGTGTAAGATGGGAAGGAGCAGTTGTAGACTTATTCTGGGCAATGGGCATTAACCAACTCCTGTTGAGCTACAATGGAGGGGACTGGGTGGTTACTATAACAAAGGAGGTTGGTAGGGACGCCCTGGGGAGTGTGGGAGGAACTAGACTATAGTCCATCCCCCGCCACCTGACATTTGGTTACATGAATTATATACCATTATTGGTTACATATAATTACACAATATTGGACACATACTGCTGAGGTATATAGTTTACAATGCGAAATCTTGATTCTGTTACATATCACCCCTTTATAATGCCTGTATGTTCTATTAGACTAATGTACCTAATAACAGTACACTAGCTCACCACCCAGCTGAGTGGAAGGCTATAGAGGGAGGACCTTTATGTCAGCACTATACTTGTAGTGTAGTGCCATACTGCAGCAATGTAGGGTGTGAATAGGGAGCTGCTCCTTCAGGGAGTGGGTGGGTAAAGGTAAAGGAAGCAGCTCAGAATGGTATAAGGGTATGGGTATTCAGGTGCAGTAAGGGACAATGGGAGGTATGTATGTAACACTGGAGTCGAGCCGGTCTTGTGTCGAGTTAGTCAATGTGTGAGTGACAGACTGCATGAGTGTGTAAGAGTGTTTATCACAACCCTGTCTTTCCTACTAATATTCATTGATTCATAAAGTGCACTCCTCATCATACCTCTTTGCACTGTAGGTCTTTTTCGATTTTAAAAAACACGTTTTCTTATTACTCAAGCTACCATACATGTTTATATATAAATATATATAGTCTTTATTTTCTTCATTGTGTCTCTTGTCAGCAGTTAATTCTCTCCTTCAAAAAGCGTTATGTTCTTCAACCTGGAGGGAGATAATACTTAAATAGCATGATGTCAGAATTGGCTAACGCCTGAGGGCTCTGGTTATAATCAGAATAGAAACACAGCAGCATATCTGAAGTAATTACCGGAGACTTAAGAACAGACAACTTATAGCTTTCAAAGCAGAATACTGAATATCATGAAGATGATCTATCAAGTAAAATTTGAATATGAAATGAGCTGGCAATCACAATATCTAAATTGCTAATATAAGTGAACTTTGGTTTTAACTATGCTACAAACTAGCTCTGGTATTCACTGAAAGAGGCACATTAATTAATGGAATGAGTTAGTAGTAATGATAAACTTTGGTGTTGTTTTCAGTTGGGCACATTGAGTGTCGGTGAAGTAGTAGGCCAAAAGAGAGCGGTGTGTTTCAAGTTACCCGAACCAAGGCCAACCCTAGAATGTCAATCCAATTTCGAAAAGAAGGGATTATTTTTGGCCTTCTTGGGGCTATTTTAAAATCAGACCTAGCTACCCTAGATTTTCAGAGCATGGAACTTCAAACACACCTTTCTCTACTTTGGCTATGTTGTATCTATTCTGTCTGGATATTAATAATCCGGGCACGGAGATTGGTTTGCAGCCGTGAGTGTCCAATATATGTGACCTGTACTGGGAAAACGGACCTTATTGTACTCTGCACTAAGGTCCCTTTTCGCAGATCGTGTCACATATATAGTAGGTGGAATGTGGACCCTATATTGCATCTATATCAATATGTTGGCTGAATATTAGTCCTAGTACGCCAGTGCGGAAGAGAGTCACTTATGTTTGAGTGTCAGGTTGCAAATAATATTACATGGAATAGCAAACTTGATTGGGCCAGGGAATGTTGGAAATGATGAGTGCCTAAAAAGCAATGCTATAGAACGACTCCACAATAGAGCGTTACTAACCTACAAGTTAGCAGGGTACACAAGGTCAGCCAAGCTGAGATCTACAGACTTTGTAACCTGTTGATGACTAGACCGTTTTTGAATTGTTAAGATTGGTTTATCCATCAATTATTTTCTAAACAGGCCGGTGGCAATTTATTCCACAGGTCTATCCCTCAGAATAGAGGACCTTTAGGATAGCTGATCTGGTTCTCATGTGGATATAAGAGTTCTGCATATATTCTGCATTCTGATATAGTATAGCTGCAGATCGGGTGACCCTGCCTCCTGCTTCAGGTCTCCTCAATTTGAGACCAAATCCTCATGCATGCACACAGAGAAGAAACAGCGTCAAAAGGGAGTCCAGGTTGCCTCCAGAATGACTCCTTTCTCTAGGGGAGTCCAGGTCGACTAAGGGAGCCTAGGTGACTCTCTGGTCGACCTTAGGGAGTCACTTGGGGGAGTCAAACAGGGAAGTCATTCTGGAGGAAGCCTGGACTCCCTTTTGACGCTGTTTCTTCTCTCTGCGTGTGCCCCCCTGAGTATAGGAACCCATGCAATAAAGTTAGCAGTTGCATGTTGAACCTGATATAGAGGTATATTCTGTATTCCAGTGACATATATGCTGTATTCCAGTGACATTCCTCCCTTCCCTCCTTATCCCCCCTTTCTCATGATAAATATACTCAGAAAGTTGAGAAATTATGTCTTTTACCAATGGTGGCCATCGTGAATCTTTGAGATACTTCCTAGCTGATTCTAGTGCATTCCCAGTAAACAAAAAACGTTATACAACATTTTATAACGTTATTCAACGTTATATAACGTTTCTCTCAGGCTCCTCACTATGGCATAACGTTATATACAGTTTTAGAACGTTATTTTGACGTAAAATAACGGGGTTTTTTTGTTAGCTGGGTTATGATATGTAAGATGTCCATAAAAATGCAATTCCGCAAAAAGAGCAAATCTAAGCCTTGTCCAATAGTTGTCAGCTGTTTTTTCTTGCATCAAAAAACTTGATTGATGAACGACTTCTTAAAGTTTCATTACTTTACTGACCAGACCCGTGCCAAATACCAGCTGACCACAGTCATCCTTTATGGCTACTTATAACTCGGCTTAACTGCTCAGGAATGTCAAATGTCAAGTGGGGCCAGAGATCACACGGTGGGCAAGCCGTGGCCACTTCCACCAGGAAATGGCATACGCGTACATCTGGCCAAACTGAGAGGTCATATCATAGCATCAAAATGCATCCTCTTATACACGTTTACCTTGAAAAAAAAGTCTTTGATATCTAACCAATACTGTACTGCCACACAAGGTTACCTTAAGGGCCTATTCCACCGCCACATTATTGTGGCCGCACTTATGAGAATCCCGGGGAGATTGAGCCTTTTACAATGAAAAGTATTAATAAAGCTAGCGGAGGAAGTGCTTTTTGGCTTTCAAGTGAGACGACTTGAACTGCAAAGTTAGAGAAAAAAATTCAAATGACCACTTCCACTAAACCATTGTGGACCAAAAATGCAACCAAATTACCAAAAGGGTTGGTCAGTGGATGTGCTTTATTGGTTCACCTGTACCCCCATGAACAGTTACCTTCCAAATAAGTCTTTAGTTAATGGTTTGTCTTTTGAGTAATACACATGCTTTACTTATGAAATTATTGAGAGTCAGGAATAGCAATATAATGATCAAAATGAATGTGGTTGGGCAACTCAATGAGCAGGGGCCTGGGCATTCTGCACTCAGGCTTTGGCCTTGTACAGCAATACGCCCAGGGCCCTGCAAGCGGAGTAACCACTTTCGAGGTTACCTTTAAGGGACGCTCTGTATTCATTCCAGGGTATTTCGATGTAAAATAGACAAAACTACCTTTATTTACATCAAGAACTCTTCTCTCTCCTCCCAGGATCCTCATTTTTGATCTCCCGAGGGTCACTTGACAGCACGTGCAGTATAGCTCCCGCAGGTGTGGACAAGCGTTCTGAGCATACCTTTAATCTTAATGATCTTTAATAATCTTTAAAACCTTAAGAGTTGGCCTACTCACGAAATGCAGTTGGCTCCACTAATAGTGGTAGGCCTAAACAGACAATTGTAGGATAGCCTTGTTAACTAATATGTCATGAGGGGCTCTGCCTCCCAACCCCCTTTTTCGGGGTGTTCCGCTTTCTTTCAGATGTTTATATTGCCATGTCTGGGTGTAGGGCATATACTTTATGGCAAACCTTAGGTAGCATGGTTTAAGTAAGTGACACTAGGTGGCAGATACAAGATGTATGAGATTATACATTAAGATTATGCTCAGAACGTTTGTCCACACACTCCAGAGAGGTATGCAGCATTTGCCACGTGACAGAATGGCTGGAGCGTGCAGCATGCGAGAGGGTTATTGTAAATAAACACACTCTCCATGGGAACATAGCTGTGAGCCATCAGTATGGTATTACTGTATTACTGCTGTCTTTGTGATAGTCCTGAGGTAGTGCTAATAAAGCCAAATCCACCATTTGGTCAGATTTAACACCGGCTTCAATTGGTTTGGCAATAGCCCTTTTAGCACGCACAACCTAACTATGTGGGAAGTCAATTTACCAACTTATTTATATACATGGGTAAATTGGACCTCAAATCTACACACACAGAAAAGTGAGAGTCATTGTCGCTAAAACTACCCTCACCTGAGGGTCAGGCACTGCCTGACTCTCAGCTGAGGGTAGTTTTAGCGACAATGACTCCCACTTTTCTGAGGGTGTACGTCTCAGCTCTGAGTATTTGTGCTTACTCCTCCCTGTGTGCAAACATAGGACATGCAAATTACCCCAAAACAGATGCTCAAAATGCTGCTACAGCAATAATTCCACAGTAAGGTAAGGAGTGTGGTTGGACCAGGAAATGCTGATAAAGAGGCCGGCATTTTACTCCTCAGTCCGAGCAACAGTTTGAGACACATTGAAACACACTGAGCAATACTTAGAGCTGCTATGTTAGCTGAAGTGGCTTAAACTCTTCCTTAAGTTGAGTTAACTGCCATTTCCGTATTATGGGCTGGACTGCAAATCCTTAAAATATCTAGGGAAAGGGAGGGAAATAATAAAAGAGCATCCCATGGTGGGACCACGCTGACCATCCTACTTTAATTTTTTCATGGTGGGCCATAGAAAGGAAATGATGTGGGGTGGCTTCAAAAATATACATGATCGGCTTGTTGTATTTGAGACCACCGAGCATTTAGCCGAAACACAAACTAATGGAGAATTTCTCAAAATCAATAGTTATTTGGAGAAGGGGGTCTAGATGAGCTCAATGGGACCTCATAGATGTGAATGCGTCCAGGGGGTGTCATCTCAGTGGTAGTTGAAAGAAACTCACTCACATATACACACACAGAAAAGTGAGAGTCATTGTCGCTAAAACTACCCTCACCTGAGGGTCAAGCACTGCCTGACTCTCAGGTAAGGGTAGTTTTGGCGACAATGACTCTCACTTTTCTGAGGGTGTATGGTACATCACTCATACATGAACTGTCCATTTTCCTCTGCTACCGGTACAAAATGTATATTTAACTACTGAAAGTTGCAACTATACACTAATGATAAGGGGTTGGGGATTAGCAATATCTGAGGTCCTGACAAAATATGGCAAGCCTTTCCCTAAGTGATTAAAGGCTGTGATGAATCTATCCCTTAGGATCGATTGAAGGATATATATGGGCGTTGTTGCTGGCCTGTGTTGGATGCTCTGCACGGAGGCGGTTAGGTCATCTTTTCTGCTTGGCTGCTCACTTTTCTTCTCTCATAATAATTCTCTGGAATCGTTTTCCTCCCAGAGTCTAGGGGGGGTCAGGGTCACTGATCTGCTTGACACTTATAAATCTAAATAGATGCATGCGTGTCCCCATCCCAGCCAAGTGTAGAGTAAACCAAACAGGAATCTAATTAGGCTGTTACCGCTGGTTTACTGATAATATTGTCCGCTTACATTACTAGCTGACATTATGTTATTTCTCTGTGTGAGGAACAGTAACATATCCAATGTCCTTCGGTATGGGGCAGATTCACCATGAATCGGACAAATAGCCTCAGACGGACAGAAGTTTTTCATGTACAATACAACTTCAAGTGTGTTTTTTTAAAAGAATGACACTTCACTTTTACCATTACTCACAGAATAAAGAGTTTAAAATGCTTAAATAACCGCGTCGTTGTTTTCGTCGTAGGTACATGTTCAAATGCGCCACTTGAAGTGAATTCTTTAAAAACAGCCCCCCCCCCCCGCCCCTCGTTGTTCACAAATTACCACCCCCTAGGGGTATAAGAAGGCTGTGAGTGTTGTGACATACCAGAGGCCTTCGGCCTCTGGCGAGTCGCATCGCTACCCTTTCTGAGTTTCCTCAGTCTCACCCTCATGTGTGAGTGACCTTAGTCCAGCCCCATGCCCAAATAAGGCACACAGGGTCATGAACGGATGTGCGGTGTACGTACGGCTGATGAACAGCACATGGTGGTATGTCTGTCCGTTTGTCGCCAACCATACGGTCTGAGTCACGTGTCCTGCCGAGACGAAATAAGAGACTGTATTTAATAATCACTCTGGTGCCTCCACAGTCACATGTTATTGATCACCGTGATGTCAGTATACTGCAACACAGTGGGACCTCATTAATCTGACCATAACCCATAAGACCCACCAGTAAATGCCTGGAGAGGCATCTATTCTCATTGACAATGCCTTCATCTTCTGCCATATCCACCTACTGGCACTGCCGGGCTATTTCAAGGCACAGTATATTGATATTGCTTTATTTTTGCCTCAACATTACAAACAACAATTGTTCAGAGTCGTTATTAAGTACCTTATTATTTTCCCTTGCTTTTAAATTTCACTTAACTGAAGTTGCTACTTGCTTGGGATATATAACAATGGCATATGATAGTAGTGTAAACTAAAACAAATTGAGGCTTATCATTGGAGGTTATTGGTATCACTCCCGCCCCCTCCCCCCATGATTGTATACTCCAACTTAATCCTCATCCATCTGATTTCTAGCAGAAATGGAATATGATGGATTAACAAGGTCCCACTGCATTTAGAAATTGATGAATGACTCAAGAAATGATATTACCTGACGCATTATATCGACCTTAACGGCCCACATGTTGATCTTATGTTGATGTGCTAGGGCAGTATCAGGACTGAATTGTATGTGAAAGCCTGCAAAACGGCTGGTTTATCAATATTTCAGCAAGGACGACCACCCCGCCCCCTTCCAAGGGTGGGTTATTTAGAGAATAGCTAATGATTAGCAATATGGACCTAAAACCCAATTTTTCTCTGGAGAGGGTATGGATGAAATTTTATGTTGTTGTTTTTTCAAATATAACTGAATGGTGGCTTAGTGATTACAGTCCTGTGTTGCCATAGGTTCATCATAATAATGACTACGTAAAATGGCTCTCTAGGAAAACAGACCCTTATAATTATGCCCAAAGAAATATATATATATATACGTGTAGTAGTGCTCAATGCCTATTCTAGCTGCCACACCATGTAGCTCACTTCATATTACCAAACTATTAGCCCTTGGCGAGTGGCGCATGGGTTCTGATAAGCGTTTTGATAAGCGTTACCCATTTTGAATTATTCTCAGAATAGGAATGGGTCAATCATAGATATAAAGGTGTGCTTTATGCATTAGGACACTAAGAGTCAGAGTAGGTAGGATATACATCTAATTGTAAAAGAACCGGGAATCACTAAATATATTGCTACATGTACTATAGGAATGTCAATGAGTGGTTGAATAAGTATCTTAAACATTTCTTTATGCCACTGATGTTAGTGGGATGCTTTCACAATGTAAGGATCTTGGACCGTAGGTTGTTACATTTGTATAACAAAATGAATGTAAATCCCCAAAATCAGGGAATATGCAACTTGGGTTAAGCTGCCCGAAATACCTTTTTCCCTCACATTATTTATCTGTCCATTACTTAGAGAGTAAAACTCAGTCTCTTCACTTAACCCTGTAGCAACAACATAATGCCTTTAGGCCAACGATGGTTTGGCAACATAATTGATTGTTTGGCACACTGACCAATAACCTGCCGACACCAACTTGGTGCATTATAACAACCCTGCCGGTGTGTATCAACCTGTATAGTCTGCATGATGTAAGGATAAAGCCCTGGTCAATTAATTGGCATGGCATTGATGAATACACCATGGTGCCACAAGGGTTAAGGGTGGTGTGGGTTAGGAAAAATAATCCATAGACATTTTTTTTTACTTTCTCAAAAAATAGTTTAGATCATTTACCAACATAAGAATGTGATTTTGATAGGGGGTCCCGCGCATAATTTTAGGGTTTTGGGACTTTGAAGTTAAAAAATAGGACAAAAACTGTCTAAATTTCATATTCAAAGGCCAAAATAATGGGTTGGGGTAAAAAATGTACATATTTTATACCCTTGGTTGTTCTAAGCACTGTGATGAGATCGAGATCCATCTCGATAATGATTTATTGATGAATAATTCCAATATTCTAATTTATGTTAAAAAGGGTGTATATCACTGCCTCCAAATATATCAAATATTTAAAGTGCCATAAAATGCTCAATTTTGCTCGGAATTGCCAAATTTTTTATATGGCTAGTATTGATGTATATATTGTATGCAGTTTCCTAATATTAGCTCATTCTGGCAGGTTAAAGTTATATGCGCAGAGAGCTGCGCAGTAGTCCATATTCAATGAGTAGCGATCAACCTTAAATAAATTTTGAATCAACACTGACAACCATTTATCAATGTTTATTCAATGTTTCGTGCCCATTGGGACATAGCCAAATCTCGAAAAGATGCCTTATGAAAAGGTGCTAGGTGTTTTAGAGTAGAATGGTATTCTGAGTTGGAATAAGGTTATTATGGCATTAGGGTCAAATTTGACATACCTATGCCTCAAATCCAAGATGGCCGCCACTTCGGCATAATTCCTGATTAAAATACTAGAATTTCACCTGGCATAATGCCTTGTTGGTGGCCATCTTGGATTTGGCACGCCCGAATTACCATATTCCAACTCATGATACAAGTCTACTCAAAAATTCTTTAAACTTACACATATTCTCAAAGGAGATCTAGACTGGGAAGTAATAACTTTCTAATTAGCAAGGGAAGACAGTGATATGTGTTTACGAAATGGGCAGCCAAATCTACGTTGATTCACTGAGCACATGGAAATTAGTCTTTATAGAAAGAGGTAGAAATATCGCTGTGGGACTTTGAAAGGATTAATTTGAAAAAAGCTTTTTGGTAATTTAAAAATGTTTCTTTCTTGGTATATTTCAAAATGAATGTGAATGGAATTATACAAATAAAGGGTACCTCGTTGTATCTGTCAAGTTTAAATCTCATAATGGAGACTATTTGACCGATCCCCAAAGTGCTATTCATCATTCAGAAGGTAGTAGTCTTTGCCTGATGAAGGATCATTAATGATCCGAAACTTAGCAACATAAGATCATTCAACAAAAAACCTCCAAAAATGTCTGCAAAATATAGACTTCAAATAAAAACCGAAAAAGAAAATTCCTTGTGTTGGGTTTTGTGTGATAAAATACTTTTATTGCATTCAGAAGGTAATAAATGTCTTTCTAGAAAGAATGTTTTTAGGAATAAAGCATATTACAAGGTATATTCTCCATGCATTATGGGAAAGGTTATGACCCCTATCCCACACATTCTATAGTTTATGTAGATACATGTACTGTGGTAAAAATGCTGTTTGATTTAATTGTGTATGTACTCAGATGTTTTATGTGCCCTCCAGCATCACTCTGACCATAACCCAATACTGTTGCGCGACTAAACACTCGATTAGATTAATCTCTGCTGGTGTCTGGTTGTATATATTTATACAGAACAGGGGGTGCAACATGCCTATCTCCTCCGTCTAACAAAAAGAAGTAAGAAGTAACAACCGTCTGTACCATTACCAGGCGTCGGTAACCATGGTTACCAGCTTTAGTTAAGTTACGTTTGAGTTAAGTTCTATGCACTGGTCATTTGACTGAACTGATAGCTGATGTAGGTTATCTAGTTTTCCTGTCACGACCGATTAGTATAACAACCAAATTGCTACCGCTACTTTTAATGCGGGCCCTTAATACTAAGCGCTTGTAATATGTTTGCACCTGCTGTCTTATCCTTTACTGTGTTCATTATGCCTGTAAGTGTTGGGCCGAGTGGAGCTAAGTGGAGCATTAGATTATGTAATTTCGCTGTATAAGAGCTTTCAAAAGCTCAGGTCTGATAACGGTTTGAAACTGGTAACACATTTTGGGCCTAAATTGGTGTTTCTGCACTTGTTGGTTGCCATGGAAACATGATTTTCATTCTAAATTTAAAAAATAAAAGAAATTATTGATAGAAGGCTCCAAAACAATTTCGATGCTGAAAACAGAATGTAACTACCATTTTTAGATAAAAAGCTGTGACCAAATGTTTGAACAAGTTTGGATATTTGGTGATTAGCATAATTATGCTAATTAGATAGGAATATCTTTAAAACAAAGTATGATAGAGCTTATTGGCACTTAAGATTGGACAGTGACCACACATATGCAGAGAGCCAGTTCTCAAAAACTAGAAGGGGTACCTGATAATAAAAGATATCACTGGAAAGCTGATGATATCAATTTTATTATTGAGTTTTTACCTTGGAGGACCCTTTTCCCTCGACTGTCCACAGTTAGACACAAGTCAGGGTTGACAGATTCACCCTTCCAAATCCTATTTATGACCTGCCAGAAACGGCGCGGGTCATCCTCATACTTTACCAGATTTGCAGTGATCAGATTTCGCTGCTTACTAATTAAGGTGTATTTAATTTGGCACATTAATCTCTTACTACACAGCATGTGGCGATTGTCAGTGCCCCTCGGGATTTTGAGGGCTTTTCTGAAAATGAGATTTTTACGCTTAATAAGTGCCTGCACTTCATGATCAAAAATCGGATCGTCAATCTTAATCTTAAATCCTTTCATTGGGTGATTTAGGTCCAAATAATCAATTATTTTTGAAGTCAAAGCGGTCAGATTGGCGGCAAGGTCACCAGACTCAAAAATCTGGGCCCAATTTACATTTTGCATGAAGTGTGCAACACCATTACTGTCATAGTTTTTATAAGTTCTGCCAGTAATTTTCTCATAATGGGTTTTAATTATTTTCACCTGTTTTCTTTGGGTGAAAACTGGGACATGGTCGCCTATTAATTCGTCGATTAGGCCCGCCGTCATGTCATGTTTACAATTTGTATAAATGTGATCCAGTGTGGATTTACCATACTTATGATAGAAAGTAGGGCCTGTAGCCAAACAAATCAACTTAGTTCGCCTCAGAAAAGTGCATATACGTTTAAATTTAATACAGTTACGACTTCTATTGTTGACATTCAAATCCCCAAGAATCCAGATTTCTCTGGAATTAATTAAGTCAAAGGGGAGGCAAGTTTTAAGAAACATATAACAGTCCTTAACCTTACCCCTTGGGGGGCGGTACACTGTGAAAATTAGTCTGTATTTTTGGCCCGGAAATTTTGTCATTAGACACAAACATTCAATGTTTTGGTTACTAATACATAGATCTTCCATGACATGGGTGTATGGAGCATATTTATCATGTACATGACAAGCAACCCCCCCACATCGACCGGGAGATCTGTCATTCCTAAATATTTTTAAGCCGGGTACAAACACGAAGTTATCTGGGGTAGATGGTTTTAACCAAGTTTCAGTCACACAAATGTAATCCAGACCTTGCAGATGTGGTTTTAAATAATTAATTTTGTCTAACAGACTCTGGGCATTAAGTGTTACCAATTTCAAACCTTTATCAGACCTGAGCTTTTGAAAGCTCTTATACAGCGAAATTACATAATCTAATGCTCCACTCGGCCCAACACTTACAGGCATAATGAACACAGTAAAGGATAAGACAGCAGGTACAAACATATTACAACTAATACAAGCGCTTAGGCCAAATAAAAAAAAAGGTGTGTTTCAGGTTACCCGACCCTACCTAGCAAAACAGGGCCGAACCTAGAAATGTTTATGCAATTTAAAAAAAAAAGGTTATATTTTGGGTCATTTGGGGCTATTTAAGGGTTGATCTGATAGTTCACGAGTCGAGGCGGTCGAGGTGAGTCTGCATTGCAGTTCGTGAGTCGATTTCTGGGTACTTTTCAGGCTAAAGTAAAAATTAAAAAAAATTAAAAAAAAAAAAATCCGACCTTCCTACCCTAGATTTTCAGACCATGTAACCTGAAACACACCTTTTTTTTTTGGCCTTAGTATTAAGGGCCTGCATTAAGAGTAGCGGTAGCAATTTGGTAGATAACCTACAGCAGCTATCAGTTCAGTCAAATGACCAGTGCATAGAACTTAACTCAAAAGTAACTAAGTATCTACATAAAGTATAGGATGTGTGGGATTGGGGTCATAAGCTTTCTCATAATGCATGGAGAATTTACCTTGTAATATGCTTTATTCCTAAAAACATTCTTTCTAGAAAGACATTTATTACCTTCTGAATGATAATTAGCACTTTGGGGATCGGTCAAATAGTCTCCATTATGAGATTTAAACTTGACAGATACAACGAGGTATCCTTTATTTGTATAATTCCATTCACATTCATTTTGAAATATACCAAGATAGAAACATTTTTAAATTACAAAAAGATTTTTTCAAATTAATCCTTTAAAAGTCCCACAGCGATATTTCTACCTCTTTCTATGGAGACTAATTTCCATGTGCTCAGTGAGTAGACTTGTATTATGAGTTGGAATATGGTAATTCGGGCGTGCCAAATCCAAGATGGCCACCAACAAGGCATTATGCCAGTTGAAATTCTAGCATTTTAATCAGGAATTATGCCGAAGTGGCGGCCATCTTGGATTTGAGGCGTAGGTATGTCAAATTTGACCCTAATGCCATAATAACCTTATTCCAACTCAGAATACCATTCTACTCTAAAACACCTAGCACCTTTTCATAAGGCATCTTTTCGAGATTTGGCTATGTCCCAGTGGGCACGAAACATTGAATAAACATTGATAAATGGTTGTCAGTGTTGATTCAAAATTGATTTAAGGTTGATCGCTACTCATTGAATATGGACTACTGCGCAGCTCTCTGCCCATATAACTTTGACCTGCCAGAATGAGCTAATATCGGAGAACTGCATACATATACATGAATACTAAGGCATTTAAAAAATTGGGCAATTCCGAGCAAAATTGAGCATTTTATGGCACTTTAAATATTTGATATATTTGGAGGCAGTGATATTCACTCTTTTTAACATAAATTAGAATATTGGAATTATTCATCAATAAATCATTATCGAGATGGATCTCGATCTCATCACAGTGCTTAGAACAACCAAGGGTATACAATATGTACATTTTTTACCCCAATCCTTGGCCTTAAACCCATTATTTTGGCCTTTGAATATGAAATTTAGACAGTTTTTGTCCTATTTTTTAACTTCAAAGGCCCAAAACCCTAAAATTATGCGCGGGACCCCCTATCAAAATTACATTTTTATGTTGGTAAATGATCTAAACAACTTTTTGAGAAAGTAAAAAAAAAAGTTTATGGATTATTTTTGCTATTTTTTAAGATTTTGTTGACAAATTTAGCATCAAATCTAATCAATTGTCCTAAAACCAGCACTTTTTTTTCATAAAAGGGTTGGTTTTGGACCATAATTTTATTTATACCATTTAAGGTTAGAATATAGGATTATTCATCTAAAATATGACCTTGATGTGGGCAGTGGTTCACTAAGAAAAAAATCGTGAATATTTAAACAATTTTGGTGTTTTTTTGCCCAAAACTTTTTTTTCTCAAAAACCTGTAATAAAAAAAAGTAGCTCGGGACCCCCCCCCTATTTCTTTGCATTTTCCATTTCTTAATGATCTAAACTACCCTGAGGCAAAAATTTAGGAAATTCTATGGATGAAAAGTTAAGAGTAGCGATCAACCTTAACCTTGATTCAACGTACGCGTTGAACTGAAATTTGTGTCTACTGGGGTAGCTACGTCTGGGTTCATTTTCAGATTGGTCACCTGGAAACACAGGTTTTAACAATCCACGGTCATCTCTGTACCTCCCAATAGTCTCTACAAAGAGGTAGTGCCATCTAGTGTATGTTGTGAACACTACCTCTTTGTAGAGTCAATTGGGAGGTGCAAAGATGAGGTGTCACGTTACAAATAGCCGACAACATTTCTGGTTCTGGCCCTGTTTTACTCCTCCAGATGGGCAAAAAGTTCTTTTGAGTATGCAGCAATGAATGACCCTTTAAATAAAAGCTTAACACATACCTGATTGCATCGTTGCATTATTTTGAAAAAAAACAACAACTGTGTTCCAATTAGCGCTAGTTGCCATGAAAATTGACTTACCCAAACTGGAGAAATCTTACAGGTGTCCAGCGACCTTTGACCTGGACTTTAACCCCTTCAAGCTCCTCTGGTAACAATTTGGGCTGCAGATTATGAGTCTGTGACAAATCTAAGGCCTCATACCACTGACTATATACACAGTAGTTCCGTTTCTCATTGGCACAGTAGTTCCGTTTCTCATTGGCACTCATGCTGTGGTAGACTTACAGCATAACAAAGGCCTGTCCCTCTCACACCATGTCTATATGGTGTCGGAGGTTAAAGAACCCTTGCTTCGGTAAATGTGTAGGAGCGGGATTTCTATCTTTTGGCTCATCTCATAGATTCGATCATCCTGGATACGATCATCCGAGGTAGGCCTTTGGCCTACCTTCTTACTTGTGAAAAACTGAAACTTGAGTAAGTCTCACCTGCATAGTCAGTGGGACGTTAAACTACACAAACAAACAAACAAACAAAAACATTGGCACTCTTTACGAATACACCATTATGGGGGCAAATTTGTACTGTGACACCATGGTCGTGGACTTTTGGTGCACACCTTCCCATGGTACTCACTCACCAAGCTGAGGTCTTGTTAGAACCTGTGTCTGGGACTGAGGTGGGCGCCATCTAATCAAAACACCACGTCACTAACAACCTTTGTTGTACAATATTGGGCTGCTTATAGAGGGTAAGCGATAGGTGATTGTATTGCATATACGATATATAGGGGAAGCAATAACTATTTATTAATAACTCTTTGATTGAATAAATCGCATGTCAATACTGTCTCTTATATGTAGTATACTATAGATATAAGTCGCTATGCTCTGGTATATAACATGCACCATATAATAAACAATGTGTTTTTATTGACGAAATTAAAGAAAAAAAGAGGTGTTTCAGGTTATCCGACCCCACCTAGCAAAACAAGGCTGACCTTAGACATTTTTATGCAATTTTGAAAAAAAATAAATTTAGGTCATTTTGGGCCTATTTAAGGGTCGATCTGATAGTTCACAAGTCGAGGCGGTCATCGGCGAGTCAGCATTGAAGTTCGTGAGTTGATTTCTGGGTACTTTTCAGGCCAAAGTAAAAAAAAAATCCGACCTACCTACCCTAGATTCTCAGACCATGTAACCTGAAACACACCTTTTATATTTTTTGGCCTAATCCATGTTCCAATTGTGAAAGACTATACTTCGAATGTTTTGTATTTGAAAACCATTCCTGTAATAAAATTTAATACACTTTTTTTTAATGAATTGAAGAGATGCTATGTTCACGCTAACACATTGCCAACAAGTAACACTGAGGGTAAAGGAGTTTGGTGGCGCTCACGAGGGTGTGTCATCAATATCTCAATATGTCAATTCAATAAGGTTATACCCAGTGGGCACAAAATTCAGTCCAACGTTGAATCAACATTGTATCAACATTGAATCAACATTGATAACCATTTATCGATGTTGATTCAATGTTCTGTGCCCACTGGGTAGCCCAGTCTTTGCGAAACTTTTTCATCTCACAGGACATTCGGTCCTGCAAATTTTCAATGTAGAAGGACCGGCTACATTTTTGGAGGACCGGATAGCCACATATCTGATGATTTCTTCATTTTAAGTATAAAAGAGTTTTGTCCATTAAAAATACAATTTTTTGTAAGCATTTATGGCCAAATCAGGACAGACAAATAGTTTTACACAGTATATTGACATACGTATTTCAGCTTTGGAAGCCCAAGTGAATTCTTCTAGTTCAGTAAAGCCCAACATGTGACTGGACATTCAGTCCTGCTACACTTGTAAATCTACTGGACCGGCGGCATTTTAGAAGGACATTGCCACTGTCCTGCATGTTTTTGCAAAGACTGATAGCCTAGTCAACATACATAAGACAATGGTTCACTGATCATTCCCTCAACCTACAACATGACAAGTATTTATTCATACAAACCTACCATTATGTATACGCATCTGTCTTTATTTCTCATGTGGTCCCTTTCTCTCTGCTTTTCTATCTTCTCCTTTGAGTCTGTCTATCACTCTCCATTACCCGTTCTCTCTCTCTCTCTCTCTCTCTCTCTCTCTCTCTCTCTCTCTCTCTCTCTCTCTCTCACTCTCTCTCTCATCCCTTCTTCCTATTCTACACTTCTCTATCCCCATCGGTTTCTCCCCCTCTTCTCATGTCTCCCCTTCCCCATAGCTTTCTCCTTATTTCAATTACTGTCCAGACTCTACGTCCTACCTAGTTTCCAGCCTAACTGCTAAGCAAGCAATTTATCCTGCATCCAGGTTATGCCCTATTGATACAGACACACCCAGTAGGTGTTAAAACTGCATGCCCACCAAGGGTCAACATAATATACATGTTCTAGTACTATCCTATCCTAGTGAGGCTTTAACACTAAGCTACAAGTAGATAATAGTCACATATTCAATATACTGGCTCACATAAGGCTGGTTGTTTGTAGCTACTTCATATTGCATAATGTCAACATGTCTTTAGATCCTGTCAGTGATTCATTCATACAAGTCTCAAAGACATTGTAAATAGAGGCCAAAAGGCCAGGGTCTACCATACAATTAGTGCTATAGTGTATTGGGGATATCAGCCCCCCCCCCCTGTGGATGTGGTTTATAGACCTGGAGATATTATGACAGATACCTTCTTATCCCGGGGGCCATGTGGATATCCGTCTGGTGGGCTGGGATAAGCTCAATTTATTTTGTTTACCCCCATTGCTTTATGGTTCCTAGAGAGAATTAAACATTCGCCACCCACTCCCTCTCCTACCCTGTCGCTTACTTCCTTGGCCCACCTGCATCCTCCCTTCCTATACCACTCTATTCCAGTCACTCTGTCTGTGGGTGAATTGTTTCTGGTAGTTGTTAACACCCCACAGCATCTGGGGGTGTGAACCATGGCCGGAGCTTATTTATTTTTATACTCATACTGCACTACACCCTAAATCCTGCTGTTGATGATTGTTAATATGATGGCCTGTGGGTTGATGTAAATTAGACACCCTGCTGTAATCAGAAACAACGTTTGTGGATCGGACCTGTTGCCAGGCTGCCCATCGTACAACCTAGACATATATACCACATCATTATCAGCATCCAGCCTTATTTTCAAATAATTTCCCTTGCTGCTTCTCTCTAATGACGCTTTCCTCCCAGCTAACAAAAAAACGGTATTTTACGTCAAAATAACGTTCTAAAATTGTATATAACGTTATGCCATAGTGAGGAGCCTTAGAGAAACGTTATATAACGTTAAATAACGTTACAAAATGTTGTATAACGTTTTTTGTTTACTGGGCTGTCCGTGCCCCTTTTAGAGTAGTTACGTCATTATGGCTTATATTGATATGGCACATGGGGAGGCATGTACAATACATTATAGGCTGGGTAAATGTAAATCAGCATGAAAGTGAATGCTTGCAAACAATCTCTGGACTTGCATGGCACCTCCTAATCATGCTCGGGCTGCTCAAATTCATGGGGCTAGGATGGTCTTTGAAAACTTTTAGTAGTTATTCAGTCATTCGTTTGTTAGGTCAATACATTATTAATAATCTGATGACCACTGATCAATCACTTACTTAACTGTGGTGCCATTAGAAACATGCCTCTTTAAGATGTTTGTATGGCAGCAAAATGTATTTGTACAGTAATTATTTCCCTACACTTTAGGCAAAGAAAGGGTGTGTTTCAGGTTACATTGTCTAGAAATCTAGGTATGGTAGGTCTTATTCTTTATTTTAAAAAACAACAAATTTGGCCTGAAAACACCCAAAAATTCATTCGCAAACTTAAGCGTTGACTCCCGGACAACGGCACTGACTCGTGGACTATCAGATTGACTCTGAAATAGCCCCAAAATTAATTAAACCATTTTTTTTTTTCAAAATTGGATTAAAATATTTTAGGGTTGGCCCTGTTTTGCCAGGTAGGTTCGGGTGACCTGAAACTTTTATTTAATTTGGCCTTGCAAGTGCTATGCATCAGTTTGCCAAACTCCACCCTACAGGGTACCAGCATCCTGCTGATGCTTACTGGAGGCATTAAATGGAGGTTTATAAAATACACATAGACATCACCAACAAGAAAACCATCCACCATCATCGAGATGTACTTTTAAGCTCGAAACTTTTTAAAAAGTATTCTGGGAAATTCTCCAATATACTTTTTTTTTTAAATTTCCGTTCGTTTACAGTGCTCCCCTGTACAACATGCTGTATCCAGGATACCATGAAGTACCCTTCATTCCTGTAAGGGGGCGCCACTTGGGTGTCAGGGAATGATACGCGGCAGATTGGTATTTCCACTCCTAGACCCCAAGGAGATCAGCAATTACCTCTCACTACCATCACAAGTCAGCGTCCATGTTGGCAGCCACTCTTCACCAGCATACAGCTACCTTTAATAGCAGTTACCACTCTCCAACATAAGACTTCTCCAGAATATACGCCCACCCTGCCACTGGGGCAGGTGGAATTTAATGAAGCAATTGGTATTGCTGCCAAAATATGAGCCACTTTCTGAAAAGGGATTGCACTTGTTTACCAATTCAATTCAATTCATTTCAATTTTCTTTATTCAAACTGCAACCGACAAAAATAAATTCCTGTATTTTGTCGATTTCAGCAAATGCATGGATATTCATTTCTCAACATCTTGCTTGTTATAATATTCATGAGCACCTATATGTTGATGCCAGGGTGGCCGGAGGCTCAAGCTGGTCGCTCAATCTATATCTGATCCTATGTTAAGTGACCCTTTTATGATGGCCTCTCATTTTGGCTAGGGAGCAAATAGAGACCTCTAGTAACTTGGTATCAAGAGATCTTGAATGGATCATTCATACACGAGCTGGAATAAGCATAATAAATTTTATTACATAATGTAATTTAAGAGCAATCTTGACAGACCTTCAGATTTTTTTGTCTTGAGCTCTATAACTGGGTGATCTCTTGAACCTATCCTCTGGGAGAATTAATACTGTTTGATGGCAAATCCATGTATCAATGAAATTCTTTTTTTGTTCTAAGCGTCTTGTGTGCAGGCATGTCCTGGGGGATCCTATAGTTACTTGAGACAATTACATCTTATATAGATAAGCCTCCTAAAATTATGTATTTTTAGCTCAATTATTTTTTTAGAACTCTTTAATTGGTAATTCACGGTAGACTACTGAAAATGGAGCTAAATCAACTGAAAATTATGCATTTGGAATGGAAATAAAACAGCCTACTGCCTGCCAGCGTCAGGCAATCTCCTGTGGATCATATGTGAGGATTCTAATAAGTTTAGACATATTCTGACACCAGATGACAGCATCATACAGGACAGGTTTCTATTGACCTCAATGGTACAAGACCAGGGCTTAGGTCATTAGCGTGATGTCTTTAACCCAGGTGGCATACCTGTTCAGTGGGAAGACTGCATGTAAAGGCTTCATTGAGGAATGGCGCCATTTCAAAACCTGTCATAAGGTGTAGCAGGATGAGGTGTGTTCAATCAACAAGATCTTCTTCTCTATTAACTATATGATAATTACAAAGACAGTTTCTAAAATCCGAGGATTCAAGCTATAAGTACATCTATAACACTTATATGTTGTACCATTATATAAAAATGGTCCGGCCACCCTATTGATGCAGTTTTAACTCAAAATATATTTCTTGCAGCATTTTTACAATAAAGTAGTGTTATACGCCATGTCTATTATAGACTATTTAGTATTAGTACAATTATGGTTTCATGAATTTCATGAACCTTCAGGGATTGTAAATAGGGGGAGGAACCAGGTTTGCTTGGACCAGGAGCAGTCAACTATCATACATGTAACTGCCTAAGTATACCTAAGTCATGATTTAATAAAGTTTTTTATACACTGGGTTCTGTATGTGCTGATAAGAAGCAAATGCTAATGCATTATCGCTTCTCACCTCTGAGGATGGAAGCCCTGTTCTAGCTCATAGGACCTCTATGTTCGTTTTTTTCAAGGTAGTAACTAAACTTTAGTCATTCGGTCAATGGAGCTATGGATTTTGTTCAGACCTGGTTTTTTTGCCTGTACCTTATATTATAAGCTGACTATAATCCACGATGGGCATAACCATGGTAGTAAGAGTGTCCAGGGCAGCATCAGGCGTTAGCCTAGTTCTAAGCCTAGTTAAAAGGTAGGACTTATAAGATAGACTCTTATTCACTACTTCATGGTTGCCTTTGAAATTAAAGTCACTATTCAACTCCACCACTAGGTACCTTTACCGACCGGTTTGTAATACAGCTTGCCTATCGATGGTAAGTACCAGAATGCCTCACCTAGCAACTCTTTCTTTGGTTCCCTACAAAGCAAACTTGTTTTTTTTTAAATATTAAGACACAATTTGTTCTTTTTGCACCAATTTGCCACGTTTGCCAGGTCTTGGTTGATCAGAGCTAGAATGTCAGGGGTAAGCAGAATAGAGCAGTGTCATCAGCATATAGTTGGCTCTTGAAGGTTTTTAGGGAGGTATTCAGGTCGTTTATATAAACTAGGAAGAGCTATGGACCAAGGATGGATCCTTGGGGAACCGAACAGTGTATGATATTAGGAATAGCAATAACCCCATTTGCTTTGGTGGATTGTTTCCCTTAGAAATGCTTTGTTTGGGAAGGTATCCAGTGTAGTTGGTTTCTTATGAAGCATCCCCTGGGGGACTGGGGGATGCTCAAGCATGGAAGCATGAAATACCCATGTCCTATGTCACTACTTTTTATATTCCTCACATTGCATGTCACTAAGCCCAAAGATACCCGTTTTGCCTTGTCGAATTTAGTGGTCCATCCTAATATAGAAGCTTGAATATATGATCAAATAGCGTTTGTCTTATTTATGTATGTCAAGGTCAAATGACATATTAATTTGATATAAAACATAACAAATATTTAGCTACTTTCATTGTTTTGTGGCTTTCACTTTGAAGTATAAATAATCTTTAAACATTTTAAAGGATTTCACAAAAACACACACTAAATCACTTTACTACCAACAAGTCAAATGTTACGGTATGCAAAGATAAATTTAATCAGTGATACGCCTTTAATCAGTCATACGCCTTTAATCAATCAGTCATACGCCTCTTCTAAGGAAGCACCCTGAATGCCCTTAATCAGTGCCGACTTTTAGAAAAGTCAATCGAAGGAAACTAAATTTCCCCAAAGTGTAATTACATTACTTGCTGAAGCTACCTTGACCTTTACATCTAGAAGTCACTGGCAACTAAATATCTTCAAATACATACTGCTGGTTATAATAGCACTTTTCCCCAAAGAGTAGTCATTAAATAAGCAATAGTTAAGGGAATTTAACCAATCTTATGGTCCATGATCCAAAAAAGGGATCCTTTGCCCCTTATTTCTGATTTCTGACGTGAAAATCTGATAACTACGTGAAATTTGGTGCCTCGGTCACAACAGCCATGACTTACGTAATTACCTGTCTTTTAGACTGTTATCAGTCTTGATTTCATCTACATGTACCATTTTTGTATGGTTCATTCAATAGGCTGTCACCAGCCTCATCGTTTATTGTTCAATGTAGGCTACATCATGAATATCGAGGGGAATATCAACTGAGGAAATGAATAATTTGATATCATCTTTTCAATATGATATTATGTAGACATACCACCAATACAATGAATACAAGGAGTAACAATCCATAAAGTCATTTGAATCACTTGATCACATTAGGTAAATTCGTCTTGAATATATGTATACTGTCTGATATTTGAAGGTCATAGGGGAGTGATCATTACATGAATGCAGGGGGGTTAGTTGATTGAAGGGACTCCTCTAGAGGAGTGGGGGCAGAAGAAAACCATTTCAGCAAAAAAAGAAAGCGTGCCCATTAAAAGTGCACGAAAGGGGTGATTGGGTCCAAAAATGTCGATCCCTCTGCAGGGTTGGACTTCAAAACTTTCCGCACCCTCATGCTAAATTGCTTCAAGCCCTTGTTATTAATAATGACCACTCCCTAAGCACAGATGACCTGCATATACTCTGTAACATAGATAGATGATGCATTCGGAGATGGAAACACTTACTGGCCATTATGTACAAAACATCAAGATGTGCTGAAAGCATAGTTATATATGTTAGAATGCCTGGGAATAACTCGCTGCTCCAGACTTGGTTATAGTTAATGTTCAGCTTTACTAGCAGACTGGCTAAATAACTCTTCCTATGGTTCTCAACATATGCCATGTAGAAGCAGCAAATGTTGCACTGAACCTTTATACATTGCAAAGACTATGCCAGCTACATACATTGTACATGTTTACAGTGAGAATGAGGCTTTATTTGATGGGGGATATAGACAGCAAAAAATAGATTGCTGGTTGTTCCTTTCCAGCAGTCCTCTGGTCTAGAAAAATTGCACTGGTGTGAGTAACAGTTGGAATGAGTACCCTTGACCCTGCCTGCACCCTCAGAAAAGTGAGAGTCATCGTCGCTAAAACTACCCTCACCTGAGAGTTTTAGCGACAATGACTCTCACTTTTCTGTGTGTGTGCTTGTCACCTATGTATAGCCTACATGCATGTATCGATGTTAACTCATCCTCTTTTGATGGGTCAACTGCTGTTGGCGCTCCAAGAATGGAGGGTAGAACTGAGTTCTCCTACATCAGTCCTGTTGGGACAAACTGTGACTCTGGCTGTCAGAGTTGTGGCAACTCCTTTTCGTTTCTCTGTACACAGTGTGGCACAGTTGTTGTACACACTCCTTTCTGCTGCTTCTCCTTTTGCTATTTCATCATATAATTGAGTGTACTCACGTATTTCAGCCTCAACACAAGCGCAAGCATCTATATAATTATCGTAGTTCCAGTATTCCCCCAAGTGCAGCTACTATAGTTGATTAGGAGCCTCCAACCAATATAAGCCAGAACCAAGGGCACTTTCAAGGACTTCAAATCAACACCCCTGATTTACCTGGCATTTATCTTCACAATATACCAAAACCATCCCAATTAATATTCTCTATTGATAGAATCAATTCTGTTGTAATTCTTGTAAATATTTAGCATTTCTTTGGAATGCTGCTCCTGACCCCCTTTCAATAACAAGTCGATGATCGCCAATATAACACTGCATGTGCCACCCTGAAAACTCTTTTACATGCAACTATGATCTATTTGGTCAAATAAAACAAAGTGTTTCAGGAAAAACAGAACCGACCATAGCATTTTTTCCACAATTCTTTGATTTTTCTTTCTTTTGTAAATAACTGGGGGGATGCTAATGAACATTGACTCAAAAAGAATCATGCCACCTACCTACCCTAATTCCCAGACCATCTTGCATGTAACACACATTTCTTTGGTTTTGGTCTTAAGGTTGTAAAAATACAATATAAGGCCACTCTCATCACCACGCGCATCATAAAATTCAGCTTTTGAGGAAAACTTTCTTTTCTGGTGCTAGTTTTTTAAAATGAAAAATATGATAAAAATGGACAAATATTGGGATATTTGGTATCAAATTAAAGCTAATAATGCCTTTAATACAGTAGGATAGAAATAACTTAAATTTTAGGCCGAAAAGAGTAAAAGAAAACCCCAAAAAGAGCCCCCCTCGTCACATTTTTCAGACCTTGCTGATGAGAAACCACGTTTTTTTTTAGCCACAGCGACAGGAACCTGCAGTAAAACGGTATCGCGCCCCTGCTGCCAGTATATCGCCGCCATTTCACCCCCGTCCACATTGAAACAGACGCGAAATGGGGGCGTCAAGGACGCGATACTGTTTTAACGCAGAGTTTTAATGGAAAATATGTCAAACATACACAAATATTGGCATATAATTATGTCGTAATGTGTGGTATCAAATTAAAGCTTAGACTGTCAGGAATGCAGTGGGCTAGGAATAACTTACAATATGACACCTTTTGTGGATCACTCATCTCTGAACTGCTAAAATGAGAAAATCATTCATGAAAAGTCTTAATTTTCCTATACATTATTGGCCTCAGTAAAAAGAAAAAAGATAAAAGAAAAAAACGCCCTCGTCATATTTTTCACTGCCGGGTGATGAGAAACAACTTCTTTAGTGAGTGGCCTAATGTCTGGTACAGCGTAGTCGTTTTTGAACTGCGGTAGCTTTGTATTATTACAGGGGTTATTGAAGATTCCTCTCTCAGTACACATATTCATCTTCAAATCAATATCAAAGTCTCCTAGTACAAGCTATGTCGACCTCCGTTCCCGAGCGTCATCGCTGGCACCAAAGGTTGCTAGTTAAAATAGTTCCTGTGCACTTGGTGCTGTTGTATTAAAAGTGCAGATGGGTACCGCGTAGGAATCCCCCCCCCCCAATATACGGGGGAAGTGACGCGGTCATGGCCCCTCAAAAACCAGCGATGTCGATCGGACGCATCCGAGGACGAGTTGGGGCCAGCTTGCTGTAATGGCATCAAACAATGACCCAATCTTCCTGCGGTTACACCAACAGTAAAATAATGTTTTTATGTAGTGTTGCTCTAATGTCAAATAATCCCAGGGTTCCATTAAGAACTCATACTTATTTCAAGGCTTTTTGCCTGTGTGGTAATGTTAATATGAACATTTATTATCAAAAGGAACAAATGTCTTACTACTACTAACGATTATACCAGTACCAGCACTGCTAGGGATGCATCACTACTACTACTACAGGGCAGAACAGGGGGTATAAAATTAGATTTGATGTTTATGGTTGATCGCACTATTGTATACTGTCAAGGTCATTTTGCTCGTCGTATGGGTCGGTGTCTAGCCCTGTGATGAGAACAGATATCAGTTTCTTTGTAGATATCACCCTTGGTCTGTCTTTTCCTGGCTCCAACAGGACCCTATGGATTTAGAATGTTATGTCTAACTGAGAAATATCATTAAAATGGCACCCATCGTACTCAGTATTCCATATACCTGTGTATTATTCTGTCCTTTCCCCACTGATTTGTGGGAACCAGTATAGAAACCAGCAAGGGTGTTGACACTCTGTTGTTCTTGTTCTCCTCTCAACAGGTTGGTTCAAATTAACACATATGCATGCATTATTTGACACGAATATGTTGAAACTATACATATTGCCCACCAAATTGATCATATTTAATGTTTCTATCAAATTAGTTCCATTTCGGAAGGTTTCGGAGGGTATGGAGTGCAAATGGAACAAAAACGTTATTTTTTCTTAAAACAGCATTATGGGATGGAAAAAGAAAACTTTCATAGCTTTTGATAACTTTTGATATCAAAGAACAACAGAGCGGTAATAATCTATTATCAAGAGTCTTGACCCATCCTGGGGCGGGAGGGGACGATACTAAGGGTGGGGTGGTAGTGGGAATATTATCCAATATCCAATATATGATCCATCTATTGCACATAATTAACCAAGGAGACACTCAAGGGCCAATCATAGGATAGTGTAGGTGCAGACGATTTTGTATATTCTATCTCTTTCATTTACATTGGCTCTTGTGGCCTTCTTGATAACTTTCTTCATGAAAGGACAAGGTAATGGGGTTAGGAACTTCTTCATGAATGTATGGATTGCTCTTTAATGGTACATTAGCTGTTTGGTATACTATAAACCAAATTTGAATACATATACTGTGTTTGTATAGGATTGGTATGGCTGGGTAGAAATTTGGTCGTTTGTGACGTCACTCTGTTCGTCTTTATTTCAGTTTTAAATGCTACATGATGCATATAATGATAGTGTGACTGTCAGGATATCGTTGACCAATACCAATATAACAGATATAAGACCACATGGAATTACGCTGGTCTTTTCTTTTAACAACTTCAGTGTCAATGGTATCTCTAATATCTATAACGGAGCAATAGTTTCTAATGAAGCTATATCATATTCTCTTATCAATACACAATTATAAAGATATAAGTAAAGCAGAATTTTCTGAAAGCTTTTGGACAAGATACAAGCTAAAGTAAGGGAGAAAAAGTTTTTTCCACCAAAGGATACCCTGGCAAGATTTGATCTAGGGACCTTTCACACTCTAGATTGCTACTCTACCCATATAGCCACTGAGGCCTGATAGGTTTGGGGAGGTGTTAAACTGTAGTTGTGCATTATGCTCCTACCATATGGTTTAAAAAAAAAAAGTTTTATTGACCAAGACTCATGAATATGATCACGCTCCTCCGGCTCAGTCATAACAGACGACACAAGTGAATAAGCAAATGCACAGTATAGATATATAGAATATAATAAATGTTCAATTGGTCAGACATTGGACAGTTCGGTGTCTATCTTAGAGTTCATTTTTTTCATCCTTAAATTACTTTTACTGGTAGCAAAAATAAGCTTCTTTTTAAATAAAATTTGTATTTGAGCAGCCATCGTTGTGTGGCTCCATATGAGCCAAGAATGTTCGAGTAATAAATAATGATGAGTGATGAGTAAATGGGAAGAGTCACACGTTAATAACGAGAAGACAAATAATCTATGTCTCATACATAAAGGGTCATTGTATGGACAAGCTATAAAGTCAACTTGTCAATTTTAGTTTTGAACTGATGTATGCTTTCTGACATCTGTGTCTCTGTTGGTAGCTCATTCCAAATTTGAAGACCCTGGTAGAGCAGACTTTTACGGTAAAGCTCGCTCTTTGGACGGTCCAGTTTCAGCTTGACCTTTTTGTCTGAACGGGTCCTATTATTCTGGAGAACCCTGTTGTCTGGGTTTTCGGCATATCTGTATATTAGACACACAAGGTGACGCTTCCTTCGATCAATCAACCTCTTAGCCTTGCACTTAGAATGCAGCTTATTGATAGATATTTCGTCGGGCTTCTTCCTTAGACAAGCCCTAAGTCCATTATTTTGACAGGTCTGTAGTCGTTTGATACTATCCTTGGGACCTGAATCCACGAGGAAGTCGCCATATTTCAGTAGAGGCAGCGTTTATTCTGAAATGTGTGATATAGTGAAGCAAGAGCTGGAGGATGGTTATGTTACTAAGGTAGTCCTTCCACCCAGGTGCGTTCATGCCATGGGGGGTGTAGAAAAGTCCAATGGAAACTTAGGCCTATTACAGACTGCTCTATGCCTGATAGCTTGGCGATAAATAACTTCATGTTAAATACGTATGAGCCTTTTTCCTATAATTCTGTATATACTGTGGCTGACCAGTTGGAGCCTAACATGTACATGGCTGTGGTAGATTTGAAATCAGCCTATAGGACGGTTAATGTTTTAGCCTCTCATGCCGAGTTCCAAGGGTTCGCTTGGGACGCGGGGGAGGGTTTGGAGTATTATAAGAACAACAGGTTAAGTTTTGGTCTTAGGTGCGCCCCTAATATTTTCAATTCCATATCTAACTTTGTGGTTAAGGTAGCAAAGGCTCACGGTGTCAACACCTTGGTCAGTTATTTGGACGACTTCATTGTTCTAGCGAAGTCAGAGGCTGAATGCCTTCGCCAAAGAGACCTTTTGATAGAATGTATGGAATTTTTGGGTTTTGTCGTTTCCTATAGTAAGGTTACTCTACCTAGCCAAATGGCAGTGTTCTTGGGTATAACCATTGATTCAGTCGCTATGGAACTGTCCCTCCCTCCTGAGAAGGTGATCAAATTAAAAGAAGCTCTGGATGATTGTTTAAATATGAAATTTGTCCACAAGAAAAGGCTCCAAAAAATTGGGGGCTTGATGTCTTTTTGCTCTCAGGTGGTTAGGGGGGGTCGTACGTTCAGTCGTAGACTATACGACTTGTGTGCCAAAGCTAGACCAGGTAGGGCTATCTTTTTGAGTGAGGAAACTAGAGAGGATCTTCTATGGTGGAGACAGTTCTGTGGTGTTTTTAACTCTAAAGCCTTAATTAATAGAGACCTGCTAGATGTTCCTATGGTATCTGATGCGTCCAAGAGGGGTTTCGGCGCCTGGATGGGCGGTGATTTTTTCTATGGTACTTGGGAAGGTTTCAGAGTTGCTGGTAAGATTAGTTCTCGACATGAAGAGGCTAGCCCGGAGATGGATAATATTAGAGTTCATCGCGGCAATATAAATGTGTATGAGCTCTGGCCTGTCCTGGTGGGTCTTAGGCGCTGGGGCGCCTCCTACTCTAATAGGAAATTACATGTTATAACAGATAATATGCAAGTTTTACATATGATAAATTCTGGTAGGAGTAAAAATAAATTGTGCATGTCCTGGCTACGGGAGATTTTTTGGCTATGTTTCATTCTCAATGTAGAATTATTTGCCACCTATATTAAGTCAAAGGACAATGTGCTGGCTGATCACCTATCTAGGCTCCCGTACAGGGGTACTGTGGATAAATGTAATGTTTCTCTATTAGATTATAATATGGTTGATTCTCTTTACAGCTGAGCTCCAGACCCTTCGGATTGCCCAATACATCTTGGCGGATGAGGGAGTAGCACCAACTACTAAGTTATCCAGGGCGGCTCAGTGTAAAAGGTATATGTCCTTCTGCAAGAAATTCTCTCTTGTACCCTACCCCTGCTCTTCTGATCAGGCGGGGTTGTATGGGACTTATTTATCAAAGGAGGGTTTTGCTCCTGTGTCTGTTAGGAATTATATTTCTGGCATTTGGTATCAGCAGAAGATGTTAGGGTGGCCTTCCCATTCGGATGATTTCATATTAAAACAGACTTTGAACGGTATTGAGAGGTCTTATGATAACACTAAGAAGTCTGTTCGTTACCCTTTCTCTCCCTCAGATATTTTAGCTATTAGATCTATGTTGGATTTAACTTCTCATACTGATATTATATTTTGGATTGCAGTTGTTCTTGGATACAGATGCCTTCTGCGGATCTGCCACATGACAGCTTCCCAGCACAATACTGGCGTTACAAGTTTGCTGCCATTGGAAGGGTCTATCCGTATTAATATTAAGTCTAGCAAGACTGATCAATTTTCCAGGGATAATTTCTTTGTTTTCTTGCAGGATGTACCTGGATCCCCTTGGTGTATAAGAAATTTTTTATTGGACATTATTAAGGTTTCTTCACCTGCTGACCCCCTTCTGTACCATAGGGTGGGTGGCTTGGTGTTCCCATTGACATATGAGGAAGTTTATTCTAGGTTAAAAGCCTGTGCAGTTAGGTTGCAGCTTCCGGTCGACAGGGTGTCCACCCATTCGCTGAGGCATGGTGGTTCTACTCTACTAAAGGATCTAGGCGTTCCAGTTGAGTCCATCATGCGTAGGGGCAATTGGCGCTCTTCAGCGGTGAGGAGGTATTTGCACCAGTCTGTTCCTGAAATGACAGCTCTGGAGCATGCCCCTTGTAAATTCTTTTCCTCTTTCTTGTAATGTTCCATTGTGTGTGTGGAGGTTTTGGCTGAGTTTAGTGCTATATATTTCCACCACACTAATGTCTCGTGTTTTATTATTATATTAATATATATTAATTATATTCTCTCAATTTACCGGTAGTAGCTATTAATTATATTATATTAATCTGGAGTACCGGTAACTCATCTAATGTAGATCTAATCATCTCAGGGCCCGAGTGCCCATACTATAATAATTATTGTATTGTAACATAATTCTTATATCCCCCCTCTCAGACCTTTATACCCAGCATAGCACTATGCACGTATAAAACCCAGGAGGAGAGGAGCGGTTTCCCAGGCGGGAGTTGCTCGCCGTCCCCTCTAGGAGGCGCCAGCGGCGCCCTGGGAGTAGTTCCCCGACCCGCGGCATGACATCAGCGCCACCGTGACGTCATGCGGTCATGTCGCTTAGCAACATTCCTTTTGATGACGGTGCACTATAATAGCCCACACTGGAGCAACGGTCATCAGTTGACCACAGCAAGTTCCTCCAGCAGGGTCGTCACCCGAGTCTCCAAATATTTCAAATTTTTAATTGTTACTGGGATATTTATTCTGATGTGATATTTATTCTCATCTGTGATATTCTATTATTGTATGATACTTATGTATTGTTAGCTTTCTGTGTCTGTTTAGACCTGGTTAGGCGGTAATGGTCTTGTGTTATTGCGATGCAGGGGTTATTTCCCCTTTTTCATGCATGTGTTATTTCATATAGGCCTGGTGAGCCTCGGTATATGTCACGTATAAAAAATGAGTGTGACTGCATTTTTGACTCAGTGTAAATGTTATTGCTGTGATAATAAAGTTATAGGGCTGAGTTTAGTGCTATATATTTCCACCACACTAATGTCTCGTGTTTTATTATTATATTAATATATATTAATTATATTCTCTCAATTTACCGGTAGTAGCTATTAATTATATTATATTAATCTGGAGTACCGGTAACTCATCTAATGTAGATCTAATCATCTCAGGGCCCGAGTGCCCATACTATAATAATTATTGTATTGTAACATAATTCTTATCTCCCCCCTCTCAGACCTTTATATACACAGTTATTGCAGTTTCTTGGTCGATGGACTTTCTGATACAGCGTAGTAGAGTCACTTTTGAGTCAGCCTTATTACAGGTATCCTCTAATTGTTTTTCCAGTTTCATCTCCGAATCTAGCCACATACCAAGGTATTTGAATTGGCATACAGAGCCTAGGATGTTGCCGTCGAGATATAGGTGAAGATTTCTAGTGTTTTGATACTTGGCGCCATGACAAAACCACATCACCTTGGTCTTACTAGTGTTAGCAGTGAGCCTACTTCCCTGAAGCCACATGCTAACAGAGTCCAGGTCACTCTGCATTAATGATTGTACACGCTCAGGGTCTTTCCCACGACTAAGCAGGACTAGGTCGTCTGCGTATAGCACTAATTGACAATTTTTTGCACATTTAGGAAGATTGGTGGTGTACCCTCATGTGTACAGACCTGTCAGACCCCCCCCCCTCCTTTTTTGTACCAAGTCATGGCCACAATCTTCACCATGTTAAAATTACAAGAGGCCTGAATCTGTTTTTCTTACCTAGATATTACATTGAATAAGTGTCTGTCAAACTCGAGTTTCATCTATTAAAATAAATAAAACCAAATAGCCCTTATCAATAAGCATTTTTTTATTCTTATCCTTGTTCCTTAGTATGGATACATCACGCATCCATTATTTTTACAAAAGACTTAATTGCGACGTCGAAATCTTTGTCTCTGTACATTATACATAGGGATTTATTTCAAAAACAAAACAATCTGTGGATAAAATATCGTTTACCGGGTTTCTTCCAGAAATGTGAAAAACAAGGAAAATTTATCACTCCTTGCATTAGCCATCCAAGCACAAATCCCCTAACATGAACAATAATTGTCAACGTTTGGGTTAGGATTTCACTCCCTGTATGACGCTATCAAGGTATGAGTCAGTACACTACCAGTGGTCCTAGAACTGACCCATTGATTGGGTAATTAATTAGGGTAATGCTTTACATAAAGACAATTACCTCATGCTATAAGTAACCACATGCTTTTCAATTAAATGGCAGGATTCAATCTATTTTTACATAATGTATATCTTTTGTATATCCCTTCACCTTACACAAACGTGTAGGCAGCCTCCTACACGTCCAAAGCATCAAGGATACAATTATAATAATACAGTAATGATTCTAAATGGGGATACCCCAAACATGACATGTAACGTTAAACATTGTTGTTGCCATACACGCCGTGATCTTAAACTCCCTATTATGTTGGTAATTGTTATACCTTTGCAGAGCCACCTGGGCAATTAATACAACCAACACCTTTGTGTCAGCAACCTCATTTATCCTCTTCTGAAATTTCTCTATATCTTTTGAGTTACAAAAATGACTTAATTGGGATTCTGGTGTATTTTGTGTCATTCAATTTCAATTCAATTTAAATGTCTAAACATGATTAGGTGTTTACTCATTAAACACACCTATTTAGATATTAAACATTTGTAGTCTAGTCCACTAGGTGGAAGTTAGGTTTGTGGAAATACTTTTATGGCTGCTAGAATTTAAAAATAGATATAGCAATCTTTTTACCCATCATGTTGTACCCAATGGTTACTTTTCCTTGGTTATGATAATTAATCTATGTGATGACTTGTACACTTGCTGTGGGTGTTAAAAAGTTATATCTACTCCCTACCATAAGTATGATATTAACACAAATATAGAACTATAAAACCAAACATCATACAACATCATAGAACTAAACATTTTCCAGAATCAGAACACAATGAATACATCTAATCATGTCATTATCTAAACATATCGGAATTTAACAAGCTTTATCTAAACATGTTTAGAAGGTCACACGTTAAGAAGAAAAAAAGTGTTTAGAAATGCGGGACAAAAAAGTGTTTAGGAAAGTGTTTAACTCCTATACATGCGCATTCTAAACACTGTTTTTAGAGTGTGTATCTTCTTCATTCCACATCAAAGAGATGTTTGTTCCCAGAGCCAATGACGCCGGTTTCGACTGCCGTCTCATTGCGAATGGTGAGAAGGGGTGTGGCACATTTGAAATCAACACCCCTGGTCTGAGCAGTCTGTTCAATGGTGTACGGTGTAGCCATACTCTAGGGTAGGTTCACCCTGAGTCAAACTTATACCTTGAGGCAACCACTTTTGACATGAAATTACAAGTTCAGTATGCATATGGTGACAATAAACTCCCACTGATTTAAGAATTGAAGTGTTTTCCAAATATAAACTGCACATTGCATCCGCACCATCACTCTTTTTCATACTGTAAAACCAGTCAGAAGTACCCCTGTTTGACCTGTTTTGACAAACAGAGAATGAACATCTCTCCACTGTTTGAGAATACTCTTCGGTAGTTGATTTGAAGTATTTGTCCCTTTCCTACACAGTGTCGCTTAGTTTTGTGAGCTGGATATGTATCTAAATTACACAAACCATGACTTTATTGAGCAAAATTAGTTTCATAAGTTATATTTAGGACTGATTTCATAAGGTATACCCATTTCACCTTAAGTCAGCTGTAGGGACACTAATATTATATGTAGTCGAACACCTACGGGTTAGTTCGTAAGGCCGGAGCCAGGGGGCATCCCTATCGGAGGCGCACCGTATAAAAGCTGCCCTCACCCCCTTGCTCTGGCAGACCTTCTCAGGTCTCAGACTGTGATAGATCGTAAGAATTGCTATTTGAGAGACCCGAACGAGACGGAACGTCCACTCTTAGCTTGACTGTACAGGGTGAAGTTATAATAAACCTCTTCCTTTGCATCTCTACATGAAAACT
This sequence comes from Harmothoe impar, assembly GCA_947462335.1. Taxonomy (NCBI): domain Eukaryota; kingdom Metazoa; phylum Annelida; class Polychaeta; order Phyllodocida; family Polynoidae; genus Harmothoe; species Harmothoe impar. Next base: position 66,874,907 of record OX381711.1, read on the forward strand.
GCAGTTCGAGTCCTTATTTAATCGAATTACATAGAGACAAACTCTACACAGCCATAAATTCACCCTAAGTCAGCCACCTCATACCTTAAGTCAACCATGGGATTTTCCTCTCTGGAATCCCCCCTGGAATTCTCTCACCCTGATTTTTTGTCTAAGAACTCTCCCACTACCCTTGTGAATACCTCCTCCTCCCAGAATATCATCTTCTACTAAAGGGTTAAGGGTAGCAGGCATACTTGTGTAGTGTATAGAGGGCAAGGGTGAAACACAAAAAGAGGTGGGAAAAGGGGGTAAGGGGGCAGAGCCCCTTATATATTCAATAGAAGTCGATACTGAATGTCTATAATGTTATATTTAACTAGTCCTCATTGCTCATACAAGTAGTATTTACTTGTATTGATAGCTCATAAGGCAGTTGTATTCACCTGAGGTACAGTACTGACTTTGTCTTGATTATTCCATATTCAATAAATAGTTTTCTTCTCTATTGTTAGTTGCAACATATGGATATATGATGCATGCATTCATGTCAGCCAATCCAATCAGGAAATCACTGGTGTATTCCACATATTCTGGTGGTTGTAATATGGCAGACTCAAGGTGCATTTTGGCTGACTTAGGGTGAAAAGGGGCAATTCTGAATACTCTGATAAATCATGGAATTAAATACTGTAAACTGATATATGGCATTGTGAGACATCATGAATGTTATTCTCCAGAGCAATACCTAAAGTTTGGTTCAATTCTGAAGGATATGCATAAAAAACTCTAGGGGCAATTAGACCTGAAAGGTAGCTCATGAAAAAACATAGACCAGACCGGTTGAAAGTGGTGAACCTACCCTATTGCCTCCAAGTTTGTTCTTCATTTTAAGACAGTAGGGTCAACACACAGCCCTACTTATTTACCTACATATATATATCATACATCACTCGTTGACGCTGAGGCGTATCACACGAAGGCGAAGGGTACTTTTACACCACCATGGTTTTCTTTTAGGTCGTAGAATGACATACTAAATGTCCTCAAGCAAGTTGAGACAGAATAAATCGATGAAACCATCAAAAAAAAAGTTCAAATTTGCATAAGTTCGTTAGCACCCCGTTCGTTAGCACCCCGTTCGCTAATTTCAGGATTAGGCTCAAACTATAAAGAAAAAACATCCCAAAGCTTATTTGTCAATCTATAACATAGATTATAAAGAAGTCCATGGTGGTATAAAAGTATATTTTGAAATTAGTTTGGTCAAACTGTCTATTGCTTGTACTAAGGGTAGTATTCCCGGACCAGAGTATACATGAATGCTCCCTAGGTTGGTTCCTACCTGATCCCCATCAGGCTGGAGTGGGTCCATAACAATGCCACCATCTAAGCTGGGTTCATCCAGTTACAGAAATTTGCGCTATCATACATAGACCCAACGCTTCCTTCTTTCCGAGGCTCATTGCCGTCAACCTCATTACAGTTACCCACCCACCCAACACCTATTTTAATCAGGTTTCACCATTTATCATTTTGAAATACAAAATTCACTAGGTATATGAGTACTATGATTCAAGAAGCGCCATATTCAATGCCCCCCATTAAATACAATGTGGTCATTCAATGGGGTAAGAAAAATCCGTCTTTCCTTCATTAATTGGCTTCAAATTAAATAGATAAACAGAAATGCCATCTACATTGATACGTATTTCACTTGTGGGGGGGGGGGGGTATCCTGGGATACTGCCCCTACCCCCACTTGTGAAATACGTCAGAGACGGTATCAATGAGTGTTGGCATTTGTCTATGTATCTCATCAACCTTTACGAATCATATCACACCAGAATTATCTTCCTTTTACGTTATTTGATATTGTGGTGATTTGCAGTGGCCGCCGCTGCTTTAATTTTACACGCTGGATGGGGCTCTGTCCGGGCGGGTAGCGCTTACCCAGGTAACAAGAAACGTTTGGTCAACGTTGATCAACGTTCACTGTTTGTTAATTGGACTGACGTTTTTTAATTTGCATTATTTCAACGTTGACTTAACGTTTTTGTGGAAAACGTGATATGAGAAACATTGATTTAATGTTAGAAATCAGATTGTAAACTAACATTTTCCAGGTGACCTATACTGAACATTGCCCAACGTTTTTGTGGACTCAAACCAACGTTCATTCAACAAATTAATGGTTAAACGTTTAATAAACGTTTTTCAACAATTCCAATCCAACCAACTAGGTGGCAGGTTAGTCATTGAAAGAACTAATTTTGATGCTGTATATTTCTGTCTGCAATTATACTGATTATCTCTGACATATTTATCGAAATTTACAACAAAAGTCAATGTATCAACATGTCTAGGCTATGAAATATGATATAATAATGTGGAGCATGTTTATTGATGTCTCTTATGAACACACCCACTCTGCAGCATTCAGATATAGATAAGGGCTATTCTATGTATCCATAAAGGGGTCTAAAGAAACAATACGTTAGTAGTGCTTTGCTCTGATGGAGAGTATGCTCATTTTACCCAGGGCTTTATAAGTTTGGAGAAACAATGTAAAATAAAAGTAAATATTATCGGACAGTATAATATGGTCTTGGTGCATTAGAATGTATGTATCAACTAAAGTTTTTCACCCATAGCTCAATGTTAATTCGATGTTGATTCAACGTTGAATTGAGTCCACGAAATGGAGAAGAAGTCTAAGTAGGCCTACACTAAGTGTAGCCATGATCGACTGTAACCTGTCTGCTTCAAACAATTGAATTAAGATGGCTCTTTAATTAACTCTACAACCACTTGTGTCTGTTCGTTGGGAGAGTAACTGAAAGTCATGTGATCCTTACAGTTACCAGTAGTCAGATACGTGGACTGTTCCCCGGCAGTCCCTAGTCCTAGCCTACCCATCCCAAGTGTAGAGCTTACTACGATATGTTATCACATTACCTTCATGGCGTTATGATTAGAATAGTGTAATAGAACTAGAAATCTTGGAGTCAACATCCCCCATTTAATACCCCATTGTGGCCACCTCGCATGGGTGGGTGACGTCACATTGCTCGTCAAGATGGTAGATGTTGCTAGACTACCATCGTCAAAGGAACAAAAAAATAAACACAAAACCCACCCCTGTGAACTCACTGCCATTGGCCCTTACCTGTTTAAATGTATCTCACTACTGTTTAATTACTCTTTACATTTAATTTGTTTATCTTATGATTAGAACCTATGATATGTATCCACTACTATAAATTAAATATTTTTATCCAAGCCTGCGTACCATCAATCAATTTACCCAGTGGGGATTAATATTGGGAATGCTCCGATATGACCTGATTGATGGGCTTTTAGCGTAAGTGGCAAGTACATGTAATATTTTCTTTTCTTTTATTAAGATATTGAGGTGTCATCTGTTCGGGCCAGATCTATTGAAATATAAACCTATCCACGAAATAGACAATCCACTGTATGTGCAGCACTATTATGGCCAACACAAGGTCTGAGTTGATTAGTTGGATCCCCAATGAGATGGCAAAGTGCTGATACTGCATCTTCAGATTAAATGGGATTCTAGCTAACACAGTCTAGAGGACATTTGGTTGCCATTTCAATATCTGTTTCAGCTATCTGTACTTCCCTGTACCTCATATCTCCTTACAGACCGTTATATAGCCTTTTTGAGGGGTATAACAATCCTCTCCTTTGGCAGAGTTTAAAAAAAGGGCAGATGGTCTTGGTGACAAGATTCTGACATACTTCGGGGTGGTCATTTATTAAGAACAGGGGGGGGGGGGTGATGAATTTGGCGGGGCAACAAAAAAGATGGCAACCCTCTAAAGCGGAGGACCAAGAAAATGTCACCCCCTTTAAAGTGAAAAATCCCTAAGCCTTATTAGAGCTCAAAGTGTTTGGCCGCACTCATAATACCTGACTGAGGATAGATTCATCCTAAGATGGACACACGCCTCAAGTCGGACACTTTGGACTCCTTTCCACATGGTAAAGCAATATATGCTCATAAATATTTGACCTAGAGCAAGTGGAAAACATGCAATTGGAAATGAAACATTATCGTTACTCCCCCCACACTGAAAACCCCATAGGGCCATAAGGTCGTCATAGATGACGACTTTAGGGCGATCACTGTGCATGTGTCGAGAGCAAGCACCCTCTCATCATTAGGGTCGTCACTAGTGATCACCCAGGGTCGTCATCATAAGGACATTTAGGCCTAAAATAGGGTAGTCAATATGACGACCTGTGGTCGTCACCAGTGATCACATATATATGTTTTTTTGTATGTCATTTATGTCATAAATGTAAAAGTAGGGTTGGCACCACTCCCCACCCCCCATCATTATCAAGACATTATCTGGGAATTAGTACTCCTCAGTAGTAGACCTAGGTACTTTTGTGTATGATCATTATCTATTGAAGTCAATCGTCAAACTTATATTAACAATGTCATGCACACAAGAGGTGTCTATGCTATAAATTTGTCTAATCTGCCATTAGATGTCAAATTTATTTATATATTATGCTTGGAAATACTAAGACACAATACTATACTATAATTTACATTTTCTAAATGAGCCTTGCCTGTCCTATAATAATATCAAGCTAGATTTCAATCCTTACACGACTGGATGGGGAAGCATGCATCACACCATTGCATAGTAGAGCCCTCTAGAGGCAGAAATAGGGTGATCAATGTGACGACCCTTGCTCATCTAAATGGCATGACGACCCTAAAGTCGTCAGCAGTGACGACCCTTATATAGGACTGGGTTTTCAGTGCAGGTGGCTCTATTCTTTAGGATCGTATATGATAATGATTTGATACTGTCATACAATTTTAGAAGTGTTCCATTATGAATAGATGATAATTTCAATGAAATTCAAAGCTAATAGGCCAGTGGTGAGGAATGCAAAGGTGAAATTAATGAATAATTATGTGAAATTAGGCAATTATACCTGTTTATTAACAACAAACAATAGATGTTATAGAAATATAAAGAAATAGGATATAGGGCAAGTAGAGTCTTCTAACGCTTCAGAGAAATGGGAGGGACTGATATTCAGCTTCTAAGAAAAGTTTAATATAGGTCTCCATAGTGAATTCCTCCACCTATAATATTAACTTATTTCCATACCTATTCTTATAAATACAATGATGCTAATTCTTACAGAACATGAACTTTATATAAGCTATCCATATTAGTAGGGAGTTTAAGATCACGACCTGACGTTTCGGACGTGTATGAGGGTGTTTACACATAAGTGAAGGGGAACTTGAGATAACAAAGAAATGCATGCATATAAAAATACAGGCTATAAGCCTATGTACTGGACAGTATAAATAAATAATTACAAACAAACATATATAAGTAAACCAAGCCTGTTTAAACCCGCAGTTCCTACTGCACGTCCAGTAACAGTCAGAGCGCAGTCGGGACAGGTACTCAGCCCTATATATAGGGGCGCTGGGCCTTTAATGAATTGGTAGGCATATGAGTACCTGTAATGTATGTGTATTGACCTTGGAGTGGGTAAATACCTGTGTAATTAACACCTTATTGAGACTCCCCTACATTAAATTATTTTAGACTAGGCATTCTACATACACAACCTAGTTCTCATAAGTCAATGGATTATGCTGAGATATGAGCCAACACAACCAGGAATCCGTTGATAACTACTGGAAATACAATCTAACTTTTTGAAAGCAAGATAATAGCTTTTCAATATGTGCCTACCTCCATTACGATTATTTAGGTTTTTTCATGATGATCTGAGCTGTTCATTTATGTTTTTTATGAGCAGATATGCTTGAAATTATAATGGGAAATGGAGTTAGGCCCAACACATAGCTTAAAGTGTTTTCTATACCCCCAAGGCATCAGTTTTATTCAATCTAATGCCACTTAGAACGGAAATGGAAAGAGAGAAGATGTGTCTAACTCAGAGACTCCAGACAGAAGCCCACTCAGGGCAATAGCTGCTGTTATGAAAGGCTATGCGTGGAGATGCCAAAAGATTATTATTAGAAATTTGAAAAATTAGAAAGTCTGTGTATGGTTGGAAAGCCCAAAGCCTTGGCTTTCAGGGGGTGTCACAATATCTCGGAGATTCCATTCCATTCTTAGTTAAAATGTAAAAAATACTAACACATGGCAGAGAATCGGCCGTTTTCGCGGCTCTCAGCATTAGGGGTAAACACCCTACATAGGGATTGTCTTAACAACTTTCCTCGTACATGTACTACAACCTGTACTTCTAGACCTTCCCGTTCCCGTGACCGTACACATTCCTCAGTATTAAACTGTCTAGTTTTTTCTGTATCTCCTGCCATAAAAATATGCTTAATCAATGCATTTAATCCTCATCTGTCTTGTCTAACATTTCTTAAGAAACGTTTTTTTTCTTCTAAACATGTTTATTTTCTAAACATGTTTAGATAAAACATGTTTAATTTCTAAATATGTTTAGATAAAACATGTTTAGATTCAAATATATGTTTAGAAATGGGAAGTGTTTATATAATATTTGTTGTGTTTAAATCTGGAAAATATCAAGTTCTATGAAGTGGCATACTGTTTGGCTCTCTAATTTTATAGTTTATATCATCATATCATAACGATACTCATGGTAGGGAGTATAGGATAAAACTCCAACAATTGGAATGTCATCACATAAGTTACTCTTCATGACCAAGGGAAGGTAACAGATTCTCATGTACAAAAAATGTTGACTGAGATTATGTTGGTACATTGTATATCTGTTTTTAATTTCCACACAATGGGTGTCTCTAGCAGCTTATGTCTTTAGGCCAAAAAAAGAGGTATGTTTCAGGTAACATGGAAAGAAGATGTAGGGTTGGTAGCTCGGATTTTCTTTTTTTAAACATGAAAGTACTAGGCAGCCTCTCCGAAGACCCTAAAATTGACCCAAAAAGGGTAAAAATACAGAATTTCTTCAAAATTACATAATAAACGTTCAGTCTGGTGACCTTAAAAAACAGTTTTTTTGGGCCTACTTCTACATTTGCTTATGAGATGATTACTTACTCACAGTCCTTATCATCATGTTCAAGGGTTCACCATTAGGTCCGTGGGAAATGTACTGTTACCTGTTAAACTACAAGTGTTTAATATCTAAACAACTGAACAACTAAGTAAGCAGTTAACTAAACATGGTTCGATTGAGTGTGCTCAAAGTCTAAACATTTCACTACGAAAATGTTAAAGATAAATATAATGTTTAGAGTTTAAACCTGTTTAAGTTATTTGGTGTTTATTCTTAAACTCAGTTTTCACAGTGTATAAAGGTATTTTAAATGATACGAGCATCCCTACCATCAGGAAATGCTAACCCTCCCAAGAAAAACATTGCAATTCTGAAAATAAATGGTGCATGTGGCATTAAATGGCCGACGAGACTAGGTCATTTGAATAAATAACCCAACTTGGCCACCACTTGCGCAACCTGTATAGTGTAATATTAGCTAGTTATATCAAATAGATATCATTCCATTAAGGTCCCATAATGCTGTATAAGTTATTACCCTAGATATTAAGTTCCATAATTATCATTAGGATCAGCATAGTTATTGTGTATGTATAACTATACACAGTATATGTGTCCACTTTTTAAAAGTAGGTCTAAGCCTTATCATACCCATAGGCCCCATACTACAAGAACGCTTATACAAACGATTTGTCTTCCAGCAATATAGGCACGGCGGCAGGAAGGCATCGAACCTAGCGAACCACACGCACTGAGCCACGTGTATCACAGCCCGGATCACAGCACGCCTACGTGGGTGACAAGTCAGTAGAAATGAAGTTAACAGCCAACATGGGGCACCCATTACCTCTGTCACTATTCCGCCATCTTTGTTCCTGGCGTCCTTCAACCGGCCATCAGCAGGTCGCGAACCCTGGTGGCCACAACAGCAACCAGACGTCATCCGCCGCAACAAGCAGCGGCGACCAATCAGCGGCCGAGTTTCACCCACCTCCACCGCCGCCGCGCCACCTACCGCCAGCGTCTGCGTTATGAATATTAATGAGGCACGCTGCCCGCCAAACTTCCACACTCTTCGATAAAAGCGTGGCTCTGTGCGTCTCCCCCGGCAGTGATCCCAGAGAGAAAAGGACGGCAGAGGACAAGAAGAGAGACGTACATCCCGCCAACTTAGAGCAGGATAGAGCAGAAAACCACTGAGCCTACTTCCCCCGCCGACCTTGTGCCACCGTGAGCCTGTGCCCTGCCCTCTGCCGCCGTTTGTAGGAGCCTCCCGGCTCTGCCCCCACCAACACCCGCGCCATGACTCGGACGGGAAGTCTGCTACTCTGGCTGCTGCCATGCATTGTTGGTAGGTCGGCGTTTACTTATTTCCACCTTCTTGTTTCATTGAATAACACAACTCGTTGGTTCACAGGAGCGTGTCTTTACATGTAGGACTACATGTGGACAGTACCCGGCATAGACTCGTGAGCTGCTCACACCCCCATGCTGTGTCGTATACGCCATAGGGTCGTGTCACTCTTATCATTGCTCTTATGGGACACTTATGAAATTGGGAACACGACATCACTACACCATAGCATTTTAATTCACTCCCGTGCTATATAGGAGATACTGTTTTTTTCTTTTCAACGGCAGTGGATAATATAGGTATAGACATTGTGAAGCTATTGGGGCGAAGTAACTGTGAATGAGACAGTGATGGGACCTGTACTGTAAACTTACATGTAATTACTGGGACAGTGTCAATCTATTAATATTTGGATGGGCAGCTTTTCATACATGTTTTATACGATTTATGGACATCAGTTAGCCCAGTAGAAGAATTTGTAGAATCTGTCAAACTGCACATGATCGACTTCATGGTAACGTGTTCATATCATGTGAGGTATAAGCTCAGGATTATGGCAGGTTCACATTACAATTATTTGAGCATGATCCAGCCATATGGCCAGTTCATGATACCACCTCTTGAGCTTGAGCCAGCATTATGAAATTATGGCAGGTTCACATTACTATTTCTCTATCATGATCCAGCCTTTTGATAGGGTCGCATTACCGTTACTTAAGCATGATCCCGCCTTATGGTAGGTTCATATTACCATTACTTGAGCATGATCCAGCCTTATGGCGGGTTCATATTACCACTACTTGAGCATGATAAAGGCTAATGGCAGGTCCACATTACTGATACACTATAATTGAGCTCGATCTAGCCTTATAGCAGGTCCACATTATTTGAATCAGACCCAGTCTTATGGCAGGTTTACATTACCATTCGACTATTTGACCAGTGGCCATTGTACACGTATAGATGGCTTAGATCCCCACCTCCACTTAAAGATAGCATTGCACCTCACGCAGTTCAAACAACATTACTATGCTGTTTGCATATATTTTCCCATTACATTTTCTCTATCACTTGACATAGCCAATTGCAGGGGAAACTCTGCCTTTATAGCATATTGGAGTGTGATAATGAGATAATTGTTGAGCAAAGCTGCCAGTTCTAATTCATTGTACACACAGGTACCCAGTCTATATGGCTGGAATGTACACACATTTGGTATTTGGCCCTTTCAATGCACCCATGGGTGGATTGAAACAATCTACACAATCAATCATTGGTACACTGAGAAAGTAAACCTGTCTCCAGACTCTTCTGAGTGACTGCCATAAGATAAACGAGTCAAAAGTTGTCTCACCTATCAGGTTACCATCCCAAAAACCCGTCTCCAGACTCATCTAAGTGACAAGAAAGTGGAGCTGGAGTTGTCAGAATGAAGACCCGCTTGGCATGTCCCAGTCTAAAATGCCAGCTCCAAATTCTATTTGTGTGATGGTAACATGATAAGTTAGACAACCTTTAACTTGTTTATTTTATGACAGTCACTTAGACGAGTCTGGAGACAGGTTAACTTTTTCAGTGTATACATGAGTGCCATCAGGACTAGTTCCTCCACCCAATGTGGTGCAGTAAGGTCAGGCCAAATAAAAAAAAAGTTTGTTTCAGGTCACCCGACCGACCCTAGCAAAACAGAGCCGACCCTACGTTTTTTTAAGCAATTGCGAAGAAAATTTTACATTTTTATACTTTTTGGGTCATTTTTAGAATTTCCACGGAGAATGGCTAGTTCTTTCATGTTAAAAAAATAAAATAAAATAAAATAAAAATCCGACCTACCGACCCTAGTCTTTCTGCCCATGTTACCTGAAACATCCCTTTTATTTTTTTTGGCCTCAGTGATCATTTAAGTCCGGTAGACAGTAAATGTTTCTGAATGATTTCAGTTAAATTCATATGTTTAGAGATATCACAGGGCTTGAATACTTTCCAAATACCTATGCAATACCCTTGGAAACATGTACAACATCAAAGGAGAAATTTGATAGATTCTAGGTGAAATACTATCTTTAAAGCAAACACAACAACAACGGCGACGACTAACTGTATCCTATAGTAATATTAGTATACCTCTAACCACAACATGTAACTAGGTGACAAACCTATTTATGACCGGCTGAGGCAAAGCATTGAGCAATCTGTCTGTTTATTTACCTGCATTACTGGACATTGTCCGGCGTTGGCCATAATGAAAAGCTGTAATGTGCATTATGATCTATTTTGCCAATAAATCAATCAAAGGCGCAGGGTACCAGTCCTCGTACTACTTCGGAACTCTTACTGGAGGGGAAGTATAATAATTGGGTTTTAGAGGCAACCCTGTATGTCAGACTCAGAGGGTAGTGCACTTATCAGGTTTATGTTATAGACTTCATCAAATGGCAAAATGTCCTGCCGAAAAGTCTGCTACCATGTCAATAGGAGTTGGGTATGGATGACGCAGCTGTGCTCTTAACAGACTGCCATGAACTTGACTTTTGAGAAATTAATGCCTCAAGCCCAGGCCTTAGCAGAGCCCAAACTTGAGGTAAATATGTCCAAGACTTTTCTAATGTTCATTTTCCCTCCATTAGCATAGGGTCTCAGTATAAAATGTAGATGATATCATCATTACAAACCTAGTAAAAGGCAGGGAATTCTAGTTTGAACAGGACCCATGATACATGTACACAAGCATGAGCAGTGATGAGAGGTAGGAGCACTTATGTACTCTAATCGGCCGAATTTACATAGGAAATATTGAGAATATTTTTATCACACAAAACCCAACACCAGAGATTTATATTTTCCGATTTTTATTTGAAGTCTCAGGTTTTTGATGACAAGTCATTTTCAGGTGTTATTTGGAGTGATCTTATAATGCTACGTTTCGATAAATCCATAGGAAATGTACAGGATTAATCGGCCACATTTCCCCAGTGGACGGTGGCTATTAGAATAACATGAGCATCAGGTACCGTAGACTCCTCCATATGGTGCAGCATCGCATGATGCCTCACCCTGACGGGGGTGTAGATTTGGCCATATATATGGGACGAGGCTGACACCCGCTTTTACCTCGTTCAGTAGAACATACAATGAGATACACTACCCCCTATGGTGCAGACAGGGAAAGTACCAACTAAGTAGTACCGGAAAATGTGGTAGGGGTAGAGCGCCCATGAGATGACCAGCTGGTCTGTTGGTACTTTGAGTACACTGTCAGAAGTAACTGTAGCTGCACAGCGAGTTATATTGTAGATTTACAGTATAAAGGGAGGTATTTTTGGTTTCAAAACCAGAAATACCTCCTTTTATACTGTAAATCTACAGTATAACTCGCTGTGCAGCTACAGTTACTTCTGACATTGTAGACTGGTACATGGATCAGGAGCCCAGTGCACAATAGGTCCTATGACAATTGGCCCTGAGGACGATCAGTCCCATGTCTATAGTAGCCCTATGGAACAATAGTCCTGTGAATAATGGCAACCTGATTGAGCCACATCAGTCTACTCATGGCACCAACAGACCAGCTCGTCATGTCATGGGTGGTCTACCCTAGCACCGGCGGATTTTACAGCACAACGTACACTGTCAGAAGTAACTGTAGCTGCACAGCGAGTTATACTGTAGATTTACAGTATAAAGGGAGGTATTTTTGGTTTCAAAACCAGAAATACCTCCTTTTATACTGTAAATCTACAGTATAACTCGCTGTGCAGCTACAGTTACTTCTGACAGTGTAGTCTCCATTTTGTAAGGTATTCACAGGCAGGAGATTTTGGAGCGACTCGCTTGTGGACCATCCATCAATCAGTTAATTTTGATTAGTGTAATAGTTTATGTTGAGGGCTATGCATATCTTTGCAGTTGAGAACTTAAGTCAAATTATTCCTTTTAACTGGGTTCTGCTAAAAGTTAAGGTTTTAGTAGCAGTTGGGTTTTAACTTTGTATTTACCTTGCCATATGTGATTACTTTGCCATAATTATGTAAGAAAATCGGTGTCAATGTCGCAAAAACTGGTGGCTTTTGAACGTCTGGCGTGGTTTTGTCGACAATCCCTTTTAAACCGACTCTCAATTATTTCTATTCATTCATACGATTCTTTCCATTTGAAAGAAGTAATTGTTGTCTGTTTGACATTACAGCTTGAAATTACTTCATCAGTCAAAAACTATTCAAACACAATTGCTATAGGCTTTCCAGAAAGACAGCTCATCATATTTGGCAGACATCCTTAGTAGATTGCTTTTCTCATGTTGATAATTTCCCTGTGATTCCTAATTCTTCAGACTCAAATGGCCGGGTCTTTTAAAGAAGAATTCAGAAGCACTTAGAAATCATGAATGGGATAAATACCTTTTGCTGTAATAGCACTGAGAGCAGTTTCCTTTTGTCCAGACGCCAACGCTGTAGTATAGCGACAGCTGGGTACAAACATTACACCCCTTTTCAAAATGGAACTCTCATAGGTTGGGGCGCCACGGGGTATAGACTGGCACTGAGGATCAAAACCATAGTGAAGAATCAATATAAAATCTATACATCCATCACTGAGGGTAAAGTGAATTATATTACAATGAGAACCAGGAAGTGATGAGCATGCAAAATGGCCACTTCCTCCCCACACGTGTAGACATGTCACTTTGATGTTTAGAGATAAACAGCAGGGCTGGGTTGGGTTGCACAGATAATCTAAAAGCCCCGGCCCTTAGTCTGTAGTGGCTATCCCAGGTTGGTTGTCGGGACATAGTGCTATTCAAGAATGACTCAGGCAAGACGCATATATATGACTAATGCCTTACTCATAAAGACTTAGCCTAAAATAGAAAGACTGAGGTAGGTTGGTCAATACTGACCAACCTGACAATATTAACTAAACTAGGTTGGCCAAATATGACTAAATTGGTTAGGCAGTTGGTCCTATAGGGAGCCAAAGAATATCAGTGAGGGTCGGGGTTACAATTGTGCACTGTCGCTGCACAGTGGGATATACTGTAGATTTACATTATAAAAGGACACATTTTTAGTTTCCAGTATTACATACTGTTCAGCTTCACTCACCTACTGTAACCCACACACCGGAGGTCGTGGGTTTGAATCTCTACTGGGCATAATAGATATTGGAATGCAGCTAAACTAAATGAACACATTTGACGGATTAGTATCACTATATGGAAATATGGGTAGATATTATGTTTCAAATAAGTTAGAGCGATAAAGCAACTAAGAGAAAAATATATGTTGCATTGCTGCTGCACAATGTGGTGTAGTCTACAGTGGAAACTACTGGAAACTAGAAAAAAAACTCCTTCTATACAGTGCAGCTCAACCACCCACTCAAATCCATGTAGTAGTTCATTATCTCTCAATCGTTATGGTGTCTCATAATATTATCAAGGGGTACCAAATCCTATATCCAATTTAGTCCTATTGAGAGACCGCCAATCCTCTGATAATTATTCCTATACTCTTCCATAAGTCTTACGTAGAGTACATCGATTTATGAATCCTCAAAATTAGCTTACCTGTGAATACTCTTATGTTGAGAATGCGGGAGATTTTTCAGCCAACCATTCAGTTCCCATACACGTTTACACTGTGTAGTACATTAGTGGCGTTGTATATGCCAGTTCCCTTATGTAATGAACAACTGTGTCTATATAATTGAATGTCAAAGTAGAAAATGGTGATACCCCCCCTCCCTCTACGCATAACTGACTACGGCCTGCCACAGAAAGGTTATCTACTACATTAAATTAGATTGAGTTTATAGATATAGACCTTATAATATAGGGAACATTAAGGCAGCACACCATCATGATTTAACAAATATCATTTAATCTTACTTTGTGGAAACCTGACCTAAATATTGAGAAACTGCTTATAAATATCCCACATCGATTCCACATTTGACCATGCTCCGAGGATAAATTGACACATCCAACTACAGGATTTGATATATCCCTTTTCAAAATTTTCCCCTGCTCGAAATTGAAAAAAAAATAGAACTGCACTGATTCAGGCAGGACTGTTGCATCTCGCCCACCAGTCTTTCTGACAGCCCAAATGGAAATACTCTCCTCAGTATGCAGATTATGTGTCATTCCCACCAACTAAAAAGGTGCTAGCCGGACAAAACACGGTCACAAAGGAGACATTCGGTCTCAATTCCCGCAAACACCACCACTAGAACTACTAACCACAGGAGACCAACCCATCAGGGATAAAGCAGGGACACACGTCATCAACGTCTACCGTGACAAAAGGGGAAAGTAGTCCGGCGGAAGGCTACTTTTTATTTTCTGGCCAAATACGCTGGCCTCACAATACAAACAAGGTGGAATCCCTCCGCGGCCACTTTTAGTTGGCGTCAAACAAGTATTAGGTCCTAGCATTGGTCCTAGTGTTAAATCTCTTGGATACGTTTGTCAGTGGCACAGTGCAACCCTTCAAGGGTAACATGGTGCCTTAATGAACTATTAACTGTAATGTGCTTCTCGTCGTCATGATACATGAATGCAGCAGGTTCTGGTACTGATACACTCTTAAAGGGTTGGCATGATGCACCAATGCAGTGCCATACAAGTTAATCGCCAGCACTACCTTGGGACGATAGGACGACAAATGAAAATGCAGCATTGATGCATCATGTTGTCCTTAAAGGTGGGGTTTACCATGGAGGCATAAATTGCTGTGTTGATGAGGAGAATAATGCTACCATTAATCTGGCCATGCACCCATGGTGGCCACTCAGGAGGAGCACTGGAGGTGGTTATACTAGTATTGTACTAGAGACAGGCATCTCCGGCCGATGCCCCCTTTCTTCTTGCACACCTTGCAGATCTGCTTATGCTCCTATAGTGTAGCCGCTGTCAAAATTATGTAGTCCTTAATCATAGCATGAAGAGGAACCACTGATATTACTAATATAACTATTACTCTTAGGAAGTTTGGGGTCTGGTAGGGGGGTTCCCATGTCGCATGTCAGTTATTTTAAATCCCCATGTCGCATGTTGATGTCACTTAACATGTCCCATGTCGATTTAAAAAAAATGCTCATGTCCCCTGTCACTAACCTTCCAAAGGGCCCATATATCGAATGTCACTAGGTCTCATGTCGATTGTCGATTCTGAGAAATAGCCATGGCACCACGTCGAATTTGATGGTCCAGACCCATAAGTTTGTGTCATTTCATTGCTGTTGCTGGTCTAAATCATTACATTTGCATACAGGATATTGAATTGAGATTAGAATTGATCCTTGATAAGAGGTATCACGATGGCTACCCCCCGCCCCTACCCCCAACCCAGCCCGGGGAGTCTCGGGATGCATTAATGGGAGCATCTGATCAGCCTAGAACGCATCCCCTGTTCCCTATAGCCATACAGTATGGCATTTAAATTGGGTATAGATGGACACATTTTAGGAGATTATATCTTGGAGGGTGGAGGAGGCCCTCTGAGGTGCAGGAGGCTCCTGGGGTGGTGGACGGGTAGAGATATGAAGTGTATGGAAGGTATCCACACTGAAATGTGTGGGGAGGGATAGTGTGGGGCGTGGGGGGAGGGGGCTAAGACTAAAATGGAGCATACTGCACTAGCTCGTTTAAGCGCCCCTGCACTTTACCCCTGCATTTATACAGGGACCTGCCCATATATGTTTCATTTTAAAAGGAGATTTAAGATATTAGGGGGGGTCCTAGACCTGTGCTTAGATTTAAGACCACTGCGCTTAAACGATCATTGTGGTGGCTAGGGAGTGGGAGGAAGAGGGGGTGATTGGTACTTGAGGCAGCCGGGAGCAGACTGATATGGACTTGTACCCTGGTGCGGATACCCGGGGGAGCCGAGCATCCGGAATGAGAACAGGCACATAGTCGCATGCTTGTCGGGTTTTCTGTGTGGGGTTGAGGCTGACTGCAAATTTAAGAAAGAGAACAGTGTAGACAGAGAATGGTAAAGGTGTCAACTGTGTCTTCCACATGACACTGGTAAAATAGAGAGACAAAACCACCAATGACTCTGCTTATATAGAGGGTCAGCTTGAGTTGACTCTGTACTATCAGTGTCAACTCAAGTTCACATAAGCAGAGTCAATAGCTGTTTGACACTCTTTTTTTTTTACCAGAGTCACGTTGGAGACACAGTTGACTCTTTACCTTTCTATGTGTAGGCTCTTTTCTGTGCAGCGTGCTACAATACAAAACTATTTCCGTACACATACCACTCTTAAATGATTATCCTCCTACTCCTATATTGCTCAAAAAGGTTTCATTGCTGGAAGAGCAAATAAGGGCCGACCCTAGAAATCCTTATGCAATTTTGAAAAAGTGTTTATATTTTAGGGCATTTTGGGGCTAATAAAGGGCCGATCTGATAGTTTTAGAGGTTCGTGAGTCGGTTTCTGGGTACTTTTCAGGCCAAAGTAAAATACAAATCTAAAACCAATAAAATAAAAGTCCGACCTACCTACCCTTGGTTTTCATACCATGTAACCTGAAACACACCTTTTATTTTTTTGGCCTTACTGACTGAATTGACATTATCTTCGGATGAGAATGATTTTACCTCTATCATTACCAATAAATAATAGTATTACCAGAGTAGCCTGCGATTCGTCCTTCACATTGCATTGACCTCCGCAAACATTGTCGTCTATACCAAGAGTCATTGAGGTCAGTGGGGTCTGGTAGAGGTCCCTGACGGAGGGTTCGATAGCGTGCCATTAGCCAATGCATAGCTAATCAATAATACACGATACTACTGGGGTATAATACTAAGATGTGATAACGTCAGTTTTCCTCATAGATGTGTCCTAGTAAACACAACATACCTCATTGTGGATGCCTATAGTCTCTGTTATTCTTTTCTTAAACACTAGTTCTTACCATTGGTGTAAAGGTATTAAGAATGGTCCTTTTTATTACGTGGGATAAGGCATTTTGTACAGAACCTTAAGGACAACCCAAATCCCACATGCATTCTTCCAATTTGAAGTGAGAAAGAAAAGGCTACAAATGGAGTAACCTGCCACCCATCGTCTATACATTTACCTTTTTGATGAGGTAGCATATACTTCTATGCACCCTTCAACGTCTCTCCTTGTGGCAGTTAAGACATTGACCTTTAAAAGGGAAAAAACAGAAGAGTATGCTGTATAGTGGTTTGTAGATTAGACATTTGCATGTGATATTCTGCAGAGGACTCTCTCTAAAATAAGACCGGAAGTACGTGAAGGTAAAAAGTGAAACCGGAAATTGATCTTGTTAAATCTAAACTTCCCAAATCCCCCACTTCCAAAGCCCCTCACGGCAATTACAGAAATGACACAAGAAGTAGCCTAGTGATAATTTATTTTGTTCTGGATGTTCTGTCACAGATAGTCCTGCAGCTTGCCTTTGGCATCAGCTCGCCTGTGATTTAGCTCTTGCTAACATGGTATACAGTATACCAGTAAGTAGTACCCACATATAATCTCAGCCCTATCCCATTATCTTACTCCTTGAGCATTGTCTTTATTCAATTTTCTGTTGAGGTCGTGCACGGCCAGGCTACAATAGGTTTGTTTTGCATTCTCTGGTATTTGTTACTATTTCAGGGGAAGGGTACCCCATTGTAATAGTGAGGAGGGGGTTTCCCCCCCCCCCCTGCCAAACAGAAGATCTTTATATCAGTGGCTCTACTACCACCTTGCAATGTGCTTCGGATAGAGGGTTTAGAGCAGATGATAGTACCTCTGATAAGCTCAGCACAACCAAACTTCAGGTTAGCTATTCTGTACGCCACAAAAATGAAGTCAACACCATTTAACCTAAACGGTTAAACAGCATGAGTAGTAGGTGTTTAAGACGTAAACATGTAGTGTTCAAGTGCAAATATGTCAAAGACACACCAGGCACCTTCTACTGATACTTTGACGTTCTTATGCCAAAGTTGTCAGTATAATAACCTCATATGCTTCCATACAAAAGAAACACGCCATAGGACTGGATTGTTGACTCCTATATGAGAAGAATGTACAAGAGAGAAACAGCTGCTTCGTAGACACCTCTTCTGTGTAGTCTAAGAATGCATATAGCAATGTACTCCCTGCCAGTCTGTTGTATTTTGCTGATGGTTGTCTAGATGTACAAAGTAGGACCTTGTGTGAAATAGACATGGATGCTACCTTATGAATGTATATCTTTATAGATATCTAAACATGATGTTGTCTTACATCTGATCATTTTGTG
Organism: Harmothoe impar; assembly: GCA_947462335.1. Lineage (NCBI taxonomy): Eukaryota > Metazoa > Annelida > Polychaeta > Phyllodocida > Polynoidae > Harmothoe > Harmothoe impar. The sequence goes on from OX381711.1 coordinate 66,893,551, forward strand.
ATTTAAGCCATCCTCGAAAATATCATTTTAAATCTAAACATTTCAAGGATATATTGTGCTGACAAATACGCGGCAGAATTGTGTTTAGGACTGTGTTTAGAATCTACAAGTAAACAATAGCGCTCATTCCATATAGTGTAAGTAGGAACCACCACCCCCTTACTTCTATATATATATCTTCCTCCAGGCCCTGTATGTTATGTACATAGCCCAGTGCTACCAGGTACACCTCCAGGTGTAGGTGGGGGACAGATAACAGACTCCCCTACCCCTCACCACCCACCCTGATACCCCCTGATACCGCACAGGCCCCAATCATGTCTGAGGAAGGCACTGTCCATGTCTGCTCTAAGTTCCTAATCACCCATCCCTATACAGGCTCAGGTAGACCTTTGTACTTGTTCCACTTATAAATCTCCACAGGGAATCTAAGTGTGCCACCCTAGGAGGGTGTCATCATTCCCCCCACTCCTCTGCATACCTAGATGTAATATACAGTCTGTTCACTTTCTGTGTTACAGATCTGGTGTATTTATCATATTGTGATGCTATATTAGAAAGGGCCTGAATTCTCCCAATCTTAGCCTATACCAGTAGACCTCGGTCATAATCTTTCTTAAGTTTGATTGGTACAAAGGGAACGGCACTTTCGCTGACTCAGATATTCATGAAACCACCGTTAAGTTTTGTTGCCGACCGGGACCTTCGTGTTCATACCCAAAGAGCAACCAGACTTTTTAAAGCTTTGTGCCTGTACATAATGCTAAACAGTTGCCATGGAGATAATTCAAAAAGGATCTCAAATATGGCGGATGAATACATGGTGGGATCCACGAGTCAATGTCATCCATCCATCTTTCCACAATAGTGCTCGGGAAGTTGAATATTGTATGTGCAGAAAAGAACAAAGACACATATCATCTACATGTCTCAGATTTAAGTTGACGCATGCGCGGTGAACCATGCTGTGCTCAGAGGCGGGGACCGTTGTCACGCAGAGTGATGCAGACCTTACACATGGTCGTCAACCGGCTAACATTAAAGCTATACCAGACAACACAGTGACATGCTACCATGAGCTTCACTTTTTTTTACCAGATTCATGAAGAGGCATCCAAAGCACACATGACTGGACTTCTTCTCTCAGAAGTCAACTGTACCTTTCTTTATGTTTTGATCAATTCTGAAAATGTCACGCACAATGGCCAACAGAAGGGAATTTCCAAAGAGATTTGATCGAAATGGTATTCCTACTTAGCATTTACTTTTCAGGAACATCTTTGCATATACACGTAGTAGTTTTGAAAGGGAATGAAGTATATTATATTGACTTGTCTGTAGCTCCTCAGTGGCCTAGTGGAGAATAGGTTGCTACATATATCCCAGTGGGCACAGAACATTGAATCAACATTGACAAATGGTTGTCAATATTGATTCAATGTTGAATCAACATTGATTCAATGTTAAACTGAATTTTGTGCCCACTGGGATAGAGAACAGCGTCACCATGCACATATATGCTGTGGTTGCACATGTTTTTCCTGTAGGGTGTTTCAGAATGGCGATATACGATCAATCGTAAGAAATCTGTTTCACAAGAAGCCTTGGTCGTATTTCTATTACTAATACCATTCGTATCTCTTGTTGGTCGTAAATCTAGTTGTTGCTCGTAAATAAGGGAACTTCTAGGTATTTCACAGCTATTCAGGACCAAAAGATACGATCAATCATAAAAGTTACGAATGATTTACGATTGACTTAAAGTATTTCACAATATGAATCAGCGGAGACCTTTACCAGGGGCTCAATTCAAAACAATATACGATAGCTCAATAATGCTACGACCACAAAAAAGCATGTCTGTAGGGAAAAGAGAGCAAATACTTTTTTTCTACTGGTTGTAGTCAAAGAGTTGTACAAGGCAGTAGTACAGAAAAATGTAGTGCATTTCACAATGGTAATCATAGGACATATTTCTTTTATTCAATTGTATGGCTAGCTTTTAGAAAGCTGTTGTAAAAGTAATTATGCTAAAAATATAACTTTGTATTACAGAGTACATTAGAACATTACCCACACTACGATTCAGGAGGAAATAGTTGAAATATGATTTTCAGAAAATGTATGATATAGTGAATTTATGAGGCACTCATTCTTACAGGGCAGTCTATATATAATTATGATTTATTACATCTTGGTTTGGTACAAAACAAACCATCATTAAAGATTTTTTGAATGGCTGAGATGACTTCAGAGTCTGTCTCGGCCATCTGTTGTGCAATGGGCATTTTTGCCCTTAAACCACCTTTTACGGCTATTCTGTACGATCAGGTAGATTGGAAATTTGCTACAATTTTCTTTTGAAATGCACCCCTTTTTTTGTACGACAGCATTCTACGATTTTCTTGAGATAAGCTAGTGGTATGAGATAAGCTGGTCGTAAGTGTGGTTATTTTTCTCCACCTTTACAACTGATATACAGGTGTCGTAGGTATGGCATAAAATGACACCTGGACGATCAGCAATGGTCGTAGCAGTAAAATGGCTCTCTGTGTCGTAGAAACTTATGAATCGAGCCCCAGGCCCCTTAATATTTTCCTTTTAGAAACACACAAATGTCTTTACACTTATCCATCCAGTATAACGCACAGTTGGTATTGACTTAATTTCATGAAATTCCTTCCATTAATAACGATTGTATTTGGACATAGGTGCATTTACTCAGCATTGCCATTTACGACCACTCATATCTATGTATGAGCAAAGACATCTTTCCTTTCTCTCTCTTTTAAATACCTCATTTATGTCATTATACTTTGACTCCATTAATGCTCCATGATGGCACATTGCCTCCCATACTTTTGGATCTGTTTTCTATAGGCCTTTAATCAAATCATATTCTTGGTCGTAAATAATACTTCTTGGTCGTATCTACCTCAATAAAGATACGATCAGTCGTATCTAGGTGTTTCACAAGCTGTACCCGTATCTTGGAGCAGACTTGGTCGTAAGAAATGGCTATGAGTAAGATACGACTAATCATGTTGTGAAACACTTATACATCTTTACATACGACCAATCGTATCTAGTTACTCATAACTTCTTAATATCAATCGTATCTATGAGCTTGTTCTGAAACACGCTACTGTTGCGCCAGCTTTTAAATAATTGACCCTGTTAATGTTTTTATGTAACCTGAAATGGCTTGGTCTGTTATGTGCTTATTGACACTGCAGAGGAGAGAAATGCATGTCATTCTCAGAATTGCAAAATAATTAGCCATTATGTCTGGGCAGTAAGACTAAAGATAGGCTTTTAGTCTAAAATCGCATAGCGATGTGTTACATCGCCTATTCTGATTATAGCCTTTTCACAAGGAGGTTCAGAGAGTTGGACCTGACCATTATGTGTGCTTCAATATAAATCCCCACATTGTATTCCAGGAATACAATACTAATGATACACTTTTTGTAAGGTCGCAGTGGGTGTGAGTTCGAATCAAGGTTACTTCTGGCCTTGGAGGAATACATTTAATGAATGATACACCGAAACACCCTACATCAAACATCCTCACCGTATTCTTAAAATGCATTTTCATCTCCCCCACTAAGTAGACATATTCATCTTGGCAAGCTATGAAAGGATGATATAAGCTGATAGAACCTTAAATGAGTTAGCTCAGATGTCACCTGTACTTAAGTCATTAAGTGTCCTGCAGTGCAGTACTCTGCCGGGTATTACCTCATTCTGTGCTCTGTCCCCACAGACCTCATCCATCCATTGATGAAGGGGACTTATATAATGATGGAGGCAAACAGAGATAAGTTTATTACTCTGGGATAGAAACTTATGGTGACTTTGTCATTCTTTGGTTTCAAAATTTGATTCAATGCATATATATCATCTATTTCCTGAATTACACATATCAACTCTGCCTTCTTAATTCCTCTTGGATTTGAAACAAACCTTTCTTTTTAGATGAGGGGGAGGGAGGCAAAATTGCAGTGGGGTCAGTGGAGAAGCACCCAACAGTTCACCTTGCCTCCCACTGCTGCTTAAGAAAGGAGGCTCTACAGAAATTAATGGCTTCACACAATAGAGGGCCCGGAACTTCAAAATAATGAAGAGGCATATATAGTGGGTTAGGGAAAGGTGTGGGCCAGTGTGCTTCCCTCCCTGGCCAAACCACACCCTCCTCATCAGAGCCCCAATGTGTAACCATGCCTGACAGGGCCTCTATCCGGCTGCATCAATGCCTGGGACTGGCTGCCTCACGGTATCTGACATTATAGAGATTTATGAAGAATGGAGGAGAGAAATGCCCTCAGTAGGGCCCTACTGGTGGCTAGGGCAGGCGGGTGAAGGGAGAGAGACTTACGACCGCTCTCAACCCTTTAAGGGCCGTATAATGCTGTAATGTGACTCTTTTTAAGGTTGAAGGCTTTTTGTTGTCATAACACAACATAAGCAATAGAAGTGGTAGCATGGCAATTGGGTGATCCTTAGTAAGCCACAGACACTTTTGGTTCAGATGAAATAAATCCTAAATCCTAGAGAACAGCAGTAAATGGCATGGGGGTCTATTTGATGTTATGACCACACATGAGTGCCAGTATCCCAGGACGGTGATATACACTTGGTGCCAGGATGTATAGATCTATGCTCGCCAGGACTGCATTCAAGCATCATGAGGACCCATCGGGATGCTGCCTTCCTTGAGGGATGGCATGATGCTTGGATGCAGCCCTGGCCAGGACGACTGCAGTCATGCATCATGATAGCAAAGGACATAGTGCATTAAAACCACTATGCGGCCCTTAAAGGGTTCCACTTGGGTGACAGTAATGGGACAAGTTTTATGTAAACATATCGACCTCCTCTCTGTAGGGCTTTGAGGCTTTTTCTGAGTAAATATAAGGCTAATGTACTCTCGGGGAGGCCGGGGTTAGGGGGTCCACCAGTACAAAGGGGGTTGATTCCCCACTATAGGCTGATTCGGTTAGGGTGTATCATTATATTGACTCATATATTAAGGATGTACCTGATGTACGTGCTTATTATAGTAATAGGTACATGTGTCCTGTTTGGCTGTAGTTCTAACCTGGGCATGGGTGTAGATTTAATATGAGTATGCCATATCTACTATTATATTGTCCTATAATCAGTATACCCACACTAAACATGATGCATTACAGCGTAGGAGTTGCACCTATTTATTCATGGGCGTATGCCAAACATATACATCTATAATTAGCAGTGATTACCCTAAGTGCAATCATTGGACAGCGACTCAAGAAATTTGCTGCGTGGGCTAAAGATATAGATTAAGCACATTATAGACAAACACTGCATAATACATAGACAAAGGGTACGGGGACGTAACCCTCCACATCAGTAAACGCTAAGTGACTATATTCAATACTAAAACACAGGTAACTGCTTTAAACATGGGGTATCGGAATACGTGCACTGCCATATCAATTAGCCATATCTATCATGTATAGGCCTGCTGGTATCTGATATAATGGTAATCAATATGGGAGGGGTTAGGGTGTAGGTGAGTTCCATTATATGACACCAGATGTGTGTTGGTGGGGGCAGGTGTGGAGTTAGGGGAGGTCTTGTGGGGTCTACCTAGGGTTCACTACCGCAGTTATATTGTGTCTTATGTCCACCGTCCACATGGGACATGGAGACATACATTACAGACATGCCAGTGGATGCCCAAACTCCACTAGTATGATTTTGTAGGCGATGTTACCCTTTCCACATGATATTGCAATAGATATTTGACACAGTGGCCAAAATCAGGTAGAAGATGTTAGTTTTAAAACGTTTTATCATTGGTAAATATTTGGCAAATATATGAGAAGTCATTGTATGTTTGGCACCAAATTCAAGATATTGACCTCTTCAATACAATACCATGTTTTAGATGAGTGTGTATTCAACGTTCTAACTGGTATCCATGGCAACAAACTAGTTCAGATTTTCTCTTTTTCCTCCGGCAACTTTCCAGAAATATTATCTACATTTGACAATCTATCTCTCAGTAAATATTTATGTTATAGTCACATCAAGGGAATCTGATGGAGAATGTCAAAAACAAAAATCAATTTGATCCATGAAGTTGTAACATCACCGGTGAAGCTAGGATAGTATTGAATGAAAACATACGATTAATGACACTTTTTCTTCATATACAAATCAGTTACCGTGGTAACCTCATTAAAGACGATTTTAGGTTTTTGCCAGTTTTATCTTTTCTTCATATCATACTCTTTGGGATAGTATATCTTGGTGATAGGATACTCCCAATACCATTTCCTGAGAGTTTCTTTGAAAATCGGTAATACTTTCAATCAAATTCAAAGATACTCGGTCAGGAATACAACTGTGTAGTCTAGTTTGGCCGTGAGTGCTATATTATCTGCGCTTATGCCATGTTCTGTAAGACGGATTTATATAACTAACTGAGTTTACATACATACATACGCACCAGGAGTAGCAGTCATGTGACATTCTGTACAGTTTGTCGGCAAAGTCCTGTAATTTGTGAAGGTACACCAGTGATATATTCCTAAGTCTTAAGCTCATTGAATGAAAAAAAGTTTTTGTAAAAGTACTTTTGCATTTCTAATATGCTACTAAGACATGTGGAAATTGTTGTATTTTCTAATCAATAGTATGGAGCAGGACTGTCTTTTGAATTGGCTGTAAATTCCATTATTTGCCATAAGCCCTTCAAACTTACTCCAAATATTTTGTTTGAGTTTCAACATGGGAATTTCTGATTGGGACCAGTGTACTGTAATTGGGCAGGCCGTCATGAAAGCTGGAAGCTTCTGGTTAGAGCTTTGGCAAGATAAGATAACGCAAACTCCAGTAGATACAAGCCTCCAGATAACAACATAGAGCTGCAACACCAGGATCAGATATCAACCTAGAGACAAATACCAGCTTTGATCTCATCTCCTATCTGTACACATGCAGCAGGTTTCCCGCCTCTATTTCCTATCTTTGTAGTGGTTTTCCCACAACGTGTAGAAAACCAAGCACCGCTCCCCCTACCTCCCCTCCCCCTTCATGTAATGAATTAACAACAGCCCATGGAGTTAGCACCCAGTGTGCTCCAGCCCCCATAGAGGGACACTAAGAAACATAACCTCTGTACATTGTAACAGGCCGCCTCAGATGTCTCTCTGCATTCACAATGCTCCTTGGGCGGCGTCTATAGAGGATGGTATTAAGTGGGGGACCATGGCTTTCTGCAGGCGGTGAATGTGAGACGTGTTAAAAAGGAGGCCATGCTTTTCTCACCCACAGCTCTGGTGGCCGAAACCACCAAGCAACAGGCACGCATTTTCCCACAGGGTAAAGAAGACCCCCCCCCCCACCACACACCCTCCAATCTCACTGCATCATCCCTCCCACAACCCCCTCCTCCTCCCCCCTCGGTGCCCCCTCACACTCCCTATAAAGATCGATTGTCAAATATCTGGTGCTTGTCACAGTTCTTAGTAATAGAGCTGGGAGAGAGTCGGCTTGCCTCAGGGTGGGACACTCAGCTAGACACAGGGACTGAAGATGGAAACACTGACAGGGTCGTCACAAATAGGCTTCTTTAGGCAATGCTGTACTGGGAGATAAAGGTTATCAGCATGACTAAAGAGTGCTTAGATGGATAGGGGGAGATTGCTGGGGAAGAATGGTGAGAATGGCTTAGAAGAAATCAAAGGAGCGATTGTTATATCAGATGGATGTTGATAAGAAGTTGTTGACACTTTTAATTGAAGCTCATCAAGGACAATTGAAATTTCGGATTCATAGGTTGCAGGATATGAAATGAAAACATGATTGGAGATAAATAGTTAATTGCAGATACAGTTCCCAAGGTGAATGGGGAGATGGGTTACATAATTGAGAATAATTGGAGCACAACAATAACAATACACAATACAACAATAACTTCTAGTTATATTTATACAAATGGACATGAACCCATGGGTCCCTGAAGATTGGTCTTTTACAAAGCACCAGTGTTGTCATTGAAATTGATATACGCCAAGAAGCCACCCAGTATATAATACTAATAACCTGTGAGACATATGTTTTACTATTGTCTGGAATGAGAGTTAGAATCATAACAACAAAATGATAATTCCTAGATAAAACTGTCATCACATCAATAAAGAAGGCAATTCCTTGTCATTCTATTTGCATTGAAGGCAATTATTGTTTCACTTTAATTCTAGATTAGTTTGGCAATACCCCAGCCGCCCAGTGAGTTTTATGGCCTCCAGAAACATTCACAGCCCCTTCTTACGTCTTATGAAGCTTTCTTATGAATCCGCACAGACATCTACATAACGGTGGTTCTAGATTACTCATTCCGGAAACAGCGATTACCGATGAAATGAGCTATCATTCTGCTTATATCATTGGTGCTTCCTAAGTCTGGGATTCTAACAATGTAGGTGATTTTATGCAGAATGTGGGCGGGGGGGGGGGTGAATTAGGAGAGGAGGTTATATGAAGAACAATGCACTGGACGCAATTCAGATTGCTTGTAGGTAGCATTTTCTGTCAATCAGCTCCTAAGAGAGATTATGAATGGTTGTCCCAAGTTATAAAAAGCCAAGGGAACTGTCTTGCAAGTTGGCAGAGACATCGCATATGGAGGAAATCCGTTTGGGGGGGGGGGGTGTGTGCGGTAGTTGCCATTTGCTATGTATATATTAATAACTACGTAATAGATAGACTATGGTTATGTGAGGCTAACTCAAAATAACCACTGTAGGGTGCCTGCCAGCCTACAGTAGTCATATTATAGGGTGCCTGCCAGCCTACAGTAGTCATATTTTGAGTTAGCCTCACATAACCATTGTCTATCCGTTTTAAACCACAGCTGTGAGGTTATGTGAGTCTAAGTGGAAATAACCAAGGTGTGAATTTCTTTGTCTCAGCCCTCCGCTGTGGTTTAAACTAGTATAGTTTACAAGCTAGGAGGTAGTCTTCTCTAGGCGGCTGGTGAGGTATGCATAGAGAGCATGGAGAATGTAAATAATTCTGGGGTCGCACTGGGGGGGGGGGGCTATATTCGTGCAGCATGTGGATAAAGTTCATAATGCATTTAATCACTATGCGGTCCTTAAAGGATTCATCATAAACAGCTGATGACTTCCAGTTGTCTTTTGTTACCTTTTATAATGAGCATATCTCAGATACCCAGGATGTTTAGGGGACAGTGGGTGTATGTGTAATGCATGTGTGAGTAATGTCAGACATACATATCTCACACACAGGGAGGTCCTTGGTTCCTGGTATAGTGCCAATTACAAGGCTATATTGGTATAGAGGGGATGAGTCCATTTATAATCAACTAAAGTGGAAGATCCTCCTGGATGACCATCTTCATTTCTTCCTAAGTCGTCTGAATGATGAATAGACCTGTTCCTGCTCCTGCTCCTACAAGGGGAATGCTATCTCCATCCTGCTCCTGTCCCGCTAGCCCCTGTCTATATAAAGATGAGTTACTTGCTAAAGCTGTGACTTTTCAGCTATCATAGTTTTTATATAACAGACTTCTGAAAATGTACCAGCTCTAAGAACTCCATTTGGTGAACTCACCACCCTGAACATAATGGGTCAGATCTCTGGAGCGGCTCAGAATATGCAAGCCATATTTACAGATGATACTTGGGATACATTGGACTACCAGAATACGAATTTGAAATAAAATCAGAAGTGGTCACCCGGGAGCCGTCCCTCCAAACAGAACTTGGGAATTGAACGTTCGCAACTGGGTAGAATCCGGGTAGGTCACAATGACACAAGAAAGGTACGGGAATTGAACGTTCGCAACTGGGTAGAATCCGGGTAGGTCACAATGACACAAGAAAGGCACGAGATATTCCCAAGAATTGTGAACATATCCTTATTACAATCAGAACTTGAAATTGAACGTTCTCAACTGGGTAGAATTCTACCCAGTTGTGAACGTTCAATTCCCATGCCTTTCTTGTGTCATTGTGACCTACCCGGATTCTACCCAGTTGTGAACGTTCAATTCCCAAGTTCTGATTGTACTAAGGACATGTTCACAATTCTTGGGAATATCTCGTGCCTTTCTCGTGCCATTGTGACCTACCCGGATTCTACTCAGTTACGAACGTTCAATTCCCAAGTTCTGTTTGATATAAATAACGTGGAATTCCACAGAATATGACACAGTCAAAAGCTGTTCACATATTCTCGTGCCAGATACGTGCACAATTCTCCCAGGGATCCCGAGTTGTGACTCAAGAACCGCACGAGTTCTGCCCGAGATCTTGTTTGCAGGGGTTGGTTGCTTATAAACAGAACCGCCCAGGGGTAAGTCAAAAGGTCAGCATACTAGCGTGAAAGCACTACAGAACCGTTGTGTTTAAGCGCCGGGTTTGAGTAAAGATTGGTCTTTGTATAAGTGCCGGGGTAGGGAAGCATTCAAATTTCTCAAGTATGCACTACAATTGATCTTAAATTTATAAAAGCCTGTCTTGTATAAGCACCGAGGTAATCATGTCTATGAATCTTTAAGCACCGGGGGCTTAAAGGCGACAGATTTATTCTGAAGGCTAGTATAAAGATATTCTGCCCCCCCCCCCCCCACTTGTCCTAAAATGCTAGAGTGGAAATAGTCAGTCCTTCTGAGCCACCTTGGGAAACTAGGGTGGACACACTTGGTTCATCTGTCCACCGCACACACAGCCATAGGGTAGATTCACCACTTTCGGATGTTCGTTTTACAGTGGGAATTTGACAGTTTTTCATATGATGATGAATATAGCATACACATGCGCAAAGGGAAGTGTTTAACCTTCATGGATTTCTAATAATATACCTTATTCTAACTAATTGTCCATGGGAAATATGTTATCAAATATTGTGAATTCAAATAGCTGAATTTCACCTGAAGTCACCTAATTAAAATATACACCTGAAGTCAGGCACTATCTTTTTTTAAAGTTTTTAATTGGAATTTGGGGGAAACTTATATTTTTCTGATGGTAGGGATGTTCATATTGATAGAGGATCAAGTGAATATCACATTAATCCATGGGGGGTACATATGATATGCTTTTATAAGGGTGATAACCATTGGTTATAGTAGACTACGATGAACAGGTTTCTTTTCAAAGAAAAACATTGATTTAACCATTTGTCTACGGCAGGAGGTACATAAACACTTGTGAATATCACAAACACTACTATATACCTACTCCATCAAAATGAACATCATCGTGTATGTAATAACATGTATAAGATAGGTTAATATTACAGATGAGGGCAATTTCCTAAGCAGATCTATGTTAAACTCATCATGTAAGGTAAACACCATTTCCTCCCATCTCCCTGCATTTTAGGATAACCATGTATATCCTATGTCCTATTTCTATATATTTCATAACAGGATGTATATTAGTTCTGTTCAATTCAGAGGGAATTGACTAGCAATTAGTGTCAGAATCATGGTGAAATTGGTGTCCGACCATGGGTGGAATTACGTGGTCAACTTAAATTGGCTATGGATAGGAATATTCTTATAACTTATAACTATTATTTCTTAAGACTATTTGCTTAAGAAAATGTGGTGGTTTCATCTCATATCTGCACATAGGACATCTATGAAGGCATATTCTCACAAAGGTGGAATTGCTAAAATTACTTTTACACTTGGTTTGATTATTTTTTTAGGATAAAAATGGCAAAATATATCCTAACTTTAGGAGACCAAAAACGGTCTACAAATCTATGCTAAACGTGTATTGCTTACATAGTCATCGAGAAAAATATGTGTGCTTTCATTATAAAATGAGGTCTTGGACTGTTTTCATAAAATTATATATGAATATTGAGGTCAAAATGTCCGACTTTAGGTTTGCGTCCGTCTTTGGCTGAATCTACCCTATACGGCCCATTTATGCATGTACATTTCCTATATATACACTCGGCATATAGAACATATAGACGGTCGACGGCTAGCATAGAAATACTCAGTCCTTCAGGGCCACCTTGAACAGTCTGTTGAAAGCTTCGGGTATCTAGCAAAACTGATACATTACGAAATGAGGACTGGTGGGTAAAGGACCATCCATGTAAATCCAAGTATAATCCCCATATCATGAGCACTACAGCGTCATTATGCTATAATTATAGGCAAACGTTTTTAATGCGGCTTTATATCATGATAAAATAAGAGGTGCACCCTAATCTGCACTGCTCGCACATGACTTGTAGTAAGAAATAATATGATTAACATGTGTGTTACGTCTATGTCTCTTTATAGAACAAGCCCCAATGGCTGCCCCTTAATATAACAGAACATAATAAGAAGATAATAGAACATTGACTTCTATGAGTAATTGCTATAATTTCGATTTAGCGTGGGATTTAACAATAGGAAATGACTACCTCTTGGATTGTGTGTGTCTTAAAAGGTCTGTTTGACCCGGATTCTGAGCCATTCACAAGCTATTTGTGAGCTTGTATGGAAGGAGCTCCTGCTTATCTAGGTCTACAATGGATGGTAGGCATGGCCGTAGATGTACGCTCCCATATGGTGGGAATATACGAGGCGGCTTGGGTTGAAATACTTCATATTCCTATAACAAAAGCATGTCTTATTTCCTGTGAGAACATGCCTTGTTTATGCAGTCATTTTCGCTTAAATATTTGCAGAAAAAAAATCGTTTGTTTGTTTGGAGAAGCAGAGGGCAAGCAGCGGACGGAGTAGTTACATTTAACATTTATTATGAATCCAGCACATGAATCATTGCTTTATACTCTGTGACAACAAGGGAAGAAATGGGATTATCTCACGCCTCGCTTTGGGATCTGGGTTAAATGATTGGTCAATCTGCGCGCAGGGATCTTCAAAAGAAGTAGTTCCGGCCCGGCAATACCTGGCTGATAAACTTAGGACCTTCCCAAAGTACGCTACGGTATCTCTCCGCTTGCCTTTTTTACTCCTTTTCAATTGAGTGAATGCGCTGTCATTGAATACGAAATCTGTGTAAAGAAAGAGGATAAAAAATAGGGCAGACAGAGTGCCAATTGGATTTGCAAGATGAGTATTTGCTGTAGGAGGGCGCGGAGGGGTGAGTGGAGTAGGAGGGAGATAACCCTTTAAGGGAGGAATATTTCTTTAATGCACTCTGCTCATTTATCCTTATGTCATATCAATACAGCCCTGGGCAGTGCTATATGCAAGCATCATGCTAATTCTAGGGCGTTGAAATAACTTTGGAGGGTTGCCATGCAGCAATGCAGGGCCAGAACTTCTTCGCCGGCACTGTATTAGGGAACCAGGTCCACCACTAAATCTTTAAGGCAGCATGCCGTTCGTAAAGGGTTAAGGGAAGTAAAACACGCATGGATCAATGCCCAGTTTATCTGGCGGTAAAACGAGGCAGGTCACCATCCATCATGAGACTACCGTTATTGCCGCAGCCGTAACAGCGTTTTGAGACGGTTTTAACGACGTTTAACGATAAACACGTGATCTGACTGACTGACTACACAACAACACTTCAAGACACACCAAGACACCCCTCCCCCACCCCTCCCCCTCACACACACATCCTCACACCCCCTCACCCACTCACCCCTCTCTCTTATCAAATAATAGACGCTCAGATCTGGGGGCAGAAGCACAAGAAGAAAGCGGACGTGCAGAGAAGACAGGTTTTGTTCACGTCGACAAAGACAGCCATGTATAAATTTCATGCCTAGTTGCTCCTGGATGGCTAGATGAGACCCCCGCCAATACTCAGAAGGTGGGCGGGCTAGGGGCGGGCTAGAGGAGGGGCAGGGGGTGGGGGGAGTTGTATGGGGGTAGGGGATTTTCTGAGAGAGTGAATTCATTGCGGCGGGGTGCGGACATGCTAAGCTGCTTTGTCACTGAGCCGCTTCGCCATGTCTTCTAAATCGCGCCGCGTGCACACTTCTAGCACATTGTCACCAAATCGCCGATTACCCGATTCAGCGCCAATCGTCCGGCACATGTGTCGGGCGGATGTGGCGCCTAGGTGCTGTGGTGGGGAGGGAGTGTGGGCGGGGATGGGGCAGGGTAGAGGTATACCCCCATGCACCACCAATCTCCCAGCCGATTCATCCATACGTTTCTACGGCACTACTTCCTTCTCTGCCAAAAGGCGGTGGATCACCATGAAAACTTGCCTACGCCATGTTTTTTTAAATACGTATTTATACAACTATGATTCGATTCAGATATGTAGAGGGATAGGTGTAAAGCAAATGTTAACAATTTCAGAAGTATTGATGATGCTTTGATGGTCCATATTTGACATACTCCTGAGAACTGGTGTATTGAGATGGCAGTGTGAGGAGGCTATAGGAAAGCAGAAAAGTAGTACCCCTTTCCTCCCTTGTTCCACAGGAGAGTTCCTGAAGTCCGGGCCTTTTGGCAGAGTCTTATCTGAGACTGTGCTTGGAGAGTGCCCCACCACCACCACCCTCACCATCACCACAGAGGAAAGGGTCACAGAATGGGACCGGCTGCAACTCGGCGCGTCCCTCTATACCCGCTACAACCGCATCATGCAGCCCGATACCCCGTCTGTAAGGGGTGGGGGGGGGGGGGGGAGTTGGTTTGTGAGACGGGCCTGGCAGTGGTATGCAGGCGGTTGTAGGGGGTTTGGAGAGGGGTGGAATAACTACCCTGCTATTTTATCTACCCTACGCAATCCTGTAATGGCTCTATATGAAGCAGACCCGGAACAGACTGTGTCTATGGGGTGTGTGGGGGTATATATAACGCGGGTGGGGTTAGGGTGGGGGTGGTGGGATGAGAAGGGCTGGGGGAGGAGCTAATACACCTGCAGTGCACGTACAGGAGCAGTGATGTGAGTCATTCCCTCTCACAGTCCCCTCCCTACCATTCAGTCACCCCTCCCCCCTCCCCCTCACCCCTTCCCTATACTAAGTATATGAGTCTGGCTGCCACTTTGTTCTGTGTGAATAGGGTCCACACTACCGCCCTCTACCTCTTATAACCCATATAGCCCACAAACACTGACAGAGTCCTCTCCCAATATGGGACATAGAATAGGGGCACTTTGCCCTCAGAATAGCTGACGGATACTTTGAAGGGTCTCAGATTGATGTATGAGTTGCCGTCTATAGTATTATAGTACATACAAGTCTGCAAGATGGGTAGTAGTATATGGAAAAGGGGCTTTGGGACTGGAACTGCCCATGAGTGCACGGGTAGTAGTATATGTAAACGGCGCACTGGCACAGGCTACAGTCTGGATTCTTTTATTTAGAACAAGCACAATGCCACAGACATTTCTATTATTTCCATCAACAAATATATAAAACAATAACCTTCTCTTTGATAAGGACACAGTTCTGTGGAGTACAAAGGGAGACCCCACAGGGCAGCTTCCTAAGATCTTCCTAAGATCTGTCAGTCTCCGTGAACGCTTTATGATAGTTCATTCTAACATGAAGTTGGCCCAGTGTTTTGAACCGTATTGCATTGGTTATATTGGTTATATTGCATAGTTGGGACATCTAACCATTTAGGATGGCATGATACTCCAACACATCATTTTTATTTGTTGTTATGATGCACCGGCGTACCATTTGATGGTTGTAGTGGGCGTACCGACTGGTATTACCTACAAATCGGCTGATGGAAAATGGGCCTTACATCATCACATATCAAACCCATATAATCCACAATGATTAGGACAAATTGTGGGTAGATCAGAATTGACCGAACCCTGGTGTATACCTTTAATGGGTTAAGAGCCTGGTACCAATTAAGCGTTAATGACGTGTGTCATTCGCACACCGAGGGTTAGCAATGTAGGGTACAAAGATATTATCCGGGAAATACTAAATCATTTAGGATTAACAGGTTATGGGCTAACTACTTGTCACCATGTGAGTGTAACATTAAGCATGTTCAACCAGCCTTCCTCAATACCTGTCACATCATCGACCCCCGTACATAATTCAATTAGCCCTTTCACCCCCTCCCTCCTCCCCTGTTCCCCTCGTTTATCGGCACCTACAACGACCGCCGCCTAACGGAAGAGCCTCCGTCGGCGACCGGAAGGGAATCTGGATGCGGCGCGTGCCGCGACACCTAGCGGCGACAACAGGGCCACCTGGTGGCGGCAAAGTGCAGGTATAAAAGGCACGTCCGGCAACATAAAGGCTGCTTCCGGTGTTCTGTAATGGCCGCCGACCGTCAAACATGGCCGATACAGCCTCTCGTCCCGCCTGCCCGCGGCGTCCCACAGACCGCCACTCGAGTTAACACTCCCCGGCCGCCGCCGCATGGCCCATTCTCACCGCGCACTCTCACCATGTCTCGCTGCTCTCCGCGTTGAGTCACGTGCCTCCGAGAATCCACGAGAGCAGTGAACCTGCTATGACGTCATTGATCGGGGCGGGGGGGGGGGGTGATGGGGAGGGGAGGCTGGACGGAAGGGGACCGGGAAGGGGAGAAGGGATGAATATCACCGGGTTGGTAATTAGGACGGGGATGGTTGTAGCCCTGCAGGTGGGGGATGAGGTGAGGAGGGGGTAGTCAGAGACTAAGTGGTAACGAGTTGGTTTAGAGGGGGAGGAGGGGTGGCTGTTGGGTACAGAGTAGTTTTCACAGCTCTGACTATGCCGAGCGGGCTAAGAGATGGACATTTTCTGGTCGTTTACACAGCAGTTAGCGGGCTTGTCTAGATCCCCCCGGCACCAACTGACGCCCCCTAGTGAGGCGGGTGAGAACTACAGTAGTCAGTGCTTTGTACCGTTTACTGATACATGTAAATCTCCTTAGTGTGGGTGGGATCAACCTCCTATTGTTATTCAACACTTAATCCCCCTTAATGGGGCAAGTACTGGTGTACAAACCTGAATCCAGTTAAATACCCAGCAAATCAGGAAGAGCCGTGGGTGTACCCAAGCTAACCCTATTGGATTGTCTTGGGTAATGCCCACTGCTCGCCCACGCTCACTGTAATCTACTGGATATGGACTAATATGGGGTATATCGTTGAATGTAGATATGTGTGTCACCCTTTAAATCCCTCTATATACATAGTCAGAATAAGTCAGGGTACAGAAGGCTACAGTGGGCTCCTCAGCTGTCCAATCAGAGTCTCCATTTTAATTTACGGTTTCGCTCTAATGATGTTCTGATAAGTCGTACGTTTCACAGTACCCCGTGTCATTAATGTTCTGTCCTCGTTAAACTGCCATCGTTTCTGGAAACCCATAAAAATACACATCTAAGCAAAACAACTGTGTAATGGTAGACATGTTGTCTTTTCCTCCGTACGGTCAGTTTTTACGAGCCAGTTTCAGTCCCCAGCTGATGTTAGATTTTACAGCTTGGTACTTCGTAATAACGATATATAAGGGTATAAATCTTATTTGCCCCTACCATAATACTTGTTTGTATAACCCGTTTTTATATAAACTAAGTCTGAACTTCATTATCTCATGAAATCGCTGCATTAAAGTAAGTTCAAAGAGTCTAAATTGCTTGTAATTTTGAAATAGATTACAAAATGGACCCTCTTCTGTCTGATCATTGTACTTGTCAGTAGGATGTATATGTATGCCTCTCTCTAGGTCAAGGGCCTCCGCCGATATAAATATAAGCTCAGGGCAATGAGAGGCAATTTGAAGACGGTCGATTGTCACCACCATTGTCAATAACTCTTTGGACCTGTTTGAATAGGCGTTATGGATTTGAAAATGAAACTAGTGTGCTAGTGCTATTTCAACATCTGAGACTATTACTATGGGCAATGATTAGCTGCACAAGGTCCATTACTTAGACAAAGGGGCTACACATTATGCCCATTGTCTCCATGATGCATGAATGCATAACACCAACATCTCCACATGGCGCATGTAGAGGTCTTTATACCTAGGAAGGATGATATTAACTCTGTACGATGCATAAGTATCCATCAAAGACTACACAAGACGTGTGACAAAGACAAGACACAGCAGCAAACACTAACAATACACTTTGAACCTAGAAAAAAATACCTCTTTGGTAAGCATAACTGCATACCAAAAAGCAAGGGGAAGTTCAGAGGGTAGACTCTAAAGGACTTTGTTCCGACAGACATCCCACAGGCTAAGGTGTGGCAGGGTAAGAAGTACATGTAGATAGATTAAGGCAGCCTTAACAGCTAGACGACAAAGAACACAATGGGATGTGAGACAGAGGCCCCGTGTAGACACAACCGAGTAGAACAGTTTAAGCCGCTCGGCTGGTTTGTTTCCTAAACTGTTGCCGAACGGAAATACTCAGTTCCTGCAGATGACATTCACAACAAGGCCTAGGTTGTGAACAAGGACGATACATCATGACGAAGTGTTATACATTACTGTGGACTATTGTGTGGCTATTTGTAGTGGTTTAGTCATTCCTAAACAATGAGCCGTTTATAACAAAGTAGTTGTTATTCTTAGATGTACATGACCATCAACTGAAAGAGATGATGAGCATTTTCTATCATGAAAAAGAATATAGAGCCACTGTCTACACCAGCTGGTAGAAATATTGTCTAGAAAATGTATCTAAGAAACAAATACCACCTCCAATTAGAATGATGATACATTTTAAAACCTAACTAAGAGTTAGGCACATAACGCCGTTCAAAGGCTATGCCAAACCAATTACAATATCAGCTCGTAATATTTTTCCCAGCTATTGCGTTGTCCTGATGACAGTAGGCCCCCTATTCGCTAGACATAACTTCTAAATTAATTGCCAATGCATGGACCCCATATGTTGCACCTTGTTACACCTATTCATACACAGCTTATTAACATATTGATTGTATATATCATGGCATATCATTGTTCTCTCTTGTTATATTTATACCACAGCGGGCACGGAGAACAAAGCATTTCACACCTCTTGTATACTGCATACAGCTAGTGGTCTAAATACGTCATAGGCCTTGTACCAAGCTGTAGGGGTATTCAGTGGCGGGATAAGGCTCCCTTTACTGTATTTCGCGTACAGCTTTGTGCTTGTCCTATAACTACTACGTACATGTACCATAAATAACAGGATATACCATGATACATTATGGTTTACCATGATGCATCCTAGTTTACTATAGTAGATCATACTACCTACCTTTTACCTGTACCACCATAAAACCCCTTGTTATAGTAACTTACTGATTGTACCGACCCTTGCGGACGGAAGGTGTGGGGAGGGGGGGGGGGTCAATGCCATATTTGGCAGGTACCCTGCTGACGGATATCCTGCTGGTTGCTGCTTTATGATGGTTGCCAGTAACAAGCTCACAACAGGAAGGGCCTATAACCTAACCGCCCACGTGGGTGGCGCCGCCATAAGTAACTTGGCCCAAGTCTTGGGATTCTTAAACAAGAACTTTGAATGTGGCTACTTCTTACACCAAAATGTGCTATACATTGCCTCAAGTCCCAGCCTCACACCTAATGGCCCCTGTCCGAGAAGCCCATGCATTGCCTATAGATTTTTGGCCGATTAGAGCTCTTGCAAAATAGTGTTAACTTACTGCTTAATTGTACCCACATACTCAGAAAAGTCAGCGTCATTGTCGCTAGAACCACTCTCACAGTGCCTGACTTTTATGTGAGAGTGGTTCTAGCGACAATGACGCTGACTTTTCTGTGTATGCACCCAAGACAATGTCCGCGTCGTGGTGGCCATAAGGGCCAAATCAACTGGACCAACGGAAGATCTTCCGACCAAGGAAAATACCGCATTGTATAGACGAATGGACTAGATTTTGGCCATCAAATCTTGGCACTCAGAGGTGAATTCAATAAATCTGAAAGGCATGCTAGCCTGATGAGTAGCATCACGTCTCAGAGCTACATTTACATATACTACTTCCTCGTATGGAAAATCCTTGGGTTGTCACCTTTGTCGGTGTTTGTTGGTTCATCATTTCTGGACACTAAAGGTCAGGAAAGAAGTTGAAGGCTATTCTAAATATCTGCTAAACCGAGTAGCAGGGGTAGGCTGCAATATTCTGGAAAAGATCATCATAGAATGTAATTTGTGAAACTCCCTTAACTTGCTTTCAATTCTTGTACATTCTCATACTATTCTCCCCACTTTGGAGTATTGGTTTAGAAGTGCGGCACTCTAACAGAGGTAGTAGGCAGTGTGTGTGTGGCGTTTAGCAGTACTAATAGCACAGCGCTATGACCCGGCACGTATAAACAGTGGTTTCTTGTAGATTTATGGTACCAATTACGCTTATCTCGTCGTCTTTGGGACGTGGAACCAAGCGTGTTGACGCTCTATATCAAACAGTGACAGTATTGCCGTTGCCACTCACTCTCCCCCCACATCTTAACCCCCATAATCGCCTAGACAACCAATGAAAACTCTGTTTGGAGATTGGAGATTGGGGATTGGGGATTTGGCGGGAAACGGCCAAGTGTCGTCTGCTCTTGTATTACTGCGCGGTAACAGGAAGTGAGCCGCACCACACCTCTCTGTGCTGTGTGCCAATACGCGCCGCCAACAAGTGCTGCCGATTGTCGTCAAACATCCTCCAGAGTTGTTAAGTGGAGGGTTTCCGTCATTCAATCGCACACCGAGACAGCCGCCAGCAGCAACCTTAAGGTATACAGTCTGACTCAGGGGAGGCCGCAGGGGCTTAACTGGTGCCAGCCACAGAGACTCAAGTAGCATTAAATGTGGCTCTAATCAAAGTAATGGATTGCATATTGCTTCTGGTATTATATGATGAGCATTTTTGCAACAATATCCCCCCTCAAGTGAAGTGAGCATTTAAAATATCTTTTTATTTTTTTATCGCAGAACATTACGAAATATCACTGGTTCGGCCTATTAGTGGAAATATTATTCTGTGAGAGACAGGGTGGAGATAAGTGTGAGGCATATGAGACAATTATCTTTTCTGTCATTGATATATCCAGGTGAGGCCGTGGTATGACTAAATTAGCATTTGTGACTGTAAGTAGTACATGTATATATATATAAATGTGACTCTGTCACAGCAAGTAGTATATGTAAGTGTAGGTATGAGACTGGGTGTAAGTAGTATACGTAAATGTAGCTTTGAGACTGGCTGTAAGTAGTATATTTAAGTGTAGCTCTGAGACTGGGTGTAAGTAGTATACGTAAATGTAGCTTTGAGACTGGCTGTAAGTAGTATACGTAAATGTAGGTATGAGACTGGCTGTAAGTAGTATACGTAAATGTAGCTTTGAGACTGAGTGTAAGTAGTATACGTAAATGTAGGTATGAGACTGGCTGTAAGTAGTATACCTAAATGTAGCTTTGAGACTGAGTGTAAGTAGTATATGTAAGTGTAGCTCTGAGACTGGGTGTAAGTAGTATACGTAAATGTAGCTTTGAGACTGGCTGTAAGTAGTATACGTAAATGTAGGTATGAGACTGGCTGTAAGTAGTATGTAAATGTAGCTTTGAGACTGAGTGTAAGTAGTATATTTAAGTGTAGCTCTGAGACTGGTTGTAAGTAGTATACGTAAATATAGCTTTGAGACTGAGTGTAAGTAGTATATGTAAGTGTTGCTATGATAGGTAGTGTATGTAACTGGCATTGTGGGACTGGATATAAAGATAACAGGGGGAGAGATGTCTTTTCTATCATATCTGTCATCTTATGACCGCTCTTGTTTGATGAGCACCTTGGTATGACCTACACCAATAAGCAAATATTGTTGTCTATATAAAGACTCCAGTATACATTGTACTTGAAGGACTACAACCTTGGTGTACCCCCCCCCCCCCCCCCGCCCACCCCATCTCCCACCACTTCCTTCCAAATAAAGCCCATCTTTATAGAACCCTGTTATACCGACACATTACACGGTCCACTGAGCACGCTGAGAAGACCAATCAGCGTCCGTAAAAGCCGCACGTGTTGTCGTCTTTAGGTAAAATCATTTGAAAGGACAGTGTTGAGTTTGTCTTAGGGAGGTAATTAGTGGTCAGGTAATGAGGCAGGCGCGAGGTAATCACGCAGCCCGCGCCTCTACCTTAGTGTTTAATAAGAATGCAATTAACACACGGCCACCTGCAAAAGGGCGGGAAAACAGCAGCGACTTGCGCCAAAAGAAACACGGATAAGGATGTCGTCTGCTGTGAGTTAATTCCCAAAGGGGTTACCCCAACTCCTAAGTTAGCATCCAGGATGTGGGGAGCCATAGTGGGGCCTGGTTTAGGTGTTTGTGGATGGGGGTTGAGTGTTGTTGGGGTAAATAAGATCAGCTGCTTGGCAGAGGTATTCAAAGGGCGAAAACTGTTATCAACCTTTAAGGGGAGTGTGGAGAGATTGGGACAGAAGGTGGCAGTGGGAGAAGAGTGGTATTATGAAAGGGTTGGGGTAGAGGTGAGGAGATGAATAGAGGTGAGGTTGGGTAATTGTCAGTGGTGCTGTGATGACGGTTGTTGATATGCAGGTTCTAGAGGTACACTTGTGGTTATCTTCCTTCGGTGTTTTGTATTTTACTTTGTGTAATACCTGTAGCTGTTGTTGTGAGATTTCCCATAGTGGTTAGAATTCCTATCAATCACCACATGCCTCCTATTAACCTTTTAAGGACCGCACATATTGATCTATTCCCAATAATTGCTATGATGTATAAATTCCACCTAGGTTAGTAAGTCGCCAGTGCTTCATGTGTCATGCCAATCGTTCAGGCGTTATCTACTAGTAATTGTATCTATTGTATTTCCCTCAGGGTCGGCATAATAGATACATGGCGGCCTGGCGAGTACAATCGCCACACCTGCATTTATGCATCATATTTATGAAGGGCATAATGTATCAAATCACTATGCGGCCCTTAAAGGGTTTAATAGAACTAGTAGCTTACAAGTACTTATTTCGTACAACAGCCCCTCTCTGTAACAGTTGAATATCAGGCACTATAGCGGACCCACAATTCCTCCCTGTCCAGAACCGGAATTCCTGTGAGATATGCTGAAAGGGTGGACGTGTTGTGCATCAATGTGACCGTCTTAGACCAGTTACAACGCTGGGTCGCTTGTCAATTGTGACGTCTCAGTCATGACGTAGGTTAAGGGAGCAGAATGACGAGATGACGTAGGCTCTACATCCGGCCTTTTATGACGGATATCTTGTTTCTTTCCGGTCGCCCTATCGTTCAGTCTACCCCATAGCCGGGCTCACGTTCTCACCCCCCATCTGTTTCCCGGTGCGGCAATTGGTCAAACCGTCTATACTTCCTCTGTAGATACATCTATTCATACAGCCTTCCTTCCTTCCTCCTGGCTACCCGACAAATGCACAGTTTTTGTCGCCTGGTGTTTCCCTGCTACATGACGTAGGTGTCCATTAAAAGCAGCTGGTTACCCTTGTATTACGGACTTAAATGACGTATAAGTGTACATGATGTGAACCATTGATACCTTCCAGAAATTGCTATAATAACCCAATATTGTATTCTGGACTGTTCTAAAATGCTCTGCTCCCTACTCACTCAAACCCTGACTTCCTGTCCTCTCCTTACCCTCTTAAAACCTTTACCCTAACTCACCCCATGATACCTTTTAACCACGTCCTTCTACCATATATTCTAACACAAGACATCTTCCATAGCACGTAATCATCTACATCTCAATCCTCTCCCTGTGTTACCCTACCACATCCCTGTCTCCCACGCCCCTGGCCTACCCCTGAGGCCCCTGGCCCTCCTTGTCCATCCCTCCCCCTCCCCTGGCACAGAACGATGACCTTTCTGGTGTCTAACGTTATTTACCTCTGTTTCATTGGGTCATCAGCCCTCCATTGGCTACTCAATCAATTCATTCTGCCCACAGTGACCCTCCGCCCCACCCTCTACTACATCCCCCATATGTAACCCCCTCCCGCCGCTCCCTCCCCGGTAGGGCCCTGCGTCCGGGATCGTCGTACGTGGGGGGTCGTAGGGAGAGGTTAAGGTAAAAGGGATTAAGACGCCGTGCATTAAATCAAAACTTTGCTGTAGATTATTGGGAAACAAGTGGAGGTGGCTTGAGGGTTGTGCCTACAGGCCGGTAACGAGATAAGGTCTGAGTCGAGGCAGTGCCCACCACGTCAATGACTCAGCAGTTTCTCAGCTATTGGCAGCCATTACAGCTAATCTACCACGGCCGCCATCTTAAAGAAGGTCTCACGAGCCTAAACTCTGCAGATTGTTCCGTGCTTATCTTGGTCCACAAGTCCCCAACCCACAAAGCGATTCTATCGACTGTTATATTAACAGTAGGGTCAATCTAATTCAGGACAGGTGCAGTGCACACGCTGTCTTATTGTCAACTTATTTGTCACAGCTTGATCTATGTTTAAGTTGTCAGTTTAAGGCAATTGCCCGTGGTTTGTGCCATTGCGGATCAGTTCTACGTGCATCGAACCATCTAGATAGCCTTGTCACTTGTCATTCTGTTTCGATATCAAGACATTGTCCATGTTATCTTTTCTTAGTCCTTTTTGTTATGACCACTTGGCGTCTAAACTAAGCATCTAGATCTGTGATACTAAAGCCATCTTGTAATTGACCGCAGCTATGCTTGGAGAGTCCAGGAAACAGTGCCAACCACTCAGAGGTGAATTGCCTGAGTCTGACACCGTCTCAGAATACATCTTTAAAAGTCTAAAAATAGAAGCTGTAGACTTTGGGTTATTTATCTAGCTATAATATCCCATTTCTGGCAGTTAGTTTTGTACTCCAACACATCTCAGGTCAGGCATTATAATGTAGCAATTGACCTCTCCAATCAGCATAATAAGTGATGTGATAAGGGAGCTGATATGGAACTCTAGGAACTGGTAGTACTAGTGCTATGGTTGATATGATATGAATGGCGACCATGGCTACACACAGCTAAGAGTAAATGCATTGTCAGAAGGGGACTATTCATTTTTCTTCACAAGTTGGGCCTGGGCTTTAATGATTATCATCTCTTGGTAAGCTTGATACATTCGATACAGCAAAAAGAAAACAGTACATTAGGGTGACAAAAAAAGGTATTCAACCAGTCCCAGTCTCATTGAAAAGACACACAATTACAGCCAAAACCATAATAAATCCACTACCACACTCGTCCCAAATACAACTTTTTTTTATCCAAGCCATTTATGAATGGTAAATTATCGGCCTCACTCTGCAGGCTCTGCTGATAATACACCAATCCTAAATGATTCTGATGAAAATTGTTGTATTTAGCATTGTTTAGGACTGTTGTAGTACTGTGGATGTATCATAGAAGATGTCTCCCCAGTATTGTGAGGCCTCTGTGCCCATACTCTCATTCCCAAATCCTTCCGAAGGAAGGCTCTGGTAACAGCCAAATGACCTTGAACTTTGGATTTTGCTGAGTCTGGACAACCCCTGCTGGTAGCCTGGAATCAGTGGACAGGAACCAGAATGTATGATGGTAGTTTTATCATCAGACTTTCTGGTTCCATTTCCTGTTCCTCGGAAGGATTTGGGAACAAGAGTACTGTGCCCAACGAGTTGAGTGGAATGAGAACGATCCTGCTGTGTGAAATCAGTGTGTAAATCTTCTTGTGGTTAATGACTACATTTATGAAGGTTCCACTTAATTAACTTGCAAAGATTGATTTTATCTGAGGGTCATGCAGTCATAAATGGTGATATCCCTGGCCATGAAGTTTGAGGGTCAGTTATTGTCTGGGACTATAAGATAAATACTGAGGTCTAAGGGAATCTATTCAAACTGACTGTTTCCTCACGAGTTTGCCCCTGGATCATATTGGGCAAAATATAACACAGGTCCCAACAAATGAAAGAATTTTCGTGTTTTTTTTAATAGATTCGAGTGAATCTCTGTGTTTATCAAGTCTGCCATATCACACATGAAAGAAAGGGAGACTGTACACACAAGTCATGGGGGGACACAATGTTGCCGTATTGTTGCATTGATAAATAACCTTGTCAATGTAAAAAAATGTTCTCTTCCAGTCAAACACACAGAAGTTGAATGAACACACATGATTGTGATCTGTTTTGCCTACATTCCAGCTGTATTGGGAAATACGACCACGCGGTTGTCTGTCATATAAAAGTGCTTACTAAGGTCCGAAGGGGATTGCATATCATGACCACGTCCTATAGTTCACTTTTATCTATTGAATTCCAAATCTGGTGAAATGGATAAAATTCCACTGAGAAAAAGATGTTTTTTTAATGTCCTGGGGAGCTTTAGTTACATGAACTGGCTGCGTCCCCCTGATGCTCAAGCTAAGTAAACATATAATAGTGACATGGATGGGATATGGATAAGCACACTGCGGCATGTCTATCTAAATTATAATCATATAAAAGACACAATCATAGGACGACAAATACAGTCAAGTTCATTCATATTCTATTTCATATATAGTTTACATTTGATCACAACGTTTCGACCATAGGCGATCTTCTTCCGGTGATCAATTGAATTTTGATGAATACATTAGCTGGCAGTCATAAACGGCAGATACACTGACTTGAGCCACATGAATAGATATTAAATAGTTATTTCAACACAGCGCTTAAAATGGCCGCCGCATCAGAATGTCTCCTTCACCCCCACCCACCCCTCTACGATCAGGCCACCAGGGGTCCCTCAGGGGTTCCCTTCAGGGTTCCTCCTCTGGTGCATTCTGGGAACGGAGATGCTGGATGTCTTGTACTTCCGGTCCGACAGAGAAGACGAGAAAAGATGTGACCGGCTACAAGTGCCGCTAAATGGTTATACCCGTGGGCGCCGGCAGAGCGCGTCAGTGTCACCATCCAGGGCGAGGGTAGAGGGGTGCAGGGGGTAAAGGGGAACTGGGTGAGCTGGGATGTGGCTGGAGAATGGGAGTGGTAGGGGGCCGGGAAGGGGAACTGATGTAGGAAGTTATTTGGTCTTATCTCCCAACGTCAGGGTGAGTGGGGTAATAGAATACACTGATGAATCGGCTGTTCTGTGCTGACTGAGTGGCTACAGGCAGTATAGGGATGGTATCGTCACGAGTATGTAGCACTTTAAGTACTGCATACTGCTTTGATACACTTTGTCGTCATAATATGGGAATGCAGCGCTTATTCTACAGAATTGTATCAACCATGTAGGGTCGGCATGATGTTTGAATGCAGCAGTAGCGGGTTCCTCAGCGTGTTGCTTTCATGCAGTACGAAGAGAAATGGCCTTATAGTATTAAAGCACTATGTTGGCCTTAAAGGGTTAGAGGACATGAATGGAGGAGGCCTGTGGTGGTGTGGGTTACACCATGAGTCCACCTACTACTACACAGGGGGGGGGGGATTAACATGTTACCTGCTGGAGGATGCGTGTCGTGACGGCTGATGCAGGTCAATGTCGTGACGGCATGACTGAAGAGTTTCCTTGCAAAACGCAACAAATCCTTTCCAAAATTAGGATGTAGTGATTTCTCTAAGGCTACCATATTGGCAATTATAGTGCCTCGGATATAAAGGTCAAATCCCACAACGCGAAAAATGGGCCAGAAAGTGTTGATTATTGACATAAAAACAAGGGGCAACTATTGCCAATATTGTAAATCGCAACACTTGTCCCATGATCTTATGCATCTCCAAATCCCACAGTGGTCAATAACAGGCAAGCAAAGTGTTGTATGCAGGACTGGTTAATGGATCTGTTTGAGGGGAGTTACTTCACAGTACGATTTGTCCTCACTATTCCCTCACAAGTAGCCTAAAGATATTTGGAGTGTCCCCCCTATATAAACCAAATCGTTGATATTTTCCAATAAGCAACATTTTCTAGGCCTTCTGGGGGAAAATATCAAACTCTTTTGATCCTTGCGATTTCCCAAATCACAAGACAAAGGCAACACTTTCTCACCAATTTGGGCTTGTCTTAGCTAATATAAGGCCCAAAATCGGCAATAAGACCAATTCACAACATTTTCTGACCCTCTCTCGCGTTGTGGGATTTGACCTTAATGTGTACATCAGAAAAGACATAAAGACATGAAAAATAGAGTTTACTGTCGTGACAGTCTGACGTCATGCAGTGACGGCATGATTGCCGTGATACATGTATATATGTATATGATACAGTGTATACAGTATACGTTACCTGTACACAAAAAAATCGAAATGCACCTGCCCTTAGTCTGATGTGGCTATCCCAGGTTAGTCATATGGATATTGGCCAGGCATGACCAAGTGCTATTCAAAAATGACTGAGGCAGAATAACATAAATTATGACTAATGCCTTATTCAAAGGGCTTAGCCTTAAAACTCATTGAAATGAAGAAGACATTGGTGACTTGGTCAGTACTGACCACCCTGACAGTATTAACTAACTTGGTTAGGCTATAGTGACTGAGAGATTGGTCGTAAATTGAGCCAAAGAATATCAGTATGCTCCGCCTTCATGGGAAGCATACCCGGAAAATACCTCTGTTTAGGGCTCATGAGGCCTAAAAAAAAAAAGTTGTGTTCCGGTATCCCGACCGACCCTCCGTTTTTGGGGCCGACCCTAATTTTTTTTAGACATTTTTATAATATTTTGTTAATTTTAGGACATTTTTGGTGTTTTTACTACTAAAATACACCTTTTTACCAAAAAAAAAAATCATCTAATAATAGTAATACATGTACTCCCTCCACACAGAACATGCTATTTGGATGACTGCCGATATCTAATGAATTACTCTAGAGATAACGCTTCCTGACAAATATGAACCCATTCTGTTTAAGCAATTTCATCAAATGGTTCTTCAATGCCTGTTCAATTCCCTTCCTTATTGTTCCTATAGCATCAGTCGTTCATTATTACTCTGGCTATTAAGTAAATGCCAACTCAACCTCTGTTTCAAATGAAGGCATGGCGGTTTGATGAAGTCAAAACAGCCAGACCTAAATGCTTTGGACACTCACATCTCCAAATACCTCTGTACTTTGAAAACTTTCTCCTCACAAAAGAAAACGTTTTAGCCTATCTCTCCAAAGCTGCCGTGGGCTTGCTGCCATTTTGGGATATTCACTATGTTTGAAAAAAATGTCCTTAAGACCAACTTCTGTGCAGCTATTAAGAATTGTACCGACATGTAAACCTTAGGTTTTATGATGAGTGGGTCTACACAATTGCTTAGCACCATATCCAATGACAAAACTCTCTGTTTGATTTTGCAAGTGAATTAATACCTCCAACCTGATAACCTACGATACTATTGCTATAATCCGCCCTAGCGTTCTTAAATTAGCGGGGTGTGTACCCCCAGTGCTATTAGGCCCTACAGAACAGGCACTTATTCAATGTCCTATTTTGGTGGTTAAGAAAATTCCTTTACTCCTGCATGTATATGGCACTTATACAAGACCACGCTCTTTTATAACCAGGCACATTACCAATATGGTACACTTGGCCTAAATGTAGACCACAGTTTAGCCCCCCCCCCCCACACACACACCTGCCCAGCCCTAGGCCTACAGCTCATATACAGGGCCGCCATGTGAAGTATGCCATCAAATAACAGTCACAAATGAAACGCCGTTTTTCAGCTGCCTTGCCACCGGATCCGGTCCGCTTTACGTCGTGGCTTGATTAACACAGTCAATAGATATTCCCGCCCCCCGCCCCCACCCCCTAGCGGCCAGTTTAAGCACTGCTAAATGCCCAGGCGCCTTGTGTTTCCGGTGGTTGCCGGCAGGGGGCAGCGTGATTAGGTGACGACTCACAATAACACTCAGCCCTCCGCTGGTTCCCGCGCTGATGAATAGACCACGCCGACTCCCGCCGGCTCCCAGCGAGATCTGTCAGAAGCGCCGACAATGCCACGCTCTGATTGGTTACTGACGCCCACGTGACTCGGCACCACGTGACAGCGGCGCCGCGCGGTTATTGGTTGTCGTCACATGGGGCGTGATGACGACATTGTGAGCAGCTTCTGGTGGTGGCCGCCAGGGGCAGCAATGACGGCCAGGCCTATTAGGTCTAGTTCGGCCGTAATCAGGCCTAAGATCCGGGCACATGGCAGCCTCAAACCATTGTCCACCTGTAGGCCGCTACATGGGGCAATATGCGCGAGGATCACTAGTGTCGGGCAATACTACCCATGTGATGTTAACTTGCTGCGCATTGTCTATGGGGAGTGGCGGGGCAATGTTTAAACTCATGAGTTGTAACATCAAACCATGACAAGTATCAAATGTGAATATCCTGAACCTCTGCAAAAGTTCTGTAGTAAAAAGCATACCGCCCTCGGGTTAAACTTAGGCCCATGTGATCACATTTCTATCAAATCACTCATTAGGAGTATCGGATGGGGCGTGAAGATATGACTTATCAATAAACATATTGGTGTAAAATGTCTTCTTTACAACATTTGTGTTTGTCGTCAATGACTAAGGCATTGAAAAATATTCCTTGTATTCTTCCTTGGCATAGGGTAGAGACAATTTCACAACATTCTATCTGTAACATGCAATGCAGTGTTAGAATACACGTGTAGTATCTGTGTCAACATTTCAACAATACGTGTATCGCCTTGTATATAGGTAAATGCATATATATAACCAAGTTTACATAGAAACGCTGTCTTTGTTGCTTGAAAATGATATACTTTATATACAAAGAAGAGATAATGTAAGGAGAAAATTTTACAGATATCTATATTTATAGCCAGGAAAGACAGCAATACAATACAGTGTCGTGTGGTTACCTACTAACAACAACCCGTGTATATAGCCTTATGTGTGCTTAAAAAAGTTAATATCACAACCGACATCTATAGCTAATAAGTCCATTTTTGTCACGTTGAATGATGGTAACTTAGTACCCGTCGTATAACCGGTCATAGTAAACACTCATACGGTATGAAAGGCTTGACAATCCTAGCAAAGATAAAATCACTATTCACCAACGTTTTATGCTGTGTTTTATCAACGATTTGTCACTGTACTGTACAATCGTGCGATTGTTTTCATGATCCCCTAGGTCGAGCAATGAGGACGCTGAAGGGACTTTTGATGGGGGGCAGGGGGTACTCATATCCTGTGGCAATTTTAGGAAATGTTTATGTCGCCATGTCAATTTTAAGAAATCCCACGTCGCTATATCGTTTTTAAGAAATGTCCTATGTCACCATCTATTTGTTCCTCCTGTCCCATGCCACTAAGCTCCAAAAAGGCCCATTATATGTCGCAGTGTCAAATCTAGGTGTCTAGGGTAATACTACAATTTGATTTCTAGCATGATTTCTAGCGGCGTGTGAGATCTGATATGTGGTATCCATTATAAATATCCATAGCTATACAATGGTGTCACTGTTGCTTTACAGCAGGGACACCGGTACCTTCAGTGCCCATCATAAGGAGGCCGCCCCTGGATTCTCGTTTTTAAATGATGGATATATTCGATGAGCCACTTCCCTTTCAAATGAGCCTACATACTATTCTAGACTCCTATTTTTCACCAGAGAAGTAGAAGAACAGTGGGTTCCCAGAAAACAAAAAAATGTTATACAATGATATAAATACAACGTCTCTATATGGCTCCTTATTGTGGCAAAATGTTATATACGTAATGTAAAATAGCTGTTAGCTGGGTTGCAAACCGGAAACACACGTAGTTTTCTTTTCCAGCGATCTTAGGTCGTTCCGGTTTATCAACTCGGTCTAGACTGCTAGAGTAGAGACTGTAATATGCTTTGGATGACGGAGGGGAAAATAATGGAGAACTATTGGTTTCTTTTGCCATCTGCATAAATACTTATCATGCAGCCTATTTTCGAGATTTCTTGTGAATCTGGCAGAAGTCGATTGAACTGTACGCAGTGTTATACTCTGAGTCACAATACTATTGATATACAGCGAGGGGTTCTGTCTCGAAACTAGACCAGAATGATATTACATCAGGAAACCATGTCATAGATATTCATAACTGTATATTGAACTCTAACAATTGTAGTTTGAAATATCTGGATGTCCTTTGAACAATCTGTGACCCCATGGTGTACTTAGAAATTAGTTTGATGTATTATTATTTGAAAAACCTTTTGCCCTGTGAAGCTATTTCTAATCCCTTTCCTGTCTGTTCCTGTCTTGCAGCATTGACAGGGAGCCTGGGGGCTGAAACGCTGTCTCGGGAACGGCGCGAACTGCGCATGCTGCGGATGGGGAAGCGCTCTCTGAATCAGCTGCGTGTGGGGCGGTCGGTGGCACTGGAACCTGCATACGGGTCCCCAAGCGACTTCAGTGAACGCCAAACCCAAAAACAAACCCCCCGTATGGGCAGGGACGACTACCCCTACAGGGAGGCACGGTCACCCCCATTCCCGCGTCTGGGGATGGAAGAGGAGCGGTTTGCTCGTTCTGTTAATAATGATGATGATATGGAGGAGAGGGCAGTGCCGTTTCCCCGTCTTGGACTAAGGGAACTCCTTGACCACTTGTCGGACCGCGCTGCCCCATTCCCCCGTCTGGGGGCCAGAGAGGCAGAGGATGAGAACCATCAGATGGACTATGATGACCTCATTGATCCCAGTAATGTTGTGGACGAGGAGGATAGAGCAGCCCCGTTTCCCCGTCTAGGGGTGCGCGATGAAGAGGAACGAGCTGTGCCCTTCCCCCGTCTTGGTGTAAGAGATGTTGACGAGAAGAAGGCCATGGGTATGCTACGTATGGGACGCTCTGATGGATCTGAGGCAGAGGAAAAGCGGGCCATGGGCATGCTGAGAATGGGCAAGCGTGCTATGGGCATGCTACGTATGGGCAAACGTGAATCACCTGAAGAGGAAAAGCGGGCCATGGGAATGCTGAGGATGGGCAAACGTGCTATGGGCATGCTACGTATGGGCAAACGTGAATCACCTGAAGAGGAAAAGAGAGCCATGAGTATGCTGCGCATGGGCAAGCGTGCCATGGGTATGCTGCGTATGGGGCGCTCTGATGGAGCATCTGATATTGATGAGCAGGAGAAGCGTGGCATGAGCATGCTCCGAATGGGCAAACGCACTATGGGGATGCTGCGCATGGGGAAACGCTCCATGGAAGAAGAGGATCAGTCAGCTAAGCGCGCAATGGGTATGATGCGCATGGGCAGAGCCATGGGAATGCTCCGCATGGGTCGTGGTATGGACAATGCAGAGGAGGAGAAACGCACCATGGGCATGCTCCGCATGGGCAAGAAAGCAATGGGCATGCTCCGCATGGGCAAAAGAGACTTGGGTGACGAAGTGCAACTCAGCAAATCACAAGAACACGCACTAGCAGAGAACATCGAGAAGACAGGAGAGTAGGCAGAAAACCCCTGTAACACATCAAACATATTTGGTAAGTCTTGGTTTTTCATTCTAGTAAATTGGATTTGTAGTAATTGTAACCAAAAGATCAGCTCAATATGTTAGGATCTTACCACACATGTGCATGCCAGCATTTGTAAGGCAAGATGTTCTGATCATACTCATACTCTTACTATAAACACACCATTTCACAACCTTTCTGGATACATGAAAATCAGGTTTGATAGCTTTCTTGGGAGTCTCGATGTTTTGATAGGTGAATAATTTGTCCAGCAGGGTAGATTTGCATTCTTCCCTAATAGTGGTATCTTGTTAGGGCACTGGACTCTGCCTCTCCATCCATAAACTTTCAATTTGCTTCGAACTAGCTGAATATTTCCTCAAAATCTTAGTCTTATGTTCCATTTGCATTTATAAGATAATTGTAGAAATGAGAAAAATGTGTGCTGTTCATTCAAGTTTATTCTGAATCAAGGAAAATGTGGCTATCCAAACGTGGAATGAATAACAATGCTGAAAGGCTTTTGGAGCTTATCAAAGCCTTTTGTTGAAGGTGTCAAGGGAGAGGGGTTTAAAATGTATCAGTGTTTCTCTAGAGGAACAGGTTATTTCAGAAGTGATATTTGTCAAAGCAGGTGTTGAGACAGGGCTGCCTACATGACAGGTCTGACCATAAGTCACCATCCCTCATACTTACCTCCTCCCAGGATGATGGATCACCCACCGCCTGCATGTCGACCCCCAAGGTCAGCTCACTGACCGTGAACAGGCATTGAATTAACCCTTTAGGGATGTCATGTCGCAAAAAGGTGACATTTGTCGTCTTGATGCACCAATGCAGCCTCAACGAGGAGCTCACCGGTGCTGCATTGGTGCATCATGTGAACCCTTTGGGAATGTCTCGGCTATGTAGGGTCAGCATGCTTGAATGCAGCACCGCCAAATTACTCGCTAGTGCTGCATTCATACATCATGACGATCAAGGGCATGATGCATTAGGGCATGATGCCATCCTTAAAGGGTTGGACCCTGGTTGCAGGGTGGGGTGTGCCTGTTGTACGCCCAGCTTCATGAGGTCAGTGAGTGGTCTGCCTTGTCGTGCTAAACGTGTGCAGCATAGGGCCCGCTGAATAAGCCACCCATCAGGCCCTGTCCCCCCATGACCAGGGTCACCCATATTGATAACATCTCCTTTTTCAACATTCAGTTTAGAGATGGAGGCCAGGAGCTGGTCCCTGACCTGTCCCCAGAGACTTGTCCATCAAGCTAGGGCCACACTACAGGAACAAGCGAATCAAATATGGCGTTGTGTGCATTTCATCAAAAATTGTCGTCTGCGTCGGTTGCTGCCCTAATAAGATTGGCACCGACACCCACCTCCCTGAGTCCTACTGAGAATCTAGTCAGGCTTTGTGATGTGGGGTACTAAGACACCACTATACCACATGCTGGACATATACTACTTGCAGTTTGAATATTGCCTACAGGGCAGAGAAGACCTATACATTATAGGATTTATGTATCTATATGATAATATGCAACTCTCTGACCATAATAAAACATTTTAAGAAACATTTGAAAAGGTTTTTAAACAGCTTAGTAAATAGTAAACAGTTAATTCCATGATAACTAACATTTTAAAGTAGTGACACACAGCTTTACATACACACTGAGAGAACTGTCACATATACGGCTGTCATTAAAGATCACTCATAGATCAGAATGACTCCCCTATCTAGGGGAGTTCTGGTCCTTATGTGACTCCCTAAGGTGAGTCAGGGAGCTATGTGACTCCCCTAGGTGACTTTCTAAGGTGGGCCAGGGAATCACATAGGCTCCATTAAACAGCCAGGACTCCCTTTTGACTCTATCACCTTTCTCTGTGTAATGCATATTTGATATTAAAGAAATAATGCATTCTTTTCAGTAGCACAGAAGCCCTGGTTAAATAAATTGGAGGGTCATAGTAGGTCTATTCAAGTGAGGTGCCACAGGAATAAGGCTGAAGGCGGTGGTAAAAGCCTGATGATACCAAGTAGTTATAAATGAGGTGTGCATGAGGCATTAACATTACACTGAACCCTGTATTGTCTGATTTAAGGACCAATTACTGGGTTATTAAAAACACCTTTTGAAAGTCACCTCAGCTATTGATGTGACAGGAATATGACATATACATCTTCGTAAAAATGCCACACTTCTATTTTAAAGCACTATGATAGGTACACAGACAGGGATATACGAAGAGTAATTAGACACTAGCTTACCATAGTTCATTACCACATTACTCTGCCTAATTAAGCAGGGCATATTCAAGCAGGGAGTTCTCAATTTATAACCACCATTTCTGCATCCTCATCCCATAACAACAGTGTCGGCTGTATAGTCTAAGAGCCCATAGTTTAATCGTGCTTTGGTTACCAGTTGAGGGATTTAATGTTAATCCTATGAAGATAAAGATTGTCTAGAGATTTCAGATCTAAATCAGATTTCTCAGAGCAGTTTGTTGTGATCATTCTGAATTCCATCTCAAACTGTCAATCTGAATAGCTAAAGTTTAGCCATAGACCTTATCATATGGTGTCAGTAACATGTCGACATGAGATGAACTGGATTGCAGTGTTGAAAAATAGATATCTAGCGCTCAAGTTACAGGTAGATGGACTGTTGCTCTGTCTGTCAATATCAGCTCTGTGTACCTTTTCACCTCGAAATGTACCAACTGTCCCATTCCTAAGACATCTGATAGTTTATATATCAGACATGGCCAATTCTATGTGTCCATGTATTAGATATATGGTACAAGTGACTTGCTGTATAAGTGTTATAAGCCAAGGACAGGGTAACGTCCAAGGCGCCAGCCACGGATAATTAAAATTTGTCCAAGGCTCCTAACACTCATGCAGCTAGTGACCTGTACCATATCTGACTTACACCCACAGTATAGGAGAGTGTGCCCAATGGACCGCATCCACATACAGCCATGTATGTAAAATACAGTCAGGTCATTTATTTTGTTCTCTCAGCCAACTGTGGTGTTAGGAATTATATACCCAATAGATTACAATAATTATCATGTTGAAAGTGCTGAGGATACAGAAACATAATTATGTACATGGTTTTAGCACATAAACACACCAACACCAATGATCAATTATGCAGAACACTTTGCAGCTCTGGCACTTTTCAGGGTTTGGGTATTTCACAAGGTGCTGGTATATTGCATCAATTGTATTAATTTGCAAGGTGCTAGCACTTAATTGAGAAGTGTGGTGTGCCTTACACATCAGAAGAGTCGCCTTAGGAGACACTGCGCTCTGCAGGCTTACTTTAAGGTTTTCTCTCATGGTTAATTACCAATACACAGTTATGGACTCCAGGGCTTAACCTCACCCTTCTCCAACCATGATGGATTGTAAGGTGGGGGCTCCCTATCCCCGCCCCACATACATGTGTGTAGAAGGGGTGTCACTTTCCAAGCAGTGGTTTCACAGTGTGGTCATACTAGCACATACACACAATAAGGACCAATATAGGTGCAATACATTATCTTGTAAGGCCATCAACTTTGTGGTGGTGGCCTTTGGCCATTAGGTGACAATATTGACCGTTAAAGAGATTTTACTTTGCTCTGGGTTTCAGGGGTTTGGAAGAACAAACAGGACCAAAAGCTCTATAGAAGTATTTGTTTGCTTAATTGATTGATAGGGATGTTTTGTACATTATCGAAAGACTGCGTTCCTCTTTGTCTGACCTTCTCAGTTGGCCATTAATGTAACTGTAAGTGCCCTAGTCCTAAACACTTTTATATTTTAAAAGGCATCTAAGCATATTTGGACAGAGGGTATTTAGATACATAGAGTTATATTTCGGCTTAAAAAGTATAAAGGGAGTGTTCTGCCAACGACAATTGACTTTATATTAAAACATCTCTTTGATCTACACTTAAAAGTATTCTATATCTAAGAAGTTTGGGTGCAAAACGGTAAAAGTCCTTCCCAAAATTGAGGCACATAATGTAGATGTTTATTTTGTAAAAACACCCTGGGGTCAATTATTATATAGTATTGTGGTAACAGTGTCATTTTTAAGCCCAAATAACATGAAAAATAGCTAATCTTGGTAAACTTTTTTGAGGATTATATCTAACCATCCTTAACCCATTCTTTTTCAGATTTTTGTCTAATTTTCGAAAATGGCGTTTATAAATGCCATTTTGCATCCGAACTCTTCCTTTGTAACTGAAGCCTGTACTATAGTTTGTATGTATGTTGTATCGTTGCAGACTCAGTCCTGCCCACTGTGATATTGTCCTTCATCTCGGGGTTCATCACTACACAACGCAGGGGAGACGTCTCCCCTCCCTTCAAGATGGCGGCGGTCACGTGACCTCTTCAAGATGACGTCATCAGTTAACAAACAGAAGGTTCCTTCTCACTTCCGGCTACTGTAGAAAAATGGGCGACACAGAGGATCGATGGGCACCGCAGTGACCCCTATGGCCACAGTACCGAACTATTGTTATTACGACTGTTATAGTATCTACAATGGGGGAATATTCACAATAGCATCCTGACACCGCCTCACACACTAGTTACAATAGACATCCTAGGGACGGCACTTCAAGTCATTTCCGCCTGCAGACAGGTAGAAGGAAGGAGACATTTCAATCAAAGACCATTTGCATATCCGCCAAATGTGTATCGACATGATTTTTCATCGTCTGATACAGAATACTGCAGGATTGGCCAAGGAGGGCATGAACATTGTAAAAAGCACTCTCTTATATGGACTTGTCAGAATGCACTAATTTCATGATTATTATTAGGATTGAAATACATTGAATGTTATTGTAAAATATTCTCTCTGTGGACATTCATTGTTTTTGTGGAGCGATGAATAAAGTCTTACCATTTTTCCTTTTTGTTCGAACGGCGTATAGTGGCATGTGTATACACGTAGACTTATAGTTCTACCCACAAATCTTGTTTATTAAATAGACGATGCAAAGTACCTCTATTCACGGTTGTTTCTTTAATAAAAGACGTATATTTGCTAGATGCCGTTGCAACGTTTTTCTATTCGGTTATCTGAATTTAAGTTTATCTATTAAATTGAATGTATTTTATCAAAATAGAAATAAATCAATTAAAAACATTTTCTTTGCATATTTCACCTTTCTAGATGTGATCTATCCAATTCGTTGATCTGAGCATATAGTTAAGCCTCCAGCCATTAAGCCTGCGAGTTTTGAGGAACTTTCCACACAAGTATTTCTGGGATGTACAATAGAGCCATAAAGGTTAAGGTATCATGGCATCAGCCACACACTGTACTACATTTATTTGTTTTTGCTCAAGGCAGCTATGACATCTGTAATACAATAAGCTATTCCTCAGCCAGGATAATGTTTTTAATGTTTCTGATAGTGCTACACACATCGTGGACCTAGTTAGCAGTCATTTTCTCTACATATAGTCTAAACAAGGTGTACTGTCAATCATTTTTATGATGGCAGTCATTGAGACAATTTGAACACTAGAAAACCAATCAATCTACAGAAGATCTAAAAAACATAGCCAAAGCGACCAATACCTAAATTTTATGATGTTCACCCGTAAAACAACAATTAGATGATAAAAGCCCTGTGGTCGATGGACATTCCCTTGAAAACGTGAAAGGCCACTCTAAGAATTGACATGCGTAAATGCAGGGACAACAAGGCCGTAGTCATAAAATACAGTGGTTTAGAGAGAAGTTTGAGTATTCAATCATGTTTTATGTTCATCTAAGCTCGTCATGAATAACAAAACAAAACTGGATATGAGGGAATTACTTGAGATTTTGCTCATAGCTCACTCTCATTGCTGAGAGAGACCATTTCTCCATAAGTCACGTGTCTCAGGCCCTAGATATCAGGTGCTGGATAATATAGCGGTTATTATATTAACATAAACATTATAATATATAAACATAATTGGATGCATATCTAGCATTGGCAGAAGCAGGTGCGTGCTATGGTACTCACGTGCATGCTAGGGTTCAGGCCAATGGTTTTTGCGTCAATACACTCGACATCTGAGGTTTGGTCCCTATATATATAAGGCATTGTGGGACACTCTCATAGTGGCTTACAGTACACGGAAAATGGTAGATAAATTCAATAGCTGATATCTCCACTGTAAATAGATAACTAGCCACTGCACTTAATTGAGACCTGGCACTTTTGTAACATCTAATTCCATTCAGATTGTCCATATATGGGCCAAGTTACTCCTGATCAACTCCACAGGAGATGGTAGACATGAGTTCCCTACACTGTAGGTAATAATAAACCTCAGCTTGTGTAGGATCCCAGCATGTCTACTGTGGTACTCCAGGTAATTTTACGGCGTGACAAAGCTGAGGATATCATCAAAACATGTTGTGTCTAAAGCTAAATGGGGCTACTACCATTCTACTAATGTAGAACTCAGCCAATCAGCAACATTGCCATCTCATAGATATTCTACTAATTGTAACTAGGGCAATATATTTATCTTATTACTTGCATATCTGGCAGTTGTTTTGGAGAACATACATATATGTCTCATGATTTAAGAAATCTTTACATTTACATTTTTATAAGCCTGCTCACCTACCGAGATATGCAGTAAAATAAGCCCTAGTCATAGCTAGATTCCACACATGTCGAACTAGGAATGTTGACATCTGGAAGTGTAATTTAACATTGGCCAAACAAAAATCAATTGACATTGAATCTCAAAGAGAACTCAATTTTAACAGGTTCTATCACTCTATAGTTCCAGCTTTGAGCTTTGAGAAGTTAAAAAAATATTGGAGAATCCTACAGTCTAGAATGCTAGAATAGAGATTTAAAAGTCTGCAAAGGAGGAGCATTCAGAAAGAATCTCTACTCAAATGTGAAACTCATTGGCAAATCCATGTTCAACAGAATTATCACAAAAAACCTCTGCTATCTGTAAAGTGGCTATTTTCTTTCTTCATAGCGAAGTCATTCCCCAACCCTCCTAAATTTTGCACTTACAAATTGTCTGTTAAACCTGTTTTACATCCACATTGACCTAGTTATGGCCTTTATATTAGTAATCCAATCTCCTGTCTAAGCATAACACATCTACCTGAATGCATTTCCGAGTACCTCAAATGGTCGAACTCGCTTTCTGAACCCCCTGTAGTACCCATGATGTTACACGGCATATAAAACCCAGTGATGAAATGTCTACACACCGAGAAATAAAATTGGACTTATTTAGATTTATGCGGCATCAATGTCACAGGAGGTTCTTGAAAGAAAGGCGGCGAATGATAGTCGTCCTGACTCCAGATTATAAAGGCTTATCTATGATGAAATGCTTACACGCAGGGTTATGTACATAGCATGTAAAATTTGAGTTTGGGTGGACTATCAATTGCATATATATGTCAGCTGAGAAACAAGATAATTTTGCAAATCCTGTCGATTCTCTAGAGGTTGAGGCCAGTTCCCGATAGGATAAGGGAATCTGGGAAAGGGAGGATTCATGACATTTGATCAATGGGATGATGACAAGCGCTGATAACATGATTTCAGGAATTATTCAATCAATAACCATAACGTTTTCTGACGTATTATGGCCATATAAGGCTACCCATGTAAAGCTACCTGATATCGGAAGCCGCTCTCCTAAAAAGCTAACAAATTGTCCCCTCAATGCAAAAAGTCTTCGGCCCAAACCCTTAAAACCTACCGCTACTACCTGTTTGCACTGGGGGAGGTTAAAAATAGTTTAATTGACCAAAACCCACGAGAATCATCACACTTTTCAAGATTAAACACAACCGCTCTCCTCTAGATTATATACATGTAATACATCCGCACAAACATTTCTGTATCTACTTTTCTAAAAATTCACTTTTTTATGGTCAACCTGCTTGTGGTTAGCCTGAAAGTCGGGTGAGATAAAATACCTGTTCTTCACGAAGGAGAGGGTGGCAAGGAGTTTAGAATTGCGAGCACCCAGCCGAAAAGAATGCTCCATGCAGGGGCACGCGGAACATTCTTTCTGGGAGGCTGTTTACAGACAGAGGAGTTTAAGGCGCGGTGAGGTAGGCAGCTGAGCCAGCATTACGGCCGCCTGGAGGAATGTTTATTGAGACAAGGGCTGACAGTTTGATCACGGAGATCATTTGCTGGCGTTGATCACCAATTTGTGGACCACCAAAGCAAGCCCCTAAAACAGACCAGCTTTTGATGGGCCGCCACCAAGTGTTGGTCAAGCTATATATCCAGCCTTTTAAGCTAAGAACCTGTATTTCTTTTTTTTTCGTGGTTGGCGGCTCTCTCCCTGGACTCAGCATGGTTTTCATCTAGAGCAAAAAAAAGTAGAAGAGAGTGCAGGCGAATGGGGGCATTTTTGCTTTTCATGCGCTCTGTACCCACCCTTCCCCAAGTGCGACAGATGCCTAGCTGGCACTGTTACAATAGCCATACTGCAGCAAGTTGAAGTTGTCGCATGTTCTCACTGCGACGTTTTGGGCTATTGGTGCCCGTGGACTTAATGTATATGATTAGTGGACCAACCGTTGAGGGGCCGCAACCACCTGCTGGTCAATTAAGCTATCAGGCTATAGGCCTATGCCCTTTTAGGCACTCCCTACTTCTCGTCAGTGGGGCTTTTGGCTCTAGATCTGTGGGTTTCAACAGATGGTTTAATTCGAATGCCACTTAATTACCAGGTACAGAATCATGTTGTTCTGGCGCTATTTCTTTCAAGAAAGACTGTATATTTACCCCCAATAATGACAAATAAATGGCAGTTCCATTTTGCCTGGTTAGGTGTATCACAGAACCTCCACGGCCTCACTGAATTGGAAGCATACCCCCGTAGGCCCCCACCACAGTGACGCTGCACAGTGTGTAGAAACGAATTGCTCCTGGATTGAATCTCTTTGACAGCCCCACTCAACCTCTTGCGCTTCATCACAGGCTTATCTGTGTATACCGGACAGCTAAAGCAAGGCGGTCGGACAAAAATAATCCCTGTGCCTTTTTCCACAAAGACTCCACAGGCAAGTGAACCAGTGAAGCCTGCTGCGGCCTTGACGGCGCAAAGAGAACGCCGCAGCGTCCTACGTTGTCGTCTGCCGACTGCAGAAATCCCGCGGCTGTGGCGGGAAAAGCGGGAAAGTGCTGCTGGGAGTGTTTCCTTGTAAATTCTAATAGAATCAATGGCGTCCAAAGAGCTGCCTAAGTCGGGAACAATGTAGAGGGCCGGGGACACGGCCGGGGGCGTCCTGCCGACCGGTCGCCATTGTTTGATCAGAAACCGGCCGCAGACGACATCCGCACCGCTTTCCGGTAGGTCGTAAAATGAGGCATTCATCGTGCCGGAAAGCGGAAGCAGCAGCCGATACATTGGGACATTTTTCAAAGTAACCTAGAACATTCCGTGTAATTGTTAAGGGAGATGATGAAGTGGTTATGTAACCTCTATGGGTGTGGGACTGGGGAAAACACTCTCAGATTTGTAATCGGGTGTGACACGATTATAGGGGTTGTTCACACTTGTGACTATACATGGGTTAAAAATCGACACGATCGACACGGCGACACGGCCCCTTTAAAAATCGACACGCGCGACACGGCCCCTTTAAAAATCGACGGACACAGTCAAATAGACCATAATGCACTAGATAAAAATCGACACAGTGACACGGCCCCTTTGCTAAAAATCGACACGGCGACACGGTCAATTATTTGGGGACCCATGTATAGTCACACACTTGGTTCTTTCTATTTGCAGAAGTGTCTATATTCATTGCACCCACAGTTCCCTTGTGACAAATCGGGTTTGCAGGTGAATTAGACCTGAATGAAATTTTAGTAGGCTATATCCATCTCATGAAACACAGGCAGGTTCAACTTGTGACAATATCATCAATTTTGAAAGTGTAAGGTTGGGGCCGTTGATAGGGGGGGGGGTCGGTTTTAAGAAAAGACCATGTCGCATATCTATGTCACTTAAAAATGCTCATGTCCCATGTCGATTTAAAGAACTGTCCATGTCGCATGTCACTATCTTTTTAAGCCTCATGTCGCATGTCACTAGGCCTCATGTTGCATGTCGATTTTAAGAAATGCCCATGTCGCCATATCGAATTTAGGGGTCTAGAGCCATAAGGTTGTATCATCAGGTTGTATCATCGTGGGAGATGAGGGGCCGGGTGTCAGGCACTAGCCTGTAACACAATGGTGCAAATGGAAAGTTTTTCCATGTTGTGTGGCACTCATGAGGTTATGGATTCAAACAACTTTGTAACACACAGAGCGATATAGTTGATAGTGCCATATAACACAATATACAATATAAAACTATATAATAACAGCTACATATGATAACCCTTTTTGCTAGTTACTTCATCATACTATGTTGAACCTTGCAGCTAAACGATCGTACCAACAATGTA
The DNA here is from genome assembly GCA_947462335.1 of Harmothoe impar. Classification (NCBI taxonomy): domain Eukaryota; kingdom Metazoa; phylum Annelida; class Polychaeta; order Phyllodocida; family Polynoidae; genus Harmothoe; species Harmothoe impar. The sequence goes on from OX381711.1 coordinate 66,937,345, forward strand.
TATCAAGGAACACAAAGGAAATATTCGTGTTACATTTCACAAGACTCAAATCTGGTGAATAAAGGTTTAAATCTTTTTTAAAAAAGGGACATGCTTCACACATATTTAATCTACAGTGTCAGAGACAGTGTGGTAGTGACCCATATTCAATCTGCTGGGGATTTAGACAATATTTCCAATATATCACTCATACAAATAGTCAAGAGCACCCGGCTTTAGCCATGAGTTATTTATTAGGCCGATAATATGTCATTGGTCGAAGCAACAATGTTTGTCTATAGAAGCAGAATTTATGATAACCTCAAGCCCAACCCGCCCCATTTAAGACCAGCCGCTTCACTGTGAATGAATAATTTAACAGTGCTGGATGGGTAACAAGAGTTATAAAGGGTTAACAATGAGGGTGTGAGGATAATCTACATGGCTAAATTCAGCACAGGTCAACCCAATAAGTGGACAGCGTATAGCGCTCTAACTGTTCTAATCTCGTGAGATCTTGGCTCTGCTCTCGCAACTTAGCTTATTCATTGCACGCTATGGTGTGCGGGTGTATGGTCACAGACTAAATCTCACGAGAGATACCAAGCTCAGAAGTAACATGGCCGTGCGCATGGGAAAACCAGATTTATCGTTGTACACAGACAGCGTTTCAGCCATGATTACGCCTGTTAACCTGTATCAGGCTGATCAATCCTGGACCCCGGGCAGGAACCAGGTAGGACTGCGGCAAACCTGCAAAGTGGCCTCCCCTCCACTTACACACCAACCAATCACTTCAAAAAAGTGTCTCAGACAATAGTCTCCCCCCGAGCGGCTCCCCATCCATCAACAGACAAGAGCAGCGCGCGACGAATAGGCTCACTACTTCCGGTAACCGCCGGTCACGTGACACCGCTTCCCATGGTGCAACAGTCACGCGAATAACTCGTCCATGTCACGTGATGATGTACGAGATTTGGTTTGTTGTGGCCTGTGGGGTGTGTGCGGTGTTGGAGGTCTGCCCCTGGAGGTGAGCCCTGGGGGTGGGGACCCTCAGCGGTAGGCCTACTGCAGGACAGGGGGCTCCAGGCAATGATATGACACTCATAAATGGAGGTCCAGTCAAGGACACAAAGGTGAGTCCTAGCTTAACCTTCTTTTGAGTGCTTCTAGATTCCTAGGATTGGCTAGATGGCACAGCATTCGGGAAACTCCTAGGTTTTCTGTTAACTTCCTGAACGATGACGGTCGCAGGCATTGCCATTTCGCTCTATGTTTCTCTGTATTTCTGACCTACCTAGGGAAACCCCTTCTACAATTATGTACTCTATAGAATAAAATTAGGAAGAATATATGTATATATTCCCAAATATAGACTGGCATGCGAATAATGTCAGAGTAACTCAGACAGGGTTAGTCTGTGGGAAATAACCATTTTTCAACTTTTGAGGTATAGAAATACAAAACTCTCCCTTCATAGGACATGAGAAATTCTAAATGCATTCAGTCACCAGCTCGATGATCCAATGACTAATATGAATAGACAAAGGTTCACGACTTTCAGACTGTTGACTGGGTTATTTCCCGAATGTCAGACTTTATTTCACCAGGCCGTAGGCTGTATTTCATGCAGGCGTAGGCTGACTCACATTCAACTCATGAAATAACCAGTCAACAGACTTAAACGAGTGTCCTTTGTGATTAACTTTTTACCTTCTTCGATTCAAATTAGATTATTATTGGGAGGGCAGGGTCTAAAATAGCCTTTGTGTATGCTGTACAAATATAAACAAACCGCCATTTTACATGCCCCAATTGCAGATGATTTAGTTCCCGAAGTAATTGCTTATTGTTGAAAGAAGAAATGAGGCCAGGTAATGATAGCTATCTCAATCTTCAATGAGCATTCCATTACATTGCTATAATAAGAACTACAAGACGGAACTAATTCCTAATGGAAGTCAACATTAGAGATCTACTACTATGTATAGTAATTCACTTAATGTAATGGGACTTAGATGATAGTTTTATTGTTGACCTACAATATAGGTAATTAACCTCATCTCATCTAAAAGTGTTGTTTTGAGGATAATATTTAAAAGGTACTTGGACAAAGTCTTATTGTTGATCTACAAGGTTTAATGTATTACCTCAATCTAGGGCATTACCCAGTGGGCACAAAATTCAGTCGCACGTTGAATCAACATTGTATCAACATTGAATCAACATTGATAACCATTTATCAATGTTGATTCAATGTTCTGTGCCCACTGGGTACCGGGTAACCTCATTTCATATAATTGTGTTGTTTTGTACATTAATCTAATCTAGATTAGTATTTAATAAAATAAAAAGTCACAGCATAGTCGCCTCAGTACTTGTATACACATTATATAAACCTTTCATTCGCCATGCAAGAGCCAATACAAGACCTGTACATAATATTTAAGATGTGAAATTGTGTGAAAATACAAATCTGAATCCCATCTTCAAGCCTGTGGTAATTTGGCCCCTGCACTTATTTGCGAAACTGTGTTTAAAAACAAGTCACAGCGTGGGTGTTTTTTCATAGTCATAATATAAAAATAATCATGTAAAGATTCTAGGGTCTGCCTAAGTGTGCTAGAATAGGTTGGATAGCCCGAAACAAAGGGTATGATACAGTTTATTATAAGCATTTTATATTAAGCCATGTATTATCTGTTTCACACTTAGAAATGAGATTTTAAAAACACTTCTGCACATAAAGCGAAATAAATACCAGGTGAATATTTGCCTATCGAGTTCAAAGCGGTTACTACTCTCATATCAGGTAGGCTTTCACATTGAGTACAGCATATCTATGCACAGCCAGACTGTCTCACCACTTAGGGAGTGGTCATTTTTTAACAACACGGGGGGGGGGGGGGTTGGTGGATTTTCCCGCGGCAGGGGTCTAAATTTTTTCATCCCCCCTTGGCAGCTTGAAATTAAACGCAGCCGACCCCTTTGACCTATGGTAATGCGCTGGCTTTTTTGCTAAAAAGGGATGCAACTTTTTTAGTCCCCCCCTTAAGAGGGGTCCAAAATATTTTGGTCCCCCCCCCCCATTCAAGGGGACCAAATTATTTTGGCCCCCTCCTCAAATCCACCAACCCCCCATGTTGTTAAAAAATGACCACTCCCTTACTTATACTGGGTGCTTACAGTGCATGTAGCCATCTGATAATAACAGAATAAGAGGAGAAAGAAGAATTTCTATATCATGTCAGAAAAATAAACATTCCTAACTTGTCTTGATGTTGACAGACATAAAGAATGAAAGACAGTTATTGTGTATGTATTACAAAATGGAGATGCCACATCTATAAGGATATATATATCATGGAATGTACTATGGACTAGAAGGCTAGGTGTGAGTTCTCCACATTCTAGACACACTATTCATGTATAGGAACATGAGTAGTATAGTATGTATCGGAACGGGACTATAGTTAACTACTGTTTATTACTCAATCGACATGCAGCCAATCAGAGGCCTCCATTTGGTCACGTGACCCCCTCATTTGCATAATTACGTAATAGGCCACGCCCCCTCATTTGCATAATTACGTAATAGGCCACGCCCCCTTGATCACCAGCCAATCAGAGGCCACCATTTGGTCACGTGACCCCTCATTTGCATAATAGGCCACGCCCTCTTGATCACGTGACCCTCTCATTTGCATAATAGGCCACGCCCTCTTGATCACCAGCCAATCAGAGGTCGCCATTTGGTCACGTGACCCCCTCATTTGCATAATAGGCCGCTCCCCCTTGATCACGTGACCCCTTCATTGGCATAATAGGCCACAACAACATCACGTGTCTATCTTTGTTTGTAAACAACACCACGTGGCTCTCTTTGTTTGTAAACAACACCACGCGGCTCTCTTGTTTGTAAATAACACCTACTAAGTTTAGTCATAGGTAGCAGTAGTAGCAGCTCTCTTTTGTTTGTAAATAACTCCTACTAAGTTTAGTCATAGGTGTCTAGAGCAGCAGCAGCAGCAGCATCTTCAGCAGCAGCAGCAGCAGCCGCGTCATAGGTGTCTAGAGCAGCAGCGACGTCATAGATGACTAGTGCAGCAGCAGCAGCAGCATCTTCAGCAGCAGCATCAGCGTCATAGGTGTCTAGAGCAGCAGCCGCAGTAGCAGCAGCGTCATAGGTGTCTAGAGCAGCAGCCGCAGCAGCAGCAGCATCTTCAGCAGCAGCAGCGGCAGCAGCAGTAGCATCTTCAGCAGCAGTAGCAGCAGCAGCAGCAACATCTTCAGCATCAACAGCATCTTCAGCAAAAGCAGCAGCAGCCGCGTCATAGGTGTCTAGAGCAGCGGCAGCAGCATCTTCAGCAGCAGCAGTAGCAGCAGCAGCAGCAGCATCTTCAGCAGCAGCAGTAGCAGCAGCGTCATAGGTGTCTAGAGCAGCAGCCGCAGTAGCAGCAGCGTCATAGGTGTCTAGAGCAGCAGCCGCAGCAGCAGCAGCATCTTCAGCAGCAGCAGCGGCAGCAGCAGTAGCATCTTCAGCAGCAGTAGCAGCAGCAGCAGCAACATCTTCAGCATCAACAGCATCTTCAGCAAAAGCAACAGCCCGTAACTTAGCATCATGTGCATCAGCCATAGCCGCAACAGCGACATTGCGACTAGCATAAGCGAAACAGGCAATTTTTTTAGCAGCTGTACAAGCATTAATAGCATTAGCCCTAGCAGCAGCCGCAACAGCGGCACCTTTAGCAGACGCTGCAGCATCAGTAGCAGCAGCATCGGTAGCAAGAGCGGTAACAGTAGCAAGAACATTAGCAGCACGAGCAGCAGCGGCGAGAGTAACAGCAGCGTTGTTAGCAGCATTGGCGACTTCGTATGCAGCATGTGTAGCACGAACAGCGATACGAGCTTCACGTCTTGCACGAGCAGCAGCAATAGCTGCAGAAGTAGCCCTCACACTTTCCAGCCACCCGTACGAATCTTGATAAAAACGAACCTCCACGTTGCTACTTGTTAACTCATCAGTAAACATGGACGTCTCCTCGTGTGGTGTTGTCGCGGCTCTGTAGTAGTGTTGGGATTGCTCACATTCGGTAGAACGTAGAGTGATTCCTGATGACGCCATGCTGAAGGTGGTAGAAGAAGTGTGTGGGACCCATGTTTCACTCTCGCTTATGTACTAGGCTCCGAGATAAGCTTCTTAACTCAAGAGAAAAACTCTCACTAGGAAGGCGACCAGCTGTCTACCTGTGTAGGTGCGGGTTCGTTACATCTTTAATCCTGTTCGACTCCCCGAGGAAATAGATGAAAAAAACAAAAGACCATCTTTCAAGCACTCGAATCCGCAGTCAGTAGGAAGCTATAAGGAGCTTAACTTGTGTTTGATTTAAGCTGTCTACCACACGCACGCGCTTGTAGTCACAGCTAGAGCGGCAGACTTCCGTCCGCCCGCTGGCGCATGACAATCGACCTTAGACACCCTCTGTAGTTTTTTTTTTTGCATACACAGTTGACTAGCGTCTTAATCTCTTACCCAGCTATAAGTCCATATACATGTAATGCGCATTACTCCTCTTTATGGCAATTATCAGATTGATTTAAGGGTGGAAAGGGCTTAGGTGATTTAGGTCCCTCTCTAGCTGAAAACAGGCTTAGACCATAACATGTAGGCAGCCGGCCGCGTTAAACACCCCCTGTAGGTTTTTTTTTTGTATACACTCTCGATCCCCTCTCTATGTGAAAACAAAGCTTAGAAGATGCGGTGATCCGTCCACCGGCTGGCGCGTCACACCTGTCGTTAATCACCCCCTGTAGGCTTTGTATACACTCTCAATCCCCTCTCTAGGTGAAAACAAAAGCTCCGTCCACGGGCTGGCGCGTCACACCTGTCGTTAAAACGCCCCCTGTAGTCTTTGTATACACAGTTGTCCCGCCTTATCTATTCACCAGCTATAAGCCCATATACGTGTACATGTGATTTTTGATACCCTCTCTGGAATAGGGTGGGGCTCAAGGTGAAAACAAGATTAGGCCATTCGCTCTCTCAGCTATATAAAGAGCCTCAATTGTTCTTGCAACAGCACTTCACCACCGGTACACTATCATTCACGAGGCAGATGTTTGCAGTATGGGTCATACAGGTTACCTACTAATAGCGGTTTGGGTGAGTAGATCTTTTTTTTTTCCTAAAAAAAACAACAAAAACCCCCCACTTATGACTCGGGTATGTATATGTAGCACTGTTAGTGTAAGTACACAGTAGAATCTACTGTACTATAGACTTAACCCTCTGCAGACGGTGGAGCGCGTTAATGCGCAGGTCTGTGTCGGCGTCACTGTTTTTTTTTGTTTTTTATTCTAACTAAAAAAGAAAAAAAAGTCAGAAGTCAATCTACGACCGTTCAAAGACAAATTTGTGATAAGTTCAAACTAAATAAGAGACAGTTTGAGCGTCTCTTAGTCGCTGTCAAAGATGCGAATAACGAACGCGCTAGTATAGTTCCCCGCTCTTTCGCCACAATAGGGGTTTTGTACATTCCTACGATGCTCGCGAACATTTCAACGCATAATGAGCTATATAGGCAACAAAGTGCGCTTCTAATATATTAAAATATAAAAAACAATTCAATATTGTGTATTTCTGATAGAAATGAGGCAGTTTCTTTAAATACCAACTAAACTATAGCGAGATGAAAAATACCACACCATATCTAAGGCTTTATAAAAGATAGACATAGTCAGAAACTCTCGCCGAGTCGGTAATCTGAAAAACGGATCAACTCGTTTTGACTCGTTGTGCCACAAGGGCCCCCATCCAACGGGGGCCCTTTGAGGTCAGTCTGTCAAACCACAGTGATCCATGCTGCTTAACACCAGGCGTAATTAATTACGCCCATGTTGTGCAGCATATAACCAACTGACAGCGTCAGTTGGTTGGCCCCTCTTTAGGGGCCACACAATAAATGAAGAATAGAGGCCTAAGGGAACGTTCACAAGCGTCTCCCCTTCCTACGGGGTGGGTGGGTCTTTGGGTTTAGTGACAAAACAGCGACATGTGAGTAGGAGGGGGGGGGAGAGTCGGAGTTTGCGTGTCAGCTCTCTTTTTTTTTTTCTTTTTTTTCCCCAAGTCTACATATTATTTATGATTAAAAATTTTAAAAAAAACACGATAATATAGTGCGCTGATCAAAAACTGAATAGAAAAATAACCAAAATAGGTTGGGGAAATCTCTGCTATCTAGCTGATCGGTCGTTGTCACACGGTGCAGAAAATTTACTTTTTAGAAAATCTATATTAGGACCACAGACGGGGCACATGTGTCACTTGTCGAATATAAGAGATGCCAATGGTCCTTGTCGAATTTAAGAACTAGGTCTTGTCCATTGTCATTATCTATTTTGAGAAGTAGTCTTGCCCGTCTTGCCCCTTGTCGCCAACTCCCAGCACCCCCGTGTCTCTTTGTCCATATTGGCTAAAAACAGGACATTGTTGACTTGGCTATTTTACCCCCCGTCTGGGGATCTTATTACTTAATCACCTCGTCTTGACCCTGTGGGGCAGTGGGTATATGGAATAACCGTGTCCAGGTGTACTCTATCTGACACATAACCGAAGGTTACTGAGTTATGTAATAATAACTGACCTATGAGGCCACCAGCCAGTTTGCCGTGATTATTTTGACACACTCTCAGTTACTCGTAGGGAATCTAATACATAATTAGACTCAGCATCATATAAGACAGTCTCGGCCACGCCGGCTGCATATCGGACCAGGGGGATAGTCTGGCAGCGACCCGCCATCCCGTCCACAAGCTGTGTACAGCACCCCGTGTCTCTTTGTCCATATTGGCTAAAAACAGGTCATTGTTGACTTGGCTATTTTACCCGTCTGGGTCTTATTATTTAATCACCTCGTCTTGACCCTGTGGGGCAGTGGGTATATGGAATAACCGTGTCCAAGTGTACTCTATCTAACACATAACCGAAGGTTACTGAGTTATGTGATAATAACTGCCCTATGGTCCTATGAAGTCGCCAGTCAGTTTGCCGTGATTATTTTGACATACTCTCAGTTACTCGTAGGGTATCTAATACATAATTAGACTCAGCATCATATAAGACAGTCTCGGCCGCGCCAGCTGCATATCGTACCAGGGGGATAGTCTGGCAGCAACCCGCCATCCCGTCCACAATCTGTGTACAGCAGTCTGGACCAGACCACCAACTCTGGGTATAGCATTCGGGATGACTGGAGCAAGACTGGATCTAACCCTTTAATAGTCGCATAGCGCTTTAATGTGCAGTGCCCGTTGTCGTCATAAGCCATGAATGCAGCACTCAGAGTTCCTCACCAGGGCTGCATGCATGCATACACTGTCATATCGACAAAGGGCGTAGCGCATTAAAGCACTATGCTACCTTTAGCATTAAAGCGCTGAGTGGTTATTTTTTGATAGTGTAGAACCAATATCTGTCTAATTAAAAACCCTTATCAGTGCTGTTTTTTACATACAAAAGAATTAAGTAATGGCACTCCGCCATGTATTGGATAACCACTGCAGCACGACTCTGAAAAGCGGTGGCGGTGAATTTCCATTAGATCCTGAAAAGGGGGGCAGTCAGATGTCGTCAAGGCCCTGATAAGTAGGGCGGTTAAAATCATATGATTACATTGAGCTAATTTTCTTGCTGAAAGGAATGAATAATTGTATTTGTATAAAATTCACACACACACACACACACACACACACACACACACACACACACACACACACACAGACAGACACAGACAGACACAGACAGACAGACAGACAGGCAGACAGCACACAGGACACCTGATGACCTCCACACGATGACCTGATTGCCCTTCCTAAAAAAAAAAAACCCAACCCGATCTACCTACTCAACAGGGTTTCAGTGTAGAGCCTATTAGGGGTTTTTCTGATGCGTATATTATATTGAGATTGATTTTCAACTTTTGTGATCAGTGGTTGGTCCTTAAAAGGACCGTTTAGTAGAGAGGGTCGCAGGGACCTTGCTGAAGCGGAGGGCGTGGTCATAACGCGTGGTAGTCCTTCAGCAGCTCCTCCAGCATGGCGGGCGGTAGACCTTCCTCCATGCAGACTTGCTGCTTGACTTGTTCCACGCACTGTCGGATGAGTTGATCAGTGACCTTCGTGATCAGCTCATCGGCCACACCCTCTGCTTCAGCAGCAGTCCGCTGTCTCTCCGTCTCCTCTCTCTGTAGCGCGGCTACGAATTCCTTCTCCACGGCCGCATCGATCATAGATCGAGAAACGGCCACGAAGTTCTGTCTCTCCGCCTCCTCTCTCTGTAGCGCGGCTACGAATTCCTTCTCCACGGCCGCATCGATCATAGATGGAGAAACGGCCACGAAGTTAACTCGGTGAGCCATTTTGTCGAACTGACTTCCTAGCCGCCTGAGAGATGCTGACGTCACACTATTTTCGACGACGCTATGACGCGCACGAGGTAGACAGGCGACGTAGTTTCACTTCCTTATTTGGAGTTTGGGACCTTGTGACACCGAAGTCATACCGTACGGTCGCGATAAAGCAACTAGTGTTGAAAGCGCGCCGGTCTTGTATAAGCGCCGGAGTATAAGAGCCTCCAAATGTTTTTTCTTAAGCACTAAAATCGCGACTTTGAATAAGCACCAGCGCCTGGCTTGTATATAGCTCCTGAGTAAGAACTTCACCGAATTGAAAAGCACTCCCTCAGAGCCCTTAATCGCGACAGTACGGTACAAATCTGATGTCAACCCGCGCCAAAACCAAAAAGGGTGTTCCGGTCACACGTACCTACGACGAGTGACCTTCAGCTATCACCACGTGAAGAGTGGGAAATAAATTTTGTACGGCAAGAAAACTGAAAACTGATAACGATTCCATTAGATAAGTATTTGGTTCCAATCTATGGCGAGATATTTCCGACACTTGTCTCCACCAGAGCGATTGATTTATATGTCTGTAAGGTTCAGCTCTCCAACACTCTCCAATATCCGCCGGTGCACGATGGTCGCCGCCCATAATTAGTGACAACTAAACTTCTGCTGGAGAGTGAAAGCTACGTTGAGTCTTGAGGTGCGCAGAGATACTATCTGCCGCAGCCTGATTTTAGTTCCACGCTATTTAGATAACCGCCCCATTTAAAATCTCTCTCTCGATCCTAGAAAAGAAAAAAAAAGGCTAGAGTTTATCATGGACGCGTCTCAGTTTTAGTCAAGCCGTAAAGTGAAGAACCTGAGCTTGTACATATACCCACGTGAGGGGTGACCTCGGGGGGCGTTCAGTTAGTACTGAGTCTATAGTCAAGGTCAAGTTCCACTCTCTAAACAGAGCTTTAGCGACTCCGTCATCTAGACCGCGCGCGCGCGATTTTTTTTGCTGAAGCAGCTAATCGATGGAAAAGTAGAGAAGACGTACTCGATCAAAAACTGCTTCAGAGGCTTGTTATCAGGTATTATCAGTTAAATCAAAATATTTCAAAACATCCAGAAAAGCAGAATGACATGTCCTACGGGCTACAGCCGGGCACTGACGAGCAGACGCCGCTGACGTCATTTCAATCAGGTCACAGCGCTTTTTAGACACCTTTTCTGTAAGACCTGTCTCATACCTTAGTATATAATACCGTAAACGCCGGGTGATTAGTATATGATCACATTGGCAGTCGCGGATCCACGAAGAGGCTGGATAAGCCACGAGCGGACCCGCGACTACAATGTGACATAATCTTACCATGCGCTTTGTTTTGTTTTTGTTTCTATTTACAACAGCAAACATTTCAACAGCCTATTGTTTTTTTAAAATGATGAAAAATCGGCCCAAAAAAAAGTAAACATTTTAGAGCTAAATTTGTGCAGGATAGCCGGACATGCTGATGTCACTAGACCCCTAAATTCGATATGGTGACATGGTCATTTTCTTAAAATTCGATACGACGACACAGGCACGGACATCTAAGTGACATGGGACATGTGGCATTTCTTGAGTCCGACATGTGACATGGACCATAGTGACATGAGGAAAAAAAAATGTTCGAAGAGTGCATCAGAAAAGTACCATTTCAAGCCTAAACATTTCGCCAAAATTTTTTTTTTTTTTCTTGGATGGTACCCGGCTTTGCAGTGTCTGGGTCCTTAAAAATGTACCAGAATGCTCAAATTCGGGTTCTAAATATTTTCAAAAAACCTTTTCTCCCTTAGTGACGTGTGACATGGGCATTTCTTAAATTCGACATACGGCTGCATGGGGAGGACCCACCCATCAAGGGCCCCATGATGACTCATACCCGCCGCGTTCAAACTAGCGTGGTGGTTATAGGTAGACCTTCTTTCAGTATCCACGTGACCAGACGGCGACCGCTGACGTCAGCTTAATTTTGACGACGTTGCTCATTACGCGTCATCAACAGTAACCGAGGTAACTAGGGTTATTGTTATCCGGTCCGTAAGACGACAGTCTAAGACGGCGTGTAGTCGCGTTTTGCTCTCCCTAATACTCTAATTCAAGTCGAGTTACCGCTAACCCCTACAAAAAGAGGGTAGTCACATTTGTGTAATTCAAAAGTCGTTCCTTTGTTAGCAATAAGGGGGTCGTTCTATTCATTGATTTTTTGTTTTTGTTTACAACAACAAGTCAAAGTACAGTCAATCAACCGAGATCCTTTCTACTCCGTGGGGGTGTAGAAGGATCTCCCCCCTGAGGTTACAAAGTCACCTCTTTATTTAAGGGGCTACGGGTCGCAAAGTCGCTTTCGCTTTCGCTTACAAGTCGCAAAGTCGCAAGAAATATTCAAGTCAAAAAGTCAAATTTATCAACTATCAGTACTGTCGTTTGAAAGTCATCAAGTCACCGAAAAACTCCTCTACAGTCACCTCCGACTCGCCTCCCTAGCGATTCCCTAGAGATCATATAATTTTTTTTTTCTCCCGAGCAGACCCCAAAAGCCCCCCCCAAGTGCCCGCCCACCCCATAAATAGTGCCCCCCTCCCCCCTCCCCTCCCCATGCATCTTAAAGTGCCCCCCTCCCCCCCCTCCCCCCCTCCCCTCCCCCCTTATAGAAGCCTCCCATTGGCTAGTCCAAGTCATGTGACCAAAAGGGGGGCATGGTCTGTCTATTATCTATATTATGCAAATGAGGGAGGGGTTCAGGTCACGTGACCAAGGGGGTGTGGTCTATTTTCCAAATAAAGAGCGCTTCCGGTCACGTGACCAAGGGGGTGTGGTCCTATTATGCAAATGAGGGGGTCACGTGATCCATTATTATGCAAATGAGGGAGTCATGTGACCAAATGGAAGCCTCTGATTGGCTGGTGATCGAAGGGGCGTAGTCTACTATGCAAATGAGGGGGTCACGTGATCAAGGGGGCGTGGCCTATTATGCAAATGAGGGGGTCACGTGACCAAATGGTGGCCTCTGATTGGCTGGTGATCAAGGGGGCGTGGCCTATTACGTAATTATGCAAATGAGGGGGCGTGGCCTATTACGTAATTATGCAAATGAGGGGGTCACGTGACCAAATGGAGGCCTCTGATTGGCTGCAGGTCGATTGAGTAATAAACAGTAGTTAACTATAGTCCCGTTCCGATACATACTATACTACTAACATGTCTAGACAGTTTACTGACTTGCTTTAGTGAACAGACAAAGGGAATTATATTCAATTCTCAGGACTTTATGATGTGTCTAAAATCTGATTAGATTATATTATAAAACCAATTATTTCTAACACATCAACATACCAATTAAGCGAAAGTGTAGAAATAAAAGCCCAACATTAAGGTGTGGCGGTCAGTTGTGCCCCAGTTGTTGGACTTACCATAGTCGTCTCTATACTTTTGTTGCAATTCTATATACTCATGGTATTATAATTATAATCATGCTTAGCATTATCAATATTTGCCGCTGAATGTTTATTTTTTACTAACCTACACCTATAAGTAACTATCTATATCTACCTCGAATGTACACTCTAAGAAATGTGTGTTGCGGGAACATGCATTAGGAGTCCCACATAAATTTGCAACACACTTTTGAGATCAGCACATTTGTGGCAAACAGTGTGTTGTGTGCAGTGTGTTACAAAAAGAAATGTGTTAAAAGTGGCTGAAAAACAGCGAGTTAAAACAGAGTATGTAAACGTAACACACTGTTCTTAGAGTATATACACACATCTGTATCGTACAAAGTCTTTCTATATCCGATAGGTAGCTGCATTACCGCTTTGTGGAAACAATAGTCCTGAATTAATAGTTCCAGTCCCAGTCCAAGCAAATAGTGATAAAGCTGATGTTGGGTGCAACTCAAGGGTACGGACCAAATTAAGCGCAGATACAGTAGAGTGCGCTTTAGGTTCAAGTTCAATAAAGATGATACCATCTGTATTGCTGTATAGATTTAGGCCTAAAGTGAGCATGACTTCATTGTATAGAAACGGTGTAGTGCAGGTGTGGGTCACGAATAAGTTGTGTCCTTATTTCAGTCTGTAGTCTGTCTATACACTCCCTTTTGGACCGTTCTCACAAAGGCCGATCCAGCAGTGTGTAAGGAATAGGGTGCCAATATGCTGAGGCAACAATGTACAGCTTATTTATATGTACACTGAAAAAAATTAGTGAAAGTACACAGTAAAATCTATAATAGATCTACAGTAGAACATACTGTGGAATGGCTTTAGAGTACAATAGACTGTAGATTTACAGTAGATTCTACTGTTTTCCTACAAGCTGTATACCTACAGTAGAATCTACTGTACACCTACAAAAATGGCAACCAACCTTTTACAGTGTAGCCAAGAAGAAAAAGTGTAAACTAAACACTAAATTCTTGATCACGTTTATTCAATTACTAAGGTGCCTTTTACTAAAACTGGTCACCTATAGTAACTGTGTACATATCACACCAAACCGAAGACCTAGAAAAATGAGGTAGGTGAAGACCAGTAGATTATTCATTCATCATAAGATGTTAAACTGATCATGGGAAGGGTCATTTTTGTCATAAGAGCCAGGTTGGCACACGTCCAAACAAGAAGGACAAAACAGGGGATTTCTCATTTCTTTATTCTTTATTTTCTAATGTTAAGTAATCGCATACTATACATACATCATTATGAAAATGATAGTGTGTACTGTTGTACCGGTAGATTAAAATTAGTAGAAACCTTTGTCATTATACAACAGTTTAGAACCAAGTAAAGTTTAAGCCACATGACTGAAAAATAGTTTCGGTGAACTCGACGTGGTATTTGTGAACCCTTACATTATGATATTTATTAGCCATACAGTGAAAAAATGTCATTTAATTTTGAAATTGCATCAAGAATGACGAGGGTTTGGTCACCCAAGAATTGTTTGTAACAGGAAGACCACTGCCGTGCTTTCCGACTATAAAATAATACTCAAACTCAAACAAACTCATTATGGTTTCACAAATGAAATCCATTAAAAAAAATTAATCAACCAGGGCTTTTCTCCTTAAGAGTGGGCCACAAGTATCATAATACCTGTTCAAAAATCGGGGGCATTATCACACATTGGGAATTGGAGACCAATAGGTTTACTTTCAATGCCAGGTAGACTGCTTACTTGAAAAGCTGGTGAATAAACATAGAATACACCACCAAGAAGAAGTCAATGATCTACTGACGGAAGGTTGGTTGTCTTTGCCCCTGGGCTCGGACCTCGATGTAAATTATGAGGTTTTAAAATATGCTTTTTGAAAACTTACGAAAAATAGCAGACAGCTTACTGTCTGCTATTTAGATGATAAAAAAAGCATTCGATTCTGTTAACCACCTCTTACTGTAAAAAGGAAATTAAAGCCATGGGGCTACATGAACATATATAAAAATGGTTGGAGTCTTACCTACCCGAGGTAACAATGTACCCTACTAAACAAAGTCTAGTGAGTCCAAAATTACAAAATAGTCTTTGGGGGACCGCAGGGTAGTTCATTAGGACTCCCCTTCTTCTAATTCATAAACTACCTGCCCACACACATTGCACACTGTAAACCATATATCTATGCAGATGATTTAGTCTTAGTATCCAACCATGAGAATTTACTTGAATCTCAGGACATGCTAAGACAAGAACACATGATATCATAACTGGAGTAACTCTGATTATTGTATAACCATCAATAAGAACAAGACCAAAACTATGAATGTGTATCATTAGGAATCACAGGCATTATAATCTAGCCCCTCTGGAAGTCTTTATTAGTGTTAGACTAATTTGTCACCTACCGATATTCAGGAGTCTGCAAAGACAACAGGCTCAACTTCAAACAACAAGCATCTAACATGATAAGAAGCATGGACCTCACGGTTAGCTGATTAGTTAGGCTCCGTGGGTTCTTTACTGAGCACCAACCTATCATATTGAACAAACAAATGGTTATCCCATACCTTGCATATTCTAACTTTGTTATAGGATGTTCAAATAGTGATCTTAGCATTGAAGCAGCTTAAATCCTCATTTGTTGGTGTTGCTCAGGTTATGCTTCCAATCGCATTTATTAAAGTGTCTATGCTGACACTTCTTCTTTTCTCTGAATCAACTGACTGTTTCTTTCATACCATTACATGTAACCAAGGGGCAATGTGACCAAGGACCAAGTCAAAACACTTTGTCTGGTTTTCATAACAAATAACACAAGTAGTTTTACTTTTTCTTCTATGAATTCCCAAAATTGAACTGATGGACATTAATTTTGTTCTTCCCATTTGTAGTCCCATCGTTGACGTCGTTAGCAGTATAGTTTAGTGGGCTCCTGCTGTATCTGCTTCAATGCCTCCCCCTGTTTTCCTGCTGCATACATATATAGTTATGATTTGCCAATAATGGAGGGTAACGCAAGGGTACAACTTTTCCTGGTAAGTATTTTCTTATAACAAGCACAAGGCTTAAATTGCACAAGGCTAAATTGAACCACAGTGTTTTCATGTATGTTTCCCTTTAGGTTTACTACTTGCTAGCTTCTAAGGGCAGCATAGTGCTGTAATGCACAATGTCCCCTGGTCTTCATGATGCACAAATACTCCCCAGTGTTGCCTTCATACATCTGGGTTGATACACTCACGGAAGGCCTTTTGACGCACCGATACAGGCCAGCAGTTACTGGCCAGGGCTGCATCGCTACATTATAATGACATATAAACACAACACCCTAAGACTTCATCCTGCGGCATCATGTTGTCCGCAAAGGTCTTTAAGCATTCTCCCTCCGCCTACACCCCACTTACCTCCCCCTACCCACACTGCTGATGTTGTCATTATGCTATTACGTCGTGACGTACCTAGCCGGTGTCTCAGTACTTACTGGGGCCGGATTATGACGGATGGCTGCGACGTAACCACGGTAGTACGTCCTCACAGGTCCGAGTGGGCCGAGTGGTGTTTATGATGATTGCCCGTTAACCGCCACCTTCAGACACCCCTCACACTCTGAGGTAGAGGTCGGTGGAGGAACATAGCCTCTGAGAGCTTAAAACTTGTAGTAGAGGCCTCACTCTTCTAGCATAGTGTTGGTGCAGACTTGAGCTCACTTACATAATTCATCATGCATTACCGCCGCTGACTAGGGTAGATTCCCCATCAGTCGGACACTTGATTTATTGTTTATTTAAGCATGTTATGTCTTTTTGTTATTTTGTGAATAATATAGTAGAACATAATTGTCATTACTTCCACGTAGAGGCACTAGCGGCTTTACCATACATAGTTGTATAGCATTGACAACAGATCCCAGTATCATGGAGACTCAAGGTATACGCCCAATACGCCTGATCATAAAATGTCGTCAACTCGAGGGAGGGCACTCCATTTTATTTTGACAGGGGTGTGCGGCTGGCCCTTCAACAACCCTTACGCTTGGTGAGGGGGATTTCGGTCAGAAGTGACCCTTGGTGAGGGGGATTTTGGACAAAAGTGCCTAGGTTTTAGCAATTTTTCCACAGGAATCACCCTTGGTGAGGGGGGTTTTAGCCAAAATTGACCCTAGTAGTGGTGAGAATTTTGGCGAAAACTCCAAAGTTACAGGGATTTTGTCAAAATCTCCGGAAAGTGACCCTTGGTGAGTTTTTTTAAATAAAATAAACACTTGGTAAGGGGGATTTTGCTCAAAAAGTACCCTTGCCAGTCGCACACTCCCCCCCCCCCCCGGGTCATCAAACACACAGAGAGAACATCTCCGTCCATGGTACCCATTGTAGTTACAGAATGTACAGCCGTCCACCCTTCTTCCCGCTCCTCCCTCTCCTCTCCCCTCCCCACCCAATGCCCTTCTGCACCAGCACCAACCCCATCCTACTACTTACTATTGCTCCTCGTTTGGTCCGCCGCTTAGAGGTGTCGCCACCACCGTTTGTTCCGCTTCCGGTGCTGCGTGAAAACGAGGCCGACTTCCGCTGGTCTCGTCCAACGTGGGTATGGTGTCAGTGCATAGGCTCTTTATCCAATGACCTTTTTAAAGGGAGTGGTCATTATTTAACAGCAGGGACGGTATGTTTTTAGGTGTGCGAGAAGAATTCATTTTAGACCCTGTTGTCTAGGGTTGTCTCATGCTTTAGCACCCTTAAGGCAGGGCACCTTTTCCTCCCGTCCTTTGAACTATAGCATCCCCCCCCCCCCCCCCAAGAGAGGTACCAGCCACGACTGGTCCAAATGACTTAACCCCCACAATAATCTCTGTTGTTAATAGATGGCTACTCCATTGGCTGTGCAAAAAAGAATTCACGTCTTTTGACAAAGTGCCAAAATCTATTGTTTCACTTTTTTTCCTGTGTGTATATGATCATATTATGCCGAACGAATTCGACATGACTGTTAATTGATAATGCCCCGGACCAAAGAAAGAAATTGCTAGATAGGGAGAGGATTTGTTAAAACTGGCGACTAATGTCTGACCCCCAATTCCCATGGTCTCTTTCATGATAGACAATTATTTCATTTACCGATTGAGTGCTGTGTCTCTTAAGAAGTTTGAAGTGTCAAAGTATTTTCAAGTAATGAGAATTCAATTTAGTGTACATATTCGTCAGTGGGAAGTGATCTAGGCCTATCTGTTAGATTGATCATCCTCTTTCCGAAGAACATTAAAAGGCAGGCCTGTAACTGGCCCTCTTTAGAGGGAGGTTTGTTTTTGGATAAGATGAAACTAGACAAATTCAATGGTGGAAAAACTTACAAATAGTGATCTGCACACACAGCTGTAGTTCTAAGGTGTCATGTAACACAATGGATCATGCTTTCAGGGTTAACTATTTACAGACCTTTATCATTGTCCGATTTAGAAGCCTTTAAGAAAATGGCATGGACCTAGTTATTCCATGTTTGCCGAGTCCGTACATTGCTTAACTACTACATTGCGCAAGTGAGCAGGGGGAACGAGCAAAGACCTGTGATCATTCCGTCGGGACAGACATGTACGTCCTTCCTTGTAGGTGGTGTCCTGATATTAACTCTATTTCCAAGCCAGCTCAGGTAGAACTTTTCTGGTCCTTCAGGTCTCTAAGGGAATCATTTGAAAAGACGACCCCCTTCCCCTCTCTGGTTATAGGTCTGAAACGCAATCTTCAGAGGAATTTCAAAGATGTATAAATAGACTTTCTAACAATTGCACAACTTTTGTTCCACAGTGCCCCAGTGTTGGAGAGTGGTAACTTCTATTAAAGATGGCTGTATGCTGGTGAGGAGTGCCTGCCAACATGGACGCTGACCTTTGACAGCAGTGAGAGGTAATCGCTGGTCTCCTGGCACACTAGGAGTGGAACCCCCAACCTGCCGGGTACCAGTCCCTGACACCCAACTGATGGCCCCTTACAGGTATGAAGGGTACTTGATGGTTTCCTGGATACAACATCCTGTATAAGGGAGTTCTGTAAACGAAAGGTACTTCAATAAAGGAGCTGGAACATCCACAACCCCAATATTGCACTACCCTATACTAGGTATCGATTCTTTTAGTTTTCTTTAGGGGTTTTCCAAATGATGTAGGCTTAAGCTTATAACACTAACAACGAGTTTTTATTATTCCCAGGTCAAAATATCGGGTATAAGATTCAACTCATACTTATTAAAAAACTTTTTTGGTCCAATATTGATAGACACATGTTACAATGAGATATTTCATAGTTTAGTAAATAGAGTTCCTCAGGGCTCAATATTAGGGCCCACAGTTTTTTCCTCATAGACAGTCAGATATGTATCCCCAAATGCTGTATATATTTCGTTTGAACAAGTGCTTAGGCTCCAGCTGGAACCAAAGTGCCGCCCTTTTGCAGTTGAGTAGCAAAGAGGTATATGTAGTAGATGTGGTAAGTAATCGGGGGTTGGCAAGTACTATTTCTATAACCGAGTCCACCTAGGCTAAACGATATGCACGTTCGGGGGTTCAAGCCCATGACTTAACACCAAGGCCCTCTATATATATACGAGATTCGAGTGGAGGAGGAAGTGTTTCCATGGAGTGTGGAACTGCACTTAGAAGATAGGGTTCAAGCCCCAACTGGGTATACTGGTGTGTCCTGTGTGCTTAGAGCCCATACCCACCCCTCTCTGACAGCCTTTCCCACAGCTTCCACACTGGATACACTGACAATATTGTATAGGCCTGCGTATTGCATCTATTGAGGTTTATATACTGCTTTACCGATGTATTGCCGTCATAAGAGCTAGCTACTGTAGACATCTCCTGGATCCTGAAAGAAGAGTGATATTTGGATAAGGGCAGCTAATATAGAAGGCCATCAATTGGCTTTTCTTAAAAAGCTGCTTGTCCAGTTTTGGGAACATGAATGTGGGGGTGAATGCAGAAATGTTGACTACATATGATCATATAATATGAATTTCTATTCTGCTTATCCATGCATTTCTATTGACCCATAAGTAAGCAATTGGCAAATAGAAATTGGTAAATGTATGGCCCACTGGCCATACCTATAGACACTAGGCCAAACCTGTCGTATGAACAGCATCAGTCTAGGTTTTGACCCGAACAACACCCTCAGAAAAGTGAGAGTCATTGTCGCTAAACCTACCCTCACCTGAGAGTCAGGCAGTGCATGACCCTCAGGTGAGGGTAGTTTTAGCGACAATGACTGTCACCTTTCTGTGTGTGAAGTCCATAGTGAGTACCATACTATGTGCACTTAGGTATTCATTCATCTTCACCATATGGCTCTATGACTAACCCTGCTTTTTCCAATGAGCCATGCGTGTTGATGAGGACTGGGTATACGGGATGAGTAGAGGCAATACAGCTGGGGTAAAGGTGCAATTCGTGATTTACTCAAAGGCCTCAGACTCAGAGTGACAAAGTGACAAACTTGTTTATCGTATCTTGGTCTCTGCATACTGCCTCTGTAAAACAACAGCCGTGACGTCACTTCCGGGGGTTGACAGCCTCGTTTTGGAGCTGGAAGTGATTTCCGGAGATGTTAATCCCTAGTCTGCATGTGTAGGGGAGGGTACTGGTCTAGTCAGCCTGTGTAGGGGTGGGCGTGGGAGGGGGGGGGATTAGTTAGTGGGTTAGGCCATTTTATTTTAAAAAAACGGGTGTTTCAGGTTACCCGACCTTACCTAGTAAAACAGGGCCGACTCTAGCAAATCAATTTTTATCAAATTCTGAAAAAATACTTATATTTTAAGTCATTTTGGGGCTATATCAGAGTCAATTTCATAGTCGTGAGTCAGCACTATTGTCAGAGAAGTAGCGCTAAAGTTTTTTTCTGGGTACTTTTCAGATTAAAGTTTGAAAAAAGAAAAAGTAAAATAATCCGACCTACCTAGCCTAGTATAGATTTTCAGACCATGTAACCTGAAACACACCTTTTTTTCTTGGCTTTAGGTATATGGGTTGTGTCTGGATGGGTGATGAGGGGTGGACACAAATATACAAGTGGCACTGTTAAGGCCCGAATTCAATATTAGGTGTGTTTCAGGTCATCTGACCCCACTGACCAAACTCACCCAAACTAGGGCCGAACACAGAAATTTGCATTTATTGATCATATCTTTAGGTCACTCCGAGATATTTACTCTCGATGCAACAATCAGCAGACCTTGGTGAAGAGCTGTACGTTTTCTATAAATATAATAACTAAATAAGTTTAGATTAGGGAAGGGTTGTTGCCTACATTTTCTGACTGGAGGGAGGATATAGATACAAAAGTGTTTGAGCTCTTCTCGCAGACTTTTCACCCCTTTTCCTTTATTTTGTTTAGTATGCTTTAGTTTCAAAGAGAGTATGAGGGGCTCTATTCTCCCCCACCCCTCAGCCCAGGACTTATTGTGTTAAGGTGTTATAGATGTTTCTTGACTGCCTTTTTCTCAGAATGCAATCCTTATTACTATTTGTATTGTTTATTGAAATGAATAGTAAGCAAAATTGATAACTGCCATTTAAATAGAAGTATGTAATAAAGGTTCTGATAAGTATGCAACTGCTACATTAAAAATGTTATTATATCAATAAACATATTTAACCAATAATATATGAATATCGCCGAACGTGGGGTGTGTATTCTTGAATAACGACCGAGGTGCGTAGCACCGAGGTCGTTATTCATGAATACACACCCCAGGGTCGGTGATATTCATATATTATTAGGTTTATTATACGATATTTCCATTCAAATGTCTTTAATTACCTTATATGAGTCCTAATTTGGCCATTTTGAAGGATTATTGACTGAATATCACTCGTACACCAGTAGCGCCATGTTGTTTTGACCTCCCACCAACCCTGCTCGCTGATTGGTGGAGCCTGGTGACGTCATGCCCTCAATCTCCAACACTGAGTTCAACATAGAATTTGTGAGGGGGCCAGCTTGGGGCTATGTTATATACTAACCAGCGTTTCCCTCCACATTCACCACAGCCGGATAGGCATGGGCGCTAGCGACTTCGCCTCGCACACCAGGGGTACCCGGATCGAGCCTGGGTGGAAACGAACCATTTTCAAAATGCCTATTTCTATGTGAAAAAAAATCCCTAGAATTATTTTAACGAATGATTAAGTAAAGTCCAACTTCTACCTTTATAGTAAAAAAGAAATTAGAAAAAAATATTGATTTTCAAAGAAACTATACCAAAAAATGCCTTTTCTTCTGTAACTCGGTAAATAATGGTCCTACAGGGCTGGAAATCCGCCTGTAGACTCCTTGTTTCGCCACCTACCTCTACCAGCGCCTTCACGGCGTGGTGGTTAGCACATCGGACTTCAAGTCTTGATGTAGCGTGTTCGAGTCTCCATAGAACCTCGGATTTTATGGCTGCCGATTCCCATTCAGAATCGTTCTGATATTCAGGATATCAGAACGATTCTGAATTCCCCATTCAGAATCGTTCTGATATCCAGAATATCAGAACGATTTCACCCCCCCAAGTGTGCGGTATGCACCAATATCAGAACGGGAATATCACCTAAAAAGCACGGTGTAAGCCCATATCGTATAATAAATCCAGATAAACCTTATTAATAATTATATGGAAAAGATGTATAATGCCCTAACAATTGCGATCAAGTGATCGCTTAGTAATAAGACTACTAATGTATGGATTTAGCAATAAATGACTGGGCCTCACAATAGAAAGGTCACTATAGCCCTTAATTTGCTGTGAACAGAGTATGAAGGGAGTGTTAGCAGGACTCAATTGTGAACCTTTCTTTCTAGGCTGGTTTATATTTGGTGAGTGTAAAGCTGTTCTATATACTGGCTGTGGCTGCCTATAATATTTGGGCCAGTGTGCTGTGGATGGCAGTGCTGCCACCACACACAGTACAACAACACTAGTCACGATGACGTCACTTAACTGAGAGGGGACACAGGAAAGGTCCATTAGAGGGACGCAGGGAGGGAGCCGCTGATTTATCAGGATGAAAATGACGCCGGACGCTGATGTTGACGTGCCATATATGTCGGAGCGGGCATGTGGGTAGCCTGCCGACAGCGCTGATCCCCAAACGTCAGTTCCGGTCTGCGCGCCCAGCCTCATTTACATAGAAAATGGCACTAGTTCTGGGTGGTTGCGCCTGGAGGCGTAAAGCCACAGGCCGGCCCCCAGCCAACATATTAACATTCATTAAAGGGAGGCTTTAGGCTGTAGTGCAGTATGGGTAATAATAAGTAACCCCCGGCCATGGTTCACACCACACATGCCAGGGGGCGTTAGTGACCACTGGAAACAATGGATGCAGATGAAGTGACTGGAGCTGGCCGGAAGTGGTAGGAAGGGAGGATATGGGTGGGCGGAGGAAGTGGGGGTTCAGGCGGAAGGGGAGTGGGTGGGTGGCGATTGGAACCATAAAGAAATGGGGGGTAAACAAAATAAATTGAGCTTATCCCTAGCTCACCAGACGGATATCCGCATGGTCCTGCAGATAAGAAGGGTATCAGTCATAATATCTCCAGGTTTATAAACAACATCCACAGGAGAGGCTGGTATCCCAAATACTCTATAGCACTAATGGTATACGTGACCTTGGATAATTGCCCCTTGTTAACAATGTATTTGTGAGTAAATGACATGAACATATCACTGACATGCCCCCAAGGCATATCAAACTTCATGCTATATCATGATGTCACTAGAATACAACCAGCCACATGAGCATATTACTTGGTTGTATTACCCTATGTAATGTAGCTGACTTCAAAGCCTGTTTTTGGCCTGAAGAGCGATTCTGACTAAGTAGGTCCTGAGAGTCTTTTCATAAGGTTTGGAGTTTTTATGATAGCGATCAGAAATAAGGGTAGCAGAATTGTGATATAAAAACAAAAAAGGGTGTGTATTTCATAATACAGTTAATGGTTCAGCTCTCGCAAAACTGGAATAAGAATAGCAGATGTCATTTTAAGGATATAATAGCAGCTTATGAAACACTCTATATCTTTTGCAATTTCATTATCTTGTATACTGTGTATTCTAGTTTAACCATCCAAACTTTTAGATAAGCCTTTTAATTAAATGTTTCTTTCCAAACGTTTTAAAATGTTTTCTTCCAGACATTTGTTTACAAACCGTATGCACACATTTTAAAACGTTCTAGAAATGTTTTTTGTTAGCTTTAGGTTTAGTAGATCCCAGTAATGAAAAAAACCCGTTATACAGCATTATATAACGTTTCCCCATGGTCTCTTATCGTGGTAAAATGTTTCATATCGTTAGACATGTTGTTTTGACGTTAAATAACGTGTTTTTGTTAGCTACATTCTCACACAAACATGTGCATGCGGGCACGTAGAATAACTAACGCTACTCACGTCAGTCCAGGCCTGAGTCAACCAAAAAGTATCATAACTCACTGGTGATTATACTTTCTGCATGTCTGCGCACAGGTGTATATATATGAGCACATGAGAGGATATGGAAACTATACAGCAGAGAGCTATTAGGTTTCCCTTGTTTAGTTTCTTTCTGGATGCATGCTGACGACTCCACGTGCATTATAACCATTAATGGATGAGGAGGACATAACAGGCATGTTGTGTGCCTGGTGAAACTTTGGGAGAACATCATTGCTCTCATGGTCATTATTGTCATAGGGAGGATCCTGTTTCAATAGACGTTATGAGGTAGAGAATGTACCAGGCACCATACACAGTCTAAATCAACAGTCAGGATTCTGTAGCATTCTTAAGGTGGTTGGCCGGTATTGTCAACTCGCTTAATACGCAGTTTTCAGCACTTGTATTTCTAAAGTATAAGTTATCCAAGAGACGTTGTAGAGGTGCGCCTTACACTACCTCCTGGTTACATGACCAGCGACCTAGATAATGGGCCCACACAGTAGCATAGGATGAGTGCCCCCCCTCCAATCACAGAGAAAGGGGGGCCTGAATGCATTTCCCCCCCCCAAAAAAAAGAATTTGCCAAGACCCTATTTAGAATAGTGCATACAATTTTCCAAACTTATCTCTGCCACGTAGGAAAACGTTCTGATTGGGGCTGAGGCGCCTGACCCCCAATCAGAACTATTGAAAGGCTGGTGTAAACACTACTTTTCTGTACAGTTCCTAGATATGAGTGTGTGTGCGAGTTAATATCAGCAATTGTGTGAAAGCCGGCAATTTTATTAAAGGCCACACTCTTAGAAATATCCCGTAAAATTACGTTGAGTTCACTGGCATCAATTAATGCCAAGCTTTCACAGTGTGTTTTTTACAGTTGCCGTATTCTCCTAATCCCCGTAAATTTTACGGAGCTTTCCCATTGTCATTTAACGGTGATTCATCATTATCATAATGATTCTCTGTTGTTCATTGATGATTCTCATTTTTTCTTGATTCATTGGTATATTTCATAATATCAACTTAATTTCAGGCCTGTAAATATTAGGCCATAAGAGACATAATTGAATGCCTCACAGTGATATTCAAGTATAATCCATGAGCAAAGGGTGCTCTAGGATTGATACAAAGCAACTCTTCTTCTTCTTCTTGCTTTTCACTCCGGTCCCGAAGGGACCGGCAGGCGTATATCGCCGCTAAGGCTACGCCAAAAAGCAACTCTGACAGCAGTGTGAATATGTATAATTCTAATTACCACAAAATGGGTGTTTTTGAAATCCTTGCTTGTTCCTACTGATATAGAAAGGGAAATTATATATTTATTATCTTTAATGTACCAAAGGCTTCAAGGTTGACCCTCTGATTGATGAGGTAATTGGACATTGTTATCATTTTAACACATTTAGATACGCTTTAAAGTGAAAGGTTCCACTAAAGTCCCCGTATCTCCCAGGCTGCCGCCTGGTGGGCAAATATTTAATGTGAGATTCACCGTAAATGAAAATAAGGTGCTTCACTCTACTGGTTTACGGATATTCAATGTAAAAGTAATGAATTTGACACTATCTCACTGTAAATCACATTACGGTGATAAACTGTCAAATTTTACACTGATTCCCTGTAATTTCAACAGGAAGTTTTTACAGTGAACCCTTCTCCAAAATTCTAATGGTGCCACAAGAACCCCGGTTGAGGGCCAGACTGGCAGTTGGTCTTCAATGTGGGTCATAGACTACACAGATAATCTAAACTCCCCGGCCCTTAGTCTGTAGTGGCTACCCAGGTTGGTTATAGGGACATTGGTCAGGCATGACCAATGGCTATTCAAAAATGACGGAGGTAAAACAACATAATGGCTAATGCCTCACTCACAAAGACTTAGCCTATAATAGAAATACTAAGGTGAGTTGAGTGCTGACCAATATCAATATTAACTAACCTAGGTTAGTTGTATAGCGAGCCAAAAAATGACTACCGTAAATTCTCGCATATAAGTCGTGGCTTGTATACGAAGGTCAGAACTCCAGTGCGTCTTATTGGATTGTCCCATAGTCTAGGTGCGACTTGTACGAGAGTTTTTACTAGTATGATATATAGTACTAAAGTAGCAATTTTCAGGTCCCAGGAGCGGCTTATAAGATTGCCTCAAGTTAAGGGTGCGGCTTTTACCAGGGTTATGCTTTTACGTGAGAATTTATTTGGTTGGACTATTGTGACTGTGAGATTGGTGTATAGGGAGCCACAGAATATCAGTGTACTGGCTGATCTGCTACTTGTAGCTGTGTATGGTTATCTACTGGTAGCCTGGTGCTAACACCTACTGAGTATGTCTGTATCAATGGCTGATAGCCTGGGAGCAGGCTGGGCTCAAGAAACTGTTTGCTCAGCAGTTAAGCTGACAAGTAAGTGGCACTGGGAGTGTGGGCACTGCACACTGGTCTGAATAAAGAGAGAGCGGGGGAGAAAGGAGAGGGAGAGAAATGGGAAGAGAGGGTCACAACAATGGAGACAGAGAGGGTTAAGAAAGGAGGGATAAGGGAAGATAGAAAGAGGGAGAGAGATGTTTTGATTCAGATTTAATTTTCCTCTGCCAACTGAGCTATGCCCAAATCAAACTAACATTGGGTCATTATGAACCCCACCACACAGAAAATCTAAATGCCCCGGCAGTTAGTCTGAAGTGGCTATCCCAGATTAGTTATAGGGACATTGGTCAGGCATGACCAAGTGCTATTCAAAAATGACTGAGGTACAACAACATATGACTAATGCGTTACTCAAAAGGACTTGGCCTAGAATTCATTGAAATGGAGAAGACGAAGGTGAGTTGGTCAGTACTGACCAACCTGACAATATTAACTAACCTAGGTTGGTCGTATAGGGAGCCTAAAAAGACGTTGATACTTGGTTAGGCTATAGTGACTGAGGTTGTATAGAGAGCCAATAAATATCAGTGCAGCCCATTAATAGAACTAGAGGCATATGATGGATCAATATGGGTCATTGTAAGGGAGTGCATTGTACACAATAGACTTCCTGCATTACCATGAGCAGCTCAATTAACACACGTATAGGTCACTCCGTGAGATCAGGAGAAAAATAATTATACTTGAAAAAGTGTGCGATATTTCAAGCGCCCTTATCTCTGGTATATATGAATGACTGGCGCTTATTTGAGAATCAGTGCTTAAAAGCAACAGTACAGTATATTGGAAGGACCATCCTTACTCCGCATAGAAAGATATTACCGGTGTTATTGTTCCAATTGGGCAACTAAATCGCCAAAATTGTCAAGATGATTCAGAAGTATAGATATTGGAAAGGTTTGGTCCTGGTAAGTATAATTATGATACTTCAGAACAATGAGACCAAGAACCCTTTCCCAAAAACAAGAAACTCTATGCACTCTATTGGGAGCCAGACACTTTCCCTTGGTTGTACACAAGATTTATCTTCAAATCGAGAAGCCATGATTAGGGAGTTAATCATTCATAGTGCAGTGGTCTATGGACACAATGTGGGGCGGTCATTCTGTTACCTACCAGACCTATATACTGTGTGTGTTGTGTAATAGGGTAATACAGGAACATCCTTGGGATTTACAGCACCACTAACTTAGTACCCAATGAACTGAGTGAATGCCAATACTGGGAGAGCCTTTATATCAGCTCTATACTTGTAGTATAGTGCCATACTCAGTAATTGTAAGGGCATGGGTACATCAAATGTTAAACTATATGTAAGCATATGCAAACTATGGAATTATATATAGAACTATGGTATAGGTATACAGTAGCTCAGAATACATATAAAATTGAGAACATGAATAATCTATGTACAAATATATCAGGGTGAGGGTTTCGTGATTGTTGAATAATAATTCTCAGACAGTAGATCAATAAGACCTGTGATACTGGGCTGGGGAGTGGACAATGCAGTCTGGCTGGTGTAGAAAGGGCTCTGTGATACACATGGGGTTCTGTGACGCAGGAACACCTCTCACATGAGAGTTAACCCATTGTGAGATGGGTCCCGGCTGTAACCCTATGTCAAAAATCGAAGGAGTGGAATAGACCCCTTTGAGAGCACATCCCTTGAGAGCACAAGCTGTGAATAGTGAGTTAGTCCCTCAGGGAGTGGGTGGGTAAAGGTAAAGGAAGCAGCTCAGCATGGTATTGGGGCATGGGTATTCAGGTGCAGTAAGGGACAATGGGAGGTATGTATGTAACACTGGAGTCAATAGGTGATGTGCTCTGACAAGAGTGGGTCTTGTGTAGAGTTAGTCAATGTGTGAGTATTTACTAAACCCCTTTCTTTGATTCATTCCTTCCTTGATCAAGCCCCCCCCCCCCTCAACCCTTTTTGCACTATAGATATTTTGGGATCATTATAAACAGCATTTCTGTTTGCAGATACTACTGGAGCTCATAATCTAGTGAGCACAGAACATTGAATCTACACTGAAAAACTGGTTTACGCTGCTGATTCAAAGTTCACTGAATTGTGTGCCCACTGGGAATCAATCTGTCATGAAATAAAACCAACACATGCATGTTAATATGCTGGGTATCATTTTCTGGTGAAAATTTCTCACCCTTAATATAAAAGTCTATCAATTATTTTAGTTGTATTTTTGTTTTATTTATATGTTTGTTTCGGTGCTTATTTACTAGTGGACTTTTGCATCCAAAAGTCAAATGATGTCCAACGAAAAAGTCTCGGGTGTGTGTTTACTAAAAGGGTACAGCTGCATCATTAAACAAACTGAAATGGTTTAATGCAGCCCTTCTTTACATGAGGAGCACACCTAGGGAGTGATCATATTTTAACAACAGGGGGGGGGGGGGTGGGGCAAAAAAATTTGGACCCCATGACCGGGGGGGGGGGCAAAAAAATTTGGCCCCCTCTTGGGGGGGGGGGTCAAAATAATTTAACCTGTTTTGAGCCAAAAAGCCTGCACGTTACTATGCTTCAAAGGGCCCGCGCGCGAGCCGATTTTCGACCATAAGGGGGGGTAAAAAAATGTGACCCCTCAACCGGGGGGGGGTGTAAAAAATTTCGCGCGCTCCGCACGGAAACCCACCACCCCCCCTGTTGTTAAAAAATTATCACTCCCTTAAATACTTAGTAAGGCATCGTCATAGGACTGTCAGTGATTTACCTGCGTACTCTTCATAAATCTGATGTCTTGGGGTATGAGACTATTGAGCCATCACTAACAAGCTCATGTTCTACCTAGCGGTGGGGGCTTGGGTGCTTGTTAGTGATAGCCTGACCTGACAACAGTGTCTATTATAGTTAAGGCTATAGTATAGTATGTGGCATGTTCTTATTATACCCAGATAATTATCTCGCACGTGCTACCTGACTAATTACTACCAATACAACAAGGTCCCTGGGATTATATTTGTACTGGATATTGATTTGTTGCACATGATAACAAGTTGCATTGTACTCATAGATAGAATAGCTATCCAGATGGGGTCGTGAGTGTGAATCACTTCCAGCGATGCCATTGCAAGAGCTTAGTTGCAAAACGGCATATATATATTCATTCCAAAGTTGAGGCATGTAGTGTTTTATGTAAATTAAGACACCCTGAGATCAATTTTAGTATTCTGATAACAGAGTGCAACTTTCGCAGTCTCTACAATGACATGGGGAAATTTAGGCTTACATCTAAACATCTCGACTCATTTACTCTTTTTCGAAGATATGGATCCAAATCACCCCCTCCCCACAAAGCTACACGCTTCCCTCTTCTTTGGAAATAAGGACGCCCTTAGATAGATCTAGGGTAGTTTTAATAGATCAACCAGTCTAGTTCACTAAATGTACTGGAGAGAAGACAACCTGAAGTCCTGTTATATAGTCATAATATATAATTTGACATAGTAGGCAATCCGTTTGGCCTGTGGACGGCAATGAAGTTTGATGTGTATAGATCTACAGCCCAGTGATATTGGAGGACACTGTGGGAGTGGGGAAGGAGAGGTTTCTAAAAAGCTGTGAGTCAGGTAAACATGCAAGGGATGAAGGTGGGATATTTTAATAACTTTCTTTTCGACATAGGAAATAAGCTCATTGAACTACAGACCTTTGTGTGGATAAAAATATATTATGTCTGTCTATAGTCCGGAATATCTTATGAGATATAACAAAAGGGAAGGGGACCTCAGTCGACTACGCACTAATGTCTCTTTTTGCTGATCATGCCATATATATTATGATACTCAATATTGGTTTGCTTAAATTAATTCCGAACCTAGGCATGTTGTCAAAATAAGGCTTTGTTTATTTTGATTTTATACAATGTTTGTATACAAACTTCGGGGTATATGGTGTGTCCATTGGCGTGTCCATCGTGTGGACGTTGTAATGATGTTTTAAATAGGGAATTTATGCTTTGTTTACACAAATTGGGTGCAAGAGATAGTCGGCCGATAATGTCAAAGGGGTCTAATTTTATCGGCCATAAGTAACTCTCTCACAGAGGAAAATATGAGAGTCAGCTGGATTCACATGCCATAGTTAGGCCCATGTCGCCAAAAGCACCCTTATGTGAGAGTCAAGCTGACTTTGACTGTAGAGAGAGTCCAGCACTGCCTGACTTTCATCATAACAAGAGTCCAGCGCTGCCTGACCTTCACTACAATGAGAGTCAGGCAATGCTGGACCCTTGTTTATGAAAGACTTTTGCACTAAGGGTAGTCTGCCAATGCTGGACTTTCCCTAGAGTGAGAGTACAGTGATGCCAGACTCTGGTTATCGAGATCGAGTAAAGCCAAGCTGGACTCACATATGGATGTGAGTCTAGCAATGCTGAACCTTTGCCTCAATGAAAGTCAGGCATAGCTGAACTCGTTTTTTTTTGTATAGTAGGACTAGTTGCTTATTTGCATTGGGGGATAATCAGTTATGTTTAAAAGATTTATATGGCCTCCCTGACACTTATAAAGAAATCCCATACAAAATAACATTGTTGCCCTGAACAAACAAGGGTTTGCTATCACAGACCACAAGTCTAAATAAGTATGTAACAACATAGAGATACATGCACCAAGAGGTGATCCAAAAATCTTAATGTATATAATTTCAAAATCCACAATTATGGTGTCATATATCCTACCATTAAGCTCAATACTGTGTTGTGTCCCTACCTGTTAGCAAACAAAGAAGGCTCAGGCTAACTGACCCTCATCCCAGAGTCAGACATTGCCTAACTGTGGAAAGACAATGGAAGTGAAAGTCCAGCAGACTCTCCTTCCTGAGTCAGGCAGTGCTTGACCATTGGGAGAGTCCAGCTGACGCACACATTTTTCTGTGTGCTCCTAATATCGTATTTGGACTGATAGTATATACTCAGTCAAAACACACATCTCCAAATTGGGAAAACACTATAATAACCCGCTTTACAGTATTATCGTCTTTATAACCCTTTTCTTTTAAATGGCGCCTGTTATGCTCTATGAATTTAGTAATGGATTATACAAGGTTAACGTTATCATACTAAATTGACGTCCGGGTAGATCTCTGACTTCAAAATGGCGTGAATGGAATTTGAAATAATCCACCACTTTTGTCTCTCTTCTTTAGCTCAACCCCCTTCCCCCACCCCCTCCCCCAACCACACACACTCCCCAGCACTGCCCCTGTGGGTGACTAGGTGGAGTATGTGAGGGTGGGATTGGTAACAGAGTGTGAAGATTAGGCTTATCTAAATAGGTTAGTTGTGCTGAGTCCCTCCCCGCCCACATCATTGTACCAAACCACAGGCTATCAACATGGCACACCAATATTAGGAAAACCTTGATAGATACAATCAGTTTAGTTCACTGAATGTAATGGATTTAAGACAATCTTGCAAGATTTAATAATAACAGACTGAGAACTATTTGTAACTCATCTAGTATAGTTTAATGAATGTAGTGGATTTAAATCAATTTCAATTTGAAAATTAGCTGTTCCATCGGCCTCTCATATTGGCTGGGAGTACTGAGGGGCAATTCAAAAGCTAATTTAGAGATGCTAGAATAATGTTCTGTGAGCTTTGAAATGATTATAATCAAATATGAGTTTTATTGCTTTGGAAATCCAGGGACGAGCCATGCACTATGCTTTTAATCTCACAGGCATTTAACATAGCTCTAAAGTTATCAAATTATGTGCCCTTAAATATACCCGGAATTGATTAATGTATTTCTATTTGAATTTCTATTTCCATTTTCATTTACTGCCTTAACATCCATCCTAAAACCTAATAATAACTATCATGTGGATGCTAATCTCGACATGATAAAACATCAATCTATTACTATACTACACAATGTACTATAATAAATCTGCTATATGTGAGTTGGCTCTCTCCCCTGTCTCCTTCGTTCCCGATGCAAGTACTAGGGTAAACTAGCATAACATCACTGCCCGCCATCACTGACATTGTATGAAGTTTGTAAGACAGGTTTGGTGACATTGTGATAACGTGAAAGATCCTGTCAGTGTCCAGACAGAAGGAAAGTTCCTCGGAGTAAGAGATGTAAATGCAAATGGCCTGGAGTTAGCTAACTGTTAGTTAACAAGTCAATATCCTTTCACTGCTTCACTCCTTATACATCTAACAACTTATAGGACTTCCAAGGCACAACTAAAGTTCATGATCCATGAATAAATGTATGTACCGGGTAAGCATCTTACGTTTTAAGTACCGCCGTAATTCTATATGGATAGTTGGTTGCCTTTTTTAAGTAAAAAGACAACACACAATTGCATATATAGTCCACAAAGTCATGTACAATGCATGTATTCATACACATAACAGTTAGAGGCATGGTGCATGAACGAACAGGATGTATTAGGTTCGTGGTAGCCAGTCGGGGTACGTGACATGACAGTATGCATGTTAGCATGAAGAACACACACATAACATTGTTTCCATCACCACGCTTAAACATTATAGCTTACACAACATTTACCAACTTTCCTAGGCATGGTTAGCAAGGGAGTGGTCATTTTCTCACAAAAGTGGGGGTTGGAGTGGCGGGATTTGAACCTTGTACAACCTTTGTTGATGGTCTATAAACGGCGTTATGTGCCTGCCTAACTCTAAGTTGGATTTTAAAGTGGGTATATCCGATTTTTACCAAGTTTTAAATTCCGAATGTGGTTGCTCCAAATACTGCAATAGTATATAATTAATAGGTTAGGGGCGTTAAATGGTATCCATGGGCAGTAACAACCCAGAAAAAGGGTCCCAATGGATCCAACCATGGTATTTTCAGTGTATTTTCAATGGGGACAATAAAATCGTGCACGATTTTATTCCAAAATGACCATAAATTGGGCAATGAAATCAATTTTGAGCAGAATGGTAGGGAATAAGGGTGAATGGAATAGCTAAGGAGGGGAAATATGTTATTTGTGAACATCCTGACTCAATTTTAAGAAAATTTATTTTTGAGCCCCAATCATCGGATATACTAACTTTAATATGTATCATCGGGGAGGGCAAAACTGTCGTCAGAAATATTGCCCCCCCCCCACCCTGAAGCGCATATTACATAAGCTGGGAAAAGGGTGAAACCGTCTGAACCCTCTTGTATGGTTGCACCTCTCCCTAGTGTAGGGTTGCACCTTTCTCTAGAATGGCCACTCCCTGATACAAAGGCCTTACTTAAGGAGTGCGTAAGATGCCGCGTGATAGAGAGGTATACCTGTGCGGAGACAGACATAGGATATATATGTACATGTACTCCAGTAATGATGCATGCCAACACGGACAGACAGTTAGAGCAGAGGGAGAAAAAAAATCAAGCATGGCAATTGCAGACGATTACATTTTTTCCTTTTGATACTCACATCTCAGCCATCCCTAGGGAAACTCCAAGATATGTACGTTTGTAGAATATACATTGTAATTGCATATTTTTGTAGAAGTAGGTAGTGCCTTCTGCGAACCAAAATAGGCTGGATACGTCTGCCAGGGAAGTGCTTTACCAGGAGGCCAAACTAAACCACATACATGTAGGGGCACTAATATTATGTAGTCGAACACCTACTGTGTAAGTTTGCGTGGCCGGAGCCAGGGGGCACCCCGATCGGAGGCAAACAGTATAAATACTGCCCTCACCCCCTTGCTCCGGCAGACCTCTTCAGGTCTGCGTCCATGATTGATTATCTGAAAGCATATCCTTATCAGCGAACGACTCAAATGAATCAAAACCTTTACCATTAGATTGACTGTACAGGTTAAAGCTCCAATAAACCTCTCTTTTTCGCATCTCAACAAGAATACTGCAGTTCGCGTCCTTATTTATCGAATCACATAAAGACGAACTCTACATACATATAATAGGGAAGCAACACATTCGAGATGGACTCCTAGGATTATTCCTGCCCCAATCTAAGATAGGTATTTCAAATGCCAGAATAGCTATTGGTTGGTATGGACGGAAGGCAGGGCCTAGTCCATACCAACCCCAGAAAAACCGAGGGCTTTCACCAGTGGCGTAGGAAAAGTAGGGGCCAGGGGGGGGGGGGGGGCAAAAATTTGCCAGGACCCTATAACAAAACACACAATATTCTTGTACCTTACCTCTTCCCCATAGGAGAAAGTGTGGGCCAAGGGGCCTATAGAAACCAAATCAGAAATAAATGGGGCTGAAACATTACTTTTCTATAATAACTCCTATAAATAGGATACCAGTAATTAGGGTCTGAGGGGGTGGGGGTTTCCGTGGAAATGTTGTCATTTCGTCGTTTTTACCCGTGTGTGGCTCTAGTCTCTGTCCTGTCGACGGCAATGGCATCCTTGCACATCTGTCATTTTACCCTCCCCACCTGGAGAATCCTACACACCGCCTGCCCTGGTGCAAGAGGAATGGATACTGGGATTCACATAGATATATCCAGAGGAAAAGAGAGACCGCTGGCATAGACACCATATATATTGGAGAGAAATAGGGTTTGGCAAAGGCATTTGTCATCTATATGACGTCATCACTGGATCTGTTAGGTCACAAGGGGGCGCCATGAGTAATGAAGAGTTAGCATGCACCTTTGGGTTTGCCATAGTTACCACCTGTTTGTAGGGACGGCCACCTCAGCGTGGGAAGGAAGCAGGGAGTGCCGTTTATAAGGCGATAATCCACTGCCGCGAATTTGGTGCAATTGACACTTGTGCTAGTACGCAGGGAGAAAAGGTTTCAGCAGTGGATCTGCTGCTGCAAGTCCCTGAGACAACATCTCTGTGGAAGACAAGCGGTGTTCGACTACAACTGCAGAAATCTAAATGCATTGTTCTTAGCATGTGTAATCAAAACTGTCTCTGAAGTACACCTTTATATACCATTCCCAATTTAAATCTACCAGAGTGCATCTCTCATATATTTAGAATAAACAATTTTAACGTTTGATAATTCCATACGTTTCTCTTATTGTGTCATGTTGACCCACACAGTCAGTACCAAAGGCAAAGGGGCCTGACTATAATAGCCTTTAGTCTATAAGAGTGGCGCTCACCAGTAACACGGGCCTAGAATAGGGCTAGAAACTGAGGGATGAGGTGGGATGGAGTGGCAATATGCACCTGGTATTTTGGAAAGGGTGGAAGGTAAGTTGATTGTTAACTGTGACCGCAGGGCCGGTTATTTATTTGAATTTAAGAAGTATATTTATTCATAAAATGGTTTTTAGAAATACATTACAGGTATTCAAAAAATGAAGAGTGATGACATGAACGATGTTAAATCATGTATTGTCTGATGGTATTGACTATTCTCATTAGAGTATACAACATGATAATGTCGCTGACAACCAATCATACAGGAATCTGGAGTACATCATTATGGAGTAGAACATTCCATTATACATCAATTTAAATTCTTTTCCTTCTTTTAGTATGCATAAAGGTTATTGGTATAATATAGTACATGATATGAAGCATACAGACTACATATTGGGTTCGGACTGATGAACGTGCATAGAATAAGTATAGTGAAGGTCTCAGTGCAAATAATTTTGTTTTGCGCCAGAGTCTCCAGGAATATTTTAGTGATTTTGGATTTGGCTTTAGTACGGAAAGTGTCTCTGTGTTTAGATAATCTGCAAGAGACATCCATGAGATTCCACAGGTCAATGCCTACAGTGCTGTAGAGGGGGCTTTTCCTATATCTCATTATATTTGACATTGGATATATCAATAAACGAGTGTTTGCTGAGCGAGTAACTCGACCTCCTATCATTATTTTTTGGAAATGGAGGCCTAGCTCTTTGGGGTTATGATAGGTACTAAGGACATATGGACCCTTCTTGTGGTTGGGATGGAAACAATTCTGCAATCTTTCTCAAGAAGACACCAACCCCCGTCTCTGTTGGTCTGTAACATAACAACTCTGAGAGTAAATAGAATTAACCAGGTTCTTTATTTCTTGATCACCAAGTCCAACATATGTCAGTGGTTACCCACTGACTGCACCTCCACTTTCTTCAGATGTTAACACAGGGCCTGCTCTCCTTCCTCTGATCTTCCAGCTCTGAGCAGCTCACCATATTGGCCCTTCCTCCAGCCCAGAGGGAGGGGCCTAGCATGCACAGCCCTCACCTCAGGCCCCAAAATGGTGGTACCTCTGCCCTGATTGGTTCAACCTCAATAGCCACTCACTAATCACCCCCTGTCAACCTCATCAGACCACTACCACCCTCCCATCCTCCTGTCTGGAACTGATTCCAAGAACCTGGAGGAGGGAAGGGTGGTGCAGAGGCACACCACACAAACACACCAATTAATCATCCATACCTGGAGTAAATACATGCATGCACTGTAAATTATAATGATAATAATAGGGGGGTAAATATGGTTATATTACAGGTCAAAATGGCCACTCCCTTCACGTCGTCTTCATGTGAATAGCAACCTTTGTCTCAGCTCCCTCCCAGATTTACCCAGTGTCGGCTGCCGTTTGCCGGCAACCATAATGGCGGCCGAAACGGCTCTCTCGAGACTCACGAGAGTCGGCGAGATTTGCTGCTGGCGTCACGTGATCGTCATTGTATGTGTGCCAGAGTCTGAACAGGCAGTGCTGACCTCTAGCGGCCATTGGCTGAAGTGCGATTTTCAACAGATCTTGAAAGCGTTGTCGGGTGCAATTAATCCAGCAACCATGTTTGTTTAGGTGGCCAGTCACGCCACCGGCCGAGATATGAGCGGATAAAAGAACCGCCCACTCGCCTACACTCGGTTATCATCATTGCCGAGGCCGACATGTCTACAGACCACTAAAAGGCAACATAGCTAAGCCAAATAAAGCAGCTTTTGATGGTTGTCATTGAAAGTGGTGGTGAGTTTAGATGAGGACGCCAGAATGAGTTTAGTGAAGAGAGATGCATTTGAAGCTGTGTCAAGTCGGATGGATCAAGTCTTGAATCTGTAGACTAAAACCTAATATAAAGTCCCATCTTTGCACATTCAGTACAGCGCTATACTGAGTTATGACTTACAGGGCTGCATAAACCTTATCAAATGAGTCTGAATCTCTTACTTCTTGCTATTTGGGACATGTTTTGGTAGCTATATCAAAACGTAATGGCACATGACCCCCTGCCTTTCTTATGAGGAAATTTCTGGTCTATTCTGGTTATAGTATCAAACTGCTCAGCGTTACCGAATATAAGTCTATAATGGGATTATAATCCTACAACCAATAGTCTGAAACCATAACTAAACCCATAACTACTGTGTCCCATTAAGGAAAGTGTACACCTGCGAACAATGATGATTCAGGCTGTTGCAAAGAGAAAAGGGCAACTAGAAGTAGCTGTACGGGTCCGATGTTCATTGGTATAAAAAAGAGCGCGATACTGTTGATGATCCCCCATCGATCTCCAAATTGGCCTCTTGCCAGATGTATTCTAGATTTGAGACACTGAAATCAAAATCGATAGTATTATCTCAGAGAGGGCGGGGGATTTTGGCAACATTTTCTTAAAGGGTGTTTAGGCCTACAACAGTAATAAGTAGAATGACGAGGGTGTGTGCAACTCCTCCATTCTCCAGGCAACA
This sequence comes from Harmothoe impar, assembly GCA_947462335.1. Classification (NCBI taxonomy): domain Eukaryota; kingdom Metazoa; phylum Annelida; class Polychaeta; order Phyllodocida; family Polynoidae; genus Harmothoe; species Harmothoe impar. Next base: position 66,975,703 of record OX381711.1, read on the forward strand.
GATGTTTACCTTCAGGTTCTCAATCCATCCACCACGTCCTCCCTCCGCACATCGTAATGGGCATTTCCTTTGTCCATTACTTATTTCATTTAAATAATCCTCAAATATTCGATTAAACCATTCCGATATTTAGATATATCTACAAACTACAAATTCAGCGAATTAAAGACAAGTCGGCTATGATTTTGTAAAATAAATTCCAGGGGGTATTCCTTAGGGTAGGCAGCCTTGTAGCATGTTATACTGAAAAGCAAAACACAAGAAGACTAATAGATTTAGTCGAAAAGTCGATATCAATCAACCATAACCCCCAACATATTTCTACATATTCACTTGTACATATTCTCAGCTTTAAAATCAGGCAGCATCAGGAGGAGGGGTGGGGCTGGTAGGACACTGAGCGAGTCCGGCATATATGTACTTGACTGTGTCTGTTTTTGTGTGCATTTAACCACCTTTAGTAAGCAGGACACTAGTTCCGCTTTCCCACTTCCTTCATTAGAAGAGACCTAGGTTATAGGGCAGAGATGAGGGAATCCCTTCCTGTGACTCATTCTGTCTGCAGTTACTGCCTCTGCTGCTCCCCCTCGTGGACATTTGTGGAAGCTGTGGTCATGGAGGCGACCTGCTGCCACCTGGTAACAGAATACCGAACCTCAGACCATCTGTGACTATATATAACATGATCATTTGGAACCCCTTTAAAGGGTCTAAATGCAAACCCTCTGGGACAGACGTGTTAAGCCCGTTATTAAGTTTACAAGACACACCTGGACTTATATTTAGAATGAGCCAAACGGATTCTCCCACTGCATGCATATCCTAGCATGGTGGGCCTTTATTTCCCATTGAATTACCCCATGTATCAAGGTGCAGGCAACCAACCAGCAGTTCTCTAGTCTAAACAAGTTGCACTGATGTGACTGGTCAGCACTTGGACTGTGCCAGTGGTAGCATTGGGTATTATTAACACCTACCAGTGTGCTGCCTGACTAAGTAATGTGTTCACAGAAAATGCATGGTACACTCACCCTGGAATAGGCCACATGCTATTGATTTAGATGAGAAATATCATCTTAATTCAGAATGGGGGGTGTTGTAATGAAATGTATAAAATTGCAAGGGATGCGTCTACATATGAATATGAGTCATGCCAACATGAATACTGCATTTAAGTTGAAACTATGACAATACACTGAATCTCAAATCGCAGTTAATGTTAAATCAATGTAAATCATCATTGATGAATGATCAATGTTGATGACCTTGTCAATATCAGCCAAAATGACAATCCTGTATCAATCGTTGATATCATGTCGCTACACACATTGAATCAACTGAAGTTTGCCCACTGGGCTGCTTGCTGATGATCATAATACAAATGGATGAAATATAGACAGAGGCTCACGGGTAATGATCCAGACTCGAACTTATTTTTTCACCATTTGCAGCTTGGGCTATATTTCAGAAGGCAAAAGCAAGCCAGCCTGTGTGAGGAAATCTGTGGTTTTGTAACATCAGTTCCCGAAAATCAATGTGTACTGATACTTTAATGCACAATACTTCATCATCAGATAACTCAACCCCTCAATGAGCAAACATACACACAATCCATTTAACTAAAACCAATGCACAATTGTAAACTGGGTATTAAATAATATAAAAACAACTGTAACAAAGTCGATTTCTAATCACATCAAGTACTAATTGAAGCTTATATCCATGGAACTATCCAAAGTAGAACCATTATTCTACACTAAACGGCTGCAATACTTCCTGTCTGCACAAACAGAAAAGTGAGAGTCATTGTCGCTAAAACTACCATCATCTGAGGGTCAAGCACTGCCTGACTCTCAGGTGAGGGTAGTTTTAGCGACAATGACTCTCACTTTTCTGAGGGTGTGCAGTCTGTATGCACAGCTAGCCTTGTATGTGGGCAGAACCCCACTCCGACCCCTCATGATAAGAATCAATATAAAACTACAGTTGGCCCTGTTTAAAGCGGCATTCTCACCAAGAGTGCACAGCTCGTTTTCTATTACTTTTCTTCCCTACTAATAGGTGAAGTGTGTGCGGTGAGAGTGAGGCTTTAACGTGCCTCAGTGCAATGTAAGGACTACTCTCCCTCCCAAATCCTTCTGAAGGAAGGCTCTGGTAACAGCCAAATGACCTTGAACTTGGGATTTTGCTGGGTCTGGGCAACCCCTGCTGGTAGCTTGGAACCAGCGGACAGGAACAGGGAATTGAACCAGAAAGTCTAATGGTAAAATACAGTAAAGCCACCATCATACATTCTGGTTCCTGTCCACTGGTTCCAGGCTACCAGCAGGGGTTGCCCAGACCCAGCAAAATCCCAAGTTCAAGGTCATTTGGCTGTTACCAGAGCCTTCCTTCGGAAGGATTTGGGAACGAGAGTATGTAAGGACGTCAGTATTCAACCCTTTACAGTCTCCATTATGCCCCATTATCATAATGCTTGAATGCAGGTCTGACAAGTATAGGCGCCTTTTAGGTCATGGGTACTCAGATGTTTGGCCGTGTCACTGCATCAGTTATTATGTATATATATAAGAACTTAGGAAAAAATAATATTTAGGTCGATTTTAATCCCTTATGTTTTGGTGTTCGTCAATTTTTGAAAAGGCCGTGTCGCTGTGTCGCTCATATCGATTTTAGCCATGTAGGGGCACAAGTAGCTAGCCAGTGCTGCATCATGTTGACCCTATGGGATTGATACACCCCAAAAGCGGCTGCATGATGGCCCTAAATGAGCATGAACATTGATGTGAAAAATCACAGTGCATAATGATTGTGAATTACCAATTATAGACGCGGCTCCGCCTAAGGGTTCCCTAAGAAAATCTACCACACACCTAATTAGCGGTGGAGGAGGGGGAATGAATATTTGGTGATTGAACCTTGTTTATTGTGATGTACCATATTGGAATTGGAGTGCGACACTCAATCACAACACATTTGAATTAACTGCTCAACATGAATAACTACCGGTTATAAAGATAAATTTTAACAAAAAAGAAAGCCATTAGTTTTATAATTCTGCATCCCATCTGACAAAATCAAACTAATTACACAAATCGAAATCTTCCGCCTAAAGGTTTTACAAATGCACCTCATTGATTGTTGGCATGACTCATATGTGCATGACCTGCAGAAGTGCTAGGCATCTTTGCCCAGTGCCACCCATTTGGTATCTGTGAGAACCCAACCCTATCAAATATTGACATTGACAGTTTACATTTAGCTCTGCCCTACCACCATTAGGATAATGGGACAGAGGGAATGAGGAGAAGATTGTGTTGTTATGATTTGGTCGTTTAACATAGTTTTCCTTGTCGTATATTAATTTTGTTCTAGGTAGGCAGGTATTTGATGTTGTTCAAGGCTGCATTTTAGTTGGTATTTAAGGATGTCCTGCACCTGTAACTGGTACTGCGATTTTGCATGTTGGAGTCTTGATTCAATATAATCATTGTGAAAGGTTTAGCAATGTTTAGCAAATATAGCCAGGGTAATATTGGGGTTGTGATGTCATATCAAATAGGGAGTGCTATGGGAATCTTGATTCAATATAATCATTGTGAAAGATTTAGCAATATTTAGCAAATATAGCCAGGGTAATATTGGGGTTGTGATGTCATATCAAATAGGGAGTGCTATGGGACATTGCGATCCACATCTCTGTTATGACACTATTCACTTGGTTGGCTCTAGACCCCTAAATTCAATATGGCGACATGGGCATTTCTGAAAATCGACATACGACATGAAGCCTAGTGATATGCAACATGAGGCTTAAAAAGTTAGCGACAGGGAACGTGGACAGTTCTTAAAATTGACACGGGAAATGAGCATTTTTTAGCGACATAGACATGCGACACGGTCATTTCTTAAAACTGACATTCGACATGCCCCCCCCCCATCAACGGCCCCAGTTGGTGCTGGGTTGTCTAAGTGTTGGGACAGCCAGGATTCCTCAGTTTTACACCAGATGGCGGTATACAGAGGAATAAATTGTTCTAGTTTCCCCATCAGCCCCTGTCTCCCTCAGAAACAACTGACAAAGCCGGTAGAGGCTCCTATACACAGAGGACTTCTATTCTGCATACTTTTAACACAGTTTACACTCCTATATCCTCAGGCAGAAGCCCCTATGCTATATACCTCTGCCATATAGTTTACAATGGCATGGACAACGCCATAAAGGTTCTTGAAAATGATTAGTCAATACTTTCATATCTGAAGGGTCTTATGCATGTACAGTGATAAAAGTTGTTATTTGTCCATTTAGGAGCATAGTGACTGGTCTAAGTTATCCCATCTCGACATGATATCACAACACAAACAGATAACCTGTACTAGTCTCCACATAGAAACGTGTACACAGTAAAGGGGGTGATGAGTACAGGTGAAAGAATGAGGTGCATCAAGATCAATATGACTAGTATTAACAATAAAATTACATGGTCTAGCATAATAACATATATACATAGTTAAATACATGCCAATCATTCAGGATCTATATATAACTATTTGTCCAAAACCATTTGAGACACAGTTCAAACCATCCCCACATGGATCTGGGGACAAGGACACTCCCACAGGTACGGGCCACCACTGAGCTAAACCTCGGGGAGGAGGTCAGGCGTTTCTGTATACAGAAACAGGGTAGTCAACTCTAAGTTCCCTCTCTGCTTTGAGCATCACATTCTGGTGAAAATGCATGCATTTGGATTCATTAAAATGCCACAATCTCATGGATTTACATAATAAATAATATCACTGGGATGCAGAATATACAATTTTGCATTAAACTGGAGATATACCTACATTTAGCAAAGTCCCCCTCTGCTTTGTGTCAACATTGCTGTGGTCCTTAAAGCACATTTCCTGCATACCCCAACCTTGTGGGGGAGCAGGGGAGGACAGAGGTCTGTACACAGGTAGCACAGGTAGTCAGTGTAGCAGCCAGAGTGGCCCACACTGTCCTACCTTACGGCAGGACTATGACTCTGCTTGGAGACAAAGGTAAATTGGTGCTCACAGGAGTCCTGCTCCGTTCCTTCTGGCGGCTGGCGACTGACTGGTAAATCAAGCAATGTGAGAGTTTGGTCCCAACCCAAACCAAATCACAATGTCTGTGATGGCGGATTCATTCCCTATTGTTACACATACCAGTAAAACAGGTCGCTACCCAGCGATACACCGCGCCCCAAGCTGGCCCCATCATAAGGTCTACCTTGGACTCAGAGTTGGAGACTGAAAATATTACGCCACTCCGATCCTATTTGCGATATGCTAAGGCATTCCCGCCATGCAGTATAGTAGGTCAGGCGAACGCTGTCTCCACAATTTTCCCGCGCCAATATCTCCGGCAGCAGAGCTGCTGGTCTTACATTAAAAAGGAAATAGAACTTACAACACATATTCCATACTTTGTTTGTTATGGCTGTAGTTGTACTACTATTATGTTTGTATTTATTCTACCGAATTCACCAATGCTGTAGCCATATAAAAACATTTAAAGGTAAGATGTATTTTATTCTATCCTCATGCATGATGTCAGGAACAGAAACCTATGTATTTACCATTCAGATTGATAGTGTTGAAGCCACATTATACCTGAAATAGTCAGCAGTAGAAGAAAGATACTGACAAACACATATGACAAACAAGTGTTTAGCAATATAGCCTGGTCCTTCCACTTCCTCTGCACCAGAGCCTCCTTTCCTACCGTCTCAAGCTTTGTCGGTTTCTTTGTGCTGTCTTGGTGAACTGATACATCATATGGATAACTTTGAAGGGGAGTAGAGTCCTGATTTACCTTTTCAGAACCCTTTCCAATCTCAGTCGCATCTGTGCCTGATGAATTTCGAATAGAACCAGTGCCTTTAGAGAATACATTACACTTCCAATTAAATGGCAGCAAGTCCATTAGAGATAGCCCTGTTTTATTACCATGCTCCTCCTTCAGATGTATGTGCAGATTGAGGACAGTCACACAGACAGACAACACATTTAGTGTCATGAAGCAGATGTTGAGAATCACTGTAAACAAACAGTAGGCAATACTACATAGCAGATATATCTACTTTTTGTAACAATTGCTAAAATTTAGCATCGCTGTTTAAATCTCACGTTTTGAGCATCATTATATCTGATAGTATTTTTTTTAAAGGGTTCTGTGCTCATCATGGATACATCATGCAGTCAAACATATATACTTGCTTTTACTACTATTATGGGATATGAAACTGCTTTCTAACTTGTGTATATTTGTACTTTCCCCTGCATGATTTATCCATTTATTCAAATCTATACTTGCATTTACTTTTAGACATTATGGTATATAATTGGCATCAGCTCTGCACTGCCTTGGACTCTACAACAAAAATAAAATGAATCAAATTAAGTATAAACTGTGTATGAATCTATAGATCTACTTACTTATTATAGGCACCGAGTGCCAGCTGGTAGGAAGGTGGGCTGAGATGGCCACCTGGGTGATGGAAAAGGACATGAGGCAGGCTACACACAGGGAGATCTTCTCACCTGAGGCTGGCGGCAGAGGGAACACCATCAGGCCCACAAAGGACAACAGGAACAGAGGCATGATGATCGTTATCACATAGTAGCTAGACCTCCTTTGTAGTATCAGGCAGAAGCTCACCTGTGAAATGTTGAATTCGTAATGGGCACCCAAATCTAGAAGTTGAGCATTTGCTTCTTTCTTAAGTACAGTCCACTCGGTGCTTTCTATGAAGATTGAATCATCCAGAGGGCCAGGGAAGAACTTAGTATAGTCAGACCCAGACAACCAATTAGTGAGGGTGATGCAGCAGTTCTGGGTGTCGAATGGGAAGTAGAAGACATCCACATTGCAGTAGGTCTGGAACTTCCTAGACATGGACCACCTCATCGAGCCATTTGAATTTACCAAAATGTACTGACTCTGGGAGGCATCCTCATTGTTGGCAGTATCTGTTACACTGAAAAAAAGAGTTAATTGAAGACCTTCTTGTATTTGACATGTTAGAGCAGGAATGTTCTATCTAATAGCAGGTCATTCATTAGTGATTTCTAAAGTAATTTAATTTAAAGCCAACCATGATGTGTCTAGAATAAAGTACCGTAAAACCTCGCATATAAGCCTAACTCGCATATAAGCTGCACCTAGAGTTTGTGCTGATTTTATAAGCCGCAGTGGCGATCTGATTACGGTGAGTCTACTACTGTACCATAGTAGCAAAAACTCGCGTATAAGCCACATCATGATGCTGGGCCGATCCTATAAGCCGCATCGTCGAACTGACTCGCGTACTAGCCACAGCTTATACGCGAAATTTTACTGTATGCATATTCCTTAATGTCGATGGAGCATTGCAAGTGGATATCTATGGTGTGAATAGGTAGCTTAACATAAGGTGAAATTACCTGTTTGAAATCTGAAACAAGGGCTTCCAGTTGGCTGAGGCAGGGACATATGTGGCCTGGATGTGGTCATACTCTTTAGGATTCCAGGCCAGGAATTCATTCATCCAGGACTATTATAAAGGAATAAAGATAATTATAAATTGTTGTCTTCGCTGCTATTATCACAAAAATAATAGGCCTTGACTACTGACAGTTGCAACTGTCAATAACAGTTGACAGTTTGAGCTGTCAATAAGGGAATTCTATCCTGGTATTGACAGAAAAAGATTCCCTTATTGACAGATGGAAGTGTCAATAAGAGAAATGACAGTTCTTCACCAAACGGTCAATAGTGGGAGCTTGCTCTCTTATTGACAGTTTCTTGCCATAACAATGGGAGCCTTTTACAATCCAAAACCGATTTTGAGTGCCAAACCAATTTTGGATGCAAATTAATTTTCAGTACAAAACCGATGAGTGCAAAGCAATTTTTGAAGTGAGAACTGTCAATTAGGCAGAAATCTTCCACTATTGACAGTTTGCATGAAGAACTGTAAATAACAGGAGTATTTTTCACTATTGACAGTCCAAACTGTCAATAGCGTTTTTGAAATAGGCCCAATTTATTGGAAAATTCATTGGAAAATTCTACAAGAATGAAACCATCACTTACCATGGTAAGGCCAGCAACTAGTGAAAGTTCTTGTTTTGCTACATTCTGAAAAGTATACAGTTGACTATTCATAATGTGTAAATCATGTATATATATTGGTGTGCAAGTTGATTAATATTAATATTGCCTCAATGATATTGCCTCGATGATATTTTCTAAGATGCAGTGAGGACTGTTGAGACCTGAAGCCATATCATGCTATCTTCCATGATACTTTTATAAGTTATGCATACATGAGCTCTAAAGGGAACAGAAAAGCCCTATAACTATAAGACTGCTAAGGCCCCATGATAGCTACACTATTGTCACAACTTACCAGTTCCTTGAGGCACAGGGGGTGTAACTCCACTTTAACATGCAGGGTGTCTGAGTTATTTCTGACAGGTCGCGCCATAGGGTACGCACTAACTAACTTCCTCTGTAATTGTGCTTCAGGCAAATCTAATATGACTCCTCAAAAGACAGAGACACAAAGAAAGAGAGAAAGATTGATTGCTATGGGGAAAAATGCTGATGATCATAATACAATTGGATTTATGGATAGCCACAGGTTCATGCATGTTAATCCAAACTGAGGGTTACTTTACTCATTGTGGACTGGGCTATTTTTGACAATTCAAATACAGACAAAGTAAATGAGCTAGTTAAAGGAGAGTTTCATTGATAAAATTAGATTTCATAAATCCACTGCATATTGATGATGCATAGGATAATGACACATCATAAGATCACACTGAAATGAAATGAATAAATCAAGACAACATTTTATACAAGTAAAATATTCCCTCTGATTAGCAGATCCAACATACACATGATTCCTCTTATCCCAGCTAAAGTTCACCATTGTAAACTGATATGAGTGTTAAACTGGAAAATAGATTCAATGCCAATAAATTCGTTTTCTAACTGTTTCATATACGTATTAATTAAGAGAATAGAATAGGTGTATTCATCTCACCATCTAGGCTTGAGCCATGGACAAAATGTACCCAAAGTAGACACACTATTCCAGGCAGAAAGGCTGCCATGCTCTCCGCCCCCAGTCTGCAGTCTGCAGTCTGTAGCTAGCCCTATATGTGGACAGCAACCTGATGGGGCCCCTCATGATGAGAATCAATACAGAGCTACAGTCGGCCCTGTTTAACTTACCTCTGTTCAATGTAAGGATGCTAGTTCTAAAATGGTGTAATTTCACTGACAATTCTGAACCAGACAAGACATATATTTAATCATGTAAACAATATGTTATGCTGTTATAACGTAGTACTGTATTCAATATAATCGAGGATGTTCGTAAAATCATTTTTATGGCATCATAGTGGTTCCAAACTTGATTTTCTCAAAAGAATCGCAAAAAGTTTTCTTAGTCCAAGAAGGGCCCCTTACTACACTGAAAAGGTAAACTTGTCCCCAGACTCGTCGAAGTGACTATCATAAAATAAACAAATCAAAAGTTGTCTAACCTATCAGGTTACCATCCCACAAATAGAATCTTGAGCTGGCAAATGTCGGGTTTTTGGCTGACACATGCCAAGTAGGTCTTTTATATCCAACTAGAAGACCCGCTTCCTTGTCACTTAGACAAGTTTTTGACTCGTTTATTTTATGACCGTCACTTTGAGGAGTCTGGAGACGAGTTTACTTTTTGAGTGAAGGGCAGTTATTATGTTGTATGTTAATTGCAATAATAGCTCGCTTAAAAATTCATTCCACCAACAAAGATACTAAATTAAGGGGAAATTATCAGAGAGGTGACTGTACATGGGTTGTAGCCATCCTCATGTATCTCCTAGACAGAGATCAATATACCTGACAAGGCCATTAGTCTAACTAAAATTCTGTAACCTGACTCATAGATCCACATCAGGACCAAATAAATGACATCAATCAGCCATAAGTCAACTCCCTTTTACTTTATTATTTTTATAAATGACTTAACTACTACCCAGTGCCAAGCATTATACAGGACATATTGGCTTTTAAACCATCAACTTGAAATGATGTAACACACAGACAAACACCCTGCCTCATCACAGTCAGTATAAATAAAGGAATATCTATTTATCTATCTAGCTATCCATCTATCAAAGTGCTTTGCTTAATGGTTGGTCAACAAAGGTTTGCAAATGCACCTGTATTGATTATCAGTTGTGACTAATGTAAGACTACATTAAGGGCAGAAGTGCTAGGCACATCTTTGCTAAGTGTCAGCCATCAGATGTCTGTCAGAATCCGATAGGTGAGCTGGTGGTACCGATTGAATATGATTGACTTGTTGCTGAAATAAAGATTTAACACCACTTAGATTCCACCGTTTACACATAGGTGTTACACTGACTTACGATGAGAAAAATGTTCTTGTAACTGTGCTTCTCATTGAACATATATTTCATTTTCATTTATTTGTTCAAGGTATTGCATGACATCCAGCACATTATTTTAACAGTTTTCTCCTACACCACGGTGCACCTGTCAATGTACATGTGTCAGCTAGTGCACAGCCATTTGTTAAAGCCATATGAAATCCTGATTCAATGTTACTGTTGTGGAACCTTCAGAGTTTAGGTGATATATATCAAGGATGAACTTTAGGTTAATATTGTGGTTTTAATGTTGTATCAGATTTAGACAAAGATTTTGGGACATGAGATAGATCTCCCTTTGAGTAATGACACTATCCAAGTGGCATGACCGACCTAGCTTATGCGAGTGCATGGACAAACGCTTACAGTGAGTCTTAACACAGTCTTACAGACGTCTTACAACCTGAAAGTCTTATTGTATACATAGGGGGCTTTGCCCCCGAACCCCCTTCACTGTAAGAAGTTACTGTATTTAATTTATTAATTGATATGAATTGATAACAATAACAATATGAAACCTACAGTAGAAGTTGCTGTAACTTTACAGCAAAATCTACTGGAACAAAAGTTGCCAGCAACTTTTGCTGTAGATGTACGGTATAATTTGCTGTAAATTTACAGTAGAAGTTGCTGTAAATTTACAGTAGAAGTTGCTGTACACTTACAGCCAAATCTACTGGAACAAAAGTTGCCAGCAACTTTTGCTGTACGTGTACAGTAGGGGAGACCGGGGCATGTTGAACCGCTTTAGCACCTTTATTTTTTTCCTGACCTTGTTAAAGGAATCTGAGCTTTGATTTTTTATCAAGCAGTTACCTTGTATCATTGCGATATAAGAAAACCTACCCCAAGGCAAATGTGGTCTTTTCTTGTATTTTTCCTGAATTTTTGAAAATAAAATCTTAGGGTGGCTCAATGTGCCCCATGCCCGGGGTAGGTTGATCCACCCACCGGGGCACCTTGAACCACAGACGTTGAACGATCCAAACAATCACTAATATAGATCAATAATTGAAACTTCGGTTGGAATTAGTTACTATTGTTCCTGTTTCATAGGATTGAATGCAAAAAATACATATTCAATGCACGAAAGTCACTCAATTATAGTTTCTATAGAAGTGACTGAGTTTGTACCTTACAGACTTTTCTTAGGGTCAAATTAAAGCAGTTTAAGAGTATTCCTGTTATTTCTTAAGTCTGAATAAATCTTTGATTACATTCTTCTATAATGTAATGCACTTTTCTGCCTCTGAAAAGTGATAAATGTAGGGAATAAAGACACTATAAATATGTTACACAAGAATTTCTTTTACAAACCGTAAACTATGTATTCTATCATAATTTTATGACCAAATTGTATCGAATTTGTTTATGTCATTATCCATATCATCTTCCCTTGATACACTACTAACATTGCATCATTATTCAGTCATTTAATTGTCTTAACACCATTGCCAAAGAACCCCTAAAATCGGGGCACCTTGAGCCGGCTCAAGGTGCCCCAGAGCTTGGAGCACCTTGAGCATGGCTAAAGGTGCCCCGTTTTTTGTGGCTCAATGTGCCCCATGCTGGTCATCACAGATAACATTGATGTTATTCAAATTACATAAGACGCCTAGCAGTAAAGTTGGGTTCTATTCAAGGGTTCATATGTATACTTCGACCTCCATAGAGATCTTAGGCCAGCAATGTTTTTTAATGACACAAGAACAAAAGTTTACCAATTGCAAATATCTACTTTCAAGGCCATAAACCTTTAATGTTGTCTAACTTTCTCATCAGCATCCTAAACTCATCATGATGTTGCTGATCTGAACTGTCTATATAAGGGGGTGATGTGGTAGGCATACTGCCAGAAAATTCCCAAAGGAATAGCAAAGAGAGCAGGCGGCTCAACGTGCCCGGCTGGTCAACGTGCCCCGGTCTCCCCTACTTACTTCTTACAGTGTTGCTTTCTTTCTCTTTTTTTTCTCTGTTTCTTTTTGGAAACAGACGACACACCTATATGGCTATCACCAAACTCTATTGCCTTTGGCTTTACTGATGTAGGCCTATCATAGTCTACATAGGCTATGTGGGAGGGGGGGGGGGTAAGACTAAGACTTCTATATGACTGTTCAGACTCACTGTAAACGTTTGTCCGTACACTGGCGTGAGCCAGGTGCCATCTACATCCAGGTGGCGCTGAGTCGTGGCTCTGTTGGGCCAGCCCAGATTCCTCAGTTTGACACCAGATGGTGATACAGAGGAATCCCTTGTATTAGTTACTTCATCAGCGGCTCCCTGTCTCTACCACAAAGATATGTATGGCAGAAACTAGCATGTAATACGACAGATTTGGAGGAATAGGTTCCATTAACACAGTATAGAGATAATGTTAAAGCTATGCTGTAGGAATTATTTCATTATTTCAACCTGATTTCGAATTTGGTAACACCAAGGTATATATGGCTAGATACTTGTTTCAAGGCCACAAGGGCAATTGCGATGTCAATTATATTTGATTTTACATATTTGAATATTTATATTTTTTACAATTTGTAGTATCCTCCTGAGATAATGAGAAACACAGATCACACCTCCTTTTAGTAAAAGCAATTCAGGTGCTGTTCACCAGATTGCACACATTCAGTGACTGATTTGGCACCCTTGGACACTACCCAGTCCTGTAAACAATGATGAGACATGTCACAGTATTCAAAGGACCTCTTTGATAGTCACTATAGCCGAGCCAAACGTGTTTTCTTTGAGATATATAGTCATGACAGTCATGGAGGGCAATAACAGATATGATTCCCGCTTTTTTTCCTGCATGACATCAATGGGTATTTTTCGGTGTATTGGACCCAGCCTTTCTAAAAATACTGGACCCACCCCTGCGCCACCCACCTTACAACCTTAGTGTAGATTAGACATACTTCTGGAACCCTCCTCCAGTACATTAATATCCCATTCATGTCCACACCTCCACGTGCTGATACAACCCAACAGGAATCTGGAAAATGTTCCCGACTCAACCTAAACTCAGGTCCAACCCATGTCACCGGACACAAATAGGCGCAGGTCCTTGCAGCACCAGCACAATTTGGAAAGGGGTCACTCAGCTAACAAAAAGAAAAGTTATTTTACGTCAAAATAACGCTTTCAAATTTTATATAACGTTATGCCTTAAGGATAACGTTATAAAATGTTGAATAACGTTTTTTGTTTACTGGGCATACATCTCTTGAAGTCATTTCCCCAGAGAACAATAAACGTTCCCTGACGTTTCTACAGGATTTTGATGAAAACAGTTGTCGAAACGGTCATTTCATTTGTCTACGTGCCTATACTGTTTGCCTACAATTTAGTGTCAACGTTTTTACGTTAAATGAACATTTTATAAAAGGGGTCTCTGGTAATTTGGTCCTCATTGCAACAATATTATAATACATATAATCTATACTTATTTGGAGAAACATCGACCCTAAGAACTAGTCCTCTAAAGTCCTTTAGATTCCCTGGAATTACATACACCATATATGTATTAAGTCCTACACATATATAATGATTCAAAGTATATATGCCATTTTGGCACGTAATCTCAGTAAACAAAAAACGTTATACAACATTTTATAATGTTATATAACGTTTCTCTAAGGCTCCTTACTATGGCATAACGTTATATAAAGTTTTAAAACGTTATTTTGTCGTAAAATAACGTTGTTTTTTGTTAGCTAGGATATGCTATTTTGTGTGGTATTTGCATCCTTTTTAATGACCGCGCTATACGAAATGGCACCACAACTCCCCAGCCCTTTAACCCAAGCAGTCAGTGTGACCTGGTGTGGTACCAGATCTCCATCTAGTCTGACTGAGACATCTTCAACTACCTACAGGCTGTTGATGTGTTAAGTATAGCTCATCGTAGTAGGGGCTTCCCCAGACCTGTGACGTCACGTCTATAGGCCAATGCACAAGGGGAGGACCTAGAGCTAGAAATTTGAAAGAAAATGTGAAAATGTTGTCTTGTATATATGACTCTGTACATAACCCAGACCCAATGGTAAGTATGCTCACAGGTGCCTGGTGGATCCAAAAGACAAAGATATTGATTTTTGACCCCAAAGTGAGTGTAGGGGCAAAGCAGCCCCCCCCCCTCCTCCCAAGACATAACATTCCAAATCATCCTCATGATCCCATATGCTGTGCCTGTGATCATACTTCTAGAAAATCATACCTTCAATGGAAATATTTGTATATGTCATACTATGTTTTCTAGTTATGTCTGCTTTATGTTCAATGGCTTTAGCACAAGGAAAGGCTCCTTGCTGGATATATCCCAAATAAAAGCATTGAGAGTAGATAGGTGTAGTTTTGAAGTGTCCATGGCCAAAAGTTGTGGTTGGCATCTATACTATAGTACAGGTGTACACAGGTATATCTGACCTGACCTCTGTATGTTTACCCCTGCCTGTCTACACCTACCAGACTGGGGGGGGGGGGGGGGGAGACATTCATCTTACCAGGTTGTGCTGTTGGGGGATTAAAGACTGGGGAGTATCAACGCCATAGAAGCATCTTGTTGGGATTTTTCTACGGAGCAGACATTATTCCCACCCCTGTAGAGGGTTCGATTTTTTTTTTGATTTTTTTTGATGTTTGCCTCCTTTTGCCTCTAAAAACATAAGCCAGCCCTAAAATGCATCGTTATCCTACAGTGTATAGATAACTGACCCAGTGTGAGCTCACTTTGTGGCACTGATCACATTTTCTAGATAGCGATGGTACTATCTGGACCCTTGACAGGTTTGTGGGAAGTGTACTTTAGTGGTTAAGTATATCCTAGAAGTAGGCCAGGAGGAAGGTTCTAGGTTACCATGGAGACCAAGGGGCTTCTAGGAACGCTGAAGGAACGCTGAGTGTGGGGATGAGTCAGAGGGATGACTGGGTGAGCTGCTCTATGAGTTACTCATCCACTACTACAGCCAGTCAGCACAAGGGGCGGGGTGTAGGGGTGTGGGGGTGAGTGGACAGCAGGGGTGGGGCCGGGTGTGGGGTGGGGTGTACCTTTATATAAAGTGACCAGGTCTGAATGAGTCCAACCTCAGACTTGGAGACGAGCTGCTCACGACTACTACAAGGACACTACAACTACAACAAGGAGCAGTTCCACACCGCATTCAGCAACTCTATACTCAACAGGTCAGTGTTGCTCCAACACGTATAACCCTCAGTTCTATACCAAATCTCTTGTTTTCAAATCGTCAGTCGTATACCTCTGTATATCTTTATATTGGCACATGTAAAAGACATGCAGTCTGTGTATCCTTGGCCGTGGATGTTCTAACATATCATTAGTGGTGCACTGTCCCTATACATCCTCCTCCAGCGTCGGATATATGTATACAGGGAATATTTTTAAGTCACTGCTGCATGTAGGTTGCAATAGCTATATTGCTTCCGGTATCAACACTTTTAGGTAAATTCTTAAATTTTTTAAATTTAAAAAATTTAAAAAATTCTGAATTCAGGATTTTAAACATAGAGTCATCAAACATAATGGTACTCTCAATAAAACATTAATGTGAGACGTTCCGTTTCTACATCTTGTGTACTTCTTTGGGTATTGACGACCTAGTATTCAGTATTGAACCCGTTGATGGATCTCAGCGGCTGGCCTCATATCATCCCTGTTATCTTGTGGTTCTGTTGCAACTGTCTCATATGAAATAGCAGATGCATGCGGACCAAGGGGACTGAAATTGTTTTTTGAAAAAGTGAAGATATGTGGTCACTAAAAGTTGCACAAATGTTAGTGACAGCTGGTTGACGGGCAGAAGGGACAGTAGCATAAGATGTAGGATAGATACTAACATTCAAAACCCCACACTTCAGAGCCGGGCTTAAGAGAGGTTAAATTTCCTTTATTCTATCAGGAGCCAGCTTCTATGTATATACAATGCTTTAAGTACCCAATGTCGTAATGTTATCATATTTTATGTGGATCTCTACCTGGTACACCTCTCCATAGTGGATGTAAATTGTTATGATATTGTAGTAGATTCCGCAGGGACTTGATGAACTATGAGCGAGTATAATTATAGATAGAGATACATTATAGTGTGCACATTTTATGATGTGGGTCCTGTACAATTATGCATATGTTAGGATATTATTTTATCATTCAATTATCATATTGACGATGGTTAAAAGATATATACAATAGCATGAGATTATTTTGATAATAGTATTCTCCCCCTAAAAGCACCAGCCTCCCCGCCGGTTGCTTAGTTGCTTGTGCAGTGTGTAAAAATAGATGGGATATAATATGGGATATGATATGGGATATATTTTGAAGATTTAGTGGGATATGCTACCACATAGGTAGTCCAAACGTGCATACCGCATCGTGTTTCCTGATTCCCTGTATAGGATGATCTTGGGATGATCTTAGGTATACGAAAATTCACATTTTAGTAGTTATGAATTTATTGATCTTTGAAAGTGGGGAAGATTAAGTTATATTCGTCATTCTGCATTACCAGTAGTATAAGCTTTGATTTGATGCCAAATATGCCAATATTTGTCCAATTTCTCCACGTTTTTCATTAAAAAAAATTGCAATGAAAAATAAAGGTTTTAGTCAAACCCTTATTTCTATGACGCGTGCAGGGATGAGAAACCGGAAACCATTTTTTTGGTGCTCTATAGGGAAGTAAGATGAAGACATCCCCTCATCTTACACTACTGTGTGCTGTTCATATTACTTCAATAACAACATATTTTCTCTCTTTTTACAGAAAACACACCATGGCCCCTCAGACGACCACGACGATCCATACTGACGACCCTATGGTCGTCATTCGGAAGCGGGGCAACGCAAAGGTAATGCGCATTGACGTGCCGCTAGCCGGTTTCCATTCTGATGACGTCATAGTGCGTCCTGAGGAAAGTCGTCTGCTGATCCTGGACTCAAAACGAGGCCGCGCCGTGGGGAATGCCGGGAGTGATGACGTCATCATCCGCAGCGTTCCCCTACCGGAGAGTGTGGATCCCTATACAGTAGAGGCCGAAATGCATGATGGGATACTTACTGTGCAGGCTCCAATGAAGTATTAAGATGGACATTTATTTTGAGAGTATAGCAATTATACAAAACGTCTCATATTTACAAAGACAGAGCATTCCGCCTATGATAGGCCTGTATAAATGGATCCTGACAGTTAAAACTATATGAAATGAACCTTTTAACGATTTTGTCTACATACATATATAGCTATAAGGGCAGAATACATGTCATAGAGCTATTTCACATCCGTCAGTATTAGACAAATATTTCATTTTATTTAGGATACGTTTTTTCTTCTCTCAACAAAACCTTACATGATAAATGGTGCTGAATATAAATCCTATACACCCTCATAATATAAATGCTCATAAAAGCATTCCCTTTTACATTGAATTATTGATGGAATTGCAAATGTATCTTTGAAAGTATAGGAAAAGCATGTATCCCTACATGCCCTCATTCTGAAATTGTGCTATTGCTCATCGGTGCTAAATGGTGCTATATTCTTACATGTAAACTGATTATACATTTTACGATTGCTCAACATGTTTTATTTAAATAAACAATACATTTGTAAAATATAGTTCCTCTTGCTTCATGACAAATAAAGGTTTATAAAGTACAATAAGTCAAAATGGGTTATTATGAGCTAATATACCAGTAATCATTATCATTATTCTACATGCAACGTAGTTTGACACTGTTTGATTATGTGTGAGGCTTGTCCTGTAGGGCCGATAGCCATGGGCATCTTTTTGATACAGTGTGCGTTTGTGTGAGTCCATGACATGATGGCACATCATGGCACATTATGGACCCCTGCCAGACAGGATGAAACTCTTCCCATTTGTGTTACATAGAACATACCGTACACAAGCTGTTATGGGGCGGCGAAAGGTGGATACAGTTTTGGGCCCAGCTTCAAAAGTTGTGAGGGGTGTTGATTGCAGGGAGTTACAATGGGCTCGTGGTGCCACAGGTCTCATGAGAACTTAAGATTTGACAGAGTTCGGGATATTTCTGATGGGTGGGGGTTGAAAACTGAAATATTTGTATTAAATATAATTAGAAGTAGAACATAATATACATTACAAAGAGCCGTACCAGTGCCAGCAGAGAGTCACACTGGAAGTTATACGTAATTAAAATTCTAAAATATATCTATAAACCTACGTAATATTAGTATCACGGTGCTCGGTCAATAATTATGATGTTCAAAGATGTTATGGGGTTTTATTGAGCATCGGTCGATGCTACGTTTATGAGTTTATGATAGCATGGTAGGGGAACAAAATATTGCTGACCTATGGAGGAAGCATTATCAGTCCTTGTTCAATAGTGTCCATAGTGATGTCCAGGATGTGGATTATGAACTAGCCTACTCTGATGAAATTATGATATCTGATGATGAAATACGAAAATGTGTTGTGCAATTAGACAAGAATACATCTTATGATAAATAATATATCTTATAATAAATAATACAACGTTTCACCCGAAGATTGTGGATGCCAGAACCTTTTTTTTTAAAGTTTTGTTGTTGACTTTTTATGCCAATTACAGCAATAAAATACCAAAGCTCCAATCTCGACCCTAAAAGTAATCGGTAGCCTAACCCTAATTAGTACTATATAACCTGTATCACTACCTGTAGTTTTACACATACCCATACCCTAATCTGAAACAGAGCTGCACTCTAGCCTGTACCCATAACCATAGAAATATCTTTACCATACCGGTATCCTAACTTGTACTTGTATCCCATAGGTTTACCCATACCTGTACCCTAACCCATATACCCGTACCTGCCCCAGTACCAGTATGAGGGAAATAGGCCCAAACTCATTAACTATAGTTCAAGATTTCCAATCTAGGGGCCATGATCACTTTTGAGTTTTTCAGGAGAATTGTAATTTCGCTTTGAGACTAGTGTTTTGGGTAAATGTTTGAAAACAGAACAACTTGATGACATTAAAATTTTGTCTCATTAACTTTATTGCTTGAAAACTTTATTAGATCACAAATAGATACCATTTGTCCATCATAGTCTACATATTATCAAACCGTCAATGTATATATATATATATATATATATATATATATATATATATATATATATATATATATATATATATATATATATATATATATATATAACATTCAAATAATTATATGCATTCATCACAAATATTTACTTTCATTAGTTTTAATTTGTTCCCACAAATATATTGCAACATTATTAAATTTTTCAATGAAGGGATGGGAAATTTTGAAGATAACTTTAGACCAAGGGGGAAAGTTCTTTTTAACAGATAGTGGAATTGGTCACAGTGTAATCAAATATTAAGGTGCATGACATAATTATGTGTGATATAACAATTTGAAGAATGATATAACCCTGAGAAAAAAACAGAAAGAGGGCCTGATTATACTCAATGAACAAGTACATGAGAAAACATTTAATAGAATGACCTTTTCCTTTAATCATATATGCAAACTACTTTAAAAACTGCCGAATTACTGAGCAAGAAATCCACACATCACTCCCTCTTAACGGTCACCCCTCCAGTGCAGCCAATCCCTCTACTGCAGACACTTTTAATAGTCCCAAACATACTACAATGTATAGAAATTGACTACCTCCAATGCAGCCACCCCACCAATGCGGCCACTTTTTCATAGTCCCAAGGGTGGCCACATTAGAGGGAGTTGACCCCTGCCAGTAATACCCCACAGTATTCGAGGGTGTTTTATCCCATGTGCTCACACAAAATTTGCCTAGGATATCACAGTATAGCTTATATATATATGTAAAGCATATCACAGCATAGCTCATATATACGTATAACATATCACTGCTAATTTATATACATATAGCACATCACCTCATAGTTATTATATGTATAGCATATCACCACATAGCTCAAATAGGTATAGCATTTCACCACATAGCTTAACATATCACCGCATGGCTTATATATGTTAAGCCCATCAACACATAATCATGACTAAAGCATTCCATTGATAAACCCCTATTCTAACTGTTACCCTCAGAATTATTTCTAAAACTGCAGTCCATTGAAGTATGTACATGGTGTTGTAAAAGTTTGAATTATTATCCAAAATTGAATATACCACGACCTCAAGTTATGACACTGTTTTCCCGCACATCTCTTGATGTGTGGGGACCAAGACATACCAATTAAACCTGTAGATAATATGGAACCCTGAGGACACTGTGCCTCAATTATTTACTCATGCATCTTTTTAAATAAGTTATAATCCACCTATGTTATGCCTTTACCAACATACATCCTGCTATTCAGCAGCATCGCCTTAATCATCAAATTGATCAAGCTTGACTCTTTGGATTATATGACTGGAAAATGACTGGACCCACGTTAAGCCATTTTTAGCCTTTTTTTTTTTACTGTGTCCACTCATTAAAAATAAAAACTTGTTCACCTAACTAATGCAACTAGGTTCTGAATTAAAGGTCACTAATTACACTCTTACACCCAATAAATCACTTTAAGTGTACCATACGTTAATTAACAATAAACCATAACTGAATATTAAACTTAGTAAATGCATCTGATTTAGCTGTTCTAGGCCCCTGGCTACAACAGTCCTTGCCCTAACATCTGGGTAAAGATTGAAAACAAATATATGACAATCACCCTTACTCTGCTGTGAGAGTGTGGTCTTTGTTTTGTAAATAGGAAATGGGCCTCTCTCTATGACGCTCTGCATGTTGATTGGCCATGAACAGATGTTACCATGGTACCAACGATGTCATGGGCAGGGTTAGGGTAGTTGAAAATTGGGAGCAGCAGTATTTATAATCGGCTTCCTCCTACTGCAGGTGAGTGGTAGTAGTCTAGAGTTGGTAGACACTGGGCAGATCTTGTACCTCGTCAGGATCGTTTAAGGCGCTGGGCGGAGCTTGCACTTTGCTTGGCTGTTTTGAGGTGCTGGGCTGAAGTTCCACTTCATTAGGATGCTTTACGGTGCTGGCCTCTAGATCATCAGGATGTTTTGAAGTGCTTTTATCTGCCACTTTGTTAGAGCTGAAAGCAGACAACATCATGGCCTTGTGAATTGTGTATGTGTATGTGCTAAATGAAGACCTAGATCTATGTATCCGTATCAGGATAGTACGTGTAATATATGTATATATATATGACTAAAGCACGCACACATATATTATATGATATGGTATGTTATGTCAATCCCAACACTACATTCCTTAACACCTGTAGGTTGTATTCTGCCAATTCACTTTTCAACTAGGTCATGTGATACCTTTAGATCCCTTCTGATTGGCTGGGAGGTACAATGTATATATATATATATATATATATATATATATATATATATATATATATATATATATATACATATATTTATATAAATATATATATATATATATATATATATATATATATATATATATATATATATATATATATATATATATATGTATGGTATCTGACTGGATAACATTAATATATTTGGGAGCAGCGGCAAATGGTAGTTCAGCAGAACCTTGGCAATTCTCATATGCTACGCCATCGTTTTCAAATGTTATGTGTTTGATTGATTTTAGGGTCTACACAAAGGGAACAAGAAATTTTCAGGGAATAATTCATTTTGAATAAAAGTCTAGGATAGCTCTTACTTTTTCACCATGAGGACGATGATTAAGGCGACCAGGCCTACAGCAAGGAGCGCCCCAACCACGGCCACAGGTACCAGCCACGCAGGCTGCCCAACGTCTCCACTCTGTGGTCGACTCTGTGGTAGACTGACGCTGAACCCCACTCCAGGGATCAAGCTCCTTAGGGCAGTCTCCACCATGGAGAGACTGTCAGAGGAAAAAATAATTCTTATTTCATGTCATAATCTTTCTAGATTAACACTACCGTAGTGACTTGAATAAGCGCAGGTGTCTCAAATAAGCGCAGGTCTTAAATAAGCGCAGGGTGAATGAGGGGATTGACATGAAAACTTAGGCTATTTTTGTATCTTGGATAAGCGTAGGGTAAATGGTACCATCGAAATAAAACTAATAAGCACAGATGCGCTTATTCAAGCCACTACGGTATATCATCTTTTTATCAATCAGAACATGCATATAGATGATAGATATGCATGAACGATTTTTTTTTTCTCATTTATTTTTTATAACCCCCCCAAGGAGTGTAATGTAAGGTGATTTTGAAGAGACAAAGAGAGGTGAAAATGTACCCAAATGGGAACTAATGGCTTTTAAGGTTAAGGACCTCCTACATGCTATACTTACAATGCAGGTGTGTCCATGACATCTAGCAGCGCTTCTAGTGGGAGATGTGTAAGTGGCGGCCCTGTAGTCCATGAGCAATAAGCAAATGTTAACATCTCAAAATTGGGCTATCGACTATTAAATGTCAAAATTGTGTTTTCAATGAAGAAAGAATGCACTGTTTCCTAATGAGTCTTTTCCCGGCTAGCACCTTCTGTGAAAAGTTCATTACATGTATCCCACTGTTAAGGCGTGGGAGTGGCGTACATCCAATTTAAAGCTGCAAATTTGCTGTCGGCAGGTCCTATAGTTAAGAGATATGGTACTCTAAATGCTTTGTTGTCCTAGGTATAATAAGGACAAAAAAAGGTTTGATTCAGGTAACAGGGAATGCAAATGTAGGGTCGTTTTTTTGAAACTTTTTTTTAAACAGCCTCTCCGAAGACCCTAAAATCTCTTCAAAATTGCATATGAAAACGTAGGGTCGGCCCTGTTGTGATAGGGTCGGTCGGGTGACCTGAAACAAACCTCTGTTTTTGGCCTAACAATAATGAGGACCTACCTGACAATGATACACAACAGTTGGGGTCCGTGAGTCGCACCACGACCCGCTCACCGAGCTGGGAGCTGCTCTGTGTGTACACAGGGCCAAACACCACCGCCTCCTGACTCACCGACCAGGTCGAGGCATCACCCCTGCAACATGAGATAACAATTAGCTATTTAACCATTTAACCAGGACCTAAGGGCCTTCAGCTATGCTGAACTCGACGCCCCGATTAAGGAACTCAATTAAACAAAGAACAGGGAGGCAGCAGTAGAAGAGAGGAGGCAGAAAGAGGTGACTGCAGATGGGTCCAAAGCGACCTGGGCGACCGGGGCGACCTATTGCAATAATAAAAGCGACCTAGCGACTTTTGGGCAAAAATGAGAATAGGATAAAGGGTCCAAAAACGACTTTGTGACCTGGACCCCTTAATTTCGGCGACCTTCCGACCTCACGGGGGGGGGGGGGGCTCTACACCCCCAAAGAGGCAAAGGTATGGGAAATAGAGATGGAACTGGCTGGTATGCGGTTTATAGTGAAGCGCCTTAGGGCCGTGCTTAAGGTCGTGCAAGCCATCTCGGGCCACAGAGACGATTTGCTACAGCCCGAGAGCTCCCGGAGAATGGTTATCACAGTGCAGGACTGGGGTACCAGCGGGCAGAAGCTTATTATCATATACATAGAGTTAGGGCTAGGGTTAGGATAATGTGTCATAGTGTGAATAGGGGACGGGCCATAGACCTGGGTATTGTCCAGACTGGATGGAGGTTATGTCCTTTACATGTATTCCTGTAGTGATGCTGGGCCCTGCTTACTCTCGTTCCCAAATCCCTCCGAAGGAAGGCTCTGGTAACTGCCAAATGTTAGGATTTTGCTGGGTCTGGGCAACCCCTGCTGGTAGCTTGGAACCAGCGAACAGGAACAGGAAATGGAACCAGAAAGGCTGATGGTAAATCTACCTAAAACTACCATCATACATTCTCGTTCCATTTCCTGTTCCTGTTCGCTGGTTCCAGCCAACCAGCAGGGGTTGCCCAGACCCAGCAAAATCCAAAGTTCAAGGTCATTTGGCTGTACCCAGAGCCTTCCTTTGGAAGGATTTGGGAACGAGAGTAGGCCCTGCTACATACCTGTAATACGGACAGCAGGCGGTGATGTGGGCGCGGCAGTAGGTGTTCACACCATCCACCAGGAACAAGGCTAACACATAGTCCACTGACCGCTCCTTGGCCCGGTACTGCAGGGGAAGAATAAGTACAGGTTGAAATCATTGAGTATTTGAGGGTGGCATGATTTACTACGGTTTTGATGTTTCAGTCTAATGCAGAGCTGGTGAGTTACTCACGACTGCTGCATTGGTGCTTCTTATTAACTTGTTGGCTCTACGATGCAGTGACTGCAGGTACTTCAACGCACCAATAAGGGGGCTCTTACCATAAACCTCGCGTACTAGCCGCGGCTTATACCTAAGCCAGATCGGCGGTGCGGCTTATAGGGTCAGCCCAGGGTCAGTGGCGGCTTATACGCGAGTTTTTGCTACTATGATACAGTATTAAAAGTCACCATAATCAGATCTCTGGTGCGGCTTATAGGGTCGGCTCAAAGTCAGGGTCTGGCTTATAGGCGAGTTAGGCTTATACGCGAGGTTTTACGGTACATTTCATTTTTGTGCTGCCCTTACAGGGACGGGACTAATGGTGACTTACAGCCTACAGAGTCAACTATAGGGCACTTACCTCTTCCAATGTAGCTTTGGTCTCAATCCAAATGATTACTCTTGAATCCTCCTCATCGGTCATACCTGGAAAGATTATCATTACAGTTTAATACCGGGAAACACTAGAAAATGGTGACTACCGTAAATTCTCGCGTATAAGCCTAACTCGCGTATAAGCCGCACCCCTAACTTTGACAAATTATATAAGATGCAGAGGGGGTCTAAATTTTGCGATTTTGGTACTGTAGTATACTAATAAAAACTCTCGTATAAGCCGCACCCTATATATAGGCATGTTTGGTATCAAAAGAAAGTTGAGTCTGACTCGCGTACAAGCCGCGGCTTCTACGCGAGAATTTACGGTAGCAACTGTAACTATTGCCCAGAGTACCAGTCATTGTAACCCATGCCGCATCAACAGCCATCATGATCATTGCCTTGTCTCTATAGGACCCTAAAATTACAGCCACAAGACATGCACTGTTTTGTGAATTAGTTTTACAACGTTAGGTATATTACACTCATCCAAAGTTACACTAAATAGATTGTTTTTGACCAATGGGGGAACTTCACAATGTCATTTTTATTGAGTCTTTTGAATTCAATTACCTGATTCTATATTCATTTCCAATGATGTATGACTATATCTAAGGTGAATGGTCATATTTATTTGAGAGTGCAATCTGCAGACAGTTGTCTCTGCTTGCCTCAAATCACCAACCATGACCTCACTCTCCAGCAGATCTTTGGTCCAGACTGGTGGCCATTACCCACCGATCCACCGATCCACGTAGAGATAAGATTCAGTGCTATGGATGGGGCCATGCATCTATCGTCTTTAGGGAGTGATAATTTTTTATCAAGGGGGGGGGGGGTCAAAAGAATTTGGACCCCTTGACTGAGGGGGTGTAAAAAATTTAGACCCCTCTGGGGGGGGGGGGGTCAAAGATATTTAACTCGTTTTGAGACAAAAAGCCTGCGCGTTACTATGCTTCAAAGGGCCCGCGCATGCGCCGATTTTCGACCGGTGGGGGGGGGGGTAAATAATGTTGACCCCGCAACTGGGGGGGGGGAGGAGAAATCTTGCGCACTACGTGCGAAATCCCCCCCTACCTGTTAAAAAATGATCACTCCCTTACCTTAAGCTTGTAATAGATTGTCTCAGCTGATGACTTACCAGCAACATGAGCCGTGCTGACCTCCACAGTGAGACCAGGTGCCACCAGCTGGGCGGCAGTCGTGTTGAACATGCCTCTGAGCTGCTCTGAGTAGAGCTGGTTCTCCTTACCCATCACCAGGGCTGGTTGTGTCACGTTCAGCTCTACGTCTCCTACCACACTCCCCTCCCTGAAGTTGGAGGCTGTGCAGTCTGTTACTGTTAAGTCCTGCAGTCCACCTGGCATCTGATAAATGATGGAAACCAAGGCATCACTCTGAGTAGTTAGTTAGCCTCTCAATGCACAATACTGTGAAATTACTTTATTTCGCTGGGTATATATTTTCGTGATTTTTCGCAGAAATAAAAAATCCGCGAAATTTGTATACGCTTAAGTATAGAATAAATATCGGCGAATTTGCTGATTTTCACTCTTCCACGAAATTTGAACCCGTGAAAATAGGTACTGTCACAGTATACTTGATTTCTCTAAGACAAAAGTAACAGATATATTGTGTAGTGCTTTGATTTTCTAGCATGATTTGGTAAAATAAATTGTACACATGACTCACCATTTTTGCTCCTAAAAAACAAAAATGGCCCAAAAAACCTAAGGGTAGCTGTTCCGACCTTAAGCCAAAGCCAGAAATACCACATTGGTGGGGGAAATGTAAATACTTACCATATCACAAAACACTTTTGCCATTGCTTTAGCAGCAGCACTTGTTGGGATCAACAGCTCAATTGTGTAGTTGAGTCCTTTGACATGAAGTGTGAGTGCTATTGCCCGTGTCGTTAACTCCCCTGCAGGTAGAGGGATTGCCATTATGTTGATTGGTGTTTAGAAATCTAAGAGTGGTATTTTGGCATATGATCAACATTGATGAATATGGACTGACTCAGTGTATAATATTGGTAAATATGGGGATGAAACAGTGTCTATTATTGATTAAAATTGACAGAAACAGTGTTGGGAAAAATCTGGGATTTAGGTTTCTTCCCAAAAGACCAATGTAGCCATAGTTACCGAAACAACGCCTGCCATCTCCACTGTGGCCCTTGTTACACCTGCAGATATAGGAGCCTGGAGTATTGGTGCATGCTGCATTCTGGTCACAGCGGCTTATCCCCAAGTCACATTCATCTTGATCTGAAAAACAATCATTTTAACCTTTCATTCATCATTTGAGTTAGGGTTATTTAGATTAGTGTCAATTCAGAGTATGCCAAAGCAGCATTCTCACCACAAGTATAAAGGGCATTTTTCAGGTAGATTGTGAGTGGTGAGAGAGAGGCTTTTAAAAGCAGCCATTGCTACACACACAGAGCTTAAATATTGTGGAAGGTGCCTGCCTATCTAGTATATCAGGACAACAGTCCAGAGACGTAAAGTAGCTCAATGGTAGAGCAATCTCTACAGAGTCTTAGGCTCACGGTTTTGGGCGCAGCACTTCCAAGACATCTTTTCCAACCTTTACCATTGTTGTCATTGTTAGGTTGATGGTAACTTACTTTTATAATACTCTGTTGTATCTGATGATGTATGCAAAGTAGGGGTTCATCTCATCTAAATAAAGTGCTTTTATAAATACCGTAAAACCCCGCCTATAGGACGAATTTTTGTTGCCGTTTTTATTTTCTATAAGCTGAATCTGTTTCTTTAACTGGGAGTTTGGCTTATAGGTGGGGTTTTAATGCATAATAATAAAGAGAAAACGATTTCTATACTTCTATATATTTTGTATAAGACAATTTCTTTTCTCAAGTTGGGGGTTCGGCCTATAGGTGGGGTCATCCTATAGGAGGGCTTTTACGGTAGTCTTAGATATTCTGTAGTATTGTCATAGGCATATACTCAGTTATAGATTGGCAATATGGGCTGTAGTTGTTGTCAGCATGTGAATTGCCAGTATTAGAAGGAGCATAATAGATTCATAGTTACCGTTACAAGTCTCCCCGTCTCCAGTGTAGCCGGCGTGACAGACGCAGGTATAGCTCCCAGCCGTGTTGATGCAAACCGCATTCCTGTCACATTTCTTAGTCTGCAGTATGATGCATTCATCATCATCTAAAAGCAATCATTTCAAACCTTCATCTCACTCTGTTGGGGTAACTTAATTATATAGTGCAAGGACTTAACTATAAGGATTTTATTGTAAAAGGGACAGAATTTGTTAAAGCCTAAAGTATGAATTAGGATGTGTTTTCACTAATTCCACTTCTTGGTCTAATAATGAATAGGATGTTAGATGTTTTCAGGCCATTAAAAATATATCAAAGGCAGTTTGTATTCTTTGGGTCTTGTTTAAAATCAACTGGATCCACATGCAGATTAGGCAGTGAAACAAAAGTAGAGAAAGTTATACATCTAAAATGAAAAGAGGGTTAAACTTGGCCATTCCTGTTGAATGAAGCAAGCACAAATTGCAACGGGCAGGACACATGCAAAGTATAGCTACCTGTACATGTCACCCCATCTCCACTGTAGCCAACATGACAGGCACAGGTATAGGATCCAGGAGTGTTGATGCAGGTTGCAGCCCTGTGGCAGTTGTGTGTCCCCTCAGTGCACTCATCTGCATCTGAAAACAACCATTTCACCTTTCATCTGACAATTAAAATGTCTATACATTTTAACTCTATAGCCATACTTGAATCAAGTGGCAGGTCATGAGGCATTTTGTGTGAAGAATGAAGGTTACTTGCTTTAAGGATGCACCCCAAGCTTGATTTTGAAAAGTGGTATTCCAGATTAACACCATACTATCCTTATCACTTCTATTACGCCCATTTAGTGATGTATCATCCAGGGCTGCTAAGACCATCCACGTGTTGTAGTTGGCAATGTGGAATTTCTTTGGCTCTTTCCCTCTCAAGGGATCCAAATTTGTTTGGTCCTGCACATCAACCGACCGTCATAATTACCACTCACATACATAATTCTCCTGTCCATGCAGCCCCTATTTATCTCTTCTATATGTATAATAATTTTAAAATGTGAGAAGTCAATTATGAATTGAAGAACTATTTTCTTGTAATATGAAAATATTTTCTTAAAATACATCACTGACATAACAAAGGGATAGTTACTGTTACAAGTAGTCCCGTCTCCAGTATAGCCATCATTGCAAGTACAGGTGAAGGCACCAACAGTATTGGTACATGCTGCATTCACATCACAGTTGTGTGTAGATGTGGTGCATTCATTGACATCTGAAAACAATGATTTACACCTTTCTTAAGCATTATGTTGGTATTAAAGTGAAATTAATCCTTTAAGGATAGTGCCTTAATAAATCATGCCTTGGTCGTCATGATACATAAATGCAGCCCTGGAGAGTAACTAGCCAGTGCTGCATTCAAGCATCGATCAGGCCGACCCTATGGGGTTGAGATATTCCTGAAGGGTCAGCATCAATGATGCACGTATGCAGTTACTCACCAGGTCTGCATTGGTGCATCCTGATGACAAAATTTACTGTCTTCTTTTAGCGAAATGCATCCTCAAATGGTTCAGGAGCATACTTTGGATCTCCTGCATTCAGGGAGCACAGAAATACACCTCCGTATATTGTCAAAATCTGGCAGCTTTAGTTCATTAAAGATGGGCAGGTTACAATAAAAGCTCATAGTTACCTATACAGCTGGTCCCGTCTCCACTATACCCAGTATTACAAGCACATGAGAAGCTACCAGCGTTGTTTGTGCAGGTCGCATCTGAATGACATGTGTCTGTCCCAAGGAGGCATTCATTATCGTCTGAAAATGATTATTTCATCCTTTTATCAAAATCATCTAAGTTGCTACCACTGCTGAAGTAATGGTACCCTGTAGACAAACATCACTCAGGCATCTGTGTGTGTTTTATGATACAATAACACATGAGATACATATATATTACATGTAATGTATTCATCAAAATCATGTAAGGAAATGTTCATCAAAGCTACAAAAAGACAGCAATAAGATAGAATAATTCTCATAGTTACCAATACAAAACAACAGCCCATCTCCACTGAATCCGGCATTACAAGTGCATGTGAAGGAACCAACAGTATTTGTGCAGGCTGCATTCATGTGACAGTTATTTGTAGCAAGGGCACATTCGTCGACATCTGAAATGTTCTTAAATAATTTTTATCTCTGCTTTATATTTGGTATATCTGCCTAGCTAATTCAAATCAAAATATAACAAACCACCCTGCCCTCACCAGAAAATCCATTTTGATTATGGGTTTTTGAGACCCTGTGCATTATTGACTACCTGTCCATGAAGGCCAGTCCTGAGTTTGTCGTGTTACCGATGTTATATCTCCTTTATTGATATAAATAATTTCTGCCAACTAGCCTAGCTTGAACCATTACTATTTCACTTCCAGGTAGCTGATTAGCATAATAACTGCAGCTTTAGAATGCTTATCCCATCCCCTAGAGCCTGGGAACTATCTTATAAAAATCTGGGAAATGAAGCATGTATAAAATGTTTTGAATAAACTGCTTGGGTCAGAATCAGGCAATGCTTGTTCATTGTAGCTATGAAAACTGCAGTGTAAACTTGTGTTAATCAAAAGATTATTATGGACTTGCGCAACATGAAGTATGCCAAAGAAGATTCTTTTTTCACGTTCAATAATTTAAATTCCTGGATGTGGAATTAGAAACCAATGAACTATGATCAGGACTACATTAACCACACCTGAGAGACATGGATTAAGAATGGTCTAAAGACAATAACAAATCATGATCAAAATGAACTTGATATTTCATCTTCGTGAAGTACTCAATTGTGAAAAGGTTTTCTGTAAAGATTTTCCTCTGACTGAGTTGGAAGAATGTGTTCTCCCTTTACATGATATTGTGGTCAATAAATCTTCTTTTTAAAAAAGCATAGGGAGGGACTCTTTATATATAGTTACCTGTACAAGACCGCCCGTCTCCAGTGTAGCCAGGATTACAAGCACAGGTGAAGGAACCAGCAGTTTTAGTGCAGGTTGCACTTGCATGGCAGTTGTGTGTTCCCGCGTCACATTCATTCTCATCTGAAAACATTCATTGATAATTTTCAGATCAGCGTTAAAGTTGGCGACTGTTACAATTGAAATATATATGGAAATGTCTACAATGGCTTCTAAATCCATTTTCATTATTGGGTTTATGATAATTTGCTGATCCCTGAGACAAAATTAAGAATTTCCTGTAGAATATCGGTAGTTGACATCCTGTTTGAGACATCCCAAGGATTAACAGACTTGGAAACGGTTTGAAACATGTTTTGGTTGCTGGGTAGTTTAGATGTCCAGGATTTACACAGGAGACAAGTATCTCCTTGTGCTCCCTAACACAGTAAGACTCATGGTATGTATAAGATGAATGCATTAGGTCAGATTTGGGTAGTTCTTAGTGAACTAAGGAAGGTATCTGTAGACATCATCCCGTCTCCACTGTAGCCGACAAGTGCAGGAAAAGGAGCCAACAGTGTTTGTGCAAGCCGTATTGGTGTTACAGTTGTCAGTGTCCTCATTGCACTCATGGACATCTGAAAACTTCAACCTTTCATCCTTTTGTATGAATTTAAGGTTGATCGCTACTCATTAAATATGGACTCCTGCACAGCTCTCTGCGCATATAGCTTAAAACTGTCAAAATGGGCTAATATTAGACAACTAGATACATGCACACTAAGTCATATCCTAAAATTGGACAATTTTGAGATAACCCACAGCATAGGTATCACTTAGAGTACAAGAAGTGGTGCTAGCAGCACAGACCGACCATCGTTGCATTAAAAAAAAGCTCAAAGTTACCTGTACAGCTGGTTCCATCTCCACTGTACCCAGTGTTACAGGCACACGAGAAGCTACCAGCGTTGTTGGTACAGGTCGCATCTGCATGACAGGTGTCTGTCCCGAGGAGGCATTCATTATTATCTGAAAAAGATTATTTTAAACTTTCATCTTATCACTTAAGTTCCTACCATTTTTTTAATTGATTTTAAACTATAGCCATGCTTTAATTCTACCCCTTGATGTGTAATATCCAATACAGCAGATATGGATAATAATAAGATAGCCTCACTGGCCTGGCTTCAGATACCCTATATACAAATAGCACTCAGATATCTGTGTATGTTATGTTACAATGACATTTGTTCATCAGAACTAGGAAAACTGGAGCAATAAAATGAGAGAAATCTAAGACTTACCAATACAAAACAGCCCATCTCCACTGAAGCCAGCATTACAGTCACAGGTAAAGGAACCAACAGTATTTGTGCAGTTTGCATTCATGTCACAGTTGTCTGTTTTGAGGGTACATTCATCAACATCTGCAATGATCATAAATACTTTTCATCTCTGCACTAAAGTTGGTATATCTGCTCAGACAACTCAAATTAAAACATAATAAACCAGGCTACAGTTGCCTGGAAATCCATTTCGACAATGGGATTTGTGATCTTGTTGTGTATTATTGACTGAAATATTTGTTACCATGGCAATGTGTACTTGAAATTATGAAAGAAAGAGTATAGACATGATGATATTTCCGGTATGATATCTAAAAGTACAATACAAAATTTGATTCATCTCCATCGGTACAGGGCAGTCCAGAATGTGCCATGTTAATGATGTTACATTTCCCTTATTGATTTAAATGTTTTTCTCTCAGCTAGCCTAGCTCGACCCATCGCCATTTCACTTCGAGGTAGTTGATTAGCATAACAACTGCAGCTTTGGAATAAATGTCCCTTCCCCAACAGTCTATGTACTTTCTTTTTTAAATCTATGAATGGAAGGATATATAAAATGTATAAATAAATTACTTGGGTCAAAATTGGGCAGTGCAGCTATGAAAACTGCAGTGTAAACAGCAATGACATAGGGATTGACTCCTTATATAGTTACCTGTACATGTCACCCCGTCTCCACTGTAGCCAAGGTTACAAGCACAGGTGAAGGAACCGGCTGTATTTGTGCAGGTTGCAGTTGAATCACAGTTATGTGTACCAGCGTCACATTCATTCTCATCTGAATAATATAATTATTTAAGATTTTCATCTCAGCATAAAGTTTGTCTCAAAGTGGCATTAATCAGTAATATCATCCAAGGGTTCTTTAATCCTTTCGATTATGACCAAAGCTAAAAGAAGGTTTTATATGTTTGTCAAAGTGAGTGTTAGCTTTAAGGAAGAATACAAAGCCTTCTTGCTCCTAACTGAGCAATATAAGTGATTTCTATGTGAATTCATTGGTTGTATGTTCAGGATAATAAATATTTTAAATTGAAATCGACTTGAATTGAATCAAAGTATGTAGTTTGTTTTCCTGCATTCACACAGCACAAAATAACAATGTGAGCTTTGGTTTACTGAAAAAGGCTCATAGTTACCTGTACAGCTGGTCCCGTCTCCACTGTACCCAGCGTTACAGGAACACGAGAAGCTACCAGCATTGTTGGTGCAGGTTGCATATGCATGACAGGTGTCTGTCTCTTGGGTACATTCATCATTGTCTGAAAATAACCATTTTTGTAGTTAAGTGTGAGTTGTGAGATTGCCCCTTTAATGTGTAATATCCTTATGTGTAATAGCAAATATAGATAAGAATGAAATGGCCACACGGACTTGGAGTCATGGTACCCTGTATATAAACATTCAGATTTATGCGAGAGTGTTATGATACAATAACAATTGTTAGAAAATATAAGATAAATATACATGTAATGTAAACATCAAAATCGTGTAAGTTATTTTGATAAAGGCTAGGAAAACTGCAGTGATAACAACAATAGAATAAGAGAGGGTTCACAGTTACCTGTACAAGTCTGACCATCTCCAGTGTAGCCAGGATTACAAGCACAGGTGAAGGAACCAGGAGTATTTGTGCAGGTTGCACTCACATGACAGTTGTGTGTACCAGCATTACATTCATTGTCATCTAAATATACAATTATGGCAACTTTTCATCCCAACCTTAAAGTTCTTACAATTGAAAACCAACAAACAGTCTGCGCTGGCTTAAAAATCCATTTCGGTTTTGGAAAATTATAATGATTTGCTGATCCATGAGGCAAGATTTGAATTTCATTGTAGAATATTGGAAGTTGAAACTCTGTTTGATACATCCCAATAAGCTACACATAAAAGAATAACACTGTTTGGAAACGGTTTAAAACCTTTTTATGTTAACTGGGTAGTTTGGTAGTCCTGCAATCAAAATATCCCCTGCTGCGTGCTGACACAAAAAGACTCATACTAGCATGAATAGGATAAAAGCATTGGATCAGATTCAAGCAATGTACCTGTACACGTCACCCCGTCTCCACTGTAGCCGACATTACAAATGCAGGAAAAGGAGCCAATAGTGTTGGTGCAAGCTGCATTTGTGTTACAGTTGTCTGTGTCATCATTGCACTCATGGACATCTGAAAATCAACTTCAAATTTTCATCCTTTTGCATGAATTTAAGGTTGATCGCTACTCATTGAACATGCACTACTGCACAGTTCTCTGCGCATATAGCTTACAACTGTCAGAATGGGCTAATATTAGAGAACTGGATATATGAATCAATTTATTCTGACTAGGAAAATCACAATATTGACAGCGTACTGGTTATATTTATTCAGGGAATAAAATTGCGTTTCTGCATGTAGAAACTATCTGTATATCAGATACGGTTGCTGTCCTCACAGCTGGACTAGTGAGGAAATGGCTCATAGCTACCTGTACAACTTGTCCCATCTCCACTGTAGCCACTGTTACAAGCACAGGTGAATGTACCAGCGGTATTTGTGCAGGTTGCATCCCCGTCACAGTTGTCGGTCCCGAGGAGGCATTCATCATTATCTAAAAAAGATTATTTTAAACTTTCATCTTATCACTTAAGTTGCTACCATTGTTTTAATTGATTTTAAGCTATAGCCATGCTTTAATTCTACCCCTTGATGTGTAATATCCAATACAGCAGATATGGATAATGATAAAATAGCTTCACTGGCCTGGCGTCAGATACCCTATATACAAACAGCACTCAGATATCTGTGTCTGTTATGATACAATGACATTTGTTCATCAGAACTAGGAAAACTGGAGCAATAAAATGAGAGAAATCTAAGACTTACCAATACAAAACAGCCCATCTCCACTGAAGCCAGCATTACAGTCACAGGTAAAGGAACCAACAGTATTTGTGCAGTTTGCATTCATGTCACAGTTGTCTGTTTTGAGGGTACATTCATCAACATCTGCAATGATCATAAATACTTTTCATCTCTGCACTAAAGTTGGTATATCTGCTCAGGTGACTAAAATTGGAATATAATAAACCAGGCTACAGTTGCCTCGAAATACATTTTGACAATGGGATTTGTGATCTTGTTGTGTATTATTGACTGAAATATTTGTTACCATGGCAATGTGTACTTGAAATTATGAAAGAAAGAGTATAGACATGATGATATTTCCGGTATGATATCTAAAAGTACAATACAACATTTAATTCATCTCCATTGGTACAGGGCAGTCCAGAATGTGCCATGTTAATGATGTTACATTTCCCTTATTGATCTAAATGCTTTTCTCTCAGCTAGCCTAGCTCGACTCATCACTTCCAAATGGTTGATTAGCATAACAACTGCAGCTTTGAAGCAAATGTCCCTTCCCCTACAGTCTATGAACTTTACTTTTTAAATCTATGAAAGGAAGGATATATAAAATGTATAAAATCAAAATTGGGCATCGTAGAGCTCTATGAAAACTGCAGTGTAAACAGCAATGACATAGGGATTGACTCCTTATATAGTTACCTGTACATGTCACCCCGTCTCCACTGTAGCCAGGGTTACAAGCACAGGTGAAGGAACCGGCTGTATTTGTGCAGGTTGCACTTCCATGACAGTTATGTGTACCAGGGTAACATTCATTCTCATCTGAATAATATAGTTATTTAAGATTTTCATCTCAGCATGAAGTTTGTCTCAAAGTGGCATTAATCAGTAATATCATCCAAGGGTTCTTTAATCCTTCCGATTATGACAAAAGCTAAAAGAAGGTTTTATATGTTTGTCAAAGTGAGTGTTAGCTTTAAAGAAGAATACAAAGCCTTCTTGCTCCTAACTGAGCAATATAAGTGATTTCTATGTGAATTCATTGATTGTATGCTCAGGATAATAAATATCTTAAATTGAAATCGAATTGATTGAATCAAAGTATGTAGTTTGTTTTCCTGCATCCACACAGCACAAAATAACAATGTGAGTTTTGGTTTACTGAAAAAGGCTCATAGTTACCTGTACAGCTCCTCCCGTCTCCATTGTACCCAGTGTTACAGGCACAAGAGAAGCTACCAGCGTTGTTGGTGCAGGTTGCATCTGCATGACAGGTGTCTGTCTCTTGGGTACATTCATCATTGTCTGAAAATAATCATTTTTGTAGTTAAGTGTGAGTTGTGAGATTGCCCCTTGATTGTGTAATATCCTTATGTGTAATAGCAAATATAGATAAAAATGAAATGGTACCCTGTATAAAAACATCATTCAGATATCTGTGGGTGTGTTAGACCACTCCAAATAATATCCTTGATTCTCATCACCAAGCCACTCCAAATATGACGAGGGTGCTCTTTTTTTTTCTTTTCTTTTTCTTTTTTTGCTGAAGGCTAGATAGGTGGGGAAATCTAGGTCTTCGCCGAACTAAGTTCTTGTTTAAAGTAATTACAACATAAATGATCTATTCAAGTTGTGAATATGCATGCTTTCTCTATCCCATCGCATTTGCAGCACTCTAAGCTTCCATTCGATGTGAAATCTGCAACATTTGTCCAATATTACCATGTTTTTTCTGTTAAATTTTGCAAAAAAAAAGATAAATAAAAAATCTTCAAAACACGATTTTTTTGGATGCGCGCGGTGATGAGAAACAAGAATATTATTTGGAGTGGCCTTATGATACAATAACAATTGTTAGAAAATATAAGATAAACATAAATGTAATGTAAACATCAAAATTGTGTAAATTATTTTCATGCAAGCTAGTGTTAACAACAACAGAATAAGGGAGGGTTCACAGTTACCTGTACAAGTCTGACCATCTCCAGTGTAGCCAGGATTACAAGCACAGGTGAAGGAACCAGCAGTATTTGTGCAGGTTGCACTTACATGGCAGTTGTGTGTACCGGCATTACATTCATTGTCATCTAAATATACAATCATTACATCTTTTCATCTTAACCGTAAAGTTCTTACAATTGAAAACCAACAAAACAGTCTGCGCTGGCTTAAAAATCCATTTCCGTTTTGGAAAATAATGATTTGCTGATCCATGAGGCAAGATTTGAATTTCATTGTAGAATATTGGAAGTTGAAACTCTGTTTGAGACATCCCAATAAGCTACACATAAAAGAATAACACTGTTTGGAAACGGTTTGAAACCTTTTTATGTTAACTGGGTAGTTTGGTAGTCCTGCAATCAAAATATCCCCTGCTGCGTGCTGACACAAAAAGACTCATACTAGCATGAATAGGATAAAAGCATTGGATCAGATTCAAGCAATGTACCTGTACACGTCACCCCGTCTCCACTGTAGCCGACATTACAAATGCAGGAAAAGGAGCCAACAGTGTTTGTGCAAGCTGCATTGGTGTTACAGTTGTCAGTGCCATCATTGCACTCATGGACATCTGAAAATCAACTTCAACTTTTCATCCTTCTGCATGAATTTAAGGTTGATCGCTACTTATTGAACATGCACTACTGCACAGCTCTCTGCGCATATAGCTTACAACTGTCAGAATGGCCTAATAATCATTAGAGAACAAGATATATGAACAAATTTATTCTGACTAGGAAAACCACAATATTGACAGTGTACTGGTTAAATTTATTCAGGGAATAAAATTGCGTTTCTACATGTATAAACTATCTGTATATCAGATACAGTTGTTGTCCTCACAGCTGGACTAGTGAGGAAATGGCTCATAGTTACCTGTACAACTTGTCCCGTCTCCACTGTAGCCACTGTTACAAGCACAGGTGAAGGAACCAGCGGTATTTGTGCAGGTTGCATCCCCGTCACAGTTGTCGGTACCCAGGGTGCATTCATTGTCATCTGAAAACAATCATTGAATTTAATTCACCACAGCATTAAGTTGTTATATCTGCTCAGGTATATCCGCACACAGGATTATTTATGTGACCCAGCAACTGTGTTTTTACTTGGTAGATACAATAAATGGTGTTTATTTTCCCCACCCCTTCCCTTCCGTACCTCCTTAGGTAACATAAGCAAGGGAATTCTTAATTTTTTATAAATACGATGGCCTACACATTGAATTTACAAATTTATGCATTAATTAGCATTTCGCATATTCAGAAATTGATTGATTATAGTGAAATTGAATTGATTCATAGTTACCATTACAAGTTTCCCCATTTCCAGTGAAGCCATTATTACAAGTACAGGTGAAGGAACCAGCAGTATTGGTACAGGCTGCATTTACATCACAGTTGTGTGTAGATGTGGTGCATTCATCAACATCTGAAAACAACAGTTTTCATCTCAGTTTTAGGTTAATATTAAAGTAAGATTGATATGCATAGTTGCTGTCTATGCCGAGGCATCTTACCTTTAGGTAACTGTATATACACTGCATGAAAATTCCTATTTAAGTACATTTAAGTTTACCAAAATATCGGGAAATGTCCTGGAAATGTCGTTTGGAGCTTGCCATGAAATATAAGATATCTTAAATTTACCGGAAAATGTCATTTGACATTTCCGGTAAATTCAAGGTAAACTTAAAATTTCCCGAAATGTCAAATGACATTTCCGGTAAATTTAAGGATAACTTAAATCTTGTTGAAATGTCAAATGACATTTCCGGTAAATTTAAGGTAATCTTAAATCTTCCTGAAATGTCAAATGACATTTCCGGTGAATTAAGGTAAACTTAAATTTTTCCGAAAATGTGATGACATTTCTGGCAAATTTAAGGTAAACTTAAATTTTCTGTAAATGTCGAATGACATTTCCGGTACATTTGTGGTAAACTTTAATTCTGTAAATTTGCAAATTGCATGCAAGTATTTTTAAGCATTAAAATGTGGTGGTGGTATTACATGCCATTATCATACATTCTTTTGAGGGTTTCTGGAGGGGTACAACCCGTGATACTAACCAGGGAAGTAAGGGGACCCCGGTATTATACATTCTTTTGAGGGTTTTTGGAGAGGCACAAGCCATGATACTAACCAGGGGAGTAAGGGGACCCTGACCCCGGTATTGTACATTATTTTGAGGGTTTCTGGAGGACTACAACTCGTGATACTAACCAGGGCAGTAAGGGGACCCTGACGCCGGTATTATACATTATTTTGAGGGTTTCTGTAGGGGTACAACCCATGATCCCGGGGGGGGGTACTCAAATTATTTTTGACACGGGTGTGCGGCTGGCCCTTTGACAACCCTTACCCTTGGTGAGGGGGATTTTGGTCAGAAGTGACCCTTGCTGAGGGGGATTTTGGTCAAAAGTGACCCTTGCTGAGGGGGATTTTGGACAAAAGTGCCTAGGTTTTAGCAATTTTCCCTGAGGAGTCGGCCTTGGTGTACGAATTCTGGTCGAAAGTGACCCTTGTTGCAAAGAAAATTGACCCTTGGTGAGGGGGATTCTGGTGAAAAGCAGACCCCTGGTGAGGGGGATTTTGCTCAAAAAGTGCCCTTCCCAGCCGCACACCTGTGTATACAAAATATATGAAGTGCCCCCCCCCCCCCCGGGCCCATGATACTGACCAGGGGAGTAAGGGGGACCCTAACCCCGGTATTGTACATTATTTTGAGGGTTTCTGGAGGACTACAACTCGTGATACTAACCAGGGCAGTAAGGGGACCCTGACCCCGGTATTATACCTTATTTTGAGGGTTTCTGGAGGGGTACAACCCATGATACTGACCAGGGGAGTAAGTGGGACCCTAACCCCGGTATTGTACATTATTTTGAGGGTTTCTGGAGGACTACAACCCGTGATACTAACCAGGGCAGTAAGGGGACCCTGACCCCGGTATTATACCTTATTGTAAGGGTTTCTGGAGGGGTACAACCCATGATACTGACCAGGGGAGTTAGGGGGACCTGGCCCCGGTATTATATCCATTATTTTGAGGCCTTCTGCAGGGGTAACCCCCCCCCCCCCTCCCCAAGCAACTCTTCAATATCATATCATAAGGGGTTATATCTAAGCCTATATTTATAACAGAGGGTATTGTCCCCCCCCCCCCCCCCCACCCCAAGCACCCCTAGCAGACCGCCACACTGCTACAGGTAAACAATGGGAGGTGTTATAACGGTTTCCATATATAGACATAAGCCTCCATGCCTACACCAAGCTGAGGCCACATACATGTAGCACACATGTGACCTACATACATTATAAACAGCCAATAGGAACTCAGCAGCAGGAGTGAGTGGGCAGTTTGAACCATTATACAGTTGAACATGGACAAGGACACATGGTTACATGATACTACATGTATTACATGTAGTATCATCCTGTTATAGGTAGGTATATGAACACAGTGTGTTTATCATGTTTGTTCATAGTTTGTGCAACAGAGATTAATGCAATAAGCTATACTTTTGATACAATAATATAATAATATACAATAGATTTAGGGTATACACTGGAGGAGAGACAAGGGCCGCTCCTTGCCTCGCCACCTGTGGCGACCTCTAGTGGCAAAAAACGGCACTGCAGTAGTGCCACAGGTCTGCCCCAGGTGGCAGCACAGTGCATTAGGGCTGTATGAGGCCCTGCATTATGCTAATGTAAGGCTCCAACTAGTCCTATGTCCTCCTATGACATGTATGATTTAGGAATGGAAGATTCAGCAATTGATATGGTACCATTTGATAGGGTCAAGTTGAGAAATTTCAATCCTCTTTTAATAAAAAAAAAGTCAAAATGGGCTATTTCCGTGCCCTCCAAAGAAATTGAAGACTTAAACAATGAGTTTTGGCATGTATTTAGTCATACTCGCCTGGGCTAGTGCTTTCTATGACTAAAAACGGTTCTATGATGAGACTAGTAAAAGTATGCCCAAAAACTCACAATGTGATTGCTACTTGCGGGGTCGGTGGCCGACTCCCTATGTCTATTCTGTTAAATTCCTACCAAACTAAAAACGCTCCCATTTCTTTAATTCTCAAGATATCACAAATCTAATGACATATTCTAAATCCTTATGGTGAGTATGACATGGATTAATTGGAAAAAGAAGAGTCAGAAGTTGATTTGGTACCATTTGATAGGGTCAAGTTGAGAAATTCTGATCCTCTTTTTATCAAAAAAAGGTCAAAATGGGCTATTTCCATGCCCTCCAAAAAAATTGAAGACTTAAACAATGAGTTTTGGCATATATTTAGTCATACTCGCCTGGGCTAGTGCTTTCTATGACTAAAAACGGTTCTATGATGAGACTAGTAAAAGTATGCCCAAAAACTCACAATGTGATTGCTACTTGCGGGGTCGGTGGCCGACGCCCTATGTCTATTCTGTTAAATTCCTACCAAACTAAAAACGCTCCCATTTCTTTAATTCTCAAGATATCACAAATCTAATGACATATTCTAAATCCCTATGGTGAGTATGACATGGATTAATTGGAAAAAGAAGAGTCAGAAGTTGATTTGGTACCATTTGATAGGGTCAAGTTGAGAAATTCCGATCCTCTTTTTATCGAAAAAAGGTCAAAATGGGCTATTTCCATGCCCTCCAAAAAAATTGAAGACTTAAACAATGAGTTTTGGCATGTATTTAGTCATACTCGCCTGGGCTAGTGCTTTCTATGACTAAAAACGGTTCTATGATGAGACTAGTAAAAGTATGCCCAAAAACTCACAATGTGATTGCTACTTGCGGGGTCGGTGGCCGACGCCCTATGTCTATTCTGTTAAATTCCTACCAAACTAAAAACGCTCCCATTTCTTTAATTCTCAAGATATCACAAATCTAATGACATATTCTAAATCCCTATGGTGAGTATGACATGGATTAATTGGAAAAAGAAGAGTCAGAAGTTGATTTGGTACCATTTGATAGGGTCAAGTTGAGAAATTCTGATCCTCTTTTTATCGAAAAAAAGGTCAAAATGGACTATTTCCATGCCCTCCAAAAAAATTGAAGACTTAAACAATGAGTTTTGGCATGTATTTAGTCATACTCGCCTGAGCTAGTGCTTTCTATGACTAAAAACGGTTCTATGATGAGACTAGTAAAAGTATGCCCAAAAACTCACAATGTGATTGCTACTTGCGGGGTCGGTGGCCGAGGCCCTATGTCTATTCTGTTAAATTCCTACCAAACTAAAAACGCTCCCATTTCTTTAATTCTCAAGATATCACAAATCTAATGACATATTCTAAATCCCTATGGTGAGTATGACATGGATTAATTGGAAAAAGAAGAGTCAGAAGTTGATTTGGTACCATTTGATAGGGTCAAGTTGAGAAATTCCGATCCTCTTTTTATCGAAAAAAGGTCAAAATGGGCTATTTCCATGCCCTCCAAAAAAATTGAAGACTTAAACAATGAGTTTTGGCATGTATTTAGTCATACTCGCCTGGGCTAGTGCTTTCTATGACTAAAAACGGTTCTATGATGAGACTAGTAAAAGTATGCCCAAAATCTCACAATGTGATTGCTACTTGCGGGGTCGGTGGCCGACTCCCTATGTCTATTCTGTTAAATTCCTACCAAACTAAAAACGCTCCCATTTCTTTAATTCTCAAGATATCACAAATCTAATGACATATTCTAAATCCCTATGGTGAGTATGACATGGATTAATTGGAAAAAGAAGAGTCAGAAGTTGATTTGGTACCATTTGATAGGGTCAAGTTGAGAAATTCCGATCCT
This sequence comes from Harmothoe impar, assembly GCA_947462335.1. Taxonomy (NCBI): domain Eukaryota; kingdom Metazoa; phylum Annelida; class Polychaeta; order Phyllodocida; family Polynoidae; genus Harmothoe; species Harmothoe impar. The sequence continues at coordinate 67,018,832 of OX381711.1, forward strand.
CTTTTTATCGAAAAAAGGTCAAAATGGGCTATTTCCATGCCCTCCAAAAAAATTGAAGACTTAAACAATGAGTTTTGGCATATATTTAGTCATACTCGCCTGGGCTAGTGCTTTCTATGACTAAAAACGGTTCTATGATGAGACTAGTAAAAGTATGCCCAAAAACTCACAATGTGATTGCTACTTGCGGGGTCGGTGGCCGACGCCCTATGTCTATTCTGTTAAATTCCTACCAAACTAAAAACGCTCCCATTTCTTTAATTCTCAAGATATCACAAATCTAATGACATATTCTAAATCCCTATGGTGAGTATGACATGGATTAATTGGAAAAAGAAGAGTCAGAAGTTGATTTGGTACCATTTGATAGGGTCAAGTTGAGAAATTCCGATCCTCTTTTTATCGAAAAAAGGTCAAAATGGGCTATTTCCATGCCCTCCAAAAAAATTGAAGACTTAAACAATGAGTTTTGGCATGTATTTAGTCATACTCGCCTGGGCTAGTGCTTTCTATGACTAAAAACGGTTCTATGATGAGACTAGTAAAAGTATGCCCAAAAACTCACAATGTGATTGCTACTTGCGGGGTCGGTGGCCGACGCCCTATGTCTATACTGTTAAATTCCTACCAAACTAAAAACGCTCCCATTTCTTTAATTCTCAAGATATCACAAATCTAATGACATATTCTTAATCCCTATGGTGAGTATGACATGGATTAATTGGAAATAGAAGAGTCAGAAGTTGATTTGGTACCATTTGATAGGGTCAAGTTGAGAAATTCCGATCCTCTTTTTATCTTGCTTTCTATGACTATAAACGATTCTATGATGAGACTAGTAAATGTATGCCCAAAAACTCGGCAAGAAGAGCTCAGAAATCATATGGAAGTCATAGCCTATTGACCATAGCTTTTCAGAGTTCTTTAGATCAAGTCAATATTCCTTTTAGACTCGATTCTATGCCACTTTATATATCAATATTGCTAAATACTTTCTGTCATATCCCGGTATATTTTTCTCAAAATAGTCTTAAACTGTAGCCTTTAATGTTCTTATATTGATAATAACCCTCTGTTATGTGTAAATATACGGTGATGCCTTTTATTTCAATGGCTTCTGCTACAAGTGCCCTGATTTGACCAAATATTGGTGAAGGGCAGTCTGGCAGAAACCGAGATTCTCCCAAAAAAACATAGCTTTAAATAATTATTTCTATAAATCTTTACCCACCAATAGATAGATAAAGTTTTTCTCTTTAAATACATACCACCCATTTGTGATTCTGACAAACAGTGCCTTTCCTATGGCAAATTTGCACACACCTGTTTAGCATAGTGACAGATACAATATGCAACATCAGTGGATTGGACTCTGCAGCTACACAGGGCAGGGTGTGGCTAGTGCGTTTTTTTGCCACAGGTGGCGCCCCATACTCGCGGCAATGAGCCTAGACTACACAGTATAGCGGGAGTCTCCTCCAGTCTACTATACACTCCATGTCTACTATACACTCCATGTGTACTCTGTAGCTCCATGCATGCATGTACCACAATACCTGGTCCCTTGGGGAAGACTATCTGTACTGATGACCAATCAAACAACCTAATACATTAATAATGAATTTGAATTCTATTTGTATTGTATAAACCAACCCCTAAAAAATATGTAATTAATTTCTTTTACTTTTATTTGCAGATTGACCTCTCCCAGTGTCTCACTGGAGGCTCCCCGACCTCCCTGGGGGCTCCCCCGGCCTCCCTGGGGGCTGCCCCGGCCTCCCTGGGGGCTGCCCCGGCCTCCCTGGGGGCTGCCCCGGCCTCCCTGGGGGCTGCCCCGGCCTCCCTGGGGGCTGCCCCGGCCTCCCTGGTGGCTCCCCCGCCTCCCTGGAGGCTCCCCCGCCCTCCCTAGAGGCTCCCCCCGCCTCCCTGAAGGCTCCCCCAGTGCCTCAGGAGGCGCCCTCAGCCGCCAGGGGGCGGGTGCCGGTCCCCCAGCCCCCTAGAGGCACCCCAGCTCTGAATAAAAAGATGAAACTGATGAAATAACCCCCTCAATAAAAAATATTCCAATATAAAATGACGAAATTTAATGACATTTAAGTAAAAAGTAGAGAAAATGGCAATGTCTATTAAAGGTCATTATAAGTACTTAAATGTCATTTTTTAGTGAGGGAGACCTCGACCTTGACATGTTATTTAATGGCCTTTAAGTACCACCTTGCCATGTCATTTAATCATCTTAAATCAACTTAAATTAAATATATATATATATATATATATATATATATATATATATATATATATATATATATATATATATACATATATATATATACACATATATAAATATATGATAATAAAAAAGAGGAAAATTAAGCGTTCATTTGCCGACCAAGCACTGCCCTTTTCGCAGCCCTCCCCTCCACTGCACTGCCTGACATGGAGTTGACATGATCATATGATCAGGCTTGATTGCGGGATTCACTACCTCAGAGTGACACGCAGGCACTAAAAGAGAACCAGGAACTAATAAAAAGCTCATAGCTACCTGTACAACTTGTCCCGTCCCCACTGTAGCCAGTGTTACACACACAGATGAAGGAACCAGCAGTATTTATGCAGGTTGCATCCCCATCACAGTTGTCGGTACCCAGGGTGCATTCATCGTCATCTGAAAACAATCATTGAAACTTTTCACCCTAGCATTAAGTTGTTATATCTGCTCAAATGGCTAAAAGGTAAGTCCATACTCAGCAGTATGCATGTGCTCCAGCCTGCCACAAGGATCAAATGAAAATCAAACTGAAAAATTCAATTTAGAAATAACTGTATTCAAGACTATGAATTACCCCAGAAATCGTCACAGTTTTCTTAGCAACCAGTCTCTCTGTATCTGTCTCTGTCCAGCTCTCTCTTTCATACAATTATTAGATTTGAAATTCATGTGATAAATCGATAAGATAGGTTCAGGTTCCTAACATATCATGTTTTCCAAACAAAACACAATAGGATGAGAGCCCACCTGATAATTCATGGGGCATTAGTAAACAGAGTTTATCCTTCTCTAATTCCCAAAGTCACATCACAAAAAGAATTATTTTAATTCTTTGTTGGTAGGATGTAATGATCTGAAATTGAATCATTATTCACTTATATAAAACAAGTTTAAATTTTCGAGACCGTCTGTCTTTCCATCTTTTGTATCTTGATAACTGCATAACTGTATATTCAATGAAATGAACAAATTATATTGAAATTCAATTGGTTTATAGTTACCGTTACAAGCCCATCCATCTCCAGTGAAGCCATCATTACAAGCACAGGTGAAGGAACCGACAGTATTTGTGCAACCTGCGTTAGTAATACAGCGGTCTGTAGATGTGGTGCATTCATCGACATCTGAAACCAATGATTTACACTTTTCATCTAAGCATGAAGTTAATATCAAAGTAGGATTGATATGCATAGTTTCTACCTATGCAGGGTCATCTTACTTTAGATGTGTACCTCATGGGGAAAAGATTTCTCAAATATAAGTTCTGTTTAAAAGCATTTTAAACCCCACCCCTACCCACCACTCCCCTTCCAACCCCAACCCTTACCCACCACTCCCCTCCCAACCCCAGCCCTACCCAACACACCCCTCCCAACCCCAGTCCTACCCATCGGACCCCTCCGAACCCTAGCCCTACCCACCATTCCCCTCCCAACCCCAACCCTACCCACCACTCCCCCTCCCAAACCCCACCCCTACCCACCACACCCCTCCCAACCCCAGCCCCACCCACCACTGCCCCTCCCAACCCAGCCTTACCCATCACTCCCCTCCCAACCCCAGCCTCACCAACCACTGCCCCTCCCAGCCCCAGCCTTACCCACGACTCCCCTCCAAACCCCAAGCCTTCCCACCACTCCCCTCCCAACCCCACCCCTTCCCACCACTCCCTCCCAACCCTAACTCTACCCACCACTCCCCTCCCAACCCCAGCCCTTCCCATCACTCCCCTCCCAACCCCACCCCTACCCACCACTCCTCTCCCAACCCCAGCCCTACCCACCACTCCCCTCTCAACCCCAGCCCTGCCCACCACTCCCCCTCCCAAACCCCACCCCTATCCACCACACCCCTCCCAACCCAAGCCCTGCCCACCACTCCCCCTCCAAAACCCCACCCCTACCCACCCTACCCCTCCCAACCGCAGCCCCACCGACCACTGCCCCTCCCAACCCCAGCCTTACCCACCACTCCCCTCCCAACCCCAACCCTACCCACCACTCCCCCTCCCAAACCCCAACCGTACTCACCACACCCCTCCCAACCCCAGCCCCACCCCCCACTGCCCCTCCCAACCCCAGCCCTACCCACGACACCCCTCCGGACCGCAGCCCCACCTACCACTGCCCCTCCCAACCCCAGCCTTACCCACCACTCCCCTCCCAACCCCAGCCCTACCCATCACTCCCCCTCCCAAACCCCACCCCTACCCACCACACCCCTCCCAACCCCACCCCTACCCACCACACCACACCCCTCCCAACCCCAGCCCCACCCACCACTGCCCCTCCCAACCCCAGCCCTACCCATGACACCCCCTCCCAAACCCCACCCCTACCCACCACACCACACCCCTCCCAACCCCAGCCCAACCCACCACACCCCTCCCAACCGCAGCCCCACCTACCACTGCCCCTCCCAACCCCAGCCTTACCCACCACTCCCCTCCCAACCCCAACCCTACCCACTACTCCCCCTCCCAACCCCACCCCTACCCACCACATCCCTCCCAACCCCACCCCTACCCACCGCATCCCTCCCAACCCCAACCCTACCCACCACATCCCTCCCAACCCCAACCCTACCCACCACACCCCTCCCAACCCCACCCTTACCCACCACTCCCCTCCCAACCTCAGCCCTACCCATCACTCCCCCTCCCAATTCCCACCCCTACCCACCACTCCCCCTCCCAAACCCCAACCCTACTCACCACACCCCTCCCAACCCCAGCCCCACCCCCCACTGCCCCTCCCAACCCCAGCCCTACCCACGACACCCCTCCGGACCGCAGCCCCACCTACCACTGCCCCTCCCAACCCCAGCCTTACCCACCACTCCCCTCCCAACCCAAGCCCTACCCATCACTCCCCCTCCCAAACCCCACCCCTACCCACCACACCCCTCCCAACCCCAGCCCTACCCACCACTCCCCCTCCCGACCCCACCCCTACCCACCACACCACACCCCTCCCAACCCCAGCCCCACCCACCACTGCCCCTCCCAACCCCAGCCCTACCCATGACACCCCCTCCCAAACCCCACCCCTACCCACCACACCACACCCCTCCCAACCCCAGCCCAACCCACCACACCCCTCCCAACCGCAGCCCCACCTACCACTGCCCCTCCCAACCCCAGCCTTACCCACCACTCCCCCTCCCAACCCCCACCCCTACCCACCACATCCCTCCCAACCCCACCCCTACCCACCACATCCCTCCCAACCCCACCCCTACCCACCGCATCCCTCCCAACCCCAACCCTACCCACCACATCCCTCCCAACCCCAACCCTACCCACCACACCCCTCCCAACCCCACCCTTACCCACCACTCCCCTCCCAACCTCAGCCCTACCCATCACTCCCCCTCCCAATTCCCACCCCTACCCACCACTCCCCCTCCCAAACCCCACCCCTACCCACCACACCCCTCCCAACCCCAGCCCCACCGACCACTGCCCCTCCCAACCCCAGCCCTACCCACCACACCCCTCCCAATCCCAGCTCTACCCACCACACCCCTCCCAATCCCAGCCCCACCTACCTCTCCCATAATCAGCCCTAGCCACCACTCCATTCTGATTTAAAACTGTTGTTTTAACAGCAAGTAAAAAAGGGTGCGTAGTTACCTGTACAACTGGTCCCTTCCCCAGTGTAGCCAGCGTTACAGGAACAGGTGAAGGAAAGATCGGTCTTTGTGCAGGTTGCCTCTACATGACAGTTGTGCGTGGCTGTGGTGCATTCGTTGACATCTATAAACAATTATCTTAACTTAAGGTTGGCATAAAAAAATTGAAATACAGCCACAGTAAAGAAGAATGTACTCAGTCTGAGGTTACCTCTGGACCTTGGAGAGGAACAGTCAGTGATTAGGCGAGGTGAACAATTAGATTTTACCAAACCCCCCAGAGAGTTGACACACCATGGTTGAATAGATATGTTTTCAGTCATTTCCTCCTCAAAATTACCTAATAACTAACTAAGGCCAAAAAGGTTCCATGGGAGGAAAATGTAGGGTCAGTAGGTCGAACTTTTTTTTAAATTTTAAAGTGTTTTTTATTAACATGAATGTACTAGCCAACTTTTTTGAATACCCCAAAATTGATCAAATCTAAAGGGTAAAAATACGAAAAATTCTTCAAAATTCCATAAAAAAAAAACGTAGGGTCGGCCCTGTTTTGATGGTGTTTTTTTTTGCCTAATCAATGAAGCGTCTTCAGTTCTTGGGAAACAGAGTCATTTACTCACCAAAGACATACTCTAGACGAAAACCATTGAGCGCAACATGATCCTCATCCTCATAGTCATCCTCATCATCCTCAGCACTAAATTTTACTTGAAGATACTGACTAGATGTGTGTACAAGAGGGGGTGCTGTGCTTCCACAGAATCTGCCGATTAGAGGAGATGAAATGGTGTTCCCGTCTCTGAGCTGTGCATGGAGACACATAAGATAGAGATTTAAGCAACTGTTTAAAAAAATGATTAGATATCAGATTATTATTAAGAAATACATCAGACATCAGGTTATTGTTGAGAAATGTATCAGATAAGTCTTTTTTAAAGAAATGCATCAGATATAAGGTTAGTAGATATGGATATGAGATACAGATCATACTTCAACAGACTTTAGACGTAACTGATAATGTTTATTGCCATTATAAAGGGGATGGAGTATTGGTAACTGGAATAACCTAAAGAATATAGGTAGGGAGATGAATAGAGATAAAATGTGTGACACTCGTCTTTCTCCCTGCTAAAGCTATGCAGCAGGACAATACTCCACAAATAAATAGATAATTATATAATGTAAACATACATAATGTTCGCGCCATACTTAGTTAAAAAATCGGTGAAAGTATGTACAGTGCGTATGATTATACAGTAATGAATTTAAGTGTCAAATATCGGAAATCCACAAATTTGCTAGAAATTGTGCTTTTTTAGTCTACAAAACGTATATCGTCGAAAAGAACTACATTTACAGTATCACAAAAATGAAGCCTTCACTATACCTCTAGGTAGTCATAGTTACAATTATAGCCAATTGCAAAATCATGGTTTCGAACCACTTCAAAGTAAGTGAAGTTGGCCTGGATAGACTTTCCAGGACCGACATCTATCAGCCATACACACGAGAACTCATGAGGGTACTCGTCGGGGAAGTTAGGACTTTCAATCACTCCGCTTTCACCAGTCAAGGTGATTTCACAGGCTAAAAATGATAAAGACAAATAATGGCTATATATGAGATGAATGATAATGCACATCATGTTTTTTTAGCTCCAAACAAGAGTACCCTGTATCTGTTCACAAAAACATACCTAATCTTTAGACTAGTTACCGGGTAGTCCGTGTAAAGTGACACATATATGATGCTACTTGGAATACTTTTATAGTCAAGTTATGTATATATCATACATAGCATGTGGACAAATAAATTTATCAATATAGGGCTATGTCTCACAAAATCGGCCAATGCGGACGTCTTTGACTGGGCACCCATATCCAGACTCATTTCAAGCGCATTTCTAAAAAGGCATTATCTAAATAGCATATCTGTTGCATGGAATGCTATTACAGTGAGAACCTATGGCTGTGTCTCACGAGATCGGGCCTATGCGAACGTCTTTTGACTGGGACCAGTCATGCAACAGATATGTTATTTAGAGAAGGCCTTTTTAGAAATGCACTTGAAATGAGTCTGAATATCTTAATAGAATTTGTGACCTATATACTCACTCTGCCGCATACATAGGACCTTGTAAGAGGTTGTACACTCATCATTGTGCCATGTCCAACTGTCTGCAGGGTTCAGGAAGGCACAGCTGCTACGGTCCCCAGCTCTATCTGGTTGATTAGTGCCCCAATTACTAAATGTTGCAGTCTTTTCTTCAGTTATGGCCCATTCATTGAAGTCACCTCCCCAGAGACCAATCCATACACCATCTGTGATCCCTTTGCTGTGTTTTAGATAAGAAAAATGAGATGATTTGGATGTAAGAACCCAAACCCATGACATCACCCTTCTAAAGTTCAAATGACCCTGTATATAAAAAATAAAGTATTAACTTCCAACCACCTGGAAAGCACTGAAGCGGAAAACTAGAGAACTGAGGACAAATTCCACTACTGGAACCTTTCAAAACAGACAGCCTTTGTGGCATTATGCCATCCAGTAAGGTATAGATATTGATCTCGATACAGAGAGAAAATCAGAACATTGTGAAAGACAGCACCCTCAGAAAAGTCTGCGACATTGTTGTTAAAACCCCTCTCACCTGAAAAGCCTGGGCTCCACTACGGCGACACACTTCCCTGCGAAACGTTGCGATCTTTTTAGTGTGGTCTCCTGACATATTTCGCCCCATTTCGCCCCATTTCGCGGCAGTGTCGCCCTGAGTGTCGCCCTGCTCCTAGCCATACCCAGGGCGACACTGCCGCGAAATGGGGCGAAATGTGCAAAAAGAAAACACTAAAAAGATCGCAACGTTTCGCAGGGAGGTCTGCCGCCCTAGTGGAGCCCAGGCTTATGTCAGGCAGTGCCAATTTTAGCGACAATGACGCTGACTTTTCTGAGTGTGAGAATGGGTGGACAAGCAATGTACGCAGGATGACACTCACCCATTAAGGAAGTTTTCGATCGTAGTCTGTTCTCCTTGAGATCTGATCCTGGCCATGACTGTGTCTTCTGCTATAGTAGCACACTGCGTGTTAGCCTCATTCCAGCTGTGGGCGCCCTCACACACAAGGAGGAACTTGCCATCCACCTCTGTGAACGGGTCTGTGCACGCCTGTGAAGCTGCAGATTTAACCATATAGGACTGTCAAATTCCCTAATGCATTCTATTCATTTGTAAACATCATCCATAAATGATAAGTGTATAACGTCCCCCAGGTCGAAATCAGCAACTAATTGTTCATACCCTTCCATTTTGAAAAATTCTGCACTTGGACCATATAAATTACATCTTATTCACCTAAGCAAATTTCAGCAACTGGCAAAAAATTCAAATTGATGTTCCTTTGGCACGTCATAACGTGACGTCATGTCCTGCACACCCTTGACGACCCTTGACAATTGTTTGCTTCCTTGACGACCCCCCCTATGTAGTGACGCCCACTTCTGCGGGAATTGACCAATTTGTTTACATTTGGTTTGCCTATTACTGTAAAACGTATTATGCATAGAGGCAATTGGCGCTCATCAGCCATTAAGGGGTATTTGCACCAGATTGAAATTGCAGCTCTGAAGGATACCCTTTGTACATTTTTCTCTTATTTCTTATCTGAATGTTTCATTGTGTGCGGAGCTTATGGCTGAGTTAGTGCTATATTTTCCACCACACTAATGTCTTGTGTCTTCTTTTAATACATACTATAATATGACTTATATAATATATACTTTAGAACTACCATTAGCTTAAATGACAAATTATTTATTTGAGTTTTATTTATCATTTGAGTGTTCCCAGGTAAAAAAAATACCATGGTCAATACCATGGTTTACAATTAAGCACCAGAGTATACCATGGTTTACCAGAGTGTACTATAGTATACTATTGTAAACCAGTGTATGTGTAACTCTAGTTTACCACTATCCACTGTTGTAAACTATAGTTGCAGTTACTACTATTGTAAACGATAGTTAGATGGTGAAAACCGCATCACTACATACGATTGTTTACCACAGACTATTCTGCAAGGATGAAACTTAATTTACCATGATGATTAGATAATTGTTAATCACGGTTTTATTATGATGTAATATGGTAATACATTTCATCATGGTATACAATGATTGTCGTCACTATGATTTACCATGGTACAAGTGTATATCAATGTCATGATAAATCATGGTTTAAATATCATAGTATATCATGGTTAACTCAGGTTTACTAGGGTGGTTACACTTAATATATACAACTATAATATACTATAGTATCGTTTTCACTGTGGTATACCACAATGCGTTTGGATGATAGCAAACTATAGTTTGGTACTATAGTCTACCATAGTTTAGTTGACCATAATAGATTCCTTACACCTAACATATGGAACTATGGTTTACTATTATAATCTTTGTGTTTCTGTAATCATGTTTTTTTTTTACCATTGTTTAATTTGGAATAAGCGTCATACACCGACCACTCACACCTACAGAGGTGTGTGCGGCCTGGGGGTGCCTGGAGGTGCATGTGGTGAGCTGCTGGCGTCATACACCGACCACTCACACCTACAGGGGTGTGTGCGGCCTGGGGGTGCCTGGAGGTGCATGTGGTGAGCTGTTGGCGTCATACACAGACCACTCACACCTACAGGGGTGTGTGCGGCCTGAGGGGCAGTCTCGGACCCGACTGTAAGTATACAGTCTGGGAGAGTACCTATGTACTCACTTGTACTGGCTATCACCAATCTGAACATCATGGGTTCGAGTCCCACCATGGCACAATGGGTAGTAATTTTGATATCTGTACAATGCACCTCTATTACACTTTTGTCACTATCCAAATATGTAATATGTAATATAAGTATGCCAGTATAGGGGTATATATGCTTCAAGTAGGCCAAATAAAGAATGTGAAAAAACGAACCTACGTTTTGCCAAAGGTGGGATTCGAACCCATGAGGCCATACACACCCTCCTTCATGGTCATGTGACCATGGCTAACCAATCAGTGGTTGAGCTATCTCATTAAGAAATGATCCAGGATCCTGGATCATTTTCTAAGTAGGTCACAGTTATTAGATACAAAATTGTCCAGGCCCATTACAGCCTGACGGCTGCAATGGGACTGGAGGGCTCGAGGCTGCCTGAGGGGTACCTAGGGCTGCAGGTGGTGAGCTAATATAGTAAAACATATTACAGTTTATAATAGCGTCAAGGTGTGTGGGAAATAATGTAGTAAACTATAGTAAAACGTACTAAAATTTATACTAGTGCCAAGGTGTGCAGTAAAAACTGTGGTAAACTATAGGAAAATATGCTACACAGTTTATAACAATAGTGTCAAGGTGTGCGGGAAATACTGTTGTAAACTATAGTAAATATACTACAGTTTACAGGGGTAGACACTAACTTTTTCAGCTGTGGGCCAACCGGGCCCGTAGCTCTAGAAAAATACGGGCCCGGACCAAGATCTGTGGGCCAATGGTCAAAATTATGTTTTCTTTAAGAGAAAAAACATGTACATTTCTGATTGTTCTATAAAAGACCGAACTCAATATGATTGATTCGGGCACATTCCCCTCTTTCCAACGATATATTGCATGACTATAGTTGTCAGGCAAACTTTCTTTAAATGTCTTCCAAATACTCCTGTGGGCCATCCGGGCCCATAGGAATGCTATTTTGCAGAAAACTACGGGCCCGGACTCATAACTACGGGCCATTGGCTCCCTGGCCAGCGTTAGTGTCTACACCTGAGTTTATATTAATAGTGTCAAGGTGTGTGGGAAATACCGTAGTAAACTATATTAAAATATACTACAGTTAATATTAGTGTCAAGGTGTGCGGGAAATACTGTAGTAAACTATAGTAAAACAAGCTTATAATAGGGAATGCAGAAAACATGTGAATGTATATGGTAATCTATGATGAGGGAACCCTATCTCATCCACCCCCCCTCTCTTCCCAGTAGACAGTAGAGACCTGATGATGCCCCTCTCCCTTCCAAGCATGTCACCACCTCCATTCGTCTGCTTCCTTCAGGCACTCCCATCACTCTCTTCCCCTCTCCTTTTCCCAGCCCCCCCCCCCCAACGTGGGGGCCTGGGAAAAGGTACCTCCCATCCTCCCCTATACAATCAAATATCACTTTACTATCAATACATAATGTATAATATAGATTATCACTTATGGGACATGGTTGTTTCATCCATGATAACATCATGGTATACTATGATAAAACCATATTACTGTGATAAAATCACGATATACCATAGTAAACTATGATAAGGCAACCATGGTTTATCATTGTGCATAGTTCAACCTTTTCCCACCAGGTGGCAGTTTAGTTCATGAGAACGTTTTTCCAGGACGGTCCTAATATTTACTGATGTTTATAAGTGTTAGGGAAATCATAAATTTCGATTAACTCGAGCAATAAAGAATAAACCACCCCCTCTAAAGCTTTTTTCCATAAAATATACATAATAAATTGATAATATACTTAGGGAAGAGGGTAAAAAGGGTTAATAGGGTTTCCATATAGCCACAATGTTGCAGTTGTTCATTTGTGACAATCCAAGAGTAACCTCTAGTCATACTAAAGTGTTTAGACACATTTTGTGTGCTAGGATGATCTTGATTAAAAGATGCGTTATGAATGGATGTGGAACCACACCATGGTTAGTTTGCCATGGTATCTTAGCAGAGGTCCATGGTTTACCATGATATTAACTATGGTATACATCATGGTATTTACCATTGTAAACTATATAAAGAGTATATTATGGTATTCATCATACTAAACCATGGTTAATTTACCCCGGTTATTTGGCCAAACCATCGTATTTAGACCATGGTATATCATGGTGATTACTCTGGTATATTCACCATTATAAACTATCATAGAGTAGAATATAGTACAATATAGTTTATCATAGTATCTATCATAGTAAACCATGGTTAATTTACCTTGGTTATTTGGCCAAACCATGATATAATTACGATGATATACTATGGTATGAACCATGGTATATAATGATATATAGTGATATATCATAGTCAAACATCACATTTTCTCATAGTTGATATCATTATAAACCATAGTAAGTATCATTATATACCATAGTAATTATACCATGGTTTGGCCAAATAACCAGGGTAAATTAACCATGGTTTACCATGGTATTCACCATGGTATTTTTTTACCTGGGTTCTCTAAACTGAACTTACCATTAACTCAATAACATTTTGGTTTGCAGGTTGTAATTTCTGTAATCTCTAATTTGTACATAATCAGATTTTGAATTACAGTTAATCAATCATCTATAAATTAAGTGTTTTCTGTTCTTAGAAAAAAATGTATTTACTCACCATTGGAAATGTACTCTAGCCGGAAACCGCCATACACAATACTACCGTCGGTGCTGAATGAAATGTACAGGAATTGAGTAGTTGTATTTACAAGAGCAGGTTTGATGGGTCCACAGTATGTCCCAATTCGAGGAGAATAGCTCCTGTCGCCATCCCTGAGCTGTGCATGAAGAGACATGAGATAGAGATCAAGAAATACGTCAGACATTAGATACAGATCATACTTTAGTTTTTTGAAATACAAGGTTCACTATACTTAACTATAAGAATGGCCATATTCAATGCCCCCCATTGAATATAATGTGGGCATATTCAATTGCGCTAAGAAAAAGCTGTTTTTTCTTCATTAAATGGCTTCAAATCAAAAGATTAATGCAAATGCTAACTACATTGATACCTCTCAGCCATATTTCACGAGTGGGTGCTGAGGCATATCCCACTCAGCCTGTGGCTTTGTGGTATGCACTTGTACAGCCATACATATACTGTGAATTTTTTTTTAAATTTCAAATATATAGCCTTTACTATACCTGTAAATAGTCACAGTCACAATCGTCGTCACACTCCTCCAAATGCAAGGCAGTGACGGAGGCTCTAACGGAGTTGCCGACACCCATATCTATAATCCACCTACGGTAGAAAGAATTAGGGTACTGGTTCGGGTGGTTAGGACTTTCGACCCTCCCACTGTTGCCAGTCAACCTGATTTCCGAGCCTAAAAAGATCAATGATATGCATAGTATGACTAAGGTGGCACATGTAATACAAAGACAAAGTTAAGTGAAGGGTTCACTGAAAAATGTAAATTCTATTTTTTAAATGACTATGATATATAGCAATATGGTGTGCCAGGAAGGTAGTTAGTGACACTTTTTGATTGTATAGACATAATCATATATGCTGGTCACACTGGGGTAATAGCGACTACTGTATACATAAAAGTATCTACATTTATGAATATATGATATTATATATAAATATAATAATATATATATAACAATATATATAATAATTTATATAATAATATATATATATGTATATATATATATATATATATATATATATATATATATATATATATATATATATATATATATATATATATATATATATATGTATGTATATATATATATATATAGGGTGGGGGTCCAGAAAATGTCCACTTCCCATGAAAAACAATAATATTTCTGAATTGCCCAAATGTTGTAGCAGATTTGTTTATATATATAGGAGGCAATGAACCATCACATTCCCAAATTTTGTGACACTAGGATTCTTACTTTTTTTCTATGTAAGTTTGAAAAATACAATTACTAATGACACAAAATTGTGTTACGTTCACCAGATATTATCATAAACATGAGAGCAGTGAAAAAATATGATGGCATATTTTAGTTATGAACTTGATTCACTGAATTAGGGCAAAAATGTGTCATTTCCTACCATGTAACCGGGTGCTGTACAGTTTTTCTCTATTTCTAATTCCCCTTTGTGATAGTTTGATAGCTAGAGTCAATTGAGGGCCAGTTGGTTTCTGTCTAAATCTAACCTATAATCTTTGTAAATACGGAAAAGTACTAACATGGAAGAATATTAAACTAGCTGTGAAGCCCAGATGAAAGTATACAAAGTGCCCTAACATATCTGAAGATATTTTGTATTTTCTGCCATTCTATTGTGTTTATCTTACTATTCAGAGGTATTCAGTGGAATCTGGTGAATGTAACATAACAGAAAAATAGAGGAATTGTAATGAGAAAAAAAAGTCAGAGCATGTCCCAGATATTTAATATAAGATAAATGAGACAATTACACCAAAATTCTGTTGTTTACAATATATCTGGTGAGCGTAACATCTTGTGAACGTAACACAAAAGTTGAATAGTTTCTAGAATGAAATATGTTTATGATAAAATGATGGAAAGAGGTCAGTGTCATTTGTAACGCTCAGATATACTTGGACAATTTGTTTGGTTCCACGGAGACAGTAAATTGTCACGAAAATATGTCCTTTTTTGTTCATTTCTTTTGATAGGCCGCATGTATGTCTGTTTGACAAACCTATCAGCAAGAATGTATGTCGATGAATGCATAATTTATGTAATATTAAGAACTATCAAAACAACATGTCCTTTATTTTATGAAATGTTATGTTCACCAGATATATGAAAAAGTCAGAAATATGTATAAATAATTAAAATATGAACGTAACATAATTCTAGTGAACGTGACATAATTCTAGTGAACGTAACATAATTCTAGTGAATGTAACATAAATTGATATCTTAATTTACAAAGACAAAGAGGTCTAGTTAAGATTCTTATTGTATATGGTGTGGGCTCTAATTTCACCAAGAAAATGACCAATTATCTTAATTTTTATCATATATATATATTCACACATATTTCAACATAGCTGCATTTCTGGCCGATAAAGATATTGATGTGGGAATACTGTTTTGTAATTTCACCCTCTGCCTCTATAGCATTACCATACTCACTCTGCCGATAACACAGGACCTTGTAAGACCTTGTACACTCAGCATTGTACCATGTCCAACTGTCTGCAGGGTTCAGGAAGGCACAGTCACTTGCGTTGCCAGCTCTATCTGGTTGATCAGTGCCCCAATTGGTGTGTGTTGCAGTTGTTTCGGTTGATGGCCATAGAAATATATCATTAACAGCCCGGAGACCAATCCACACATGCTCGGTCATCCCTGGATGGTGCCTTTTAATTGGAATATAATACCATGACATTATCCTGCCATTTAACTAGGCAAAAAAGAAATGTTGTACATATTTTGAATTGCACATTCCTTAACACAAAACTACTCCTGTGAACTAAATAATGAAAGCCAACTGCACCATACCTATTTTACATTTTACGGGAGGAATACAAGTGTGAATGCTTTTATTCCAAAATGGTCATTATATTGGGCAATTAAATCTAATTAGAGAAAAACCAGAGGGAACAGATAAGAAGTCAAAAATATTATTAGTGAACATTCTGACTCATTTTTAGGGAAATATATTAGATTCCCCTCACACATCGGATCTACTAACTTTAATTTTGAATTTAGTAATAATTGATCAACACAAAATCAACAAGCAATTTATGAGTTTATAGTGGCTCAGTGGCATCATCAGAGCCGGGGAGGTATAGTAGGCTGGAACCCCCCCCCCCCCCCCGCACCCCCTGTGGTTTAAAACACCGACTAGTCGTACACATTCACTTGCCCAAAGAAATAGGAATGACTGAAAGTTGACTCACACAGAAAGGTAGCTTGCCAATGTAGCCTGTTCTTGTGCAGATCTGATCGTCACCAAGCCAGCGTACCCGGGGGCGCCCGCACACACGTTCCTAGCTTCATCCCAGGTATAGGTCCCCGCACACATAAGGAAATAACGGCCATCCACTAATGTGAACGATCCTGGGCAAGCTGCAAGGACGAAAGCAAATATGAATTGCTAACTTAAATTGATATAAGTCTTGATTAATTAGGACTCTTTAAAATTGCTGTGAAAGGAATTTCCAGTTACCAAATATTGTATACTTTCCCATGAGGCTGGCCATCCTCTGTTAGATCTCTCAGTGGACGACTAGTTATAGAGTCATGTATCAATACAGGGACCTTTTCACAATAAAGTTGTGTATACATTGTTTTTTGCAGAAAACGAATGAAGCACTGGCGAGTTACTCTACAGTTCCGCATTCATGTATCATGATGAGGGTATGATGCATTAGTTCATTATGCCCTGCTTAAAGTGTTAATTAAGGCACTAGGTAGGAAAGCCACTGGCCCAAACCAGGTGATGAACTTATCCATCTGGCCAGCTATCAAGCAGAAGGAACATCGTTACACTGCATGAATGTTGACATTTAAGCAAATATTTGACTGTTTAAAGTCACATTTTAAATTAAAGCTGCTTAAAGAGTGACTTTACGCAAAACAAAGTATGCTTAAATCCCAAAGTTCATTTAGTGTTGATAACTATAATTAGGTCATTCACTCACCTGCGATGTACTCCAGCCGGAAGCCTTTGTCTGTGTTAGCAAAGCTGCTGCGAAAGTAAATGCGCAGGTACTGACCAGATGACAATATAACAGCAGGGGGTGGGTCAGTAGCACAGTATTTGCCGATCAGAGAAGAAGAACCAGAGTTGCCATCCCTGACCTGTACATGGTGGGAAATGAGACATGATTAATTCATTTTCACAAAATGTTTTGGATATCAGGTTATCAGTAAGAAATGTATCATAAGGGAGTATTCCACTGAGGTAAATCGACTGGGATTCACTTGTCTGATGAAAGTTTGTAATGTTATAAACTTATAGATAAATCCTGTCCATCCGACGGAATCACAGTCGACCATGTCAGTGGAATACACCCTATGTTCATATTAAGCATTTTGTAAGATATCATGGCATTATTAAGAAATGTGTCAGATTGTAGATTCAAATAATACTTTTTACAAGTTAATGATCAATTCTTATATAGGAGGTGGAGTCTTCATAACTAGGTATGCCTGATGAGGTGGTGTGTGTGTGGGGGGGGGGGCGGGGTACTAGAAGTTGGACATATCCAAAGGATGATAAAGATAGATATTAAATGTGGTGTGTGAAAATATCTCTGTTCTCCCACATAAAGTGAAACAAATATATCACAAGCATATGACCTATGTATGGTATACCTGTAAATAGTCAAAATTACAGGTTGGCGCGATATCAAAGTCAGTGAAGTTGGCCCTCACGGAGTTTCCAGAACCAACACTTATTAACCATACACAGCTTAAGTCAGGAGGGTACAGGTTTGGGAAGTTAGGACTCTCCAACGCTCCACTCTCACCAGTCAAGGTGATCGTCCAGCCTAAAAACAGATAAAAGCATTCTGTAATATGCTGAATGGTTTAGTTACATATTTTCCCCATAACGATATAATCAACACAAAGCCATTGTAGGTAATAACTAAATGTAAGTAGAAGCTGTAAATGTACTGCAGCAACTTCCCCATCAGTGTTATGCATTAACGGGTGGGGCCGGGTCAGGGGGTACAATAGAGTTGTTTCTTCTTAGTCTCAGAAATAGGATGGTTGCATAGCTTGGATATTTTTGACTTTGATATTTAATTATATGATATCTATGGTGAGAAATTGAAAACCCCTCTGGGGGTGACTGCAAAGATTTTAGGGTTTAAATGGGTTCGCTTAGCTTTATCTTTTTCTCTTTATTTTTGTATGAAAGCATTTATACCCTGCCAAAATTGTTTAATGTTATTAAAGTCATTTTTCATCAGTCCGTTTTCAGTCTATACGAAAACCTGCCGGACACCGCCTATAGCCGGCAAAAAGTCTGCCGGTCCATCAGAAATAGGGCCACTGCAGGCCCGAATTCTAGAGATTCTTGCCTATATGCCATTTTTTACGGCTTGTAAATCGGACCATTATTAAGGTTTCTACAGCATAAAACAGAAAGTGTGAATATTTTCTATAATGTTCTTTAGTAATCTACATATTAAAATGGTTAATATAATTGTAACATGTAGGGGGAACCCTATTTATTATCATTGCCAGTACAAACACTTGCTTTATATTTCATTTTAAATAGCAAGATTGTACTCCAATATCCGGGCCTGCAAAAATTGAGCCGGGCCTTCATAGCAAAAAATCTGCAGGACCGAATGTCTTGCATGGTGAAATAGTTTTTGTATAGACTGCGTTTCAATCTGCCATAAAGAATGATAAATGGGAGCTTTTGTTAGTTCACGCCTGATGGCCCAAGGAGTGAAGAACGATGCAAAAGGAGCCCGTGGAGACAGGCAATGTATCTGATTTATAATGTAAATTAAAGGAAAAGATTTACTTGCTAAGCGGCTGTTTTCATGTTATTTATTCATATAGCCAGTTTTGAAAACTATCCTAAGGCCAAAACAAAGCTTGCTTCAGGTAACATAAAATGTATAGGGTCGGTAGGTCGGGTAAAAGGGTTAAAATGCAAAAGTTTCTTCAAAATTGCATTAAAAAAACATAGGGTCGGCCTTGTTTTGATAGGGTCGATCAGGTGACATGAAACAAATCCTCTTTTTTTGCCTAATCAGAGGCCATGAGGTAAGGAAATACTGCAGGCAATGGGAATGTTGAATACAGGGATTTCAGCACTAAACCATACTAAAATTTGTATCACCGAAAAATTCACAAGGCTGCATTATGGACAGAAAAAAGGGCATTGATGTGGGAATATTGTTTCACATAATTATTATTCCCTCTTGGGTAGGAAATGATAATACTCACTCTCTTTCATACACAGGACCCTATGAGAACTTATGCAGTCGTCATCTGCCCATTGCCAATTGTCGCCATAGCTCAGTCTCCCACAGTAGTTTGGGTTTCCATTTCTATCCGGCTGACCATCGACCCAGTTATCGTATGTGGCAGTGGTTTCTGTTGATTCCCACTTGAATGCGCCATTTGCTCCGGCAGCCAAAAGACCAAGCCATGTATCCTCCACACCAGCACTGTGTATTTTAATTTTTTAAATATAATGACATAATAGGATCTAGACGTTCAAAATTACAAAAGGAAAGTCCATTTATGACTGGCTACCATCTATTTAGCAGTTTCTATACTTAAACAAGCATCCATGCTACCCAGTGATTGCCAGTCATATGCAGGTTGAGGAAATAGGGGAGACCGGGCCACGTTGACCACCCGGGCACGTTGAGCTGCCTGCTCTCACTTCTATTCCCGGGAATAATCTGGCAATTTGCTTACCACATTACCCCCTTGTATAGACAGTTCAGAGCAGCAGCATCATAGTCCTTGTAGGATGCTGGTGAGAACCCTTAGACAGCATCCAAGGATTTATGACCTTGGCAGTAAATATTTGCAATTGTTACACTTTTGTTCTTGTGTCATTAAAAAACACTGCTGGCCTAAGATCTCTATGGAGGTCAAAGTATACATATGAACGCTTGAATAGAACCAATTTTACTGCTGAGTGTGTTATGCAAATTTGAATAACATCAATCTTATCTATGATGGCCAGCATGGGGCACATAAAGCCACAAAATATGGGGCACCTTGAACCATTCTCAAGTTCTGTCTCATTCATAGCTTGTGATGTATTGGAGAATCTTGTACCATGTACTCAATTCTTACAGCAAGTTATAGGAAAGACAAGTATTTCGATCAAGATTACACTCACCGAGTAAGGAAGCTTTCCAATGCAGTCTGCTCTAGTGGAGATCTGATCTTAGCCATGATAGCGTCATGTGACAGGTCTCTACACAGGCTAGTGCCTTCGTACCAGGTGTGGGTGCCCTTACACAGGAGGTAATGCTTGCCGTCCACCTCTGTGAACGAGCCTGTACAAGCTGTCAGCACAAAGTAATGGTTACAGTAATAAGGCCACTCAAAAAAAAGTGGTTTCTCATCACCAAACACTGAAAAATCTGACGAGGGAGGCTTTTTTCTCTTTAAATCTGCGGGCTAAAATGTATAGGGTGAAATGCATTTTTGGTGACTGAAATTCACATTTTAGTCATTAACCCAGATAACCCTACTGTCCTACATGTAGGACACCTATAGGACATATAACAAGAGATTGTTTACTAAAGATAAAATCCAAAGATTTTAAATTGTGTTTTTGGTTCATAAAGCTCAAGTCTCCAAGTTCCCAGCAATTTTTGTCAAGGGTTGCCATGGTTACCGCTATGATATCAGACTGAGGTCCCAAAATCCATACATCTTGGAAAATGATAACCAGGAAAATGCTGGAATTAATTCCTGTGTTATCTAGAACATTTTCCAAGCCACATTTATCAAAATGTCATAACATGTGAAAAAAACATGTCTGAGGATGTGTGTCTTTTTTTGTGAACATGATGTTAAGCAATAAAGGTATAATTGGCTCATTTTCCCAGCCGTCCTTACAGAAGGACAGTAGGACTATGGGCTACTGAGTGTTACACAATTGTTGGCCAACTGGTCAAAAAGTCAATATTGTAATTCAGTGTGAGTGGATTGATATAGTTACTTTGAAAATGGGTTTACCCTAATTTTAGTATGCTGATTTTGAATTTGGTGTGCATAGTATGATGTAGGGGTCAGGGAAAGGTCAAAACTGAGGTCAAAGGTCAGGAAAATGTACGCATAGTGAGTGCTTCATTAATGTGAAGTAACTCATAACTCAGTAAGCCAAATATTGTTAGTCTGTACCATTGTGAGGCACCAAGCTTAATGCAATTTATTTGGAAAGGTATAATTTATGCCTGAAAATAACATTTTTGTAGGGTAGCAGTCTGGCATGTTAGCCATCTTTGTGTAATCAGAGGTCAAAGGTCAAGGTCACGCCTAAATTTTAGTGACCATGAAATTTCAATGAAATTTCAATGAATTGAGTATATCTTTAGAGCTCTAATATATTGTTGGTGTTTTGAACTAAATTAGTCCTCCAGTTCATATTCATAAGATGACCTTGGGCCAAGGTCAAGGTCATCTTTTCAAGGTCAAATATCAAAATTTTGGTCAGAATTAGAGTTAGACCTTATGTAGTTTGTCCATATTCACTCAATATACATACATTGTAGAAGGAATATGGTTAATTTCTTAAGAGATGCCATATTGTAGTTCAAGACTTGACCCTTCATGAAGGTGTGTAGATACCATCTACGTACCATCAGACTGAAAGGTCAAGGTCAACCCTAGTTACCATGAAATTTCATTAAATTGGGTATATTTGAAAGGAAAAACTAGCTAGATCTTTGATTTGTTGTGGGTTTTTGGAAATAGCATAGTTCAACAGTTCATGCTAAAAGGATGACATTGGCTCAAGGTCAAGGTTATATTTTTAAAGGTCATACATCTACATATTGGTTGAAGTTTAAGTTGTATCTGATATAGTTTGTCAATATTCATCTTCTCCGAGGTCAACCATGAAAACATTGGCAAAAAATCCATAGATCTATATTTAAATAGTAGTTCTTACTGGCTGACTAACTTGTACTAACATATGAAATGCAGGGTTAGATGATAATTTTAGTGGGGCTAGCTATGGTTGAAAATGAGCTAAAGGCCAGGTTAACATGTGTTGCTAGGCAAATAAACATTTAGAATGACTGTTGCTAGGCATCCCACATCCTTAGCAACATGTTTATAACTGCCCTGAAACCATTGGGTCCATTTTAGTAGGGTTAGGTATGATTGAAAGTGAGCTAAACTCCACGTAAACGTGTGTTGCTAGGCAAATAAGCAATTGGAATGGCTGTTGCTAAGCAACAACCTCCCTTGGCAACACATGGATAACTGCAACAGAACCTGTGGTATCATTTTAGTGGGGTCAGGTATGGTTGAAATTGAGCTAAGATCCCATTAACCATGTGTTGCTAGGCAAATGAACAAATAGAACGGCTGTTGCTAAGCAACTAGTTACCTTAGCAACAAACCAATGAGATGGATGTATCCCTTGGATGCAATATAGGAGGGCAGATGTACTTAAAACTGTTCTGGCAGCAACATTTTTAGAGTGGGAGACAATATTCAGTTACTATTGATAACTATCTATGGGTTTACAATAACATAGGCCCAGGCAGAGACCACAGGGCAGTAGGGCATAACCCTACTGTCCTACATGTAGGACGGTAAAGAACGCTAATTATCTCGGCAACCGCTAAAGATAGAGCTTAGAAATTTTGTACAGGGCATACATGGCCATATATGGGTCCACTTATCAATTTTCAGTGGTCTCTGATAATAACTGCCACTTTAGGTGTAAGCGGGTTAAGAATTCATTGATCTTTGAAAGCTTTAATTTGATACCAAATATGCCAATATTTGTCCATTTTTATCATATTTTTCATAAAAGATTAGCAAAAGAAAAAGTTTTCCTCAAAACCTGATTTTTATGACGCGCGTGGTGATGAGAACCCTTTTTTTTTTTTAAGTGGCCTAAGTTAAACAACGAAGCTCAAATTAGTTCTTAGTTTTCATCACATTCAAAATGTTTGCTGCTTTGTGTCCTTTTGGGCGTTTAATTGGGGCCTTTCGGCAAGTTTCCTCCTAGCAAGAGTTACCCCAATGGTTGAACCAAGCCTGGTAACAAGCAGCTTCATTCATTCCAAGTTTATAACTATAATAAAGTTGTTCACTCACTATGAACAATGGCCTCTGCAAGCAGCTCCAAATCCAAGTGAAACTGATCTGACTTCTTATTAGATATTAATTACACTTGTATGATTATTACCACAATGAAAGCGGTCTTGTCGCTGACCGTTTTTACACAACATGCTTACAAATATCAATTGATGAGTTGTTAATTATTCATGAATTAACCATGTTTGGTTCTTTGAAAAAAAGTTTATCAACTCACGTTTAATTATGTACTGTAGCCTGAATCCATACCCTGGCGCGATATAATCTGTATGCATCTCAATGCGCAGGTATTGACCGGACGAGTATATGACAGAGGGTGTGGTGGTCCCACAGTATTTGCCGATCAGAGGAGAAGAACCAGTGTTGCCATCCCTGACCTGTACATGGTGGCCGGGAAATGAGACATGATTGATTCATTTTCACAAAATGTGTTGGATATCAGGTTATCGGTAAGAAATTATTCATTCATTTGCTTCATAAATGGCTAAAAAATGTGTCATAATAATATGCTTGTAATTCAACCATGAGGCCAAAAAGAATAAAATGTGTGTTTCAGGCAACCCGACCCTAGAATTTTCTTCTTTTTTTTTTGCAAAATATTCATAATTTTTCCGAAATTAGCAATTTTTTGGTCAGCAAGAACAGATCCCATGCCTAATTAAACTGTCCAACCTCAGAAAATTACTTTAAAGTCCGACCTACCTACCCTAAATATTTGGACCATGTTGCCTGAAACACAACAATAAGAATACAAATGAAGGTTTTTATGAATTTACACAAAAACAAAATGAGTTGCAAATGAACAATGAAGTTGGTAGAGTCCAAACAAAAAACAATTAATATACACATATGTTATATGTAGTATGTGTACACTGCAAAAAGGGTGTTTAGATCCTAAAAACAACCTTAAACACATTCCTGCCCCATATTTGTCCACACAATATGTTCCTAAAAATGTTTAGACCAATAAAATATGTTTAGCTCAGTGCTTAGACATGTATGTGTTTAAATCAATATGTTTAGGAGAATGAAGTGTTTAGAATTCAAGAATTTAGCATATTATTGTGTTTAGCTGTCAAGTGTTTAAGGATAAAAGTGGTGTGTCTAGAGATGTAGATTATTATTATGTTTAGATAATTATATTTAAATAGATATATTATTTTATTTCCATATAGTGTCTTGAAGAGACTTCTGGCAGCCCCCCCCCCCCCCCCCGCTCACTTAGGGAAATATATGCATCACTATTTCACATAGGCCTCTACTTTAACATAGACACAACCTTGAGTCAATACAACAGACCTTCAGGGAAGATAATGCTTTATCCATTCTTAGAGTTCTTAAGGTGGGTCGCTACCCTTTGATCAAAGTTAACAGAATGTCTCTATTTTTTTTCTAAAGACAGTCTGAATCATATAGGAACAGAAAATGAAAAGAAAAATGGGGGGTCCCGACCTACTTTTTTAAATACAGAATTTTGAAAAATTAAAGTTTTTAAATTCTTCTCTAAAAATGAGAAAAAAGTGTGAAAACTTCAATAATTTTTTTAAATATCAATCATTATGCACAGAAATGTAAAACTTCAAATGGGAAATGGCTATATGTTCCACTTTACTGTAAAATTCATTTTACAGTTTTATGCCATGGAATTCTGGGTAAAAATATGATGTTTTGGGAAGAAAATGAATAAATTGCTATAATTTTGTAGCATTATTGGCTAAAAATGGTATTCAAAATTAACAGAATTTTTTTTAACTTTCTCAGAAAATAGTTCAGATCATTTGCTAACATATGAAAGTGATTTTGATAGGGGGTCCCGAGCATATTTTTAGTTTTTTTGGCCTTTGAAGTTAAAAAATATAGCAAAATCGGTCTAAATCTTACATTTAAAGCTAAAAATAAAGTGTAAGATGGTTAGAATCAGGGTAGAAAATGGCTACAATTGATATCCTTGGTTTTTCTAAGTAACTTAATGGGATCTATATCATTCTAGATAATGATTTATTGGTAAATAGCTTCAATGTTCTAACTTTTGATAAAAATAGCAAATATCATTAGCTTTAAATATATCAACTATGCAAAGTCCAATAAAACGCTCAATTTTGCTCGAAATCTCCCAATTTTTTAACATTGCTTAATCATCATATATATGTATCAGATACTGTAATGTTAGCTCATTCTGATACATTAAAGCTATATGCGCAGATACCTGCGCAGTGTGTCCATATTCAAGAGGTAGCGACCCACCTTAAAAGATGTGTCAGACAGTCTATGTAGCAGGTATGTATCTTTATTGCATAGTTATCATAGTGATGTAGCATCCAATCCTTGAATACTGCAATGTGTATTATTATCCTTTTGTATCCCATGCAATTTAAGTTAATTACCTCAGATTTACCTCACAATAACGTTTGAGTGGTTGTAGAAACTACAGTCTACCACAGAGCTGCCATCCGGTATGTGTTTGATATACTATGATCATTCTGTTTAAATACTAAATATCTAAACATATTCAATATAACTGTTTAGGTGTTTAGAATAAAAGTGTTTGATTCCTAAACAGAGGGATTCAAAGACCTAAGTAAAGTGTTTAGACCTAAACATGTTTTAAACCTAAGCACCTTTTTTGCAGTGTACTTTACCTGTATATAGTCATAGTCACACTCATCGTGGTACTCCAAACTAAATACACCGGTGAAAGTGGCCTTAATGGAGTTTCCATCCCCTACGTCTATCAGCCACACACACGAGTACCCATTAGGGTACAGGGATGATGGATAGCCAGGACTCTGCACAACTCCACTTTGGGCAGTCAACGTCACCGGGCAATCTAAAAATGATAGTTGGTAGATTATGATGATTCTCCATATATTTATGGAGGTCCGCAAATATATTTGGAAATCGTATTTTAGTACTTAAGCATACACATACGGAGCTCCATATATATTTGCGGACCTCCGCAAATTTATACAAGCAAATGTACGGACCTCCACAAATTTGCAGAGGTCCGCAACAGCAACCAGGGTAGATACCTACTATTACATAAAGCAGAAAACAAATTTAAGAGAATTATGTTGGATTAATACCGTAAAACCTCGCGTATTAACCACAGCTAGTACGCAAGTCAGATCGCTGGTGTGGCCTATAGGATCGGCCCAAGGTCGGGGTGCGGCATAAGCGAGTTTTTACTACTATGGTGCAGTGCTAAAGTGATAATAACCAGATCCCTGGTGTGGCTTATAGGATCGGCCCAAAGTCGGGGTGCGCCTAATATGCGTGTTAGACTTATACGCAAGGTTTTACGGTGCTCAAAGATTTAAGTCGCTATATCATATTTTGAAAAGATTTTTATAAAAGTATGCAAGAATGATTGTTGCGGTTAATATATTTTTTGACTAATGGGTGACCATCATATTCCCGCATCATGTACCTTAAATAACGATGTTGTTTAGAAAATCATTTGATGAAATAGATTAATGTTCATAATTGCAATCAGGTAGGTCACTATCCCAGGTTTCAATGCCTTAAACCAGCACATTAATTAATCGGCCAACTTAACCCTTTGAGGGTAACTCACTAGCGCTGCATTCATGCACCATGAAAGGTCTTTGAGAGTGTATCAAATTTGTGGAGTAGGGCTGATGCATGAATGTAGCACTAGTCAGTGAGCTACTCACGTGGGCTCCATTTATATGTTCATGACCAAATGGCATGGTGACATAATGCCTTCAAAGGGCGGAAAAACACTCCCCTCCCACATTGGGCTCGAAACATATCTCCCTCCTTCACCATCGTGGAGAGTTTAGTTAGACATTTGGCTGCTTGAAGGTGAGAGAATTTCACCAAAAGAGAGTTCCCAAGGGCCAGGAGCAAGTCAGCTTATGTATAAGCAAGTCAGCTTATGTATATTTACATCGTGGAGAGTTTAGTTAGACATGGCTGCTTGAAGGTGAGAGAATTTCACCAAAAGAGTGTTCCCAAGGGCCAGGTATCAAGATAGAAAATTGTCTTTTTATAGTGCATTTTACTTCAGATACCAACATTTAGTATACAATAATGGCTTTCTGACAGCTCAGTAACTTACTTTGATGAGAGCCCTGAACCTGTAGCAGTAGAAGCAGGAGGTAGAGGGGCTGCCTCAGACACCTCATCATGACGCCGAGGGAGGGCTACTCCGGCTGTCCGTCTAGACTTCTAGACAATCTACATCAGTTGAATTTAATTCCTGAAAGAACAATACCTTAATCAGAATCATGACTTACTGTTGAAACTTATTACTCAGATCAGACATCCCCCCTCCACTGCTATGAAGGGTTGGCATTTTTATCTGCCCCCCCCCCCCCCCCTTTGTACTCCCCTCGTTATAATTTCACACTACTGGTGACAAATCCAATCAGTCCCCATTCTATTATAATATTCTCAGCCTTCACATGCAAGGATAAATGTCTGAGGAAGCAAAGTATCTGAGGAAAAAACGACTTCAAATGCAATGGAGCATATGAGTTGGTAAACGTTCTCAGAAGTGAGGGCTGGCTAAACAGCAAGATCCAACTCTCCTCACTTCATCCCTTGTCTCCTTACTCCTCTTGTATCGTTACCACTCTCCTCATGTCATTCCAAACCCCTCATGTTGTGCCCACACCTCATGTAATCCTACTCTCCTCATACCAACCCCACTTTCCTCATGCTGGTCCTACTCCCCTCATACTGTCCCCATTCTGATGTCAGGCAAAAAAAAAGAGATAAAAGGTGTGTTTCAGGTTACATAGTCTGAAAATCGAGGTTGGGCAGGTCAGATAAAAAAAAATCTTACTTGGGCCTGAAAAGACTCCAAAAATAGACTCGCAAACTTCAGCACTGACTCGCCGACAACGGCGTTGACTCGTGGACTATCAAATCAACTCTGAAATAACCCCAAAATTGTTTTATAAAGAGAGATCCCATGAGAGATCCCATGGCCTGAAAAGTACCCAAAAATTGTTTCACAAACTTCAGCTCTGACTCGCTGACAACGGCGTCACTCACAGACTTTCAAATTGACTCTGAAATAGCCCTAAAATAACTTAAAATATACTTTCTTTTTTCAAAATTGCATAAAAATGTCTAGGGACGGCCCTGTTTTGCTAGGTAAGGTCGGGTTACCTGAAACACACTTTTTCTTGGCCTCATCCCCACTCTCCTTATGTTTTTCAAACTCTCAGTATTTTGGGAAAATTCTCCTCAGGTCGTCCCAACTCCCCAATGTCTTGCAACATGCCCTCAAGGTTTTTTCATCCCCTCATGGCCTTCCTACTCCCCTCTTGTTATCCCCACTGTCTTCATCCCAGCAAATTAGTTCCAGATTGTTTCACCCTGTTTCACCCCTGGAACTGTGTGCTTATTTTGTGCATTTGGGTCACATGTGTACCATGTAACAGACTCACACACACTGACACTGTGTTCCATGGAACAGATTCACACAGATTTTCAAAAAACTCATTCACACAAAATGACAAAATATATAAAGCCCTAGACCAAAATGTTTAGTCATGTATTTTTAGTTTTATTATGGATTGCAGAAACATAGGAAAGACTGTAAAAATTCTTACAACCAGCAGTAATTGACATAGGTTGTCATAACAAACTATTGGTGTGTGTACTGCTAGTTTGTACTCATTCTATCAGATTCCTAGCAGTTCAACATAGGGCTGAAGAGTATACATGTATCTGATCTATAATAACCATCAGCATTCATGAGAGTTCACATATGCAGCAGAAGATTGCCAGGCTTTTATCCAAATATGATGACCAGTGGAAAGGTGTCTATCATCTGGACCTCTTAATGCTGCTTTAATTAAAATGACATGGTATGTATGTCTATACCTAAAGAATCTTAATAGAAGGACAGTTGCATTGTCTGATTCACAATACAGTGGGCCCATGTTTGGATACTTATATCTAAAGATAATCATCCCCTTTAGTCAGAAAAAGGGGTACAATTAACTTTGATGACACCTGGTGTCACACATTGCAGGTATTTGTGTGATGCAGTGTCACCTAGTTTCCCCTCTGGTACACACTCACACAACATCAAACATAACCATGAACACTTTGTCAGGTTGAACTAGTGCAGGGCTTTGAAACCAGGTGCCATCTTTGTTGTTCCTTGGTATTCTCATGGGTAAACTGGAATCATTATCATTGTGTATAACCATAATAACATGTTTTCCATGTATCTAAGACCTGGTCATGCACTTTTAGTTCTATTGAGTTTCATTAGATATTGAAATACCTACCATGTGATTTTAATCAAAGTGGCAATAAGAGGGAGAAACCATAGACACCTATCCTGTGGTAAAATTACTTGGATAAAGGTCTGACCTTCTGCTACATGTATATGCATAATTAATAGTTGGCATGAGTTGCACATAACTTCATCAGTCCTACACTACCATTGTAGGAATCTTGGTGAATAAATTAGTATGTGCACAAACAGAAGAGAATGCAATAACAGATTTGTGTTATGGTGCCCTGTGCCAACCTCTAAATGTAATGAGTATTACAAACTAAACAGACTTTCCACCTTTTTTTTTCAAAAATCAAAAAAGTGGAACAATATGGTTTGTGCCAATTTTTGTGCCATGGTACATGATTCTGTGTGAATATGTGTGAATGTGTGTGAAAATGTGTGAATATGTGCCATTTCCTGCCCTATGGTGTATAGTGTCATATTGTGCCAATTAGTTACATAGGACAACAGTCACACAAGGTGCACGTTCCAGACACAAAGTCAAACTAATTTGCTGGGATGTCACCCCCTCTCCCCTCCGGTTGCTCCCGCTCCCCTAGTTCCCATGAGCCTCATGTCATCCGAAACTTCCTGCATGTCGTCCCCACTCCCTTTATATCGTCCCTACTCCCCTCAAGTCGCCCCCACTCTCCTCAGGTTGTCCCCATCTTTTCACATTTTTCTATACTCCCCTCTTGTCGTCCCCACTCCCCACAAGTTGTTGCCACTCCCCTCATGTCGTCCCCACTCCCCACAAGTTGTTGCCACTCCCCTCATGTCGTCCCCACTCCCCGCAAGTTGTCCCCGTTCCCTGCAAGTCGTCCCAACTCCCTTGATGTCGTCCCTACTCCTTCAAGTTCTCCACGCCCTCCTCATGTTGTCTCTACTCTCCTAACATTTTTCAATCATCCCTTATGTTGTTCCCACTCTCCCTCTCCCCCTCCCCTCATGTCAACCCATTTTCTAATAACATTTTCCCAACCTCTCCCAACCTCGTCTTTTCTCCACTCATCTCTTCCAATTCTCCTTTTGTTGTTTCCACTGCCCCAAGTCCTCCCCACTATCCCAACATCGTCCGTACTACCCACATGTTGTCAATATTGCCCTTACATTAGGTAGTTCGACGACCAGTCACTTTGCCCGCTCCCTCTCTGTCACAGTGTTAAAGAGCCCAGTTTTGTATTGCATTATTTTACCTGTTATATAAGGCTGATCAGCATGTGAGGTACCTTGTTGGAAAGATGTATTATTCCTCTTTCATGAGGATAGGCCATATATTTTGATCTGGGTATGTATTACAGAAAAAATACACACTTTACATATCGATCCTATAGAAAAGGACAGTGATGTGTGCTGGTGAGCATGACTCAGGGGGCATACATGGTGTGCGGATTCATGTAAAAGGGGGGTCTAATATAAGAATATCTACATAATTTCTTTAGGGTTGATGCTCAAGGGTATGGGCTGTACACATATATAACTTTTATGTCATTATTCGTAATATCTAAGTCATATTGCTACCCCCAACTAACCCAACTTCCAACAGTCACAGACACCGTAATAATCACAAGAAGACTCTAGAAGAATGGGAATGCACCATTCATATATCAATATTATAATATAAAGTCACATAACCCCTCTATATATAAACGCATTCTCCCGCACACCATTTAAAAAATATGATAATATAGGCACAAAGAGGCCGCCTCTGCAGTGGTCACCCATGCCCGTGGCTGCAGGTCCCGGTGGGTGAGGGTCAGTGCGGCCTCCCTGTGTGCCCTGTACCCCTGCTGCTACCCCTGTGGCTACTGGGTGAATGGCAGACATAGGACAAGACCAAACTCCTCTGAGATACCTTGTAATCTTCCTGATACTAGCTGAATTCCCATCATTATTGGTATCTATACATTTATTCATGGTACATTTTCATTAGAATCAATTATATATGGATATTCCCAGTATTTGTAATTTTGGTCGAACTACCTACTTACATCGTCCCTTCTCCCCCTCTCCCAGGTAGCAAGAAACGTTAACTGAACCTTAACCAACGTTCACTAAGGATTTACTAAGGGTTAACTGGTTGATGTTAGTTCAATGATGCTATTGTAACATTACAATGATGTTTTGAGGAAAACGTTACTTAAAAAAACGTTGGTTTGATGCTAGAATACAGTTAGGAGATGAATGTTTTCCAGATAACTTTGAATCAATGTTGATCAACGTTCAGAATGTGGACTCAAACCAACGTTGACTTAACCATTTGGATAAACGTTATTTTAACGTTTTTTGGTAACTCAAAGCTACCCCACCAGATGGCAGTTTAGCTGGTGGTGGAACTAGGCTCGATGCTTTCCTTGTATATCAGTTTGAAATAAGCCATTATGATGATAATTTCTCATATATATATGATTTTTATATCAACATTTATTGCATAGATATATCTACGATAGGTAATCAGTTAAAATCATGGTATCAAGCCTGTTTCATGTTGAATATTTTGTTACACACCCTTCTTATAACATTGAAAGAAAGATAAAGACCCAGTTGACTTGTAGAGTACCTATATAAGGCAATGCACCCTTGGTTCTTCAATCAAATGGTAGAGTGGTTCTTCAGTCTTATAAGCCTCCCAGTCGGGATGCCTACTATTGAATGAAATGGTTTTCTTCATTGACGGAATATATTAACCTCGGCTGTGTAACCTTGAAGCCACAATATAAGATTAAAATATGCTAGAAATGAACCTCATTGCATTGAAATGGAGGATTAAATCAACGTTTATTCAACATTAATTTAACATTGATTTAAGTCCACGGAATAGGCTAGATTCAAAATAGATGTTTTTGCACTCCTTAAATGACATTAGACCAACATTAAACCAACCTCAACTTGTTACCTGGGCTGTCGTTTCTACTACCCTTATGTCGTCCCCAGTCACCCGATGTCATTCTCATTCCCTTGATGTCTGCCCTACTGTCCTCATGTCATTCTCAATCCCCTAACGATAGCCCAAAATTCCTCATAACCCCACTCCCCTTACGTTGGCTCCATATCCCTCATGACCCCACTCCCCTCACGCTGGCCCATATCCCCCCATAACCCCACGCCTCTCACGTCGTTCCAACATTCCTTGTGTCATCCCCATCTTCATCGTTTTGCCTCATTTCATTTACAACATTCCAGCTTCTCTTATGTCATCCCCACACAACCTTTGTCAAAACCAGCTCCACTCATGTTGTGAATACTGCCTTCCTGTCATCCTTATACTCCCCTTTATAACGTTCCCACTCACCTCACCTCATCCCCACTTCCCTTGCACTGTTAGAAGTAAGTAGTGTTCCTGTACAGCAAATACTGGGGGGGCAACTTTGGTTCCAGTAGATTGTGCTGTAGACCTACAGCAAGTCATCTTATGCATATTTACGGCACATATATACTGTACAATAACAGCAAAATCTACTGTTGCTGTACAGCAGCATTAATTGTAAAACCAAATCTGAAGGTCCTGGGTTCGCCTCCCAGTGCTGGTGATATTTTTAATCATCCATGTGAGGGAAAAACGAATTTTAGGTGGATGTAGGTAAAACAAGAGAAGTGGCTCAACCAAAGATTGAACTCACGACCTGTGTTGTTGGAGATGGGCCCTGATCCGTTGCGCCACAGAGCCGGTTTTACAAACATTCATGTTGGGATATATCTCTACTCTACTTTTCCACTGATTGATTATAATTAATAAAGGTCTGGGGTTCGCCTCCCAGTGCTGGGGATATTTTTAATCATCCATGTGAGGGAAAAACGAATTTTAGGTGGATGTAGGTAAAACAAGAGAAGTGGCTCGACCAAGGATTGAACTCACGACCTGCAGTGTTGGAGACGGGCCCTGATCCGTTTCGCCACAGAGCCGGTGTTACAAATGGTCATATTGGGATAGAAGCTACCATGTCTGTATTAAATGAGCTACAGCCTTGTTGCTAAACCTCCCTAATGAGAGGTGGCTAGACCAAGGATCGATCCCACGACCTCTCGTGTACAAGTTACAGGGAAAAGTGCTGTAGATCTGTAACGGGCAGCGGTACAATTAAGCTTTAATATACGGCGACTTTATTAAATAATGTCAAGTATTATTTCTCTGGGATAACCGGCGGTTATAACAGGTATCAGAGCATGATAAGTAAATAATACGAGTGAGTGAACAAACTACAGCATAGTCATATTCAACCCGGAGCACAGGGTGGTGTACACCTCAGCAGTCCCAAACCTGACTGGCTTCTCATGGGAAGCAGTCTACCTGGTATACAGGGCTGTGGCAGTCACATGACAGTACCAGCAGCGCCACCAAGTGTTATAGTTATGTAATACGTTATAAAACCCTTAACGACATGTTACCGTTGGTAGTACTGGTAACCTCGGTATGTAACCGAATATGATAACGAGGGTATATGAAATGAACCGTCGGTACTCATTAAGGAATGAATAAACATGTTATGAACAGTAATAGAACCCGTCTTGTGTTACATCATAGCAATAACATACAATAGATATACAAAATAACACAGCAGTCATAGCTGCCCGTTACACTGCCCCCCTTAAGAATGTAGGCAGGGTTGGTTTTATAATAATAATAATACCTCTTGGATACATTATATACCACGTATATCTATTTATCAACCAGTAGCATTTCTACTTATAATGAAAACAGGCATACATACATGAACAATACTAGTTAACATGTACATAACAGTTTATAGCATGTGCCTACTATGGTTTTGATACATAGACTATTTTTTATATAAACTGTGTCCGGTTGTTGTTCTTAAGAGTAAAAGTCACACGTAGTGTGGACCAACTACAGATCTACAAGTCAGTACCGTAACCTGCATCTACAGTAACAGAATTGTACATGTACAGTAAAATTTGCTGTTTTATTCTTTACAGCTAAAGTACTGTACATTTACAGCAAATTTTGGGGTTCACGAACAACAACTTTTTACAGTGTGTGTCGTCTGGCCTCCCACATACCATCGATACTCCCCTTGGGTCATTGCCCAGCGCAATTAGTACTTTACAACAGAAGGTCTGACGAAAGACGTCAGGACAGACATTGTCACATGTGCCATCGTAGGCAGTTCCCTTATAATAAATTCCGGAAATAGATTGGTACTCAATACAAGCCAAAGACAATGTCAGTGTAGAATAAACATCATCCATGTTAGAGCTGAGTACATAAAAAACTCACTAGAAGAATCACAAGATGACCCAAAAAGTTTCTGGTGGATTACCAATAATGTTAGAGCCTGACAGATGGCAACAAATCATATATAATAATGTAAAATATATCCCAGTCATTTAACATTGGGCCTATGTTCTACATCACAGATATTATGACTTGAAATGACATGGTATTCTGGTGTGATAGCATGTATAATTAAAACTTTTGATTGGTCATATTTCTTTTCATGTTTCTCTAATAATTAACAACTGTATTTCTTTTTAAATTTAGAATGCTTAGCTGCCAAATGTGCACAATATAGGCCTATATAGCTTACACTCACCAGGGTTGTAATCTGTACAACAAGAGCTCTCCAGTGGTGCGCCGTGTCTGCTGACCTTTATAGACGTCCACTCGCCAGGTGCCTTCCTACTGCAGGGCACGTCCAGTTCTCAGACTCCCTGTGGGGTATATATCTATGTATTAGTGGCAAATAGAAATCTAGGAAAGGGAAAAGACATTTTTCATAAACACAGGAGAAACACTTTAAAAAAAGGTTTTGGTTGAAGAGGGAGATGGTGCCCGGGGAAAATAGTCACCGTGTGCAGGGTATGTCTTAAAGTCTTCCATAAAGAAGTGAAATCAGCAGAATTAATAGTAAGACCATCTCACTGACATGACTAGACTGTGTTACATGTAGTTCTCTTTTCCCTTTTAAAATGATTGAATAGACCTGTACATTTGGATTGCAGTAGAAGTGGTTTTTTTTGAAAGTGCAACAGTATGCGATAATATTGCTCTTACTTCTCACAGTGTAGCTGGACCATAATACTTGATGCAAAGATAATAAGGCCAAAAAAATAGGTTTGTTTCAGGTAACATGGAAAGAAAGTCTAGGGTCGGTAGGTAGGATTTTCTTTTTTCATCTTTTTTTTTTGCATTTTTACATACCTTAAGTTTACATCCCTGCTAAAATTGACCCAAAAGTGTTAAAATGTGGAGATTTCTTCAAAATTGCATAGATCTACATTTACCATGCCATCTTTCTATTTCATCCTATTTTCTGGATTTGAAAATAGTACCCAGCTTGACCACGTGTAAACCCTAAATTTTACTGAAAAACATGTAAAAAATATGAAAATGTCTTCAAAATTGCATAATAAAACGAAGGGTCGGCCCCTAGCTACAACTGTTGAATGAGATGAAAAGTTTTAAACCTCTAAGTCTTCCAAAGTCTATGGCCTGTCAACGTATTTGTAAACCAGCTTATGTAACTAAAGGAGGGAAGTCATGTTTTTTCTGGGGTTGAAATTTGGCAACAAATCTAAATCTGACCTACTATCTGACCCGCCCCCCCCCCCCATCAGCCTGTGTGCCCCGACCAAACGAAACCAAAATTTTGGTAACGCCCACCACCACACCCCCAAGGCTGTGCACCCCTGCCTCATCCACCCCCAGATGGGTAGCCACCTCCCACCCCTATACCCTCCCCTGTAGGAGCAGCCTGTGGGGGCAGGCTGTGGGGGCAGCCTGTAGAGGCAGCCTGGGGGGCAGCCTGTGGGGGCAGCCTGTGGGGGCAGGCTGTGGGGGCAGCCTGTGGGGGCAGGCTGTGGGGGCAGCCTATGGGGGCAGGCTGTGGGGGCAGCCTGTGGGGGCAGCCTGTGGGGGCAGGCTGTGGGGGCAGGCTGGGGGGGCAGGCTGTGGGGGCAGCCTGTGGGGGCAGCCTGTGGGGGCAGCCTGTGGGGGCAGGCTGTGGGGGCAGCCTGTGGGGGCAGCCTGTGGGGGGCAGCCTATGGGGCAGCCTTTGGGGGCAGCCTTTGGGGGCAGCCTGTGGGGGCAGCCTGTGGGGGCAGCCTGTTGGGGCAGGCTGTGGGGGCAGGCTGTGGGGGCAGCCTGTGGGGGCAGGCTGTGGGGGCAGCCTGTGGGGGCAGGCTGTGGGGGCAGCCTGTGGGGGCAGCCTGTGGGGGCAGCCTATGGGGCAGCCTTTGGGGGCAGCCTTTGGGGGCAGCCTGTGGGGGCAGCCTGTGGGGGCAGGCTGTGGGGGCAGCCTGTGGGGGCAGGCTGTGGGGGCAGCCTATGGGGGCAGGCTGTGGGGGCAGCCTGTGGGGGCAGCCTGTGGGGGCAGCCTGTGGGGGCAGGCTGTGGGGGCAGCCTGTGGGGGCAGCCTGTGGGGGGCAGCCTATGGGGCAGCCTTTGGGGGCAGCCTTTGGGGGCAGCCTTTGGGGGCAGCCTGTGGGGGCAGGCTGTGGGGGCTGACTGTGGGGGCAGCCTGTGGAGGCAGCCTGTGGGGGCAGCCTGTGGGGGCAGCCTGTGGGGGCGGCCTGTGGGTGCGGCCTGTGGGGGCAGCCCTGCCAAGTAACTCACCAGTGCAGTATTCATGCATCAAGCCAACTCTTCAGGAGTGTAGTATAAATTTGCACCAATGCTGTAGGTAGAAGCTTGGATTCAGCCTTAGCTAGTTACTTACCAGGCTTACATTTGTGAACCATGCTGACAATAGTCTCAATGGATTAATACACAATGCAGCGTTTAAATGTTTGAGATAAGGGAGTTGTGGTTGGTGTATGGATGCATGGTGTGATGTCTTTGCACTGGAGGACATCAATAATGTATTGTCCAGACAGAAAGATGGCCGTACTGTAGCCTGCGTTCCGCTAGGTTGAACGGAACCTTTAAATGGTTAACATGAACCAGTTTAACATGTGGACCAACACCCTCAGTCTTCAATTATACATGTAACTGTAGGACAGTGCCATACAGGGTACTTTTACGGCCTGACTACAAGTGTTACTTACAACACTATTCATCACACTTCCACACAGTTAACCCTTTAGGGGTGGCAACATGCATTAATGCATCATACGCTTGGTCGTCACGATGAATGAATGCAGCCCTGGCGAGTAACTCACCAGTGCTGCATCCAAGCACCATGCCGACCTTATGAGTTGAGACACTCCCAAAAGGTCGGCATGATGCACCAATGCAGCAATGGTGAGTTACTCGCCAGGGCTGCATTGGTGCGAGTTGACGATAAATGTCATCTTTTAGTGACATCCATCCTTAAAGCGTTCATCTTCCTGAGTCACCTACAGGGGTGCTGCAGCTGGTGGTTGGCGCTATATTTAGATACCTGAAAGTGCCTTGATAATCATGGTAGGAAGTACAGCAGGTCTGTAGGTCTATGTTAAGATATGAGGAATTATGAAGTGGGTCTTGGGCCAAAGTTATTGGCCCATTTATTAACATGGTATTATAGATTATACCACGATTCTGGAGTTTCCCGTGCCGAGAGTGGATATTTGCCGTGCGTATATCTCAGGATATACGCACACTCAGAATTAATTTTTTACACCAAGACGTCTCTATATAACAACCTAATGAAAGATAGGCATAGCCAATTTGGCTACAAAATTAATGTGACTCGTCCGGGTTGCGAGCCCCAGCCGCTGAGGCCAGACGCGAGCGCCTAACCTCATGCACCATGAAGACGACACATACAACGTGGGTAGGAAGCCAATACTGGGTTACTTTGTCGCCATGATTTTGTTGATCGTCCGGTAAATCCATTTTGAATAACATCCAAATGTGGCGAAATTAGACCTTGTCAAGCTTATTCCTTCAGTCCCATGCAAGTTTATACCTTCTTGTTGATGATACCGTGCAGTATTAGCCTTTGAATTGCCTATATTCCTCATAATCCATAATTTCTACACAGGAACATCAAGAAGGAGCTCTAAGCATGTACCGGATTGAAGGATTTACACTGTCATGGTCTAATTTCGCTACATTTGGATGTTATTCACTACGTATTTGGTACCGCTGGGAGAATCATGGAGCTCCGCTATGCGCCGAGTCTGCCAGTCGGCGAGACAAAATGGACAATTGAAAAAGGTAGGCCTAATATGTTATATATAGACTTATTTTGAAGAAATGGTGGTATAAACGCATTAAGGGCTGGTGGGAAAAGCACTTGTGAGGTATATCTGTCTAATAATGAACTCGCCTTCGGCTCGTTCATTATTGCCAGATATACTTCACGCGTGCTTTCCCCACAAGCCATTATGGCATCACTATTGAGTAAACAAAGGAAATACAAATTGCAAGTGAGGCTTAACATTCACACAGTATTAGCTAAGCACACAGACTAAAGCCACTGTCTAGTTTTAGCAGGAGGTTACAAATTGGCCCAACAGAAGGTAGCAGCAAGTCTACCAATCAATAACAAGTACAACTAGTTATTCCCGACCAAGAAATATGTGCTTCTGGGTGCAGGTTCCATATGACGAAGATGGTGTCAGATTGCCTACTGAGTGCAAGACCTATGTACAAGGCTACATTAACACGGGACTACATACATGCAGAGCTACCTAGACTACCAGCACACAGGGCTACCTACACATGGGGCTACCTACACATGGGGCTACCTACACATGGGGCTACCTACACATGGAGCTACCTACACATGGAGCTACCTACACATGGGGCTACCTACACATGGGCTACCTACACATGGGGCTATACCTACACATGGGGCTACCTACACATGGAGCTACCTACACATGGAGCTACCTAGACATGGAGCTACCTGGACACAGGGCTACCTACACATGGAGCTACCTACACATGGGGCTACCTACACACGGGGCTACCTACACATGGGGCTACCTACACATGGGCTACATAGACATGGAGTCAACTACACATGGGGCCAACTACACATGGGGCAATACCTGCACATGGAGCTAACTACACTGTAAAAAGTTGTTGTTCGTGAACAGCAAAATGTGCTGTAACTATACAGTACTTTAGCTGTAAAAATTAATACAGCAAATTTTGCTGTACATGTACAATTCTGTTACTGTAGATGCAGGTTCGAATCCCATAACCAGCAACCAGAGGGAGAGAGAGTAGAGAGGTTGGAGGGAGTACCATACTCCACAGCTCAAATATGACCTGATCTTTTCAAAAGCCTATTGATGCAGGCTACATATAAATGATTGCCCCTCTAGCTCAGTTGGTAGAGGAGTGGGGGATGTAGTGTGAGGGTCAGCGGTGCCAGTCCCGACAGGAAACTCTCATACAAACTACATTTCTCCTGATGCAATTCTAAAGTATAATATATTTTGGTACACTGAAATGTTACTATTGAAAATATGCAGAGGATAAAACCAATGTATCTTTACAATCTGCAGGAAAGATAGTAAAATTTACTTTGAAAAACATAGGCCATCAAGATTACACTCCAACTAATGGTAGTTCAGTACTTATTAGTACATTACTGCAATAGGGTAATTTTCATATCACCCCTTAAGACATGAACAGTCTAGTTCTAAAATTGCCCCCAGGGATCCTGTGTTGACCTCTTTACCATTCCCACATAAATAGGAGGTGTTTCAATGCACCTGACATGCAGGATTCACTGGTGTAGTGGTCATGGTTCGGGACTATGGATTGGAAGCTGGGGGGTTCAAATCTCCAAGATGTTGAATATATGTGAGCTCTTTTAGAACTCAGGTCCGCATTTACAGTAGATTCTACTGTAGGTCTACAGCAGAATTTACTGGAACCAAAGTTGCCCCCAATACTTGCTGTACATGAACACTACTTACTTCTAACAGTAGCGTCACCAATAGGCGGCCCTTATCAGTTGGATGGCTGTTGTTACTGTTATGACCACTATGCACGGGCCATATTTTCAGGCACCACTGGGAAAGTCCTCTATTCATTTCCCTGTAAATGAGTATCCCATGAGATGATGAAGCTGTGAGATACTCTCAGTCAATAAGAGGACATATTAAGCTATTGTTTATTATATTCCATTTAAAAATCGGATGGTTCAGAGCAGAAAAAATAACAGTGTAAAAAGACATAATTTCTAATTCATGAACTATTCAGAATATTTACCCCGCGCACCTTTTCTAGGGGGTACATTGTATAGAGGAGAAACGTGGCTTTCCATTGATACATACATGAAAAATCTGAGTTGTATTTAAAGGCCGCGGATTTGCATAATGATTTTTCATGTATAGTGTGGGTGTACCAGAGTGTGTGTGGCCTCCCCTTACAGCTTTTGCACCCCATGTCCCTCAGGGGGATGCCGGGAGGGGGGCACTCTCCACACCTCCGTGCACAAGCCCCGTGAACAAGCCCCGCAGACAAGCTGTGAAAGCAACCCATGGCGACACCCATTAGGGGGTCCATGTAGGGGGTACTTATATATAGGACCATTCCTCCAATAGATGACCCTGTTTTCCGATGATTAATTTCGAATTCTGTCGATTCTAGACATGCTAGAAACAAAATTAAA
This sequence comes from Harmothoe impar, assembly GCA_947462335.1. Classification (NCBI taxonomy): domain Eukaryota; kingdom Metazoa; phylum Annelida; class Polychaeta; order Phyllodocida; family Polynoidae; genus Harmothoe; species Harmothoe impar. Next base: position 67,060,077 of record OX381711.1, read on the forward strand.
GCAGTTTTGTAATACAAATGGCATAGCGCATCAGTACAATACAAAAATATAAAAATTATGAAGATTAAAAAAAACTCTTTGGTGATGCTACTAACAGTGTACACATGGAGCTACCTAGACATAGGGTTACCCAGATATGGGACTACTAGGACATGGGGCAACCTATACATGGCGCTATCTAGACACGGGGTAACCTAGACAAGGGGTTACCTAGATACTTGACTATCTGGACATGGGGCTACCACAAGATAGTTTGATCTTGGGGTAGAATTGTCACCAAGTAACATGTGACAGCATACTTTGGCAGTGGTGAGGTCCCCTGGGCTTTGCCCAGCATAAAGCCCACGATGTAGGTAGGCCAATGGTGTAGGTGCTGTTTAATTTTTCTTAAAACAAGTGGTTTGTCTGCCAGTCGAGTTCAATAATCTTATTTTCTTGAAATGAGGTAAATATTTTTGGCTGTGTAACATTATAAAGTTCCTGTACGACAACTGGACAGCTATGTAATTATGTATTTATTGTCTCGGAAATAAATTCTGTGGAAATGAATGTATCATGCCAGTTTCGCATGTACTGGCATGATACATTGCAGAGTTACATAATTACTTCTCACTGCCTGAGCACACTGTCATGGGTGAGGCATAGACACAACAGCTAGTCATGTATAGTGTAAGATTACTATAAATAGGCAACCTAAGTATTGTGCTTCTAATGTAGGGTGAACGAGCTCCTACATACTCCTTTTTTATATCTAAATTCAATAACTCTCATGTCTTTTTGACACATATACTCAATTTCACATTTGTCTGAGTTGTTCTGAATTAAACATAAAAATAATTACTAAAGGTCTGATGTTTAACATCATTGGGATGGTCTGAAGCTTTGTGTTTAGTTCAATTCTTTTCCGCAGTTTACTCGACCTAGCGTTCTAAAATTCCTGTCCACTGGCAAGGCTCATGTCACAAGGATGCCCCTTATTAAACCCGTAATGTAAAAACAACATATTAATTTTGGTTGTCTGCATATAATTCACATATTATCAGTTCATGACCTTTAATTTTAATATAAAAGTCCCAACATTATCTTATTTATTAGATGACTTCATATCAAAACCGTAGATCTGTATCAAGGTTCTTAAATGTCATTTATATTGATATTTTATATCTCTTGCCAGCATTGATATTTAGCATGTAATTATCTGTTATATCCTACTACAGCAAACACAACTGATATTACTGAGAATTATTGTAAAAGAAGATCACTAAGTGAGTTTCAATAAAAGGATTCTATGTGGATCCACCTAAACCAAAAAATTGATAATAGCACTAGCTAATTTTGAATTCCCAATTAATTATTGTATAATGCAAACTATATCCGAGGTTTTTAACACTGGGCCTTTGTCCTGCAACATCTCAGATGTCATGTCTTGAAATGACATGGTAATCTTCTATGATAGCATGTGTATTTGGAAGTTTTGATTGGTTTTAATTTTGCATGCATATCTGCCAAGTTTGTACAGTATAGATCTTTACACTCACCAGGGTTGTAATCGGTGCAATCAGAGCTCACTGAGGTGACTTCCTGCCTCCTTCCTGCAGTACGCATCCGGTTTTTGGCGTCCCTATACATAGGTTAAACATAGCTATTAGTGGTAAATAGCGCTCTAGGAAAGACTAAGGGAATATTTCATAAACACATGAGAAAAATTGTTTAAAAAAGTTCTGATGTGAAGGAAGATCGTGTCCAAGGTAAAAAGTTGCTATAGTCTGGAAGTCCACCATAAAGAAGTAACGTCAATACTTATATGTCTGTTTTATGGGTAAGACTATGTGTGGTTGTGTTGAATCAAAAGACTTACATATATATCGTAGTGCCAAGATTTTATCCTTTTAAAGGAGTCCAAAAACATCTCAGGGGATGGGGGGCAGAAAATAATTGAAGCATTCAAGGGGGAGGCAATTTCTGTGCACTAACACAAAAGCTCACCATGCACATCCACTGTTATTTAATAATGACCACTGACATCTTAATCTCTCTAAAATCGAATCAAACAAAGTTGAACCCTTTTCTGTGTAGTGAATATGCAGGATGCACCAATGCACCCCCGGCGAGTAACTCGCTGGTGCCGCATTGGCGCATCATGCAGACCCTCATGGAGTACCTTAACCTGATATGGTTGGCATGATACTTGAATCACACTGGTGAGTTACTCGCCAGGGCTGCATTCATGTATCTTGATGACCATGGGCATGGTGCATTGAGGCATCATGCCTTCCTTAAAGGGTTTACTATCTTTTTTAAATTGATGGCTCTTACTGAAAGAGGCAGTGTGCATTCCTATGGTCTCTCCTCTAGATCTGTTGAAACATATGGGGAGGGCTTAACTAACTTCGCTCAGACCCTGCCTTACATTCTGTCTAATAAAGCACCCAGCTAACAAAAAAAAACGTTACTTTACATCAAAATAAAGTTTTAAAAACTTTATATAACGTTATGCCATAGTATTATTAAGGAGCCTTAGAGAAACGTTATATAAAGTTATATAACGTTATAAAATGTTATATAATGCTTTTTTTGTTTACTGGGTAGGGTATAGTGCAGATATCAACATGAAGTCAGCATTGTATTCAAGACATGTTTCTCTTTCTGAGGATAGGTCCCACACCGTTTTCTCCTTTTAGGGCTAAACTCCCTATAACTCGAAAATCTAAGAGATATGAAATATCATATCAATACACAAATAAAGATACATACCACTTATGGTGCCAGTCTGTAAGAGCGCTGCTCCTTCACGAAGGGTGGCCGTCTTACTGCCAGGCGGGGTTCCAGCTGTGTGAATGGCACAAGTTAGTTGGCCTCTGTCTACAGACAGTGTGAATAATGAAACAACAGAAGGTGTGTCTCAGCAAAGACAGTTCTCTGATCCTGCATGGATACATGGCTGGGTGCCAAGTGTGTAGCACATTTTTCTTCTAACAATCCTAACGACTAGATTTACGATGGAGTTGTCGTAATGTTACCATTATCTATACAATAATCTGTGGTATTGTCGTGTTTTCTAATCAGGTTCCTGTCACTGAACTGTAATGAGCCAGCTTTACATAGACAGTGGGCCCACCCTAATTTGTATTGTATTTATAAATTTTATTGGCTGAAGAATATCGGTGAACAATTGCACAGTGAGTTTTTCAATCAAAAGCCAAGTCACCCTAAACTGAGCCCCCATAGACATGGCCTCCCCCGCCAAACCCAAACCCCACCAGTGCTGGGGTAGCCTCCCAAGCCATACCCAACCCCCACCATAGCCTTCCCAGCCAAACCATAATCCCGCCCCCAAGAGGTAGACTCCCCAGCCAACCATAACCCAGCCCCCAGAGAGGTAGCCTCCCCAGCCAACCATAACCCAGCCCCCAGAGAGGTAGCCTCCCCAGCCAACCATAACCCAGCCCCCAGAGAGGTAGACTCCCCAGCAAACCTAAACCCAGCCCCCGAGAGGTAGCCTCCCCAGCCAACCATAACCCAGCCCCCGAGAGGTAGCCTCCCCAGCCAACCATAACCCAGCACCCAAGAGGTAGCCTCCCAAGCCAACCATAACCCAGCCCCCAGAGAGGTAGACTCTCCAGCCAACCTAAACCCAGCCCCCGAGAGGTAGCCTCCCCAGCCAACCATAACCCAGCCCCCGAGAGGTAGCCTCCCCAGCCAACCTAAGCCTAGCCCCCAGAGAGGTAGCCTCCCCAGCCAACCATAACCCAGCCCCCGAGAGGTAGCCTCCCAAGCCAACCATAACCCAGCACCCAAGAGGTAGCCTCCCAAGCCAACCATAACCCAGCCCCCAGAGAGGTAGCCTCCCCAGCCAACCATAACCCAGCCCCCAGAGAGGTAGATTCTCCAGCCAACCTAAACCCAGCCCCCGAGAGGTAGCCTCCCCAGCCAACCATAACCCAGCCCCCGAGAGGTAGCCCCCCCAGCCAACCATAATCCAGCCCCAAGAGAGGTAGCCTCCCCAGCCAACCATAATCCAGCCCCCGAGAGGTAGACTCCCCAGCCAACCATAGCCCAGCCCCCGAGAGGTAGCCTCCCCAGCCAACCATAACCCAGCCCCCAGAGAGGTAGCCTCCCCAGCCAACCTAAACCCAGCACCCAGAGAGGTAGACTCCCCAGCCAACCATAACCCAGCCCCCGAGAGGTAGCCTCCCCAGCCAACCATAACCCAGCCCCCGAGAGGTAGCCTCCCCAGCCAACCATAACCCAGCCCCCGAGAGGTAGCCTCCCCAGCCAACCTAAACCCAGCCCCCGAGAGGTAGCCTCCCCAGCCAACCTAAACCCAGCCCCCGAGAGGTAGCCTCCCCAGCCAACCATAACCCAGCCCCCGAGAGGTAGCCTCCCCAGCCAACCTAAACCCAGCCCCCGAGAGGTAGCCTCCCCAGCAAACCATAACCCAGCCCCCGAGAGGTAGCCTCCCCAGTCAACCTAAACCCAGCCCCCAGAGAGGTAGCCTCCCCAGCCAACCTAAACCCAGCCCCCGAGAGGTAGCCTCCCCAGCCAACCTAAACCCAGCCCCCGAGAGGTAGCCTCCCCAGCCAACCTAAACCCAGCCCCCGAGAGGTAGCCTCCCCAGCCAACTTAAACCCAGCCCCCAGAGAGGTAGACTCCCCAGCAAACCTAAACCCAGCCCCCGAGAGGTAGCCTCCCCAGCCAACCATAACCCAGCCCCCAGAGAAGTAGCCTCCCCAGCCAACCTTAACCCAGCCCCCGGAGAGGTAGCCTCCCCAGCCAACTTAAACCCAGCCCCCGGAGAGGTAGACTCCCCAGCCAACTTAAACCCAGCACCCGGAGAGATAGAATCCCCAGCCCAACCCCAAACCCCAAACCCTAGAGGCTACCTAGAGGTGGGGCTACCTAGACATGGAGGTACCTACACATGGGGCTACCTAGACATGGGGCTACCTACACATGGGGCTACCTACACATGGGGCTACCTAGACATGGGGCTACCTACACATGGGGCTACCTACACATGGGGCTATCTGGACATGGGGCTACCTAGACATGGGGCTATCTACACATGGGGCTACCTACACATGGGGCTACCTACACATGGGGCTACCTACACATGGGGCTACCTAGACAGTGGACTACCTAGAATAAGGATACCTAGACATGGGACAACCTTGACATTGGGTTTATCAGACATAGGGTAGTCTCCTAAAGGGTCAGCAGTATGCACCAATGAAGTGTCAGTTACTCCCCAGCACCGCGTTGGTGCCAATTAATCCCAAAAATGAGGTATAAACTCAATCATGACTTCACACAGGCATTGAGCTCCTTGCCCTTTTAGGCTTTTTAGCTGACCCCTGAAAAAAACATACCCATATAGGTGTACGCCACTTCCCTCCCTAGGGGCCAAAAAGAGCACCCAATGGTGATATTTCACACAGAGACGCAAACAATTTCTTGAGCGGGCATGGAATGTTTTGTGGCCCCTCTCACCGAAGGCACCCAAAAATCCCCCCCCCCTTTTGAACTATAGTAACACAGAGGCTTTTTTACTTGTAATTTTTTACGACTCTCCCCCCTTCAAGAGGGGCAGAATCTTTTTTTTACGCCCCCCTCAGGAGGGGTCACATCTTTAAGCCCTTCCCCAACCCACCACCCCCCCCCCTGTAACTAATAAATGAACACTTCCTTAACTGGTTTGATGTTACCAGATTTCATAAGAGACCATTGAGAATACCCCATAAAAAAAAGATAACATTTTTTAAATTTTTACAATCGTCCAAGTGGAAAAGTTTTAAAATTATTCTTGTTGCCATGTACTGAAAACTCTCGCATAGAAGCTTATACAGAGAATTTTCAGTACGAAATGTCGTTGGAGTCCAACTGCTAATTCACAAGTCAATAAATAGCGTGCATCTACATTCACATTCACAAACAGTTATATCTCTCACAGTGGTAGCTGATCACATTTATTCATAGTGTCATGAATCTCACGAAAATCTGCATAGATATAACATTCATACAGGATTGAAAATACAATTTATTGATTTACCGCATCATCTCATAGGCCTTAAATCAGGGTTGCCTTGAGAAAGGAAATATAGCAGAACATATTTGATTCAAAGGTGAGCATGATGCTTGGAGACATTACCAGTCCACAAACTGATTTCCTCCATTTTGGCACTACCTGTGCTTAACATCAGGTGGGGATGGTAACTCATTAATAACTAAGTATGACTTTGTCTGTCAGTGTCATGGAAGACACAAATTAATATGAATGATTCTTACAAAGGGGAAATCAATAGTGACAGACCGGTCACGGACCATAAACGACTAGTTTATCTGTGGGTATTCCCCAGCTTGTTTACTGCCATTTTATAGCCATTTTATTTCATGACTACAGCCATTGCTATAACTGTTTTATTCCTTGCACTTGAGTTCATAAGCATAATGCTCAAGTGCTATTTTGTTGGGACGCATTACCCGATAATATTGCAGCTTTCACTATTTTGAGTGTTCTATATAATTTTGCATTAAAATGAATCCACTGAAATTTATAGATGTTTTCATGTGAGAATGATAAGGGCTTTCAGATTACCTTTAGATGGCTCGGCGGATCATTGCGGCATCCACTCTGAATCCCAGAGAGCTTTGTTAATTACTTTTGCAGATAAAGATACACATATATGCGTTGTTTTTACAAGTATCCCAATGACTACTGCTATAATTTTTCAGTCTTTTAACCACCTTCAGAAAGCAGTCAATCTCTGCCTTAATTACTCTACTTGGCTCTAGTCTACCATTACTCTGATCTGCCTTGCCCTGCCTTGCCTTGCCTTGCCCTGCCCTGCCTTGCTCTGCCTTGCCCTGCCTTGCCCTACTTGGCTCTATTCTAAAGTAAGTTGCTCTGCCTTACTCTGCCCTGTAATAATTTGCCCTGCATTCAAATCCCATGCCCTACTCTATATAATTTCTCTCTGCTTTATTCTGCCTTGCTTTGCACTGCTCTGCTTTGTTCTAGTCTACATGTCTTTTCTCTGCTTTGTTCTAGTCTACATCACTTTGCTCTGCCTTGTTCTGCACCATTGTATTTCATATAATATCTTTGCCTTGCATTGTCTTGCTCTTGTTTCCAAGGCTCTGTCTTTCTCTTTTGTATCCTGCCTTGACATAAGCTTTAACTTACCTTTGATTGTTCTACCCTACCTTGGTCCGCCCTGCCCTCTACTTAATTCACCCCTAAGGGAGTGGTCTTTTTTTAACAAAAGGGGTGGACGAGCGGATCGAAAAAGTGTTGGTCTCCCAGTGGGAGGAGTCGAAATCCTTTTGGTTCTCCCCTCAGGCAGGTTAAAATTGAGCACGACTGACCCCTTTGAGCTAATGCACAGGCTTTTTTTGCTAAAAAGGGGTGCAATTCTTTTGGTCCATCAACCTCCCTCCCCCCCTGTTGTTAAAAAATGGGCACTGCCTAACGAGTCTTGATCGACCTTGCCTTGAACTTGCATGATAATGACTAATAATGTCACTAGCCTAACATGCCTTGCTGTTCTATGGCCTGCCCTTACCAGATACTTTACATTTACCAGTCTTTGCCTTGTTCTGCCCTCCCTTCTCTTGCCCTGCCTTCCCTTCTCTTGCCATGCCTTCAGTACTTAGATTTCCCTTATTGCCAATTCTACTCATGAGTGACCATATCTATAAGTCATGGTGACTACATTAGAGCATAGAAGGTAGAGCCGTTTTTCTACTTTCACAAGACTATAGAAATGAAATCCGTCTAACCTTTGCAAGACCACTATTACCAATGTATATATTCAGTATGCTAAGCCAGGTAAGATAACTAGCATGCACTGAAAACCCAGGGGAAACTGAACTGTGTTAGTAGTGACTACCTAGGTTGTCATAATACATTATAGCAGGTGGCGGTGCAGTCATATAGAGAATGGTTTATAAATGTAGTCTTTAATCAGTGCCCCCTCCATCAGGGGCATCCCTTTTACAGTCTTTGTGTATTATTGGTTGATAAGTCGCATAACTTGTTACAAACTACCTAACAGTGGGTGAGGGTAATGGTCACAAAGGTCACGACCAATGACTCATGATAACTTTCTTTGACCATGTTGACACTGAGTTGCAGCTATATGCCCGTATGTGCCTTGCTGTGTTGCTAAGTAACTAGAAGTAGGTAGCACAACGCAATTTTAGAAAATGGTCCGAATGTATCCTTTGATATCTCAAAATGATGGGGGGGGGTCAAGTGAAATCCAGATATGTAACTATTATTGATCTCCTGTTGATACATAATTTTCCATGATTTTTTTAAAAAGAAAAGTTGGCATTATGCACCTGGCAGCTTCTACCACTGTGTTACTCCTAGCTATTGGTCCCAGGCTCTTCCCTGGCTATATATACTCAAGATACTGCCAGAGCTCCCTCAACTTTGAGGGGCTCTCTAGCATTAACCCTTAAAGATATCATCATTCTGTTTTTTATATTGGATTAGTAAAAGTCTTTTCTCCTAGATCCACTAAATAAATATGATGTGAGATACTTGAATAATATTATATGATTATAGATACATTTTCCTGTGGCAATTCTAGAGTAACTACCCCATTCTAGGAAAACCCTTTAGCCAATTTTCGCCAGCATATCTCTAAACCAAACTAAAAGAATATTACTCACAAACCTGTATTCTACCTAATGGTGGGTTTTTTTGGGGGGGTTTTAGGGGGTACCTGGCCATATGAATTGCCTGCTTAATCAGGGATGGTTTATATAGTAATTGTTGTGACACAAAGTAGAATAAGATACCTGTCAAATCTGCTCTGCCAGGGGAGTCCACATGTATAAGATCCCACAAACACAAATGAAAATGTTCATGATTGACCCCCTTTTTGTGAAGGTAGCACCAGGGCCTCCCCTATAAAAACCATTCCAATCTACCTGTCTGCACTACAGTTGTATTTATTTCACCAATTTATATCTCAATACTTATTGCACTGGTATGTACAGATAGCGTAGTACAGTGGCCGTCACGGCTCACCCTAAAAAAAATATCAATATTTTTGATGTTGACAGCAAAAAAAATAAAAGTGTTTTTGAGAAATTCAATAAACGATGGAGAAATGTGAAGAAAAAATTATATGTTTTATTTTTGGTGAGCCTCCTCGGCCAATGTTGACAGTTGACAGCAAGAATTTTCGATGTTGACAGCAAAAAAAAAGAAATCAAAGTTTTGAGAAATTGCTTGAACGGTCCAGAAAAGTGGGAAAAAAATCATATATGAAATAGTGATTTTTTTTTTTAGGTGAGCCTTGATGGCCACCGTAGTACAGAGAGAATAAGAGACAATCTTCCTCTATCCTGTGACATGTCATGTGATATTGTAAGTTGTTTCATTGCTAAGTCTTAGTAATGAATTTTTTCCTTTGGGTTGTTTAGCACTGTGACACATACAGACCCGTGAATGGGGCCCGTGCCCGTTAATTTGATGGGGGTGTGCGATGTCAGGACCTTCCTGAATGGTGTCCAGGGATTTTGCTGTAGATGCTCGCTTCTAAGCCCTGTTTTCTATGCAAACCTGCATTGCTAGACATTTACATAGTTGAAAGTAATGTTGCTAGGCAATTAGAGGTCCTAGCCATACCGATTGATTCAATGGAGTTAATTCAGTGTGGTGGGTGATGTCAGGATCTTCCTGAATGGTGTCCTTGGGTTTTGCTGTAGATGCTTATAATAAGCCCAGTTTGCTATGTAAACCTGCTGTTGCAAAGCAACCACTTGTCCTAGCAATAAACCAATGACACCAGTTGATTCCTTGTACCCGATTTAGGGGGGATTGGTAAGGTTAAAATCATTCTAGGAGTCATATTGTCATTATGGGAGAGCGAATTCGGATTATTTGGCGGTCATATTGGATTTGGCCCATTTTTTTAATGGAAGCACACATAGGATACTCCAGGACATTTAAGAGGTCAAACCTAATATAGAGACGAGTTATTCCTGGAAATTTTCAGCTTTATGATATTTAATTCCAGGTTTGAGCTAGAATTTATCTAAAGTTCCTGTACTATTAATGCATTAAAATTTCAAGAAATTTCAATTTCATGAAGATGACTGTCAGATCACATGAAGCCATGTTATTCATATAGTTGTTTCTTTGGTTTGAATAAAGCCCTATACCAGAATGAAATATGATATACCAAGAACAAATCATGGAATCCATATTAAATTTTATTTATGGGATGACAAGAAATGTCAGATAAATGTGCATATTGAACTGACAATGAAACAGCAGCAGGAATATTATGAGTCATTGCCTGAGGTACCTGTTCCTGACAGGCGGGCATGGACACTGCAAGATGGTCAGTGCCTCATTGACTAAGTGCTGTGTCGTATTGTTATATGTTGTTGTTGTTGGAAAAATAATGTAAGTAATGGAACATACAGGTACATTTTCATTATGTAGCCAGAAGGGGCTCTGTTTTCAGAACAGAGAAGATAGAATATTGTCAATATAAGTGGCTCTCTGTTTACGACATCAATTATGATCACGACCACAATTATGATTATGATTAAGGGACTTAAAGTCAGTTCTCTCTCTGTACATGGTTCGCAATAATTGGGATATACCCTCTAATCATTGTCACTTTTGAGTGATTTCTTCATCATGTGGTAGTCACTGCACGTCGGCAGCAAGCTCGTTCTACAGTGGGGCTCCACAGTAGAGTGGACTTTTGTCAAATGTCATGTTCTTGGAGCGGGGGACTCTGAGCTACAGAGAGTCGTTCCCTCAGAGTTCTCTGGCAGGCATGATCAGATTGTCTCGGTCCAATGACATCTTGTGGAGATGGCTTAGCAGTTCACGCTTTCTCACCGGCAGCAGTTTCTCGGTTTTGTTTCGAGTGTATAGCTCATCAATAGTCAGCCCACGGGTACTGGGGTAGGGGCAGTCCACCATGACCCAGTGGTCTTTATACTAGCATACATCTATATATACTTCATATAAATCTACATAATATGTAGATAATTTGAGCACCGTGATGATATTATATCACGGTGCTAAATTAGGCCAATAATTATGGAAATCAAAAATATTATGCTCTGGGGTTTTATTGAGCATCAATCAATGCTAAGTTTATAAGCTTATGATAAATGGCATCATGCCCTGGTGAGTTATATTGGCACAATTAAATGTTTTATATTTCCCCATAAGATAATTATAGTTCAAAGTTGATTACGTTATTGGCCTCGTCCATTAGATTTAGTTATTTTACACCCGCTATCAAGCAATATAGTTTTCAATTGCGTATTAATGGAGGTTGATGTGTCACAAGTTATCACACTCAATACGCTCACAACTTCAACGAATTTGGAGAAAATGCATAAATGTTGGTACCATACCGTCGCGATTAAGCGCTGGGGCGCTCTTCAATTTGACGGGGCTCTTACCCAGGCACTTATATAAGACAGGTGCTTATTCAAGGTCACGATTTTAGTGCCTAAGAAGCATTTGGAAGCCTACACCCCGGCGCTTATTCAAGACCAGGCGCTTTATCGCGACGGTACGGTACGGCAGTTCTCTTAAATTAAAGGATCCTCCATTAGCCTTGTGCCCACATAGTAATGAATACACAGCCCATTACCACAGCCACGACGATGTAGATACCACATGACACCGTATTAACTACTTCAGCTACTTCTACCCATTTCGCATGTGTGCCCTCTTCATCCTTGACATTTCCAGCTTTAGCGATCTCCTCCACTTCATTATTCCCCGTCTGATGAACTCGATGGCGGAGAGCCAGCAGCTTGTGCAGCCACCTGGACACATGTGACTTCCTGTGGTGCAGGTTCAGGACCAGGACGGTGCAACACACTGACAGCACAGTCAGCAGCATGAAGGCAGTGTTGAAGACCACTGGGGGAAAAATACAGGATATTATGACATCAAGAACACTATATCAATATTATATATTCATAACGCTAATATGTGTTTGGAAGAGAGAGAGAGAGAGAGTGTTTTCTATTACATCTTTATCAGCAATAGTCTACACAGAGAGAGAAAGTAGAATCACTGTAACTCTCAAATGGGAGTCCAGCCCCGATCACTGAGGTAACTCTCCCCACGACTCTAAAGTAACTCCCAATCATGAGGGAGTCTTAGAATAGGAGTCATTATAGAGTCCTGCTACTGTTAGGGAGTCACTTTAGAGTCCTGGGGAGAGTTACCTCAGTGATCAAGTCGGGAGTCACAGTGATTCTACTTCATTTCTCTGTGTAGGAAAGAAAATATGACATAAAGAAAAGCATGAGTTTACAAACATGAAGGTCTTCATGAAAAAAAAACTTACTGATAACAGGAACAGAGTTCCAGCTCTTGGGGATTTGTTCAGATATCATCAGCTGAGTGAGGAAGTAAGACATGAGGCAAGCCACACAGAGGGACACCTTGTCCCCTGAGTCTGCTGGCAGAGCAAACACCATGAGTCCAACAGTGTAGAGAACTATAACCGGTAGGATGACTGTGAGGACATGGTAAGTGGGCTGCCTCTTCAAAGTGAAACTAAATACCACACTAGAGGTGCTATATTGGCCAAGCGGAAGCTTTGTTGTGGTAACATCCTGTTTTATGACCTTCCAGTCCAGGCTGCCAACGGCACTATCGTATACGTATCCTGTAAGAGGATACTGAGCATCTGTTGAGCCGAGTTGCACTATGGTCATTCCGCAGGTCTGTATGTCAAATGGGAAGGAGAAGATGTTGACTTCACATGCCATGTGAAATACACCTGAAGGGTACCAAACAATGATTCCAGTAGACCCAACTAGCAAATTACCCTTTGTCCAATCATCATCATCACTTCTCTGTCCATCCAAACTGTAGTAAGTGAGAATGAAACATGTTTAAGGGCATGGGATTCTTTCATTAAAGGAACTAGAATCCCAGTTTAAAAGAATGTGGTGTATAGCACAATTTTATATTTTTTATTTATATCAAGTGTTTTATTTGGAAAGAACACATTTACAGAGAAGATGCATTAGCCTACCCGGTCAAAGATGTCACCCGGTCAAAGATGTCACCCGGTCAAAGAATATCAACTTGTATTTGACACAGCCATCTGCACATTGCAGTTAGTGATATCAACGGGAAGTGCTGTTGTTAGTTTGCTAGGTTGTTGAATTGTGCTATGAAGCACTGCTCTATATAATTAACCTATGGATTTATGTTATTACTCTGTTAAAATCAATGAAAATATCTGATGATTATGAGAGAAATCATTATTACGATCTACCTGTTTGCAATGATGAATAGTGGAGTCCAGATAGACCGTGCTGGTATTTGAGTGAATGTTATGTTGTCGTAATCAGCTGAGTCCCAAGCCAGGAAAGGGTCGTTCCATGACTAGAATAAACAATGTCAGTGACCTTTTCACCAAAAAACTATATTTGCCTGTTTATAAGCCGGGCCCCGAATATAGATCTGCCCCATTTATAAGCTGAGTCAATTAGATGTATATAAGCCGGGACCCGAACATAAGCCAGAGTAAGGAATAAAATGTCATCAAACAACACTTATCTGGTCATAACGTTGCTTGTAAAAGGAGTATTTACACAAGTCTTTTCATTATATAAAGCAATCTTATTCTATAAACGATAGAGATACTTTAAAGAAGGCCATGCTTATGTTTAAATCAGAACTATCTAATAGAGTTTCATTCCAATATATGGTTAAAAATTAATGTGAAAATATGAAAGGATACCAGAGAAAAGTCACTAGCAAAAAGGTATAAGCCCGCCCCATGAACAAGCCTGGCCCTTTATAAACCTGGTCAATTCACCATTTGAAATCAACATAAGCCCGGGCTTATAAATGGGGATATATGGTACATAATTATATTGATAACCTTATATCCTTGTTCAAAATAAACGGCTACTCACCACAATGAAACTCCCTGCCAAACTTAACTCCTGTTTAGCCACGTCCTGAACAGAGTACAGTGGTTTATGGCATTTTATTATTGCAGTATATGAAATACTTCGGTCAATGATGTGATACCTACACATTACTCTCACCACTTAGCGTATTGACTTACATTGCTGACAAAGGAAACTTAGATTTGATATGGATTCACATTTTTGGGTGAAATGATAATCAGTTCACTAGATATTCCTTGGTTTATAGTTAGACCATTTATAATGTAAACGCATCCTGGCCCTGTGGTTATTTGTCATGACTCCTATTTGTAGTCTATACATGATATCAATGATAACATTCTTACCAGTCCTTTTAAATAATGAAGACTGAACTCCATTGTCACATTAACTGGTTTCTTGTATACTGCAGTTGGGCGTACAGCTACACGCCCCTCAAAATTCAAATCCTGTTTCAGTCTCGCTTCAGCTATGTCTGCTCAAAAGAGAGGAATATATTGACTCATTTCATGGTGAATACAGTTTATCAATGGTAAAGTATTGTAAAAGCTGTTCCCCAGAGGAGCGTGCAATTAACCATGGGCCTTTCTGCACTCTCCCAAGGGCCACATGGCCATTGGGAAGATTAATTTATTCTTTTTTTTTCATGTGAATATACGTAGATTGTAACTATTTTTCATTGAAATGCCCTGAGATAAATAGAGCGTCACTATTAAGTCACCTTGTCAGTGGTTATTTCACTTGCAGGGATTGCGGCCAGTGTGCAAAATGGAGCAGTCCCTGCAAGTGAAAAACCACTGACTCAGTAACTTGAGTGTGCAGCTCTGTCTATAAATAACAAGTGCAAGTAGGGGGTTGTGTGGCGTAGGATTAGGATTAGGTGCCCCCCTCCCTCTTAGGAGATGCCGTTCAAGCTAAATCCTCTTTTTGCCGACCTTAAAAGGTCTGATTAACATTGGATTCAGTCTTTGATCCTAGACCCCAAAACTGCTGGGGTTGGGACTTACTTGCCCAATATACATAATGCTGTTCATAGCAAAATAAGAAACGTGTTTTCTTCCATTTACCTTCTACAGCATCAAAATATCCATAAAGTTTATTTACAGATTATATACGGTTATGACAATTCACAACATATGTACAATATTTTACATATTTTTAACTAAATTGCAGATGTTGTTTCTCGGATCCTGCCTATTACGACCCCTTAATAGGTACACCATGCCGGTTTAGCAGAGGATATTTAATTCACATAAACTTTTGATAATTTCTCATGTGATTTGACCTTTCAAACAGGATGTAGCAATTGACCCACGAACGACAACATCTAGCCCAAAGCTACAGCCATAAGGACCTGTTCCTCTCCTCATTAACAAAGGCAAACCTGGCGCCACTAGACCCACTTACTATATAGTATCTTACCGATAGTGACTACTGATCGATAGTGAACGAGATCTAAGGATCCCCATAGACAGATTAACTGAAAGTTGTGAACTTTAATATTGCATCAAATGTTGGCATGAATTGAAAAACGCCCCTCGTGTAACTGTGATAATTTATTGCCAAATAAAAATATTCAAATCAAAATCAAATCATATAGGCCTGAATGAAAAGGGCAAAGACCAAACATCTTCCAAGAGATGCCATCAATTTAAAAATAGACATTTTAAATAATCTTTTACTTTAGAATCAATGTCGTGTTCTTAGAATCAATACAATATTTGATATGATATATAGATCAAGGAATAAAGATAAGTCAATATGTTAAACATTTTAGGCGATCTACGGCCGAATTTGGCTAAATTTACATGAAATTCTGTAAAGACATGCAATTGTCTGGAGTCTAAATGGTTAATCAGGGCCAAGGTTTTTATAGCAGCACCCATAATGTCAGAATGATTACAGTATCTTTCTGGTCTATGCGGTCTAGATTCCTGCTAACTACCCTTGGGATAACAAGAAGTACTTACCGTACCATCGCGATTAAGCGCCGGGGCGCTCTTCAATTTGGCGGGGCTCTTGCCCATGTGCTTATACAAGACAGGCGCTTATTCAAGGTCATGAATTAAGTGTTTAAGAAACATTTGGAGGCCCCTGTACCCCCGGCGCTTATTCAAGACTGGCGCTCTTTCAAGACCAGGCGCTTTATCGCGACGGTAAGGTATTGAATTAATACGAAAATACATGAATGGCTGTGCATTATGGTTTATCAAAGGTTACCACTTCAGAGGGAGTAGTAACATAACACTAGCTTTACAGGAAATGAGACATGCAACTCATTGTTCTTTACAGAACTCTTAATCAAGCGTATCGTCAATTACGATTCTTGAAGAACATAGTTGTTTATGTTGATATGAAATGAGGGTCAACTTACCATTGATGTCTTTAAATGCTGAAAATGCAGGATATATAGCCTCACAGATCAGCAACACTAGATACAGCCGTCTGAGTAGAGATGGTGAAGGCATGTCTGCAGCTGTCCCTAGCACAACCTGAACTGTGAAGTCATGTTCTAACCTAAAAGTATAAACTGGTCTCTGCTCATACCTGCATGTAGGTATTGCCATTGTAAATAGTAAGTCAACCCTCTTGGGGCATGAACAATCAATAACATATGTTCCTTGTATGTATTCTGCTAATGGCTTTGCTTACTGCCTAATGAGTGACAAACATGTATTACTTAATCTATAACCAGCGCAATGTAAATCAGCAGCACTTACATAAAGTGTCGATGCACCCTATAGGCCTAAGTTTGGTGTAATGACTGAATGCACTTTGCCCTTTTCATCGCATGGATACAACCTGGCCAGTAACTTGTGCTGCATTCATGCATCATGACAACTCTGTAGGCTTGATACATTCATAAAGTGTCAGCATGATACCAAAGCAATGCTGGTGCATGAGTCATTGGATGCACACACAGAAAAGTGAGAGTCATTGTCGCTAAAACTACCATCACCTGAGGGTCCGACACTGCCTGACTCTCAGGTGAGGGTAGTTTTAGCGACAATGACTCTCACTTTTCTGAGGGTGTGAGACTGCAATGGTGCGTCCTGATGATACATGAACACAAAGCCTTGAGGCGGTTGAGATGGTTTTGGAACATCGTCTTAATGGTGAAAATGCAATAATCTCTCAGACTACTTCTGAAGTTGATGATTAATGATTCAATTCTTAATAATTGCCACCAGGGATCGTAACATGTAATTTTATTCATCATGTCTCACAATGTAAAACTGTAAGACTACAACAGGAATTGTGCCAGGAAAACAGAAGTATATTTATTTAAATATTGTCTGGTCATAAGTATTTTTGTACTAATATTGTTATATAAAGCAGCATTGAAATGCCAAAGATAAAAGAGGGAAAGGTTGCAGCCATAAATGGGATGCACAATCCTAAATGCAGCCTGCCTTATTTTTCAAGGAATCACATAACATTGATATTATGTATGTAACTGTTACAAAAGAGAAAAAAAGGCAATTTAAAATCAAACTCAAACTCATTGTTCGCAGTATAGGATGACCTACGGTCAAAAGTCTGACTTTTAGTCCTCAGCCTGTAGTACAGTCCCAGTATCGAAAATCTGTAAGTTGAAAGGGTTAGTCAGTACAGACTATCCTAGGTTCGTCATTATTATGTTTGTTAGTCATAATGGCAAAGTTATATTCAAAAATGACAAAGGGGTCAGTAAGTAGTGGCTAACCTATAGGTTCATCATTGGTGTGTTGTATTTGTATACCACTAGTTGGTGCCACCTGTAAGATACTATAATGACCACTTCGTGGCTCCCCCTGGAAATTAAAAGACTAAGGTGGTTTTATGGGTCAGTACTGACCAACCTGACAATAATAACTTACCTAGGTTGGTCGTATAGGGAGCCAAAAAATGACTAGGTTAGGTACTAGTGACTGAGCTATTGGGCGTATAGGGAACCTAGGAATATCAGTGCAGTGCAGTATAGATTAATTATAATGTAATTGCAGCCATGGGTATGCATGTCAAATACTAGGGGCCATAGGTTCAATGCCCTGTGCCATTAGTGCTTGGTTCTTATACACACATGTAAATAACTGGACAATGTCAAGGTATAAATCCAGGTTGGCATCATACATCAATTTATCCCAGCAGTGAGATATTCTGCTGCAAGCTTCGAAGTAACAATGAAGCTCCAAATCCACGTGGACAGAATCCCATCAGTATCATATCACATGTTTAGCATGCTTTCATTTGTTCATTTTTAAGGATGTCTAAAAATGTTAAAACAATAACATTTTTCAAATCCTGATGCATTTCAGTATCAATAGTCCAATCTAAATATGAATCTGATAAACGGTACCAAATAAATTGACAGTTTATTGATATAGGTAGTAAGAAAGACACACATATCTAATTTGTGGCTGTTTATACACACTGTCGCAGGTGGTCCAGTGTGGTAGACAACCCTAGTGTATTTTCCTGCTCATGGTTCGTACTAATAAGGCGAAAAAAAGGAGTGTTTCAGGCAGCATGGTCCAAAGAATTGAGGTAGGTAGGTCAGATTTTATGAATATCACTTGATTATTTGATATTCCTGTTAAAAGCAACTTCCTTTAGCCAGGGTGAGACCATTAATTAGGCCACTGAAATCATAGGAAGCTTGTTCTTCCTGGCCAAGAATTTGCAAAAAACCTAGGAAGTTATGAATCTGTAAAAATAAGTAATTCCAAAAAGATTGTGGGAAATCCCTTTTTAACCCTTTTTTATGCTAGGGTCGGATTGCCTAAAACACACCTTTTCTCTGGCATATATAGGGTCTTGTTCTTTCTGCTCTGAGTTTGAATCACAGTGCACATTTTCAGACCTTGTAAACTGTAACATATATATATATTTCTTTTTTGGTATTGTATTATCTTCAAAGTATTCGGCTTAACAGTAAAATATAACGTATTAGTGTGGTCTCATCTCTGATGGTGGGCAGGCTTGGTCTCCCCTGGTTTCTATTTATAGTGAGTTCAGTAAACACTAGATGGCAGCACAGAGCACAGCGCCACAAGCGGGCTTCATCCAAGCATCTTCACCTCATCTGCCTTTTCTTGTATACCAGATGGCAATCATTCAAAAATCTCCCCCCTTGAATGGCCAACGTTGATTAGGTCTAGTACATCCAGAAACTTAATAACCTTGTAAAGTTTACCCTGCTTTATCTGTATTAGAGGTACAGTACAATTGAACAACCAAGAAAGTACAAGAGAATTCGAGGGGAAGCGAGCTTAGCAATTCAATTAAGAATACCTGTATGTCCTTTGATTAGCTGAAGTACACAGAATAAAAGCAGTCGATTTTAATTAATAATACTTTTTAACTTAATTGAGAATGGAAATACAATAACCAATATAGGCTTCATGAACATGGAAGTGGTTGGTGGAGTGTAACTGAGGTGTGAGTAATTGGTTAGGAGTGCATGATACTCGGACTGTGGGATGGGTTCTGCATGGTGGGATTGGTCCTGAGGCCAAATTAAAGAGGCTTGTTTCAGGTCACCTGACCGACCCTACCAAAACAAGGCCGACCTTATTTTTTTATGCAATTTTGGAAGGATTTCCGTATTTTTGCCCTTTTCATGGTCAATTTTAGGGTCTTTGGAGAGGCTGGCTAGTACTTTCATGTTTTTTAAATTAAATGAAGTAGGAAAAGGGAAGAAAATCCCTACGTTTTCTGCCCATGTTACCTGAAACAAACCTTTTTTTGGCCAGGTGGGACGGTAGGGCAGGGGGTGGAGATGATCCCTGGGATGATCCACTACATTGTGGAGAGGATGAGAAAGGTATCTGGTCATTGTTGAGTACCGTAGGGCGTGGTCCACCCCCACACTGCTACTATACTGGTATCTACACATACCTACACTGTGTCTACACTGGTCTACGTCCTGGGGTGGGGGAGGGGTTATAGTGACTCACATAGGGACAGAAAGCATTAGTGTACATGTATATGTATATCATTATAGAAACGTCCAGAGACCATGGTCACTCCGAGTCTCGGCCCCCACTAATAGTTTCTACATGACCAAATGATGCCCATCATCGTCTACAGAGAAAGGAGAACACGGCCCATCCTAGGAAAACGAAGACTATAGACGCAGCTAATAATTAACCTACCCCATCCCTTTTCTGTCGTCTTAGTTTATTTTTTTCATCACTTGTCACGGGCACTTGTCCCTTCTTTATCTTTTCTTAAATGTTGATTTTCGGATTATTTCTTTTTCTGTATTTCTCACGTCGTCACAGCATAGATCAGGCAGTGAGTCACATAGGGAAGTCATCCAGGAAAGTCACCCCAACATGTCATCAAGTTACTGGCGTCCTTTAATGGTCCTTTAATATTATGTCCTTTTCTTCTACATGGAAAGCCGTTTTCTTACGAAGATGATTTTGAACAAACACAAAATGTTTCAAATATCACAAGGCACGTTTCATAGATTGGATTATCTCGTATACGATCACCTTTATGTCCTAATTACGTGTACAGGGCTTAACCTTACGGCAGTCCGGATATCTTAATTATGATAAGATAAAATAAGTAGATTTAACAAATTGACCCATCACCAATGATGTTATAAACCACAATGTGAACCTTGCCCAAAATTGTCGATTTTTAGAAAATGGCATAGCCTATAACTTTATGTAAGATCAATCTTTTTATGCCGATTTCAACATGTTATAGCTATGTCCCATGTAATCAGGTCCCATGCCCCATGTTGTTTAAAAAAAGGATATCTTGCTACATGGATTTTGCTGGTGCAGACAAAAATCACTGTTTATTTGAATAATATGCCCATATAAGTTTACAAAACGGCTTGCTATTTTGCCCTGCACTATTTACGTTGGAGGTCAGGTCCAACTAGTCAGTGTGGCGACCCTGGCATTCCTCATGTCTATTTATAGAACTTCTAGGTGTTTCCCCGCCTATGACGTCACTAGGGATGCTGGTAGCTAAAAGGTGGGGGATACCGGGCTGAGGGATCACAACAACACAGACAACCCTGGCAGGCAGGAGCCTACAGCAATCGTCCTGATCCTTCCTATATGCCACACACAGGCAATAATTATAAAGCATAGACAATTTATAATAGGTGATTTTATTTCCCTTTGAAGGATACACATATAGCTCAGCTGCAGGGAGGAATAGTCTTTTGCAAGGTGAGATTATCTTCATGCTTAATGGTGTAACACACAGGGAGAGACAGATGGGATTATTGTGAACTCTTGTGAAACAGGCAGTGACTCATAGCTGCCCCTACTATAAAGGGTGACAGCTGACAGCTCCTGAGCTGACAGTGACAGTAACAGTAAACCACAGGGTTGGCGCGTGGCGTGCTGACACATATAGCACTGCTGTGTGATACAATAGCCTGTGTACATATACTGTATACATGGTGGATGCTCTCTCAGTTACTGTTAGCACCATTCAAACTCTATAGCGTAAACACTGGCGTGCGTACTGCACTGTGGGACTCTGCTTCTGTCTCCTGCAGAACCATCCAGAAGCGTTGAGCAGCTCAGGTAGCTTGTCTTGAGCAACTCACGACCTCACTACGTCCTAGTGCGTCCTAGTGAGTAGCTCACGGCTCACCCACACACCATAGACTGACTGGTAGCGTCCAGAGCTCACCACTCACCCACACACGCGTGTACCACGCACAGCCGGCCTACAGAGTGCCCCTGCAGGAGCTCACATCGACTCACAGTAGCTCACGAGCAGTAGGACCAGAGGGAGTGTGCATCATATGAGCGGCGGGATTCAGATCTATTGTTATACTACAGACTATAGACTAACAGTAGCAGTAAGTACCCCGGTGTATATACTACAGTAATAACTATAACACAAGGCTAATATAAGGGAGGCACCCAGAGACCTATACTTGTGCACTAGAAGCTGCCTGTGCTCTGTACCTCCAGCCTCCTACACCCTACCACTACCAGGGGCAGGGAGCCAGTGTCATACAGACAACTCCAGCACCAGCACCTCTCCTCTACTCCCCAGTAAGGTACAGGAGGAGGGGGAGAGACAAGGAGAGAGGGGTCACTCAGTCAGAAGAGACCACACCCAATATCAGCTCATCTACCTATACACTACTACTGACCAGTGTTAAGGTATCATACCCTGGAGGAGGAGTACATACACCTGGGATATCAGTATAGTCTACACACCGCCATATACACAGCCGGTAAGTTATTGTATGGTACTATTGTATGTTATAGGGACTAGGGAGGGTGGTGCACTGACTGTGTAGAGTAGCTGGGGTATGTGGTCTGGGCCATGGGAACATGTGTACAGCATCCCTACATCGCCGGTATACACCAGTTTGCTTTTTAAAAGTACATCCAACCTACTCATCCCACATGATGAAGGCACCGGCCAACTGGGACAAACATGATCATGAGTGGACTGATGATCAACGACTGTGATATTAATTCTCTGATGCAGAGTGAAACATTGTCTATGTCCTCTAATGAGTAATACTGAGTCAGTGAATGGTGGGAATGGACCCATAATGATACAGGCTGCCTATAATCTGGGATGTGTTCACATTTAAGTGATAATCTACCCCCAAGTGTATATCAATTACTTTAAGTGCCACTGTATCCCGGTGCTTAGAACGGGGGTTTACCAGAGAACTTGTCCAAGCACTTGGCGCTTATACCCGGGCTTATACAGGCCAATGTAGCATCTTCAGTAGGGTATTCAATATTATCAAGTTATCAAACAGAAACTTGAAAAAATTTCCACAGACCCATTTCAACTTCCGTCTAACTTCCACTACCCAGAATTCAAGTTATGCATTATCTAAATGCTGTGTCATGATATGGACTCTAAACATCTCTTTAGTGAGTCTCTCACATAATGGCGACTTCCAAGAAACTCTTCACTGCATGTGATAATTGGTAGCTGACATAAACCTCATACTATATTCACATAGATGTCGAGATACACTACTTTTTTTGGTTAGTAGAACTTTCTGGGAACCACATTTGGTGGATGTAGGCAGCTGCCAACAGTGTGTTGGGGGTGGCTTGTGGTGGTGGGGACCTAGTACAGTGGTCCATGTAGTAGACTAGCCGTGACCTCCACACACCCCCTCCACTCCCCACTAGGTCAGGCCGGCTGCTGCAGGAGGGGAGCGGCTCGGAGCTGCTCCTTCTTCTACTGCAGAGCACTTCTAGGAACATTCACAAGTCACTTCCCTCCAGCTCGGGCTCTTCCCTCCTCTCACTAAGGTGTACTGCTACTTATAAGTGTATCTGCTGCTATATCAATCTTATACCACACACAGTGACTTCTCCACATTGGCTCTCAGCGTTTGAAGATTATAATTACCTTATGAAAGTCTTTTTATCTAGTTTTGAGCTAGACTGCATACATGACATATTTTTGCATCTATTTATACTAGAATGGTACCATAGTTACTCAGATCTCTCGGCCATGTAATGATGGAGAAAAATACAGTATTCAAAAATGTCCTATATATGAGTAGTGAAAATGACTGAGAAGCACAGTCAATTTACTCTATGGGCTACTTAATAAAGTTATGCAAGGTATCTGAAGTGACGACACTTATGATAAGTACTTCCTGCTTATGATATATTTATAGCTATATATCAGTCAGGAAAGAAGCAGCAAAAACCCCAAACAACAATAGTATTTCAGATGCATAGTTGGATATCCCTATTGATATAAAGGAATGTACCGATATAAATACAATTTAAATTCCTACCTTAGTTATCATCACTATACTTTCTGCTTTCTGTACATTCATAAGTTGATAAGTTAAGACAGGATACTTCAGTAGGACATCAGAGTTGATTTACTCAGATATACAAAGTGTCAGTCTTATATACTTGACTCATACACATTTAAGCATTCTGCTGAGATAGTGAGTTGCTCTTGAGTTTAACATGAGCAGCTAAGAAGCAGACATGGTGAGAGCAGCAAGTAGCTCAGGATTTAAGCAGACCAGACCAGATGGCAATCTCTGAGGTAATCCCCATTCTAGGTCAACAAACTCGCCCTCCACGTAAGCCGTAGGTGAGCTGCTCAAGGCGGAAAGTACGAGCTGCTCACAGCCCCCCCCCTTCCGGCCCTGCATAGGCACCTGCTTCTAACAGGGGTAGGTCCTGCCAGACCCAGGGGCATGGCAGGCAAGCAGTCTCAAAGTGAGGGACAAGGGGAGTTTCTGGCCGCTTTTGACCTTTTCCCATTTGATTTTGATTTAGGCCTTTTTCCCCTTTTTGGGGTTGACAAAAAGTCCCCCCGGTTAATTGCCACGCCCCTAAGTCCCATTCATAACTATAAAGAGTCTAGCCTGTCCCATTCATATCTATAAGGGGTGCCATCCACAACGACCAACATCGGTATACAATGACGTCATACTTTCTTTCCCAACTCTACCTCCCCGTCTACAGCAATGTATAAGAGGCTGGAACCCCTTCCCCCTACCTGCCGCCTCACCTCATTCTTGGACGGCCCTATAATTACAGGTAGCGATAGGTAGGCCTACATCTTACTTTTTAAGTAATTATCTTAATATATTGGGTTCAAAGTACAGTAGAAGTTATCGTAGAAAGACAATAGCTACTGCTACCTCTGAACAAAAATCTCTGACAGTGACACTGGATCAATCCCCTACAAAAGAGTACCACTACTCCCATGTCTGTTACATAGCCCAGTATATCTAACATCACCTGGTGGTTTGAATGTGCTGCTCCGCCTGGAGATCCTGGAGTCTGAGAGCCCCTCTACCCCTCCCTGCCCCACCCTGCCCACACCTGAGCTACTCCCCCACCCTGCCCCCTGTCTGCCTACCTTGAGTGGGCTCATTGCTATGCCAGCAATGCGGCCAAAACATGCCACGTTGCTACAGCGTCTAAATTGCAGAATATCAGAATTCCATTGCTACCTGGCGTAGCCGTAGGTTATATAGCGGAAAATGCTGCTTTTGCAGATTCTAACCCGGGTTGGGTAGGGGGTAGGAGGGAAAGTTAACACAAATGGAAATGACTCAGCATAAATTGTTATATTGTCTGAGAAACCATGTGTACAACTTCTGGCTGGTGTATGTGGTTATGTATATGTGAGCTGTTCCTATGGTAGTCATCACAAGTCCTAGAGAACAGGGGGTATGATGTATGTACACCCCATAACACACAGACCCAAGCTGGCTCACCAACATAAACAACCTTCTATTCTGGTACCTAACCAAGGCAGTGTGTCATCGAGGGACTATCAGCTGTTTCCAACCCTCCCTATTGCCTATTACTATGTATTAGTACCGGGTAATGTACATAATCATAGTGTTTATGTAGTTCAGATGACTGAAATATGGGTGTACTATATTTGATAGGTCTGTAAAATTGGATTTACCATTAGAACAGCTATCGGTGCTCCCAGCTTATAGCTAATATAACTAGGAGGTTCACAACTCGGTTTACCATGGGTAGTACTGATTCTAAGACTTTTCCAAGACTATTACTATGGCATCGTCACTAAACGGGTTAGTCGGTGAGGTCATTTGTAAATAATCCCAATTAGTTACATTTGTAAACACTCAGCTGTACCTCTAGCTGGAATCTCTGTAATATTATATAGGCACCTGGGGCACTATAGACGCTCCACTTGCACTTGTCTAAATATTTAACTGAACATCGGTCTCGATATTGGAAACTTGGATCTCATGGGAAAGTCGGCTGTATTAGAATTTAAGTAGGTCCTATCGTGATATTTAGACTATATTGACCTCCTTAAATGGAGAAACCCCCTGGCGATATTGTCAACATCATTCAATATTCAGCATTGTGCCAATAACAGTGATTGTGGCGTTGATTACTAGTGGCACCACATCCAGGCCCCACCCAGCCCTGAGCCCACCCAGCACTCACCCTGCCCCAGGCCTGTAGTTGGTATGCAGCCACCGTGTATAATACGTTATAGGTGGGACGATCAGAATGGGACCTAGTGCCTGTTGGACACGCCCTACAGGAACACTCACAGGGGACATTGAAGAGATACAGAGAAAGAGAGAGAGAGGGGGAGATGGAGAGAGAGAGAGAGAGAGAGAGAGAGAGAGGGGGGGGGGGGGAGGGACGATGTAGAGACAGACATGGAGGGGCTGAGAGACAGACAGAGAGCAAGATACAAAGAGAGACAGAGACTGGCAGATAGAAACTGGGAGAGAGAGAGACAGAGGCAGAGAGACAGGGAGGATGATGCAGAGACAGACAGAGAATGACAGAGAAAGAGAGGGATATACAGATCTAGAGATAGGGTGAGAGAGATTTGATAGAGAGCCATAGAGGCAGATAGAAGGTGGACTACAGGTAGAGAGCCAAAGAAAAGATAAACAGAAGACATAACGACAAACTGGTGGTGCAAATTTGAGGTCATCTTTCTCACCCAGACAGACAAGGTGAGACAGGGAAACAGAGAGGGATATAGGGAGGTGCAAAGAGAGACAAGAGACAGACAGGGTGAGAAAGGGAAACAGAGAGAGATACAGGGACACAGCAAAGACAGGCAGACAGAAAAATGAAAGAATTGGCGGAGTAACCCGGATGTAATCACACTTGGAGCTAGACGTAGAAGGGACCCAGAACCCCTTGATCTACCTGCTTTAGGAGAGAGGTATAGACCCGGACACATTAGCATGTCATGAATATTGCACCCATGCAGTCCTCTCCTGTCCTATACAATCACACATACATTTATGGATCCAGGGGTACCTGAGATCTGTCCCAGGCCCAGGGGTGTAGACGGTTGCCTTGAGACTGTCTTGGCGATATGATGGGTATATTCTGAATACCCACTATGTGGTCCCGCTTTAATAGGCCCATTTTCCATTGGCCAATTTGTAGGTCCTATCAGTCAGTAGACCCACTGCAGCCAATGGTCGGCCGATGGTGCTGTCGGCAGGTCCATCGCTAGAGAAAACGAAAAATCAGCAATATGCAAGCTTGTAGAATAGGTCTACCGATGGCTCCCAGGTGCAGGTTATTTGTGTATTTATGGAAAATAGGCCTTAGACCAGAGGGTATATAGTAGGGATATATGATTTTTACTGCCATGATGTGTTTGGGTCAAACAGGAAAATTAATAATAAAAAACGGAGAAGAAGACTAGCACTAATATCCGACTCTACATTTATCATATAGTAGCCCAATAAAGTAGCCCAATAAAATAATCTTTTTATGCTCTGCACAGACTTATTGCATTATGATAACTGACTACATGATAGCCATATCGCCAAGGGCACCCCCAGGGGGACAGGGAGGACGTGTTTAATGGTAAGCAGCCCCTGGGTTATTGGGTACTCAGGGAGGACTCAGGTAATGGACAGCTGACAGATGTAGGGTAGTCTCACCATGAGTCGGACATACAGGTACCTTGAGACAGATACTTGAATTTCGGTTCATTCAAGTATTAAGTATTATATCTCTTTATTTGTGAATACTGGTAAAGTTTAGGTGTCATTTTTTATAACAAAGAACCACTAGAGCTCTTATTGTACATGAATAATTAGAAATGTCAGTGTCCGTCTCAGGGTATGTGTGCGACTTATGGTGAATCTACCCTATTGTGTGTGTATGTGTGTGTGTGTGGGGGGGGGGGGGGGGTGGTTGCAGTTCACAACCACTGATAATCCATCATGTGGATTTGACATTTCAACCCGTTCAAGGAGTCAGTTAGGTAGCCAAGTGGGCATGTAGTATTACAAGGGCCTGGACCCACTTAACAACGGTATATCCTCCAGGGTCTTATTTCTGGATCTGGGGTGTGCACATTGTAACTCTCTGAATCATATAGTGCTGATCTCCAGTATATAATATGATATATGCCGTCAGATTCTAATATTGAGGCATCAACAGTAAAGTGATTCAAGTGCATTACTGTAAGTGTGGAATTTAAACTCTACTAAGTAATAATCTGTGTAAAATATCTCATATCAGCAATATCTGAAACAGGTGGTACATGTATGCCTAAACATGGCACAGCACTCTAATCTTGAGTACAATCAGTATAGCTCACATGCATATACCAACGGATTCATTTTTGCCAAGTAGCTGTGCAACGCATATCAGACTGGCAATATTAATAAAACTGCAATAAAAAAGTGTTGTAATTGCTTGTATACTCAGTTTTCAAAGTATTGTGGCCTAAAGTCACACGCTGATTTCATGGCCAGTTTGCAGTGCTGTTTCAGAAGGCAGTATACCCACTCACCCCCTGGCCGTTATTGCACGATACGAGACCAGAGCAAATCTATACACCCTATTTTAGCAGCTCCATGCACAGCCTGTCACGCGCGGTGTCGCGTTCTCACGAGAGTTCGTGACCCCTGTGTGAGGGTATTACTTAATGCTGCCGTCTGCCGCTAGGAGGCTGTTTGCTGCTCATTGAACTGTTGCTGGTGCCCTGCGTGAGTCACTCAGTCCATGCTGTGTGCTGGGGAGGCGGCTGGTGACAAGCGGAGTGTCAGGGAGAGACAGATAAGGGCAGATAGTGTGGGGTTCTGCCAGTAGTGTAATGTGATAGCGGCAGATAGTGTGTGGGTTCTCTTAGCGTAATGCGTGATAAGGGCAGATATTGTGGGGTTCTATTAGTATGATGTGATAGGGGTAGATGGTGTGTCCCTTTATAATTGTAATGTGTATTAAGATAGTGTGGGGTTCTGTCAGTAGTATAAGGTAACTGGCCAGATAGTATGGGGTTCCCTTAGTATAATGTGTGATAATGGCAGATAGTATGGGGTTCTGTCTGTAGTGGGCCCTAAGGTTTCTGTCTGTCAGTATAGTGGTCACCACTGCAATTAAAACTAGTATAACAGCTGGAAATGTGTCATATTACCATATTGTACAGAGGTGATAAAAGCTACAAGTGCTAATTGTACCTTGGATTCTACAGTTATAGAATTAGGTACTATTTAAAGCCTGTGCACTTTTTCTTTGAAATTAGCATTGGCATTGGACTGTTATCAAAAGGCAGAAACCTGTACTGTACTAGGCCTACTTATAACTCCCTATAAGTATACATTTCTGTGTGGCATTTCATGCTGTGGTCTGCTGTTGCACATGCCCAGAAATAGAAGTTGTTCTGTATCCTTTAGCTTGTTGACTATTGATATATGACAATCACAAAGTCGCATTGGGTAAAGCACAGTGCCATTCAATGTATAGGGAAAGGACACTAGACACTCCCCAGGGGCACTACCCTTACTGTCACAACCTGTAGGCCAGGTCTCAGAGGCTGGTGTCACGCTGTCACAACAAGCATACACAGACACCACACAACCATAACAAAGGGACACATAAGATGTTATATGGCGCCTTACAAGTGACACTCTGGTTACACTACAACTTAGTCTAAGTGCAAAGTGCAAAGACCAAGAGCATTGTCGTCATCACTTAGTTTTTTCCTGAATTCTCTCTTGATTTTTGTCTTTGAAGGGATTCTAATCAAATAATTTATCTTAGATGTAAAGAAATGAAAAACATAGACCAAGATAAACTTTCGTAACGTCTTAGTGTTTGGTTTGAAAAGTTTTGTGTGAACCCACAGAATGTACTTCTGGTATTTTATTCGAGAAGTAAATTATTTTCAGAAATATGGGGGAAGCATTTACTCATGGACAGTTATTCTTGAGATTAGAATAATGTTGCACTAATGGGATAATGCAACAACTAGGTATTCACACACCATTATTATTATTATCATGATTTATAGCCTTATCTTACTGTCCTTATAAATACATAACATGGTGTAGTATAGCAAACTATAATACAGTACATAGCAACATACAGCTATCTCTGATTCTGATCAAAGAGGTTGGCATAGTGCCCCCCCTCCTGCCCCCTCCCCCCCCCCTCCTGGGTCTGGTCCCAGGGTACACATGTCTGTTGCTGTCAGCAGGCTGTCATAACAGACACTGTCAAGTGGCAGTGTCACATATTGACACAACAGACTCTGAGCTGTGATATCAGATACAGGTTGCTATGTGATCTGCAGTGAGAGGAGGGGGCGTGTAGGAGGTCTAGAGGGTGGGAGAATAAGGAAACTGTAAGAAATGGCACAAATCACCACTTTATTTAGGTGATCTGGGTGTTTTGCAATTGATGCAGCTATTTACATTAATATACTGCCACTATATGTCAACATACATTTATCTCAGCCATTGAATGTGTGTTTAAATTTATAAAACTATCAAAGCTGAGGCTAATACTGATGAATTATACCCCCCTTGATGCATTTTCATTGAGCCATTTTCACATCTATATACCATATAGGGTGTGAACTATTCCTGTGAATCTCTGCTCTGCGTCTACTGAAGTGGTCGATTTTCCACACTGGGGAGGCTTGATCATGAGTGGACAACTAATAAGACTACAAGTGTTGTCATGATGCACATTATGTGTATTGAATCATCTGCCTTATTAGGCTACAGTACTCCTGTGTAGGGCAGGGGTTTGCTATGCACTCAGAGAGCAGGGTCAGTAATGTGGTAGAAAACATACATAGTAGACAGTTAATATTCCCATTATGGGACATTTTATGTGCCATTATGAAGGGCTGTGGGAATGGTATTAGACGTAGCTAGATAGGGACAGCACACAGGGTAGCCCTATAATCTAGCTAGTGGTAATATCATAATATTCTGCTAGTTGGCTCTTGTTCTTCATGTTAATGGTTGATATAGAATAATATGGCAAAGTATTGCTTTTATCCTGTCTATTGTTGTATTAGGAACCATTTCAGAGGCATCCATATGAATTCAAGCATTAGTAATCCTAAATTTTATGGTTTTAACCAGAAACATAACTGAATATATTCCCCAAAATAAGTCCCTAGAGTGTGTAGGGTTCAAGTTACAATGTCCTACACCTAACAACGTGTGCTGGGTGCATGGAGTCAGATTGGTTGGCCGGTGTTAAATCTGAACCATCATGTTGTCAGACTATAGTTAGACTAGCCATGGCTTTCAGATCCTCTGGTCAACCTTTGCTCTCTCAGGACACGTGGTGTTGATTTATACTCTATATTAGACATCTACTTGAGTAATCGTGGTAAATTTTTTGGTTATGAGACTGAATAACACATTACATGTACAAGATATCAATTTATAGGTTAGGATTTGGCTGTTTAGGGTGGAATTATATGAGATATAAATATAATTGAATCTATTAGGCATTATATATAGGCATCATCATTTAAGCCCTCTAACAATGCTAAAAGGGAATGAAATCATTTGATGCTAACTGAAGGCTACTGCCAACTGCACCAGTACAATCAACCAAATTAGGCTCACCATATATGCATAGACACCAGGACGACTGTATATTTTTAGAACTGTAGCTTACATATGTAAAAGATGCTACATCCATACTAGGAGCGTATGAAGGTGTTTTAGCATACTTTCAGGTCATGTATAGGACCATGAGATCGTTATCATACAGAGGGGGTTAGAAACCTTCATGCGCACGAGATTATACCCCTCTAGAAAAATAAAAACCTTTTTGAACTTGAACTTGATTTGACCATAAAGCAAGGACGTTCTCAGATATCACAGACAATAATAATAGGTTGCCACGGAGTGAATGCTGACCTGTATAGCATGCTGATGGACCATTGCCAATGTCTCATGGCATCTTATATCAGCCCTTTCTGTATGGTGTACTTTTTTGTCCATTCTGCTCCCATGTCTAGTGGGCTTCATGGTGGGAACATGCCCCTGTCTGTCTGCTGCAGACTGAGTGGCTGCCTCGTGCATGTCAGCAGCAGTCTACTACGTACACCCTACACACCACTATACAGCAGGACACTGATAATCAAAAAGCCCAAGCCCCTAGTCTGTTGTGGCTATCCCAGTCCTACGAATAACTATTTCCCCTGGATGCTGTTCCCAGACAGCTGGTGGCCAGTGGTGTGGGGCTCTACACTAGGGGGATGGTAGTGTGACATTATGTCGTAATGACAGCTGGTACTACTATAAGGAGAAGACATCAAAACACTGGGGATTGGGGGAGGGTCGCCGGTCCCTGGTCACTTTTGCATAGGATTGATCCCAGGTTGGTCATAGGGACATTGGTCAGGCATGAATGAGTGCTATTCAAGAATCACTGAGGCAAAACAACACATATGAATAGTCCCTTACTCATAGGGCCTTAGCCTAAAATAGATGGACTAAGATGATTTGGTCAGTACTGACCAACTTGACAATATTAACTTACGTAGGTTGGTCATAAAGGGAGCCAAGAAATGATTAACTTAGTTAGGCACTAGAGTGACTGAGAGGTTGGTCGTATCGGGAGCCAAAGCATATCAGTGTATAGACTCCAGTAAGAAGGTGAGTCATGTAAAGGTAGGCTGATATCTGGGCCATATTGACATGTTATATATTCTTATCTGGTATGTCAGAGAAGTAGTAGAAAATGCACTAAGCTTCTTTTATAATTTCCTTTCTCTTTTTTTTACGGAATCTGATCTCAATTTTCTTCCATGCCAATTGGGACTTCCCATAAAGCCCAAGTAGTCTAAGGCAGGCATATCCAGAATTGTACTTATCCACAGTGACAGGGACCTATCTGACGTTATTAGCCTCAATGTCTAAAGCTATGGGGGTTTGACTCTGACATGACTTGACACAATAGCAGTAGCATCCTTATATACCATCTGCTTACTCATGACCAATCACCTTGTGGTATCTTGACCACACACCACAGTAGGGAGGCTACCTTCTACATAGGTAGGTGGTGACAGGGGTTGGGTTTGGCCTGTTGCCATGGCGACCATCCCCATACCCACCATGATGTCTTGTATCCGGCATGCCGTGATGAAGTGGTCTACCAGACTGTGGTTTATCACGTGACTCACATGTAATTATTATAACTAATCACAGACTATTACCAGAGTATGTGGTGCACTTACATGCACTCTTTAATGTGCAACAGGTTGCCAATATTTCTCACTTTTCTCAATTCATTATTGTACGAATGATTTGAGAATTTATAGTTCAAGTTCAAGTTCAAATTATTTTATTTTAACCTAGACCAAGGTACAATCATCACAGTATGTTGTTCTACCTTCATAGTTAGTCTAGGAGGGTTTTGATATGGCGTGTAAAGGCTCAGACCCTTAATTAAAAGCCATAGGCTGCTCTGTCCTAGTTTATATAGTAATAATAATGCCTTCCACGCCCCCTAGTTTTCTGCACAGAATTCTGTGTATACAAATAATAGACTAATAATAGCCGTTGTCCAAGATGCAGGTAAGCTTACACAGTTTTAGAAGGGTTTGAGGTTGATATCTTTTGCATTGATGTCACCGCCTAATGTATTATAGAGTAACACCAGGATTGTGACAGAGATTTACGTCTATGACTGGTGCATATCTAGGTCTATCGCTAGGCTGAAACCTAAATCTGACAGCAGTATGAACATTAGGTAGTGATGTGTGATTCAGGAAGTCTGACTCCCTACTGCTTTATGAATACATCAATGGTGATGCCAGCTATGACCTAGATAAGGTCAGGTCAGGTCAAGTTAGGGTCAGAAATCTGTGCCACTGAGTTCATCTCAAGACATGATATGCTTTAGTCTTAGAGTAGGCCCTACCAGCTACAATAAGCTATACCTAAAATAATGCGGCTGTTAATTGCTGAGGGTAGCATTGCGCGAGGATAATGGCCCATATACTTATGATACTAGCAGTATACCATCCATGTATCATTCATAACCTTATTGCTTCACCACCAATATATAACCCTATTAATAATATTTCTACCTGCGCATCAACGCAGTAACTGAGTAAGGCTAATCTTATACATCCTTCACATAATTAAAAAAAAAGCTAATCACTGGAGTATTGGATTACTAGTGAATTCGATCTATCCTCCTCAAATTACATTTTATATTCTCTATTCTTGCAGATCTATTAATAATACAGGATCCCCAACTCAGTGGTAGTCACCGCCCTATAATTATACGAACAGACTTAATAATAGCAAGTGTTATCGCTATTTTGTAGATAGCGAAGAATCTTTTTTCAGATTCTATAGATATTAACCTGTTCTGAAAGCAACTATATATGTCCTCAAGGGGTGTCGTGTCATCTATAGTGAATGATATCTGGTGCTGTATTGGACTTGATAGACTGGCGATATATGGCCCTGCTTTTTGTTTAACCATGAAGCAATTTGATATGGTAGAATGCACTATTATATAGTATAGCCAAGGCCAAATAAAAAAGGCTTGTTTCAGGTAACATGGGATAAAACTATAGGGTCGGTAGGTCGGAATTTATTCTTTTTTTTAAACTTTTATTATTCTTTTTAGCCAGCCCCTCTAACAAACCCTAAAAAGGCTTTTTCAAAATTGCATAAATTTGTATGTACCATGCTACATTTCTATTTCACATCATGTAATAATGATGAAAATGGTAGCCGGCCTCTTTGTAACCCTAAAATTGACCAAAAATAGTGTAAAAGTATAACAATCTCTTCAAAATTGCATAAAAAACGTAGGGTCGGCCCTGTTTTTATAGGGTTGGTCGGGTGACCTGAAACAAACCTCTTTTTTTTGGCCCAAGACCTAGATGAGGGAGGGGGTTGTCAGTCAATACCCACTTCATCCTTTACCCCAGATACCAGGCATGTGGCCGTCCTGATGTAGTGTACTGCCCAGTCATGTTTTATGTAATGTGAGTGATGGATGCTGTCCTGGTAATCTACTGACAATACCCCATTCACAACACGGCTCCTTGTCCCATTGTGCACGGTCTGTTGAGGCTTTATACCAGACAGACCCACCATAATCACATGAGACCAAGTAAGAGTAGTACATATATCTATGTTTTTACCATGACTCATCAGATATATCAGTCTGTAGAGAGGCCGTCTGCAGATCATCTCTTCTATGTAAATGTTGTGGGGCATGAAGTATATGTATATCTGCCTCTGTAGGCTATAAACATTGTCCAGGGAATTAATCGATATAGATATGACTTAGCTGTATTATATAGCATCGTCTCGTAGAATTTGATATAGTTGGTAACACTCTTTATAAAAAATGAACAACTGACCAATACTGCAATGGTTATATCAAATAATGTTGCAGTGGATGAGTATTTATGTCGCCAACTTGTTTTATGTTTAATGTGTACCCTATACGTGTTTATGTATGCCTTCCATCTGCTCCATAGTAGCCACCTCTGTAGTACACACCTCCCCATCCTACACTATTATGGCACCACCACCTGTGTGTGTCTAGGGGTATTGACTAAATGCTAATGAGGTCACAGAGGGATCCAATTCTACAATTGGTGTAGATGTGTGGTACAAGCAAACACGGTATGTTTAACACATTCCAACTGATGGTGCATGGGACAATAGTAATGGCCAACATTGCAAATCTAATGAAGGGTGTACAGGTAAACTATAGTAGACCATCGTCTAATTGCCAGAATATAGGCAAGTACGAAATCAGAAATCCAAATCTAAATCCAAAATAAGCTAAAGCCACAGAGCAGAGACATGCCAAAGGAGGAAGCCACAGGTATATCCAAATGTAAAGGAAGAAGCCACATAGCACTAGACCATGCAGTATGAAGCCACATGAAATATAAAACCCCACAATATGAAGCCACATAAAGCCATATTGCATCTAGAGCCCATTGTATGAAGCCACATTACATCTAAACCACACAGTACGAAGCCACATGACGCCTTAACTCATCAGTATGAAGCCACATGACATCTAGACCCCACACTAGGAAGCCACATGACATCTAGACCCCACACTAGGAAGCCACCCCAGTGGGCACAGACCACTTATTAAGAGCTTATCTAGCTCTGCATTTTCTCTGTATGGCTTAATAAGCGCTTATTGAGTGCTGCTTTTGTGAGGTGTGCCCACTGGGACATGACATCTAGACCCCACAGTATGAAGCCACATGAGATCTAGACCCCACACTAGGAAGCCACATAACATCTAGACCCCAAACTAGGAAGCCATATGACATCTAGACCCCACACTAGGAAGCCACATGACATCTAGACCCCAAACTAGGAAGCCACATGAAATCTAGACCCCACACTAGGAAGCCACATGACATCTAGACCCCACTGTATGGAGCCACATGACATCTTAACTTTACAGTATGAAGCCTAATGACATCTAGACCCCACAGTATGAAGCCACATGACATCTAGACCCCACACTAGGAAGCCACATGACATCTAGACCCCACACTAGGAAGCCACATGACATCTAGACCCCACACTAGGAAGCCGCATGACATCTAGACCCCACTGTATGGAGCCACATGACATCTTAACTTTGCAGTATGAAGCCTAATGACATCTAGACCCCACTGAATGGAGCTACATTGTATCAAACTCAAATTATTACTAAGAAATATCTCTTTGACACATAGAACTCAGCTTATATAATGTTTGAAGCCAAGCCCAGGAGCCGTCGGCGATAGCCAAAACTGAAGTGAGTTAGATTTCCCTTGCCAGCGCCGAGCAGTGTGTGGTTAAGCGGTCGTTTTACATTGCTTCCCTACTCTGTACAGCCCTCTGTATGCTGCTATCCCATTTCCCTTCCCAGAGAGCCACTATAATGCAGTAGTTATGATGCTGTGGCCATCTAGCTGCCAAGTGGATTCAGCTCTGGGTTGTAACGAGTAGTAGGGAGTCCCAGAGTACAGGCCAAAGCAAACAGTGTCTGTGGTCAGTAGTCTGCAGCCCCTGAGCTGAACCCTTTAAGGACAGCATGTCGCTAAAATGTGACATTTGTCGTCATGGTGCACCAATGCAGCCCCAGTGAGTTTCCCGTTGGTGCTGCCTTGGTGCATCATGACGACCTTTCAGGAGTGTATCAACCTCCTTGGGTCGGCATGGTGCTTGAATGCAGCACTGGCGAGTGGCTCATCAGGGCTGCATTCATGCATCATGACGACCAAGGGTATAAGGCATTACAGGACTATGTCTTTGTTAAAGGGTTAAAAGCCCCAGTCGGGTATCTGCAGCTCACCCCAATAAACATAACCCCCTCGGCGACTTATCATGGCGCGTGCAAACAGCCATCCGGCAGCCATGTTGTTTCAGGGGTCAGCCACGTGGTGGCGGCACAGTCGGGGCCTGTATAGCCCTATATCCACTCCATATACCTGGCTAGAAACCCACCATTTATACATACATGCCGACATGTATACGGCTGACAGATACGGTCAGGATGGTCTAGGCTGTACCAGCACTATATACCAAGCTCCTATGGTAGGGTTGCCGAGAATCAGTGAGCATTATGGAATGGAGAAACAACTTACGTAGGGAATTCCCTACAATATTATGGTACTGCCTGCCTCAGGACCCTTTTCTCTTTCTGGGCTGAGTCTACTAGGATTAGCCTTCCAGGTCATCATATTCCTGCCATCCCAGGGTACTCCCACTAGGGGCTTTCCTGTCATGGGACATGTTCAGTCTCATGTAGAGAACCCTATGTATATTTATTGGGTTGATCTGCCAGCCAGTCATGGGTAAACTGAACCGGTGGATGGGGGCTTTATGGGTAGGGGTTGTGGATATGTGATATATAATGGAAGATGGGAAAGGGCAGCATGGCATGACTGTCACCATATACCAAGGTACCATGTGGTATAGCAGCACCCCCCCCCCCCCACCCATACATCATACACATACCATCAACTATTGGTACACCCAACACTCATGGTTACCCTCTGGAAACCCTCTCCTATATTCAGGGGTGGATTCAGGGGAGGAGGATTCTTAGGGTCCGGACTCCTCCCCCTTTTGGGAGAAGAATTTAAATTTTTCTGATAATATTGCGTTCCACAGTGAGACGCAGCGTGAAGCTTATTTGAACGGTACTTTGGTATTCGGTGGACCCCCTCCTTCATTTCAAATTCTGGAGGCTTCCAATACGGTTGAGCAAGTGGATTGACCCAGAGACATTCCCCCTCTCCTTTACCATACCCCCATGCTAATGATGCAAACCCCTCATTCCCCGGAATAGCCTCAGGTCCTTGCTTAGATCCCAGTATGGTACAAGTGTGG
Source organism: Harmothoe impar (assembly GCA_947462335.1). Lineage (NCBI taxonomy): Eukaryota > Metazoa > Annelida > Polychaeta > Phyllodocida > Polynoidae > Harmothoe > Harmothoe impar. The sequence goes on from OX381711.1 coordinate 67,098,106, forward strand.
GACAAACCCATATTCCTAATACCCTTTGGGCTTAGGTCTTTGCCGACCCCCTAGTGTGCTGTGTGTGGGAGGCTGTGTGGGGTGGGGGACCCAGGAGTGGACCCAGGAGACCCTCAGTCAGTAGTCCTGCCGTGCACGCCAACCTACCGTTATCACAACCTACAAAGACAATACCAGGGACACCAACACGAACTGCTATCTAGTCCTATACAGCGCCATGCTCTATGACTAGAGTCTATTACTGTGTACCCAGCGCCATTTTGAATAACAGGCACTGCATGAACGTTAGCATTTAAGCAAACCTTTTACTAATAAAAGTCACTCTACAATACTCAGGAGGCTTTAATTTCAGTTAAAGCCATCTAAATTTCACAGAAAGGTCATAACGATATTTCGGTGGCATTTACTGAAATTGAAGCTACTTAGAGTGTGACTTTTAAGCAGTCAAATCTTTGCTTAGATGCCAACATTCATACAGTAAGGGGCATTTCTGCACAAGCTGGCCCCAGGTCGCTTGCAAGTGGGATGTACGTGGAGGTTGATAAAGCCTCAAACAGGGTAGGCAATATGAGACCAGTAGTCGGTCATAGTGGACTACTGGTGTATATTCACGGTGACTGTTAGTTCCCATGTTACTCACCAGGTGGGGGTGCGTACCCACCACACCTGTATGCTGTGTATGATCTCATTGTGTGTTGGTCCGCGGACATGTAAACTACTCCAAAAAATCTTAGAGTGAGATATGACTAGGATCTGTGTCCAGTGTGGAGTGGAATATACGGGCAGGAGGAAAACTTGTCCAGAGTGCATACGTGCTAAGGAGCTCGAGGAAGCGGAGGCAGAGGATGAGCTTGACGAGGTATTATTTGATTTAAATAAGAGTCTTGCCGAACTGCATGAGGAGAACATGGCGGACAAGGCAGCCGAGGAAAAGGCGGCCATGGAGGCTGAGCTCAGCCTACAGGAGAAACAGGCTTTAATAGAGTCTGAACGTCTGAAGAAGGAGGAGGCCGACAGGATTAAGAAAGAGAAGAAGGAGGCGGCCAAAGTCGCGGCGGCGCGCCTCGACTCAGCTCGAGCTATGGCTGCCACGGCCATGGCGGAGGCCAGGAAGGCCCAGCAGGTTGCCGAGGCAGCGGTTGCAGAGGCAAAAAAGTTAGAGGAAGCTGCAGCACCTAAGCCGAAGAAGTCAGTAGACGTCAAGGAGCCTAAGCCCGATTTGACACGGCTAATGGACAAACTGGAGGTTACCATCGACAAATTGGATAAGTTCGTCACTTGTGCGTCTAAAAAACAAGATGGCGCAGGTGCCGGTGCTTCTCATGAGGATCTACCCCCGGGTGTGGAGGACGACGGACAAGGCAACGTTGATCGGCCGGTTAATGGCTGGTTGTATGTTGGAGATGGCGCCGTCAACCGGGGAAGAGGCCAATGGCGGGGCCCGGGATTAACCAGAGGTGGGTCCAATCCGGGTCCGGGCCCGATGGGTCCTTTTCAACAATACCAATACCAGCAGCACCACCAACAACAGAGGGAGAATCCAACAGCTCAGCATCCACAACGTTACCCGATGCATCAGGGTGACCAGCAGGGGGATTGTCAAAACTGCTGCAGATCAACTACTTCAGAGATAGAGCTCAGTAAGTTTGACTATAGACGTTACCTCCCTGTAAGTGAGAGGAAAAAACAGCTCATTATTAACAGTACCGAGGAACTATGGAACTTTCATAACAGCTTGTTGAGAGATCTTATGTATGTGGGTGAGGACGTGTCAGGATTCATAGATCATATGAATTACGTGTCAGAAATGGCCCGCACAAATATTTATGACATACGGGCCCTAGTAGCATATGACGAGGAATTCCTGGAATTGGCCCGTAGTTGGGGACCCAGTGTATTTCATGGGGCTGATACAAAATTTACCAACACTAGGTTGGGGGCATCAGGCACTAAGCAGGCTATGGCAGCCAGGGATAATTATCGGGGTAGATATCAATCCGGTAGAGGTAGAGGCAATTCCAAGGGGAACAGTTTCCGGGGTCAAAATCAGGGCCGTACCAGTGGGGGTGGTTGGGACCAAGGGCCCCGCGCACTCACAGGGTGGAGGAAAGTGGCAGCCGAACATGGCTCAAATATAACAGGCTGAAACCGCAGTGACCTTTATATAGCTGTTACAACAGAACTAACTGCAAGGTCCCAAATGCCAGGAAGGCCAGCTTAGAGAGGAAACTCTAGACACCACTCGTTCAATTAAAATTCATTTATTCAATAAGCATTTGGTTTCCTGTTCAACGCTTGGGTGGTTTCTGCATCCACATTCATTTGTTCACTAAATATTTGGGTCCCAGTAGAAATGCCTTTAAAACGTCCTGTTTCAATTCATATGGACGAGGATGTGTTTTCCCAAGCCGTTGCTTTCCAAGTGTCTTTTATGTCTATGTAAGCATAGGGCAATTACTGGAAACACTTTAATAATAAAGCACTTCTCCAGTACTGTGCTTCGATTATCCTACTTTAATTCAAATTGATATTCAGTTTGTGCTGCTATAAATTGACAGCCATATGTATATAATGTACACCTCTTTAATCACTAATGATCTCACAGCAATTTGTCTCATAATTCACATTGCGATCAGAGAATACACTTATTCATTGTGACAGAAATTCCAGCCAGCAACATGCAGGCTTTAAATCTCTCAGCTTAGCTGTTCATCTCTTACTAGGTAAAACCGATGGGTGAACATGCATGCTTAATAACGCGACTGCCTGGAAATACACTTTGAGAGGTCATTCATTCTGAGGTCGACTTATACATCTTCAGTCTGTCCAATCTGGACAAGAACATGCCGATTGCACAAGTGTAATTGCCTGTAGGAATGGATAGTTTCCATGTCTTGTATCATGAGCAATGATTGATGGCCTCTCAGTGTAAAACTGACAAGACCTAGAAAGGTAGTTTGGGTTTGTTCCATAGGTTAGAGGGATTACCCCTCGCAAAGGCCGCATGTTAAAGGGTAACATGCGTTTCAAGACACTGTTAGAAATGACCATTGATTTAACGGTGCACCACCCTTACTCGATTTTACAGTGAGGCAGCGTCAACCCAATTGCATTTACAATGAATCTCTGTAAACCATCACAGTAAAGCACTGTTATTTCCTTTACACTAAAAATTCTGAGTGTATATGCAAATCCCTATATAACAGAAATACTCCTTAATTGTTTGAACCACTACAATAGCTAATTAATCCTCCTCAGTCATTGTTTGAAAATAACGGTGAAAGCCCATATATAATTACGGTGAGTTCCAAAAAACGGTGACCATAAAAAGTAAAATAAACGGTGAAAGCTTGGCATCCATTGTTGTCAGTGAATCACCGTTTTTTCTACGGGGGATTTTTAACAGTGTACAATGTTGGCTCACTAGCCGCTGCCCTCCATCTGACATGATGTGACCTAGTCAGACTCAGTGATTGAGAAGTGGTTGAACTCAGTGCATCTGGCCTACACCCTACTGTCTGGGTTAGTGAAAGGTCAAAGCAGTATTGGGCAATGGGCCCAAGAAAACAGACATAAACCCCACACCAGCTCCTTACTCAGGAACAAGACATACCATCTCCTTGCTTAGTAACAAAGCAGACATTACACCATCCCTTTACTCATCATTTTGATATGACTAAAAGAACAAACCATCTCCATCTGGTTCCAACCGATTCTCGCAAGGCATAATTACTTACGACTTAAATTTGAGTCTGTAAGTATATTTTGTTACTGGTATTTTATGGAAATCACTCATAGGACCGTTGACTTATTGTCTCGGTTGTGTAGATAAGCATGAGGCCTACACTTTTAATTGGATGGTAGAATCCTCGCCACACATTTATATACATTGTATAAGCAAATTGTACCAAGAACATGCCTTTATCTGGGATGCTCGCATATTCTTGTATCAAAACATCGGTATGCTTGGAGAGTGTCCCCGTCATCCGGGCCACCAGGCAGCCAGCCAATCAGCTGTGTCATGTCAGCATGGCAGACAGGGCCCCCTATCGGGAGGTCAGTGCACTACACCGTACCCCACAGCGTGAAGTACGCCTACCCACCAGGGGGGGGGGGGGGGGGGCAGTATAGTCCATCTAAACACAGCTGGATGGACTGGCATGAACAGCGCATGGTCTTCTCTTGAGCCCCCAACGCCGCTTACGTCTCTGCTTGGTCCAGTTCTGTGTTTTGGAACTGAGATGATTAGATATAATTGTTAAGGGGTGAGTAATGGGTAATTCTCTCTGTTAAAGGAGAGAGAGAAGCATTATGAACAAAGGTAATAACCATCCGGAGATCACCAAATACCTTTCAAATAAGGCGATATATAACAGATAGTCCTATACCAGCATCCCTAGTATATGTAAAATGAATTTAAGATGTAATGAATGTAAAGGTTAAAGAGAACCAAGATGGTACACAGTCTATTGATGGGCACTTAAGCTAGGGGATGGTCCACAATGGTAATCGATAATGATATGACAATCAGGGGCGCGCCAGCTAGTGTGAGATGCAGTATAGTGGCTGTACCCAGGTTCCCAGATGGACCAATGTCCATACTGCTTCAATCCTTCTGGTGTCCACACAACACTGTGCCAATCAATCCCCTCCACCACCTCGGGCAGTGCCGCACACAAAACCCCTTTTGCTGAATTAATCAGCCTGGCAGCATTCACAAGAGACTGGGGATCCAATTGTGTTTCCCTCCCTTTCCCTGTCCCTGGGGACTTTAAAGATAAAGGGGTACCTGTAGTGGTATTAGCATAGGATCCAAAGGCCTTGGCTGACCATAATATATTTCAATGCCACACACACAGTGAAATTGAAATTGGACTGCATTCCCCTGCCCTCGAGATGTCCCTTTTTTGACAGCCTGCTGCTAGCTCTCATCAAAATCTGGAAGTCTATGATCTATGCAGTATTCTATGCACGGGAATTGTATCCCAGTTGACTTCATGATATCATATGCGTCTTTAAATGATTTCCCAAATGGATAAGGGGATTCTAAAGATAAAGGGCAGTCTAGGAATATCTCTGATACTGTAGTCATATGCACGTACTAACACCTGACCTATTTGGTACTTCCCAACTCAGTTGAAGGTGGAAAGCATGTGACTAAACTATATGAAAACTAATTCTTAGTCGAAACAAAAACAAGTTTAATAATCTTTAATGCTTAATCTCCTTTTGATCATATTATATACCATGTCCTTCTGTATCTTATCTAGATAGGTGAGCATTACAGTCCACGACAACATTAAATTTCATTATTCATCATGATTCAAATAGCCTTCAATGAGTTGAAGATAATACAATTTGCCAATGAGAACTGTGCATATACTTTACCGTTGTGCTTAACCACGCCAGCTCTTATTCATTTGGAGCCTTTATACTGCACTAATACAGGCACTTATACAAAACCCAAAGCTTAAACGCAACGGTACAGTATGCACAGTCCAAGACACGCCTTACAAATTGGTACAAATTGGTATGGCCTCGGCCTCTGAGGGCTTTCTTCTATCATGACTCACAAGCAGGATCACAGAGCCTCCTGATGATGATGAGTCAGCAGTTCTGTATTCACTGCGGATCTGTAGCCTATTCACTGCGGACCTGCTATCTCATTCACCAACCCACCCCAAAGCTTCCTGATCACAGGATGGGACAGAACAAAAAATGTAGTTTCCCTTCTGTATTGGTAATGACCAACTAAACTGTTTTCTGGAAAGGTTGTATACTATTTATATTATATAAATAGCATATTAAACTATTGCATGTGGCAAAGTAATGCTTGCAACTGTCTCCAGACATGGCTAAAGCAATGCATATAGAATACAGGAGTTATTTTGTTCAGTAATAAACACTTAGCTATAAAAGTAGACGTCATTAAAAAAGGACACAAACCACAGTTTTATAGGGTAATTGTGATAAAACAGTAGTAAACCTACTTGAGATAGATTCCTAGCAGTCTCATCTAGCCTATTATCGCCCAGTATGCTAGATTATCACGCAGTATACTAGATAGACTGAACAGGTGCCTACATGGTTGTGCAGACACTGCCTATGTGAATGTGTCTGGTTCAATAGGAGAATAAACAGACACCCCGGCATGATCCAGACAGCACCATGCCCCCCTGAGGCCTCTCCAACAACATAAAGTGTATACCATATTGACTCCTAATACAATCTGTATACAATTTGAATCAACAGGTATTAAGCTAGCTCTGCCTGATCAGGATGAAAGAAGGCATATACACAACTATATATCATACAGCCATTGTATGCTCAAATAAACAGGCTGCTTAACCCACATATGCCTTCTGGGTTAATAGTTTGAATAAAGCTTCCCACAGCCATTTTATTTGACTGGAATAGTTTGAGTTGACTTTTACAATCTCAGTATGTGAGTTGCTAGTAGGGTCAATAGCCTGGTCCTGTAGACACAGACCCTGCCGCATGCCCTTGGCTGCTGAGGCAGGTACACACACACTGAGACTGGGAGCTGCTCATCCACACCAGGCCATCCTGTTGGTGTAGGTAAGGGCTGGGGAGCACCAGCGCCATCTTGCAATTGTGTCATTTGTTCCACCAAATTGGAACAGACACTGCAGTCCATTGCATGATACTTCCAATCTAAGTAGCTTTAAACGTTGCTTAAAGTTGATTGCACAAGGACATAAAAAGTAACTTTAAGCGAACTTGTCAGCAAAGAATATTGAAACAAAAGTCGGAGTTTAATGAATTTGGGACATTGCCGCAACCCCATGACCCATCAGACTAACGTCCGTTCTGAGCAGTCCGACCGTACTATGGTGATAATTCTGGTGGCTCCATATATGCGCGTCCATGTTAGTTCTGTCCACAGAATATCTTGTGAGGTTCAGCTTGGTAACACATATACATATATGCATGCCTTGTAGGGACAGGCAAGATTACCACTGACAGTGTAAACACAGTGGTCACAGGAACAATTTCTCTCGTAATTCATCGCTATAGCATATGACGCGACAATGGGTGAATTTTGCACCATGGTGATGTATTGATTTATACATTTACCTCAAAAACCATTGTATTTACCACAGTTTGCTGGGGAACTGCCTGTCTGTATACCAGGTACAAACCAATCACTGCGTATGAGTCAGATATGGATACACGTGAGTACCTGAGTTATAAACCTTGGACAAGGGCAATTGTCTTCCTCTGGCACCTTTGACAGTTACCCTGTCCTTGGCTTATAACAATTACACAGTGACTCACTTGTACCATATCTACTACATGAGCTTCAAACCATTGTGTATAATCAGTAACAGTAGCAACATGTGGCTAACTGTACCAGGACCCTACCCTATACTAGTATGCAGGAGGTGACTGGGGGCAGGAGGAGCTGAGGGAATTAGGCAGACACTTGTAGAGGAGGCCATGCACTAAACACGAGCTGGTCGTCAACAGGGGGCGCCATTTGTCTTCTCTGGTTACTTAATAGGAGGGCCCTGCTCCTCAGCCTGCACACACCACTCACTGTCAGCTCTGTCACTCACAGACTGCTGGGGGAAGGGGTGGTCATGTTTGATAACATGGGGTTGGGGTTGGTAGATTTTAGGTAGGGACAAGATGGGGCCATTCAAGGGGAGACCAACCTTAGTTGGACCCGTAATTTAATGCCTTCTTCCCAGAAGAAAAGCACAATACTTAACAAAATTGAACCCTACTGCATGAAGGACAGATAAACTAATAGTTATTGAGCCAAAAGCTTTACCTTAATTGTGAACCGTTTGATTGTCTGGAATGGCAATTAATAGACCATTGTGAAAGTCTTGATTATCTATAATATAATGGCCAAATTTAGAAAAAGATGTGTTTCAGATTACCCGACTCTACGTAACTAAACAGAGCCAACCCTAGAAATTGTTATCCAATTTGGAAAAAAAAAAGGTTTTGTGTCATTTTGGAGCTATTTCAGAGTCAATTTGATAATCCACGAGTCGAGGCCATTGTCCGTGAGTCAGCACGGAAGTTCGCGAGTCAATTTCTGGGTTCTTTTCTGGCCAAAGTAAAAAGTTTTAAACCTGACTCACCTATCCTAGATTTTCAGACCACGTAACCTGAAACACACCTTTTATATTTTTTGGGCCTAATCAATAAACCATAAAGGGAGAACTAGAAAGGTGCTCTCTGCCAGAAATCCCCAAACCCCACTGTTGTTCAGAATGACCACCCAGTAACTGGTGGTGGGAGCTGGTAAGGAGGACATGCCTGGGTATCCAGTCTCCAGGCAGTAACAGGGTTAATGGGCTCTCCATGTGTTGCCTGCTGGCCCGGGTGCACATTGTCACATGGGTTTCTACACTCAGTACAGTGACTAGTATTCATATTATAGCTATATTACTTTTGGGAAAGTTCATGATACAGCATTAAACATATAACCTGCAGTCAATCATATTTTTAGTTCAATTTCTATCACATTATGATTGATTGAAGCAATAATGTCATTTTCCACTGATGGCAGATGCATAAATGTGTGGAAAGGGGGCCAACACCAAACTAGCCTGAATTCAGGTGTCATACATAATGCCATAGGATATTAGGTCTTTATTAAGTCAGACATTAGAGTCACAGTGCATTTTGCACCATATCCATCTCTATTGGCATCCTCTGTACTACTCCATCATCCAAAACACATCCCAGTGGTGCAGCAGTGCCGGTTTTGCTGCAGGCTCAGGCCCAGTTTGATCCCTGGATATAAAGTGCCATGAGTGTGAATAATGTATAAGATAGCCGTCATCGTTTTAGTAGTGGTTGTAAACCCAGGCACCCTGAGGCGCGGTACGGGTTAACAGATTGTGCACACACAGATGCGTCACATTCATGCTGTATCGTGTGGCTTCTGACACTGGCTTCAGCCGGGAGGCAAGCGCTGAACCCAACCTGGCAAATGTGTATGTTTCTCAGCATTGAAATGGAGGGTGCATGATTAGCCTGTTTTCTGAAGTCATGCAAGCACACATGTTTATATATGCCTGTGAGTCCTAATATAAAGGTTAGGGTTCAATGGATCTACAAAGCAAGTGCCCGGTAATGTTAGAATGGAGAAGCCAGATATTGGGACAAATACGAACCAAAGGAAAGTCCTGCCAATGCCTTCATTTCAAACTATTCAACCTCTAGATCCATATCAAGGTTATTATGGCAGTCAATCTAAAGGATAAATTCCAAAATAACCTAATGGTTAAAGAACATGCAACCAGTTAAACAATGATCCACCCAAATCTACCCCCCAAAAAAATACTGTTTGTTTGAGTTGGTATAATGGCCTAGTTCTAGACCTCTGTAGACTAGTACTGTGGCTTCCTATACAGCTATAGCTCTACTCAGGCTATGGCTTCTACAGCCCCACCCTGTCTGTAGGCTGTAACCTGGGGTGGAGCCTTCTACCCTACAGTCTGGGTGAGGGGGAGTCTGGGTGGCAGGCATTGGGTACTTGACCCTCTAGGTGTGCAGCAGCATGCAGCAGCCATCTGGGTGGATATAAAAAGCCTCATGCTATCAGACACAAGCCGTGCAGCCCGCAGTCCCGCCCCCTGAGTCACGACTCCGACCGCCACCAGGGGTCTCCACCCACACCCAGGTGTGCTGTATGGCAGGTAAGGGGGGCTCAGGTATTTATCATTATAGGAAGTCTATTATTGTAGGTAAAGAGATGGATGAGAATGTATCATTATAGGAAGTATATTATTGTAAGTAAAAAGATCTATATGGGAATTTATCATTAGGGGAAGTCTATGATATTCATAGACCGCTGGGCAAAGAAGACCTATGGGAATGTGTCATTATAGGAAATATGTATTATTCGTGTTGGCCTAAGGCAAAGAGGATCTATAGGAACCTATCACCATGGGGTCTGTAGGTCTGAAGTAGGCTGTTTATCAGTACAGGGAGTCATGGCAGTTACTGCACAGTGATTACTAAAGTCTCAGTGTAGGGAGCTTTAATGTTGAGAGAAAGTAATGAAATTGAAAATGAATTATTTATGGATGAAGAGGGCTCTAGGCACTTAATTCTGCTACCACTGATGAGCTTGCCAAGCACCAAGATGTCATGTGCTGTTCTGTGCTTCCTAATTATCTGCTAATACCTTGTACAGAACAGCCATGTAGGATGGTGTAGGGTGGTCTTTTTATCCCCTGATCATGAGCTGCTCTGTGAGTGACTCCAGCTGTGACCGTGTCTGATCCTCTGCACAAGGCAGGCACCAGGTAGACTGACTCCAGTCACTCTTTAATAATCCTCTTCATCCCATTTGCCCCCTGCTATATTTGAAGCATTGCATTTGGGAATATAATTACATTTCATATAATATATAGCATACTAGTAGCAGGATAAGAGATTTGGGTAAATCAGGGCATCTACACTATCCCTGATTGCTTTCATCTCTTGTGTCTCCATCCAAATTAGAATATTGCACTTGGCAATACATATTGCATAAAGCATTGCACACATTCAGATATTTGAGCAAATCTAGTCACAAAGCAGCCAGACATACACCCACTCCCCCCTTGGTGGTGCTGTAGGCCCTCCTCTATTTACCTGACCTAGAAAGGTAGAGTTGCAGCACTGCCTGCCCCCTGGGTATACCTGATAGGTGGAGGTGTGACAGCTGTGAGGGAGGTGTGATGGGGCTGTGATGTGGATGTGATGAGTACTGCAGGCATCCCCAGCTGGGCACACCTGGGTACTGAGTACTCAGGGGCTAGATACTATTAACATAGCCTTGTTTATAGGACCACACAATGTGATCATGAAAGTTAGATGGGTTTTACAAGATGCCTAATCAATCTCTGCCTGACAAGGCCTGGCTTATAGGAAACATTTTGTTATGAAGTCATCTGTTCCCATAATGCACATCAATGTAGCATGGGCAACACTGGTTTTGTGGAATGTAGTGTTTTGGTCTGTACATATCTCACCAAAACTGATAAAATCGATGTGTGCCCATCTAGATCGCAATGCAGTAAATATGGCTTTGTCTACAAATATCCAAGCAGCTAGTAACCTCTACGAAAAATGTAGAGATTGAAGGATACAAAATTGTATTCTGTGTACCGTAAAACCTCGCGTATAAGCCGCACCCTGACCCTGGGCCGATGCTATAAGACGCACTGCCAATCTGACTTGTGTATTAGCCGCGACTTATACGCGAGGTTTTACGGTAGACCATTAAAATCACCGGCAATAATAAATTTCATCTAACAAACGGTCCAGACATCCTGTTTACACTATCCTCGTAGCAGTACTGAAAAACGTAAAGCCTATGCTACCTTTGGGTGGAGTATATTACGGATGAAAACCACATTTGTGTAAGTTGTTTCTTAACCTGGTGTCTTGTTTTTTATGTTTTTCAACTGGGAGTCCTTGGTATACACAGCTTGTAGAGACCTCAGCAGATGGTTTTGGGGAAACATACTTAAATCTCTTAAGTGTGTTAGTTGGAGTTCTCAGAAGTTTCCTATGAAACCAGGAGTTAATGTTTTGAAGGTCAACAGTCTAATCTAAATTGCAATTAATTTTCACAGGACCATATCTAATGCCTGCAGATTTCTTCAGACTAAGATAAAGGACATTTTACTGCTGTACAACGAGGTTGATGGCCGGGTTGATTGAGTCCATTCACTGCCTATGAAGCGTAGTTAATTGATTTTAGAAACAGGCTGCTGCAATTATAACTTTTTTCTTGTCCCAGAGCAGACCAATGCAGAGGAGTTCTTTTGGTTTAGTAATCTGTCCAAGAGGAGAGGATGATAAAACAAAGACTGCCTTCGCGTTGGTGTTAGCTTTAGCGTTTCGGATACCCTATTTGCAGAGAATTATTTTCAGCATGGGAAATGGACACTCTCATCAATCTCAATTTTCATCAGTTCATACACCAGTGTGAGCTGGGTGCTTGGGAAATCAGTTACGACAGTGATCCTAGCAATGTTGAATGCAAGCTATATGAGTTCAGTAAATGATTGATAGTGTACCAGCTTGTGCCATGCCTTTACACTGAGAATATTCCATCACAAGTAGCAACATATCCCAGAAACTATACATAACAGCTAATACAATAAGATATGCAAGTCTAATTGTCCTGGATTTCAGGATGTTTCATTCAAAAGTATTATAGCTAGTTATGGAGTTCTAGTCACAGGGTCTCCATGTGGATATTTTCATGCGTTGATATTGGTCAACTCTTGTGTCTCTAACCTAAGCTTGATATTCTCCTGTAAAGAACACTTATTGTACCATCTATACTCACATGATTGGAACCAAACTCTGGTATCTGTGTGTGTCTGCTGGCCAGAGCCCTCTGTTGGTGATGATGGTACATCAGGGAAATCATCTGTCCACTGTATGATGGTACATCCAGTCAAACAACGTAGATGAAGCACCGCACCACTACCCATCATGGGTTCTGTAAACGTATTATATTTTGCGCTGTACATATTTTCGTAGATTTCACGGATTTTAAATATGTATGTAGCGAAAATTAACCAATGTATTTGTAGCTAAGCCATTTTTCAAAATCTGCAAATTTAAATCCCCTTGAAATTGTATTTTTTAGCAAATCCGCGAAAGATGTATACCAGCGAAGACATCTATGTTTACAGTAACAGTACATCCAGTATGTATTGGTATAGTATTTACCTGTGATAAAATAGTAGTCACTGTTATATTTAAAGCACCTCTTGTGAAAATATAATTACACATTTAGTAATGCCTGGAGACTTTCAGAACCCTATTTAAGTCGTAATTCAGTGTTACATTTTTTCCCTTTGCATGGATGCTCTAGTCTATGACACCAGCAACCAAATAAGGTCTACTCTGGTATTGTGGTAGCCAAGTTGTGGGCAAGTTACTGCAGTGCAACAGTATATAATAAGGACAGAGTAGGATAAAGGCAGTCCATGATTAGGACTAATTACATTTCAGAAACAGTTTCTTATAATGTCCTAATCCTGATAGAGACCAATAGTAATTGGCCTCCCACAGATGCTAGATTAGAGGCGAATCGCTATCTGCTTCTATAAGCATCACATCCGCTGCATTGACCCTAACCCCATCAAGCTTTGTTATGGGTTTAATCATGTGAATAGATAAAAATGGGAACCTCTGCCAGGTAATCATGTAGATTAGATAAGAACATGGTATCAGCCTTAGTCCCATCATTATATAGTTGGTGCCCTCATACCAGCATCATAAGGAAATGGACAAAAACCTTTACCCAAGTCAAAATTAGATACCATAAAATAGACTGGTTTTGAAATAGGGTAGTTGTATGATTTTCTAGCCTATTTTGGATGAATAATCGGGCTGTACATGGGTTTTTTTCACGGATTCTGTGTAATTCACAAAAATATGTATAGCGCGGAATGAAATACGCTTACAGTATTAGGGATGTAGTGCACTCAGATCTATATTTGTCTTTGTATTTGGCATTGGTCCCAAACCTGCCAGTATCTAATTAAGATGATGAGACTAATGTTGTTGTGGTACCATGTAGAACGGCAACTGTGGATGCTTAATCATTCTTATAACATCTGTCCCCCTATGGGGCCACTTCTTCATCCTCCTCATTGGAATTGATTATAATTACCATTGGTAGTGTTGGTTTTAAATGGCCACAATGTAGATTGAATACTTGTAGAAAGCCTGGAGTATTAAATTAGCTTTTTCAATGAATAAGAACGTACTCTATAATGGGATGAATTGAAAAGGACGGCCCATTCACTGGAAAATATAAGAACCAATAGAGCTTTGGGAGAAATATGCCAATTACAAACTGAAGTTTATTGAATATAAAATCTCACCTCTGTCATTCTTCAAACCTTTTGTCGTTGTCGGTTGTGTTTATCTTATCAACTTATTATACTTATATAAAACTTATTCAACTCAGAAACCAATAGTATTGAATAGTATTCTATATACTCTGACATGTAGATAATACTGTTTGTATTTATATGTCTACACATGGTTTGCTATAAATACCTTCTTGTAAAATGTTGGTCAGAGTCCTACTGTAAATCATTCCATAAAAAAAACATAATAAAGACAGCTTATTCTGGTGTGTGGTGTTTGACTTGTCAGTGAGCCATATGTGGCTGTCCCTGACCAGATGGTCCACTGTGGGGATTACATCAACACAAACCTCAAAGGCTGCTCAGGTGCTGCTGGGACTCATGATCCAGCCTCAAGGGCAGCTGCAGCGTCATGGGAATCTGTGGGACATTTACTCAATGTCAGAACAGAAAGAAGTAGATGCAGGTCACAGTTTCCAATATCACTGTAGGAGAAATAAGAGGCTATTTATCAATCTGTATTGTATACAGTGAGACCTCAATAATCTGATCTCCCCCATTTCAGAAAACGGCCGGATGCTGAATCTGCGGATCATTGAAGCATATTTATATGCTTATGTATAGAACTGGTCCAAAAAAGCCGCTGGATAATCTAGGGAGCCGGGTTATTTACTGCCGGATAATCGAGTATCACTGTAGCCTCATGCTGCCCTATCCTTGACACAAAACATTTCAGAAATATTAAGACCACCAGTACGACTGTTCAAATCCCCCATCGACCAGATTTGTCACCACTCTAGTTCTGAGGAACACCATACTCTTTACAAAAAAACACAGTTACTTGACTACTTTGGTGCTAGACTGAATTGATTATGGACTTAATTTTGTCTACCAGTCTGCCCTGTCCCCACCATATCACATGAGCCCCTAGTTCCACCCTATTCTACCACTAGCAGGTGGTGGGTGCTATTCCCACACCCTACACCACACCCACACACCAGATGGGGAGGGGCCAGGGTGCCTGGCTGGATGATGCTAGGGTGTCATTGCAGGGACAAGTGGGTGAAGTCTGGGTAGGTTTGTTTCACAGCTGGTGATACGTTAGGAAGGCTACTGGCTGGTGTGCATGACAGCTTATACCGGCTGATGTTACATCAGACCAAAGCCTTGCGACCACATTGCTTGAGTAGTGCCTTTCTGATTGATTCTTACCCAGCTAACAGAAAATCGTTATTTTTCGTCAAAATAACGTTAAAAAACTTTATAAAACGTTATGCCATAGTAAGGAGCCTGAGAGAAACGTTAAATAACGTTATATAATGTTTTAAAAAAGCTGTATAACGTTTTTTGTTTACTGAGTAGGGCTGCAGAGCGGAAAGTCGCCGAAATTCGCCGAAATTAAGGGCCCAAGGTCAGAAAGTCGCCTTTTTAGACCATTTTTCCCACAGCCAAAACTGAAAAGTCGCCATGTCGCTTAAATTACTGTACTAGGTCGCCAGGTCGCCTGGAAAACTGCCCAGGTCGCCAGGTAGCTTTTGACCCCTCTGGAGCCACATTCTCTGGACATTCACTTTGGATTCACCCTGATCAAATTGTTTAAGTTTGATCCTTCACGTGGCACATGATCTTTATACAGGGTAAATCCCCGTGGTGAATACTAACCCGACTTTTCAATACTAGAGTGTATGGAAGCAGGTTCACCATCAAGAAACATCTCATTTGGTCTGATATTTCCAGCTGGCATGTATTTTGGTCTTATCCGATGACCTTTTATGAAAGAGGGTCCAACTTCCTTCATGCCAAATAGCCAGATGAAAAGATCTGAAAATAGTTGGCTTATGTACTACCCCTCCGCTCTCCATCCACCCCTAGGCTTGGATTTTACCAAAGTCAATGGACAGAAATGTTGGGCCGATGATCTGCCGATGGGATAAAAAGGCTTTGAACAAATGATCCAACTGAGCGGTCGAGAAGGTCAGCCAATGCCATCCTGCATTTAAATGGGAATTCAACATTGCTTGAAGTCAATAGGAAGTGCACCAGCGATTTTTTTTTTTCAGTTCTATAAGTTGGTACCTACTGCTGAGTTGCCATGAAGAGATTCATGGTGTGTTATACAAGGAAGTAAGGGTAGCTTCCCAGGGTATCCCAGGGTATCTCCTCTGAACCCAGACCTAAGGTGTGGGCTGTTTATGTACTCTGACAGTCCAAGTTCAGTTTTGGTCTATATCATGTGCTACAGTGAGCCGAGGGGCTAACTGAAACGAGAGTAACAGGTTCACTGTAAGACCTTCATGAATATGAAAACATAAACCAAAAAGGCGCTGAGCGTGGGCCTGAAACTAATGGGTAAAGTATGTTGCAGTAATATATATCTACTTTTTGAAACCTCAAGACAAGACACTACTTCTAAGCTGAAATCTAATATGCATCTTTTTCCAGGCCAGTCTCTTAAGTTTTGTTTTATTTTATTGCTCTGGAGTTTGCATCGTCAGAGGAGTTGGAAGTGTGACTAAAGTACAGTTGAAGCTAATCTATGTGATGCCTGCTCCATAATCCTTCTGGCAGCATATGTCAGCTACGATCTTATTATAAGAATGATATCTTGCATATTATCTGCCCTAGCTGTTTGTTTCAAAGGTTCAAATCTGCAACGTCAGCGAATTTTACAGTCAGTGAAGTTCTCTGTTCTTATAGCTCATAATTGTGTAACACTTTTATCTTTATGATGAGTCTATGCCCTCCTCAGAACATTGCAATTTCGACCATCTCTATCTACTAAGCAGGACCTAGATGAAGCCATTCAGATAAAGCCCCAACATTGATATTTGCCGGGGCTGTCTCTGCCTGATAGAGCAACCAATACCAGGAGATAGGAGGTATTTCCCGACCAGCTCTGCATTGGACCTCTGGGAAATAGGAGTGGCTGGTAGGACATGGCTTGGCTGCAAATTAATGACGAAGGGTTTAGCCTGCAGGCCTGGTGGTGGGGTGGGGTGTGGGGTACAAGGGTGGATGAGACTGGTCCGGGGTAAAAGGGTGGGTATGGGGTATTAGTAGTGTAGAAACTTGCCATCCCCACACCAGGGGATCGCTGGTACACTGGTGCCATACTAAGTCTGGATAGTACTAGCGCCATCCTGTGCCGTAGTGTCGTTGCTGCCATGGGAACCAGTTATTATGGGATGGAGGGGGAAGGTATTGATATGTCATCTACAGAGAGCTATGGGTTGAAGCTGGTTGTGGCCCAGATGTAGGGTATTGTTCGTGGAGGCAGTTCTGCTAATAGACTAGTATGGAAAATAACTGGCAAAAGGATATGCAATGGCACCAAAGCCAACCCTTATCTATAGAGGCGGGGTGGTGAACAGGAGGCAAGAACCACCATAGGTCGGGCATCTACAGGCATTAGGGCAAGACATCTATACGTTGAAAAACGTTTCCATTTAACTTCTTATCATGGCCAACGTTGTATTAATTAGCTGGGATATACATTGGGCTACACACATGCCTTCCAAAATGCGTCACAGTGCACAGGACCGCTGTCCTGTTCAGATCTCCAGGCACCTTCCAGGAGTGGGTACCAAGTTGGGGCGGAGGAGGAGGAGGGGGCCGGGGGGTGTCATGTTTACCCTCTGGGGTAACGTTCTGTATTGATCCCGCCTTCGGAAATAACGAGCATGGCAAAGACCCTTTCATCTATCAGCGTGGACACAGCTCACACACACACACACACACACACACACACCTACACACCCTCCCACCCTACAGCTACCATCTCCTAACCTAATCCCACCAAGCCCTGGGGCAGACAGGTCAATTAGGCATTTAGACATTACATCAAACTTAGTAAGCTATAACAGACCTCTGACATATTGAGTTATCATCATGTCATGCTGCAATACCTGGCTGACAATGCATATAGGATCTAATTTAAATATATGAACCTGTTGGTATATGAACCTGTGGGGTTCATAGCTATAGACTGTGCCTACTATCTCGACTGAACTATATTTCGATTGGTAAGTATGCTGTTCTTGTGTAGAAAGTAGGAAATTCTTAAATTGATTGAAATGTGATAGATCTCTTTTTCCCACTAGTCCATTGCCCTACAGGGGCAGGATTGATCAGCAGCTGCCATGACATATACTGATATCGATATTGCCCATGAGAAGACCAATACATTACCGTAGGTCATACTAAGTAAAGAATTGATTCGATTAGATAAAAGCAGTGGAGACTATGAGCTAGAGATTATCTGGTCTGCAGTAGTGCTGTAAGGACCAAGCCCCAAGGCCTCATCATCACCACAAACTTCTGTAGAAAGGTACCCAATGAACTTAGCATTTTAGCCCAGCCATAGATTAACACCCTTTATAAAGGCTATCGACTGGGGATACCGACTTGGCTGTCCACAGCTATTTCCTCTGCAGGAGCTTCCTGCAAATTGAGTTTTGACCAATTGCAAACATTAGAAATGACACCTCGGGGGTTCCAGGAGAAGTAGGTGCCACATGAATAAGCTGCACATGGTAATGTGATTCTAATGGCAACACTCTAACCCCTTTCCACCAATAGCAATAACATCTTTCCCTGCTGGAGGACCCTAGGACACCTCTAGGACCCCCTCTGCATCCCAATGACCCCTTAGGGTCCCATAGTAGTGGGGCCCCTGGGAACTGATGGCTTCTGGCTTTTCTCATTCAACAACTGGACAACTTGTAGATTCAATAAGGAGGGGCACATGACCTGCCAAATGGCACGTGACCTGGCTGTGCAGTGCATTATGGGAAGGTGTTTGTATACTGAAGGGGCTTAGCATAGGATGTGACTGTTCAAATGTATTTTGGTCAGCACTGGGAGTAGTTGATATATGTCTAAACAAATAATCTCTTATAAAGGTATTGGTTGGAGGCTGTTCATTTCCTGGGACCATTCCTTATGACTATTATATGTGTCTCAAGTTATAAAGTAAAATATTTATCATAGTATTGTGAATAACTGGAAATCTAGATCTCCGTCTTCGCCCATTGTACATTACCAAATGGAAGGCTTTATCATCATTGCTAGAACTCTGTTACATTTTTTAGGTTGGTCATTGCCTAAACAGCAGTGTAGCATATAAAATAGCCTTTATTGATCAGTGTATGATCAACCAGTTGTCAATGCCTAATCAATATGCTGTACCCACTAAATGGTTAGTATAGGATCCTGGATTTAATAGAGACGAATATAAAGAACCCTCTAAAAGTGAGGATGGTGGGAGTACACAATGTATTGAGGGTGCAGGTGCATTATATACACACACAGAGTGTCCACCATAGCCATAGGTGTCCAACAACCAGACCATGTTTATTAATGAGGAGGCAGAGCTTTGCTTTCATGGGAACAAATAGATCCCGACCCTCCTAGACCTGAGGAGGCATACAACCTCAATAATTACCGGGACAGCTACACAAATCCCACCCACCCTGGTCCCTTTGTATAGGCTTGATTAAATGTCACACCGGGTTGGGGGAGAGATAGGGGGGGGGGGAGAGAGAGCTGATAGGGAGCTAGTATAATGACTGTTAGCATGTAGGAAGGAATGGGGAGGTCATTTCTGTCTTTCATTTCCTTGTTTTCCTTTCTCCATTTTCTGAGTAATATTCCCATATCTTTCTGTCATTTGTGTATTCTCTCGATCTACACCCCACTCAATTGGGAATTCTTGCTTCCGTACCTTTTCACCATAGACATAAACATAATCATGCATACTATCAAGAGATAACCACTTTCAATATGATGAAGATATGAACTCATTTCAAATATTAAGCTATTTGTTTCCTTTGGTGGCACCAGAGAGGATATAAACAAACCTCACATGTCCGTAACGTCTTACATTGATGGTTTCCCACCCAGGGGTATCCTGGTGTTAGGGAGTGATCATTTCATTTTCTAACAACAAGGGAGGGGGTGTAATTCAACCCCTCATAGGGGGGGGTGTAAAGGGATTTACCTGTTTTAATATTTGAAAGCCTGCTCGTGACTATGCTTCAAATGGCCCACGTGCGGGCCAATTTTCGACCTGCATGGGTGGGGGTAAATAATTTCGATCCCTCTAAGGGGGGGGGGGGTGAATATCAGCCCCCCCCCTGTTGTTAAGAACTGATCACCCCCTTCGGGTACACCCTGGAGACATGTGGGGTTGGGTAGTAGGCTGTGTTCAGTGTCCAGCCTGACACCCCCATCAGTGCTGGGGTGGTCTGGTGCCCTCAGCCCCCACCATACACCACAGAGTCACGTACACACACAAACTAAGCCCCTACCCCACTACTGTGACCACAGAGTCATGCAGCAAGGCTGCTGTTTCTACCACTGGGTAGAGCCTCTTTTACCCCTAACAGAGGAGCGGGTATTGGATATCCCTTCTATTTGTACAGATCGTTGTCGTCCTGATGCATGAATGGCAGCCCTGGCTACTCTACTCGTCAGGGCTGCATTCATTCATACTAAGGCCATTTTGGGATTGATCAATTCTGTCAGGGTCGGCATGCTGCTTGAATGCAAAATATTGATAAAACACTATGCGGCCCTTAAAGAGTAGAATAGTAGAATCAACATATCAAATGCTTATTATTCAGAATGGAGATTGGTACCCACACACATAGTACTCCTTTATAAAGAGTGTTATGTTGAGGATGCTACACTGTAAAAAATATTCCGTAGAAAAAACGGAGAAGCACTGGCATCAAAAGGAGCCGGGAAACCCACGTTTTTTTAGGGAATTCCGTTTTTGGAAGTCACCTTTTTTTTAGGGAATTCCGTTTTTAGAAGTCACCGTAATTTTTACGGAATTTCCCTGTTTTATTCTGTGTTTATGTCAGTGTACAGTTCCCTATAATTATCAACCATATCCATTTTTATTCCATGAAATATCTTGTGCGGGGACTTCATAATTATTATGGAGCACATACACAGCACTTTATAATCACAATTCATGAGCAAACATTACTCTGGAATTGTTACAGAACACCAACTACAGTGCTGAGAATATATATTTTTCATATTACCACAAGAAGGGTGTCTATGGTATTACAAGTAATGCTTAGTGTCCCACACAATTGAATCTTTTATTGATTGTGAATATTTCATCAAATTTAAATTATATCTGTATATCTACTTTATAGTGAATTAAGGTATTGAAAATTATTAACGTATTGGCATATTTATACTGCTTTAGAACCTAGAACCTTCAGAAAACTCTCCTGATGAACTAAGCTGCCGCCTGATAGGAAAAGATAGAACTACCCAGAAAACAGAGGTTCACTGTAAAAGAAATAACAGAGTTTCACTGCAATGGATTACGGAATTTCACTGTAAAATAGATGAGATATACAGTGATTCACTGTAAACCAAAAAACGGAGATGCACTGTCAAATTTAACTGAGATTCTCCGTGAATTCAAGGGAATTTTTTTACAGTGTAGTCTAGGATGCTGGTAGAGTAGGCTTAGTCAGTGATCCTCAGTGCAGTGAGGGCACATGGTGGAGTATTGGTCTTTGACCTTTATAGACTGACCTTTGACCTTGTTTGTCTTGGGATGTCTAGTCTCAATCGTGGTCAACACTGGATACCGTAGTGACGTGTTTAAGGCCCGGGGCGAATTCATCTCAATTACATCGTTTACCTCTGTGGGAGCGCTCACAAATGACGTCACCAGCTAGGAGGGTTATCTTTTTTTTTCGTGGGGGGGGGGGGGGGGAGGGAGGGGTAGAGGTTGTGGTCTAGCGCAGAAAGCATTTGCAAAATTGTAGAATATAGCATCATAGAAGGGAGCGGGTGGGGGGTGAAAAAAGATTGAGAAATAGGGTATGTACTTGTGAACATCTCATCTCAACTTGCAAAAATAAAATAAGTCTTGGGTTTGACCATAATTATACTACATGTATATGCCAAGGGATGTTATGGATAGAAAATAATATAGATACAAGAGCTTCTGGATCTGATTTAGGTTTTGGAATCTCTTCATTTGTCATGTTAAATATAATGTTTATTTTGGCTAGTATAAAAAGGCATGAAATATTTATTGGTGTCATTTAGAATTATCAGCAGATATCTACTTTATAAACAAATTGATAACACCTTATAACTCCACTTTATATTAATCTGCATCATTTCCGTCAGCCTAATGAGATGTATTTTTTATCATTTCAGGAGGACAACTCCAGCTAACATTAGCCAGCCAGAATGTCGTTTTCACCGATGTTCAAGTCGGAGGTGTTCGTACCCATCAAGAAGGATGACCACTTGTTTGAGGAGCGTCAGAAGGGTATCTGGGAAGATGTCCATGAGCGTATGGAGCGCCGGCGCAGGGAATGGGAAGGCGAGGTGGAACGCATGCGTCATGACTTCTTCCGGCTGAAACCTACTTCCGAGCGAAAAGGCAGCAGTGAGAACCTCTTGGAGACAATGGACCTGGACCGGATCTTCCATGATGATGTCAAGGAGGGTAACAAGAGGTTTCAGGTGAGCTTTGACGTCAGTCAGTTCGGCCCGGAGGAGATCAGTGTGCGCACGCAGGAGAGTAAGGTGATCGTACACGCCAAGCATGAGGAAACCGGCAAAGGGAAGAATGTGTCGCGGGAGTTCAGCCGACAGGTGGATGTCCCCCGGCATGTGGACGCTGAACAACTCACCTGTACACTCAGCAAGGACGGTATCCTGAGTATCGAGGCACCTGTACCCGCTCCGGAGTATGACCGCATCTGTTCCTCCTACCCTGCAGACCAGCTGACCATGGCCTCCCCACCCCCTCCCCCCCAGGCGGCCCTCCATGAGGCCTACAACACAGCCGGGCCCCTCATGACAGAAGCAGAAGCCTCCAAGAAGATGAAGTTTGTCGTCGACATCGGTGTTGAATTCACTCCAGAGGATATCATGGTGAAGACGATTGACCGGAAGCTGCAGGTGACGGCGCGACATGAGGAGCGCAGCGAGGGACGCACGAGCATGCGGGAATTCAGCAAGGAGTTTGAACTGCCAGATGACGTAGATCCCAACGCTGTCGTCGCCTCCATGACTGACGACGGCAAACTCATTCTAGAAGCACCAATTGTTGCCAACAGTGATCAATCAGGCAAAAAACCTCAAATTACCATCTCCCTCCGCTAACATAGGAACTCCATACAGCTGCTATAATATAGACATGTGTCACACTCAGTATCAGAGATGTTATTGTGCATCAGCAGAATGAATTTATCGAAAGTCCCTTTGCTATCATTTTGACAGCCTTGCTAGTTTAAACCAAGTCTAAATCATCAATACAGTTACAAAGGGGACAATGGTGGACCCTTGTTTACTTCAGATAGCCTAGATGACCTAATGTTCTTTCACTCTAGTTTCTTCTGAATGTATCTGAGATCACTGGGGAGCAGGTAGTGTTATGGGGACTTTGGACACTTATACTGTACCTGCTATGGAGTACAAGCATTGCCTACCATCCTGTATCAGACTTAAGCAGTTTTACATTGCCTACATCTTTTCTACTACACACCTTGGATGCCTTGAACAGACAGGCAACAGCAATGCAGTTTCAGGAACATATACCCAGGTCTTCCAAACCCACACCATTGATGTCAGAACAGAACAGCAAGCAACGCCCTTAACACGTTCAGGTGATACGCCAAAATCCCAATACACAATTTGTGTCATGAAATATCTGGGAATTCAGAAACTATTGCAATCTTGAGACAATAGAGCAATCAAGGATGTCATGTTGACACATAATTAAACTTAACAGGTTTCTGCTCCAGAATAATATCAATGTTGCATTGCTCGTGGACATCCCAGGGGTTTAATCAGGTACAGCATATATGATAAGACACTGCAGACTAGTCAGCTTAAAGCATCCCCTCAGTCTATGCCCCTTCTGCATTAGCACACATATGGTTTTTCATTGCACCATTAGTGCTCTAGATAACTGTATTTCAACCTTTTAATACTGGTTACTATGACAAATGTCCCTTAATTGAGATTATATAATGAAGTTCAAGCAACATTTAAATTTGCTTAAATCTATACATTGGTGCCGTGTAGGTCGTGTACATTGGTGTCTGTGCAGTCCCAGTTGTGTCAGTATAATGTGAATGTCTTTCCATGTTGGTTAATCCATTGGATTATAGCTTTTTCTGAACATGTGTAATCTTTACCAAGTAGATAGTTCCCTCACATGACAGAGCACAATGATAATGGGTTACGTGAGGTCGGCTGGGACTTATTTGGGGATTGAGCTATTACTTTGTCAATGTCTGAGACTATTCTTGATATGCATGTAGATGTATTATAAAGGTTTAAGAAGGTTTAATAGGTGATAATAATTCAGAGATGCCACTTTTCCTACCTGTGTAGGAATACCTGCTCTCTCCCATGAGATTCCCAAATCAAATCAATTTAAAATAGAAAATTGCCCCACATCATACGACGTCATACTTTCCATGGACCAGGGAGTGGCGTCTCTGATATTCATCAAACCCTGCCAAAAATCACCTTGTATTTGTTTCGAATATTTTGTGTGATTATGTCAAACTAAACTAGTCAAAGCTGACTATTCTTCACACTTGGTGATAAACATAATACTCACTGTATCATCTGGTTGTTTCCTGATCTTGTGCACAATTAATTACAACCAATAAACTTGAAATAGTTTTATCTGTTTTTGAAATTTGGTTTAAGGCTCTTGAATAACTATCGGTGCATTGTACGTTTACGTATTTCCATCAGAAAGAATGATACATCTAATGTAACAGACCGTATTGCCTGCAAGGCTAAGCAAAGCTGTAGAGCTAAGAGATTCCCAGACATAGGTATCGATGTGACAAAAAGAGTGAGCAAATAAGTACGGGTTTCTTATAATTATAGATAACTCCCCCTCACGACCATTGTATGTGTATACTGGATAGCATGATTTGTGACCTATGTTTAAAAAAGATGAATAAAAAGTGACTTAATCAGTTGATTAACCTAGTCACGTACCGGTATCCAAATTGATATTATCGCTGAAGATTGCTGAATAACTTTAGATTGCTGAATCGTTTATTTGTTTTGCAATAAAGTGTGGATCTAGAGCCCATGGAGTTGCTTAGAGTATGTGGTAGATGGTAGAGCGGTGCCGTTGTGACGTGATATGTTTTATTGTATGTGACGTCATCGCTTCATCGTGACGTCATCAGTTTTAGTGTAAATGTGACGTGATCACTTCATTGTGAAGTCATCAGTTTTAAGCGTAGGCATATATGACGTCACAACGTCGTGATGACGTCATCAGTTTGAATATCCGTGACGTAACCACATCATTGTGACGTCAGTAGTCAGTAGTGTATGTGACGTCATGACGTGTCTTACCAGAGTGTGACAGGAGGTATTAAACCCTACCCCCGTATTGCAGTGTAAATATATGCAACAAAACTATGCCATGGTATACTATATTTATGGAACGGTATTGTGTTCAAATACAAATAAAGATTGATATTCTCAAACAGACTATTTTATTGTCCTTTGTGTTATTGTCAGCATATAAATGAGAATGTATAGGCATAATCGTAGAAAGGTATGTAGGCATAATCGTAGAAAATGCTACCTACGCTGGAAATAACCCCCTCATCAACCCCAACTAATATAGACATTTAGGTCCCAATTTCAAATGTGGGTGTCAAAGATAGAATAATAGGCATTAAAACAATTCAAGATGGATGGAAATGACATCAAAGGTCAACCTATGTAAGGGACTTAGCATAGGCTTTAAATGCCTTTGTATGGCTGTCTCAACACGCAAGGGTTTACATTTTAAAATGCAACAACATGTAAGGTACCCCTAATTTCAAAAGGTTTGTATGTACCCGTCGAGGAGGGGGCATTTCTGAGATATTACGCCGACAGGCCTTTTTTGTGTCGATATGTACAAGAGCTTTATGGGTGGGGTTTCTGGAGAAAGGTATGTAAGATAAGCGATCGAGATTTAGCATGGTTAGGCTCTATACCATCAAGGTCTGCGCACTTCAACATAAATGTCAAACAGATTTTAACTAGAGACAACTATACAGCTATAGTCCAAATTTTCCATTTTATGAATACTCTATTCTAACCCAAAATACCATGATAAGAATTGAGAGATGCTCATGTCACTGTAAAATTGGTCCTCGTACCATGTCAATATCGGGGTGCGGTATGCCCCCCCTCCCCCCCCCCGCCAACCCCAACCAACGTTAATATCACTGGTGCCACCTAGTGAGTAGAACTAGAACTAAAAGTATATGTACAGGCTTCAATAATCATAATACTTTTTATCCCACTCATGTGCACGTGGTTTGGATGATATAACAAGCCATAAGGTATCAAGTGTGACACCCAACTTTGTCCAAAGACAACCTTTTTCACTTAACATTGGATTGTTCTAAAACCCACAGAATTAGCTAACTTCGTGTTTCATATACATCCTGTCATTACACATTATTGAGTTGAGATCTATCGAATCTATCATTGGTCATTAAAAGAACAGCATAAATGAGGTATAATATGTTCTATGGATGAATGGCAACCGAGTGCTTGTGGGTGAAAAAGGGCATTCAAGAACAACTTATATACCATATGTGAGATCTTCGCTGGTCAAATTTATACTAGTTGGCTTAGTTTACTTAGTACTAACCAGAGGACACTGCTATACATATGTCCTAACATCTGGATGTGCATGGACGCGCGTGCTTTTCAAATATTCTGAAAAAATGTTCATGTGCCCTTGTGTGTTTGAAGTATGAATATGAACTTTTGTTGGCCCAGAGCAACTCTTTCCTACAATGGAGACTTGTTTATGTCAAACTGCCAACCTAGAAAGTAGCGTTTCCAGCCCTTGGCCTCTGGACTAAAACATGATTTCCATAAAATTGGACAGGCAGATTACTAAAAGGTTGCTGATGATGTTACAAGCAAAAAATATATTGCCCTATATAGAAATGTGTGATTATTCTCATGACAACGCATTAAGGATGGAAATGAAACTAAGCTAAACCAATTAAATGATTAACTTTTCAATAATCCCCCAGACATTCTTGTTTAAATCATTTTTTCTGGTGCAGGCCTCAGACAAGGAAATGAATTTTCACTATGTTCTTGTGTAACGTAACATGCAATAAAAAAATCCCAGCCGGGTATTGAGGGAAAATCTCTTAGGAATGAATAGCAATACCCTTTATACACTATCTATAACAATAAAAGGGGTTGTTTGTCACCAAAATCTGAAATGCTGGTTCCTAATATTAATGAACCTCCATAATTGACCATATGTGCAGTGAATAAATTCATTTCAGACCGAACCTAAATGAACGTTGAAATATAAGCCTATCCCTGCAATAAGCGTATTATCTTGAGGTGCCAAATTATGCTGACGGGCATTTGTGAATTTTTACAGAATTTTAGCAAAGTTCCCAAACTATTTTGACCACCCAGAACCCTTCTAGTATTCTCTGCGGAGGTTGTCTTTCAGTAAAGGCTGCACTGAGTGACCTTATGAATCCCTATACGAGACCTGCAAGGCTATTCTGACTGCACTACACTAATCATTTCCCCACTATAGGCCTATATAACATAATGTATGCAAAAGTTAAATGCAATGTGCTTCGTTAGGCTTAGCCAATATTATTTGCTCATACACTCATTTCATCAGCCATTTCCACTAGATGGTGTTACCATAGCAGAGGCTAAGACTCTGTCTGAGGGACCCGCCGAGGGATGGCATGTGTAAGGCCACCAGAATAGTGTTGGGGACCATGGTGTGGGGACCCAGCTCAACCCCTTATCAACCATCTAAGGTTGTCTCTGTTATCCTATACACAGTGTTAAGATAATGTCTTTAACAGCTTTTTAATCATGCTGATGGTCATCTGTGGTATTTGGTGGGGTCCAGCATCCCCGTGATGAGCATTAGGCCAAATTAAAAAAAAGGTGTGTTTCAGGTTACCCGACCCTACCTAGCAAAACAGGGCCGACCCTAGAAATTCTTATGCAATTTTGAAAAAATATTTTTATTTTGGGTCATTTTGGGGCTATTTAAGGGTCAATCTGATAGTTCACGAGTCAACGTGGTCGTCGGCGAGTCGGCATTGTAGTATGTGAGTTGATTTCTGGGTACTTTTCAGGCTAAAGTAAAAAAGAAAAATTTAAAAAAAAAAAAAGATCTGACCTACCTACCCTAGATTTTCAGACCATGTAACCTGAAACACACCCCTTTTTTTGCCTTACCAGCCCTGGATAACGTGCTCTAATCACATTTTAATGAGGCTGCTGTACAAGACACTCATATTCATGTTGGTCTAAATCATGTTGGTCTTAAATATTTCTATTGTGGGTACATACACTATCTCCCTATACACCCCTGAGCTTTCTTAGTGATGGGGTAATTGTTTCAATCAGAAAAGGGCATGAGCGTGGAAGGTGTCTTTTCCCCCATAGTACATCTATTGGATCTTTAGGATCTTTAGGATGGTTCACATGGTTTCCCTGGTATCATGCCCTCTAGTGGAAACACTTGATAAAAATAGTGTAAAGATATACATTTTCCCCCAAAGATTTAAAGCCATTAAAAAGTTGTTTTGTCATTGGACTTTTCTGTATAGGCCTTTTTGTGTGACCATACATGGTCAATTTCACTTTAATAGACCAATCTAACATTTTTCTTTCTTTCTTTGTACA
This sequence comes from Harmothoe impar, assembly GCA_947462335.1. Taxonomy (NCBI): domain Eukaryota; kingdom Metazoa; phylum Annelida; class Polychaeta; order Phyllodocida; family Polynoidae; genus Harmothoe; species Harmothoe impar. The sequence continues at coordinate 67,126,701 of OX381711.1, forward strand.
ATTGAGCTGCATCATATTGAAGAATATATGTACTACAGCAATATGATATAATGCACATACCTCACATAAAATTGTATATATGTATCTTACAAAATATCACTTTTAAAATCCCAATATAAAGTGAATAGGCTGCTGCTAAGTTTATACACCCAGTTTATGTTAGCCACCTGTGTTTACAATAGTTCTGCTCCCAGTGTAATATTTCATAATAACAATCTGTTTACTATTCTTATTCTAACTTAAGTTCTAACTTTTAGATATTTACAATATTAAAAGTTTTCAAATTAAATATTTACAACAAATATTACGTAGTCAGGAGAAAAAGAGACCTTATAAAAAGGGTCAAGGTATTTTTAAGTAGAATTGATTTTAGAGTTGGATTAGGATAATCTGGATGGGCTGAACCAAAATCTGCCATATAACATTTCATATCTTGATGTTATCTGACCGAAAAAACAAAAACAAAATGGCTACGACTTTTGGCTTAAAATAATAAGAAGCAAACAGCAAGCCCTTGTTTCTGCGCACACATCAACCGAAACAGGCCCCCAGCACATGCGCTGCCAGAGGTGACGTAAGAGCCTCACCCCCATATCCCCCTGGTGACTAGAATTGGAAGCAAGCATGGAGATAGTGGTGTGGCTGTGGGAGGTGAGGGAGGCAGAGGCGGATATGCTGACACGGAGACGTGCATTTCTTTACATGCTGTGGAGCCTTGTAGAGCAAGTCGGTGCACTTTATATGGCCAGCTTTCAAGTATAAGGTAAGTCCCCTTTTTTGCCATTATAACATGGTGATTTTTTATTTAAAGTTTGAAACAATATGTCTATATTTGTCAAATCACAGGTCGAAAACATGTGTTATGTATCATGAGATTATCATGACAATTTTTCAAAATTGAATCCCATAATAAGCTCATAATCATGATCTTAGGCAAATTTACTACTACATATTATGTAGTAGGTCTAATAAATTGATATAGTCACAAATTATGACATTAAATCAGGAGGTTTTGGACATGATATGCTGATGACCTTTATTCATGTTTTTGTGTATTTCATCCCACATAAGTTGATTATCAATAGCCATGACATACACTTGCCATATCAGGGCAATTGAAAATATGCCCACCCCAAGAACAGATGCCATACAAGAGGGGCACTTCCACCTCTCAGCTACGATTACACTGGGTTTGTAGCGGTCCATTCTGCACTTTCCCATGTCCATTCCGATGAATACAATTGTGCATGTCAAATCCAATGTTAGCAAAAGGGGTACAGAGTACAATTCACGCTGGAGCATTAGAGAGGTCACACTTTTAATGGGTTCTGCAATACTAAAGTGAGCATAGGGTAGCTTCACCTGAAGTCGGACACGTACAGACTAAAGGTATAGGATAATTTATGTTTTTTGTGACCAAAATTTAATTTATCGGTCAAGAATTAATTGATCTGTAAAAGTGGAGAAAATTTAATGCATTTCTATTGCCAGCATTATTAGCTTTAAATTGATATCAAATATCACCATTTTTGTCCATTTTTATTAGGTTTATTTCTTTGAGTGGCATTACTGGGAAAGTTCACAAACTCTTTTCCTGAATAGACCAGGACCTCACTGTTGTGTCTCCTCATTATCTCATTAAATGGTGTGCCACTATGCACATTAGAGCACTTCAACTATAAAACCATAAACCCATGGTGGCCCAGTCATGCCCTAAAAGGAACTACTTCCAGAAACAATAAATGCCTTTTTTGCTAAAAGAAATGTTTTTAAGCATGACATCTTATATACATTGAGCATGAAAACACTGGATCTGGATTAATTTTTAAATGACTGGAAACAAGGAATGCTATTTTACCATTCATCTCCAATAAGAATTTTGATAAGGTTACCTTTTAAAGTTTAACAGGTGGAAGACTGCCTGGACTTACAGTACAGCCTGCATAACACACCCAGCCCGTTTTCACAGGTCACCCAGCCTGGAATACAGGGCTGTTCATAAGCAGAACTATGTTTTTACTTTAGCTTTTATATAATTATATTTGCGATTTTTATGTGATATTTGCTAGGAATACACTCATATAGAGGATATAGATCAGTACATCACCCTCCAACTTATGGATGCAGTATGTGCCTGGTCCACTGCATTTTTGAATAATTACATGTTTAAATTGGTATTTTATCTGATTGGACAACCATAAGAGCAGGCATAACAGTTGCCTCTGCTTGGAGAAGGTGTGAAAGCCTGAGCCCCAGCCTGCTGTACCAGGGTCATGTGCTGGGAGAGTGTGAACAACTTGTATAAACACCCTGCCTGTAAAGACTCCTGGCCTGTTAAACCAGCCTGGGCAGCCTGAATTAGCAGGCTGCCTGGAAATACAGGCCAGGCTGTATCACTGGTCTAGTCCTCCACCTGTTTAAGACTGCCTCCACCATTTTTGCAAATGCTTCCTCTAAGGCATACTGACCTAATCTATTGTTCTGTCCCTGATTATTTATCCTACATTTTGTGCAGTTAACCACAAGTGGTTAATTATGATAATTCTTGAGCCTTGTTAGTTATTTGATTTTTTTAAAGTTTTTGAATACAATATCTATTATGTAATGGAAGGGCTGTATTCAATGCCTGCCATTGAAAACAAGGTGGCCTTATTCACTGGGCTTAGAAAAGTTTGTGTTTTTTTAATGAAACTGCCCTCTAATAACAAATATACACAAATGCCAACTACATTGATTCATTTATTCTGGAATAAATCACATGTACAGGGGCTTTATGGGCCCGTCAACTTTTGTTTAAATATTCAGTAAGGTTGTGCTTATTTCGTCTCAGCTTTTAGTCAAGAAATATCCAACAAATCCATTTTGTCTATTAGTTACCTTTTGTTCCATAAGATAGTGGTCATTTTTTAACAACAGGGAGGGGTTGTTGGATTTTTGGAGGGTGGGGGGACCAAATTCCGTTCCCAATTTCAACCTTCCAGGGATGCCTTTATACATCATGTTGATATAGGATATGATACATTTAAGCATTTTGGGGCCTTTAAAGAATTAACCATCCTGCATGACCCAATTCAGAGACATCTGGTAGCCCAGAATTAGTTGCCCTGCTTAAGAGCATCAGTTGAATGAGGGAACTGCAATCTTTTCAAAACTATTCAATGATCTCATTGTATTACATTTTGCATCAACCATTTAAGGATGGTATGATAGCATCAACCCTCGATCTAGACGGCAATGCATGCCTTTGTGCTACAAATTGCTGGCAGTTGAAAATGACAAAGGTCAAAATTTAAGGGAACTTTCAATATGATAATTTGCTATGAGTGGCAACAGTTCATTGATGTTATCTAACTTATTTTCTGACCTTGTACATTATACAGACTGAGAAACAACATTAAAAATTCAATAATTGACACATTTGATATTCTTTGTATTTCAGGTAGCAACAAGTTTTGCCAGACTTCATCAATATGGAGAAAATTAAATAGGTTTTCACAGCTTCTCTGCTGCGGCTGCAAATGGCCTACTCTGAAATCCTTTGAGCGGTACAGCACTGTAGGCTTAACATGATGGGTATACTGCAAGGACAAGACGTTCAAATAGAATCAGTGACATTGCCAGAACTCTTTGACAAGCAATTTGAGGATGAAAACTTTGGCAGCAAATTAGCCTTGATACATAGTGAGAAGAAAAAAACCTTCCTTGAATTGCGAAATGAATTTGAGATTTTTGCAACCAATCTGATGAAACGGTTCCAGTCAGAAGATCAAGGAGTTAAAAGCATGCCTAGAGTCTTTGGTTTGCTGACTCAACCAGGAAAAGCCAGAATTGTTGCCATCTTAGGTTTACTAAAAATCAAATGTGCCTATTTGCCGCTTGATTTTACCCAGCCGCTTGAATGAATGGCAAATACGCTGCAGGATTCAGGAGTGAAATATATCCTATATGATGATAAAACTGCCAAGGAGACCTTAACAAAGGTTCTAGATATGCATCCAGATTCATCTGTCATTGACGTTATTGCTTTATCAAAGAGAGACTGTGAAACTCAATTTTCATCTGTGGTAATCAAGAAATGTGACAACCCGTTGGTGTGTGTTTTGTATACATCAGGTTCAACTGGTAGACCAAAAGGTGTACCGTGCTATACTGCAAACCTAGTGAATAGGCTCACATGGCAGTGGGATGTTATACCATTCAGAATTAATGACATAGGATGTCAAAAGACTTCAGTCCTCTTCATCGACTTCATGACAGAAGTCTTTGGCTGTCTTCTGAAGGGAATTCCATTGGTAATTCTGCCTCGGTCAGTAACAACACAACCAGAGCTATTCGTCAAGGCGATCAATGACTTCCAGATTTCTCGCTTGGTTTTGGTGCCTTCCCATCTGGAAATGCTGATCAATTATTTACAAGACACAAAAAATCTGGATAAGGTATTTTCGATGAGGACAGTAATCAGCAGTGGTGAGTGCTTGCAATTGAAAACTGGTCGCAATTTCTTTTTGGTTTTCCCTCTGCCGTCTGTACTATACAACCTGTACGGAAGTACAGAGACAACCGGTGATGTGATGTTTGAAAAATGGGATGGTGTTGAAGATATTGAGAGCTCATCAGTTGAGGGAGTATTATCTTTAGGTACTCCCCTGTACAACACATGCATGGTGCTACTGAATGAAAACATGAATCTCTGTAAAGAAGGAACAGTGGGCCATGTTTATGTTAGTGGCCAGAACATAGTCCCAGGGTACCTCAACACCACTGAGGTTAGCCCACAATCCTTCATACACAATAAAATCTTTAATGAAGAAGGTCATAGGACCCTATTCAAAGTGGGTGATCTAGGGATAGTGAAAGCTGGGAGGTTGTATCATAAAGGCAGAACTGACACACAGGTTAAAATCAGAGGGCATAGAGTGGATTTACATGAAATTGAACAGATAGTGAAGCAAGTAGACACTGTCAGCTCTTGTGTTGCACTCCCGTATCGCGACATCAGTGGCTATCTTGTTCCTGTTGTATTCTATACCAGTAAGATGGACAGAAGGAGCACAGAGGAACAGATTGCATCTGTGTGTGAAAATAAATTGGCCAGATATGCTCTCCCCAGGACCTTCAAGGTTGATGAATTTCCATTGCAGGCAAATAGCGGTAAAGTTGACCGTCAAAAATTGCAGACCTGGTTCAGAGAAAGGACACTTAATATTAACTCCAGTACAAGCTCTTCACTCACTAGGGCTGAGAGGATCCTGAATGTGTTGTCTAGAAATCTATCACTTCCACCAGAAGATATAAGACAGGACCTTGGATTCTTTGAAAATGGTGGAAATTCTCTAACAGCGATAGCAACCATATCAGATCTTTGCGCAAATGGAATACAGCTCAACATGAATGATTTCCTTGGTTTCAAGACCATAAGTAAGTTATTAAGTTTCAATGGTGTCTCGATAGCCAACACACCATGTGCTTTGGGTCCCAACTACCAGTTGTTAATGCTTAACTCTGTTTCCAACAAAGACCAGGCCATTGACATCATTGCCAGGGGTTTCTCACAGAGAAACCCTCTGGATCTACTAGTAGGAACAAGTGAGCGCTCCATTGAACGACTGATCAGAAGTTTCTGGAAGGAAATCTTGATGGATGATCTCTCTGTAATAGTCCTTGACAAGAGTACTATGGACACTATAGCAGTGTCTCTGGTGCTGGATCTAAAAACAGAGATCAAAGCTGTTTGGGACAAACCAGAGGTGTGTGAGATCATTGAGGCAGTGGAAGATCCAGTGCGGAGAAAGTTGGTGAAGAGCGATGGCCGCTGGGCCAACTCCTTGATTGCAGCAGTGGATCCCAAGTTACTGGAGAGCCTCAGCTTGTCTATCCTTGAGGCAATGATTGATTACAATTTGCAGGTCATACAGGAAAGAGGATACAATGGCATCTGTGAGGTCAACGCCCACCCTGTTACCGCAGTGAGTAAATAGGTTTATCTGCATACAAGTTATATCTTACTTATTATTTTCACTGGACTACCAACAACTGTTTTGCCTGAAATAATTCTTAAGCTGACAGACAAAATATTCATCCCCTTCATGGCATTTTCTTTTTAATTTGTTGCTAGGTACCATTACCTATATAGTGCTCTATCAATATTTGGATCATCTGATACAAATTGATGTATTCAATGTAACCTACATTTCAGGCAATGGCAGAGGAGCGCTTCGGATTTGTCACAATGAATACTCTACATGTAAGAAGCTTTTGTTACCTCGGCCGCTACCCATTCAAGGATGCAGAGGACACCTATGTCCTCAAGTGTATGGTCAAACACTTCAAGTAAACGTGTGGTACATGTATAATTAATTATGCAAGTGACAACTCCCCCTCTCCAAGTTCAAACTAATGCAGTTACCCAGTGGGCACTTCCTCCCACTGCCTAACAACACTTCTCCTTGGTGACCATGAATCCCTTAGGATCGGAGCCTAAATTTTGGTGACATGACAGATCAGTTCTGTCACAAAAGTGGTAAGCACCATCAGCCTCCAGTAGGCCAGGATTGCCCTGGTCCCACTTCAAGTAAACATATGGACAATATTTTTGTGGTGTTCAGCTAAAATAACTTGTGAGCAAGACATAATGGGGTGGGTTGTGGGGGAGAGGTGGGAGCTGAGGGGTGGGAGCTGATATATATTACTAGAATATCACTAGAATCACTGGAATACGTAGGTAACTTGTTGTTATCGTAGATGTATTTTCCAAAGAAAAATGGTTCAATATTTACAGATACCTTACTTTAGTCTTTTAATTTCCTGGGGGAACCACTTAGTGGTCATCACACGTGGCACCAACTAGTGGTATACAAATACAACACACCAATGATGGACCTAGATTAGCCACTGCTGACTGACCCCTCAGTCATTTTTGAATATAACTTTGTCGTTGTGACTAACACAGATATGACGAACCTAGGATAGTCTCTACTGGCTATCCCTTTCAACTTATGGATTTTCAGTGTAGTCCCAAACAATTCTAGAGAACTTATGGCTCATTATCTAAGAAGAGGAGCTGTTGACTTCAGGAGTTGTTGATTTCCTTGAGGTGAGGATCTCAAGCTCAAAGACAATACAGTATTTACAGTGAACACACGTGGTGCCCGTGACAACCTTGCCTGGTTCCCCACTCTGTCAAGGACACTCCGGGCGCTGGGTCAGACTTTTCCCAAATTGAAACGCAAGAAGAAGCCACTAGTATGATCCACACATATATGTCTTAATTATACGATCGGACAACTCATCGTCCTTTTTAGGTGATATCCCCGTGCTGATATCTAGTGATATCGGCACTCTTCCGGTGGATATCGGCACTCTTCCGGTGGTACTGAGCAATTCCGAAATTTCGTCACCCATAAAATCCGCAGTTTCATGGCGATTCGAACACGGTACCCCAAGAGTTCAAGTCGAACGCTCTATGTACCACGCCATTGAGGTGCTGGTAACAGAAGGGGGCAAAACAAGGAGTCTATAGGCAGATTTTCAGGTCCGTAGGGCCATTATTTACCGAGTTACAGAAGAAAAGACATTTTTTGGTATAATTTCTTTGAAATTCAATATTTTTTTATGGGACGAGACATTCAATTGTATCATGTATTGACCAGGTGTTCAAAGGACAGCGCCCCCCCCCCCTGGTGGGTGTTTAGGTACTATTTATTATTGCAGCAGGGGCTGCACACCCTGACCCCCTCTGGTGGGTAGAGGTGGAACTGCGTTGCTAGGTTACTGCGGTGTGTGTACTAGTTACTTGTTGCTTGAACGCGGCCCAGAGAGGTCCAGCTCCGCTACGCTTGTCATGCTTTGCTTATACTCGTATGTATATTTTTTTTTACTATTTTTTTATTATAAAGGTAGAATTTGGACTTTACTTATCTATTCGTTAAAATAATTCTAGGGCCATTTTTTTACATATATATATATGCCATTTAAAGAAGGGGTGTTTTTTCGTCCCAGGGTCAAACCCGGGACCTGCGGTGTGTGAATCCGACGCGCTAGGTGCTTGACCACAGAGGACATGCCACAGTGAGAGGGAAACGCTGGTTATAAATTAGGCTGGGGGAGCGGTTAGTTTTCAAACCAGCAGGTCGCGCCAAGTGAGTACACTCGTACACGTTAACACTGAGGGTAGGTCGGATTTGAAATAATGAATGCTCCCAGCTCAGCTGGACCAATCAGAGACCAGGCTTGGTGGGATATCAAAATCAACATGGCGCCCACCTTGCTCGATATGGTCGATGTAAATATCCTTCAAAATGGCCAAATTAGGTCGAATTTAAGGTAAATTTTTACATTTGGATTGAATAATCATATAATAAACCTATAATAAACTCGGGGTGTTTATCGATGGATAACGCACTCGTCGCTACGCGACTCGAGCGTTATCCATCAATAAACACCGCACATGCCTTGTTAGCCATTCAAATTTGGTTAAATACAGTCCATTGCTCCTGGGTAGCCTCTCCTCAGTAAAGACTTAGTAACGACTTGGTGTTATATTATGTGAACCCTTGGTGGCACTAGTGTTATGCATATGGTTATATGTTTAAACAAATTAATAAAATAACCTTGTCTTCTGAAACCAGACCAAACTCATACCTTTGAAACCCTAAACATATCACTCATATGCAATGATGTAATCAAGACCTGCATCAACCATCTTAGTTTAACGACCTTGACAACCCTAGGGTTGTCTTGTGGGACGGGGATTTGGCAGGTTTTTTTATGGGACAGAGAAAGTGCCTTCAAGCATCCAGCCTGTAAAATGTAAGCCGGTAAAAATGATCTGCAGGTCCTGCAGGTCCTGCATGGTGAAAAGTTTTCACGGGAACTGAGACTATTGAGCAATCAGCAAAATTCCTAGGCAACTTCAGTTTGGAGTGCGGTGCCTGCATCTGAGCTGCCATCTGGTGGACTTAAGACATACCACACATAATGGGTTTGTCTCTTTGGTGATGCCTGTGCTTCCCACTTGTAGATGTAGTTTATATACAGCACCACTTAGGTGGTTTATGTGTGATCAAATTAGCATGGTTGGCATGCTGCAGTATAGCCTTGGCGAGTAACTCGCCAAGGCTACCATGACGGTCAAGCTTCAACTAACTTCTTAAATAACCATCATTAGCCCTGTGTCCACTAGCATTTAAAAATACTGTTTTATCGCCGAAAACACGTTTTAACGCAAACAAATAGGCTCTAAAACGGGTCCTCAGCAGCCAAAACAGTCTTATAGATGTAAGTGGACACAGACCTAGTGTAATTTAACATTATTCGGTTATGTCTGCACCAATATCAATTTTATCGTTCTGGCCAAAAAGAGAAAGATTTGTATTTCCGGTTGCCCCACTTTACCTAGCCTAACAGCGCTGACCAAAATGTTTCTCTAAAATGAGAATTGATATTACAGTTTAGGTCATTTATATGATATTTGACCAAAGCAGAGATCAACACATCGATCTGTGTGTCAGTTTCAGCATACCACGGATACAAAGGTTAAAATAACATGAGCTTTATAAATACAGATAAGGCTGTGTCTCACCAACTTGGGCAAATGTATTTGTCTATGACCGGGTGCCATCTATGACCGGGTGCCATCTATGACCGGGTGCCATCTACGACCGGGTGCCGTCTATGACTGGGTGCCGTCTATGACCGGGTGCCATCTATGACCGGGTGCCATCTATGACCGGGTGCCGTCTATGACAGGCTATCTAAAAAAGTTGTTTGGAGGAATAAAAAAAGAGATTTATATTTTTTTTTACAACTTTTATGAGGTTTTACTAAGCTCTTCATTAATGTGTACCGTTTTACAGTTAAAGATGTATGCTTCCTTGCTAGCCGGTCATTGACGGCACCCGGTCATAGACAGCACCGGGTCATAGGCAGCACGTGGTCATTGACGGCACCCGGTCATAGACGAAAACATTGGCCCAACTTTGTGAGACACAGCCCTAGTCCGAAATCTGGAACTGACGTGATCTCAAGAAAACCAATTCACTAAAATATGTGTCTGCCTGCATTAGAACCAATGCTCATCTGCTCAAATAAAGATAAACAGTGTACTTTTTAACAACTTTATTTTCTATGATTTCTCTACAGAAATGACATCATTACGGATCCAATTGGTCTTGTTCCTTGACAATAGATTATCTTGATTACATAATCTTCTAATCTAGTATATCCAGGATAATAGCAGTTCTATTGATAACACATAGATATGTATAGTGTTCAAAGCAACTTAATAAATATAAGTAGATTATAACATATTCAATATATGGTATGGATGTCAGTATAACATATAAATGAAAGGTGAGTTCATGAGTAGCATAGAATGTTTGGTGCAGTATAATACATAGTGGTAATGATGGAATGGCCAATGAGGAATATGGGTACATATATATATTATATATCTGTAGTTATATCATTGGTTAAGTTACAGCTTTAAGTTACAGCTTTAAGTTACAGAAAACATGATTACACCAGCACCATCCGAATCAGTGACCTCGGGAGGAAAAATGCATTTAATCAGCAAAACGTAGGTTACCTTGCCTTTAAGATTAAAAGCTAGTAACGTGCAGAATATATGTTATCAATTTACTAAAGAAGACTTGGACTGTCTCATCTGTAAAGCATAGCAACGAATGTAGGCAGAAGAAATTGCTAGATTTCAGGGTAGATAGCATGGACAGACACAGGCTGGTGGATCGCATGACTTAAATTCTGCCATAAATGTCTATTCAATCGTCATCTGCATCAATTACACTATCTGTAATAATTTGTATATACATGTATATAGCGTCCTTAGACCAGTACAAATAGTGGTTTACAAATTACAATGGTTAAAATTACAATCCCAATACTCATTGGGCTCGGATACGTTGTCTACTAACGTACGAGTAGTGGTATAGTGATCATGTTGTACAGTTGTCAAACATCATGATGATCAGTTAAGAATACATTAAAAAGAATCCAGGTAAATAGTGATTTGATCAATATTATATAGGTCGTACATGCATGAAATAATAACTTATTATTAATCATCTGTATACACATGATTTTATTTTTGATTAATGATTATTTACATGCACACCATGCTAAATGCTTGATCTAAATATTTTTGCCGCCCCCCCCCATGGGAAGTATTTGACATACCCCCACCATAGGAAATATTTTGGCAATGCCCCCACCCCGACCACGAACAGTTGTTGTAATCCCTCCCCCCCCCCCCCCAAAAAAAAAGCAAACCCCGTTTAGAGTACTGAGTCGTGATTTTGTAACCAGTGATGTAATGGGATACAGAGCTCAGAAGTTTCTCAGACCTATGTACCCTTCAGCAAAATATGTCAATGTATCAATGACTTTATATACACATTATTTTATTCTGTGTGACATGAAAAGTTTCAAGAAAATACTAAGATTGAGTAAAAGGTTTTCATAAAAGATTATGCAAACCACTGAATGATGTCATGTGACTGTCTGTACAATAATATATCTATAATCATATTCCTGGTTGTTTTTTTATATGCTAACTCTTGAATTATGCTTTACCATATTTAAGCATACATACATAATTACTTTGTTTCTTCTTACATAAAACGAATTCCCACAGCTTGATAAGGCCTGTGGATCCACTCCGCATGTTCTACTTTTTGAACCATGACTCTATAAGCATTCTCGTCCATTATCATAGAATTAAAGCTTGACCGTCCTGGTTGAAGTGAGGCCAAAAGTACTTTTGGATATAGTTCAGTTTTGATTCATAAGAGGGCTCTTAAGCACTGGTAGCTCAACTCTTACAGGCACAAGATAGGGTGAATATGTTGTAGATGGACAATGCTCATGGTCCCCTGTCCAAAAACTGCTGCCCTCTGGTGAAACTGTTATTTTAGTCCATGTATGGAAAATGCTGAACTTATTCCCCGACGGTACAGCTTTAACACTCTATATCAATATCACACCACCTGAGGGCACTTGTACTAACACTATTCTACCACTAATGGTTTAATCTGTGGTTGGGTTGGCTTTACTTTTGCCTCACATGGGTTTTACCTGTGGTGTCAATAGGTAGCAATTACGTATGATCAACATGCAGCCAATGTTGCTAGTGGGAGACAGGTCCAATCCACATGTAGCTCAAATCCCACTATGAGCTATGACCAATTTGTTTTTGGAAATATCAGTTTGGAAACTGTTACAAGCTTCCGTTAAACACCAACATTTCAGGCTGGTACTACAAGGACATTTTGCAAGGATTCTAATGTGGTTTGGCTTTAACTTCTGTTGATTTGATAAAGGCATATCGTTTTACTCCATAAGAGATATTGCCAAATCATGATACCATTTGGGCTGTACCAATTCAACGCAACTCCAGATAGAGGTCAGCTATTCTGACGATTAGTAGGCAACAGGGAGATTTGAAATAGATATAGATATGGAGATCCCATGGGGTTTGGACAGGGATTCAATTATCAAAAATGGCAATCCAAAGTGGCTTTAAAATCGTAAGAAAATTTTAGACTTCATGGTTCATCAATCGTCAAGTGGGATTTTGGCTTATCAGCAGTATGCTGTGTACGTTGCAATTATTTTCTTTCCAGATGTGGAGTGAAACATGTCACGATGTGGTCTGAGCTGAGAATTAAGTTTTGCTCAAATTATACTGACTTGATTAAGTTTTCAAATAAAGTAATCGCTGAATTCTAACTTACCAATACGGCCATAGTTGTTGTTTTTCAAATCATGATTATATACACATTGATGGAGAAAGCTTCATATATACAAATCCGGATTTTTATTCAATATATGTAATTCTTCAGACCTCTATAGAACCTCTAAATGACTTTAGGGCTACAAATATCAACGCATTACTCAGTAACCATACAATACAAATATAAGTCTGAAGCAATATAAGTCTCCCAGTGTTGTATTCGTTGAAGGTCACCTGTGTACCGGCCTGGGAGTAAAAGGACATACTTTGACATTGTTGGTATATCATAAAATAATATACACTAAATATATAGCTAATATTAAGTATACCAGACATCCTTTTGTGAAAAACATCAACAACAAAACAAAATGACATACACATAATGTTATATTATGTTGGTAATTCTACCTCTAGGACACCTAGACTCTACACCCACATAGAAGGGCTACCTTGTACAAACAACTTGTATGTCAGTTGTGAGTGAGTCACTTTCTCATGAATTCAGTTTTTTTCTTCATTCTGTACTTGTCAGGACCAGCAAGTGTAAGACTGGAAAAAATACCAAAAAAACAAAACAGCACCCATTCTACTACACATGGGATCCTTTACAATGGGACTCTCGGCCCTACTCCTGAAACTGCAGCCACCATTGTGTAGTCTATGGATGAGCAGAATTTAGGAATGTCAGTATAGTACTAAGGTCTGTATATATCTGTATAAGGGGTCCTTGCCAGTTCCCTTAAAGGGTCACCCACACAGTAGTTAAATAAGGCCTCTCGGTGAGATACTCAGAAGTCTTTGTGGCGTCCAGGCTGGTTTCCAGGCCAGCAGGCCTGCATCAAGAGGAATGCCGAGGTTTGCAGGAACCAGCGGAAGCAAGAACAAGGGGAAGTGACGTCATTTCGAGCTGCGAATCCAAGGGCGGACGAAATTGTGATGAGTCACTGTCGCACTTTGTGAATGTGTGGATCTACTGTAGGTTAGGACTGCGTACACTGCGTGGGTCTCCAGGTTTCATCCCTCTTCCATGTCTGGTCTGTGAACCCCTATACGTACCTAAACCTCAAACATACAGGCCTCTGCCGTCACAGGTAATGGTAAAGGTGCAGTCGAGATTACTCTGCCCTGATACCCATTCTTCATTGTATCAGTTGAATGTGGAAGAAGGCAAAGAATTCATCGTATAGTACTAAGGCTAGAGGCTTATCTTAAGCCGTGTGAGAGTAATTTGTTTTCAGTGATGTGCTACCTCTATTTATAGATGAGACTCTAGTTGACCCTGGAGTATTTAGGGTAGTATTTGATTGGCCTTTAACACATTCTCTTGTGAATTGCTGGGGATTTTACAGTGCATTGATCATAGATTCCAACTGTATTCCTTAATTGGTAGGACATACTATAGGGCAGTACAACTGGTTATGTAAGGTGTTTGTGGTAGTAGGCCTATGTTTGTGTTAGATAAGAACCACCTTTAAAGGACCTATTCAACTGACCAATACTAACTTAAATCCCCTGTACTATAATTCATCCTACAACCGCCAGGGTCGAGGTGTGTTAAACCTGACTTATCCCCTTTCCCTTTCTTATAATCACCTCTCCCCCAACTTAATACCCTTATCTGTGCTAGGATAAGCCAGGACAACTACTGCCTAACATACCACATCTACATTAAGAAGGCTTCAGTTTGAGGGTCTACCCCCTGTATCCTTCCACTGTCTACCTGCTTGTCACAGATACTTGTGTGGCTAAAGATATATTAGGTACCTGCATGAATGTACCACACTCTGCTTGACACTTTTAGGTCTTAACACATATTATTCTTTCACCACATCATTCGAAACCTCAGAGCAGTCCTTGGGAGGTTGCTGCAATATGCCCTTTGCCCTACACATTGTCTTTGATCTCCTCCATTATCCTTGGAGCTTCTTGAAGTGTCACAGTTTGGGATCAGCTTCCTCAAACCCTTGTCTCAGTGTCTTGTAGCATTGGTCTACTTATCAGACCACAGCCACCCTGACTGGGGTGCCATCTATGGGCATGTCCCTCATTACTGAGTCTATGGCCTCAGAGTGGGTCATGTTTGACAGAACACTGGCTCCAATTACAAGTCGTCCATCAGCTGCAAGAACCGCCCTCAGAGTAGCCTCCTCCAGTCGCTCTGGGAGGTCAAACTCTCGCGAGAACTCGCGTTTCGACATCCTGCCACCGGAAGTCTCCTCATGCCTTGCGTTCACTTGGATTTTTGTGCCGATCAGCTTAACAACAACATCACCAGGGTCAAACTCTGGACCTACGTCAACTGCCATTTTCAACTTCCGAACATCATTGACAGCGACTACCATTGGGCCGCCTCCGCTTCCGCCAACACCAGAAACTCCACCATAACGTGGGGACCCGACCATGGTTCCGCCTCCACCGCCAATTCCAGTGATCGTTATGGCATTACTGCTGCTGCCATTCCTGCTATTCCTACCACTGACACGTGGGCTGTGAGGTGCAATGTATGTACTGCCTAGCGGACTATGCGGGACGCTAAGCGGGCTTACCGGAATTGCAGGTGAGTTTCTTCCAGTCGGTGAGCGTACTACAGAGTAGTACTGGGGTGGAGAGAGAAGCTGCTGGGGTTCTGGGGAGCAGAGAGGGGAAGGTGTGTTGACACTGACACCTCTGATTGACCTCTGATGCTGATGACCCTCCTCCAAAGGGCCCTCAATGTTCAGGAAACCGTCATCATTAACAGTGGCCACCAGGACATCAGGATCCACGTTCTCCGGTATGTCCACCTGGCGATTGAATTGCTTGGTACTTTTATGTCCGTTACCATGGTCAACCTCCTTCCAGGCACTCACGAATAGCTTTTGACCTTCAGCTTTGACCTTGACCTCATTAGGGTCAAATCCTGCCACGTCAAACCTGAGGCGGTATAGCCTTGACCCATCTGGGCGGTCTATGACATTAGTGCGCGAGTTATTACTCATCTCGATGATGCTCGTACTCGGGCTGGAACGGGCCGGGGAGGATCCCAGTTTGATGGCCACATTGCGGTTGACATTGTCGAACTCCTCGTCGGAGAGTGCTTGTGTGGTGCCAGAGGTGGGCGACTTGTTGAGGTTGAAGAAGTCCTGCTGCATGCGCTCCACATCACGCTCCCAGTCCTTCCGCCGACGCTCCAACTCATCCTCCATGTTTCTCTGCATCTCTGTGAACACCTGCATGGGGGAGATACAAGTTGTACTGCATGAAAGATTGGATTTAAGCAAATGTAAGCTGCCTTTATTCAAAGGAACCCTTCAAACAGCCTTTTTTGGTTTGGAATTTTAACACATGAGTATAGACAATCTTAGGAATTCTGTTGATGAACGTGTTCAATTTATCAAAATGAGAATATGAGTAATCAATGTTGAGATATGCTATTAAGTGGACTTTACTCAATTTAAATATGCTTAAAGTGTTCTTTTAAGCATATTTGATTTACTTAAATGCAGACATTACGCAGTGTTATTTCATGGTAAGAATGTCATTATGTAAATGTATATAGACAGATTTCCCGAAGTCCTGTGAAAACTGAAGACAGTGTCTGAATAGGACCCAAGAGGGTTCAGTGACACAAGGGAAATTCAAATTGGCAATGCCTTGGATGAAATTAACACTTTAGCATGTAAATAAAATGAATTATTTTAAAAACATGAAATTCAAAAAAAAAAATAGGCCTATGGCTTCATTGGGCCCAATGCACTGCTCATGCATAAGGCTATATCTAATTCTTAGATTCATGATAACCCCATCATTCAATGTTTAAAATGTCTACAAAAGTGATTGATCAAAATAGTATTCTTGTTGACAAAGAAAGCATAAAATGATTAAGAATTACCATAGAAGATTGTTTAAGCATCATGGCTTTTTATGATTTTAATGTCATTATTACCCCCATTGACCGGTGCTTATTCAAAGACTCGGAACTTTGAATAGTTAGTTTATTCTCTATATCAGAGGCTAAGTAATTGCTACTGCTTAGTCTGTAATTCTTTTATTCCACATCGTGCCGAATTGGCAGTGTTGAATTAAAGAATTCGTTGGTTGATTAATCAATAGAGAGCTGCTCACCGCTGGGACCTCTTGTTGATCTTCTGGTGGGTCTGGTTTAGTTATCTGGATGACTCGCTCACCACCCCGCGAGATGGGGATACGACGCCGTGAAGACGACTTGGTCTCCATGATGAGGGACAACGCTGGTAAAACTGTAATGTACAGGAGGGAAATGGTCATTTACAACACTCACACTTCATGGTAAAACTGTAATATACAGGAGGGAAATGGCCATTTACAACATTCACACTTCATGGTAAAACTGTAATATACAGGAGGGGAATGGCCATTTACAACATTCACACTTCATGGTAGAATGGTAATATACAGGAGGGAAAAGGATAATACAAAAAGGTAGAGTAATGCTAGATTCACATCACATCATTAAGGTCAACATGAACCATGAACAAATAGTATAACTTGATACATTTTATGTCCCCCTAAAACAATTTATATTTGGGCTTTAATTTCCATATTGCAGTGCAGTGTGATACACGATCCGTCTCACACTGGAGTCTGTTATCAACTCCCATGGTGTGGGTACAGCAAATTACAGGCTGTGCTGCTGTAACATTCAGGAGTGGAAAGTGCTGTATATATATAACCGTCACACTGACAAAACTGTAATGTACAGACAGGTAAGTGCTACAGCATCATTAATCCTCCGTTGGGTTTATTGATTCATAATCATATTCAAAAACGTGCAAAATAGTACCTCAGGTTACCCCTTGATGCAGAATACATTATTCTTTTTACATATTTTCGATTTTTTAAACTAGCCTTTTTATAATTGGAATGGATAAAGAATATTCTTTATTTGAGAGTTTCAGATGATTTGACATAATGGGACATGTTTGTCTGGGCTATTTGAGATTTCAGTGGTACCCCAAAAATTCTTCATGCAACCGACATTTCATTGATTTTAAGTTAATCTATCAAAATACTCATTGTATTGGATGGTGTTTATTTTATGGGATACAAGGTATTTTAAGGCAATAGCTACGCCATGTAGGTTGCATGTACCAAGTCATGTTCATGAAGCGGTCACTCAAAAAGTAGGAGCCTCCTGGAATATAGTTCACTATAGGACCTTATGGCAGTTAAAATGCAGGGCCTCACCCAGTAAACAAAACACGTTATAGAACGTTTTATAACGTTCTATAACGTTAAATAACGTTTCTCTAAGGCTTCTTACTATTTTTATAACGTTATTTTGACGTAAAACCACGTTTTTTTGTTAGTTGGGCATACACTGACGAGGAGATATTAAACTTCCACCTTTACTTCATGTGTCAATAGAATTACACTCATTGTCTATTGTTTAGCTTGCACGTACGCGCTCCAACTTTCACCCTCAGGTTTATGGGAAATAAATAACATTTAATATAGCTGCGGGAGGCTATTATACCTCCCCATAACTGCCTGTGACCATCTGTTGGCGGCAAAAAGAACTAGCAACAGAGTCATTTATGTATGTTTAAATACTATTGATGTATAGCGAGATGTCCTTTGAAGATGAACTTCAATATTGTGAGTCAAAGTTATTAGACATTCAATAGGCAATTTATATCACAGCTGTTCGGTTTAAGAAGCAATGGCAAAAAACATGTTTTTCTCTTATACATTTGTCTAGCAAATTCCATGGATTGAATGAAGAACAGACAATCATAAATTATATCAGAGATTATTAATAGCTAAATCTGACATAAAAAATATATACAGTGGCATGGTGTGGGCGGGGCGTTCACGGCCCTCCCAGTCATTACTGTCCCCCGGGAGCTGTCACACTCAACTAAATGTATCCTACCCGGTGGCCCCATCTACAGGTAGCAATATGTACCAGTACACAGGAAGCAGTGACGTCACCCGCGGTGCCTGACTGGGAGCAGGCCCGCTCTCTGCCACTTCCACACCACCAGCCACCGGGCGAACACCTCCTCCTCCTACCAACTTTTACAGGAACCCCACACAGCAGTATACACCTTACCCCTCAACAAAACCGATAAGTATCAGAACCGTATTTTTACCACAGAACATTTTTATATACGGATGCTTACTGTTTACTGAGATATAGGTGGATTCAAATCTGTTGTTGGTCCCAACCTCACCTGTCAAAATGGCGCCACCCACGAGGGCAGCGGCCAAGAAGAAGAGAGTGGAGGGAGAGGTCAGCACACATGAACAATTACCTGATAAATTAGCTAGGAAGGGAAAGAAAAAACCTACTAGTAAAAAATCACCGGTGGTTAAATCTAGCAATAAGACAACTTTGTCTAGAGTGGAAGCTTTGGAGACAGATCTTAAATCAGTTAGCACATCTGTGTCAGCCATGTCCACACAGTTAGGGGAGATTGCAAACTACCTATTTGACCGCCCTTCTAAGGGCGACACCCCTGCCGATGTGTCTACCGATAAAGATTCTGATGATTCTGTGATTGTGTTTACCAAAAAGCAGCATGATCAAGACTCACGCCGCACACGCCAGGCGGCGCCACCCGCCATCGCGGACACCAGCAGTACACGCCGCCCCCGCAGCAGGTCGCCTCTGCGCCGCCCAGACGAAAGGGACCGGCACCACCACAGCAGCACGCCGCACCGCCGCAGGGACAGGTCCCCGGAACGCCGCAGGTACACACAGGAGGAGTATGTGGACCACTACATGGACAGAGAACACTACCAGGAGAGGCAACATGATGGTAAGAGCACTATTCTTCGTTATATGCATGGTGGCAAATCCATCTTCAAACCATACATGTATATGGACCGGGAAGGCCTACACACATCTAAACAGAAACTGGAGGTCAGACACAAAATGTCAGAACTCGAGTATATCAATGCCACTCTTAAACTGGCACTAGATAACAAGGCCACCGACCCCAGGGACAAGGATCCCATTCTCAACCACCTGGTGGATCTCACTAGGGATCTTCAGCATAGGAAATGGGAACCCATTAGGAGGTGGTCCCAGGGGATATGGGATAGACTGGAGGTAGACCCACAATTCTCTTGGGAGTGTACACAAGACATACAGAATGAAAGGATGTATCAGGCCATGATTCCCACTGCCACAGGTAACCAGCAGAAGGCCACCGGGCAGGGGGGTGCTGACTCACTACAGGGGGTCATATGTAGAGACTATAATAATGACAGGGGGTGCAGGTTCCCACAACACCATAGCCATAATGGTAACAACTTCCTACACTATTGTAATTTCTGCTGGAAGCAGAACAAGAAGAGGTCGCACACATATATGGCATGCACCGCCCGCCCTCCCACGGGCCCCCCTGACACAAAGAGCAGCACCCCACATCAGGGATGGCAACCCCCACCCCCACAGGCTGGCCAGCAGCAACAGCACTACCAGCCTAACAACTACGGCACCTCAAAAAACTATTAGAAGGTGCCTCACACAACAGGGTAGGTGTAGAGGTACCACAGGTCCACATAGCCCCAACCAATGACTTTGAATGTGTAAATAATGTATATAATTTATACTCCTCATGCCCAGTGCCACAGGGAACCACAGGCGGCCATGACACCAAGATGGCGGCGGATCACCAGCATACACCGGATGTCAACAGGGATGGCGCCATCCATGCAGCTGACACAACACGGCCGACCCCACCACACACACCGGCCTCAGCGACACACACTGCAGCTGGACACACACAGCCTGAACCGCAAACAACCAAGGAGGCCCCCTCTAACAAAGGGGTCCCAGGTATGAATATGTATGATCATGAATTACTCACGGCTTCCCCATTCGACTTTGAAACAGTTAGACTCATGTGCGCTGCTGATGTGTGGGACCACAGGGTGGACGGCCACCCCCGGGCCCTGCGGGAATACAGGTTACTCAACTGGCCCCAACCCACACCAGGGGCCCTCCCTGACATGTACTGTAACATCTACACCGCTGTTAGGAATACTGGCCTCCCCAATGCCATGGGGGCCAGGGTTCCCATCCCCTCAGCTCTCAATATAGCAGAATGGCGCCGCCTTCTCCCAAACAACCCAGATTCAAAACAGCTCATTGATTTCATGCAGTTCGGCTTCCCACTGGGCTACATGGGGCCCATCAGTGATACAGATGGCATCCCAAATCACTCTAGCGCGGTGGACTTCCCATTGCAGGTCGACGAGTTCCTAGCCACAGAGACCAGCTTGGGGGCAATGCAGGGCCCATTTGATGTTACCCCGTTTCACCCATGGGCACATGTCTCGCCTATGATGTCCCGGGAAAAGGCCCACAAGGACGACCGACGCATCATTACAGATCTCACCTTCCCCCATGAACATTCAATTAATGCTTTTGTGTTTAAGAATGCCGTATTCGGGGAGGAGCGGGACTACTCCCTACCAACCGTCGACCAGTTTGTTGCTACTCTTGTTGTCATGGGAACTGATTCTTATATGTCCACTCTGGACATTTCCCGGGCGTATAAGAACTTCTATAGCGACCCTGGGGACTGGCCTCTACTGTGTGTCAAGTGGAGACAAAAGTATTACTGTGAACTTTCCATGCCCTTTGGCGCCAGGGACTCATCCTGCCACATGCAGCGGGTCGCGGACGCCATCACATTTATTCTGGCAGACCACAATATCACAGGTTTGATGTACCTTGACGATCTCATAATCGTTTCAGAAACCCGAGCGAAGGCCGACAGAGACTACGACACTGCACGCAACATCATCGCCAGACTTGGCCTACCTGAAGCCAAGGAGAAATCCCAGACACCATCAACAAAGGTAAAATGGTTGGGCATAGATATTGACTCCACCCAGATGACTCTCTCCATTCCGGAGGAAAAGCTGGCGGAGGTATGTCTCAAAGTGTCTAAAGTCATCAAAAAGAAATCAATGTGTAAAAAGGAGCTCCAGAGCCTGATCGGTAGTCTATTGCATATTGCCCGCTGCATAAAGCCAGCACGTCTCTTTGTTGGCCGACTTCTTGAGGCACTTAGGTCCATCAAGAAAAAGTACATTAACATTAACAGTGACATGCGCAAGGACATGCGCTGGTTCCTTGAGTTTGCAGCGCAGTGGAATGGGGTGGCCATGATCCCCACCAACCACTGCGCCACGGACATATACGTCGACGCCAGCGGCGTGGGCATTGGAGCACACGACGGCCGCCACGCATACTCGACAAGGGTCTGCAATGACAACGACCCAGTCTCAAACATAGCCCACCTTGAAGCAATTAACATTATCATTGCATTACATACATTTGTTAAGCCAGGTTACGCAGGAAAGTCCATCCGCATCCACTGTGACAACCAGGCGGCCGTCTCGGTCCTGGCCACAGGACGGGGACAGGACAAAATCATGCTGGACGTCGCCCGAGCAGCATGGATGATCAAAGCAATGTTTGACATTAAGTTATGCTATGTACATGTTCCAGGCAAACTCAACACGCTGGCCGACCGCCTCAGCAGGGCCATGATCACCAACAAAGACAGGGACGAGGCCATAGCCATGCTCCGAGAACACAACATTGCTCTCGTCCCCCCATGCCTGCATGCACTTGATAATGTACAACCTTCCCTTCGTTCTAGCTCCGGGTTACGCCTTACTTCAGGCCAGGGCAGCAGCTCGACAGGCACACGCACGCGCCGCGGGCGCCAAGAGGGGAAGACGCGCGTCTGTAAGGCAGTTCCTGGCATTCAGCTACTTGATGTTCATCGACCCACTGGCCCCCGAGTACCAGGAGGTGTGTGCGTGGATCGAGGATCGAGCACAGAAAGGGGACAAGCCGTTCACCATCCGGAACAAGTTGTCCCACCTGCGGGTATATGCAGGACTGACGGGCGTCAGCCCGACACCCTACCTCCACCCCCGTGTGAGCCGAGCGGTCGACGCTCTAACCAGAAACAAGAACTATGTGCACCGGAAGACTCCAGCCATGCCCCTAAGGCACATAAGGGCAGTCCTGTCTGCAATGCCCCAGACAAGGACAGCGAACGCGGTGAGGGCGGCGGTGTTGCTGATGTATCACGCCGCCCTGCGCCAGTCAGAGGTGCTACCCCCGTCCATACGAACAATGGACTATATGAAGCACCCCACAAGAGAAGACATCAAAACAAGCCGTACCGGCATGTCTCTCAGGGTAAAGTGGGCCAAGAACTTACAGGGTTACACACAGGAGAAGATGGTCCATCTAACCAGGGCCAGGGACCCTCAGTATTGCGTGGTGGCGGCACTGGAACTACACTTCCTCCAGTGCCCCACCAAGGCAAAGACTCAGCCACTAATAGTGTTCCCCGACTCCACCAGACCAGTCCCAGTGACATTTGCCAGAAGAACATGGTCCCAGGCACTGCAGAACTGCCACCTGCAGGCCGAGGGCTACACGCTGCACTCCCTCCGAAGGGCGGCGGCCACTCAGGCCCATCTCAGAGGTTGCAGCGAAATAGACATCCAGACATTCGGCGGTTGGCGAAGTAACGCCCACAGGGTCTACGTCAAGAAGACCCGAGCACGTGCCGTCAACAAAGTCATATCTGACGCCCTCTGCAGATGAACTCATAGACATGGCCACTGAGCCTTTAACCATGTTTGATTTTACTAGTCACACCCAAACCCACTGTCACCCATACACACCATACCCAATACATTATTTAATTGGCAGGTTTGGCCCATTGTGTGTTATATTATTGTCATAATATCAATTAAATCATGTGAGATACAAATGTGTACATAACTCACATCTTAATAAAATTTATCATACTTAATAAATTTTATTTCACCCCATTCCCGTGTTGACTTGTCTCTGGGGCGCACATTAATGGTGTGGGCGGGGCGTTCACGGCCCTCCCAGTCATTACTGTCCCCCGGGAGCTGTCACACTCAACTAAATGTATCCTACCCGGTGGCCCCATCTACAGGTAGCAATATGTACCAGTACACAGGAAGCAGTGACGTCACCCGCGGTGCCTGACTGGGAGCAGGCCCGCTCTCTGCCACTTCCACACCACCAGCCACCGGGCGAACACCTCCTCCTCCTACCAACTTTTACCCACCCACCCACACCTATATTATAGGTTTCACACATGTATCTAATATTTATTCCATATAATCATAAAACTCATAGGTCATCTTACAATAGTTATTTACAAATATTGTCACTTATTATACTCATAGGTCATTTTTCAATAGTTATTTACAAATATTGTCATTCATTATACCATTGTGTGTTATATTATTGTCATAATATCAATTAAATCATGTGAGATACAAATGTGTACATAACTCACATCTTAATAAAATTTATCATACTTAATAAATTTTATTTCACCCCATTCCCGTGTTGACTTGTCTCTGGGGCGCACATTAATGAGGGTCCCAAATACAGCTGAAATAGAATTTTATCGCGGCGAGGCTGATCATTTACAATTTATAAAATGAGTCTGATAAAATACTCGTCTTTGGGACTCTTTTGGCAGTGGATACATCATAGTTTGGCAGCAACGTTATCTCCTTTGGTGGGACAGTGGACAGGCAGATGGCACCTTGCTCATGCAAGTGCATAGACAAACGTTTTGAGTGAGTCTTAATCAAATCTTAACACGATGTAAGATGTATTGTGATTTGATTAAGGCTCACTCAAAACGTTTGTCCGTGCACTCTTGTGAGCTAGGCATGTCGAGCAGTGGACAGGGTGAATAAAACTATTTCTGCTATCACACTGAAATACACCAAGTGTGGTGTACCATATTCCTGTACTTAATACACTTTAATATATATTTAATGACTATTCTCAGAGAACTGGCATGCATAGATACTCTATCTTGCTGTACCAAGACGAAATGTAGTTTCTGACCTGAACTTGATCTCATTTTCATGTTTCCCCTTAGGCGTTATATTGAAAGACTTTGCATATTTTTTGCAACAACAACACCATCTCTCAGGCCAACCAAACACTCGGCCTCGCACTTCACATACACATAGATGCCATGCTGCATACAAAGACATTTTATACAGGATTCGTCCATAGTTCCATTCGTGATAAACACATTTTATATATTATAAACGTAAAATAGACCTATTTCTTTCATTTGCTCATAATTATCCTGAATAGGTTGGTATCAGTGGGCGAACCAAAAACGCTGAACGGCGCTGAACCTGCTATATCATAAAAAGATCTAATCAGGTCCCCCCTCACATATTTCAACTTAATGTCTTTGCACTTTATAAGTCAAGATGAAAGTTTTGTAGATTAACCATTGTGCACCTGCTAGATATTCCAATAATGCAGTGTGGTGGTAAACCGTGTATTGATGCAGTTTTACTATTAGTATAATAGAGCTATGTATTCTCTGTATGTGTCTCTGCCCCCTCTGCTCCATATTCGATATATATATATATATATATATATATATATATATATATATATATATATATATATATATATATATATATATGGTCAAAGGAGAGAGCCGTAGATAGCTGGTTCCCGATATAGTACTGAAGACAAATTATCCCTTTTTAACCCAAAGTGTCATTCCTTGTTCCTTGGAGGGGGGGCATCTTTTTGGTGGCCTACGGCAGAGGCCCTTTCAGAGGAGCCTTTTTAGAGCTTCTTCTTTGTTCAGAACTTTCCTCACTACAAACAACACACTGATTATCACATTCACAACCTGTGTACCACTATACTAACAGGGACATTTAAAAATTGAAATAAAATAAAACCTGGCCCAAATCTGAAGGACTTCAGTTGGAGAGTGGAGCAGGATCCAATGCCTTTCGGCCTTATACTCAAGAGGCCAGGTGGAATCCACTTGTTAATGCTCTTTAGCAAAATGCCCTTTCCATATGGTGGGGAGGCACCATGGAGGAGGTTTACATCCAACACTTACTCCTGCACCTACACCACTATATACCTCTACATAACACATTATACCTCTACCCTGGTGTGCATGGCCGGCCGCCAAGGCCGCTATAGATTAACCACGGCTCGTGTGTAGAATGCACAATGAGCTGCTAGACCTACCTGTCCATGGTGAGGCTGTAGTGGAGACTGTTAATGGTGGATGGTGTCTGGAGGATGTTAATGGTGTCTACAGGTGTTACCCCAGTGGGTACTGGAGGTGTTGGAGGAGGTGTAATGTATATCACTGAGGTAGTTAGTCGCCGGTGGGATGGGTACAGCCTATACAGGTTAACCACAGTCTCTGTAGGACCCTATCAGCTGTCTCAGGTGTTTGTGGCTGTTCTCCAGGGTTTATGATGTGGTCACAGCAGCCTTAGTACTACTACTACTACCACCATATAGGGTATCCTCCTAGCGTGGGGCTCTATGACCTTACCTCACCGTAAAGGTATGGAGACTGAGCTTCACACTGGCCTCCTTGGCCTGCTTTACACTGCCTGTCTGTCTGTCTGTCTGTCTGCCCAGCAGCAGGTCCTGGCTTACAGGTGTGTGTGTAGGTGTGTGTGTACGTGTGTGGATCCCTAACCTGTGACCTGCTACACAGCGCTATACCATTATATATACACACACACATACACACAAAGCCCTACTGACTACTGCAGCATCCCCTATATACCAGACACCCACCACCCACCCCCACTCCAATGCCATATATGGGCATGACCTGCTGATAATTACAGTTAACATTTCCTGAGGTATTTCCCCCGACAAAAAGCCACCTATACTGGTGACCTGTGCTGGGATGGGGCATAGCTGTGGCATTCATCACACAACCACATAGACCCAGTCACCACAGGCCTGACACCCCGAGGCAAATGACTGTCTATATCAGATGTATAAACCTTGTATGCAAAAACAAATAAAGAAAAAAAAGTCTATAGATATATTTCATGATGTTAGCCCACATCGTTGTTCTATGTTTTAGACTAGAGTGTACTTGTTGTTGATGACATGGTGGGAGCGTCCACCTTCAGAAGGTTCAAAGGTGACCTGGTTCTGTGTTTGTGTATGTGGTTTAGGGTTGTGTGGGTGGGAGGATGGGAAGGGGTATGGTTAGCAGTAGAGGAGAGGGGGGCAGAGATCAAAGATCACTCTATACATTTTGCTTTTGCTTTATTCGTTTGTATCTCTGCCCTAACCTATCAGTTCCCATCAGAAATCAACACTCCTCTCCAGTCCCCTAATGCTGTAATAGACTTGGGACAGAATTGTTGTGACTGGGTAACCACAGGATATGCACGGAGATTTGGAGGCAGGATTCTGGACAAGTTCCGCCAATATTTGCCGCCCTGAGAACCCCGGCAGACGACACTGCGACACCGGGACGCGGGCGGTGACGTCACAGTTACTGCATAGCAACACGTAGAGCTCCGGGCGGAATGAGTCGGCGGCCGCTAATTGGTCGTGGCTGTGGCCAGCGCCCATTGTTTTCTACTGCAGGCTGTCGTGTAGGTGCCCTATGTCTACGGTACACCTCCTATGTGCTGCTACTGACCCACTTTCTTTCTAGATTAACTTAACAATGTTTTTAAAAAACAGGCTAAACTATCCTATCCTGTGCGTGTCTATGGCCGGGGTCTATGGTCGCCCGGTGATACTGTAGCCAACGCTGGGAGCCAACGCTCTGTTCTTTTTTCTATTCTCATAACACTATGCTGTTTTTATTTCACTACATGTATATGTAATATGTAGATCATATTCACATTAAGTATCTTGATGCATTAAGCATAACCCAACAGGTCCATGATATTTAGACCACTCCCAAAAAAATAGGGTCAACTTGTGCCCAACTTGTGCCCAACTTGTGCCCAACTTGTGCCTAACTTGTGCCCAACTTGCGCCCATATGGGTGCTTTGGGTGGGTACAACTACAAGCTGGGCAACTCGTTGACACTGAAATGATGGGCTATGGTTATTTATCGACATAGAGAAAATTGGCCAAGCTTGAAGAGAGAAGTTGAGACCGAACATAGTTACTGCAACCTAGTCATTGCCGTGACCCTCTGCAGCTGATCGGCCTATGGCTGTGTCTCACGACCTTGGGCCAATGTTTTTGTCTCTGACCGGGTGCCAGCTCTGACCGGGTGCCAGCTTTGACTGGGTGCCAGCTCTGACCGGCCTGAATAAAATCGGGTTATTTAGGGCAGATGTAGATAGAATTTGTCTGAAAAGGTTAATGGATGTTATAACGCTCTAAACTAGTCATAAGTTGTCCATTTTTATCATCATCTGACCTAAATAACCCGTTTTTATTCAGGCCGGTCAGAGCTGGCACCCGGTCAGAGCTGGCACCCGGTCAGAGCTGGCACCCGGTCAGAGACAAAAACATTTGCCCAAGGTCGTGAGACACAGCCCTATACAGCCTGCTGGAGGGTCACTGGGCACACCTAGCCGAGATTCTGTGGGTCTAAAAACGTATTGAGCCAGCTCTACTTTTCCTGAGTCCCCACTTCATCCCAGACAATAAAAGTGATGTTAAATTGATACCTTGTATCCTAATCTACATGTCCATGTTATTGTTGGTGCTGGTACTCATATGTATGGCCATGCTATGTGGTCATCCTATGAAGATAGGGTGACAACAGACCAACTGAGTGCATAACACCAATTGTCCTAATAGCGCCCCCCCCCCCCCCAACTCAAATGAACTATCGTGAATGGAGTCGGCCTCGACAACTGCAATTAGCTAGGTAAATCAAGTCCACGTGGTTAATAGGTGCACATGCCATTTCTCTCAACGACCACAACATTAAATAACATTAACAATTGCAATTGGTCAACTGCACTCCCCTTACATGTCTATAGTTGCTTAATAGGCTGCTGCGCGGTGGGAAATGGAGAATGTGATGAGGAAATAATTACATTATTGCCAATCATAAATTGAAGCTGATCTGCTACAACTAAATAAGTACACAATACTTATGCAAATGCACCCATATATCACAGCCCTATGGCACACAGTTGTATGAGCCTGGAGTTTTCACTGCTTCCCAACTTTACCTATGGCTTCGCTTTCCCATGCTGTGGTAGACTTACAGCGTAACAAAGGCCTGTCCCTCTCACACCATGTCTATGTGGTGTCGGAGGTTAAAGAACCCTTGCTTTGGTAAATGTGTAGGAGGTGGATTTCTATCTTTTGGCTCATCTCATAGATTCGATCATCCTGGATACGATCATCCAAGGTAGGCCTTCGGCCTACCTTTTAACTTGTGAAAAAATGAAACTCGAGTAAGTCTCACCTGCATAGTCAGTGGGACGTTAAACTACACAAACAAACCTATGATGACAGTGATTTGACATGTTAATTATCTAAGATGGAAAGTCGCAAATCAGGAGGATTAGACTTAACGAGGCATGTAAAGAACAGGCTGGATTATGTTGTAACACTCTAAACGTATATTTTGAAAGTCAAGTTTAGCAGTTGTCTCAGATATAGGACAGACCTGCAGCCATATTAGTGACTCACTTCAGAGGTTGGGGGGAGGGAGGGAATGAGTGCAAGGTAGTTATAGCGTAATTACCGTACATAGGTGAGGGCTATTAAGGTATAGGTGGTAACTATACAATCATCATGTGTTGCTCTGATGTAGATGGATGTCTCGAGACGTTTTTACATTTTATTGGTGTAGGGTCAATACAGCGTAAATACCCAATATACTCTAACGGTATTTATATCCATGAGTAGGGGCAAAGAGTATATTTGATTTTGTACACCTATCATAGATTTACTCTATGTGTTATAGTAACACTGTTAATCTCCTTGTACAAGTTCCTTATAATAGATCAAATATGTGAATCAGATCGTTATTGCTGGTGATGTATATTATCGAGCTGTATAAGTTCTTTATGTTTCCAATAACGGGTTTGGTGTATTTACACAATCTCATACCCAAAAAAAAGCCTCCTAGGAGGTTTGCCATAGTGTCTTATAAATTGATTATGAAGTTATCTTAGGTTAAACACATTACAATTTTACATTTGTCCCAGTCTATTAAATTATCATAACCTTAACTCCACCAAGGTGAGACCAGACAGTGGCAGTCCATTACCCTGATTAACGTCCCATGTAACGTACATAGACGGTTACACCAAATATTGACATTTTAACCCTCTCTGGAAAACATGATGCCTAAAAGCTATATACATTGTTGTATATACATGTGTCGTCTTTCGGCACCAAGGCGGCACCGGTGATTGACTCCCTGTATGATACTACAGTGGCCCCCAGTGGTGCATCATGCCGAGCCTTCAGGAGTGTATCAACCCCATGGGTCTGTGTGATGCATGGATACAGCAAGTGCTATGTTGCTTATACGCTGAGACATTGTACGCGAGGAGGAAACACGGGGGTAGGATGTAAGAGAGAAGACCACAGACCACGAGGTATGCACTGTAAATACTACGTGCATCTTACATGGTAGCAACATGATGCATTCACATTGTCTATATACTCCATCTACATATTATGATATTATGACGACATCTGCTCATCGGTAGACTCGCAAATATTGTTTTGGTTTGCAGATGGTATACCTAGCTCACGCCAGTGCACGGACACGTTTAGAGTGAATCTTACCCCCGGGTTCTTACTCCAATCTTACTGAAGTCTTAGTCTCAAAAATTTACCATGATACAGTTCATGTGTAGTCTTGAATATGTCTTAAAAAACCTTAAAGGGTGTTTAACTGGATTTCCACCATCACTAAAGAAGGAGAAAGGGAAAAGAAAACGGG
This sequence comes from Harmothoe impar, assembly GCA_947462335.1. Lineage (NCBI taxonomy): Eukaryota > Metazoa > Annelida > Polychaeta > Phyllodocida > Polynoidae > Harmothoe > Harmothoe impar. The sequence continues at coordinate 67,157,200 of OX381711.1, forward strand.
GGTTGGGTCTCTGCCCCACCCCCCACATCTATACTAAGACTTTCCAGTTGTAAGACTTCAGTAATAAGACTCACTCAAAACGTTTGTCCGTGTACTTGGGTGAGCTAGGTTGATCGTGTGGTTTGCATTGGTATGCTTCCAGAGTTTTCGTCTACAATAATACTGGTGAGTCAAGTTGTGGGTTTTTTAGGTGTTCTAAGCTTTTCTGAAGGCTTCTTTGATGCCTGTTTGTATGAAAGGATGCCCGGGAGTTCCCCTACATTGGGTGCTGCTGTACCTAGTAGTAAGGGACAGCAATACCACAACAGGTGGGTGTAAGGTAACATAGAGCCATGCAAGATGGGGTAGAACGGGCTTCCCAAATCTTGACTTGAATATAACTGAACTAATATATAAAATGGCTCCTTTTGGAGAAAACATTTTCTAATAGTATTCTGATCCACCGGAAGTCAGTACTTTTGTTGTTTGGTGGACCCCCTATTCAAATTCCTGAATCCGTCCCTGAATATAATAATATTTTTTATATTCCAAAATTCTTTGCTGTGTAGTAGGGTTGCATGGCAGCACTCACCTATCCCCTTGATGAATATCAATGGTATCATACTGATAATTGATCAACGGTTCATATCATCACCAAGGTTCTGCACTTCCTTGGGGGTAGGCCTAAATGTAAGCCTACATGGGAGAAATAAGGCAATAACACCTCAAAATATGCATTACTCGTTAAACGATGTGTGGGATCCATATAGACTAACTGTATATCCCTCTATGTGCTGGTGCTGTGTGTGTTGAGGTGTGACCAGGGGCTGCAGCTTGTACTGACAGCAGGTCACACCCCCCGGCCACATACCGACATGGACGCTACACCCCCACCCACAGCCTGTATAGTGACCAACAACAACACGCCATGGGAAAGGGATCCTTCTAGAGATGGGAGAGGGGGAGGGGGGCTATACAGACATCATAGGGAAACTACTACACCCTACAACAGTGTGAAAGAGAATCAATGACGGCGGAACAGCAGGGGTGCTGGATGGCTAGGGGTGGGGAACAAAATAGGTTTCCCCCAATCTCTGTGGGGGGGAAACGAGAACATTCTAGACTTAGAATACCTTAGAATACACATCTAGGTAGAATTCCTAAAAAATTAAAATTCCACTGAAAATATCAATCTAAATGTAAAATTCCCCTGAAAATATGGACCATATGATATGTTTCGAACCATTACGAATGCACTAACTTAAAGTCAAATTCCGCCCCTGAGATATAATAGTGGAGTGGAAGGGACTTGGGCGCTAATGATGTCAGAAATAAACAGTTCTCAAAGGTAGAAGCTTAGGTGTATCAAAATAATATTGAGCACCAAAAGGGATCTCAAATAAGCGCATGTCCTGTATAGCGCAGGACAAAGGGGAGGATGAAATATATAAGCGCAGGTGGGCTAAAACGGGCGGATGCAGTATTTGGACCCCACTAGCCCAGGACCTCCTTGAGCCAAAAAAAGAAGGTGTGTTTCAGGTTACATAGTCTGAAAATCTAGTTAGGGTAGGTCGGATTTTTTTTAACTTTGGCCTGAAAAGTACCCAAAATCTGACTCGCAAACTTCAGCGCTGTCTCGTCGACAATGGCATTGACTCGTGGACTATCAAATTGACTCTCAAATGGCCCCAAAATTGTTTTATAAAGACAGATTGATCCCATGGCATGAAAAGTACCCAAAACCTGACTCGCAAACTTCAGCGCTGACTCGCCAACACTGGTCGACTCTTGGACCATCAAATTGACTCTGAAATAGCCCCAAAATTACTTAAAATATACTTCTTTTTTTCAAAATTGGATAAAAATTTCTAGGGTCGGCCCTGTCTTGCTAGGTAGGGTCGGGTAACCTGAAATACACCTTCTCTTTTTTGGCCTTAAACCCATGTACTCTCCATGGTTATGACACTGCATGGCTTTGGTGGGATGTGCACTGAAGGCCTGCATGTGTTGTGTCATTTCCAGGTATGGGTTTGCTGTCTCTCAAGATAATGACAAACCGTTTCTCTGGGGTATCTTTTTCCATACCATACGCTATTCTGGTACCTCTAGACCAATCAGAAATGAGAATTTGGACAAGAGTTGTTACTTACGAACAAACATGATGAATAAGCTCTAAATGCACTGTATCACATAATGATTACTAAAAATGATGAAAAGGTCAGATTTACTCAAAAAGATGTGAACCAAAAAAGTGTGAATATTCAATGTAGATTTGGTTTTAGTAGGAATTATCAAGGTATGTTGTCTATGTTGAGTTACTGATGGAACTTCAAAAAAGTATCTGGGACTAAACTGTTCCATTTACAAAGGAATGGAGTGGTTTTCATGGCAACAAAAAAGTGCAATATGTGCCATTTTCCCATAGAAAACATTAATTTTCATGTACATTCCAAATATGTAATTTTGTCCCCAAAGTTCAAATGATTCGCACAATCCTACTGCATTCTCCATGAAAAAGTATCTGAAATCATTTTCGGGCCATATATTTCACTATTCTGCTATTCTGAAGCCCCCTGGTGGCGAAAACCGGTACTAAAGGTCCCCCCCCCCCCCCCCACGAAGATACCTTCTGATGTGTTGAGCGAATTTTGGATATAAACTGTGCGGTTCCCACTCATTCAATACTGGCTATAACTAGTACTATAAAGCTGGTGTGGCTACCTATGGTGGAGAGCATTTACCAGATCGACTATTGTTGGCTGAGTGTTCTAAGAAACACGACCTTGGACAGTTGGTTACTGGATCCCAGGCCCATTCTCTACTCCATGGCAGCACACAGAGCTGAGCCTCCACAAGGTCTCACCAAACAAAACAAAGCAGATTTAAAGGAGCAGTTATTTTTGTAAACCATAAGGGAAATAGACAGAAGTCCACGATAATCTGTCTGAACGACAGGTTTCTCCACGAGTGGCGCATTGGATCGTATTACACGAGACGGAGCAAAGTGTGATGCAATCCAACGCACCACGAGTGGAGAAACCAGGAGTTCAGACTGATTATCATGGATCTCTGTATTTATTTCATGTACCGTAAAACCTCGCGTATAAGCCGCGGCTAGTACGCGAATCAGATCGGCAGTGCGGCTTATAGGATCGGCCCAGGGTCGGGGTGCGGCTTATACGCGAGTTTTTGCCACTATGGTACAGTACTAAAATCGGCACATTCAGATGGCTAGTGCGGCTTTTAGGATCGGCCTGAAGTCGGGGTGCGGCTTATACTCGAGTTAGACTTGTATGCAAGGTTTTACGGTAATTCTTGATTAATTTTTATCAAAATATACATTTAAAGATTGGTTTCATAGCTATCATCTTGGAGAAACAGGCCATGGAGAATGAGCATCAGTTTCTCCATGGGGGTGTGGAGAACAGCCATTTTAATACTTAAGCATAGTAACTTTGTTTCTTCACATGTAATTTTTTTTAAACCACGCCATTATAGAAATTAGCTGTGGGCTTGGCTACAGAAATGATCTCTTTCCTTAGTGTGTGCTTTTCATAACAATTGGTGGACTGATTCATCAATCTGGTGACATTTGGTCTAATCTGGTCAAATTAAAGGTGTACAGTGAAATGTCGTTATAAGGAGGACTGATATCAGGAACTTCATGTTATAATAAAGAGCACGTTTACATGGACCCAATGGTCTATTCTTTCTATATTTGATACTGGTTACAAGGAACCTTGCTTCCAAGGAGCAAATTTGGCTGGTCCCAAGGCCCTACGTATAACGAGGTTTTACCGTAGAAGTGCGTTGTATAGCCCTTAGCCAATAGCCAGTAGACATACAGCATGTGACACAGCTGGAACCAATGAGATTCCGAAATATAATGAAGTGGATACAACCCTGTTACATATCACAAGACCATCATTATAATGGCACATGAGCTCTCCGACAGCAACACATATGAATTTAGCTATAATAAGCACTAAAAAGGTGTATTGAACAAGGAGACATACATGACATAGACCTATATGACAAGGGCTACATTGTTAGCTGCCCTGTAAGGTGATAAAACTGTCAAAAAGGACAAGCTCATAATAACACCATGAAGTTCATGATAACAACATGATGAGAGTGATAACAACATGAAGGGTGTCAGGGCAGGTTTATAATAACAGGTTCCACAAGGTGATGTCTATTACAGTAATCATGGACATGCCATGTCCCACCCCTACATCTGTGATATAACACACTACAGGTGTGCTGCAGGCTCTTTTGACATACACTGTGAGATGTGCACCTTTTATGTATAACTTACATAAGGTAGGGTTCAAGGGAGGGCTCAAGCAACAGGAGGATGGATAAACCTGCCCTGTGCCTAGAGGGGAAGGAGCCTGTTTGGGTTTCACTGTATTATTTTGGACCCCTAATTAGGGGGTAACTCAAACAAGGCTGTGCCCCCTTTCCAAAACCCACTGTATCCCTATTCTGTTAACATTTTAATATATCAGATATCAGTGTCCTGAACAAGCTAAGATCTAACTCGACCTCATGATGTTGGAAGCACCCAAGCCTCTCTTACCCCAAAACCTCTCCACCTATATATATTACACCTTAAACCCTCATTGCAGTTTGATGTATAACTTACTCACGCCCTACACCCTGAACCCTAGATGTACATAGTTAAGCTGTGTGATAAATGGCTGACTGGGACCCCCTTAAACACCTTTAACAATACTCCTGACAGATCCCTTGTTATCTCAGTCAGGTACCCCATTCAGCCTCCCCATGTGCCGTACAGTACAGTAGGTATATAGCTATGTGTGAGGGGCATATGTTATATGGGCTGGGCCCGGTTCACAAATCACATAAAGCCTTAAATCACAGGCCCTGTCTCAGACAGTCTGATACTGCAACTATTATCTGATGTAAGGGAAGATATTCTAGAACCTTCTGCAAGGCACCATCGTACTATGGTCCATGCTATGCATTTGTTTTCTGAACATTGCTGTTTATATGGCTATCAATAGCCCTTGTGTTTTTCTGAAGTCTCTGTTCCCTCTCTGTATCTTCTCTCTCTCCCTCCCTCCCTCCCTCTCCAGGAGTGTATCCAGTCGTGGCAAAGCGTGTTTAAAACAATAATTTATAGAAGGGGCTATCATACATCTCTATCACGATATGATGTATTGGTGGAAGTATGTCTATGAGAGTGATGATAAGGCCCCAATGCCTCAATTCAGGAAACCAGAACTTTATGGTTGAAACACACTACAGATTCAATACTACCCAGACACAGCACACCCAAATAAGGTTTTATGGCTCAATCAATAAAATGCATTATTTATAAGGAGGGTACCTACCTTTAAACGACCCAAACTGACATGTAGTAGATGAACATCTTAAGTCCTCAGACTTCTGTTAGTACTAGTACACTGGGTGCTATACAAGGAGCCTACACAAGACACAGAACAGTTACCTCACTACTATACTGCATGCAGGCTGGGTGGGTGGGGTAGAAGCTATTCCTGTATCCCTGTTGGAACACGTATCGTGGCCCTGGGCTACAGGGGAGGTGTATATTGACAGTAATTGAAAACTGCCAGATTCCTGGATCCATATATGGCAGTTGTCTTTTTCTCCACTTGAGGGGAACAGCAGTGTCTTTGTGCAATAGGAATGATAGACATTCTGGGCTTGTTTTGACCGCTTTACAAGTTGGGGTAGGACATGCATCCAAGTCCTGATGGTATCTTTACTTCATTCAGAATGGTCTTGTCATCGTATTGTCCTCGAAAGAAAACTACTTTTAAATCGCTCGGTGATATATAGCGGTTATTTTGGATGGTGCTGGGGGAATAAATGTCTCTCAATCTCAAAATAAAGTATTTCAATTGCAAAAATAACAGTCGTAGGTTAGCCTGTAATCGCCTCTACTCAGTACTCGATCTGCCCAAATAAAAGATCATTATCACAGCATGAGATTCACACTTTAATCAGGTTTGAGTATCTCCTTGAGACGCCTGAATCCCCACTTCACATAACAGGAAACCCCCTTCAAGTATAATAAAGGTGTTCAACAGCTGCTTTAGGACATTGCTTGTCAAATTGAAACCTTTTCAGTCTAAAGGGCAAGTTCCACGGTGAGGATTTAGATCCAGCCTTTAGGACACTTTTAAAGCTTTATTGGGATATAATATTTGTGAAGTTTATGTAGTCCCACTCCTGCACACAATTATCAACCAAGCCCCCTCCCCCACCTCATTATGGTTGAATAATACCCCCTCCCTGATTGTCAGATTTCCTTGATAATCACTTTCTCGGGAGTATACGCATAAGTACAAATCAGATGCCACTGATATATGACTATCACGTAATTGATATTGGTATTGATGAGTTGTAAAATATGATTATATCAACTTGCTCCCCCCAACAAAAACATGGACTTAACTTGAACGTCAATCAATATTACTTTGGTGACATTTTGAACTTTGTATCAGTTTGATATTCCCTGAACCCTAATTGGACAGCGATCCAAATGAATATCAGAACACTACAAGAGCATGAATGCAGACATACAGAGTGAGCAATTTCCACATCTAGTTTTGTTAGACTCTACATCTGGAGCCGAGCCAACAGAAGTTGGCAGTGCGAGGTTTTATAGAGAGGAACTGGACCTGTCAACAGGACACTTCAAAAGGCAGAGGGAGGGAGCAGGGGGAGAGGTGTGGGTGGGGGATGGGCAGGGCCATGTAGACATGGAGACTGTACAAGGCCATGCAAGGCTGTGGGAGCATCATAGTGTTCTGATCTTACTGTGATCCACCACCAGGGAGGTGCTTCTCACTTTGTGGGGGATATCTCGTGCCCCCTACCTAAAAATAATAACAGGTAAATTACAGGAACCAGTAAGCTATTTTGGGGTAGGCCCTACCACAAATCATTAACCAGGATCCCCGTACCAGAGTCCAAATCATTCTAGGTCATTTATGTAACATACAGATCTATCGTTTGTTGGGGAGGGCTTACATTTTTCCCATAAACGTGAGAAATACCTCTCATAGTAGAAATGCAGCAAAATGATAAATATCTGTTCATTTGATTGATATATCCTGCATACATTACTTGATTTAGCGAAAGAGAGTAGGAGAGTGATTATTGTTCAGAGGGTTGGCTGATTAGGGTCTGGACGACCCCCCCCCCCCCCGCCTCTGCCTCTTGTTGATAAAATATCCCATACCTCCCACACAAAAAAGAGTATTTTGGATTAAGACAGAAATTTAGAATATTCTTTTGCATAGAAAGTGCCTATAAGTCCTATTCGTGTCAAGGGGCAGAGAGAGTTGGGTGTATTCCATGTATATAGGCTTGTGACTTCAGCTTTTGGCACCACATTGTGCTTGTCATGTCAGTCTGTCAGTCAACAATGTCTACATACGACCCTGACATACAAAAGGTGACATCAATATGCTTTGTTTGTTCTGTTTTATTTCAATTATTATTCAAATTTGAAAGGTGCTTTTTTTATTCCTATTTCTTTTTATTTCTATTTCTAATCTTTTTGATATTCTTGCCCAGCCATTGATGTGTAACTAAAGACTACCTGGGGTCTACATAACTGCATCTAAACTATCCATCCTTATTGCTATTTCATCTAAAACACCGGTACGCCGATATATATGGGTAGGCATTTAGATTCTTCAATTGGCAAAGATAATATTGTTGACTGGGTCTATGTGGGTGTTGTATATACAGATTATGTCTAGAATAGACATCTGTGATTGTAAAGGAGCCAACCTAAAGGTACATGTATAGGATTGACTTCCCACAAGTGTCACCTATATGCTATACTGGAGGACATTAAACTCACACAGGCTTGCATGTCCACAGCACCATATCACTACAGACCTCCTGTCGTGCACCATCCTATGTACCACCACCACTGCCGTGTCAGGCCATTCAACACACCACCCTTGAAATAGGACCTCATGCTTTGAGCTAGCAAGTCCCTGGGCAACAGCCACAGAAACTACTAAATACCTGCCTTTTAAAGTCAACCTCTCCCTATTCATACACAAGACATGTCTCGCCGTCGGCTACAAAAAGGTTAAATTACCTCTAATACTGAGGCGCTTAACAAATAGAGGAGGGAAACTTATATGGGTGATGGCTGTGGAAGGCAGGGCCCATGGATCACCTTCTAGGTGGGTCCTCCCCTATGGACTATAGTCTAGACCTTTGTCATTCATACACAGGTCTTTGCTGCAGTGGTAAGTCTGTCTAGTGTGATTCGGCGCCATCTTAGTTTTGGTTAAAACTACACATTGGGGGAACCAGAGAAACCTTTAAGGATGGCATAACACATTAATGCATCTTTCTCTTGGTAGTCAAGATGCATGAATGCAACTTTGGTGAGTAACTTGCCACTGCTGCATTCAACCATCATGCCAACCCAAGGGAATTCCCTAGAATATTGCTGGGCTCCAGGACCCTTACATTCTTCTGGCTGCAGGCAGAACTAACCCCTCACCCTCGGAAAAAGTGAGCGTCCCTGTCGCCAAAAGCACTCTCCCCTGAAAGTCTGGCACTGCCTGGCTTTCAGGTGAGAGTGCTTTCGGCGACAGTGACGCTCACTCTTCTGAGGGTGCTCACTATTCCTGCAGGGGTGCATTCAGTACCTGGAATTGTTGACATGCAGCCTTCTACACTCACCCCCCCCCCCACACACACACACACACAAATAAAAAGGTTTGTTTCATGTTACCTAACCCTGTCCAGCAAAGACGGCCTGCCAATAAGGTTTTACGTCCAAGTTATATAAATTCTAAGCATTATATGTTTTGACACAGCAATCAGCAAATTTGATGTAGCGATCCGTGAGTGAAATTCTGCTGTGCGACACTTAAAAACACTACCTACTAAGATTAGATTTTCAGACCATGTAACCTGAAACAGACCCTTGTGTGGACCCTCAGCCGTGAGTCATCTTTAATAGTGGCATCTTTACAAATATAAGCCCTCAGACTCCCTCTACCCCTCACAAAGTGTATCACTGATAATGTCAATAGTGGCTAATAGAAACCACTTCTGAATTCCCCCATAATGAAAGGCTTTTATGGAAAGGGACCACCGAGAGACTCCTTCCTTTTGAACTGTGTTGAATGTCAAATTTGCGTCTTATGAGATCAGATGCTATTCAAAGCAGTAGAAATCTAGGGGTGATTGTGCTTAAGTAGCTCCAGGATCAGTAAAAAGTGGGTTCTTTCTTGGTATAGAATAAATCAAATACAACTGGGAAACTACTGCATGCAATGAATAAAGGGATAGTTTGTTCTCAATTGTAGTTCTAAATTGTTTTCAAAGCTTTAAATACATGTTGATATGTTGTATGAAAATGTGGGGCAGTTCATCATTTTAGCTTGGACCGAAGCCTCTGTATAATAAGGCATCATCCACATAGCGTGGTTCCTGGGAACCAGGTCATGTTGGATGATATCAGAAGGTATCATGAAGATGTAATATGTCATATTATTCATGAATTGCTCGATAGTGACATGACAAGACTGAAGTTTGTCATCCATTCATGTTGAATTCGTACTTAAACCTGAATTCTGCTGGGTCTGGGCAATCCTTAGGCAATTTGAACTAGTGAACAGGAATCAAGCTGACAACAGGGATTGCCCACACCCAGTAAAAGCTCAAGTTCAAGGTCATAGTGGTGGTAACAAGTACCATTCTGGCGGATGGCGTATGGGACAAATGTAGTGTTTCATTTGTGTTATCTCAGTTCAAAGGAAAATCGGAATGCAATCGGCCCATTTCTTTCAAACGGCTCTAGTGGAAACCCCCAGTTAACCTAAGCTACATATCTGTATATGCTTTATGTATATAAACACAGATTGGGTTCTATGGCCGTAAAATACCTGTATATATATATACCTGTATTGTAGCTTATAATAGACCTCATGCAGACATTGCCCGGGGGAATTGGGTCCCTTACATGTCTCTTAGGACACATTAAACCTAACAAATGCCTTTGACCTCAGTCAACTGTATAATGTTTACATCTATCATAACTTCTCTTACCATTGTCGGGCACCCATGCACAGTGATACAGTTTATGTACTGTTTATAGTAGAGACGCCCACCTACACGGCATGCAGTGACCCACTACTCACACACTTAAAGGTACTCAACACAATCTAACTGATTATAGATCGACCAACAAATATTTTAATGACTCTTTAGGGATGTAAGCCTGATGCATATGGAACACAAAGAAAAGAACAAAATCCTATGTCACAGGATTTATTTTTGCCTTTTAAAGGATATTCTAATTTGGGTGCATCATATAGGCCCTCATGAGAAAATCATATTTTTCTACATTATTTGACACAGAAAAAATCTCCCAACAATATCTCAATAAAAATGCAGGCATGCATTTAGATGATCATTAGGAACATGTGGAAAACAAGAAAATAGGGGGTCACGGGCATAATGATTTTTCTAAATAATTTCTTATCTATTCACTGTATGAGCCTATGGACATGGCAGATAGGAAATCAGGATGCATAGAATACCAAGGTGTGACACTTGGATGGCAGACAAAGGAAGATCAAGACATATAAGTGGGAGAGATATTTCCAGTTTTTGACACCAGGTGCCATATGCATAGATTGTATTGAGTACCTTTATAAGGGGCACTCACTGGCCCTAATATTGGTGGTATATGTGTGCTGAGAGCTCTATCTATAACGTCATCTCTTTAGAGATTATTGGTCTGTCCATCAATATCTAGATCATAGGTACATGTAAAATTGGCATGTGGTCATTTTGCACCTTGGGTCCTGATAATTGAACAAACAGGAGAGAAGCTAGGCAAGAAAAAAATGTACGTCCTATAATCTTACAGGAAAGAAGTGAGTATTGCATAGGAGCCCATGATTTTCATGAATAAAGATTCATGATATTAGACATAGATGGCTAAGTTTTCTTAGGAACTACTTTTTCAACAGTGGAGTGCATAGTGTTTCTTAAACAACTAGTGATTAATTTGATCGCTCATACAGGGAGATATTGACTTAAGGATCATTCAACCACCAAATGCTATCAATGAATTTTCTTGTAAAACTATTTGTACCAAACCTCCCTGTGGCTTGTATACATGATAATTTGGGAAATACATTATCTGTATACTTACTTTTAACTGGTGTTTCGAACATCTCTTGGACAATGCACATAGCAATCAACTCATAGAACTTTTGTTGTGTGTATGTTGCTAAACTGCTAAAGATTCATAATTACCATGGGAATTGGCTGCACCAAAACTTTAGCAATTGCTCTGCCTGCAATGCTGAGAAAGAAGCTTTCTGTATCACTTATACATATTCTAGTCCACCTCACCCTATTGCACTCATCAGCCATGTAATGAAGGATCTCTGGATGCCTGCCCACCATCAAGTGCACAAAGTGTGGTACCTCTTACTTTTTCTAAAAGGTCATGGCATTGAATCTAGGCACTCACTGGTGCATTTAAAGTGATATCTGGGTTAGATAACCCACTTTGTGACCTTGGGTAGGGAATGGGCTTTATTCAAAAGGACCATAGGTGAGCTATAATGACAGCTACATCGTGTTAAGATAAACCATGCATCAGGGATCTGGACAGATGCTGCCTTGTAACATAGAAAGTCAGAATGCTGGTGTGGTCTGGACTATATCCATCTACTGGATCCAGGTCGATGGCATGACCACTGTGCCAATATCCACCATGGAGTAGCCAATGCCCATTATAAAGCAGTCAGGTGGGAGGCTGGTAACCTACTTTTACTTTAAGGACAGTAAAGTGCATTATTGCATCATGCCCTTGGACGTTATGGTGCATGAATGCAGCCCTGGTGAGTTAATCACTAGGCCAATCCTATGGGGGCATGCACTCCCAAAGGGTCGACATTATGTGCCATTGCGGCCGTGGTGAGTTACTCGCCAGGCTGTATTGGTGCATCATGACAACAAATGTCGCCTTTAGCAACATGCCGTCTTTAGAGGGTTAACACCCATTAGTGAACACGTCCGTCAGTCACGTGGTCAGACTACAGAGTACAGCTGGCTGAATCGGCCAATCAGCATTAAGCTTACAAATGTTGCCTCTGCTCAAAAAGAGGTTGGGCCAAATTTAAAAAAAAAAGTTTTGTTTCAGGTAACATGGGAAGAAACTCTAGGGTCGGTAGGTCGGATTCTTTTTCTTTTCTGAATATTTTACAGCCCCTCTACATACTCTCAAATTGACCAAAAAAGTGTAAAAATGGGAAGATCTTTTCCAAAACATTGGAAACCTAAAATTGACCCCCAAAAAGTGTAAAGGTACTAATAATCCTTAGACTACAACAAAATTCAAGGTCCATACCAAGGTCACAACCAAGTCCCCAGGGGGCCCTAATGGTCTCAGGAGGGCCCGACCAGTTAAATAAGTGATCAATTTTCAACAATAGGCAGGGACGCATAATGAAATTCGACGGGGATTCACCTCCCTAGTTTAAAAAAAAGATCACTCCCTAAACTAAGAGAGTTTTACGGTACTAGTCCCTTCCTTACCTAACTAAAAGTCTAGAGAAATCGAATTGTTTAACCACGACCTAGTGTGTGTTTCCCATGAGCCAAGTAGTTATATCTCTATATGACAAGCTACCAAAAATTCTAAATAATTAATATTGGAATAGGTATGAATTGAATTTTATTGAAAATTCATTTTTACTGAAAGCATGAGGGTTAATGACCTGCCATTGAAATGCATCCGCATCTCCTGTAGCTCAACTTGATAAGAAAACCCAATGAGACCATATCTTTGATAAAAGTTGATCATGAGGAATAACACAAACAAAATCAAAATGATAAAAAATGACCCAGCACATTGAGAGGTTGTTGTTGTTGTTGTTGTTGTTGTTGTTAGTAGTAGAAAGTTCTGGATGGTGGGGATTGCCTCCCATGCAGCCCCTGGTACAAGGGCTGAGGACGAGGAGCGCAGTTACCTGTGATTTATGTCTCTACCCACCTGGCGACAGTTGGAAACAGGTGACCCCCTAGCCCCAGGTATACAGTTACATTATAGACCCTCCCCCAGGTCACAATACACAGTCTATTGCTGTAGTCCCCTCCCCAGACACCAGGGGGCACTAGAGGTTGACTTCAGTCTGTTACATCAATTGTCAGTAGCGGGTGCAGGGAATAATTTTCTTTTACTCTAATGATATGATACACCGGGAACCCGCTACACACCATTGATTGGTACTTTAGTGTTTACTGCACCCACCTTTTTTTTACAGGGTCTCTCCTGTATTACTATCTTCCTTTTGTGATTCTCAATTGTCATCATCTGAGTAATCCATTTTTATCCATAGAAAAGTAATAGAATAAGAAGAGGAGTCTGATTGTGTTCATGGATGTTGGTTAAGTTTATCCATGAATGTATATCTACATGAACTGACAATGACAGCTTTAGGCTGTGTCTCACGAACTTGGGCCAATGTTTTTGTCTATGACCGGGTGCCGTCTATGACTGGGTGCCGTCTATCACTGGGTGAAAAACGAAACTACCTGAAACCATGATATTTGCATATTTCTCATACTTAAATGTCATGATCTACCTTTAACTACCATTTAAGTGCCATATCTTGCCATTCTACATATCTTGATCACTATTTTTACTTTTTGCCATGCCCATATGCTCATACAGTTGATAGATTAGTTTTTATTTTGATTAATTCAGGATAATTTCATTTTGCCTGTGACCCCATGTTTTCTTGTTTTCAACATGTTCCTAATGATCAAAAAAATGCATGCCTGCATTTTCATTAAGAAACTGTTGGGAGATTTTTTTCTGTTCGGAAATAAGTAGAAAAATATGATTTTTTTATGAGGGCCAATACGTAATGCACTCAAATTTGAATGCCCTCCAGAAGACAAATAACCCCCGTAGCATATGCTTTTTTTCTTTTCTTTGTGTTCCACAAGCATCAGGCTAATATCCCTAAGAGTCATTAAGGAAAATTGTTGGTCGATCTAAACAACTTTTCTAGATAGCCGGTCATAGACGGCACCCGGTCATAGACGGCACCCGGTCATAGACGGCACCCGGTCATAGACGGCACCCGGTCATAGACGGCACCCGGTCATAGATGGCATCCGGTCATAGACAAAAACATTGGCCTAAGTTCGTGAGACACAGCCTTTACTGCTTCACTTGTTTTGTTGCTATGTTAAGGAGGGTGTGGTTAGCATCCTCTTACTACATCAATTTAAGCCATAGGTGGTTATGCTGCATGAGTGCCCAAGGGTCGGCATGATACACCAATGTAGCACCAGCGAGTTACTCACCGGGACTGCATTGGTGCACCATGATGACAACATGACGACAAATGTCACCATTTATTGATGTCCTTAAAGGGTTAAGCTGCTGTCCGCCGCCTTTATGTCTGTCCCCTATGGGGGGGGGGGGGTACTCAGTATAGGAATTGGCAATAACTACTGTAACGACCTCGAGGAGTTGTTGCTGTGCGTGCGTCGAAGCACAAAAAAAGGGGGCTGCCAATTACGTGAAAGGAAAAGATTGGGGGCTGTCAATAACTGGAAAGTACTGAATCAGGAGCTGTCACAATTGATATAGAAATAATAAACCTTTACATTTCATACATGACTAGTCTATATAATTCCAAAATAACCTCATGTTAAATGGAAGAGGCATCTAAACAGTGGGCTGCCATCTGACTTCTTAGAAAATAGGGGACTGTAAAAATAATACAAATTTTCAAGGGGCTCTCAAACGACCAAATAGACTATAGTTTCGCAGTTGGTACCTAGCATCAAAGAGTCACTACCGGCCCCCGGCCCCCACCTCGGTGGTAGATAGGACCCAAGCTGGCCCCAACTCGCGCTTGGACACGTCCGAGCGACATCGCTGGTATTTAGGAGGCCATGACCGCATCACTTCCCCCGTATATTGGGGGGGATTTGTACGCGGTACCCATCTGCACTTTTAATACAACAGCACCAAGGGCACAGGAACTATTTTAACCAGCAACCTTTGGTGCCAGCGATGACGCTCGGGAAACGAGGTCGAGGTGGTGCGAGCTTGGATAGGACCAATTACCTGGTGTGGAGACTGGCCAGTATGGCGTCACAGGAGTACTCCTAACAGACTTATCTTAAGACGATGTACAGCCTGTTATGGGGAGGCTAAGTATAAGGTGGACAGGTGGGACTGTACAGGCTTGTGCTGCTCCAGAAGGTTTAAGTCGTACCCGGCCACAAAAGGTGCAGAATGATAATGACATGAGGAAAATAGCATGTCTGTGAAGAGCAGAGAAAAGAAAACTATTAGATGAAATGGGGAGTACAGATAGGTCTTTATGAAGCAGAAGTATGTTTGTGTAGAGGGTGTGGAGTAGGGAGCTTTGACTAGTGAGGCATGACCGCCCCTGTACCCACCCCTATACCCCTCCCCCAACAACAGATACATCACTGCCCCTCTAGCATTAAGTGCAGCATTTGAAAGTATTTATATGTGCAGACAAACAAAAGGGATGCTCCATGTATCCTAATGTAGAGCATCCTATCTACTTGGTTGCTCACAGATACCTGCGGAGTATCAACCCGTTTAAGGTTGGGTATGCGGGTTCTGACCTCTTTTCTGTCAGAGGAAAGTATGGGGTTCAATTTCTTCATTCCGATATCTCAAATCTCAAAGCAAAACGGAATTTTCGAATCAAACGATGACTTTTCCGACCAAACGAGTAAGTGGCAACATAGAAAGGTTTGTATATCTTATGCTCTACACCCCTGTTGATCAGATTTTAGATGATCATGCTGCAGTGAATTTGTATTTCGTCCTTTCATTTCGAGCTCATAATTATATATTTCATGTCCCCAGCATTAGTTCTTAGAAATGCAATCCCAATTCCCTCCACAGTGGTGACGTTAAAGGGACTCGCTACTTGTCGCAGGATTACTGATGTTCTATTGACCTTTGCATATATATAACTCAGGAATATGTTAGTTTGATTTATTGTCTAATAGAAAATCAAAAGAAATTGCCATGTCACGGTACTAACTTTCATGGTACGGCCATTTGAGCAAAGGAGTACCCTAACTATAGAAATGAATAGGAAAACAGCATTTTCACATTATCTGTCATGCATAATCCCCTTCTTCTATTGATATTGCAACCAAACCTTGGGAATGTATAATGGACATCTATACAAACATTTTAGGACCAATAAAACAGAGGGTCACGGATGAAATGAGAAAGGCTTGAATTTTGGAAAAATATTTCTTTTGCCTTAACTATAGGATCTTATGGGTGTCCTAGCAGTGAATATATGTGAACAATGGAGGTATACTGTCAAAATAGAAAATACAAATAGTTGATTTAGGGAAAATGGTCTTTGTAGGAATATGAATACAGCTTAAAGAATACTTTTCATGAGCTTCGATTTTTGCCGCCAGGTGGCTTCTGTGTAGGAACCAGCAATTCCCTTTAAGCCATATGGTGTTTATGTGTATAAGGTGAACAGGGTCAATGGTTTTGATGAGACTGAAATAAACTGTATAGACTGGTATTCTCATTATAATTCTAAGCAGAAACACATGCCTATAAATAAGGGTGTATTTCCCTGCATAACAAACTATTGGATATAGGGGGAGTCTCCAGGGGCGTTTGGCATTTTCAGTGACAAACGGGCAGTGCAGAAAAATGTGTGAAAGTCCACAAAACTCGATCTGGTCACAGCTGAGCCCTGCTAAGGGCAATTAGTAGTTACAATGGTGTGTCATAAACAAGTTGTAGCCGTGAGAATCTACCTTGAAGAAGTGTGGAGAGACCCTGGGACAGTCCTGGTACTATATGAGGACAGCCTGAGATAGACCCCACTTTCCTCCCCTCTCTCTGCTATCTCTGCTTCAAATGTCGCATATTCACATTTTTGGTTATTGCGCATTTTTGGTCAAAGTATTTCAAGTCTCCTCTGTTATCTTCCCTTTGAGAGTATCGCCATAGACATACAATATATAATCTAGTAATATCTATTGTATTGCTATCTAAAAGGAGTTCAACAATATTTTTAAAAAGTGTTTAATTTAAGAAAGTTCTTGGAAGCTACCTCAGGGGCTATGTGTAGCCTATGTGATGGCGTGTCTATAGTTCCACAAAATGTTACATGTATACCGATTTTATGATTTTTGAATCCATCCATAATGTATGCAGATACAGCAAAACACATGAATGGACAAGGGATTATAGGACCCTACGTACAACGAATTAAACCCTCATTATATGACATAATAGTGACAACAGCTTTATAGGAGACTAAACATAAATGTCCATTACACGGCTGACAAGCAGTCTATATGATACGCTGCTTTCCTCTCACGCAAAGACATCCCAGTTTGGGGCAGAGAGATAGTGAGATAAAGTCACAGGAGCAAGGAGCAGTTTGTAGAGTGTAGAGTAGCGTATAGCCCAGGACAGTGATGGCATTATGTGCAGACAGGTGAGTCTAAAGCACTTAACCAGCAGCTAAACGAGGTGTCGAAGTATACAGAGACAAAATACGCAGAATGGCAGATAACATCGCTCAACAGGTTTTTATTTACTACTTGAGGATCCGCAAATTGTCACCTTTGTACTAGTATTCTTCTTTTGGTATCAATTTCAGAGATTTCCTTTTCAGATAAGGAAGAGAAAAAAAAACATGTCTTACTGAGTGGATGAGAGGCATATTAATGCCCGCTTCATGACTATGTGTTTGTTTACTAATACCTTCTTATTACTTTTACATTTAGAAGCGAATTGGATGGGGAACAACACGCACAAATCATGGATTATACACTTATACAACACTTGGGTGAAAAGACAAAGCAATACAGCCAGTTATGCATACATATATGCGTACAAAGCAATCACTACTGGTGTGGTATAGGTCAGTTGAACAGTTGACTATCGCCAATATACAGAGTACAGGGATCTGGCTGTGGTATAACTACACTGAAAAAGTAAACTTGTCTCCAGACCCTTCCAAGTGACTGCCATAAGATAAACAAGTTAAAAACCTGTCTAAATGACAAGGAAACGGGTCTTCAAGCTAAAGATAGAAGACCCACTTGGCTGGCATGTGTCAGCCCAAAACCCGACATTTGCCCGCTCCAGATTCTATTTGTGGGACTCATGTATTTTATGACGATCACTTATACGAGTCTAAAGAAAGTTTACTTTTTCAGTGTACTCCGTGTCATCAGGTGAAATAATCTCCGGGCTTTGAAGCATCCCTTCATGTGTCTTTATTCTCTGTGAATATTGTCAAAATGAATTTGAATTTCCTCTTAGCTAACCTACAAAGTAAAATCACAAAGGGGTCATTCTTTGTGATTTCATTTCTACAGGTATTTCGATTTTTGGGAAATAAAATATCAGAAGAAGAATAAATTGAACATGGTAATAATCATTGAACATGGTAATGTTGTCAACAGATTAATTATTAGGATTAGATGTTCTAGATGTGCAATGTAGTTAATAATATGATACAATGATATGCAATACAAGAGGTATCTATGGATAAAAGAATTGTGAAATGAACTTGGAGGGAACAGCCACTGATGTCCATCGTAAAAGAGAGCACAGGCTAACTGTGGTTCTCTGCTTGTTTTATTCATTTGTAAATACATAATATCTAGTCAAACTCATGTCATCTAGAACAAACACTGCATAAAACTAAAAGGTGGGAAAGCCTTTTTGCATGAGTAGACTAGGTATAGAAATATTAGAAGATGTACGTGCCCATGAGCTATTTTATAAGTAGGAGAAGCTCTATAGTAGAGTCCAGTCGTGACCATACAGCTCTAGTCCTATCCTGTGTGTATGTAGACACACATCCATACTTAGTATTCCCACCAAGCTATACCCGTTCAAATACCAAGGCATGACCGGCCAAGTGGGTGTCCTTAAACACTATAGTGCTGTTTATGGTCCTTTTGAAAATAACTCTAATGGTTCTGTTTATAGTTGGTAAATGGTATTCAACTGCTGTTTCAAATAATGAACTTCTCTGTTCACAAATGGATGCACTGTTCATCATTTACAATGTACCTTTGAGACCTTTCTCGCGTTTTTAGCTATTCAGTATTACGCTGATATGAAATAAAATGGTGAGAAAAATATGCCTCCTCCTCCTTCTTCTATGCAATTTTCTGCTACATTTGAACACCATCAACTACGTTGTTTTTGAAAGTAGTGTTTAGTGATTTGCCATTGAATGGGTTATAGCATTCTGCCATGTTTAACCTGTTTATAGACATGCTGCTAAGTGCTATATTATCCCTATCTCGTTGAGAAAGGTATCTTGGAGACTTCTGTCCCCTGGATGATGCACGCCGCTCCAGGGGCCTTGTGGTGAAAGTCTACAGGTATGCATCCAGTGTCAGTGGTATGGAGGGTGGCTAACACTGTATGTGTGAGTTGTATATGCTATATACACTGTAAATAGTTAGTGTAAGTACACAGTGAAATCTACCGAAGATCTACAATAGAATCTACTGTAGAATGGATTTACAGTAGAATCTATTGTAGATTTACAGTAGATTCTACTGTTTACCTGCACTACACTGTATACCTAAAGTAGAATCTACCGTACACCTACAAAATGGCAACCAACTTTTACAGTGTATACAAGTACAGAGGTGGGTGACAGTGTGTTTCACAGTGGGGATGGGACGGGGGTTAGGTGTTGCACTGCCCTGCAGCGACAGGCATAGCCGTGATGATGATCGATTAGCCATGGCTGTTTGACCTTTATTCATACCTTCAATGTAAGCCATGTACCTCAGACAATCCCCCTTAGATACCACACATAGGGACACAATCATAAAGACGCCAACCTGCACACACAAGCAGTTCCTGATACACAGACAATACAAGATGAGATGTGACTTGTTATCAGGTATACTACATCTTGGTAAGGCCACTTTAAAAAATTAAGTGGTCACTCATCACCGCGCGCATCATAAAAATCTGCTTCTGAGGAGAACTTTCTCTTTTGCAAATTTTGATGAAAAATAGATAAAAATGGACAAATATTGGCATATTTGGTATCAAATTAAAGCTAATGCTGCCAGTAGTGCAATAAGATATAAATAACTTACATTATCCCCTGTTTTAAAGACCAATAAATTCTTAACTACTAAAATCTGTATTTTGGTTGTGAAAAAGATATATTAGCCTATACATTTTAGCTGCGAGTGTAAAAAAGAAAAAAAAAACTTGGTGATGTGAAACCACTTTTTCTTTGAGTGGCCTAAATGAGAGGGTTCACCTGCTGGTAGGGGGAATACCTATGTGTAGGGAGTAAGGTGTAGCCGAGTCTGCAGGTCATGACCTTAAGGGGGCACCTTTGACTCAGATGACCTTTGTGACAAAGAAAAGGTAAAGTGGAAGTTGTGGGTGTGGGGAGGTTAAAAGCTAAGGTGAGAAGGGAGGAGTAGGAGAAAGGGCATGAGTTGATTGTTGTTGGGTGTCCTCCGGGGGTGTCCTCCTTTTAGGACATAGGTCTGGTAGAGTATTTGAAAAGGTCTATTCCCATTCGGTGTCCTTCAGATTCGAGGGAGGACATAGGAATTTAAAGAGAGGGGATCTACCAAATACCAAAGTATCAAAAAGTGTACCAAAGTGTATCTAAATACCATGAGGAAAAATCTTTAAAACAGTTCCAAAGGAGGGTCTGGACATCCAAGACCCCCTCCCCCCCTGGATCTGCCCCTGATTTAAGTGAAGTGAAGAGAAAATGTAAGCAACAGTTATCAATACAATATCTTTTCTATCGTTTACCTCTAACATGGTACCTCAGTGTTTCTAAACAGCTAAAGCAAAGTCCCCCACCAGTCCATTATAGGAACCTTGGATAGACATCAAATTGCTTATCTATTACTAGTACAAAATGAGTTCAAGGGATTTGGGAAACTAATCCATTTAACCTTATTTGCCAGAGAATTAAACTGCAACTTTCTCAGCATGCCACTGAGCGCACTATACATGCGGCTAAGGTATATGAACTAGTTGCGGGGAATGCAATCCTGCTTTGGGTATTCACAGATTACTTTATCCAATAACCCCACAATACCCACACATCCCCTGCCATGTTGACTCGTACTATAAAGAATGCCACCACCAGGGTAATACACCCTTGGTGATGCCCTTTTTGTGTGGACCAGTTGAATACATATCTGTATAAAGCCCCATAAAGCCCCCTCTCTGCCCCAGCAGCAGCTGTTTGCTTGGACTACAGGCGCTGATTCGGCTCCAAAACTACCTGTTTGTTATCCGAATTTGGGGAGATCTTTCTGGTGGAGAGGAGGTGTTGGTATTTACCTTGGGGTGACACACTAACATGGCCAAGATAAACTCAGTGAACCAGAGAGTAAAGAAATAAAAAGACTGAGAAGAATGTAAGGAAATGATGAGATCCTTGAGGCAAGTTAAGTCAATTTCTACTACAATATACAAGGGGTGGAGCTATAAAGCTATAAGGAATTTGAGACAAGGCTAGAAGTGGATTTGGGATTTGAAACTCAAAACCATCAAAAGTAAATGCCCTAGGCTTAGACCTTAGGCAAAAGAAAATTGTATTAAGGTGATTCATTTTTCTGAAAATGATTCAGTTATTAAGAAGATCGGAAATATAGCACATTAGGAATAAAAAAATATTCAGACCGAAAAATATCATGTCATGATATATATATGCACGAATAATCATTTGTTTATGCTTCTGGCGCGTGATGTACACTATTACAGCCACTACTGTTTATTTTGTATCATATAAAGGGCACATTCTTCTTCTTTTTAAGCGAGGTGAGGGGTTGACTTTCTGGTCTGTAAATATACCGACTTTTACATAGCCCCACCCATATGGACTCACAGCCCCCCTTGTACACTGGCCAATGTGGACCACAGCTGTTCATGTATGGACTTGAAAAGGCCCCAAATGTGGTATATTGCTGCTATAATGTAATTTACACATTAAGCCCTGGTTTTGCACCACCAACTAATACATGCAAATAGTATGACAACTTGTAACCCTCATGTATAACTATACTTCACGAGGTGCTGCTAATGCATTGTATTATTATGGTAGGTTGTTTGGTTCTCCCTCTATAGGTTTACTGCCATAACTCACATGCCATACCCCACCTATGTGGCAGGGCAAGAAGAGGTGATTTTAAATTGTGCTTCATATATGTATAATGATGCCATGATAAAATCTAATTTATTCATAGAGAGTCGAAGAGTGACCTCTGTGAATTGGACTCTTACTCCTTAAGCTATAAGCATAACTTCCCCTGTTGCATGGGTCTATAGTAAACAACATTAGCCAGCCCAGGGAGCTGCAAATACCAATGGTATGGGGAATATGTGTGGAGTGGATTTATGACCCTTAGAGTGACAGTCCCTGCAATGGGGCCCAAATGCTATCAGGTATATGCTACATGTATCAGCTTTAAGGTGGATCGCTACCTCTTGAATATAGACCCACTGCGCAGGTATCTGCGCATATAGCTTAAATGTATCAGAATGAGCTAATATTAGATAATCAGATACATATACCTGCTGGCTAACGCATATAAAAATATTGTGAGATTTCGAGCAAAATTGAGCATTTTATTGGACTTTGAATATTTGATATATTTGTAACCAATGATATTTACTATTTCTATCACAAGTTAGAACATTGGAACTATTTACCAATAAATCATCATCTAGAATGAGTTAGATCTCATTTAGCTACTTGAAATAGCCAAGGGTATAAATTGTAGCCATTTTATACCCTGATTCTAGTCTTTTTACACCTACTTTTTAGCTTTAAATATAAGATTTAAACCGATTTTACAATATTTTTTAACTTCAAAGGCCAAAAAACCTAAAAATATGCGTGGGACCCCCCATCAAAATCACTTTTGTATGATAGCAAATGACCTGAACTATTTTTTGAGAGAGTTTAAAAAAATTCTGTTTATACTGAATACTACTTTTAGCCAATAATCCTACAAAATAATGCCAATTTATTCTTACTCCTTTCCGAAACATCTTATTTTTACCCAGAATGCCATGGCATACAACTGTAAAATTATTTTTGCATTAAAGTTGAACATATAGGCGTTTCACATGTGAGGTTTTACATTTGTGTGCATAAAGGTTGATATGAAAAAAAATCATGGAAGTTTTCACATTTTTTTCCTATTTTTGTGTGAAAAATGAAGACACTTTAATTTTTCTAAATTCTGTATTTAAAAAAGTAGCTCGGGACCCCCCATTTTTCTTTGCATTTTCCGATTCTACATGATTTAGACTGCATGTAGAAAAAAAATAGAGAGATTCTGTTAACTTTGATCAAAGGGTAGCGACCCACCTTAACAGGCTAGCCTCTGCGTGACTGTCACACCTGCAAGAATGAGTATACAAGGCACAGCCCGAGAAATAGCTGGAGACAATATATCATACGTTTATTTTTAAACCTCAGAAACAGAAAAGAACGACTATCATCAGGAAATACAGCTATATGCCTTGTTGGAGTCATGACAGAAGTTTGGTTTGCCTTGGGAAAATCGGTAGGAAAAAGGTTAAAAGAAAAAGTTGATAGATTAGACAAAAATGGGAAAACATAAAAATAAGTAGGCATGGACATGGTGTTGGTGGCAGGGACATCCCACCTGACATTGTGGTATCCAGAGCCAGGGGCCAAACTCTCACCTGTGGCATGACTAGGTACAGGTGTACTCCGGGGGTGGGGAGGCAGGCACAGAGGACCAGTGTTTGTTTGTTTGGGTAGTCTAATTCTCTTCACATTTTTGGGGTCATTTTACATCTGAATCTTTCACTCTTTTGGAGTGGAGAAAAGGAAAGTGTAATTTCATAGAGTCTATTATTTGTTGGTCCGTTGTATGTATCCTTAATTGTCACAGTGTCATCCATTCCTTAATTTAGTAAGTGGGTAGAGTTCCATTCATGATTTACAAGGGTGGCTTTAAGTTCAAGATAAGCTTGTTGTTTGCAGGTGTTTTCGTATTTGAAATTATGTCTATTGAACAATAGTAGTTATGTCTATCAAATAATAGTTTTTCGAGAGTTAATGATTCTGTCATTTTTCAGAAAGGTGAGGGAACTCTGTTATAGTCATGTAGCCTCTGTACATTCTATACATGAAACCGCAAAAGAGCTGAGGTGTATATTTTGGGAGCTGCATGATATTGGTATGCGTTATGGCGTGCGGCATTTCCTGGTTACATTATACGCAGAATACAAAACAATGTTGGTAGTGCCAACTGGTGACGTCCACAGAGAACCACCCACACCCTGCCCTCCTCTAACACACTGATATTCTGACCGTAGTCAGTACTGCTTAACCACTTAGTCACTATCCCAGCTAACAAAAAAAAACATTTTATGTCAAAATAACACTTTAAAACTTTATATAACGTTATGCCATAGTAAGGAGCTTTAGAGAAACGTTATATAACGTTAGATAACGTTATAAAATGTTGTATAACGTTTTTTGTTTATTTCTTTTGGGGCTCTCTATATATATGACCAACTCAGGTTAGTTCTTGATGTCACGTTGGTCAGTATTAACCTGCTCAACTCACTCTTTCAACTTCTATTTTAGGCTAAGTCTTGTCGAGTCAGGCATAAGTAATATTCGGTTTTACCTCAGTCATTTTCGAATATCAGTTAGTCGGTACTGACCAATGTCCTTATAACTACCCTGGGATAGCCAGACTAAGGCCCGGAGCATTTCGATTCTCAGTGCCCCCACAGCCATCCCTCCTGTAGCAGGACATGTCTGCCAGCCCCAGAACACAGGAGGAGGCTTTCACATCACGTCCAGAAGGCAGCAGGTGTGTCCAGACCCAACATAGCAGGCCCGTAACTAGGGGGTGGTTCGTCTGTTCGAACGAACCCCCCCCCCCCCCCCACACAGCCCTGATGGACCAAAATAGTTCCATTCTAGCTCACCTGAAAGTGGAGATAATTAGCTCCATGCCAGTTTTCGCGGCTTGTAAATCGGATAATTATTAAGGTCCCTAGAGACTAAACTGTAAGAGCATGGTCAATTTTTCAATATGGCTCATTTGAATTATAGTTTTGAGTACAAATCGAGTCATTATTTGCATATTTTTAAATGAAAATCCATTAAGTTCCACCATTGAATTAATCTAATTCCACCTTATCAAAAAATGAACCACCCCGCAAAGAGGGCTAGTTACGGGCCTGCATAGATGACTCAACAACCTCACAACACTGTGTATAACATAGATAGGCAACATTTAGGGACAATGCACTGACCGTTGTAGGGTTGGGCATGAACTGCTGTGGCGTAGTTCCAACTCTGAAGCTTGAAACGTTGCTTTTAAATTCGCAATTAGCTCAATATTGGTTGGTACTGACTCATGATTCTTTCGTGAGTTTACCACATATCTGTATCTATGTGTTTATTTTACATATAAAATACCATCGATTACCTACATGCAATCTCAAAACAAATGCAATAAGTGTGTAAAGTCCCCAAGTCGCACAAAAAGAGTTGTATTTTCTTCCCTCTTTGAAAAGATATTAGGGTTTCTCTTCCTCTCAATATCAAATCATGTTTAACATAATACTACTCATAAAATAATTGGCCAGGGACCACTAGTCTTTGCAATGGATGCTTCTTCACTTATATTCAGCCAGGAGACCGGCTGATACCCTGGTAGATGAGTGCTGATTACAGTCCATTGGAACAATTCATGCCTTTTTAGGCTGATATAGTCAAGACCGGAGAATTTGGCGAAACTCCCCACCGGGAGGTCGTAATCCCCAATTTTAGGTGTTAGCTCATTAACATCAGATACCATCACCTCACACCATTGAAACAACCCATTTAAATGGTCTTTTAGGAGCAGCTCACCCTCTTATAATAGTCACACCTTTAGACTTTAGAGGTTTGCAGTGGTCATTTATGATGGACAGACAACCCTGGAGGTGATAAACCCAACCACAGAACATTTAGGGGGGCTCTCCCCTGAGAGATGTCCATCCTACTAATGACCCCCTACAGTATTATCAATTAAATTTCTCTTTGGTCGCTTCGCCAAATCCTCCGGTACTAACTATAACAGGTATTTACAACATTTGTAGTTTGTTTCCACGTCGATTGTGTGTATGCTGTATCTCAGGGTATTGAAGGATCGAACTGCCCATCCTAACCCTTTCACCACCACTCGTTACCCACCAGTCAAATGGACAGTGGTACATATACAAGTCCTCCAGGTCACCAAGATGCAGACTGAGTTGTATTGTTTCTGAGTAGCTTCACATTCCTGTCCTAATGACAGTGGGATTCCAGGGATACCAAGGTGACATGAGTTGTAGCAGGATGAACATAGACATTGTACTCCTACCCAGTCTGTGTGTCCCACAATACAGCGTCATGCATGAATTAACAGTGACACATCTTACTCCTTCTTAATACTCACTTCAGCTATAGTTAATGCTGGAGGATTTGGCGAAGCCGCCAAAGGGAGGTTAAATTGATAAAACTGTTTGTAAGTGTCTCATAGGTGATCATCCCTAAATGTCCCGTGTACAGCTTTATCACCTCCAGGGTCCTCTGACCACCATAGATGACTACCATTAACCCCCCCCCCCCTCCATTAATTTCTGATGTCTGAAAATTTAAATGACAGAAGAGGCCGAAGCTGCTCCTAAATGACCATTTATATGGTTTGTTTTAACATGGTGGGAGCTGATGGTATCTGATGTTAATGAGATGGCTCCAGTATTCAAGGATTAGGACCTCCCTGTAGGAGGGCACGCCGAATGCTCTGGTCTTGACTATATACCCAACCTCACTGTTTCAGTACAGAGGGTTACCTGCTAATCCCATTCCATTTTTTTTTGTATTGTGTTTTCAAAGCCATTGTTGAAGTAGGGTGTCTGTCATTAATGAACTTCAATTGCAATATGAGATGGGGAACAATGAGAGGCATATATGGGAACACATACATTGATAGAGATGTCAAAGAAAGGGAATTAGAGAGGGGTGATCCATGAATACAGGTGTGACCAGGAAAGGACACTCAGACATCAGGAGATATCAAAAGTGAATAGATTAATATCCATATATGTCAAAAAGTCTTCTTCACATGTCATTGAGAACAGCTTTACATCCATATGTCACTATACTATAGTGAGTGTAGTGGCTCCAACCTCCTGCCTGTTGTTGTGTGGTTGTTAAGTGTGGTGTTGACAAGGTAAAGTTTGCCCTGTCAGACCCCCACAACATGCAGTCTATACCACAAACTGTAGCAGGGAGGTTGGTGGGTGGGGAGGGGAAGGGGCTGATGACAGGATGAGGGATTAGACACAGATCGTTTAGCACCCCAGGGACATTACTACCGTCTGGGGGAGGAAATATGTAACATAATCACCCTCCACAAAAAGATGCATCATGAGAAAGATGAGTTATGTACATCAGAGGAATCTGCAACTAAATGCCGCTGCTAAACTGGGGATAGTTTGTAAAAGAATGATTTCGTGTTCGCCTAAAATTCCATACAAGATAGCCAATACATGTACGTCCATCCCATACATTCAGTTATATCTCATGGCACATGGTATTTAAAGTATGGAAGACAGGTATTTTAAACTTTCCATGTTACTGAGGAACATCATGTTCATGATCTACCATATGGAATTATAATCTCACCTCAGGCTTCTTCTCAAGTGTAGTGAGTTATAAAGAGAGGTGTTCTACTGAGCCTTAATCATTGCATTGATAAAGTAGCAATTAAAACACAAAAAGACCACAAACAAATGATTCTCAACTTGGGGCTGATAACACGGTCATGTCCCCCACTTACAGTACTTACTGTATTTGGATAAAAAAAAAATTTAATGAACAAGTAATATCCCGCAAAACGATATCTAAATTCTCAAAGCACCTATGGCGTAATTCCAAATTCAGGAGACTCCTGTGCTGTTCACATGGACCAACTATAATATCTAGTAGCCTTTAAAGAATAATATTATTTTAAGCCCAATTCTATTGGAATATACCCTATAGGATATCCCACTGCATATGCCTTACGCCGTATCCAATACTTGAACCACCAGGTACCACCCCTCACCCACTACCCCTCACACACATGTCCTCCTCCAGTAGCAGCTGTATATGAATACCTGTCACCTGTTGTACACCCACCTTACAGCCTCTAGATGGTCAGACAGACCCGTTAGTGTTAGCTGCCCTGGAGGAGGCACAATAAGCCCCCTGTGCTGCCCCCTGCCCCACCTGGCGGCCACAGGGGCAGTAATTGATGTATAATAAAGGCGCCATCACTCACCTGGGTGTTGGTGGTGTAGCCTGTGGGCTGGTATAGCCGTGGTGTGGTGCTGGGAGCTGTACACCCCTTATATGTAGGTGTTACAGGGTGGGCCTTGTTCTGTGGCTGCATGTGGTGTCTGCAGCCTGCTGCCTGGGGCTGCCCCATCCTATACCACTACTGCTATACCTCCACCTCTACCACTCCCAGCATCCACATCTAGGGGTGGATCCTCCCCCAGGGGGGGGGGCTGCCCCATCCTATACTACTACTGTACCTCCACCTCTACCATTCCCAGCATCCACATCTAGGGGTGGATCCCCCAGGGGGGGGGGCAGCCCCATCCTATACTACTGCTGTACCTCCACCTCTACCACTCCCAGCATCCACATCTAGGGGTGGATCCTGTGGTGGACTCCCCCCACGTGGTCTCTCAGCGTCCAGCGGTGCACCCTGTGTTGGTCTCCCGCCACGTGGTCTCTCAGCATCCAGGGGTGGACCCTGTGGTGGACTCCCGCCACGTGGTCTCTCAGCGTCCAGGGGTGCACCCTGCGGTGGACTCCCGCCACGTGGTCTCTCAGCATCCAGGGGTGCACCCTGCGGTGGACTCCCGCCACGTGGTCTCTCAGCATCCAGGGGTGCACCCTGCGGTGGACTCCCGCCACGCGGCCTCTCAGCATCCAGGGGTGCACCCTGCGGACTCCGGCCACGTGGTCTCTCAGCATCCAGGGTCGGACCCTGTGGTGGACTCCCGCCACGTGGTCTCTCAGCATCCAGGGGTGGACCCTGTGGTGGACTCCCGCCACGTGGTCTCTCAGCATCCAGGGGTGCACCCTGCGGTGGACTCCCGCCACGCGGCCTCTCAGCATCCAGGGGTGCACCCTGCGGACTCCGGCCACGTGGTCTCTCAGCATCCAGGGTCGGACCCTGTGGTGGACTCCCGCCACGTGGTCTCTCAGCATCCAGGGTCGGACCCTGCGGTGGACTCCCGCCACGTGGTCTCTCAGCATCCAGGGGTGCACCCTGCGGTGGACTCCCGCCACGCGGCCTCTCAGCATCCAGGGGTGCACCCTGCGGACTCCGGCCACGCGGCCTCTCAGCATCCAGGGTCGGACCCTGTGGTGGACTCCCGCCACGTGGTCTCTCAGCATCCAGGGGTGGACCCTGTGGTGGACTCCCGCCACGTGGTCTCTCAGCATCCAGGGGTGCACCCTGCGGTGGACTCCCGCCACGTGGTCTCTCAGCATCCAGGGGTGGACCCTGCGGTGGACTCCCGCCACGTGGTCTCTCAGCATCCAGGGGTGCACCCTGTGGTGGACTCCCGCCACGTGGTCTCTCAGCATCCAGGGGTGCACCCTGCGGTGGACTCCCGCCACGTGGTCTCTCAGCATCCAGGGGTGCACCCTGCGGTGGACTCCCGCCACGTGGTCTCTCAGCATCCAGGGGTGCACCCTGCGGTGGACTCCCGCCACGTGGTCTCTCAGCATCCAGGGGTGCATCCCCGGGGTGCATCCTGTGTTGGTCTCCCGCCACGTGGTCTCTCAGCATTCAGGGGTGCACCCTGTGGTGGACTCCCGCCACGTGGCCTCTCAGCATCCAGGGGTGCACCCTGCGGTGGACTCCCGCCACGTGGCCTTTGAGCATCCAGGGGTGCACCCTGCGGTGGACTCCAGCCACATGGTCTCTCAGCATCCAGGGATGCACCCTGTGGGTACCTTTCTATAGTATACATACATGTAACAAGGCTAAGGGCCATAATACATTGGTGGATTTGGATGCATATTATGCAGTCAATACACTCAGAAAATAATACATCTAGGAGTGGTCCCTGATGATGGAGAAACTCTTTTTTTTTCATCCTCGCATGTTCTACCCCCAAGTGACTAGCATTATTCCTACAACATGCTTCCAGCCTATGTATTTTTCCAGTATGGATAAACAAGTACAACTCACCAGCATTAACCTTCTTTGCTGTACCTGTGTGTTATCATACTTGGATCTCCAAGTACTTCCCTTCCCTATAGTAGGCTTACAGTTGCCTTTAGTAGTTAAGACTTTGTTTGCCTATTTTAGACCCCCTATTCAGCCTAACAATAGGGGGCTTGCTCCCTGCCTTTTAGCTATCTAGTGATACTGATAGTCAATGTGAGCAGTGTTAGTGTAAGGCTGCTAATGATACCCAATGTTCAATGGCCGTGACTATTGACAGTTCAAACTGTCAATAACAGAACAAAATTCCCTTATTGACAGTTCAAACTGTCAATACTAGGATATAAATCCCTTATTGACAGTTTGAACTGTCAATAAGGGTAAAAATATTCTCTTATTGACACTTCCAAAAAGGAACTGTCAATAAGAGAAAAATATCCCACTATTGACAGTGTGAACTGTCAATAAGGGAATCATATCCTGGTATTGACAGTTTGAACTGTCAATAAGAGAATTCTATTCTGTTATTGACAGTTCAAACTGTCAATAAGAAAGTTGATTTCTACTATTGACAGTTTGCACTGTCAATAGCCGGCCCACCTTGGTTTAGCTATTGACAGTTCAAACTGTCAATAGTGGAAAACTTTCCTCTTATTGACAGTTCACACTGTCAATAGTGGGATTTTTTTCTCTTATTGACAGTTCAAACTGTCAATAGTGGTAAATTATAGCGTTACTGACAGTTCTTCACTGAACTGTCAATAGTGGAAATTTCCTCTCTTATTGACAGTTCCTTATCTGTCATAACCCTGAGAGCGATTTTGGCGGAAAAGTCGATTTTGGTGGAAAAGTCGATTTTGGTGGTAAAGTCGATTTTGGTGGTAAACCGATTTTGGAGACAATAACGATTTTGACCGATTTGGAGACAAAAACCGATTTTGACCGATTTTGGAGACAAAACCGATTTTGGATACAAAACCGATTTTGACCAATTTTGGGGCCAAAACCGATTTTGACCTATTTGGGGACAAAACCGATTTGGGCTACAAGACCGATTTTGGGTCTAAAACCGTTTTCGGGTTCCAAACCGATTTTGGGTCCGAATCCGATTTTGGTGAAAAAAACACTTTTGCCAAAAAAAAAAAACACCTTTTGACTCCAATGTCAATGGGAAGTGTCAATAAGACAGAAATATTCCACTATTGACAGTTCGCATGAGGAACTGTCAATAACAGGAATAATTTCCACTGTTGACAGTGTGAACTGTCAATAAGAGAAATATTTTCCACTATTGACAGTTCAAACTGTCAATAGCGTTTTTGATGTTCAATGGGATGCTTTCCCTCCATTGAAAATAACAGATAAGGAGTAGATAAGAGGTGGAGTAAGAAAAGAAGCTTTCATTTCAAACAAACTCAGTCACTTCTATAGAAACTATAATTGAGTGACTTTCGTGCATTAAATATGTAAATTTTGCATTAAATCCTATGCAAAAGTAATAATAGCAACTAATTCCAACCGAAATTTCACCTATTGATCTATAGTAGTGATTATTGGATCGTTCAACGCATGTGGTTCAAGCTGCCCCAGTGGGTGGATCCACCTACCCCGGGCATGGGGCACATTGAACCACCCTAAGATTTTTATTTTTTTAAATTCAAGAAAAATACAAGAAAAGACAACAATTGCCTTGTCATACACTGTTAAATAAGTGTTTAGAATTTAAACACTTATTGTGGCCGTTATTTTAAACACTTTTAGCTTCTAAACAGTTTTCAGCTAAACACTTCAATAAGTGTTTAGGTTTTAAACACTTATTTGCAAAGTGTTTAGGTTTTAAACACTTATCTAAACACTATTTTGAAAAGTGTTTAGCATTTAAACACTTTTATCCTAAACACTTGAAAGTTTTTAGATTAAAAGTGTTTAGAACAAAAGTGTTTAGATAAGTTTATAGGTTTTCTTATATCGCAATGATATAAGGTAACTGCTTGATACAAGATCAAAGTTCAGATCTCCTCAGCAAGGTCAGGAAAAAAATAAAGGTGTCAAAGCGGTTCAACGTGCCCCGGTCTCCCCTACTAGAAATCCTGTATCCCATTCCCCCATGGGATATGGTGTTCCCGTATCACATGGCCTGTGACGCAGCATTTGTTCAATTTGTGTGGCCATTTATATGCAATTAAACATATTTTGAGGAGCAAAAACCATGAAATAAAGGCAAAGGCACATGGCGAGAGTCATTTTGCATCGTCAACCCCTCGGTGAGACTGGGGTCGTATCATACTGCTATTGCCCTGCTTAAACTATTATTTATTAAATAATTGATATATTTCATGTTGTAATGCAACCATGATGATTTGACCATGTGTTATTGATGGGGATCATCATGTAATACCCGGGCTTTAAGAAAACAACATGATATGCACACATTTAACAGGTGCATGAATTTCATGGACATAGAGTAAGACATATTAGGCCGTGTCTTATGAGTTTGTAACAATTGAAACGTCTCTGACCGGGTGTCGTCTTTGTCCAGCAAGTTTTAAAATGGCTGAAAAGGGAGCTATGTACCCAGATATGGGGGGTAAAGGTTAATGGATATTTTAACACTATATACTTCAAACTTCCCGGCATTTTAGTGTACATAGCTCCCATTTCAGCCATTTTAAAACTTGCTGGTCAAAGACTACACCGGTCAAAGACGACACAGGTCAAAGACGACACCCGGTCAAAGACGTTTCAATTGTTACTCATGAGACACAGCCATGAGAGTTTCATCATCTTTCACCTACTCAAAAAACACCTTGTATTCATCCAACATTGCCATATAAAGGCATAATTATATGCTTGTCAATGGTCATATGAGAAGGCTTAGCTACAGCATTGTTATTTTACACTTTGTACCTAAATGTGTGTACCTATTTGACTGTCCTTCTTTCACCAAAATCGTGACCTTTGACCTTGGATTTGAACTTGTTGCGACACTTATTACTTTACACAGGGCAGATTCCGAATCAGCACCCTCAAATTACCCTGATATAACATTCAGACAAAGTATTGGTCTTCACACTAAAATAAAGTTAAATATCAACATTTGGTCTCCCTGGCCCCTCCAAGTACACACGCATTGCTGGTTTAACTTTAAACAGGGTAGCATATCATGATGGGTCAATGGCGACCTGGGCTTTTTTGAAAGCGACTATCGATATTTGGCGATAATTCATGCGACCCCCCTGGCGACTTTTGGACAAGATTGACACTAGGGTAAAAAATCCCAAAAAGTGACATTGTGACCTGGGGCCCTATATTCCAGCGACTTTCCGCCCTTATAGTGGGGGGACCCCTCTGCATCCTCCATCATACCCACCACTGTCATCAGCAAGCTCGCAGTTCCTTCCTTGTTGATACTATCGACTGTAGGGACTAAGAGTATAAATCTTTAATACACGTGCGTATACCTACTATATTAGCTGTGGCATGATAGTACTAACTTTAGCCAAATAAATATCAAGCCTTACCTTTTTGTTGATTAAATGTTGTTGATTATTCCAGGCGTTATCCGATAGCTTTCACCAACCACATCAGCACCAGTAAGTATTAGTGTATGCACACTTCTACCCCTACAGAGATGACCATGTGTGATGGCCAGCTGCTGGCCCCTCTAACTGTCCTCTTCCTGGGTTTGGCAGAGGACACAGGAGGGGTCAATCCTGCAGTGGTCAACTCATGAAGCACGCCTTGTCTGCCAACACCAACCTTCTGTATTGACACATCATCTAATGACCATTAGGAGGAGGGGATAGGGGGAGGGGGGATACTTGACCTTCCGCAGACACTTAACCCTCTAAGGGCCACATGATTATCTAATGTCTAGCAAGGTATATGCATGCAGCAGGTCTGCATTCATGCATCATGACGACAAAGGACACAGTAGGTGACTTAAAACAGGAGTACATTAATATAGAGCATTTTAAAGCTCAGATTCGATTAAATACAATTTATAGCCCCGATACATTTTGGGGCTTTGCTTATTCTAGCTGGTTGGTTTTTTTTTAATCATTTTTAATTCAACCCAAATTACAACACTTAGCCTCAGGCAAGAGGTGGAAAGTGCACCCCTCACCTATTTGCCAAGACCACATGATGCGTCACAATAGACCATGATAGTTATATCTTCTTTGAATACAGGCAAAATAGCCATGGTGAGATGTTATTGACATTGCATACCGTTAAGATAATTCCCTCCTCTTTACTATTTTTTCACTTTCATTTCATGTTCTTCTTTATTCTCAGATAACTGTTTATCTCACGTCACCGTTGGCACCGCTAGGTATGGAGGTTAGAACTGAACCCCCAAAGTGTCAGGTCATCTCTCTCAGTGTCAAGGCCAGGTGAGAGGTCAGAGGTGACGTCACTGACATGCACAGAGGGCGCCTGGTGTGACGGTAATTAGGCTGGGATCTGAAAACAACAATGGCGGAACGTCCAAACGGGCCTCCTCATGGTTATTGCAGAGGGAGCCACCAGCGAATGATAAATCTGTGATGGGAAGAGAACCATTTTGTTTTGGG
This sequence comes from Harmothoe impar, assembly GCA_947462335.1. NCBI lineage: Eukaryota > Metazoa > Annelida > Polychaeta > Phyllodocida > Polynoidae > Harmothoe > Harmothoe impar. The sequence goes on from OX381711.1 coordinate 67,192,074, forward strand.
TGTTTTATATCAATGTTGTGGAATACGATTACTGTTAACTGCGGGAACTGTGATGTTATCCCACTCTTCACAATGTTGGACTCGCAATGGAATTCAATGATAACAATGAAAGTTCGCATTTCTCCCTGTTTTCTAGAAATATAGGTACAACTGTTATATATACATGCAGATAAGAACCAGTCTTTCAAAAAAACTTTAATTCCATTACTACTCAATGGCCTTTTTGAGACCCAAAATGTGCTTACTGAACAGCTATCTGATATCAAAGAATCTGAAGTTGAAAATTGTCATTTCATAGGCAATGAACAGGTTCTTAGTGGATATCTATCACTTTTTCTTGATGTGGGCATGTATTACCCAGAACACATGAATTTAATGATGGAAAAAATTATGCTTCCTGCCAAACTTCTCACTATATCGGGTGCTTTATCACATGTTATGCTATGTCGAATAGCTCAGCAATGAGAAGAAACCCAGCAATAGTATAGCAATTTTATTATAGTTTTTGGATTCAGCACCCTTGAATTAACCAAGATCAGTTGGATTTTTTTGCCAGTTCCTCAGTGTATTAGGAAATCATACGTTGAGCCAACATCTGAAGTACAACGTTACCCTAACATCTGATTTACAACCATGGAATAATGTTACAAATTGATATGTCGGCCCAGCATTGCCCCACCAACATGAAAGCATGGACCTGTACTGGGCCAGCCGTCAAGCCAGAGATGTACATTTATCAGAATCGCAATTTAGGCTCATTCTTCAGATGTCTATTTGCTCATCCGACAGGGGCAGACCCAGGGATTTGAAGAGGGACCCAGTGGGCACAAAAGACAGTTTAACGGTGCATTGAATCAACGTTGCATCAACATTGAATCAACATTGACAACTAGTTATCAATGTTGATTCAATGGTCTGTGCCCACTGGGCGAGTGGTCCACCAAAAACCAAAGTATCGAAAAGTGTTGGGCTGCGAGTTGCCGCGAATCATAATTTCATTAGAAAATCTGATTTTTTCTCCAAAGGGAGTGCAGGGGTCCAAACCCTGAATCCGTTAGAAATAACCAGCTTGTTGCATTTACAGTGTGTATTGTAAGGTGGTGGGAACAGGTGTTGGTAGTATTACCATATGATATATAGCTAGACATCAACCATGCTATACTGCTGTATCCTGACTGCTGCTGTAACTAATAATGAGTCATTCCCAATATGTCACACACATTCCGTGGTCAAACTTCCAAACAAACAAAGATGACAATAAACGATGGCTGATAAAGGGGGAAATATGGTATGTATATAATGTGCACTGGTATGGGAATTTATTGTGATTTGTGCATGAGTAAGGGCCTAGTTATCTATTCCTCCTTTGACATCCTCATCTGAATAATTTCTTTAAACTCAAAACTGCAATATGCAGATTTTAATGAATAATCCTACTCTTAATAAAACCAGATAACACTTTTGAACAAATCATCAAAACTGTAAAAAAAAAAAGAAGAAGAACGGGACCAGAAAACACATTTATAATCAATGTCATTCTTAAGTATTTCGACTCCCCTATTATGGTTAGCTAGATGCAGTAGATTGTCAGTGTCTAGTAACATGGGGTTGCACATGCTGTGAACAGTATGAACCCAGACCAGGATATCTATAGTAGAGTCAGTACTGAGTCAGGATTAGTGGGGCATACCTACACACCATACAGCCAAATACAGCACACATTCCACACATACAAAACATACCTCAGACAGTTACTTCACATTGACACCACCCCTTCCTCCCCTCCCCCCCTCCTCCCCTCCTCTCCTCCCCCTCCTCTCCTCCCCCTCCCCCTCCCCCTCCCCCTCCCCCTCCCCCTCCCCTCCCCTCCCCTCCCCCTCCCCCTCCCCTTCCCCCTCCCCCCCCTCCCCCTCCCCCTCCCCCTCCTCACCCCCTCCCCCCCCCTCAGGTGGCCACCAATATGTCCTGGTGTGGTGACTTATGAGGCTACACCTTGGGGCAGGGTTGAATCCATTTGGGACGCTACATTAAACTAGGCGTGTGTGCTAACCTATACACTCTGGTTGTAACTCATAGTTAACACTGGCACACTTCCCCCTCACTACCCCCACTGTCACAACATAGGGCAGGGACGTCTCAACACCAAAGGGGATGGAATGATCTAATGCACTAGGAATGGCATGATGCAGGGGTGAGGGATTAGTCAGTTCACTGATCTGTTCTCAGCAACATAATGACCATCTTACACGTCAGTTTCAATGGTATCTAGACGCCCACAGAAAAGGGATGAAATGTTCTGGAAAATGCTTTTCGTAATTAGTTCCCTCTAGGCTCTCCTGTGGTTGACACCAACAAGAGATCCCCATATCAGTCACCTTCCTAGGCATATATGGGGAGTCGAAATATAAAACTGTCGGGCCTTACACGAGTGCCATTTTCGAAATAAGCAGCTATGGGGAGAAATTCCCAAGAAATATCTTAATAAAACCTTTTGTGCCTGCGAGGCAACATGTATACCTAATAAATTATACAGATTTAGAAGGGTTCTAAGTGGTTTACTGGACAGGGGGGACACATTAATAATGTATGATTATGCTAAAATTGAGTTTTTGGGGTATTTTAGCACTTTGAGGGGTCAGAACTTGATAAATATTGGTCCCACACATACAATTTTGGATTTTTCTGAAAGCCTATAGTGTCCCCTCTTACATTAAACCAAAAAAAATTATACTCTGCCTGTTATTTTTATTCTACAGCTGTTAGAAGCCCAAAAAACCCAAAAAACCCAGTTTGGTACATGTTTGAAAAATCTGACCCATATGTATGTAAGAAGAAGAAGGGGATGCTGAAGCACACCTTAATTGTTTTACGGGATAGCTCTCCTGTGTGCGTGGACAAACGTTCTGAGCATTTGGGGAGACCCTCGCTCAGTCAAAGGACTTCTTACTACACTTCCTTTAAAGGGATTTGCTACTTGTCGCAGGATTACTGATGTTCTATTGACTTTTGCATATAACTCAGGATTATGTTAGTTTGATGTATTATCTAATGGAAAATCAAAAGAAATTGTCATGTCACGGTAATAACTTTCATGATACGGCCATTTGAGCAAAGGAGTACCTTAACCATAGAAATGAATAGAAAAACAGCATTTTCACATTATCTGTCATGGATAATCCCCTTCTTCTATTGATATTGCAACCAAAGCTTGGGAATGTGTAATGGATATCTATACAAACATTTTAGGATCAATAAAACAGGGGGTCACGGATGAAATGAGAAAGGCATGAATTTTGGAAAAATATTTCTTTTGCCTTAACTATAGGATCCTATGGGTGTCCTAGCAGTGAATATATGTGAACAATGGAGGTATACTGTCAAAATAGCAAATATATAGTTGATTTAGGGAAAGTGATCTATGTAGGAATATAAATATATCTTAAAGAATACTATTCATGAGCTTCGATTTTTGCCCCCAGGTGGCTTCTGTGTAGGAACTAGCAATTCCCTTCAATCCACATTAGCACACCTTTCTCCATGTCACGGAGTGTAAGGGAGTGTTTATTCATTAATTGCAGGGGATGGTGGGATTATGCCCCTCTTTAGCGAAAAAACAACAATCATGTTACTATAGTTTAAAAGGGGAGAAGGTCCACGCTTCAGGCACATTGAATGATGCCACCTGTTTCGATATATAATTCAACTAGCTTAGGTTAATCCCTGAAAGTCATGCCGAAAGCACTCTTGGATACCAACAGTTCATCTTCAGGACACAAGAGGGCTCTTGTGGGCTGGTAGCTGTGCTATTAAATCTGGTCCCACAGGCACACTCAAGATGAAAGTAGTGTGGATGTTGTAGCTGGGCAATGCTTAGCACACTCCAGAATATAATAGTGGTTAGCAGACTGGGCTCATAATCAAGGGGACCCCTTTTCACATCCCTGCCAATCCCATAAAATATATCTTGATTTCTCCTATTTAATGGAGGACAGCCCTGTATATAAGGGGTAACAATTATTCTCAAACCCAGAACCTGCATCTTTGGCTGTTTGATTGATAGACACTGATAGATGGTGCTCCCAGGTGGCAGCACCAACAAGGTGGTTGGGATCAAAAGGCAAGTGTAGGGTTTACCTTCATTAACCCTTTAGTGATGGCGTGATGCCTTAATACCTTGCAACATGTAACGAGTCCAACCGATGCAGATAGATGTTGTTGAGTGAACCTTGGTATTTGTATCAACAAGATTCTATGAAATATATAAAACATCAGCAAAACTTACTTTAAAAGCGATCTCTTTCTGGTCCCAGCCTCCGAATAACAGGAATAACAGTGAAGTCATGCCTCATATTATGTGAGTAAGATAAGTGTCTTTAAGATCTAAATTGAGATTGATTATGAGGAAAAACAGCTCAGCAAGAAACCTGACTCGGTTATGAAAAGATGTCAAATAGTTATTGAAAACAATTCTACGTATGTATATATGATAAATGTGATTCAATCATAACGTGCAATGTCTCAGATAAATATTATTGATGTAATTTATTATTCATAGTTTGTTGTAAAGTACATGGACAGATAATGTTCTTGTTTTAGGTAAGGAAGCATCTTTAGGCTTATTCCACCAGCATATATATGTTTTGTGGTCCTTTGTTTGTATCAGCCCAACCTTGTGCTGCTTTTGATAATTATTGGTGCCTTACGCACTGACAAACAAGAATACAGTTCATTACCAAAGCAGTCAAGATGTATAGTACACATAAAATGTTGTTCATTGCATTGGCCACATCCTTCCATTGCCTTCTAACAGCCTCAGTCCCCCCTCCTGTCTATGTTTAATTATTCTATCCTCTATGGAGTGTAGATGCCCAGAGGATGACATTGGGGTGGTGGCATTGTACCCTTCTTCATTAGCCATACGCTGCAGCATTTCTACATTGTTATTAGGGATGTGGTCTTTTGTACATTTCAGATTCAGACCCTGTATCAGTTTAACACTGGACTGCTCATCTTGATAATTACTGGTGCTTCACCCAGAGACTTATGCAGATACTGCTCATTACCAACGCAACCAAGATGTAGATCATAAATAAAATGTAATTTATTGCATCAGCCACATCTTTCCATGTTTTGTCAACAGTCTCCCCAGGATTGCCTTGTGTGGTAATTGCATTTTCTCTTAGTTGTAGTTGGCCACGGGATGACACTGTGTCAGTGTTCCCTCCATTATTAGGGGCACACTGCAGCATTTCCACCTTATTACCAGAGATGTGTCCACCTCTGCATTTCAGATGCAGAACTCTCTTTACCCATGGGGGTACATCAGATTGTTTGTGGTGTAGGTTCAGTACCCCGACTGCCACACACACTGACACCACATTCAGCACCATGAACACAGTGTTGAAGATCACTGAAATTAAACATAACATGATCACAACTTTATATTGAGACCTGAAGATATCAGTAGAAAAGCTGTTTGCATAGCTATCATACATGTTGGTTAAATCACTGCCGTTTTGGTACATCTTATGCATATTATATAGTTCAAGTAGACATTTTGGTGCTTTTCTGAAGTTCCTGCGGTTATCACAATGACACTGTGCTATCTTTGGCCTTCTTTTGTGCCAGTAATAAATATGAGAGCTAAACCTGGCATAATTAAGAGTTACTTGCATTTATACATTTAAACCCAAAGAGTGTCACCCAAGAAAGCTGTTCTCAAATCATACTCTACTCAACCAGAACATATAAATTGCTGCACTTACTGATCACAGGTACTGAGTCCCATGTTTTGGGGATTTGTTCAGAAATCAGGACTTGCATTATGAAATAAGACATAAGGCATGTTATAGTAAGGGACACCTTCTCCCCTGAGTCAGGTGGTAAAGGGAAAGTGAGTAGGCCAAGGAGAAATAACATAACAACTGGTACAATTATAGAAAGAATATAGAAAGCAGGTTCTCGTTTTAAAATGTATCCAAATGTGACACCTGGTACCTCAATACCATAATCTATGGGGATTTTGACATTTGTCACATTCTGTCCTACTATATGCCATTCCTTGTTTTCAAGCTCGCCAAATTTATATTGTTCGTTACTACCGATAAACATAACTTCTTGTATAGATCCTTGCCATTGATAAATGCTTAGATTACAGTTTTGGGTATCAAAGGGAAAGGAGGATACATCAATTTCACACACTGTGCGAAAAGTACCAATTGGATACCACCAAACATCTCCAGTGTCATAAACATCAAGATTTCCTTTAGTCCAATCATGATCATAGTGCTTTCCTAAACTGAAATGATATTATGTAGAGAAATAATGTTATTAGGGTGCACAGAATGCCATTTTGATAAACTAGTATGTTACAAATTCCAACAGTTTGTACATGGCAGCAACTCCGGCCATCACCAGTTCATTGTGAGGTATTGGGAAATTGTCTTGTATAATGGTATCGGGCAATATGACAAAGACTGTCCCGCCACCTAGAATAATTTCAAATTAAAACTCCCAACTAGATACCGCCAGACCATTCACTATTTTGGATTCCTCATAAACTAAACCCAACATCTCGCGACTACTAATTAGATGATGATGCTTCTTAAGATCCCCCCTATTCCAGCATAAGAATTATATAACTTTACCTGATACCCAAACAGAATATATGATATGCCCATATAATGATTGCTCCTGTGGATGAGAGAACACTATATGTATCAGGTGGACCAGTGGACTATCCACATGGAAATCATGATTAGAAGAGATGTGTCCTTCACTGAAAATGTTGTCAACATCAATTGTTATTCTAATATGGACCATTCAGTGTCCAATACTTTACCTGTTCGCAATAATGAAAGGAGGGGTCCATACAGATGTAGCTGGGATATGTGTCAGCGTAATGTTATCAAACTCAGCAGGATTCCACATCAGAAATGGGTCATTCCAATTCTGCAAAATCAATCAAATACACATATATTCCCCCTAAACAACAACGAGTGATACAGGATTTGCCCTTAGCGAAGTATCTTAGAGGCCCTGTTTACACATAACGACAAACATGTAAGAAAATAATAAAAAAAATTAAAAAAATCAACTGGTAGGTCTACACAGGTGAAGGTGGAGAAGAAGAATAACAAGATGGTGGACAGGCAAGTTCCACCTCAGGTTGCACCCTAGTGGTGGTCTGTGGAACTAGACTGTGGTTGAACATATGAGGTAAGGTGTACTGTGTGTGAATATATCACGGTAATACCGATGCATGATTACCGTACACATATTCCCCCTAAACAACAACGAGTGATACAGGATATAACTTTGCCCTTAGCGAAGTATCTAAGAGGCCCAGAGCCAAAGCAACATAAACTTTGCCCAATCAATACATCGAGAGTTTCTGTGCCACCAGTGTGTCTTTGTCCTTGCGAGTTGAATAAGTGTCAGAAATATACAATAGAACGGCCCATGACCTCCATTCGCCATAGGTTTTTACCACATGAAGTGGGAGGAAGGATAAGAGGAACATAGCTGAACCTCTCCTCAGGCTATGGGATGTATAATGGGCTTTCAACCCCGCCTTGAAACATACTGTCTTGAATAGCCTTGAGAACTTTGAATATGTATATGGAAACAGAAGTGAATCCTCCGGCAGCCTTGCAGCATCCAAATAACACCGCAGGTATCTGACAGGACACAATACACTGTTACCTGCTCTGATGACAGGAATTACTTGCAACTTGTCTCTAAATTGGACTGTCTTGGAAGACCTCACTGTAATGTCCATACCGGTATCCTTGAAGGTAATGTCTCTCACCCTCAGTGTATGAGGTGAGCATGTGATATGGCTCACCCGCAAGAGGCACCTGTAAGCCACTGTAATGGCGCTCCACAGCTGCAGATCTAGGAAATTGTTCAAGTTTATAACCTGCCACATCTTCTTCATATCCTGAGGGAATAATGGTGGTGCTTGAACTGTTTGACAACCCAAGAGTCTCTTGGCCCCTCTCAAGGTTGATTGTATCAAAAACACAGTAGGGTCCACATGCTTAAAGCCCCAGTAGTCATGGAGTGCCCACACCCCAGACACATAGTTCTGAATAGTCACATAACAACACGTCCTTGTCAAGAATATAATGAATAAGCATATTGTCTCCGGATCAGCTGGTAAGGGGGTCAGTTCGTGTTCTTGACAAAAAGCAAAGTACCTCTTCCACTGACTCCTGCGTGCCTTATGAGTGTTCTCTGACCAGCACAAGTCTCTAACCTCGGCCCATTCGCCACGGAGCACATCCATCTCTGCAACAATCAGAAAACCCTGGGATTTTATCACAGCAAATAATAACACAGTCAGGATTGTTGAGGCGGGACAGGGAATCCGCCAGTATATTATCCACCCCTGGGACCCACTCGGCCCTGATGTCTACATTGAAAAAAGATGAAACCCAAAAGATCTCCCTTAACCAAGCCATTGTCGTAGGGTTCTGGCTTCTCCCTGTATTTAAAGCAGCCTGCACCTGAGTATTATCAGTATATATACCCTGACTCGACAATTCCTCCACGCTGGCCCCCATCTGTGAATGCCCACTACCACAGGCCAGAGTTCGGTCACATTGATATGGCTGTCATAGGGCTCAGATTTTGGTGCGCTCTCTGCATGTGGGCACTTTGGAGCATCCTTCTGCCAGGCACCCCAGAAGTAGTCCCACTCATTGTAAGCACCGAATCCAAAGTCTGAAGAGTCTGAGCACACTACCAAGGGCTGAGATGTAGCCCCCAGGACCCGGGCCTTGCCGTTGAACCAAGTAACAAAAGATGACCACCACACAAAGTCCTGCTTAACACACTCATCCAAAGTTACCACTTCCCCGGAGGACTCCTTGAGCAAATTGTAAATCCTCCTAGCAAAGGTCCTGCCCCCCTTGACGACAGTGGCACAATGTGCTAGGAGACCAGCTGTCTCCTCCAGATCCTTCCTTTTGCAGGAATATTTGTCTAGTAGATTTAACACTTCAAACTTGACTCGCTCGAGTTTGTCATCACCTATAGAAATTGTCATATCCACACTGTTGATGATGATACCCAGATATTTGAAGATCCGTGCGGGTTGTGTAGACTTGTCACAGGCCACTTCAAAGCCTAGCGTGAACAACACCCGCTGGAGAGTCTCTTGACCTTGTAGACAAGATTCTGCATTGTCACCCAGGACACAGAAATCGTCAAGGTAGTTGACACACCTAAGTGTGCCCAGTACATGGCAACACTTCATTACAAAGTCTGACATCTTGGTGAATATATAAGGCGCACATTTAAGTCCAAAACTAAGTCGGCCAATTTTCGTCCCCCCCTCCAGAATCCCACTGGAATCCCTGGAAGGTGTGATGAGAGGGGAGGATGTGAACGGCCCTATAGGCACTAGCAATGTCAGTTATTGAACCATAATCCTGGCTGTGTAGCATGTCTACTACAGTATCAACATTTTTATAGTGAAACTTCTCGCAGGTAGTTGACATGAAATTGTTTATGGAACGCCCCTCGGGCATAGAACATTCTGTAACGAGGCGTAGCTTGCCGTTGGCTTTTGGAACCCCACCCATAGAGTGTACACATTGTGGCGGAGAAGGAACTTTTCTAACTTTAGATTCACACAACTCAGTTTTGACTTTTTGGGACATTTCCCCGGCAAATTCTTTGCCCGTAATTGAGGAATAATTCTGGCGAACATAACTAGTATCACAACCTTTGTCCACAATTCGGGCACCTCTACACACACTGGTTAATACATAGGCATCATCTGACGATACATCCAAGCCAAAAGCCATGACCGCTGCAGCAAAGCGACATGGTTTGAGGTGACACCGCGCCCCACTGAGCACAAAAACACAATCACAAACCCCCTCTACACAGGCCATAAAGACCGGTAGAAAACAATGCGGGCCCACCTCCACAACTCCCCGCGGAACCTGACACCCATACACATCACTGTAACCCAGTGGGCCTAGAACATTGAATCAACATTAATAGATAGTTGTCAATGTTGATTCAATGTCTATGCAATGTTGATTCAACGTTGAACTGAATTTTGTGCCCATTGGGAACCCGTCAATGAATCAATATCTTCATAAATACTCACATAATCAGGTAAATTGTCCCAATAATCAGCGGGGAGATTCGCAATTTCAACCACATTGCCGCCATCTTGGATCAGACTAACGTATCTTGACATAGTTTTGTAACCACTGAAAACCGCACTGGTTTTGTACAATACCGAATAGACAGGTTTACTACTAGATTCATCAACACAATTTATTCCAATATTTTTGTCATCTGATAAACACAAATTAACCAGATCTGGGTTGGTCAATAATTCATGCGGGGAAATACGAAACTGACTGTCAAATTCATCACTCAAGATATAAGCATCAACTTCCGGTGGAGTCGGGCGGACAAAAATACCCCGATTGACAGTTTGTTTTTCACAACAACTGCCCTGGTCTAAACCCCCCTCAGGTACCACCTTAGGGCCACTACTTGGTAAGTCGGTAGCAGTGTTTTCAACCTCAAGGCCGTCACTTGAGTGGCAAATAGGCGGTTCCACTGCCGCCCCTAGTCAGGTCGCAGGACCACCTCCCACAAATTAACCCCGTTTTGGACAATCAAACATACAATGGCTTGCTATGTCACAATTGATACACAAGTGCCTGAAGGCACAACCATCACAAGGCATATTTTGGGAAAACCTGAAACAAACCCCTTTGTCAGCTGCCACCTTGCACCAACCGGACAAAGCCTTGCTTTTGTTGTCATTATACTTCCCACCGTTATTTCTACCGGTACCATAATTGGATGACTGGCTCCCCCCTCTATTGCCTTGGGTACCCCGGGACCCTCCCCGGCCCCCCATGTTACCGCCCCCGGAGACAGCTTTGGTACCCCCGGCCCCCAATTTTGTATTGGTGAGGTGAGTGTCGGCCCCCTGTTTTTTCCTTTCACTGGCAGGGATGTATCTGCGGTAATCAAACTTACTAAGCACTGTGTCCGGGCGTGATCCACAACAACCACTGGATTGAGGGTAATCACCACTCCCCATATGCATCCCCAGGTGAGGCTGAGGAGGCTGATGAGGCTGATGAGGCTGATGAGGCTGATGAGGCTGAGGATACTGCTGGTCCCGGTTGTACTGGAGATGAAGAGGCAGCGGACCGTATGCAGTCTGCGGTGGGTATCCTCCAGAGGCTCCTCCTGGTCCCCCCGCATGAGGGGCGGCTGGTGAATGAAGAGCCTGGCGCGGGTCCTGGACAGGTCCCGGGCCCCTCCAACGCGGGTCCTGGACTGGGGAAGCACGACCCATCCCCCAGCCCTGCTGGTAGAATTGATGATGAGAATGACCATACCCTCCAGGGTAGCCCGATGAGTACCGAGGAGCAGCACCATAACCCCCACTAAATATAGCTGATTGGGGGCCAGGAAACTGCCGGCCAGGAAATAAATGTCCTGGAGGTGGAAAGTTCTGAGAATAGTGAGGATCAGGGTAACCCATGTCTTCAGCCACAGGATCCGTGTTCTGAGGCTGAATGGGAACTTGTGGAGTCTGAGGGGGAGCTGGTGTAACATTGTTCTGAGTTGAGGGTGACTGAGAACTGGCAGTTTGATTTTTCCCGCCTTGGTCGCCATCTTGGCCGCCATCTTGGTTGCCGCTCTTTGTTACCAACTTCTCAAAGAGAGCACCAAACTTCGAGAGAGTATTTTCAAACTTCCCCACCAACTCACTCACCACATCAACAGGGACACTCCCTGGACCCCCCACATCAAGGTCATGTAAACTCACGTTGCCCATAAACTCCTTTGACTCCTCACCATTCAGGTCCTCCTTGGAAGCACCCTCCTCGGCGTCCTTGAAGACCGTATCATCGTCATACTTCTTCTCCTTTACCTGAACTTTGGTGTATTTATCATCTGGAGCCTTGCCCTTCACACCCACTGCCTTGCACTTGAAACAATTCGGAGAAAGTCTGCCATCCCATTCCAATAGGCATGGAACGCAATACATATTGAGACCGCACCAACTGGTAGGTCTACACAGGTGAAGGTGGAGAAGAAGAATAACAAGATGGTGGACAGGCGAGTTCCACCTCAGGTTGCACCCTAGTGGTGGTCTGTGGAACTAGACTGTGGTTGAACATATGAGGTAAGGTGTACTGTGTGAATATATCACGGTAATACCGATGCATGATTACCGTACACATATATGATTATTTATAAAGTACTTATTTCTGTTTACTACACATACTACATCATTTTATAATCAACTTACATCGACCAATTAAGATTTAACTTCCACACGATATTGGATGGAAAAGAATATGATTCAAGGACAACCATCATCTTGTTGCATTTCTTTAGATAAGGGAATGAATTATGTTTTGAAGGCAATACTCAAGACATCAAAAGTCCTTAGAATACCTACCACATAAAATATCCCAGTGAATGTTAATTCCTGCTTTGCCATATTCTATTAATGGAAAGTGATAAACATGGGTTACAAATTCGCAAACTGACCTAAAGGATATTTGAAGTAGTGAATTTTCTTATCCTAACAGCCCAACTTTCTGCCCGGTAATATTAAAGCATGTAAGATGGCAAGTTGAAAAGAATTGCCCTATATTTAGAATTTGTCAGGTTCTGAGGTTAAAACAAATGTCAATTTATAAAGTCAATTCACCAATGGTTGTACATAAAAGGTGGTATTATAGGGGATATTTAGCAATTCTTACCAGTTCCTGTATATATAAAAGGTTAAACTTGAAGATCACTTGTGTTGTTTCTGAGTACACCTTTGCTGGTCTAACCCTCATTCGTTCATGAGTAATCAATGCCCGTACAAGCCGGGCCTCAGCTGTGTCTGCTATAAAATAGTGTACATTGGTATACATTTGTTTACTCCAGATAAATAAATAGCCCTGTCTAAGGTCGTACAGTTGTTTCTCATCACCGCGCGCATCATAAAAACTGTGATTTAGGCCATATAAAAAAAAAGGTGTGTTTCAGGTTACCCGACCCTACCTAGCAAAACAGGGCCGACCCTAGAAAATTTTATGCAATTTTGAAAAAATATTTATATTTTAGGTCATTTTGGGGTTATTTAAGGGTCGATCTGGTAGTTCATGAGTCAAGGCGGCTGTCGGTGAGTCGACATTGAAGTTTGTGAGTCGATTTCTGAGTACTTTTCAAGCTAAAGTAAAAAAAGAAAGCAACTTGCATCAATAAAGGTTGAATTACTTAAATGTTAAAATTGATTGCGAAAAGTCTAATTTTCCATTACGCATGTAGGACTCAAGTAAACAAGAATTGCGGTTGTTGCCGCGTAAAAAAATGCCTCAGGCATTTTTATACGCGGCAACAACCGCAATTCTTGCATTCGAAGAAACATAATGTCTACATGGTTGGTATGTTTGAAGGGAACCCATTCAAGACACCAAAAAAGCAGGGCCGGGAAGGGGTTATCAGGGGGAAGGATGATATTACTTAAAATATGGCATTTCCTACGAATTCATTGGGTCCATGTTAGGGGGTAAGGAAATGTGTGTTGCTAGGCAGATAAACAATAACAATAGATGTTGCTAGGCAACCAGCTGAATTAGCAACAAACTAATAGAACCATTGGATTCCTTGGCCCCATATTATGGGGGTAGGTTTGATTATAATCAACCTTAGGACCATGGAAATGTGCGTTGCTAGGCAGATAAACAATTAGATTAGCCATTGCTAGGCAACCAGCTGTATTAGCAACCAACTGATAGAACCATTGAATTCCTTGGCTCCATATAAGGGGGGGGGTGGGTATGATTATAATCAACCTTAGGACCATGGAAATGTGTGTTGCTAGGCAGATAAACAATGAGAATAGCCGTTGCTAGGCAACCAGCTGTATTAGCAACAAACCGATAGAACCATTGAATTTCTTGGCTCCATATTAGGGGGGTAGGTATGATTATAATCAACCTCAGGACCATGGAAATGTGTGTTGCTAGGCAGATAAACAATTAGAATAGCCGTTGCTAGGCAACCAGCTGTATTAGCAACAAATGGATAGAACCATTGAATTCCATGGGTCCATATTAGGGGGGATAGGTATGATTATAATCAACCTTAGGACCATGGAAATGTGTGTTGCTAGGCAGATAAACAATTAGATTAGCCGTTGCTAGGCAACCAGCTGTATTAGCAACAAACCAATAGAACCATTGAATTTCTTGCGTCCATATTATGGGGGGTAGGTATGATTATAATCAATTTCAGGACCACAGAAATGTGTGTTGCTAGGCAGATAAACAATTAGAATAGCCGTTGCTAGGCAACCAGCTGTATTAGCAACCAACTGATAGAACCATTGAATCTCTTTGGTCCATATTAGGGGGGGTAGGTATGATTATAATCAACCTCAGGACCATGGAAATGTGTGTTGCTAGGCAGATAAACAATTAGAATAGCCGTTGCTAGGCAACCAGCTGTATTAGCAACAAATGGATAGAACCATTTAATTCCTTGGGTCCATATTAGGGGGGGTAGGTATGATTATAATCAACCTTAGGACCATGGAAATATGTGTTGCTAGGCAGATAAACAATTAGAATAGCCATTGCAAGGCAACCAGCTGTATTAGCAACAAACCAATAGAACCATTGAATTTCTTGAGTCCGTATTAGGGGGGTTAGTATGATTATAATCAACTTCAGGACCATGGAAATGTGTGTTGCTAGGCAGATAAACAATTAGAATAGCCGTTGCTAGGCAACCAGCTGTATTAGCAACAAACCAATAGAACCATTGAATTCCTTGGGTCCATATTAGGGGGGGTAGGTATGATTATAATCAACCTTAGGAACTATCAAAGGTTGACTTATATTATTGTTATCACATAGCATAAATTTGTGTTGTGACACCTTAATCCAAGATGGCAGCACAATCCAAGATGGCGGCGCCCGTTCTGACTTCTTGCAAAGTGCAAACATCATATACCTCGTTCTGGTGGTGCCTGGCGGCACCATCAGGTGGCTACGCCACCACTTCGGCATAAAAAAAAAAAACTTTAAATAAAAAATGCCCTCGTCATATTTTTTAGTCCTTGGTGATGAGAAACAATTTTTTTCGAGTGGCCTAAGCTATGAAAGAAAGCTGCACAGCTGTAGAATATCCTATACTGTAAAACCCAGAGGTACACACATCAGTTATCAGCTCATTATACTTCGCCTGGGTGTTTGGTCTATCGTTTTGCAGGTTATATGGTATATTCTCCTCTCTCGGACCACCAGGTAATCTTGAACAGGCTGAGGGGAGTGACCTAGTTCATATAACCTCCTCAGGAGGTTATGTGTATAACCTCATCAGGAGGTTATATGAATTAGGTCAAGTATGGGAGGAGGTTATGGGGATGGTTTCCCTTTTAAAACCCTGCCTTTAGTGGATTCAAACCTAGGCTGGTAAATTCTCCAATCTGATGAACTCTGCCCTAAGACTAATGCCCAAAATCCTCCCAGACTAACGCCCATAATCCTCCATCCAGACCAATAGTGTCCTCTCAGCGCAGAAGTAATAGAAAATAGTAATAGCTTACATAGTAGGAACAATAGGCCCAAACCCAGACAACCCTAGTATAATGCAATACCACTCTACTAGTAAGCATCTCCTCCATCTTGTCACTCTTTATCACAGCTCCGGCTCCAGCTGAAAACTGCTGAAATCGGTGCAAACCTAGAAGAACGTCGCAAAAAATGTGAGAGTCAATGCGGCCAAGACAAACACCATTTGGGTCATACTGCTTTTAGAAAATACAGTCTAAGAAAGCTTTACAAGTGTTTACCATACAGACCATAATATGTACTGTTTTGATCCGTTGAAACTGCATAGCTCACAATCAGTGCAACATATAGTGATGTGGTTAAACAGCGCAGATTCCATAGCCTTAACATGACTTGAACTCTATGGCCGTCTATCACTAATGTCTGTGTGGTATTAAGGGATGGGTTTTTATATTGAGCCTGTAAGGCAAAATGTTACCTTTACTTCTGTTATCTTAAATAGAATGGAATCAATGAGCTATACCGTAAAACCTTGCGTATAAGCCTAACTCGCATATAAGCCGCATCCCGACTTTGGGCCGATGCTATAAGCGGCACCAGATATCTGATTATGCTGTCTTTTAGTACTGTATCATAGTAGCAAATCTTACATATAAGCTGCACCCTGACTGTGGGCTGATCCTATGAGCCGCACCGCCAATCTGATTCGTGTACTCAAGGTTTTACAGTATATTAAAGCAGTCGCATAACATGTGTGTTTTTGTATCCACGCTTTCTGTGTAATTGATGCTACTATAATGGTGGGGAGTTGACCAGTGAGCAGTTTGTCAATGAAACATGTGTGTGGTTTGCGGAATCTGATGTAACCATGGTTTAACTCACAACATGCATTAAGATGTTGGGAGGTGTATTTTGATTCAGCATTAATGCAGGAAATGATATCCATTTAATGTAGCAACAGCTTCTTTATTCAGTGTTCATGACATAATATTCAATATCTAACACATGTCAAAATGCTACCCTAATGTGCATGGTTGAATTCCTTGTACACATGAGCCCTTTTCAGAGTTGTAAACGATCACATAGACACAAATAAATGTGATAAAACCATGGATACCATCAAACATACTCTTCCCCTGATTCTGTATTGAACTTTACTCAAACACGTACAACTGTTATTGGCTGCTGATCCTTTTTTGTCCAAATCAATCAATATAATATAAGTTAAGTACTGCTTTGAACTAAGTGACCATGAATAATAATAATGTAGGTCGCAAACGGAAATATGTCATATAATATTATGGAAGGCAAATAGTTATATTATATCAAATGAAAAAGTGAATAAATAAAATGGATTTTTGAAAATAAAAAAAGACAATGATAGTACCAAACAAAAGGACCTGGATCGGGCAATTTATTATCTCCTTGTGATAGCCTCAGTTATACAAGGACGGGTAATGAGCCCAGATATGAACACAAATGTATACTGAAGACCAAAGCTGATCCGCCTTGCTCCAGGGCAACTCGACTGGTTGGCTCCATTTGGGCAGTGTTGGTTGTGTCTCACCAGGTCAGGTCAATGTGAACGTCTTTGACCGGGTGCCATCTTTGACCGGGGCCACCTTTGACCGGCCACCATAAATAAAGAGATTTAATTAAAGATTTTCTTCTTTGATAAGTCAGGGATAGAATAAAGAAAATGGCACTGAATATATCTATAATGGATAGTCCTCCCGTACCAATGATTTATCCAGGAGGGCGAGTTTGTGATGTAATTACAAAATAATAATTTCATCGACCCGACCCATGAATGTGGATTCTGGCGTTGGGCACTGAATACCTCTATTTGTATATCTGTATATCTCTATTTATGTCTTCACATGTCAGGAGGTCAAAGATGGCACCCGGTCAAAGATGGCACCTTGTCAAAGATGGCACTCGGTCAAAGATGGCACCCAGTCAAAGACGTTCACATTGGCCCGATCTGGTGAGACACAGCCGTATAGTCATTCCCAACTCGGTTTCGGTGGACCGGAACCAGGTAACCATGTAGCTTTGGACATGGCTCCCTGGTTAGTATGGAAACAAAAAGTACACAAATAAATGTTTGTTTTGCTTTCTGAGATAGTTTAGAGCAGCAATTGAGGTGGGTCACCACACAATAACATTAAAACAAGGAAAACCTCAAATATATTTTATCTCTAATCAGATAATTGAATATGTAATTGTGTGCTAATTTACAGAATTTTTACAGATAATATGCAGATTAACTCGGTTTTATATAGAATTTTATTTACATTATGCAGAATTAAAAATGCACTAGCATATTTATGAGTATAGATACCAACATTCAATGCAATCATGAAGGACATTACATCATAAAATATCAATAAATGCAATTAGTTGTGTACAGTTTGTGGTGTTATACACTGCTCTTGTAATGAAATCTCTTTTAGAGTATGTTTGTGTCCTGTCGTCCCCTTTTGTATCAGTTTAACATTGTGCTGTTTATCTTGAGGATTACGGGTGCTTTAACCAGAGATAAATGCAAATACCGCTCATTACCAAAGTGGCTAAGATGTATATCAGACACAAAATGTTATTTATCGCATTTGCCACATCCTTCCATGTTCTGTTCCCTGTTTCCCCATGATTGCGTTCATGTTCAGTTAGTTGTAGTTGGCCACAGGATGACATTGTGCCACTGTTCCCTTCATTATTAGGGGTACACTGCAGCATTTCCACCTTATTGTCAGACATGTGTCCACCTCTACATTTCAGATGCAGAACTCTCTTTACCCATGGGGGTACATCAGATTGTTTGTGGTGTAGGTTCAGTACCCCGACTGCCACACACACTGACACCACATTCAGCACCATGAACACAGTGTTGAAGATCACTGAAATTAAACATAACATAATAACAACTTTATATTGTGATCTGTAGATATCACCAGAAAAGCTTTTTGCATAGCTGCCATACATTTTGGTTAAATTGCAACAGGTACAAATTATAGTTGAAGTCGACATTGGATGAACCATGTCTATGTTCACAGTGGCACTGTATTATCTTTGTAGTATTTGTATCAGTAAGTAATCTGATAGTAATCTGACAGTTACCATAAATTCTCTCATATAAGCCTAAATAGTTGTACTGCACTATCAAAAACTCTCATACACGTATTAGCCACACTCTATCTGGGTATGTTTGTTATCAAAGTTAAACTGGTTCTGACTTGCGAACAAGCCACAGCTTCTCTATGAGAAATTAAGGCACTAATAATATATTCAAGAAAGATGCTAAAAAATCATATCTACTTAAAAAGAATACGTATAGATAAACATACTTACTAATAACAGGTACAGAGTGCCAAGTCTTGGGAATTTGCTCAGAAATCATGACTTGCATTATGAAATAAGACATAAGGCAGGCCATACTAAGAAACACCTTTTCTCCTGAATCAGCTGGGAGAGGAAACGCTAGTAGGCCGACAAGAAAGAGCATAATGACTGGCACAATTATAGAAAGAATATAGAAAGTAGGTTCTCGCTTTAAAGTGTATCCGAATATGACGCTTGGTACGTCATCACCATCAGGAATGGAGATATTGAGATTTGTCACATCTTCTCCTACTATGTGCCATTCCCTGTTCACAAGTGTTAAAAACAAATATGAGGTCTTTCTGCCAGTGAACATAAATTCCCGTACTGATCCTTGCCATTGAAAAATGCTCAGATTACAGTGTTGCGTATCAAATGGAAAGGAAAAAACATCAATTTCACATGATGTGTAGAAAGTACCAAGCGGATACCACCAGACATCTCCATTGGAGAAAACATCAAGGTTTGCTTCAGTCCATTCGTTGTCATCGTGTTTGGTTAAACTGAAATAATTATAGGCCAGTAAAGATAAAATATGAACAGATGATGTTATTAGGGTACATAGAAAGCTGTCCTGTGTGTTACAAACTGTATTTATAAATCTCCATTGCAGAAAATGTGAATTATCAGTGATAATGTTCTAATAATTTGTAGATTTCCTGATTTGTAGGCAACACCTGTATTAAAGACCCAACCTCTAGAATTGGTTACACCTCTGCAGTCTATCATTAGAAATGAAGCATCAATGCCCCCATATCATTAAGCAAAGACTTATGAACCATCTACATTTTTTGATTGTAAGTTCTGAGTGGCCTCCCCGATTTTAGTCTTAAGAAGAACTGGTAATACTGGTAAATAACAGAGTAGCGGTGAATTGTCCCCAGAAAAAAGTTCCAGAGCAGGATATTACATCTGTGTTTTGGTTTGAGGTAAACACAGGCATATGCATCACTGGTGTATTACTTCAAAATAGCTTTCTTCAAATAACATTATTAGGTTACGTCTGCTATGTAGTCTACACTATATCTTGGTTTACTACATGTCTAAAGGTGAGGCTCCACTAGCCGATTTTATTCACAAATCGGGGCTATTCTCACGAATCAGACTCAGTTGTACACCATAGCAATTACATGCACTAAACAGTGGGGTATTGTACACCCTGCCACAGGTTTATGTTTGTAAATAATGTTTATGTTTATAAACAAGAGGAAAATAGAATTGCCAAGGCTATGTAAGACGATTTAGGTCCCGATTTATGTCCCGATTTTGCAACCAAGGCCGTTTTTTGACTCCAGATCTCATATCTAACAGGTTTGATTTTCATTGGTCTGATCTGCAGGCCGATATATATACAATTTATACAGAAAATGAATGGATTAATCGGCCATATAGATTTCTAAAGGCTTTGTTTATACCTGAGCAAACTGTATAGACATGTATGATCGGATCGTGAGAATTATCCAAAAAACCGGGTAGTGGAGTCCCAGCTTAACTCCATATAGTACCCTGATCAGGGATCAGGTTGGCAGTAGTAGCAGTTGGAGGAGGAGCTTATTCTAACCATGATCTAGTCCTAGATAACTCTCCCCAGTATGCTAAACTCAACTTAAAGGCCCACTGTCTAATAATCGTATTCAATATGGACCATTCGATGTCCAATACCTTACCTGTTCACAATAATGAAGGGAGGAGTCCATACAGATGTAGCTGGGATATGTACCAGTGTTATGTTATCATACTCAGCAGGATTCCACATCAGAAATCGGTCATTCCAAGTCTGTTACAGCCATATCAATGAGTAACACTAATATAAGTACCTTCTATGCTTAATTATTAAGGATAGCAGGTACTGATATTTTATAAACAGATACTATGTCATCTTAGAAGGGTCGGGCTCTTGGGATTTCATTACCCCGACCCATAATCAACTTAGGCCAAAAAAAAATATGTGTTTCAGGTTACCCGACCCTACCTAGCAAAACAGGGCCGACCCTGGAAATGTTTATCCAATTTTGAAAAAAAAAATCAAGAAATGTGTGGGCCATTTCAGAGTTGATTTGATAGTCCACGAATCAACACTGTTGTCAGCGAGTCAGCCCTGAAGTTTGCAAGACAATTTTTGACCCTACCTAGCAAAATAGGGCCGACCCTAGAACTTGGTTATCCAATTTTGAAATTTGAATGTTTCAAGTAATTTTTGGGCTATCTCAGAGTCGATTTCATAGTCCACGAGTCAATGCTACCCTACCTAGATTTTCAGACTATGTTACCTGAAACACACCTTTTTGTTTTGGCCTTATGAGCACCAGATTAACTTACTACATGTACTAGAACATCCCATATATAAATGAATGTATTGAAGGCATCAGAAAACAAACCAATACCCAGTAAACACCCTACGTATTTCCAACGTAGCTCAGAGGTTTCTCTAGGTAGATGTCCAACCAAAAGGTTTGAGATTGGTAATTTGGAAGGTTTGTAGACGTCAAAACGTTAAGGTTTATTTACGTTCAACAGATGTAGACGTCTGATTTACGTTGATCTACCTCATTCAGACGTAAAAATTCTACGTAGATCTACGTTAAAAGAACGTAACTTTTCAACTTCAATTGGGTAGATGACTTTTCCGTGTCACACTAGGTGGCAGCACTATCAATTATGGAGAGTATATTACAGCTCCTTAACAAATCTACCATATTCAAGCAGTAAATTCTCATTAATTGTGAATTCAATATCATGCAAATAAACCGCATTCAATAGAATATTTATATATAAAGGACAGGTGATTAAAGTATTGTGCATGAATAGGTGCTTTGAGGCACTTTACTGTGAGGACACCACATTGGTGGTAATGGAAGAAATACAAAGCCTCTCTGCAGCCAAAACTATTCAACAGATCTATACTGTCAGGCTGTTCAATTGAAATACAAGAATATACTATGTAGAATGAGATGAGATTGAAAATTATAGTAGTTACTTTGTATGAATATTGTTTGTAAATGTAAATTTGTCTGCGATATATTACAAGTCTGTGTCTGAGTCCCACTATGTAGAATTATATGTAATGTGTTAAACATAGATTTACGTCTTCAGGAGCTACCTTAATCAGACCTGCAGGTTTGAGATTGGTAAATAAACCTTAACGTTTTGATGTTGATAAACCTACTAAAATTACGTAGTTCAGACCAAAATTCAACGTAGATTTACGTCTGACCAACGTGGTTGTGTTTACTGGGTAGTGGTCCTTAAAATACCTACCACATAAAACATCCCAGTCAACGATAATTCCTGCTTTGCCATATTCTATCAATGGAATGTGATGAAGAAGAGATAAAACAGGCATTGCCAGGATATTTGAAATGGTGGACAATCTGATTATAACAAAACAACTCTCTGCTAATTTTGTAATATTAATATATTGACTTCATTGATGAGACAGTGAGTTTGGAAAGAATATTTTAGTGGACCTCTATTCTAAGGTGAATATTAACTTATTTGAACATTTGAATGTATAACTAACGAATCAAAGTTCACCACAGTCCACAGTGGTTCCACATAAATGGTGATATTATGAACGATTAATATAGCGGTTCTTACCAGTTCTTTTATAATAGAAGGGAAAACATGAAGATCACTTGTGTTGTTTCTGAGTAGACCTTTGCTGGCCTAACTGTCATTCGTTCATGAGTAATCAAGGCTCGAACAAGCCGTGCCTCAGCTGTGTCTGCTTTGAAATAAAAGTACTAAAGCATCCTACATCATTTCAGTACACTTATTGTCCATCATAAACATGTAGTTGTGTGTGACACCAATGTCATAGTTTCAAAACAAGCAATTGAAAAAATATTATATGCTGATACATTGTATTATGCACATTGATGCCATATGATTTTTTGTATTCATGAATTGACAAATGTATCCCGCTTTTTGAATGTGCTATTTGTTAATAAATGAGGGCTGCGAAATCTCATTGAAACAAAAAAAAAACATACATTTTATTCACTACAGATATATAAAAACCCCTGTCTAAAGGGAGTATTCCACTGATGGAATCGGCCATGGTTCCCTCTGTCGAACAACATTCGCCCATAAGTTAGACTTTCATCGGATGACGAAATTACGGCTGACCGACAGCAGTAAAATACCCCCTTAATACAATACACGAGCATCTTCTAGAGAGGAGCATACGGTCAGTTCCCACATAATAAGGGAGTATTCCACTGCCAGTATCGGCGTGATTCCATCTGTTGGACGAGATGTCCACCAACGTCGGTCGGCCAAAATGTTGTCGTCCAATGAAACTTTATAATGTTAAACTTATGGGAAAATCTTGTGCGAAGGACAGAATCACAACCGATTCCGTCAGTGGAGTACTCCCTATAAGTTTAACATTACAGACTTTTATCGGATGACAACATTTTGGCCGACTGACGTTGGCGGAATACACACTGTAGCCAGACTCAGTTGTGCATAGGTTGGCTTGTTGCAGAGACACAGGAATCTGTAGTGGGCATTAATAAAATAGAGAGAGGGAGGAAGCTCAAGGGTTAAGAAAGCTGACTGCCAGTGTTATAAGTCAAACAAGTCTAAAAAACACTCTACAACTGTATAGTATACAGACCATATGTTTGCATCCACTGATCCATAATCAATACAATGATATATAGAAATGTGGTTAGACACTGCAGATTCCATAGCCTTGACATGGTATGATATGCTATGACTGTCAGGGATGAATGTTCTTGTGGCACTTGGGGTATTGGGGGGTGGGCTTTTGTATAAATACTGAGCCTGTAAACTTTTGTTGAATTTGCTAGAACATAATCAATAATGTGAATATGATTGTGGCCCCACTACATGTGGATTTCCTACCCATACCCAAGGCTTGTGGCAGGGAATGATATCGATTCGATGCAAATGATCCAGCATTCACTATTCATATCATAGATTCAATATTGCTGGATAATTGAGAAGGAATTAACCCATAACAAGGATCATCTTCCATGTACTAGCCTAACTATAAAGGACTAAGCTAACTAAAAATATCAGCCTTGCAGCTTTAACCTTGGATGGCCAGATCTTCATGAGCATGATTTTGTATGGCATGCTGATTCGCCATAGTGAGTCACTGCTGAGCTCACAAAAGACACACCAGAGTTCCCTTGTAACTGTCAAGGAAAAAGAATTGTATAATGTTTAGTTAGCCTAGGACATTTTACACAGTTAACCTAGTCATCTCTTCTCACAACAGACTGAGTTAGCCTATTCACCTCAACAGAGTTAGCCTAGTCTTCAATCTTTATTTCAGGCTGATTTCTCTATAATTGCATTGATTTAATGAGGCTAGCAATTACGTACATGACCACGTATACCTAAACTAAGATTCTACAAACTATCCTGTAAGAATATCAAGTATTTACATTACAAGACAAAGTCTGTTTAGCATTGCTTGCTCACCATCGGCCATTACGGATCAGCTAACTCAGAATTCCAGGGCTAGTGTTCTTACAATGCTAATGAAGAGGGAATTGCACCCATGCCCCTTCCTGGCAAAGGTAGGCAAGTGTTATACG
Organism: Harmothoe impar; assembly: GCA_947462335.1. Lineage (NCBI taxonomy): Eukaryota > Metazoa > Annelida > Polychaeta > Phyllodocida > Polynoidae > Harmothoe > Harmothoe impar. Next base: position 67,216,600 of record OX381711.1, read on the forward strand.
CCAAGGACACGGTAATTGGCCAAGGTATGTTCCTATATACGGTATATCTACATAGCCTACATAAGTACCCATCCAAAGGAATAACTCAACCCTAACATGAATGGATATCTAGGGCATCATCACTAAACCGTGAGACTATTTAAGGGTATACCTGTATTGAGAAGCATTCCATAGTATCCTGCATTCTCCTGCAATAAAGGGTAAGTTAACGCTCATAAGCATCATGAATGAATCTACTGGTTCTAGGTTCGATGGGTATAATCGGGATATAATGAATGCTACTGAGGCCTCGTTCAAAGACAAATAGCCAGGTGTGTCTCCCTATAGCGCGGTGCCTCCGTTCTAAAGTTAGGTACTGGCGGCAGGGGTAGGGGGGAGGTGGGGGGTAACCTCGGACATCATCTCGGACTCACTTCTTCCTATTGTTTCAGCTACAGTTTATTGAATATCATGATGAAACTTAGAATATGGGATCTCAATATGAACAAGTATATGTAACATAAGTTTGGATATCAGGGACAAATTATTTACTTTGATATGATAGTTGCATGGACATAATTCAGCTTCTACTGGGAGTATTTGGGAAATTCTTTCACTGTTAGAAAGCTGAGGTCAAGGAGATATTGATGATCATTGTGTCTCAATACAATATTGGGTTTTAAGAAATATCAATACATCAATAGCATAGTCCAGTCCTTAATGTATACAGGTAGTTATCTCCTTATCTATTTGAAATCGACCCTCCCCTGCCATAAAACCCTCATTACCATCCCCCCATTTCCCCCCCCCCCAACCCCTCACAGTAGGGGGTACGAGCTGCTCATTTAGGGATGAGGTGACAGATACCACCTACTGTGTCTCTTATCTTGCCGACATACCTACCCTAAAATGATACAGAAATGGAAGAATATGTTTTTAATTGCAGAAAAATTCTAGAAAGGGTTAAATGAAAGTCAAAAATAGCAGACCTATATCAGGGCATTGCATTTGATCCCTCAAGTGAATATATGAATTTAGAAGTGAATTGGCCCATAAGAACATGCTATAAACACAACTTTATTTACATTGCTTTATAGAGGATTCAGACATGGGTTGTCCGAGTTTTGTTATATGCATAGAGCAGGGCTAATGGTGACGTCACTGGGGCGGTCCCTTATTGGCTCAGGTAAGAATGGAGTGTCAAACAGCTATTGACTCTGCTTATATCAGGAGTCAACTTGAGTTGACACTGATAGTACAAAGTCAACTCTAGTTCACGTTTCATTTAAGCAGAGTTATTAGCAGTTTGACTGTCTTTTTTCTACCAGAGCCATGTGGGAGACATAGTTGACACATTTTTCTTTTCTCTGCGCATATATACACCACGAAACATTATAATCCATTTGAAAGTAAACCTAAAGCAGTTCAGAAAAATATTGATAACTTGTATGCCTTGTCCATAGAGTACCAGTGGTTAAAGGTGGATAATATGGATAAGGACCGACCTAAATCACCTTATGTACAGTCTGGATGGTTCTCTAGGCTGACATTCTGGTAAGTGACTGTTCATTAGCTATCAGACAACTATGAATATACTGTTTGAAATGTGATGTTATCATTTGAATTGATAAACTATACATTACTGTTTTTAAACTTTAAGCAAAATGATAAATTCTTCCAGTCGCAGTCTGGTTTGAATATGCATATTTTTAGTATGCATCCTGCTAATGCATATACACATGTAGTACAAACAGCATGGCTCTCCTGGGTGTAAAGATGATATTAGCTGTCATATTGATATTTCATCTTAAAGATAGATGGTGAATGTATAGAAGAAATATGCAAGATAGTCTAGTGTAACATTCAATGAAAATTTCAGGTGGGTAGTTGGACTTATCACAAAAGCCAACAAAGTGACTTTGACTACTAATGATGTCTATGAGATTTTACCAAAGGCAAAGTCTAAACAACTGGCCGCAACATTTGAGAAGTAAGTACAATGATTTCATACTTAATGTTCACATAAGACAAGGTTTTCTGTATATGTTGTAGCAGTTTCTCCACTCGTTTGGTGGGGGGTTACTACTCGTTGTGTTCTCATTAAGTCAAAGGTTACAGACACAGGGGTTTGGACCACTGGGATGGCATTAACATTACACTGAAAAAGTAAACCTGTCTCCAGACTCGTCTAAATGACTGTCATAAAATACATGAGTTGAAGGTTGTCTAACCTATCAGGTTACCATCCCAGAAATAGAATCTGGAGCTGGCAAATGTCAGGTTTTGGGCTGGCACATGCCAAGTGGGTCTTCTATCTGACAACTCCAGCTAGAAGACACACTTCGTTGTCACTTAGACAAGTCTGGGGAAGGGTTTGTGGGATGGAAACCTGATAGGTTAAACAACTTTTAACTCATTTATTTTATGACAGTCACTTAGAAGAGTCTGGAGCTGTGGAGACAAGTTTACTTTTTCAGTGTAGGTAAGGACTGATGACAACAAGTAAAAGTACAGTTCAAATGCTTCTATTATAGACAAGATAGAATCAATATGTCTGTCCATATACAGCTAAGTGTAAATTACCCAGTAAAAGTACATTAGATAGAAAAAAGTGTAGGGGCCAGGTTTTAAGACTAAGCCCACGGTTCTATGATAAGTGACAAATAATTAGGAAGGCCAGGATTCTGCTAAGCCGGCAGTTTTATGATAAGTAATGAATAAGTAGGAGAGCCAGGACTCTGCTGGGTCTAATGTTCTGTAATGACAAATTAAGTCTCCAGTGTAAAGAATAAAACTTGGTAGGCCAAAGGGCCAAGGTTTCTATTTAGGTGGTGGTGGGGCTTCTGGTTGAATCCTGAGTCAGACTAACAGTTAGTTTGAGGGAGCTTCTGAGGTTGGGTTAAGGTTGGTTCCAGGAGTAGACTTAGAGATGGATAGTGATAAAGTGGTCAAGTCTTGAAGGTGGTGATCTAAAAGTGGAGGTTGTATAAGCCTTGGAGGTGGTGACCTAAAAGTGTGGAGTGAAAATGATGTTTTTTAATTAAATTAAAGTAGTGCCCAGGTGTGGTGTGTGAGAGCCGATTGGCATAGGGTGGGAGCCCTTCCTTTTATGCTCCCAGGGACAAGATGACCGAAATGGAATCAGGGTATTGAGGCACTACAGATAGTAAAACCATACTAGTTATATCCTGTCTACTGTCCATAATATTGCATTAATGTAATTAAAAGGAGATGGAAAGGTGTGTCTGTGGAAGAAAGGAAGCGCAACGGAAGCCTCTTCAAGCACCTACTGATCCATTTTAAAGGGGATTTGGCCTGGCTATTTTGTCTCATGTTCTCAACTGTGAGTATTAAACACAAAAAGAAGTATGAGGAATAGACTTTATTCCAATAAGTAATCCTTATGGCATTCTTGGGAAAAACTTTCCTTGGGAACCTCTCTCTATGTATTTGAAAATGAAATAGAAGTGACATCTTACCAAAACAATATGTGTATAGGAACTATGGGAAGCATAATATTCCACAATGTTATTGCTATAATGTTTGTTCTTAGTGAAATTAGACTATAGGGAAGTTATTCTCCAAGAATGACATGTCACTTTCGGTTTCATTATTTCAGACCTGTGTCAGGTTCGTGGAGCCTTTCCTGATTGTGGGCTTGTTGCAATACTTGAGAGAGACAGAAAGGACGTCTGACACTGCTGCCTGTGTTTATGCAGCACTGATAGTGTTAGGAATGTTGATGAAAGCCTTTACTATAGCTCACTACACAACCACAAACGGTATCTTGTCAATGAATATGAGATCCACCTGCTTATCTATGATCTACCAGAAGGTAAGCAATAAGCTGTATGAATTGAGTTAACTTAAGCATTGATTTTGATATGCTTCATAAAGGTCTAGATATTTTGTAGGAGTGTTAAAATTAAATTTATCAATTATAATTATTATCGTTTTAGTAGACTATTTAGAATGTCCTCATCGGAACCTGGGATCACACTCTGGTACCCTTCACCATATGTCCAGTACGTGAAAAATTGTATGCATAACAAATCATACAATATTAAAAAAAGAAAAGGGGAAAAAATCTATTTGCATATTGTAAAAACATAAAAAGGCGGGGCATATCTTTAAGATGGTCACTATCCAGTTTCATCCAAAATAAGCATCATATCAAGCACAAGTGAATGCAGGGGAAAATATCCTGGCAAATCCAGAGCTTTTCTGACTCCTTGATCCTATACCCATAACACTAGTGTCTATGGGTATTGCAAAATACTGTACTAGTGGCAGGTAGACACCAATCACTACACTATTACATTGTGTTATGTGCACACATTGATGATGTTACTCTCCACAGGTGCTAAATATGAGCATCATGGATTCTCATAGAACCTCGAGTGGAAGAATTGTCACTTTGATGTCAAATGATGTTGAGAGTTTTCACCATGTGAGTACATGTACTAAATAAATCTGTCTTTAAAGGGTGAGGATAAGTATCATTCCTGCCAAGGAGCAGCAGTATACAAGGTATGTGGCGCAATGTTGAGTCCACCTAGATTTGTGTGAAGGTACAGGTGGTTGCCAATTGCTCACAGAACCATAACTAATAGCAGGGACTAGAACCCCTCCATATCTCTGCTAATAGTAAGTACTTGGTCTAGTTTGAGGACATCATATAGAGTACAAGTAATAGATTCATCCTGATATATAGTCACATTAATGTCCTCCTTTGCACCAGACAGTCATGTCTTTGGCCGACTTCACCCTGGTTCAAGTACTTATAAAAAGTAGTAGCTAGCCAAGGGGTTGGAATACTATTATATATGCAATATACATCGTGATGAATTGGTTCAAATCAACTACCATGCAGTTGATGCAACACAGTCTGATGAGGGTGTCGCTGTAGGAGGAATGGGGCATGTTATTCATTGTACATTCCTAGATCAATCCCAACGAGTAGGCACAAATATAATATAAGCATCAGTTACTACTTTTGGGAACCGCCCAGTTTATCATAGATTTAGGGACACGGAAATGGGTACTTATACAGATTAAAGCCTATTTAGTATGAAATCCTCAATATTAAAGCCCTTTGACCAATGGGTCCTACCCCTAATTGTAAAGGCACTTGTAACCTTAATGTAATTTTTACCCAGCAAAACCGACCGTGGTCAAAGCCAAATTCTTCTTGTTTTTGCAATGCATTAACCCTATTATTATTTTCTTCCAGATAATGAATCATCTGATCATGATGCCTACAGGTGCACTCCTTCTCTTGGCTATATTTGTGGCAGAATACTCAGAGATTGGGTATCTTGTCTTTTTCTTAGCTTTGTCTATTGGAGCCTTCATCGGGTGCCGCTACTGGATGGCAAAGTTTAATGGAACACTGAGGTTAGAGATTACCATTAATCTTATGATCATTGAAGTTAAGGTGACACTGATTCCTTCTCCTCATCTCTCAAGAAAAATGCCCAATCCATTGGGGCTAGCTATACTGTAAATAGTGAAACCCAAAATGTGTCCTTTTATACTGTTTACTGATATATTCTCCTGCCCAAGCACACTAACTTTGCTATCTATACTTAACTATAAATCATCCTCTCTGAAAGGGGGTGCCATATTGGCTCATCAGTGATAAACTTCCAGTGTACACAGACTTTTCAGTCAAACAAAAATATTTCAAATACCAATACTAATGCTGTAGTATATACTGTGAAACTACAGTAGAATCTACTGCTCATCTACTTTAACAGTGTATGATAACAATTATCTTTTTTTTACCTACATAAAGATCAATCCAAGAGCAATGGACAGATGACCGCGTACAGCTGATGGGTGAAATCATTGCAGGAATGAAGATTGTAAAAATATTTTGCTGGGAAAATATATACGCCGAGAAAGCAAGGAAGATCAGACGGTGAGTTTCTTACAGCAATCATTATCATTACCTATATATTAGCATCTTTGGTATTTAAGTGTCAATTATACTAGCATAGTGGTAAACTAACTACCAAACCTTCATCACGTAGATGGCTGTGTCTCACGACCTTGAGCCAATGTTTTTGTCTCTGACTGGGTGCCGTCTCTGACCAGGTGCCGTCTCTGACTGGGTGCCGTCTCTGACCTGGTGTCAGAAAAAGGTGTTTTCTAAATTTTAACCTATACTCATATGTATAAGGATTTGTAAAAACTTTATGGCAGCTGTTATGTAATTATTATTAGCCTCCTGCTGTTGGTAGAACACAACTAAACTCCCAAAGTGACATCCGGTCAGAGACGGCACCCGGTCAGAGACGGCACCTGGTCAGAGACGGCACCCAATCAGAGACAAAAACATTGGCTCAAGGTCGTGAGACACAGCCAGATGTTAACTCTATCTATCTATCATATTCTGATAGATGGAAAATATAGGAAATATCCAATATTATTTTCTTTCTATCATCAGGAAATATTTTCCTCTTCTAATATACATGTGATTGATCTAATTTATTATTTTATTCATCGAATATTTGATTTTCCATTTTATAGGTCAGAGATGGCAATTAGTCTGAAACGAGCTTTTCTACAGTTCTTTGGGACAGCCAGTGACTTTGCAATTTCCAAGCTCCTCATACTGGCAATACTCACAGTCTGTGTGTACCTCACACATAACTCATTAACACTGGAGGTAAGATAATCATGAATGTGAGCAATTTCAATATAATAACACTGATGAGAATAAGAAAATAAATATTCAGGTTCCTGCTTCATATGTCCATAACATCTTTCTATTAAAAGATGTTTAGTTGCATACATGAATTGTGTGTAAATGTTACATCAATATTAACTTCATTAAATGCTTTATTGTTATTTTGGAGTGTCTTTTCTCCCATTTCCAGACAACGATAAAGCTGATAGCTTGGTTCAAAGCTCTTCAGATGGAATGCTTCAATGGGATGCCTTTTACACTTCAGTTGGTGCATGAGACTCTTGTAGCAACAGATAGAATCAAAGTATGTATTGGCTTTTAATCCATGGATTAGATAATGATTATTGTTATACCTTTGTTGATTTTGGTCTATGTATCAAACGCCGGTCCTGAATAAGTGCTGGTCTTGTTTAAGTGCTGGGGTAAAAGACTACTTGAAATCAACAAGCACTGCTGCACATATACAGTCGACTACAGTATACTTTTTTCAATCTAAACTTAGACATTTCTGATGTCTGAAGATCTGGTTCAAGATGAAACATATAAAGATGTCCAAACTGTGATGGTCTGCATTAAAGGCGGTTTTGCAAGCTGGACTCACACAGAATCAACACCAGAGGTAAATTGATCTCTATAAATAGAGAAATTAGATTTATTGTATATTTTTGTATTGTGATTACCTACATAATTAAAGGTTCCACCCTATGCTATGTATGTCTATGTCCAACTTTATGCATAAAATTTACATCCACCTTGCTAATTTCAAGAATCAACATCTTTCAGGAAAAGGCAGGATGCACTCTTCATGATATAAGCATGTCTGTGGAATCTGTAAGAAAAAATCTTTTACGTATTGCTATACTAGCCTATAGTAAACTCTGCAGAAATAATATTCATGAATTTACTATAAGTTGCCTTTCTTACATCGCTCAGCAAAGTCCACTTTCTAGACTTTCTCTTCCCAATATGCCACTCTGTTTCATATAACTTAACAAACAAGATGTACCTATGGTTTTCTATTTAAGAACAGTAAAATAATGTAGGCCTGCATATATAGGTGCATGTCAATCGATTTCTGGAGCTATGGGCCCAGGTGGCCCATGGCTGGAAAGGTTAGTGTATATCTCTAATAATACATAGCATAACATCTTCAAACATATTTCTAGGGCAAGCTTATTGCAGTAGTAGGTCCGATTGGCGCCTCCAAGGTAAGTTTTTGTATACCATGACTTCCTTTTTTTATTCATAAGCTATTCAAAATCTGGGCATTTGCACGAATTTTACAATTTGTAGAAGTTAAATTATTACAAAAATCGGGATTTTCATTAATGTTTCCTGAATCCCCCTGATAATACAGATCTTACATGTATTCACCAACTGCATCATTATCATAAACCTTGCAGAGTTCACTACTGATGATGATACTTGGTGAACTGCCTATGCAGAGGGGGACGAAGGAGGTGTGTGGTACAGTCAGCTATGTACCCCAGGAGTCATGGCTCCTCCCAGACACCGTCAGAAAGAATATCATCTTTGACAAAGAGTATGAAGAGAAGAGGTACCTACAAGTGCTGCAAGCATGTTCATTGGATGAGGTTAGTATCCAATAGTCATCCAACCCAGTGGGCACAGAACATTGAATCAACATTGATAGCTGGTTGTCAATGTTGATTCAATGTTGATTCAACATTGATTCAACGTTGAACTGATTTTTGTGCCCACTGGGAAGTGCTTGGAGGCAGAAGTGTCTTGAAATATTTCAAATATAGTTTTATTTGATTAAGTACCGTAAAACCTTGCCTATAAGCCTAACTCTCATATATAAGCCACACCACGACTTTGGGCCGATTGTATAAGCTGCACCAGAGATCTTATTATGGTGACATTTAGTACTGTACCATAGTAGCAAAAACTCTCGTATAAGCCACAACCTGACCCTGGGCCGATCCTAGAAGCCGCACCGCTGATCTGATTCACGTACTAGCAGTGGCTTATACGTGAGGTTTTACGGTATGAGCCCAGTATAAGCCCCGTGTCACAGGTTGTATGTATGATATCAATGATTTTGCTTGAAGAACTCAATTATACTGCACCTACAAATGTCCTTTGCACTATAATCTATACCCAACTGCATTAACCGGGCAGGTAAAGGAGCCAAATGATTTTGGTTAACACATAATGAATGTTCTTTGTTGTAGATTGTTCAAGACAGTTCTTTTACAATCAATTTGCAGGATATCAATAGTTTTCCCAACAAAGATCAGGCTCTTATTGGTGAGCGCGGACTTTGTCTAAGTGGCGGCCAGAAAGCTCGGATCAACATTGCTCGGTAAACGACTATGTGCTATATCATTGAGCTATGCTAATATTAATTCAGACTTAAATCAGTGACTTAAATGGTGCTCTTTCATCCCGTTTATTTGTATAATTATTTCTTTATTTGACATACACATATGGTGATTTACATGTCATATATTTTTTCTTGTCAGTAAGATCAATTCCATAAATATGATAGTGATACATCCCTAATAATACATTGTATGTATGAGTAAATACAAATATTATATACATTTTTTGCTTGACCATTTATAGTATATTGTAATAATATATACCTGTAATATTTTCTCTCACATGTATACATAAAGTGCAATGTACCAGAATACAGACATTTATCTGTTTGATGATCCATTATCTGCCTTGGACACCAAGGTTGGGAAAAATGTATTCCACCTGTAAGTATCTTATTAATATATGAATCATAATCTTGGCGCTTCTGGGGATAGACTAGGCAATAGCTTGGAGCAATTACAATATCTTGTACATTTCCATGTCTGAACTATCCTTTTAGTCTGTTTTGCAAAGAGGCCAATAAATTTAGTGCAATTATATTGATCAGAGATCAAATACAATGCAAATACAATGAACCTCTAAAAATCTATGTGTTTCCATTTGTTTTTAAAACCTAGGGGAATACATGGTTTACTGAAGTCAAAATTATGTATATTGGTTACTCATCAACTACAATACTTGCCACATGTGGATGAAGTATTCATTATGGACAAGGTAGGCCACTAACTAATAATTATTATATATTAAGCCATTACTCATTCTGATTTATACAATAGCTGCATGAGTGTTATAAGCCTTGTTATACTTGTGAGATTCTGTATGTCAGATTTCAGATTATTTCATTGAGTTGTGGACCTTTTTTCATTATAGGGTATGATTATTGCCAAAGGAAATTATTCTCAGATTGTCTCAAAACTGGATATTGTGACATCCTCCACCCTAACAGGAAAGCAGAAGTTCGATATAGATGATACAATAGAATCTAGCCAACACATAAAGCCAAAGGTACATAAATCAGTAATGTTAAACAATTGATTCACCATGTCTCTCGATTTGTTGTGCTTACACCCACAACTAGAATACATTTTTAGGAAGAAGTAATGATAAGGTTCTAAAGAATATATCTTAATTCCCATTTCCATTTTTGAATTAAGTATCTAAAATATGTTACAGCTTGATGGGGCACACAATGGAGTACCAACAGAGAAGAATGAGATTGGTGCAGTCTCCTACAAAGTCTATCTGAGACTTCTCTCCCATGGCTTTGGAAGATTTCTGCTCCCACCAATGATGATTTGTATGTTGTGTGTGATGGTAATTATTTTCATCACTTTCCAATACTTGTAAGCATCAATAACCAACAACTATGGTGATGTATGAACAATTCAGGACTGTTTCACTAGCATAAGAATAGTGTAGATGAAGATTCATAATTGATTAGCATAATCATCATTTGGATGCTTTATAATGATGGCTTAAACATTGTCAAATTCTTTTTATATTTTATACCAGGCTTCTGATGTTACTAGTGACTGGATGTTGGCAACTTGGCAAGTAGCTATAGGTTCATCACTATATCAAACTATCCTTATGTATACTGCAATCATGGGTAGGGCCAAATTTAAAAAAAGGTGTGTTACAGTTTATTCGACCTTGCCTAGGAAAACAGGGCCGACCATAAAATTGTTATCCATTTTTGAAAAGATATATTTTATTCAAAGTCATTTTGGAGCTATTTCAGAGTCAATTTGATAGTCCATGAGTTTATGCCTTTAGCCTGATAAATCTGCAGGCCCACACCTAAATCGGTAGGCCTGGAGTAATTATTTTGCATTTTATAAAGAAATCACCCAGGCCCACACAAAGCATTTCTGAGAAGACTAAGGAGCCTGTCCTAGAATTACGCACCATTGGCCCCTGAGCCAGTGTTGGTGTAAACCCCTACGGCATGCAGTATGTAAAATAATGTGTAAAGTAATTTAAGTAATAAATGCTGATTCATTTTATGCAACTGAAATTTCAAACTTCCTTAATAACCTAGTGCTTGCAAGTGACAAATTCTCCTCAAATATGTTTTTGAATAGAGAGAATCTTTTGACAGGTACAATAGCAAAGGAGGTAGCACAAATGTTTCCTCAGCATCGGACGAACAGTTGTACTCAAGCCACCAATATATAATAATCATATGGGGTCTGGTCATTGCGTATTTTGTATTTGTGGCTCTCTACAACATATTCCCTGCCCTGATTCTGACCTTTGCAAGTAGGAACTTGTACAACAAGATGTTTGATAGAATCCTGCATGCACCAAGCCACTTCTTTGAGAGAAACCCAGTTGGTCAGTATCAAAATTCTTCGGTCTTGTCTATAATCTATCTATCACATCTTATCATAATTAAAATGTTAGACTCACATTCATAACAATGATATGATGTTTAAGGCTCAGTCTCATGAGTTTGTAACATTTCAAACGTCTTTGACCGGTGCCATCTTTGACTGGAGCCGTCTTTGACCGGAGCCGTCTTTGACCGGGTATGTGATTAAAATGAAGAAAAAAGTAGTGTATAGTAAAGAAATGGGTAAATATTTTGTATAATATGTTATAACACATCATTTCGAGGCATTATCTAAAATTGATATATTTCATATATTTATGTTACTGGCTCAGTCTCATGAGTTTGTAACAGTTGAAACGTCTTTGACTGGCGTCGTCTTTGACCTGTGACGTCTTTGACCTGCTGAAGAAAAAAAGCTCAAAAGGAACCCTTAATATGTGCATTAAAATATATTTTTTTAATTGGGTAAAACAACCATAGACTGTTTATTACATGAAGAAGTTGAAGCTTAAATTTCTTTACTATATACTACTTTTTTCTTCATTTTAATCACATACCCGGTCAAAGACGCCACCGGTCAAAGACGCCACCGGTCAAAGACGCCACCGGTCAAAGACGTTTGAAATGTTACAAACTCATGAAACTGAGCCTTAACCGGAAATTAAATATCAATGCAGAATTAAACTAATGATATTTTTAATTCCTGCAGGGCAAGTATTGAACAGGTTTTCACGTGATACATACTTCATGGATGTCTATCTCCAAATGCCAGTATCATACATATTGCAGGTGGGTTTCAGAACAATTCGGAACATATTTATATACCAAAAAGATTTTTCCTTACCAAATACACATATATGTGTAAGGAAAAATCTTATTTCAATCAAAAAAGGATGCATAAGTTATGAGTAAGTGTTAGTGGGCTAGGCTGCATACTCTGGAGAAGTAAGACATAATCAATATCATTTATTTCAGATTCTTAGTTCTGGAATTTCCTATGCAGTGTATGTTTGTGTGCTGAATCCATGGATGTTGATTCCAACAGTCCTGTACATAATCTTCATTTTGACCATCGGACACTTCATCATTGGAGCAGTTTTACAAACAAAACGATTGGAAGCTAGCTGTAAGCTCATTTACATATAACCTTAAAGCTAAAAATGAAGATGTGTAGAGTGCATCTTCCTTAAATCAATTTGTTGTGCCTGATTGGTAATTCTGGAACAATTAGGGGTCTTTGTCTGATGATGATATCAAATACATCTGATAACTACTACCGTAAATTCCCGCGTACTACCCGCATCTCGTGTATAACCCGCACCCCCAACTCAGGAGAATCCTATAACCCGTTTTTAGATATCCGAAAATTTCAATTTTAGTACTGTTCTATAGTGATAAAAACCCTCGTATAACCCGCACCCTATATAGGCATGTCTGGTATCAAATGAAAGCTGAGTTTGGTTTGCATAGAACCCGCGGGTAGTACGCGGGAATTTACGGTAATAAAACACTCCCTACCAATCAATGCACCACACTCCTAGCAGGCCTCATCATAATTTTACGTTGGACTCAGTGTTGGAGAAAATGTTACGACAACCCAACCCTACGATATGCTACGGTGTTCCCACCATGCATTATTCTCGTGCAGACGAACGCTGTCTGACGTGCATTTTCCCACGCTGTTTCTGGCCACTATCCCTGGCAGCAAAGCTGCTGGTTCCCCTATATATAAAATGGCATTAATTGGTTCGCTGGTACCACCCCATTGAATTAGGCTTGAGTGCTTGACAGGAACAGATAAACCAAAAGAGGCTACGTAAAAGTATGTATTTTTTGCAAAATTACCTAGGTTTTCCCCTAAATTTACTTTGATTAATATTTAGAGCAGCAGCAGAATGTTGCAAATCTTCTCTGGATTAAACTTATTCACAAGATCCAATTGCATTTCAATAACTAATTGCATTTGACCAGCCCCCGCCCCTGAAGGGGCTGGTCATTTTAAAAATCAGACTTGGTGGAAGACCCGCTTATGGGAATATTGGTGCTAATGTTGGCTAGCGATTCTGATTTCAATAATGTGGTAGAAAACCCCTTGGAACAAAAGTAGCTGTAGCAAAATCAAATGTTGTAATCACTGTTATACATTGTGTATGCAGCCTGAGATATGGTTTTATTTCAGTGAGGAGTCCCTTGTTCTCACACCTGTCTACCACAATGCAGGGACTTCCAGTCATACGTGCCTTCAAGAAACATGAGTACTTTCTGAAAGAGGCTTACACAACAATAGACAATCACACATCCTCTTGGTACATGTTTGTGGTGTCTAACAGGTTCCTTGGGCTGTGCATTGATCTACCTGCATTCATCTTTGTTGGAGTTTATATAATTCTTACGCTGACATTGTTTTCTGAAGGTTAGTATTATTCTGCTCATGGTAATGGCTTACCGTAAAACCTCGCGTATTGGTCGCTGCTTGTACGCGAATCAGATCACTAGTGCGGCTTATAGGATCGCCACAGAGTCAGGGTGCGGCTTATACGCGAGTTTTTTCTACTAAAGTACAGTATAAAAGTCGCCATAATCAGCTCACTGGTGCAGCTTATAGGATCGGCCCAAAGTCGGGGTGCGGCTTATACGCGAGTTAGGCTTATACGCGAGGTTTTACCCTACTTCTGATAGTACAGTAGTACAGTAGAAAACTAAGAAGGGTGTTTCAATAGATACAGATTACCTTGTATATTTATCAAAATTAATTTACTCCCATAGGCCATATGGATTATAAATTCACAATGCTCTTGAAAATAAGAAATTGTAGTAGTATGATATCACAAATATTTTCTTCTACTCCATAATCTCCTTTCTACCAGACAAGGAACCAGGTGAAATTGCCTTGTCCCTCATATATCTACTGAATGCCTTTCTGTGGGTACAACTCTCTGTCAAGATGATGGCTGACATTGAATGCATGGTAAGTTTATAAGTTTATATAATGACCATCAAAGAACACCTTTATGATAACTTACCTGCAACGTAAAAAGCATTAGTCAGTTGACAGTTGTATGATGTAACATATCAAAATAGATGGCGCTTCCATCTGGTACCATTTTAGTCCACAAGATGGCCCTTTGGTCACTGGACACTCTCCAATCCTAGTCCTAGATGAGCAGCTCTCTCTGTGTTTGGAGAAGGAGGGACAACACAAACAGGAGCAGTCTGGTCACTTTAAGTGACAGAAAGCCCTTTCTCAACTTGAGGATCCTTCCAATGACATGCTGACCACTTAGCTAATGTAAGTTAACACACTTTGGCTACTTTGTATATACATGTACCTACCATAAGGGGACTTTGCAAGGGTTTCTCAAGGGTTGGAGTAAGGGGGTGTTACCCTGTATGGTGGGTGTGTGGTTGACCCTAGCTGACCCTGCCACATACCACAGTAGGGGGGCCTACATCTTAGGGTACAGGGAGTCTCTTTGTGTAATGTTGCAATGTTTTCTGTGTGTATGTATTATATCAAGAGTACAAGAGCATGTATCTAAAATATATGCAGTGTATTAGTATATGTGTAGTGAGTCATTTATGTAGTGATTCTATATATGTGTAGTACCCATATATGTAAACTGGTTCCACCTATCATAGGCAAATGTCTATATTTCTATAAATGTTTATATTATAGGAGAGATGGTTGGCGGAGGAGCCCTGTTTAGGCAGTAACCTGCCTGGTTCCCACAGGTTGTGTGTGGGGTGAGTTATTAATTAATTACCTTTGATTTTATAACTGATGTTCTACTGTATGGAGATTATAGTTCTGTGTGTACTATATGGGGGCTGCTCTGTGTTGTCTACATACATGTATGTCTACTGGGAATGGTATAGCATAGACTTGCCTAGGTCTTAAGTGTATTCTTAGTTTTTGGATAATGTAACCTAAGATAATATGGCATATACATGACAGCCGCTGGTGCAATGTATATCTAGGGATGGATGATTTTCCATGGTAATTACATAATAGTGTGTTTATGTATGTTTGCCTAGACTTGCATAGATCTTAGTTATTATCCTCTAGAATATTGATATTACAAATGTATAAGACCATGGTAATATGTTGGACAGTAACATATTTGGTGTAGACTTTCATAGGTCCATTATACAATATTTGTGTATTTTGACCATAGACTTGCATAGGTCCCGTACAGTATTTTTGTATTAATGTGTGAGATAGACTTGCACAAGTCCATTGTACAATTTGGTTATTGTATGAATTATGTAGACTTGCGCATGTCCTTAGAACAATAATTTGTTATTATTGTGTGCTGAAATTAGACTTGTCAAAGGTCTCTAAGACAATATTTCTGTCTTGTATATTTCAGGTTTTTACCTCGGTTTTAACTTCTACTTTACCTTTTCTTGCCATGAATAAATAGTTTTATAACCAAGCTTCATCTCGCAATCAATTAATTTAATAAAATGAACGACTAACTTCACGCTATCACATAGTTGGTCCGTTACATTTACTTTACTCCCACCCAGCAAATCAGAAACACTTTGTCTGGCTTACTACACTTGAATGGTACTCAAACTCAATATTCTTCAAATGGGCTCAAGGTCTATAAGTTATAACAATCAAAACTTTCACGTAGTATCACTCAACATTTCATTTCTTTCAGATGACTTCTGTAGAACGCATTAATCAGTATGCAACATTAGAGCAGGAGGCAGCAGCCTACACTGATGTCAGACCACCTAAAGACTGGCCCAGCTCTGGCAATATTCAGTTCTGTGATATGAGTCTGACATACAAAGGTCTCAATACACCTGCACTGGGACCAATCAACTTGACAATTGAGTCAGGTCAAAAGGTGAACTTAACTAAGCTCTCTCCAACAAATTGGCATTATTTAGTACCTTCATTTTAGCTAGTTGTAATGCCACGTGGAACTTTGATTCCATTGGGATCTGTCTTGTATATAAAAAACATTGAATGATTAGTTTTAGTTTGAGGTGGCAAATCCATAATGATAATAAACTACTTAACCAGAAATTGAATGTGAATGTCCCCTTGATTATCATTGATGATGTGTCAATATTTTGATTTCATTAATTTGTCTTTGTAGGTGGGCATAGTTGGCCGTACAGGGGCAGGTAAATCATCTCTGATGACCAGTCTCCTGAGAATGGTTGAACCTACAGGAAGCATCAAGATTGACGGTGTTGACCTAACAACAATAGGACTGACAGATGTCAGGGGCAACATATCTGTAATACCACAGGTACACAATAAGTCTTGTCCCTTGTTCCCAAACCCAAATATTCCCTTGTTTGTTGTCCATAGGGTTAAATCAGGGCCTTGTCACCTTTTTGATTTTATCTGTGGCCCTATTTACAGCTATTGCATTTTAGTTAAGTTATAATGGCACCATAGTGGCATTTGTTCAGATACAGTGTAGTAAAGGTGAGCGACAAAGAGATCCTGTAAAAACGTACAGTTTGTCAGTCAGTTGTTTTTGGTATTCAAGATTATGCTAGACTGCAAATATATACAGAGTTTAATAGTGGTTTTTACATTTTGCAACATCGTAATAAAAAAGACCAAGTTGAACATGGTGGGGTGTCATCAATCAAGAATGCTAGTGCAGACTTATCTATTTTGCCAGTAGTTATTTCAATCTCCGGTCTATCCATTGCAGGATCCTTTGCTGTTTTCGGGTACATTGAGGAGAAACTTGGACTGCTTTGAAGAATATAGTGATTCAGAGATCTGGAGAGTTCTTCAGCAGGTATTCTTGGTTTTTCACAGTAAATGATTAGCAAAGAATGGTTACAGTACCAGCAGTCTTATTGCATAGCAATTTCATTATAATATTATTCATGCTGTGGAAGAAATAGGCTTAGTTGATGTCTCCATTGACTAACTTGGATGCATTATCAGCCGCTCCACCCACAGCAACCCCCAGGAATCTGTGTACCATAAACCCTCGCGTATAAGCCTTTTAGTACTGTACCATAGTAGCAAAAACCCTGGTATAAGCCGCACCTCCACTATGGGCCGATCCTATAAGCCGCACCAGCGATATGATTCGCGTACTAGCCACGGCTTATACGCAAGGTTTTACGGTCAATGTAGTGCACTGATAATACATCATAAGACAGTTAATGGAAACTCACTATTTCAGACTCTAATAGAGAACACCTGTCAGTATTGCTTTGAATAAGTACCTGTCATTTGGCACCATTAGACATAAATGTTAGTATGGAGTCAAGAAGGGCATCCACTTAAATTGAACACCACTGCTTCCTGGTTGACATTTTTCAATAAATGGTTGGACCAAGAGTCAAAGACTTAGATAACACACCTAATATGAGTGACATTTTTCCCTGTAACTGTTTACTGTAATCTCCATATGAATATCAATACAAAATCTCTACTTTCTGTACCAGGCCCAACTCACAGACAAGGTGAAGGCATTGCCTGAACAGCTGTACACAGACATTGGTGTAGGTGGAGGCCGCTTCAGTGTGGGACAGAGGCAGCTGCTGTGTATGGCTAGAGCCCTTCTGAGAAAAAACAAGATTGTCGTTATCGATGAAGCAACAGCAAATGTTGACAACAGGTACATGATGACTATGTCTATGGTGATAGTATAAGTCTGATTATTTACTGAACTGTTTTTGGTATAGGTATATTGTCCAATAATGGAAGATTTTGAATAATTTATGACATTTTTCTAGTTTCTAGTTATTCTTTATGTCCTGCTATTCTGTATTAATTGCTACAGTTTGATTTAAATCACCTGCCAAAGTTGAAAACTGGTGATGACTATTCACAATGTTTTATACCCACATTTACATGTTACTCAAAGTATTGTTGTAATTTATGTTTGATTAAATCAAAGGACTGACTCAATTATCCAGGAAACACTCAGCAGAGAGTTCTCACGAATGACAGTTTTAACAATTGCCCACAGGCTAAACACCATCATCAAGTATGATCGGATTTTGGTGAGATATCTCTTACTGTGATTTATTTTACAATTACAATGCTATTATGTGTGTATAAATTCTCCATTTGTAAATTGTTTTTATGAGAAGGAAATGAATAGTACGTTCCACACACTACAAATTCTCATAAATAAATAGGCCTATCATATTCTCCAATGAGTTGCCAAGTACCAATAAAAGATAATAGATTATCCACACAATCAAGGAGGATGTTGCAAAATCAATGTCAAACATGTTTCATAATGTAAATGCTGACTTTGCAGGTCTTGGAGAAGGGAAGGATGGTAGAGTTTGATCACCCACATATTCTACTCCAAGATTCATCAAGCCTTTTCTACCAGATGCTGAAAAACCTTGGTGAGGACCACTGCCAGATCTTGGACAGGATGGCTCTCAATGCATACCAGACAGAAAGTACATGGCTTTAGCTATTGCTTATCTTGCGATTATAATGGGATTTATTGATTATGAATCCAGAAAACTTCTGTATGGGAGTCCACTGGACTGCTAAAAAGCACTGCTGCTGTAGTAACTGCTAGACGGATGGTCTAAACCAGGTCTACCAGGGAAGACAAGCTGTAGAGATACTCAAATTACCAATACAAGCCAAAGAGATTCTCAAATTACTAACTACATTTTAAATCAGTTAATTTGAGTTTGAATATAGTTAGTATATATGATAAAAAGATGTTAGTTTGTTAATAGGAATAACTTATTGGCTCTGGCATGTACATAATCAAAGTGGCATGTAAATAATTAAAGTACCAATTGAGGTATAGTACTCGACTCTTTAGTAGTGTACACAAAATTTTATATATTATGTTGTTACAACATATTCAGTTATTCATTGGAATATATAATTCAATGTATCAAATGTATTAAACTTGCTAAATCTTCCTGGATATGCGGAAGGCATTTGATAGTATACACCATGGTGAGCTAGTAGCCAGTATGCGCTTACTGAGTTTGTCTGATATCTATGCCTGATATATTTTTATGGTCTTGTAATAGTGGTTTGAGTATCCATACAAAAAAAACTAAATAGTTACATTTAGCAATACAGACACATATACCCCGCTTTCAATATAAGCATGAGTTATATTATACTAGAGCAATGTCACCAATCTGAAATTCATAATGTTGTATATCATAATGATAATACTCGATAACATCTGGTGATACATGGTTATAACATTATCTATGTCATCACTGTCATTACTTGAATACCTGTACTGTATTTATGAAAATGATTTCATGAATTAAAGTGCTTTTTGAATGGGGAAAAAATCAAAACAACCAATTTGTACAATCCTGTGTAGGCCCTATACCAATAACATAAGGCAAGTAGAAATTAATAATGGCATCAATAAAGACATCCATAGCCGACAGCAGTATTGACAAAGTAAATCACTGTAAAAATGGCTACCATGTTCTTTTCTAAACAGCAGTATTGACAAAGTAAATCACTGTAAAAATGGCTACCATTTTGTTTTCTAAACAGTCTAGCTTTGACATTTTCCCATTTTGCATGGCTAACAATAACAGTTATCAGCAGCACCAAGGTGAATTGGGACGAAGATGTCTCCTAACACTTCGGGGCCGTCCATAAATGACGTCACGCTTTTTTGGACCATTTTTGACCCCCCCTCCCCCCCTTGTCATGTTTCATCATGCAACCCTTGACCCCCCTAAAAATATGACGTCATGCAGAGAGTACCCCCCCCCCCCCCCTGCGAAAGCGTTACTGCTTCCTTTTGGGTGTATGAACGTAAATATTTAAAGGGATAAGTCCTTTATTACTAGCTGAGTTCTGCCTATAGAAAATGGATTTCTTTCCATTAGCCATCATTATAGTACAACGTCGTTGGCACCTTGATTTATTTCATGGTGAATATGGCAGCCCTGTTGGTTTAATGAAAGAACGTGGTATTTCACACACACCCCTGCAATATGAAACCCTCAGTCATATTTCATGGCCTGTCAAAAAAAGTCTGCCATTCTTGTGTCCCAACCCTTAAAATCCCCCAAACCTCCCTGAGGAACCACTTCGGGTACCTGGGATGAATGGACTATCTTTAGTTTCCCTACATTTTGGCAAGATCTTCCTCTCCCTCCATACAATCTTGATATGCTCCAGAATCATACCCCCCCCCCACCCCAAACAAATCTACAGCCCCTGAGAGAATGGGGTAATGAAATCAAATGTGGGAGTAGGTGAATTATTGGGAAGGGGGAACTGGAGCAGGGGTGGATTTACCCCTGACTGGTGGCAGCTAAATGGAAGGCAAATTCTGGGGGGATCTTTATATTTTCTAACCACATTTGGATCGGCTTACATTTTCAGTACTTCGGTCTTGACTGGACACACCTTTTTCAAAACCCTGGGTTAATCACCACAGTTTTAACCTCAGTTTACTACCTTTGAAAATGCCCTATGGGACCCTCTTTAACATAATATTGCCCATATATAGAGGAAATTGTATTGTTGAAAATTCAGAAATTCAAGTAACGTTACCATGGCAACAATCTGTGTTGGTGTGATCGACCTTGATACAACCTCATTCTATCTACAAAATAATATGCCTTATTGAGTGTTCCCTTTGTGATCGAGCACTAACTCCACTTTTGAATGGGGCATTCCAAGCAGCTCTGTTCGGGAGAGGATCGGACGAGTACACAGAGCTGCTTATAGAGGCTACCCCTCCCCCCTGCTGCAGACAATTTTGAAAAATATATATAACCGTAAAACCTCGCGTATAAGCTGTGGCTAGTACGCGAGTCACATCGGCGGTGCGGCTTATAGCATCGGCCCAGTGTCAGGGTGCGGCTTATACGCGAGTTTTTGTTACTATGGTACAGTACTAAATGTCACCGTACTCAGATCTATGGTGCGGCTTATAGCATTGGCACAAACTCGGGGTGCGGCTTATACGCGAGTTAGGCTTATACGCGAGGTTTTACGGTAATGCCAAATTCTTCACTGACATTTCCTGCTTTTCCTGCTTTCTTTGCATTCTGTCCTACCTCTGCAATCACTTTTTTCAAACATGACGTCATGCACCACATGACCCCCCCCTCCCCCCCTTGTCATGTTTGGTCATGGTATATTGTACCTCCCCTCCCCCCCTCCAGCATGACGTCATTTATGGACAGCCCCTTCACTCCAAATGACCGAGTAGTCACACAGCCTTGAAGGCTCCACCTTTCCACAAGTCCACTTGTACACACTCTAACTGATATGTTATTGACCCCTGTGCCTAAAGAAGTTTTTGTATTCCCATATTATCATTTCAAATGGTCCATGCTTCTTCAACACATCCTGTATTCTTACTTATAGTTACCTAAATAAGTTCTCTTTTAGGCATTTGAAAAACTATTGGGGATGGGGGTCATCTGCAGCATGATGAAATAATTTGAGCTCTCCATACAACATATTGTAACTGTTATCACCTTTCTGCACTAGAGGATTGCGACTTTCAGTTATTGCTCAGATCTTGAGGATACATTTCCTAGCATATGTCATCATAATAAGTAAAGCAGTGACTGTAGTTAAATGTCAAACCAAAACTGATAATACCCCTTCGCCTTCCTTTCCCGACTATAAAGTAGTCTACTGGGGGATCAGAGTTCAACCTGCCAACGTCTTGAAGCTCAGTGTCTGTAAGATATGTTATTGCTGACATTGCTATCCATGTAGCTGGTATGTGTCAATGGATGACGGTTTGTGGTAAACTCTCCAGTCCTATGCTCTGAAAGGTTACATAATTATGTCATCTGACCAGGTCTCACAACCATTTGTGTGATATCAAAACTCAGCCTTTAAACCTCAAGGTTTGCCAATTTACAATCCAGGTATGTTATGGCAACTGTTTTGCTTTTTTTGTTTTTGCACAACACCAAGCCATAAGCTTTACTATATTAAGATTACAGAAGGCCTGTACTATAGTATCTGTTTTTCCTATTTAGCGTATAAGCCTAACTTGCGTATAAACCACACCCCGGGGCCACACCCCGGGGCCACACCCCGGGGCCACACCCCGGGGCCACACCCCGTCTTTGGGCCAATCCTATAAAGCCACATTGGCCAGCTAGTTATGGTGACTTTTGTACTGAACTATAAGAGCAAAAACTCATGTATAAGCAACACTCTGATCATGGGCTGATCCTATAAGCTGCACTGCCAACCTGACTCGTGTAATAGCCGCGGCTTATGCCTATACACAAGGTTTTACAATAGATCACCACAAGGACCCAAGCATCATGTAGCATATTTAGATCCTGCTACTAGCTGGAATGGGGTAAGGTCTAGCTGTGCAACACTCAGTGTTTGCTGATCGTTAACAGCATTGCAATCCGCCGCCTACGAACCAGCCGGGAACCAGCAAACCTCAGAGTTTGAGTGACAGCTCTAATCGGGTCAGCCCCTCCCACCGGCCGATGAGTGACAGCTTTACCACGTGGTCGTGGTGGCGCAACTTTCAACGGTCCTTTACCAAAAAGGGGGAGGCAGGGGCGGTGTGGGGACGGGGATGGGCGGGTCTGAAAGGCGCACTGAGTTGAGTTTGTTTTCACCTTAACCCTGCCGAGTTTTGTACGCAAATGACGTAGGGCCTAGTGGCCTGCACTGCGTGGAATCGTTTTCTTTTTTATTGATGATTGACATGCCTAAATTATATCACATATCACATGAGAAAAGTTGTTTTTATATGACTGTGACCGGGGACTGTGACCCCTGATAGCTACGTCGTCTACTAAGTATGTTCTGAATGTTACCAACCTATCAATAGAACTCACGACGTCATTTGCGCACAAAACTCGGCAGGGTTTGGTCCCGTGGGGGTCACGGGGGCGGGGTCACTTTAAGTATATTTTGTACACACATGTGTGCGGCTGGCAAGGGTACTTTTTCTACAAAATTCCCCATAAAAAGGGTCCACTTTTCAAGAAAATTTGCCATGACAAGGGTGCAGTTTCATGAAAATCCCCATAACAAGGGTGTACTTTTGAAGAAAATGTCCAAGATTTTACCAAAATTTCCCCGGGGGGGGCACTTAGTATATTTTGTATACACATGTGTGCGGCTGGGAAGGGTACTTTTTCTACAAAATCGCCCTAACAAGGGTCCACTTTTCAAAGAAATATCGCCCTAAGGGAGTGATCATTTAATATCAACAGGGGGGGGGGTGGTGGGTTTGGGGGGGGGGGCAAAAAAATTTGGACCCCTTGACCGGGGGGGGGGCAAAAAAATTTGGACCCCTCTTGGGGGGGGGCAAAAAAATTTAACCTGTTTTGAGCCAAAAAGCCCGCGCGTTACTATGCTTCAAAAGGCCCGCGCGCGAGCCGATTTTCGACCCTAAGGGGGGGGGGTAAAAATTTTGACCCCTTAACCGGGGGGGGGTGTAAAAAATTTCACGCGCTCCGCGCGGAAACCCACCACCCCCCCCCCTGTTGTTAAAAAATGATCACTCCCTAACAAGGGTCCACTTTCATGAAAATCGCCCTAACAAGGGTCTACTTTTCACAAAAATGTCCGGGTTTTCGCCAAGATTTGCCTGTTGTCACAAAAAATGTCGCAGTTTTCAACAAAATTCTTCGCAAGAGGGTAATTTTTTCAGCAGATTTACACAAACATGGGTTATTCTATTGTTTTTTTACCGAAACCTAGGCACTTTTGGTCGAAAATGCCCTAACAAGGGTAACTTTTTGGCATCAAAATCTACCTTTTATTGCTTTTTTACCGAAACCTAGGCACTTTTGACCGAAAATGCCCTAACAAGGGTAGCTTTTTGGCATCAAAATCGCCCTAACAAGGGTAAGGGTTGTCAGAGGTCCAGCCGCACACCCCTGTCAAAAAAAATTCAAGTGCCCTCCCGGGGAAAATTTCCCATTTTTCAATAAAACATCACATTTTCTTACAAAGAATTTGCACCGTAGTGAATTTCGCGAGGAGATTTAAGTAAACATGGTCTATTTTATTACATTTTCCCCCAAACCTAGGAGCTTTTGGGCGAAAATGCCATAACAAGGGTAACATTTTGAGGCAAAAATCCCCATGACAAGGGTAAGGGGTATCGAAGGTCCAGCCCCACACCTGTGTCAAAAAAGAAGGGCGAACATTTTTTACGCCCCCCCCCCCTCGAGAGTGCGTGAAACATTTTGCGCCCCCCCCCCCCACGCCGAAGGTGGGGAAAATCCCCCCCCCCCCCCCATTTTGAACTATAGTAACGCGTGGGCTTTTTTGCTAAAATAAAAAGGGCCTATATTTTTTACGCCTCCCCCCTCAAGAGGGATCAGAATTATTTAAGGGAGTGTTCATTTATTATTTACAGGGGGGGGGGGTGGTGGGTTGAGAGGGGGGCGTAAAAATTTCCGACCTCTTCCGAGGGGGGGGCGTAAAAAATTCTGACCCCTCTTGAGGGGGGGCTTAAAAATTAAAGCCCCTTTTTAGCCAAAAAGCCTGCGCGTTACTATAGTTCAAAGGGGGGGGGGCGAAAAAATTTCGGCGCCTTCGGTGAGGGGGGCGCGAAACATTACACGCGCTCTCGAGGGGGGGGCGTAATCTCACCACCCCCGCCCCTGTAATTAATAAATGAAGACTCCCTAAGGCCCCCCCTCAGGAGGGGTCGGAAAATTTTACGATCCCCCCTGTAACTAATAAATGAACACTCCCTTAAGTCCCGAGGACTTGCTCTCAAGTCCTGAGGACCTGATAGTGGTGGTAGGGTCATGAGACCAAGTCCCAAGGACTTGCAGCTAAAGTCCCGGGGATTTGAGAACTTGGATATGGGAAGTAGGCTACCATTGGTATCAAGTCGATAGAACTTGATGTCAAGTCCTGGGGACTTGTGGTTAAGTCCTGGGGACTTGTGGTTAAGTCCTGGGGACTTATAAGGATTGAGTTGGGAGGGGCAGCGGGGATTAGAGGTAGCCCCACCCACCCCTCAGGGTACCATGGAGGGCATAGTATGCTCAGAGTAACCCTCATAGGCCTATATCCTCTGTAGGTCTATGTGGTAGAGTAGTCTCAGAGTACCATGAAACGCCTAGTATGCTCAGAGTACTCCTCTAGGCCTATAGCCTCTGTAGGCCTATGTGGTAGAGCAGTCTCAGAGTACCATGGAATGCATAGTATGCTCAGAGTACCCCTCACCCAGTGGGCACAAAAGATTGATTCAACGTTGACAACTGGTTGATATAGCGTTACAGGGTAAATCCACCTGTTTTCAACATTGATGCAATGTTATTATTTCAACGTTGTTAACCAACTCCTGTTTCAACATTGATGCAATGTTTGGTTATCAACCTTGAATCAACCATGCGTTTCCCACCTTTCCCACTAGGTGCCTCCACAACCTACTCCTTAGCATTTCTATCTACATGCTACATCTTTTTTCCCTAATTGTAAGCTCTTATTTTCTTATCAATGTATACAATTGAGCGAAATGTCATTGATTTTTATTGACAACTATGGTGTGTGCATTTGGATGACATTTGGAATCAAATATCAAGAATACATGTATGGTTTCAGTAAGACACCCTTTATGTTGCTAAGAATAATAGATAAAGCCTCAGTCCTCATTAGGTCAGTTTGAAATGAATAGGAAGCCTCTTAGTGTGTTCTTCAGAGGTCATTCACGTACATACCCCTACCATGGAAGGTGCTAGAATTAGCATTTGATCTTGGATAAAAGGGGGGGATGTTGTAATGAAACTATATAAATTGCAAGGAATGCAAAAACATGACAATATACTGAATCTCAAATCATATCAGCCGTCAATATTAAATCAATTTAAATCATCATTTATTATGTTCATTCTTTGTTGATTCACAATGGCCATATCAATGTTGAATCACTGATAAATGATCAACGTTGATGACCTCATCAATATCAAACAAATGACAACCCTGTATCAACTGTTGATATCATGTCGCTGCACACATTGAATCAACATTGAATCAACTGAAGTTTGCCCAATGGGGCTAGGCCTATATTCTATGTAGGTATATCCCAGTGGGCACAGAACATTGAATCAACATTGAAAAATGGTTGTCAAAGTTGATTCAATGTTAATTCAGCGTTGATTCACCGTCGATCAGAATTTTGTGCCCACTGGATGTGGTAGAGTAGTCTCAATGTACCATGGAATGCGAAGTATGCTCAGAGTACCCCTCTAGGCCTATAGCCTCCGAAGGCCTATGTGGTAGAGTAGTCTCAGAGTTCCATGGAAGGCATAGTATGCTCAGATTACCTGTAGGCCTAAAGCCTATGTAGGCCTATGTGGTAGAGTAGTCTCAGAGTACCATGGAATGCGTAGTATGCTCAGACTACCCCTCTAGGCCTATAGCCCGTGTAGGCCTATGTGGTAGAGTAGTCTCATAGTACCATGGAGGGAGTAGTATGCTCAGAGTACACCTGTAGGCCTATAGCCTATATAGGCCTATGTGGTAGAGTAGTCTCAGAGTACCATGTAAGGTATAGTATGCTGAGAGTACCTCTAAGCCTATAGCCTATGTAGGCCTATGTGGTAGAGTAGTCTCAGAGTACTATGGGAGCCATAGTATGCTCAGAGTACCCTTCTAGGCCTATATCCTATGTAGGCCTATGTGGTAGAGTAGTCTCAGAGTACCATGGAATGCGTAGTATGCTCAGAGTACCCCTCTAGGCCTATAGCCTCTGTATCCTCTGTGTGGAAGAGTAGTCTCAGAGTACCATGAAATGCGTAGTATGCTCAGAGTACCCCTCTAGGCCTATAGCCTCTGTAGGCCTATGTGGTAGACTACTCTCAGAGTACCATGGAAGGCATAGTATGCTCAGATTACCTGTAGGCCTATAGCCTATGTAGGCCTTTGTGGTAGAGTAGTCTCAGAGCACCATGAAATGCGTAGTATGCTCAGAGTACCCCTCTAGGCCTGTAGCCTCTGTAGGCCTATGTCGTAGAGTAGTCTCAGAGTACTATGAAGGGAGTAGTATGCTCAGAGTACCTCTAGGCCCATACCGAGGTTGCAGGTTCCTCAGTAGGGGGCACCATTGCTTGATCTCGTAACCAGTGAGATACAACAATCACAATTGGTACAGGCTGTTACATAATGCCTCCTAAGAACTCAGCAGTGAGGGCCAGAGAGTTATCTCATTGGTTGATAATTCAACCAGCTACACGCCTATTAGGCACTAGCGAGATACTGGTGGCGTCACCGTGTGTTCCTCTGGTACCAATTGTATCCCCCTTGTCACCAGCAACCAGCTCAGCCAAATCTCATGTCTGAGATTAGGGTACTGACAGGGTGTGTTAATGGCATGGTCACCAAGATGTGACTTGGGATTTGAGCTTAGGGCCTCTGCATCATGAATCCACCACGCTAACCACTACTCTATGAGGGACAGGTGGCATAAGGAATGTCCAGGTACAGCCCATTCACAATAATTACTACCTGCTTGACCCCTAATCTGGGACACAGGCTCTGACTGAGCTGGTAGCTGTAGAGCAGAAGGAATACAGCAGGGTACAATTGCAAATGGCGTAGTACACTGGACATCTAGCTAAGGCGGAATAGCCTCTGTAGACCTATGTGGTGGAGTAGTCTCAGAGTACCATGGAGGGAGAAGTGTGCTCAGAGTACATCTCTAGGCCTATAGCCTATGTAGGCCTATGTGACAGAGTTCCATGGAGGGAGTAGTATGCTCAGCGTACTCCTAGGTCTATAGTCTCTGTAGGTCTATGTGAAAGAGTAGTCTCAGAGTACCATGGAGGGAGTAGTATAGACGACATGGCATTTACATAGGAACACTTCGGCACAGTGTCTAAACTGTTCTTTCCTTCACAGGTACTTTGAGACTACTCCACCACATAGGTCTACAGAGGCTATAGGTGTGAAGCTGGTTGAATTATCAACCAATGAAATAACTCCCTGGCCCTCACTGCTGAATTCTTAGGATGTAAATGCCATGTCGGCCTTAGTACAAGCCATGTTGACTCTTCCGATTGCCAGAGTCAAGCTAACTCTCTCCAATCACTTTCATCTAATGCTAGGCACCATAAAGCAGCTCATAGAATCATTGCCATAGAAAATGTTGGTAGAATCTAGAGTTTAGACACTGTGCCGAAGCGTACCTATGTAAATGCCATGTAGGCCTTAGTACAAGCCATGTTGACTCTTACGATTACCAGAGTCAAGCTAACTCTCTCCAATCACTTTCATCTAATGCTAGGCACCATAAAGCAGCTCATAGAATCATTGCCATAGAAAATGTTGGTAGAATCTAGAGTTTAGACACTGTGCCGAAGCGTACCTATGTAAATGCCATGTAGGCCTTAGTACAAGCCATGTTGACTCTTACGATTGCCAGAGTCAAGCAAACTCTCTCCAATCACTTTCATCTAATGCTAGGCACCATAAAGCAGCTAATAGAATCATTGCCATATAAAATGTTGATAGATTCTAGAGTTTAGACGCTGTGCCGAAGCGTTCCTATGTAAATGCCATGTCAGCCTTAGTACAAGCCATGTTGACTCTTACGATTGCCAGAGTCAAGCTAACTCACTTTTATCTAATGCCACCCTGGAAACAAATTCCCGTGAATTCCCCTTGAATAACACGGGTTGAACTGGGGTCAGTCCCGGGATTAACCCGGGTTGTATTCCCGTTATATCACGGGATTCTGTGAGCAAAATTTCCCGTTATATCACGGGATTCTGGTATTAAGGGGTGCATGGGTTCGAATCCCATACTAATAGACCTGAATGGTTCTGGTGAAATTGTCTTGTATGATTTATCTAAAAATTCTTACAAAAATACACACATACATTGCTTTTAACCACCAACCATCTCATATATCGGTGTGTCCCCACCTGGAAGCGAACCAGCTACCTTCACATCCATAGTCCCGTGCTCTAGGCCCTCACCTACCGGGGCATGTATTAGGAGAGGTATATGAACTCTGACCACTGGTGACTAGTACAGAGAGTAGGGACTTTAAGCAACCACATAAAAGGGACCTTTAGCAAACCCGAGGTAGCTCATTTAACCCAGATGTATCCTATCCTTTCAGCACTGCTACGTCTGCGTTTTATGAGCTTTTACATGGTTGCTAAAGGTCCCTATTGGTTCATTAAAAACATCCCTAGTAGCTGTTGACAAAGAGGAAAACAGGCTCATAAAACATAGAAGTAACATAGGTCTCTACCATTAGGGACCTTTAGCATATGTGCATGCCTATACGTCAACGTTTTAATAGGGACCTTTAACAAACCCAATGTACTGTAACCCATTTAATGCAGAAGTAGGCTATACTTTTAGCATTGCTACGTCTTACTTAGCCCCTTTAACAATGTGTGATAAAAACAAATAAGGCTTAACAGTAAACATATCCCATAGACTATGGTTTTAAGCTACATTATACAAAGGTAAAATGTATTTTTAGAACAAAATATTGAATCTGATTACGCACACTAGTTACATGCTGCAGAAATTACATTTATCCTTATTTTTCCCTGGTTGAATTGTATTTTTCCCTGCAGAAAACACCCCAGTTGACCATGTCCTGCTTTCCTCTTTGTCAGCGGCTACTCTCTGTACTGGTCAGAGTTCATATACCTCTCCCAATACATGCCCCGGTAGGTCAGGACATTCACATAAAGACTCCTATTCATATCTATCTTTGCATCTCTTTTAAAATGTATCCTATATAGCACATGATACAGGTAAAGAGGGTTGTTTAGGTTCAAATCCAATTACTAAAAAACTGGCATGTTTCTATTCGTTGTGTGCTGTGTAAGTGATTAAAATATTCACAGAAAATCATGGCCCTGGCATGTCCTCCCCTGGAAGCAAACCAGCTACCTTCACATCCATAGTCCCGTGCTCTAGGCCCTCACCTACCGGGGCATGTATTAGGAGAGGTATATGAACTCTGACCACTGGTGACTAGTACAGAGAGTAGCTGCTGACAAAGAGGATTGATATAAAAACGTTTTATATGAATGTGGACATTTATTGATCACCCTGGGGATTCAAACTCACAATCTCAAACTGCATGAGGGGTAAATCCCGTGATTTAACAGCATTATACATGTAAAATCACGTCTTAAAATCCCGGGATATCACGGGAATTTTTGCTCACAGAATCCCCAAAAATTCCCGGGAATTTCTCGTGACTTGTTACCAGGGCAGGCACCACAGGGGCATGGCTTTGAATTATACAAACTGCACAATTATAGATTATACTCTGGGGGTATGGCCTTGAATTATACGAACTGTACATAAACTATACAGATTTATGCCCCGGGGGCATGGCCATGATATTATCCAAACTGTAGACTATTGATCGATGCCCGGGGGGCATCACCACAACTTTGACAAACTGTAGACTACAGATCTATGCCTTGGGGGCATGGCCCTGACTTATACAAACTGTACATAGCAGATCTATGCACCGGGGGCATGGCCTTGACTTATACAAACTGTAGACTACTGATCCATGCTCCGGGGGGCATGGCCTTGAATTGCACAAACTGTACATAGCAGATCTATGCCCCGGGGGCATAGCCTCAACTTATACAAACTGTAGACTACTGATCTATGCCCCGGGGGCATGGCGTTAACTTATACAAACTGTAGACCACTGATCTATGCCCTGGGGACATGGTCTTGAATTGTAAAAACTGTACATAGCCGATTGTGGCTGGGAAAATCCCTTCCACATCAATGAGGGCGTAAAGATGAGAGATGAGACGTCAGTTTCAGTACTTGGTATCTTTTATTAATTAATATCAGAGTACCAGTCACTAGGACTCAGTATAGATGGTAAGTTGGTGGTTACTGAGACGGTTTCTGATTTCCCTCTAGCTGCCCGGGGCTTAAGTACAGGTGCCCGGCAGGTAGAGGAGGAGTCCATGTGACCGGAAGTGGATGTAACAGTGGTTTTCATTGGATAATATACATTTGACATTTGATTGGATAATTATATATTCATGGCTTTAACATGTGGCGTGTGCTGGACCGTGGGTGGGGAGCCTGGGTCCAGTGCACTATGGGTAATAGATTACATAATAAGTAGCATGCACACGTGGGGGCTTTGTCGCCCACCTCCAGGTGGCCTCCAGCCGGCTCAAGTGGCTTGGCAGTGCCGCACTGATTAAGGGTGTCCAGGTTATAGCATTGTTTTATGTGTTGACAGTTTATCCTTTGGGTCAATATGTAGTTCATTTGTTTGTGTATAGGTGAGCGGTCGGTGCCTCGTCGTCTGGAGGGGCTGACCGTTACCTATTGTCCATGGGATAAGGGTCTGCTTGTGATCTATGGATTAGTTATGTATGGGGGCAAGTTAGGCTTGGCTTAATGAGTAATAGGTATGTCTGACGTCTAGGTGTACTTTGATGGCCATATGGAGTGAAAATATGCATAAAGTATTGTGCGTATTACAAAATAATAATAAATATGAATATTGATAATCATAAATCATAATTATGACGTAATATGACATAATGTGACGTAATACAATTGATGAAGGTAATAAGGGGTTTTGTGGCGTGAGACGATCTATGCCCTGGGGGCATGGCCTTAACTCATACAAATGGTAGCCTTCTGATCTATGCCCTGGGGGCATGGCCTTAACTTATACAAACTGTAGACTATTGATCTGTGCCCTGGGGGCATGGCCTTAACTTATAAAACTTTTGATTACTGATCTATGCCCTGGGGGCATAGATCATGAATTATGAATTATGCAAACTGCACAATCATAGATTATACTCTGGGGGTATGGCCACTGATCTATGCCCTGGGGGCATGGCCTTGAATTATACAAACTACATAGCAGATCTATGCCCCAGGGGCATGGCCTTAACTTATACAAATGGTAGACTACTGATCTATGCCCCGGGGGCATGGCCTTGAATTATACAAACTACTTAGCAGATCTATGCCCAAGGGGCATTGCCTTAACTTATACAAATGGTAGACTACTGATCTATGCCCTGGGGGCATGGTCTTGAATTATAAAAACTGTACATAGCCGATCTATGCCCCAGGGCATGACCTTAACTCATACAAATGGTAGACTACTGATCTATGCCCCGGGGGCATGGCCTTGAATTATACAGACTACTTAGCAGATCTATGCCCCAGGGGCATTGCCTTAACTTATACAAATGGTAGACTACTGATCTATGTCCCTGGGGCATGGCTTTAACTTATACAAACTGTAGACCACTGATCTATGCCCTGGGGGCATGGTCTTGAATTATAGAAACTGTACATAGCCAATCTATGCCCCGGGGGCATGACCTTAACTCATACAAATGGTAGACCACTGATCTATGCCCTGGGGGCATAGCCTTAACTTATACAAACTGTAGACTATTGATCTGTGCCCTGGGGGCATGGCCTTAACTTATAAAACTTTTGATTACTGATCTATGCCCCGGGGGCATGGCTTTGAATTATACAAACTGCACAATCATAGATTATACTCTGAGGGTATGGCCACTGATCTATGCCCTTGGGGCATGGCCTTGAATTATACAAACTACATAGCAGATCTATGCCCCAGGGGCATGGCCTTAACTTATACAAATGGTAGACTACTGATCTATGCCCCGGGGGCATGGCCCTGACTTATACAAACTGTACATAGCAGATCTATGCCCCGGGGGCATGGCCTTGACTTATACAAACTGTAGACTACTGATCCATGCCCCGGGGGGCATGGCCTTGAATTGCACAAACTGTACATAGCAGATCTATGCCCCGGGGGCATAGCCTCAACTTATACAAACTGTAGACTACTGATCTATGCCCGGGGGGGCATGGTCTTGAATTATAGAAATAGTACATAGCAGATCTATGCCCCAGGGGCATGGCGTTAACTTATACAAACTGTAGACCACTGATCTATGCCCGGGGGGCATGGTCTTGAATTATAGAAATAGTACATAGCAGATCTATGCCCCGGGGGCATGGCCTTAACTTATACAAATGGTAGACTACTGATCTATGCCCCGGGGCATGGCCTTGACCTGTACAAATGGTAGACTACTGATCTATGCTCCTGTATGGCCTCCTGGGTGCATAGCCTTGACTCATAGATACAAATACCTGAAAGAATATCCTTAAATTATAGATACAAATACCTGAAAAGGTACATTATCGATACTTCCTGAAAAGGTACATCCGAAAGGGACGTAGGGAGAAAGGCCCTGGGGGCATAGCCTTGACTTAGATAAATTGTACTTAGACCACTGATCTATGCCCCGAGGGATGGTATTGTATTCAAAGGAGATAGAGTGGTAATACCAATATCCATGCGAAGTGAAAGTGAAAGTGATACATGAAGGGCATTTTGGCATAGTGCGTTCCAAGCAGCTGGCCTGTGGTGTTTTATATTGGCCAGGTATGAACGCGCAGATTGATACTGTGAGCAAGTGTGCAGCTTGCCAGGAAAACTGCAACCGGCAACAGATGGAACCTTGTGGTTATTGACTTTTATTCTAGGTTCATCGAGGTGGAGGAGCTGAGAGAAAAAACACACTGTTCATCAGTCCAGGAGAAACTGGCTAGAATACTTGCGGTGCATGGGAAGCCAGACAAACTCCTGATGGACAATGAACCGCAGTTGGCCTGCCATAGCTTCCATGATTTTGCTAAAATATTTGAGTTCACACATGTCATGACCAGTCCGTAGCATCACCAAGCCAATGGGATGGTTGAGCATGCGAAACAGACAGTTTGTCACATGTTGGAGAAAGTTGGAGGAGACTGCATGAAGCCTTATCTGGCACTGTTGAACTTCAGAAATGCGCCTGTTTGGCAGGAGGAATGCCACCAAACTGCCAGTGAGAAATAAGCTCTCAGAGCCAAAGATTGTTAATGCAGGTAAGATCGATCAGACACTTAGAAACGGCAGAGAAAAGGCAAGAGTATACTATGACCCAGGCGTAAGGGACCTCAGAGATCTCACATCTGGAGACACCATTAGGGTGAGAGTAGGGGATCAGTAGTGACCAGCTAGACTTCTACCAGAGATCCAAGATCATATAATTTGGAGGCAGAGACTGGGGACATCTGGAGACAAAACCGACATGATATATTCAGGCATGGGATTGGGTTTTGAAGAAAAATCAAAAAAGCAGCTGAAGACGTGATCTCTAGGCCTACAAAGGATTTAGGCCTAGAGGTACTCTGAGTATACTACTCCCTACATAGTACTCTGAGAGTACTCCAAATAGGCTATAGGCCTAGAGGTACTCTGAGCATACTACTCCCTCCATAGTACTCTGAGACTACTCTACCACATAGGCTATAGACTATAGGCCTAGAGGTACTCTGAGCAGACTACTCCCTGCATGGTACACTGAGACTACTCTTCCACATAGGCCTACAAAGGATTAAGGCCTAGAGGTACTCTGAGTATACTACTCCCTACATAAGCTTACATAGTACTCTGAGACTACTCCACATAGGCTATATGCCTAGAGGTACTCTGCATACTACTCCCTCCATGGTACTCTGAGACTACTCTACCACATAGGCTATAGACTATAGGCCTAGAGGTACTCTGAGCAGACTACTCCCTGCATGGTACACTGAGACTACTCTACCACATAGGCCTACAAAGGATTTAGGCCTAGAGGTACTCTGAGTATACTACTCCCTACATAGTACTCTGAGACTACTACACATAGGCTATAGGCCTAAAGGTACTCTGAGCATACTACCCCCTCCATGGCACACTGAGACTACTCTTCCACATAGGCTGTATACTATAGGCCTAGAGGTACTCTGAGCATACTACTCCCTCCATGGTACACTGAGACTACTCAACCACATAGGCCTACAAAGGTCTAGAGTTATTAATCCTCTGGGCTCAAAAATATGAAACAAAAAATTTCCATTGGAAGGTTTTCAAATTACTGATTTTGCGTTGAGCCAAAGTCACCCCGGTTTTGGGGTGACTTTGGCTCAACGCAGAGGGGGGGATAAGGGAGAGGACCAACACACACACACACTCCCCCTCCACCCCCACCCCGTTTTATACATGAAGGAGACAGCCTCAGCCTCAGGTATGGGTAAGTCCTTGGGACTTGATCTCAAGTCCTTAGGACTTAGCTGCAAGTCCTTAGGACTTAGCTGCAAGTCCTCAGGACTTGACATCAAGTCCTCATTTCGAAGTCCTTATATAGGTCTTAGCTGTAAGTCCCAAAGACTTGGCCCAAGTCCCGGGGACTTAGCTGCAAGTCCTCAGGACTTGACATGAAGACCAAGGACTTACCAATTTATACTGCCCATAGGCCTACCTAGGTTGTAGGCCTATTGCAAAGTCCCTAGGACATATGGTAGTCTACTTCTCACTTCCAGGTCTTTGGGATTTGTCCCCAAGTCCCCAGGACTTGGCTGGAAGTCCTTGGGACTTCCCTACCAACCATCAGGTTTAACCATGCGGTCCTCAGGACTTGAGAGCAATTCTCGAGGAATTGAAATTTGGTGTTATGAGATAGCCATGAAGACTTGATGATCCGCAGAGGGTATTTATACCCCCCGGGGGTCAACGTCACACATCACTCTCCACCACTCGCCCTTCCCTCTGACCGTTCCACCCCTAAGCACATGTGTCGTGAGCCACTTGGCGGGTGGTCAGAGGGGGCGCGAGCTGCTCCCAGGGTGTCGTCATTGTCCACTAGCATGACGCAACATGCGTGGCCGGGGGCGACACCAAGAGGGCAGTGGCGGAACCAATCTGATGTGGTCAAGTGATATGTCGAAATACATATGTACTTGATGCCTGTGTTTCCATCTCTCACCTGCCTGACAAAAAAACCGTAGGATTTGACACCAAGTCCTAGGGACGTACGAGCAAGTCCCCAGGACTTGGTGCCAAGTTCGACTTAGTGTGGCTATTTGAAGGGAGATCAGGAAAAGTATAGAGCCTAAACCCTCATCAGGGCCGAGTTATCTACTGTAAACATAGATATTTTCGCGCTGTACATATTTTTTTGATTTTCAAGATTTTAAAAAATCATGAAAATATATACAGAATGAAAAATTATCCAATATAGCCCTGTAACTATCATCTTTCAAAGTCCGCGAATTTAAATCCCAGCGAAATTGTAGGTACTGTTTAGTAAATCCGCGAAAATTTATAATGGCAAAAATATCTATGTTTACAGTATTACTAGTTGGGAAAGGTTGGGGGAGGCGGCTTGATGGCGTCTTGAATGTTCTAGTATTGAAGTTATAGCTGTACGGGTAAAACCTGTTTTGGGCCAAAAATCCAGCGCATTACAATGCTTCAAAGGGCCCGCGGGAGCGCTCATTTTCGACCCGTAATTAAGGGGAGGTAAAAAATTTTGATTTTTGATCCGTAGGGGAGGGGGGTATTTCGACCCGTTGACTGGGGGAGGGGGGATTCGACCCGTTGACCGGGGGGATGAAAAAAAATTTGCGAACTCCGTGCGAAAACCCACCTCCCCCTTCCTAAAAGGGGCTGAAATTTGTGTGCCACCCCCCCACCTCAAGGGGGCCAAAACAGAGCCCCCCCCACCCCCCTGTTGCACCATGCACGCATTTAGACTCCCCCCCCCACTTTCCCACTTGTCAAAAGTAGGCCTATACTCCGACAATGGGGGATGGGGTTGGTCAATCTCAGGGCTGATTATTATTGCCATCTATGGGGGGTGTGGGGGGGGGGGGGCTTGGTGAATGTGGGAGCTAGGGGTCATAGGGATGAAAAAGTATTCGTGACCATACCTTAGTTCACTGTCATTTGCGATTTGTTGTGGAGGAGGAGAGAGGGGAATTTGTCAAAAGCAGAACTTAATTAGTGGGGGGGGGACACTTAATTAGGGCTAGGCTAGTTGGTAGGAGGGGGGGAGTCAAAATATATTTGGCATGTTTGGAAGATGAAAAAGAAAATTTTCAAAATATGGTTGGATATTTGGACCTAAAAAGGTCTACCAATTTTAGTCTAAAATGACCAGAAAATCGGCCCTATGCGTACACAAAGCGTATGCCCAAATGGCCCAAATGGGCCTAGACCCCCCCCCCCACCTCGCTTGTACGCATCTTTACGCATTTGGCGTAAAAATTTGGCGTAAAAATTCTGGCCCCTCTTGAGGGGGGGGCGTAAAAGTTTAAGCCCCTTTTTAGCAATAAAGGCCAGTGCATTACTATAGTTTCATGGGGGGGGGGCGATTTAAATTTTTCGGCGTCTACGGCGAGGGGAGGGCACGAAACGTTCCACCCACTCTGGGGGGGGAGGCTTAAACAAATTTCGCCCCTCCGCTCGAAATCTCACCACCCCCCCCTCCTGTAATTCATAAATGAACACTCCCTTAGATGAACTATGACGATCCGGCTCGATTATCACTGTTGATGATAAACTATCACTCCCTTAAGCACTCAACTCTGGATTTAGCCTAACCCTGCTAGTTCTGTGCCTCTACATGGGTAAAAATCGACATGTGCGACACGTAGTATCCACTTTCCTATTGCCTCCCTCATTGAATCATATTCATAAAGCATTTAACAATTGCCTCTATCCCCAAATAGTATAATACTGCAAAGAAATCTTAAAATGTCTTGACCCAGACATGTTGTCTGTCCAATCAGTCAGATCTGCGGGCTCGACTGACTCCGCAGCTATACCAAGGGTAGTATCCACTTTCCTATTGCCTCCCTCATTGAATGCTATTCATATGGCATTTAACAATTGCCTCTATCCCCAAATAGTATAATCCTTTAATAGAAACTAAAACATTTCTGACTCTTTAAATGTTGTCTGTTCAACCAGTCAGATCTGCTGGCTAGACTGACTCCGCAGCTATACCAAGGGTAGTATCCACTTTCCTATTGCCTCCCTCATTGAATCCTATTCATATAGCATTTAAACATTGCCTCTATCCCCAAAATGTATATTACTGAAAAGAAATTAAAAAATTACCTGACTCTGACATGTTGTCTGTTCAAGTAGTCAGATCTGTGGGCTAGACTGACTCCGCAGCTATACCAAGGGTAGTATCATCCTTCCTATTGCCTCCCTCATTGAATCCTATTCGTATAGCATTTAACAATTGCCTCTATCCTCAAATAGTACAATTCTGCAAATAAATTAAAAAAATCTGACTCTGATATGTTGTCTGTCCAATCGGTCAGATCTGTGGGTGAGACTGACTCCACAGCTATACCAAGGGTAGTATCCACTTTCCTATTGCCTCCCTCATTGAAATCTTTCAAATAGCATTTAAACATTGCCTCTATCCCCAAATAGTATAGTACTCTATTAAAAGGAAACTAAAAGATTTTTGACTGAGATGTTGTCTGTTCAAGCAGTCAGATCTGTGGGCTAGACTGACTCCACAGCTATACCAAGGGTAGTATCCACTTTCCTATTGCCTCCCTCATTGAATTCTTTTCATATAGCATTTAAACATTGCCTCTATCCCCAAAAAGTATATTACCAAAAAGAAATTAAAAAATTACCTGACTCTGACATGTTGCCTGTTCAAGTAGTCAGATCTGTGGGCTAGACTGACTCCACAGCTATACCAAGGGTAGTATCCACTTTCCTATTGCCTCCCTCATTGAAATCTTTTCAAATAGCATTTAAACATTGCCTCTATCCCCAAATAGTATAACACTGTAAAGGAAACTAAAAGATTTTTGACTCTGACATGTTGTCTGTTCAAGCAGTCAGATCTGTGGGTGAGACTGACTCCGCATCTATACCAAGGGCAGTATCCACTTTCCTATTGCCTCTCTCATTGAAATCTTTTCATATAGCAATTAAACATTGCCTCTATCCCCAAATAGTATAGTACTCTATTAAAAGGAAACTAAAAGATTTTTGACTGAGATGTTGTCTGTTCAAGCAGTCAGATCTGTGGGCTAGACTGACTCCACAGCTATACCAAGGGTAGTATCCACTTTCCTATTGCCTCCCTCTTTGAATTCTTTTCATATAGCATTTAAACATTGCCTCTATCCCCAAAAAGTATATTACTGACAAGAAATTAAAAATTTACCTGACTCTGACATGTTGTCTGTTCAAGCAGCCAGATCTGTGGGCTAAACTGACCCCACAGCTATACCAAGGGTAGTATCCACTTTCCTATTGCCTCCCTCATTGAAATCTTTTCATATAGCATTTAAACATTGCCTCTATCCCCAAATAGTATAATACTCTACTAAAAGGAAACTAAAAGACTTTTGACTCTGACATGTTGTCTGTTCAATCAGTCAGATCTGTGGGCTAGACTGACTCCACAGCTATACCAAGGGTAGTATCCACTTTCCTATTGCCTCCCTCATTGAATCCTATTCATATGGCATTTAACAATTGCCTCTATCCTCAAATAGTATCATAATGCAAAGAAATTTTAAAATGTCTTGACCCAGACATGTTGTCTGTCCAATTAGTCAGATCTGCAGGCGAGACTGACTCCGCAGCTATAGCAAGGGTAGTATCCACTTTCCTATTGCCTCCCTCCTTGAATCCTATTCATATGGCATTTAACAATTGCCTCTATGCCCAAATAGTGAATTACTGCAAAGAAATGAAAAAATTCCTGACTCTGATATGTTCCCCTTTCAATTAGTTAGATCTGCTGGCTAGACTGACTCCGCAGCTATACCAAGGGTAGTATCCACTTTCCTATTGCCTCCCTCATTGAATCCTATTCATATGGCATTTAACAATTGCCTCTATCCCCAAATAGTATAATCCCATAATGGAAACTAAAACATTTCTGACTCTTACATGTTGTCTGTTCAACCAGTCAGATCTGCTGGCTAGACGGACTCTGCAGCTATACCAAGGGTAGTATCCACTTTCCTATTGCCTCCCTCCTTGAATCCTATTCATATGGCATTTAACAATTGCCTCTATCCCCAAAAAGTATAATCCTTTAATAGAAACTAAAACATTTCTGACTCTTACATGTTGTCTGTTCAACCAGTCAGATCTGCTGGCTAGACTGACTCCGCAGCTATACCAAGGGTAGTATCCACTTTCCTATTGCCTCCCTCCTTGAATCCTATTCATATGGCATTTAACAATTGCCTCTATGCCCAAATAGTGTAATACTGCAAAGAAATGAAAAAATTCCTGACTCTGATATGTTCCCCTTTCAATTAGTTAGATCTGCAGGCTAGACTGACTCCGCAGCTATACCAAGGGTAGTATCCACTTTCCTATTGCCTCCCTCATTGAATCCTATTCATATGGCATTTAACAATTGCCTCTATCCCCAAATAGTATAATCCCATAATGGAAACTAAAACATTTCTGACTCTTACATGTTGTCTGTTCAACCAGTCAGATCTGCTGGCTAGACTGACTCCGCAGCTATACCAAGGGTAGTATCCACTTTCCTATTGCCTCCCTCATTGAATCCAATTCATATGGCATTTAACAATTGCCTCTATGCCCAAATAGTGTAATACTGCAAAGAAACGAAAAAATTCCTGACTCTGATATGTTCCCCTTTCAATTAGTTAGATCTGCAGGCTAGACTGACTCCGCAGCTATACCAAGGGTAGTATCCACTTTCCTATTGCCTCCCTCATTGAATCCTATTCATATGGCATTTAACAATTGCCTCTATCCCCGAATAGTATAATCCCATAATTGAAACTAAAACATTTCTGACTCTTACATGTTGTCTGTTCAACCAGTCAGATCTGCTGGCTAGACTGACTCCGCAGCTATACCAAGGGTAGTATCCACTTTCCTATTGCCTCCCTCATTGAATCCTATTCATATGGCATTTAACAATTGCCTCTATCCCCAAATAGTATAATCCTTTAATAGAAACTAAAACATTTCTGACTCTTACATGTTGTCTGTTCAACCAGTCAGATCTGTGGGCTAGACTGACTCCGCAGCTATACCAAGGGTAGTATCCACTTTCCTATTGCCTCCCTCCTTGAATCCTATTCATATGGCATTTAACAATTGCCTCTATGCCCAAATAGTGTAATACTGCAAAGAAATGAAAAAATTCCTGACTCTGATATGTTCCCCTTTCAATTAGTTAGATCTGCAGGCTAGACTGACTCCGCAGCTATACCAAGGGTAGTATCCACTTTCCTATTGCCTCCCTCATTGAATCCTATTCATATGGCATTTAACAATTGCCTCTATCCCCAAATAGTATAATCCCACAATGGAAACTAAAACATTTCTGACTCTTACATGTTGTCTGTTCAACCAGTCAGATCTGCTGGCTAGACTGACTCCGCAGCTATACCAAGGGTAGTATCCACTTTCCTATTGCCTCCCTCCTTGAATCCTATTCATATGGCATTTAACAATTGCCTCTATGCCCAAATAGTGTAATACTGCAAAGAAATGAAAAAATTCCTGACTCTGATATGTTCCCCTTTCAATTAGTTAGATCTGCAGGCTAGACTGACTCCACAGCTATACCAAGGGTAGTATCCACTTTCCTATTGCCTCCCTCATTGAATCCTATTCATATGGCATTTAACAATTGCCTCTATCCCCAAATAGTATAATCCCATAATGGAAACTAAAACATTTCTGACTCTTACATGTTGTCTGTTCAACCAGTCAGATCTGCTGGCTAGACTGACTCCGCAGCTATACCAAGGGTAGTATCCACTCTCCTATTGCCTCCCTCATTGAATCCTATTCATATGGCATTTAACAGTTGCCTCTATCCCCAAATAGTATAATCCTATAATGGAAACTAAAACATTTCTGACTCTTACATGTTGTATGTTCAACCAGTCAGATCTGCTGGCTAGACTGACTCCGCAGCTATACAAAGGGTAGTATCCACTTTCCTATTGCCTCCCTCCTTGAATCCTATTCATATGGCATTTAACAATTGCCTCTATGCCCAAATAGTGTAATACTGCAAAGAAATGAAAAAATTCCTGACTCTGATATGTTCCCCTTTCAATTAGTTAGATCTGCAGGCTAGACTGACTCCGCAGCTATACCAAGGGTAGTATCCACTTTCCTATTGCCTCCCTCATTGAATCCTATTCATATGGCATTTAACAATTGCCTCTATCCCCAAATAGTATAATCCCATAATGGAAACTAAAACATTTCTGACTCTTACATGTTGTCTGTTCAACCAGTCAGATCTGCTGGCTAGACTGACTCCGATGCTATACCAAGGGTAGTATCCACTTTCCTATTGCCTCCCTCCTTTAATCCTATTCATATGGCATTTAACAATTGCCTCTATGCCCAAATAGTGTAATACTGCAAAGAAACGAAAAAATTCCTGACTCTGATATGTTCCCCTTTCAATTAGTTAGATCTGCAGGCTAGACTGACTCCGCAGCTATACCAAGGGTAGTATCCACTTTCCTATTGCCTCCCTCATTGAATCCTATTCATATGGCATTTAACAATTGCCTCTATCCCCAAATAGTATAATCCCATAATTGAAACTAAAACATTTCTGACTCTTACATGTTGTCTGTTCAACCAGTCAGATCTGCTGGCTAGACTGACTCCGCAGCTATACCAAGGGTAGTATCCACTTTCCTATTGCCTCCCTCAATGAATCCTATTCATATGGCATTTAACAATTGCCTCTATCCCCAAATAGTATAATCCTTTAATAGAAACTAAAACATTTCTGACTCTTACATGTTGTCTGTTCAACCAGTCAGATCTGTGGGCTAGACTGACTCCGCAGCTATACCAAGGGTAGTATCCACTTTCCTATTGCCTCCCTCCTTGAATCCTATTCATATGGCATTTAACAATTGCCTCTATGCCCAAATAGTGTAATACTGCAAAGAAATGAAAAAATTCCTGACTCTGATATGTTCCCCTTTCAATTAGTTAGATCTGCAGGCTAGACTGACTCCGCAGCTATACCAAGGGTAGTATCCACTTTCCTATTGCCTCCCTCATTGAATCCTATTCATATGGCATTTAACAATTGCCTCTATCCCCAAATAGTATAATCCCACAATGGAAACTAAAACATTTCTGACTCTTACATGTTGTCTGTTCAACCAGTCAGATCTGCTGGCTAGACTGACTCCGCAGCTATACCAAGGGTAGTATCCACTTTCCTATTGCCTCCCTCCTTGAATCCTATTCATATGGCATTTAACAATTGCCTCTATGCCCAAATAGTGTAATACTGCAAAGAAATGAAAAAATTCCTGACTCTGATATGTTCCCCTTTCAATTAGTTAGATCTGCAGGCTAGACTGACTCCACAGCTATACCAAGGGTAGTATCCACTTTCCTATTGCCTCCCTCATTGAATCCTATTCATATGGCATTTAACAATTGCCTCTATCCCCAAATAGTATAATCCCATAATGGAAACTAAAACATTTCTGACTCTTACATGTTGTCTGTTCAACCAGTCAGATCTGCTGGCTAGACTGACTCCGCAGCTATACCAAGGGTAGTATCCACTCTCCTATTGCCTCCCTCATTGAATCCTATTCATATGGCATTTAACAGTTGCCTCTATCCCCAAATAGTATAATCCTATAATGGAAACTAAAACATTTCTGACTCTTACATGTTGTATGTTCAACCAGTCAGATCTGCAGGCTAGACTGACTCCGCAGCTATACCAAGGTAGTATCCACTTTCCTATTGCCTCCCTCACTGAATCCTATTCATATGGCATTTAACAATTGCCTCTATCCTCAAATAGTATCATAATGCAAAGAAATTTTAAAATGTCTTGACCCAGACATGTTGCCTGTCCAATTAGTCAGA
This sequence comes from Harmothoe impar, assembly GCA_947462335.1. Lineage (NCBI taxonomy): Eukaryota > Metazoa > Annelida > Polychaeta > Phyllodocida > Polynoidae > Harmothoe > Harmothoe impar. Next base: position 67,260,680 of record OX381711.1, read on the forward strand.
TCTGCAGGCTAGAGTGACTCCGCAGCTATACCAAGGGTAGTATCCACTTTCCTATTGCCTCCCTCATTGAATCCTATTCATATGGCATTTAACAATTGCCTCTACCCTCAAAAAGTATAACACTGCAAAGAAATTTTAAATTGTCTTGACTCAGACATGTTGTCTGTCCAATCAGTCAGATCTGCAGACTCTATCCCCAAATAGTAAAATACTGCAAAAAATCAATCTATATAAGTACATTTACCTACTATTCTCTTAGTTACTGATAAACATATTTACAATTCCTGTTTGTGATAACACAAAATGAGATGTCCTACACTTTTTGCCTCCCTTTGTCTGTGGTATGTCATAGGGGTATCATAGGGGTATTCAAAATAATTGCCCTTCTAACATTCAAATTAGATATACAGTTTTCAATGGTTTGACAAAGATACATGGGAGAATCAAATATAAAATATACACCAGTCAAATAAGTAGCAGTTCAATGCACTATATGTACATATATCTAAGGGAGTATTCATTTATTATTTACAGGGGGGGTGGTGGGTTTGGGGGGGCGTGAAAATTTCCGACCCCTCCTGAGGGGGGGCGTAAAAAATTCTGACCCCCCTTGAGGGGGTAGGCGTAAAAATTTAAGCCCCTTTTAAGCAAAAAAGCCCGCGCGTTACTATAGTTCAAAGGGGGGAGGCCAAATTTTTTCGGCGCCTTGGGCGAGGGGGGGGGGGCGCGAAACGTTACACGCGCTCTCGAGAGGGGGGCGTAAAAAAATCTCACCACCCCCCCCCTGTAATAAATAAATGAACACTCCCTAATACTGGACATCAACATCCATGTAGGCCTAATAGAATCCTACTATCAAAAATCATCAAATTAGAAAAAACACCCAAATTAAAAAAGCCACTCAAATTAGAAAAGCCACCAGATATAAAACTGGGCAGAGATCAATATAGAGATATAAGAGCCAGAGAATCGAAATCCCCGGGACTTGGCTGCAATCCTGCAATACCCGGGACTTGGCTGCAAGTCCTTAGGACTTGCCATCCATTTCCAAGCCCTGAGAACTTGGCCTCAAGTCCTGAGGACTTGGAACTCAAGTCCTCTGGACTTCCCTTTGTAGCATAGTAACGCGCGGGCCTTTTCCCCCAAAACAGGTTGAATTTTTTTGACCGCCCCAGAGGGGTCCAAATTTTTTAACCCCCCCCAAAATCCACCACCCCCCTCCCCTGTTGTTAAAAAATGAGCACTCCCTTAGCGGTTTCAGTGTAACCCAGTGAGAGACCAGCCTGACGAGTTGGGGCCCTGGAGGTCTGTCCAATATTAACCAAAAACATAACGCAGTGGGCATAACTATGTGCAGATTCCACAAGTGGCATATGCCGGATTCCACGCATGCCCTTTATAAGGGCATAAGTGGAATCCGGCAGGTGACACACATGGAATCTACTCATATTTATGCCAACAAGTTATGTTTTTGTTTTATTATACCCCCCCCCCCCCTCCCCCCCTTTAGTGTCCAGAACAAACACCGGCAAATCCGGCAAATCCTGGTGTTGGCGATCGTCAGGGAAAGTGTAGGCCTATGATTTGCCAGTGTTTGCTCCAGAGACTACCACCCCCCCCCCCCAATCCTAGCCGGTCAGACTACTCTTAGGGAGTATTCATTTATTATTTACCGGGGGGGGGCGTAAAAAATTTCCGACCCCTCCTGAGGGGGGGGGGCGTAAAAATTTAAGCCCCTTTTTAGCAAAAAAGCCCGCGCGTTACTATAGTTCAAAGGGGGGGGGCGGAAATTTTTCGGCGCCTTCGCGCCCCCCCGCGCCTTCGGCGAGGGGGGGTGCGAATCGTCACACGTGCTCTCGAGGGGGGGGGCATAAAAAAAATTTCGCCCCTCCACGCGAAATCTCACCACCCCCCCTGTAATTAATAAATGAACACTCCCTTAGATACAGGAAAACTAATACCCGATTTTCGTACGATTCCCAAAGTCGGGCATACCAAACTCCTACGATTTTTGAAAATGTAAGATTTTGACGAGAGATTGAGCCGCCAAAAACACATTAGGGAGGGTTCATTATTTATGGCAGGGGGGGGGGGGTGAGCATTTGAGGGGGGGGGGGCAAATTTTTTTAGGGGTATTCAAAGGGGGGGGCCTTTTTTTTTACCCTATTCTTAGGGGGGGGGGCCTTTTTTTTTAAGGGTATTCCTAAAAATGTCGCGAATTTAGTACGTTGAAATGTCGCGAATTTTGGTAACAGCCTGTGTTATATTTTACCAAATTATGTCAATATTTTCAAAATTTTCAAAAATTTTCCTCAAACTCCTAGCAAATTTCTCACTGCATCACTTTTGACACTCAGAATAGCCCACCGTTATGTCAGTCTTCAAAAAAGTGCCGGCCTCATGTAAGCACTGAGGGTAAGGGGAGCTTCCAATTTATAAGCACTGGGGCCCTTAACTCTTCCTTTACCAAGCTCCACATAAAGACACCCCTCCCAAGACCAGATTTTTTCAGATGAAATTCAAATAGGATATTGGGATTTAGGGGATGGCCTAACCTTTCAGAAACTGAAGGAATTTTGTAAATATTCAAATTAGAAGTACATCTATGACAAAATGAACAACATTGAAGGACCAGAAAGTAAGATACCCAAATCGCCCTAAGTGCACCAATTAGGGAAATAAAGGCCTATTTCAAATTAAATATAGCTTATTTAAGTGTATTATGTTGCCATTAAACTTACATTTAGGCCAGAATGCATTAAAATAGACCTTGACTTTTGGTACCATCTGTTTCAGCACGAAAAATTGGACAAAACCATTTTTCACCCAAAAAACAATATTGTTTGACATTTTTCACAATTTTTGCCCTAAATATTGCTCAAATCATATCCAAAATTAATTAAATGTCATCCAAGTTGAGATGCCCAGCATTTCTAGAATATTGGATGTATATGAAAATGGATTAAGATATGCAGAGACAATATGCCATAGAGTACTGTCAGAAAAAATCAGGGGATTCTACCAACTTTTGGGCAAACCACAGGGGGTCAGAAATCGGCCAAAATCGGCCGAAAATCGGCGAGTAACTCGCATAAATGCGTGTACGGTCCTGTACTGTAAACTCGCAATAATGCGTGTACGGTAAAGGAAGGGTTAAACTCGACGGTATGTAAGTCAAGTGTCTGAGGTTTGACCAGCGAGTATCATGAGACGTTTACACTAAAACGAATGGATGTATTTGTTGCAAGGTAGTAAATTGTAGGTAAAAAAGTGCCCAGGATTAAATGCATACAATTAGTAGACACCAACATCGTTTTTGTAATAATGTTGAAAACGATCCAGGGTGGGGGGGGGGGGGGGGGGCGCTTTTTTTTCAACCTATTCCGAGGGGGGGGGGCCTTTTTTTTTCAACCTATTCCGAGGGGGGGGGGGCCAATTATTTTTGACGTATTCGATTTGCCAAACGCTCACCCCCCCCCTGCCATAAATAATGAACCCTCCCTTATCAATACCGGTATGAGACAGGCCAGCAAAATTAAAATAAAAAACGCCCTCGTCATATTTTTCACTGCTTGGTGATGAGAAACAATTCATTTTTTTTGAGTGGCCTTATTTTGAGATCGGAAAATCGGGACAAAAAATCGCCGGATTACACGCCTAGGCCCTACCGTTGCATACAGACTGTGCCTGTAACAGAGCTGCTGTAGGCCTATACCCACTGAGTGTGCATACGAATTCCCTATACCTACAACACTGATAGACCGTATGGGGGTATAATAAGGGATAAGAAATTTGTTATCAATATGACTGACATCAATAGGCTAGTCAATATTTAGCAGCTGTAAAATATGAATAGAATTAGTTTTAGTCATGTGTATTTGGGCCGCCACTTGCGAGTGTTTGTTATGATGGATTTAGTTCCTCTCAATCTCACTAGGGGACATCATGCTAAAGTCGGCCCACTCCTCCCTCCTGCCTGATCTGATCTCTAAGCTCCGCCCCCTCTACCCCCATTACCCGGTCTCCTTCTTTTCCCGCGTCCCTGAGTGTTGCACAGCTAGCGTGTACGCTGGAATGGACCATGCAGTGCTGCCACCAAGTGTTAATTCATATACATTCACTTGATGCTGATAGATTTAGCTATTTACCGTAAAACCTCGCTTATAAGCCTAACTCGCATACTAGCCACACCCTGGCTTGTATAATTTGCTACTACTACCATAAAACCCCATGTATAAGCCTAACATGATTAAGTGAGGTTTTACGGAACTAAATCTGCTTGTTGTACAAAATTCGCAGGTTGGATTACAAAATAAGTTGTAGAATTTAAGCATGGTTCAGGAGCTCGCCAGTCTGAAGACTGGTAATTTGCTTGTTGAAACAAGAGCTGCTATAGTTTTGAAATTTACTTGTTCCAATAATTTGCTTGTTTATCTAGGTTTTTGTCAGTTTCAGGCCTCCCACCACCTTCCGGACCACCTTAAAAGTATTTCAAAGGAATCTTTTCCCCGAAAATAAAGGAATTTTGAAGGGATTCTAAAGGAATCTCGGTCAAAATAAATGAATTAAAATGCAATATTTACTGACATTATAGCATGGAATATTGATCACAGTTTTGTTATCGCAGGAATTTGCCTTGATTGGGCGTATAAGAGTAGGAAAATTCAATTTATTAATTAATTTGACCATGGCATTGTTCAAAAGAATCTATAGAATAGTCTGCAGGATAATGGTTTTGCGCGTCACACTCACAGACATCCTCAATGCTTGGATTTTTTTTTCATTGTGGGAAGAAAACTGACTGCACAGCTATGCTTAAGTTCTGAGGAGATACAATTCTGACCCTGCCTCTGAAAATTTTGATATTCTAAACTCATATAGTGCGCTTTGACACTTTTTGATGAAAAATGGGCATTCTGGTGCATTTTGGCACAAAACATTAAAGCTCAGTATCTATCCTCCATGATTGGGACTGGAACCTAGTTTTAAGTACTTTGGAAATTTCAGAATTAAAATGGTGTGTTCTGGTGCATTTTGGCACATAACTTAAGCCTCACATTTGTATAAATTTTTATGACTGGGGCTGGAATCATGTATTAGGAGGGAACGCTTTTAGAAGATTTGGAAATTCTAGACCTGAAATGGTGCAATCTGGTGGATTTTGCTACAAAATTTACTCCTTAGATCTGAACTATCCTCTATGTCTGGGGCACCATATTTATTTAGGCACAGATATATATTTTTTAGCCTGGATCAGATTGGATCTGGACGAATTACAAAGATGACCAAATTGAAAAGAAATAAATGTATGAAATCTGAGCTGTTATGTATGAAATTTACAGATAGCCATGATTATTGTCTCATATGTATGGACTATCATCATAGTCACTATAGCCCAAAATCCCATCGGCAGGAAGCTGCCTTAAAATGGTATCTGCCGCCACTATTTCGCAGCCATTTCGCCCTGCAGCGCCAATTTAGCCCCTGTAACGCCGTGGACTTTGGCGGAACAGCCGCGTCTTTTTCGTGAAATGGCGGCGAAATAGGCGTGGCAGAGGGGCGATACCGTTTTAACGCAGGTTCTTGTTGCAGTGGATTTGGGCTTATCCCCTCTGTATCAAGATTCTAGACTTGAAATGGGGCATTCTGGTACATTGTGGCAAGGCAGAAGATATATAAAGGCCCAGATCTCTATTATCCTTTATGGGTGGGGCTGGAACCTTGTTTATGGAGGAAGAGCTTTAAAACAAATCTGGAAATTCAGGCTTGAGGTGTTGCAGAAGATATATCATCTGGCATAACTTCCGTGGGAGTTTAAAATCCACATATTAGTGAGGAACTAGCAGTGCCACCTGGTGCCTCTCCCTGCCAGCAATAGTGGAACTCTCCACCATGGGAGGGGAGAAGCACTCCTCAGGCAAGCAGCAAGCAAGGCAGGCAGCAGACTTTGGTTTTTCTCGCGGCACATTGTTTACCATTCACTTTAAATATTTCATTCAATCAGATACCGGATATATAAAAAATAACATAGCCATTTGTTGAACTTTGAATAAAAGTTTTTTTATTTTCTTTTCGGTGACTAACACCTGCAAATCCGTCACTATTTTACATGATAACCAATGTTCATATCAAAGTCACAACCATTTAAAAGTTAACAAACACATAACACAAAAGTGGCGGTTAGAAAAAATACAAAAGGAAGAAAAAGTAATCAGTTGCGAGTTACATGGCAGACTTGAACAGGGTTCTCTGGTTCTCAAAAAGTCATGTGTCAGTCGGACTATATATCTCTAAATCCATGATTCGTACACTCCCCAAACTGAAATACCTTCACAAATCCTTCTATTAATTAAATAAACCCCAGAATGGTCGAGTTGGGGTGACAATTCATGACTAGATCAGCCTTGTGTAGGGATCTTCTCTCATCTTTCTCCACATTCATGTTTTAAGCACAGCCCCTTGTCCTCAGATGGTGTTACCATGGCAACCTCAGTCACAACGAGGCACTTACTATAGCACCCCTGCAGGGCCTGGGAGACCTTCTACCTCTCATTGGGGAATCATCAACATGTTAAGTGTCTAATTACAATAAATAGCTTCAATATAGCAGATTGCTTAGAATACATTGGCTTTAAGTGGCATTTCTTTAATACCAGTGCACCCAATATTGTCATGAAAACTCCCTTTAATATTCAATTTCCTATCTCACATTAACTCTTTACAGTACTTCAGAGCTGTCAAAGCTATTATTTCCCGTTGATAAAATACACTTGCTTCTGTGTTTTAATTTCCATGTTGAACCTGGGTAAAAAGTAGGTAGTCTCTAGCTCTTCTCATGTACAACACACAACTGAGAGAATGCTCATGCGTCCACAATAATAAATACCAACGAGTCTCTGATATAAAACAATGCATCAGCTACATAGGACACACCTTTAAAATCTAAACTTAAGAACACAGTAGCCAACATGTAGTGGTAGTAGTAAGGCAATGTAACTTTGTCAAACAAACTAGATATACAATCATGATATTGCAGGCCACAGCAGTATCGGCCATGCAGTATTTATTAATTAACCTCGCACACTACATACACTAAGTCCCCCCATGTTTAAATCTACTTGGCAAGTAAGGGGGCTAGGCCCTTTCAAACATCACATAATCTACTTAAAAAAATAAGAAACAAAACAGAAAAAGAAACACCAGTCTTTGTTTTTTGTGTACATCCCTAAATACAGTATGTCCTTCCACTAAACCCAAATGCTGCCCTTAGGACCAAATTTGCTGACTTTGTCACCTTAGAGTCTGGACATTATTAGCTTTCTGTGGCAGCATCCTTAAGCATAGGCACACTGCCATAACTGTCCCCATGTCTCTCCCTTCCCGTCCTTATTTTTCTACCTCATGGTCTAACTGAATTGCATAATATACATTGAAGTGTAGTGGGCCCCCTGCACATGATTATTCTCCCTACTGTGCCTAGAAAACAACCATCAGAGCTAATTGCTGGAAGGTGTATAGCTCTTTGTGGCTGGTTGTTATGTCATCTTGGGTTGTCGCGAATTTTTTTTTTTTAATTGTGAAAATGGTTATTGTTCGCGAGACAAGTCCACACCAATTTTTGTTTCATTTACCATATCTCCAAATTCCATGATGGTTCCGCTCACTGGTGCCACACAATGCCGTGAATAGATAAAGCGGCATGACGAGCACCGCCGGCCCACTAGTGACTTCTGTGTGAGTTAATGTGGACGGCGCCGCGCGGGGAGCAGCTCGCTCTAAACTAAACTACACCCGGCAGCACCCGCTCACAGGCCCCCCTTGTAACCCCTCACTGTGAGGGGCAGCTAGTGGATGAATAACTTCTGCAGCATCTTCACCTTTCTCTCAGTTTTATACAATATCAGCAATGAGCAAACACACAAATCTATTTACAGAAATAACATGAGTTACTACTATCTGTCATTATAGAAATGAAACCAAAGACAGGCGTTATGGTGACTTGTTATTATAATGAGGTTATTGGCATAGACCGAGGTGGCATTAAGCGTAACAATAAGTCACCTGGGGGAGGGGGTGCTGTTGACAGTGTGGGTGGAGTGGGGGGGGGGGGGATTGATAGGGCTAGGGCTACAATCCTATATGCAAAACTGTAAAAGGCAATACAGAATGTAAAGTCCTTAATGAGGGGGCAAACTGTACAGGCGGTCCACCCAAGCACACTTCACTAACAGGGCGACCACCAGCCTTGGGGGTCAACTCGTATTGGGGCAACTCAAGGTATATTACTGCTTATATACAGGTGTGAATGCATAGTATTGCAACAGTCTCAATGATGGGGCAATGCAATTTGGAAGAAGTATATAGCTCTGTAAAAATAGTCATTGATGCCCTTCTGAGACAAAATTGAGCATTTTGATGCTGATTGTGACCAGATTTTACTTCTATGGGTGGCCAACCATTTTCTGATTAGAAAAGGGAAGTTAGTTTGCAAATTATTCACCAGGCGGCAGCACAAACGTGTTCAGAAAGGGAGATCTAGTCCAGTGGGGATGGAATACTGTTCTGGCAGGCAACCACACAACATAGGCTGCTTTAATTGCGGGAACCCTTTGTGTATTTTAAATATATAAAATTAATTATCAATCAATAAAGAAGAAAAAAAAAGTTCTACCCTTTGCTGTAGGAATTGATTTAACAACAATTATAGAACTGAGGACTCTACAATTGACTATAATTATTCAATAATAAACCTTTAAATCTGAGAGACCCGGCTTGACCAGACTTGGGATTGCTGCTCTTTTCGTTCTCGCGTTAACAGCCGACACAAGACACTTGCTGACTAGACTAGGAGACATGGCCAGTTGCAGACCATGCTCCAACTATCTGGTTTTGACAAAGGATGCAATCAGAAATCACATGGACTCTGCTCCTCTTGACATTCATTCCTCTCATTTTGTGCTTGACAACTCACTAAGCTACCTTACATCCAGGCAGTTAGTTGACACTTGCATGGTATTTGTCTGTTATTAAGTTTACATCATTATTTTCACAAACAAAAACTGCTTAGAACCGTCTAAGTATAAAGCAATACAAGCTTGGTCACACTTCTAAGTGTCATAAAAATGAAAATGATACATATTGGTAATAATAATTATACTACTAGTACAAATCCACCCAGCACAGTTTTGGGCTTATTTTCTAGAGGTTTAACTCATTTTTTTCTATGAATTCACATCACCTGTATCATGTTCATATCCCTGTATGGTATACACATCTGTAGGCCTATACATATATAATTAATTATAGCAATGCAAACAGGAAATGGAGCAAAGTCAATTAGCACTAGGTGGGCGGGTTTGAAACTTCACTCATAGCTTGCGTAAGTGCGGGGGTAACAACACGTAGTAATTCATAATTATCGTAGCCTGTAGTAAGTACCCTGTACATATCCAATAAGGCAGAGTTTGCGTTTGCTTGTTCAGGAAATAAACCAAAGAGAACGAAGACCTAGATTACACTAGAAAAGCCATTACATGGTCTCTAATGGGATCACAGTAGTCCACATAGGCTTTGTATAATGATTCGAGGAAGACTGGTACAACGCCCATAGAGCTCAGGAGAGAAACGCCTCTCAATAATGCGCTATAATTAAGTTCATCCTTCACTAGAACTCACTTTATGAGTATTACTAAATAGGACCTCCCTTAACTGGGGATTCTCCATTTCACTTTCTTTTTTGTTCGGTGTATACAATTCTAACTCCATTTCATTGTATAAAAATTGCAACCTTTGCTTTAAAATTGAATTTATCTATAATAGTGAATTGCTAGAAATTAATAGGAAAAATTGGGGAAACACAAAAGTCCAACAAAGTAACCAGCAATTTAGGGCCGAGCTGGTCATATAAATGGCTAGAAAATCTGGTATTACCGATAACATGGCGACTGTGGACAAGTACAGCCTTTATAGAGTCACTCACACTCACACACCAGTCATGAGCTCCTTTCTGTAGTGGCCTAGCTAGCTTTGAATATTTCCCCCCGGTTTGCACGGGTAACAAATAACAGCTATCGGCAGCGTCATAAAACAACTTGAGCTATCTCTACAATATATATATATTATAACTATTCTCGTCATTCTGCGCTCTGTGTTTGAATAAACGAACTAGAGGATTGAGACTTTGAGTCATCGGTCCAGAAACAAAGTGAGCTTGGACAGTTGGGAGGCAGCGAGTGGCCATAGGAAACATACAAGACGCTGTATAACAGCGTTTAAGTACCACTGCCGGGATACGACACCTAGTCATTGCTCAGATCTTGAGGATACACATCCTAGCAGATTTAATCATAATTAGTAACGCAGTGACGGTCATTAAACGTCAAACCCAAACTGATAATAATAATAATCCCCCCAGCTGGCCTTCCTTTTCTGACCAGATCAGGAAGGCCCCGAGAAAAGAAAAAAAACAGTGGAAGTAGTCTACTGGGGGCTCTGAGTTCAGCCTGCCAACTGGCAGCGCCGTGACGCTCAGTGTCTGTAAGATATGTTATTGTTATTATTGCCATCCATGTAGTTGCTATAGGTCAGTGGATGGCAGTTTGCGGTAAACACTCCGGTCCTGGCTAACACCAGGACATCATCATACTAGCGGGCCTTTGCGTATATGGCCTTTGCTCCATACGGTTACATGGCATCTGACCAGGCCTAACTCACTTTTGTTTGATAAGACTAACCATAAGTCACATTTCCTTCCTTTGTGTACTTTATCGGCTCATGACTCATTGTCCACCCGACCCGTTCTGAAACTCTCGGTGGGCACGGGTGTGGCGGTTTAGAGCAGTGCTGCAGCCAGTCTTTTGAAGGGAAAAAAAGCCAATGTGCTAAACTATACAAGGTCTGTCACGGTGTGTGTTCACATTGGTCCCGGGGAGGAGTTGTCCGACGTCTGCGGCGACTGCTGCAGCCCCAGGGTGAGTTGGCCTGCTGCCTGGACCTGTGCTTGTGCTTGGGCCTGTGCTTGGGCCTGTGCTTGTGATTGAGCCTGCATTTGTGCTTGAGCTTGGGCCTGTGCCTGGGCGTGGGCCCGGAGTTGCTGGTTCTCCGCCTTGAGCTGCTCGATGATGTTTATGGCCTTCTCCACTTCCTGCTCGAGCAGCTGAACCTTTTTCGTCTTCTCGGAGAGAGCGCTGCGTAGGTGGGACAGCTCACTGTCTTTGATGCTCTCTTTGCTGAACACAGGCTTACCGTTAGCATCTATACTACCATGTCCCTGCGCGTCGGCCTGCAGCTGTGCATGTACCGCCTGGGGGAAGTTACCCCAGGGGAAGTTAGCGTAGCTGTTGAAGTTGTTGTGTGCTGACGCGTACTGCTGTTGCTGTTGGCTGATGGCCTGCCCGTCGGTGGCCGACCCTACAGAGTTGCTGTCTCCTGCCGGGCTCGTGATGCCCTGGCTCTGTTCCAGTGCGTCTGTGACGGCGGTGGTGGGCGGGGCGGGGCTATTCGTCTCGTGACTTTGCGGGGAGGCCTTGGCCTCGCTGCCGTCCTGAGATTCGTGTTGGAAGTTGTGCTGGCTGGCCTGTAGGTGCTGCTGCTCCATGTGCTGCTGCAGCGCCCAGCGCTCAAACTGACCGGCCTGTTGTTGTTGCTGCTGCTGCTCGTAGGTCGGGGGCGCCGTGCTCTGTGGTTGCTGCTGCTGCTCCCCCAGGGGTGAGGCACTGTTGAGGTGGGGGGAGACGGCGGCCTGCGGGCTGCCGTTGTAGGAGGTGGACATCTGGTCGGCTGCCTCTGTTTGTTGCTGTTGAACCTGCTGGGCCTGCTGTTGCAGCTGCTGCAGCTGGGGGTGGAAGAAGGCCATGGCCGCTGCCTGGCCGTTCGGGATCTGCACCGGTTGTCCCTGCGCGTTCAACATCATCATCTGACTCCCAGCCTGGCCTTCAAACTGACCGGCCGTCCAGATCTGTGAGAAGTGCGGCAGGGCGCCCGCCACTGTCGCCTGGGGGTTGGCAGGGAAGTTGGGTAGTTGCATGCCCATGCCCTGACCGGGGTAGCCGGGGGGCGGCATCTGGGGCATGTTGAGGCCCCCCTGAGGACTGCTAACGTTCATGGCTTGGGTGGGTGGGGGCGTGGGCGCTTGGTGGTTCTGCCGGTTCTTGTTGGCGTCTGCTTTCTTCCGACCCTTAGGCTTGGCCAGGTCTGATGCTTGTAGACCGGTGAGCTTAAGGTATGCTTGAAGCTCCTCATCGTAACGCGACTGCAAGTGATAAAGTTGTATCAATAATCAAGTCTAAATTTATTATATTTGACAATGGTCACTTTCAATTTTTTGTACTAGTTCAACCCATGGTGTTACATTTCTATGAATATTACCGTAAATTCCCGCGTATAACCCGCATCTCGCGTATAACCCGCACCCCCAAATCCTATAACCCGTTTCTGGATCTGGAAATTTATATTTTAGTACTGTTCTATAATAATAAAAACCCTCGTATAACCCGCACCTTATATAGGCATGTTTGGTATCAAATGAAAGCTGTGTCTGGTTCGCGTACAACCCGCGGGTAGTACGCGAGAATTTACGGTAATGTCTGATTTACTTTTCACTTCACAAACTCTCCCAGCCCCCATATTGAAATATTGTTTAGCATGAAAGTGGTAAATACTAGTAGGGCCAGACCAAAAAAAAAAGTTGGTCAATGGATTTCGCGCACCTTATTTTTGGAAATGGAAATTAAATTTTTTTTGGAAAAACAAATTGTCAATGGGTTTCGCTCGCTTCATTTTTTTCCAAATTGAGAATTTTTTTTTTTTTCCAAATTTTCTTTCAGTAATTCCCCTAGATCAACCAATACATTTTTATGTTATGGGTCCACTAAGAGCTTTTGTCGGAGGCTGGTTAAAAAAAAAAAAATTGTCACTCGCTCTAGTTTTCAACCAACAAAATCCATTGACCAAAAAGCATTCTTAAAAAAAAAAAAAAAAATTTCGCTCGCTCGCACCATTTTTTGAAAAGTGAAATCCATTGACCAACTTTTTTTTTTGGTGTGGCCTAGGAGATATTTACATGTATGTTTTAGTTGTAACAAAGCCATTTATCATTGGAATATATGTCTAGCAGTTGTCAATATTTTCATTTATGTATTTACGACATAACAGCTTTCTACAAACAATCAACCTATAGGATCGGTGAATAATACAAACATACAAAGAATTTTTATTTAGATATTTTTAATCTATTTACTTCCAAAAAATCATTAATTATTGACCAGAAATTCATGAATAGCTAGTAATACTGACCTTGTCTTGGACAAAGTCCTCATTGTATTTCTGTTTTGTGATGTCGTCCAGCTCTCTCCACATTTTCCCGATAGTGGCACCAATCTCGCAAACCGACAGACTTGGGTTTGCTTCTTTGACGGACTGCCATATCTGAATACAAGGTATACGTGAATCTTAGTTTACTTCGTTGGACTATCCCACAGATGTTGAAGGCGTACCGTTAGGTGGAAATGTTCAATAAAAGTCTTTCATTACAGCACTCAAACGTTGAACTGAACATCAAAACAGGAATAACTTACTGGGGAGTCTTAGTCATTATTACAATATGAAGTGAATATACCATAGCATTGGCTACAAATGAAATGCAACAAAAAGGGCTTCATGTGGATATTATTAGCGTATTACACCGACACCATTTTACAGCAAGGGTCAAGGCCACAGCTTCACTGTCTACCAGCATGGTGTCAAGTTCTCAACGCCACTCCGCAAAGTCAAACAAAACATACTGCCGATCGGAGAATATTAGAGGCTTTTTATCAATCTTTTCTTTTAAATAAAAATGATTAAAAGGTTATCAGCCAACTGTCTACTAGTAAAGGAAAGCAAGAAACCCCACTCGATTCTATAATAAAGGTGATTTTTATAAATATAATTTGTCACACTGCGGTTCAATTGGGGAAATTGATAAGGATCGAAATGGATTTAATGTCCTTTGGGGGACACACGCTTACCCTATCTCTAACAAATTTTTATTTACTTTTTTGAAATCATGGCCACACCAAAAAAAGTTGGTCAATGGATTTCCCTCACCATATTTTAGATAATTTCTTTTAATTCGTTATTCTATAGATTTACCTGCATATCAACAAAAGATTTGTTGTCAGAGACAAAGTACCCCTTTAAAAGAAAAAAGCCGTTCGCTCCATTTTCCAATTGACAAAATCCATTGACAATTTGCTTTCCTTAAAAAATAGATTTAACAATTTTGCTGGCTCACACTCTTTTTTCGAAATTGAAATCCATTGAGCAACTATTTTTGTGTGTGGCCTATAGATATAGTTTACTTTGGTTGTCATGAAAGGTATCTAGGTAGTTCCCTTTCCCTTCATAAGATCTTCCTCAAATTCATAATTTTTTCTATATTTGCCTCTTTTTCGGGCTAAGGTGAATCACACAGTGCTTGAGTTGGAATTTGAAAAAAGGAGTTTCCGAAACGATGCAGTGTTTTTAAAGAGTTAAAATAATTATTGCTATAACTCCGTCATGCAATCTCCGACTGGCCTGGAACCTGTCAAGAGGACAAAATACAAAAAGCTCCTGCGAACAGCGAAAGGGTCAAAGCCCTTAAAAAACACTGAGGGAAAAGAAGATTAGCCTTAATGCTAAAGTTGTCATTCTGAGTTAATACTACTATGTTAGCTACATCCAAAAATATCAAACTACTAAAGCTTACAAAAAATGTGGGGGGGGGGGGGGGGGGGGCCCATGATGGAAAAAAATAGGCCTAGATTCTACCTACGCCTGCAAAGTCTACGCGCCTACAATGTGAGACGGACAGCGAAAGCGAAGACAAAGAGACTGACACACTCAAAATGAGGGAATGGGAGGGAAACAGATAAAAAGCTAAATCTGATCAAATAAATAATTCAGGAACACTTTTAGTCTACGTTTCTACTGGAGAGGCAGGGTAGCTACAGGCAGCAGCAGGGCGTCAGGCAGTTGTTGTGGACGTGATGTTATCTAGTGGTGTACTTGTTGTAAAGATGCACAGAAGCCTGTTTTAGTAAGTCTACTGACCCCATCAATATACAACGTCTAAGATTACCCCTTGCCAACAATATGTCCAAAATATTAAGTTCAGGTGTCCCGACCGACCCTATGTTTTTGGGACCAACCCTGATTTTTTTTCCCCCTTTTACTTTTGAATTTTTCTCTTGAAATAAATGATTTTTTTACTTAAGAAAATTTGGTAAAAAAATATTTTTAAATCGACCTACCGACCCTACGTTTTTTCGGCCATGTTATCTGAACACACTTTTCTTTGAGGCCTCATCAATAAAGGCTTCCTGTAAGTTCCAAAAAATCCCAAATTTCTGTTATATATTCAGTTCTAAAAGGGTTCGACATATTCATTTTCAAGACTGGAAAGGATTGATAGGACTTTAGGAAATCTACATAAGATGAAGAACAGTTCAGAAAGAGGGGTAGGAGTGTGTATGAGATAAAGTCTCTTGTGCTTTTATGAAAGTGTTCAATGGTCAGTGTAGAGGCCTTCCTCACCCCCCTCCCCCTGACTCCCAGACTGTTCCTACGTCCATGTATACATGTTACACTCTGGGGTAAAGTATCCTTATGTATTAATACTAGCGCGCCCCGAGAGGCGTTTGGAACAACAGGCATGGGATTCAGTTTTAAAAGAACTTTTCTATTTGATGAAAAAAAAATACACTGTCTGCAGGGATGGAGTCTTTCCTCAACTTTAAAAGACCCCACCGACCGTATAAAAGTATTTCTAAAGTGAGAATCACAGCGGTCATTTTTGGTCTTGGGCGAAAAAAATGCCCATCACATTTTTGGTCTTGGGCGAACAAAAAAAAAATCCCTGGCGAACGGGTGAAGGGAAGAGGACAAAAATCCCATGCCTGGAACAAGTTAGTAGTATATTTTGTATGACTTTGACATGTGTCGTGTGTCATTCCTGCCAATGCCCCCTAGTGGTAGAGAGTGGATTGCGTACCTCATCCTTGCCTTCCTTGACGGACTTCCAGATCTACGGACAAGCAAACATGTTACATCAAGCTATTACAGAGTGGTCTGTGTTAAACGGAGACAAGCGAGTTATCATCACACACCCGACACAACAACCACAGCGACCCCACTTCTTTTTTAATTTCAGAAGAGCAGCAATGCTAATTTATTACTTTGTAGAACAATACATGGGATAGCCATCAGAACAAGTTTTTATTTTTGCTTTCAAAGTTGTCATCAAGACGAAAATGTGTTTTTACTGATGACTTCTATTTTTACAAAAAAAATAATCATATTTTCATCTGAAATTTCATTTTAGAATTCCAATAATAGCGCGGAAATCATTATGAAGGATTTTCCTTGCTATTGTTTATTTTTATAAATTGATACCAAGATTGATTTTCCAAACCTCTGCGATTGTTAATCCTTATCATTTCTTCAAGAAATTACATAACATTGAGCTGGGTTGTTGTAGAGGGTGTGTTACACCAGTCTGTTAAATAGGGTGTTTGTTGTCACCTTCCCATTACCATGGTAACCCTCGTCCAGTAGCAGCGCACCGGCCACCCAGGGGATAACAGTAGTGTAACCCTTTAAGGACGGCATAATGCATAAATGTATCATGCCCTTGGTCGTCATGATGCATGAATGCAGCCCTGGCGAGTAACTCGCCAGGGTTGCGTTCAAGCATCATGCCGACCTTACGGGGTTGAGACACTCCCGAAGGGTTGGCATGATGCACCGAGACACTCTTGAAGGGTCGGCATGATGCACCAATGCAGCCCGGCGAGTTACTCGCTGAGCGAGTTACTCGCTGGGCGAGTTTGCGCCAACCGTCCTTGCAGGGTTCTATCAGGGGCTGCCACCACCACCATACCCCCACCTGGTGTACCCTCACCATGCATACTCACACACCTGTACCACACCTGGGTATCACTTGTTACCACTCACAATACCGGCACATCTGGGGACTGGTTCACCACTTTTACTTTACGGTGACTACACATTAAAGCCGCTTAAAGTTAATTATCCACTTTGCAGATACTTTTTGAAACAATAAGTTAATCATCCACTTTGCAGATCTATATTTTTTGAAACAATACGGTGAGGTCATTTTCGATTCGTAATTTAAAGGTAATGTTCTGGAGAGGAACACTTTTTTTCTTTCATCTACATCTATTGATCATATAAATGCCTGAGATATAAAATTGTGGGCCATTAACCTGTATCTCCTTTCTCTTTTTTTTAAGGAAAAGAGAAACGAGCCGTGAGCCGCCCCAATGGAGAGGGTGAAGGAATGTATGCAAAGATGAGGATAATAGACTTAAAGTGGCCATGTTATTATTTTTTTCATTTTATAAACCCGCAAAGTTATCTTGAATTTTGTTCTAGTACCATGGATTCATAATTCAGCAAAACATGAACATTTCCTCTGAATCAGTAAAGGAAATTGCTTCATGGCCAATTCATTTTAAATACAGGATTTTTATATTCTAACAAAGAAACTGTATCCCTAGTAGTCGGTGTATTTGCGCTATTCAATGCCATTGCACATTAATTCAATTTGAAAAATGAAAGGTGGTGGACACGCAATCACACATTTTAACTCCAAAGTAATTTGTATTTTAATCTAATCCATGTATTGAGTTTAATCACTAATGGCTTTAGACATTTTCAACTGTAACTTTTGATATTACAAACATTTACACAGACGATATACATTTTGACGACAATGATATAAACTCTTCTGCAAACCATTCTTGGCACGTTGTTGAAATATTTACTTTTGATTCGTCCATTTACTTTTCACAATGGGCCACGATATCTGAGGTATACAATCTCCTTTCATTGGAACAAAATAACATTCCCAACTACAATAAACAAAACAATTCTTCATGCTTCACTTAAGATGATCGAATAATTACCGATTGAAGGATTTGCACTGTATACAAGTATTACATTTCCAACAGCAGGAAAAGGTTTGATAAATATATTCTAAAAAATCAAACGAACACAACTCACCGATTTACTGTATCTCATATAAGGTGTCAGAGGCCTTCTGGGCGGCTTTGGCGTTTGCCCATCCATACCGGAATCGTAATTCCTGAACTCGCTGTAAAAGAAATAAAACAAAATATATAAACTACGGCTCCCGATATTCACAAATCGTTATATGTAGACAATTATGGAAAAATGACCTGCATGGATCACCACACAACAAAGGTACAATGTTGCTATTGTATAATGAATCAAATATCATTGAAGACAACCACAATACCAGTATGGTACCGTAATGATATATGAACTGCCCTGTTACAGTACAAGAACGGTGGGTTAGGGGAGGGCTACAATCACAATATAGTATAGACATTCTGACAGCTAAAGGGGCAATGAGTGTACATAATACCATCTTGTGTGAATAGATCTTGGTTTGTGTCTGGAAACATGATTGAATCGGACAATATAACAGGGGCGTAGGAAGCAATCTTTTTTTTCATTCCTCCCCCCCCCCTTTTTTTTGGGGGGGGGGGGGAGGGGAGCAAGATATTTTGGGTTGAAGGGCCCTATACGTCTTTGTATGTTTATTCAGGGGACCCTTTCATTTTTGAGGGGGGAGGGGGCGGGTCCCCTGCCCTCTTCCCTATTTCTACACGACTGCAATGTGATTCAGTCTCATTTGTTCAGCAGTTACTGGGTTTTCAAATGTATCTCAAGTTACTATCTAAAACTAAACAGTTCTTAAAAACCCGTTCTCTACATGCGCATCAATGTCCAACAATATTGCTCGGCGCACGGAAGTATCAGAAATAATTTGAATCATCCAATATCTGTTGCAAACGGCTGCAAAAAACATGCTTTATTTAGAAACTCATATGCGGCTAGGAATAACAAGTTATTGTTGGAGCTCATGTTCATTACCCAGCACGTGGTTATTGTGTCACGTGCAGCCTCATATCGGCATCCATGCCAACTGTTTTACGGAGCTACAGTGTAGGGAAAGGGGGGGGGGGGGGGTGGTGGTTTGAATGTTTGTGTACCTCTACATGGGTACCCATATTTTGGACAATGATTTTTATGAAAAGGGCCGTGTTGACATGTCGATTTTATGCATACAGTATATACTAGGGCCTAATAAAATGTCTGTGTCCGTCGCTTTTTTAAAACCCCTGTGTCGCACGTGCCAGATTTTAAAACCACCATGTCACCCACATCGGATTTTACCCATGATGGGGCACATGTTTGCCCTACACTCCCCCCCCCCAAAAAAAGACCAACTAAATTTAATAAAACATCTTATACATGTAGTACACACAATGCCAAACCTGGGGACCGAGGGACCTAGATTAGATCTGCATGGGGCTCAAACATTACTTTTCTATATACCGGGTAATTCCTATATAGGTGTGAAAGTGCCATCATGCATTTAAGCCGATGCTTAAAATAAAACTACGGTAGTTCAGCCCCCCCCCCCCCCCCCCACAACAACAAAAAATACATAAAGATTTTTTCCGTCACCTCTGTTATCATATGCAGATGTTTCCTTACTGTCTACTGAGTGTTAATTGTCAATTACCCGCCACCTTTGATTTTTCTCCCTTCGTAAAAATTTGCAAACATGTATGTATAAATTGAAGCCATCCCGCTTCAACGCGGTATAGATCCCATGGTTGGAGGCAGGCCAAGGCTGCCCCGTGAATCATGTAGAGGCTCAATACTACCCCCTAACCCTCTGAGTAACCACGGCATGATACAGTAAGGCTTCAGGTTCATTGGGCATCATGCTACATCGCTGCATCATACCGACCCCTCAGGAGTGTATCAACTCAGTAGGGTGTTCATGATGCAGGAATGCAGCACTGCATGGCGAGTTACTCTCTAGGGCTGCACTGATGAGCCATGTTGAAACAGAGACATAGTGCATTAATTTAAGGCAGTATGCTGCCCTTAAAGGGCTACGTGGATCAATAGCAGTTCTTACATTACGCGACTCATGCACTATTTAACTCAATAGCCGCTGCGGCCGTTATTCTCATTATCAATAATGTACAATACTCATAAATACCTAATCTAAATGTACTCTGAAATAACATGCTTAGTCAACCCTGAATCATTTCAGTTGTTCGTCCTACTAATCGCCACTCCCCTCATTTAAAATTCCAATGTAGATCTATAGATTTTATACTGATTCTCTCTGATATGATCAATTGAACATCTGGTGCATCTCTTTTCTTTTATTGGTCTGATAAGTTTGGCCTTGTAAACGTTAAAAATGTGTTCATTTCATCTGTACAGAACTTTCGGGGTTAGATGTTTGTGATAATGTTTTAACCTATGTGAAAAAGAAAAAAAAAACATTTATTACAGAAAGGGTGATCCGCTCGGGATGCGTAGATGATCCTTTCTGTCTGACGGCTAACATCTTTCAATCATTTATTTTTCAATATTATAAAAATTTGATTTTTTTTTCAATACAGGGAGGATCCTTTTAGCGTGACTGCTGGCATATGTCTGATGGCTATTTTCCCCTGACTAACCAATAGCTGGCCATGCCCGTCATGTCCACTGTCATTTTGTTATCAGACTCTCCTATAGGAATATAATGGTACATTGACCACTTAGCGTTAAATCATACATTGAGTACCCATGATAAAGGGCATTCTGAGGTTATTGGTGGTTGTTTGCAAATGACTAATGCATAGCTTAATACCTTTAAGATATTATGGAGTATTAACATGGTATGCATGTTTACAAGGAAATGGACGAGGATCGGTTTACACTCTGCCACTACTCAATCCGAACTCAAGGAAATGGACGAGGATCGGTTTACACTCTGCCACTACTCAATCCAAACTCAAGGAAATGGACGAGGATCGGTTTACACTCTGCCACTACTCAATCCAAACTCAAGGAAATGGACGATATCGGTTTACACTCTGCCACTACTCAATCCAAACTCAAGGAAATGGACGAGAATCAGTTTACACTCTGCCACTACTCAATCCAAACTCAAGGAAATGGACGAGGATCGGTTTACACTCTGCCACTACTCAATCCAAACTCAAGGAAATGGACGAGGATCGGTTTACACTCTGCCACTACTCAATCCAAACTCAAGGAAATGGACGAGGATCGGTTTACACTCTGCCACTACTCAATCCAAACTCAAGGAAATGGACGAGGATCGGTTTACACTCTGCCACTACTCAATCCAAACTCAAGGAAATGGACGAGGATCGGTTTACACTCTGCCACTACTCAATCCAAACTCAAGGAAATGGACGAGGATCGGTTTACACTCTGCCACTACTCAATCCAAACTCAAGGAAATGGACGAGGATCGGTTTACACTCTGCCACTACTCAATCTGACACTTCTCAAATTTTTTCCCAACGCTGAACTCTACATTCATGGGTCCAGTCGAATTTAGAAAATTATGTTTTTTAATTTTTATAAATTCTTGACTGCCCTGTAGTTTATACAACACAGTACGGGAGACTATCAATTATGGTATGCATGTTTATGTTTCTAAATGGACTAAGACAGCAGACAAAATGCTTTCTATAATATTCCTTCTAATTTGTCCTCTCTGCTTCCCCTGTAGTGCCTCCTCCCCCACCAGACCACATAATATGCGTTTCCCGTGTGACCAGCTCACAGATTTAAAACCACAACATAGTGCAGCATTCCTAGTGGGACAGAGATCTGGCTGCTCTTTATACTGCCGAGTACAAAGGCCCGAGTGAAGCTCTTGTAGTCGGACAGATTCTCCAGTAGTAATTAGTTCGTCAACTTGACATTTCATAAAGGCCAGAGCAAACAAGCTGTCAGAGTATCATGCAAGTCCCTTTAATAAGTCATGCAATGTAGCAAACATTTAATTAAATCTAAAATTAGAAAGTAGATCTACTGTCTTCCCGTGATCAATTCCAAAATGGAGGAAGGACATAATTCTATAGAAAAGGGATGACCATGATTATAATTATGCTCAGCCATTTAGTTTTAACTGTTTAAGGATCATATGATACCTTAAGATTTATGTTCATTTGTAGTCATGATACACCAATGCAGCACCAGCGAGTAACTTGCTGTGGCTTGACTAGATGGCTGGTGCTGTGTTAGTGCATCATGACAACCTTTCAGAATTGCCTCAACCCATTGGGCTGGCATGATGCATGAATGCATGCAGAACTAGCGAGTTATTCACCAAAGCTGCATTCGTACATCATACAACAACGAAATGCATGATGCATTAAAGCACTATGCTACCCTGAAATGATCCACCAGTAGTGTGCGGCACATGGCAGCGCGGACAGCAGAGGATGTGTATTTTTCATCTTTACCCTTGTAGTGTGTGCGTGTCTGCACATAATGAAACCAAAATACAAACACAGAACGGCGTAATGCCCCAGGCCCTCCAAAGACTCCATGATGGTGCCGTAGTCTGGGTGATGGGAGGCATCCATTCATTATGTACAAGTATTCATAATACATGTACAGCACTTAGGTTATATTGTGGACACACATTGCCTTAGCTGTACTATGCCCCAACTACGTTAATACCAATCCTTCTCTCATTGATTTAGTCTCTTAGCTCTCTCACCACACAAGTTAGCTGTTGACAAAGTAAATTTAAGGACAACAAATATAAACTTTAATTTCTCGCGTACAAGTGAGGATGCGGCTTATACAGAAGTTTTTAGATGTATAGACTAATACAGCACTAAACTCGCCATAACCATACCCCCTGTTAGGCTTACAGACTTTTTCAAAACTCTAAGTGAGGCTAATAAGCGAGTTATGCTTATACAGAGAGCGGCACAGCAGTCTCAGAGTGTCCCAGGCTGGGATGTGTATTGTGACACCCAGGGCGCCTGTGGTGACCTGGACACTGAGAAAAGGCGAGGTACAGGGCCCCAGTGTAGGTGATATAAAAGGCTGACGTAAGAGATGGGAAAGATAAGCTGCTGCTGTGCTCTGCACTGTATACACGAGAATTTACTGTAGACCAGTTCTGTCAACATTCATCCCAAGTACATTCATCTGGGCCCTACTACACATCTATGATGTCAATTCCCGGTATCAATCTGACCTGCCTTTAATCATGACAGCATAAGCCAGATTCCCTTTCTTCCACAAATAATGAAAAGCCATGCGGATAGGGTGCTCCGAACACCACCGCGTGAGGCATCATTTCTGCTTGGCCGCTGAATTAAGAAATACCTGCCTCATCCATCAGGTGTGTGTGTGGGGGGGGGGGGGGGGGGGGGGTGTAGCTGCCTCAGGTGTCCCTTTACTCAGGTGTGACTACCAGGTAGAGGCTAAGTGCTGACACCACAGACAGTAACCTCAGCCCTGGAGGCTGCAGTAAGGGCACCTGACCACACCACACACGGCCCAGGTGTCACTACTGTAAAGCCAGAGTGTCACTACTGTAAAGCCCAAGTCTCACTACTGTAAAGCCCAAGTCTCACTACTGTAAAGCCCAAGTCTCACTACTGTAAAGCCCAAGTCTCACTACTGTAAAGCCCAAGTCTCACTACTGTAAAGCCAAAGTCTCACTACTGTAAAGCCAAAGTCTCACTACTGTAAAGCCAAAGTCTCACTACTGTAAAGCCAAAGTCTCACTACTGTAAAGCCCAAGTCTCACTACTGTAAAGCCCAAGTCTCACTACTGTAAAGCCCAAGTCTCACTACTGTAAAGCCAAAGTCTCACTACTGTAAAGCCAAAGTGTCACTACTGTAAAGCCAAAGTGTCACTACTGTAAAGCCCAAGTGTCACTACTGTAAAGCCCAAGTGTCACTACTGTAAAGACCAAGTGTCACTACTGTAAAGCCAAAGTGTCACTACTGTAAAGCCAAAGTGTCACTACTGTAAAGTCAAAGTGTCACTACTGTAAAGCCAAAGTGTCACTACTGTAAAGTCAAAGTGTCACTACTGTAAAGCCAAAGTGTCACTACTGTAAAGTCAAAGTGTCACTACTGTAAAGCCCTAGTGTCACTACTGTAAAGCCTCGCGTATGGGCCGATCCTATTCTCGGGAGCAGAACGTACGTCACACAGTACAGCGTGGCCCTTATCAGGCTTATCTCCCCAAAGATAACACCTCCCCAAAGGGGTCTAGATACATAGGCAATGTACTTGAAAAAGGTGTTAGAATCCTTATCGCAAGAGATCTAGTTAACCTACAACAAAATGCATTGAAAAATCTGAAAGATATTCAAAATATCCTCTATAATTGAGATGCACTATGTTCTAGTACCAATATTTGAAGAGGAAATTGCAAAAAGGTGACTTTTTCTAGTACATTGCCTACGTAGCTAGACCCTTTGCTTGGCCTTAGCAACGAGGCCTCCTGCTCTTAAGAATAAGCCACACTGGCCATCTGATTATGGTGATCTGACCCTCGTACTAGCCTCGGCTTCTACGCGAAAAATGTCAGTACTGTAAAGCCTTGCGTATAAGCCGAACTCTCATATAAGCCGCATCCCGACTCTGTGCCTATCCTAGATGCTGTACTGGCGATTTGACTCGCATACTAGCTAAGGCCTACACGCAAGGTTTTACGGTCGGACTCTTAAGAGTGAAACAGGCAAAACTGTCGTGGATTAATATCGAGGACCCCGCTCTTTAGGGACCCCTGTACAGGTATTTTGAGAGTTGAGGTCCTTCTATACAGCAGGTAATTTGCGTATACACATTTGAACCCCATTGTATGTTATAGGGTTCTCCAAGAGTCTAGCTTATACGAGGGTACTTCTGAACTTAGGTAGCAATAATCAAACCCATGTGTTGGGGTCGATGAGTTTATCAAAGCCTAGGTTTACATAGGTTTCATGCAAGACTTAACGGTACATTATTATTCAAAGAAGACATTATATAGTATGTGTTCATATCACCAGGAGCACTTGACACAGGTAATACAGATGTATAATATCCGGTCTACAACCACGTTGTTATCTCCCATCTATGTAAGCCGTCATAACACACGGTCATTCCCTATCTGTGCTACATGCACCCCGACAACACCTGTAAGTGAAGCCAGGGGTGGATGAATGATACATGTAATAAAGCATAATTTTGAAGCAGGACCACTGTCTGAAATGATCGGGTAGATCATGGCATAATATCAGTTTGCATGTTATGAGAGAACCAATAAAATAATAAAATAAAATTTAAAATGATCCTCCAGAATGTATCATCAGTATCATTTAGCTTGCATTAATGGAGCCAGTGAATAGAAGGGGTGGTCGTGTTTAGCCTAGAAACCTATACCTATACTAGAAACATACTAAAACACTATACAAATCTAAATGGCCAGATGGCATTCTCCCAACGCAGTTTCATGACTGATCTCTTGGGGAATTTATCCACACACAAACACACACACCCAGCCCCTCCTTTTAAAACCCTCTAGTCCTTAATTCTGACAGACTACCATAGCAGATCAATATCTCTGCCCTGCCCTGGGGTACCCAGTGGGCCATGCCAAAGACCCCCAGACTGGCCCCCATACCCCACCCTCCACCAGTGTTTATGGCTCTCTCCCGGACACTGCCGCGATTGCCTCCCCGATCGATCCTCGCTACAAGCCGTGCGGCCAGTTTCAATGGGCAATGTCGGTATGGGATATGGTCGTTTTGCGACGTACACGGGAATTTCCGGAAACATAGGTCCTGTTTGTGTCCAAGTACATTTTGTAACATGGGGGATGAGGTATAGGGCTCTGGATGGAGGTGCGCTGGTTACGGCGACAATCACTGATAAGAGCTGATAAGACTGTTACAAGCATGTCCCCTGTTAGTCCCCTATGTGTACCCATAGTGGTATGTCTTATCAGTCGGTTTAACCTTAACCAGCGAAATTTAAAATGGTGGACCCACGGGGTATGCATCTAGATTCCTATAGGAACCCTGGTTAACATCTTAAAGATGGCTCCTTAGAGATGACATTTATACTCGAGGGCTTACTTGAGTGTCTCTAAATTGGTCTGATTATATTGGACTTTATATCTGTCGCAAGAAACGCATGAATGACTCGTTCTACTTTTCCTATTCTAGATAGCCATCATAGGCATAGTTAACCAATAATGTATGACTTTGAAGGCACGCGTGAGGTGTATCGTAGGATATCGGGCAAGAGGCGCGTAGCGCCGAGTGCCCGATATCCATACGATACACCTCACAAGTGCCTTCAAAGTCATACATTATTAGGTTTATTATACGATTCTTCCTTTCTGCATCATGCCAACCCTATGGTGTTGATACACTCCCAAATGGTCGGCATGATGCTCTGTAGGCCTACCCACGTCAGTGCTTGGAGTAAGCAGCAGGGCGCCAGTGTAGCTGCACCGCGGCCGGGGACCCGACCCAATATGGTCCGACCTAGATCCGACCCACTGCCATGACAAGTTGGATGGGTTTCCCTCCCATTGGACCGCTGCCTCTGCGGCCAAGCACCTAGTGCGTCGGACTCGCACTCCGAAGGCCCCGGGTTCGGGCCTGGGTGGAAACGTACCATTTTTAAAGTGGATATATTATATGTAAAAAAAGTCCCTAGAATTATTTTAACGAATAGCTAAGTAAAGTCCAACTTCTACCTTTACAGTAAAAAAAATTTAATAAAAAAATATTGAATTGCAAAGAAATTATACCAAAAAATGTCTTTTCTTCTGTAACTCGGTAAATAATGGTCCTACAGGGCTGGAAATCCGCCTGTAGACTCCTTGTTTCGCCACCTCCCTCTACCAGCGCCGACACGGTGTGGTGGTTAGCACGTCGGACTTCAAGTCTTGATGTAGCGTGTTCGAGTCTCCATGAATCCCCGGATTTTATGGGGGACGAAATTTCGGAATTGCTCAGGACCACCGGAAACGGGATGATATCCCCCGGAAACGTGCTGATATCCACCGGAAGGGTGCCGATATCACTAGATATCAGCACGGGGATATCACAGAAAAAGCACGATGAGTGGCCCGATCGTATAATAACATGTGAATAAGATAGGTCTTAGTTTGATGTATTAATGTTTGTCACCCAAACCAAAATGAGATGTGCACCAAAGTCATTACACTCAAAGAAAAGTCCATGCATGATTCTATAGAAACAGTCGCCTCGACTCCCAAAAGTCTAATGTAAACTCTTTAGTGGCCAATGTTTCAAGAGTAAATCACCGGCATCATGTTGGCAAATCATGCTGAGCCTTTGAGAGAAAATCAACCCTGCACATTCAGTATGATGCATGAATGCAGCACTGGCGAGTACCCGGGGCCACATTCATGCTCCAGGACGACAAAAATACATCTTGCGTTGAATCACTATTCTGCCCTTAGAGGGTTAAACATAGGGTTATAATAACCATCTCTGCCTGTATGCATTTATATTGGCCACAATGAGCTGGTGGCCGCGTACAGTCTGTAGGAGCCGTACTATGTCGCTGGGAGCCCGTTATCAGTCCACGCCTTAAACACAAACGCCGGTCGGTCGCGTGTCGTGCATATCACCTACAGGAATCAATGACCGGGCGGGGGGAGGCTTCCCGACAGTCGGCCAACCCTGACTAATTAATTACTGCACCTCTCCCGCTTTCTCTCAACGTCCTTTAACCCTTTAAGGACACTGGTCGCTAAAATGTGACATTTGTTGTCATTATGCACCAATGCAACCCCGGCGAGTAACTCGCTTGTGCTGCATCGGCACACGATCCTGACCCTTCAGGAGCATCTCGACGCCATAGGCTCGGCATGGTGCTTGAATGCAGCCCTGGAGAGTTACTCGCCAGGGCTGCATTCATGCATCATGCCGACCAATGGCATGATGCATTAATGCAAAATTCAGCCCTTGAAGAGCTAATAGATCTCCCGCCTCGTGGAGTTCTTCTTGATTGTTTTCTTCATGTATTACTTTCCTTTATATCTATTTACCTGGGACACTATCTAATTCATGTCAGCGCTATTCTCTCTCCTGCAGCTCTCCAATTAGTCACGGTGTAGGTACAGAATAGAGATGTCTGCAGATAGGTGACTCGGCATGGGGAACAGCCCTACTGATGGCTATGGCTGTATGGAGTTTAACCTTATACCCCATAGAGGCACATGTTAATTTTAACCGTTTAGCTGATTAAGGCCCACATAGTGTTTTAGTGCGCTATGCCCATGCATGAATGCATTCCTGCTTGCTCTACTCAGCAAGGTTGCATTCATGCATCATGTTGCACCTTTAGGAGTGCATCAACCCTATAGGATCCGAATGAATGCATCCCTGGTGGATTGATGACAAATGCCATAGCACATTACAGCACTATGCAGCATTCCCAGGGTTAAAGCTGCCTACAGGGGGGAAAGCTGCTAGGCGAAAACACTATTAAAATGCCAGTCACCGAGTATTGAGCCTGAGAACAGCTTCTCCCCCATATTTAATCCAAGAGAATTGTTAATTGATGAGCGAATCACTGAGTTATTAGCTTCCACAGAGAATCAAGCGTTTTGAAATAGACAGAATCTGTATCAGCGTTCTACAGTAGTTATAGACGGGCGCCATCTCGGAGAGATATTGCAGTTCAAGAAATCAAAAGCAAAATGGCAATTTATGCAAATCTAGAGCTGCTGCATGGAGTATTTCTTTCAGGAACAATATCTGCACTTCCCATGTTGGATTGCAATACAGACAGTCGTGCCTAAGGTTATATCCACCTCCCGGCCGTAATGGAGACACAATAAAGTAAGGCTAAGTATCTTTTTTACATATCATCTCTGCTTAGGCCGAAAAAAAAAAGGTTTGTTTCAGGTCACCCGACCGACCCTATTTAACCAGGGCCGACCCTACGTTTTTTTATGCAATTTTGAAGAAATTTTATATTTTTACACTTTTTAGGGGTCAATATTAGGTTTACAAAATTTTGGAAAAAAATCTCTCCGTTTTTACACTTTTTTTGGGTCAATTTTAGAGGGGAAGTAAAAAAAAAAAAGGTTAAAAAAAAAAATCCGACCTACCGACCCTAGAGTTTCTCCCATGTGCCTCTACATGGGTAAAAATCGACACGGGCGACACGGCGACACGGCGTTTTAGGCACTTTTAAAAATCGACGGACACAGGAAAATCAGGGGTAAAAATCGACCCACAGCGTTTTTTCTCTAAGTTGTATATATACCTAAAATCGACACGTGGACACAATCCATCTGCTAAAAATCGACACAGCGACATGGTCAAAATTGTGGGTACCCATGTAGAGGTACTCCCATGTTACCTGAAACAAAACTTTTTTTATTATTTGGCCTTACTCTCTCCAGGGCAATGTACATGTATATCCAGAACTGCCTATCATGGGTCACTATAAAGCATTGTACGTTTGTCTGTATTGTATCCCATCGCCCCATCTCTGCATACCTATATATTACTATCGTACAGAACTTTTATCCATTTGCTATTGCGTCTGACAGACAGGTTCTGAACGTTTAGTTTTAATTGAAAGGATATTTAAAAGAAAAAGAGAAGGAAAAAGAGCCACAGCACCTAGCATTACTGCTTGCATACAAATTACAGACCCCATTGAAAAGTGAAATACTCTTCTCCACCGCACCCCTAGACAAAAACACTGAATCTTGACATACTGGTACATATATAGTATACAGCAGAGATGCTACTCCCATGGTCGACAAAATGTAGGAAATGTTGGGATTTTGGTCAACTTTCTGCAGGAAATCAAAATAATATAATACAGAAATTCCAGTGAAAAAGCAGGAATTCCTGCAAAAGTCGGAAAAGTGGCATCTCTGAATACAGGTACATTTTTGTATCTGTATATCTATAAATACCGGTACTTATACAGTCAACTCTCTCCTAACGGCCACTCCTCTATAGCGGCCACCCCACCAATGCGGCCATATTTGGAAAGTCCCAACCGTTTTTCCCTTTATTTTAATGTAAAAAAACTCTCCCTATTGCGGCCACCCCTCTAATGCGGCCACCCCGCCCTGCGGACACCAATTTTACAGTCCCAAGTGAAGAATTACTCCCCCAATACGGCCATTTGTAAAATAATTTGGGGTTAGGATAGGAGGTCCCAAGTCCCCATTGTCAATGTCACTAAATGGCCATATCGCCCTGTCTGTTTAAGAAAATGAATGCTCATGTCACTATCTCTTATATTCCTCATGTCGCATTCACTATGCCCAGAATTGCCCATGTCGACGTGTTGAATTAAGTGGTCTATGCCCATTATCAATTAACCCATTATACATGTACATCTACTTTCATCTTGGC